>OY282607.1:31776999-33092236 GCA_958298945.1 Atherix ibis
CTACAATAATTTTATTTATGTTTACATTGAAATCATATAAATATAGTATTTAATATATATAAGTATCCTATCGTGTATGAGAAGCTGACTCTATACAAAAAAACATTTCCATAATTTAATAAACTTTTATAATAATTTAAAAAAAACTATTTTGACATTTTCAAAAAATAAAATAATATAAACTTTAATGAAAATTCTTATCAATAATTAATTATATGGTTTTAAATATGTACATATATATGATTGTAAATAATAAAATATATTATTTTAATATTAAAAACACTAGCTACTAATTTTTCATAAACATTTTTATGACTTTTAAACTACAATAGAAAGCAATGCACGGACTATAATCTAATCTACTCATTATCATATTGTCATAGACAATATAATATTTTTTTTCATATTTCTAATTTAAGGTCAGAGATATCATTGGGACACACCTAAAAGTATTAATAAAAAAATTTTTTTTTTATTACTAAATAACATCCTTATTAAAAAAGAAAAAAATCTTGCAAAACCCCTACTGTGAAGACTATAAAATTGTTTCTTTCTCTGTAATTCCATTTCAAAATAAAAAAGACAAACAACCACGTATTAAGTTTTTTTTTCCAAATTCAAATAAAAATATATTTTATAGAAAAGTAGATTAAATATTTTAGGACCCAATAATATGGCATAGTTGATTATCATATGCAAAAACAGATTTGATTAGTTTTTATATTTGTTTTGTATTTTTAAAAATTTTATTTAATCAAACCGAAACAAACGATTATAATAGACAATCGTATTGAAAGAAAAAATTTAAATAAATTTGCTGAAATATAAACGATCCTAAATCTACAAATTATTATACTAAAAAAAAGTTTTTGCAAATATATTTAAATAGTTTTTTTTGCTTCATCGTACAATTTCCAAAGTAAGTTTCCGTACTAAATATATCGATATATTATGCCATTTTTAATAATCAAAATTAAGGTATATACAAATTTATATTTTATAACTGAAATTATATAGTTATATTTTGGTTTTTCATAAATTATTCAATTTAAATTTTATAGATATATTTTTCACAATTTTCTGTTAAAGTCTACACCGTTTATGGGCAATAAAATTCTACTCTTTATCATTGAATTAGCATATCGTGAATCCGATTCAATTACAATATATTTTACATGTAAAATATTATTAGCTACCAGTTATTAACATTATACAATTACATAAATAAAAAAACTACATAAATTTTTATTTATGATTTGAAAATTCAATTAGTACTCGTAATAAAATTAGTTTTTCAAATTTTGAAAGTATTTTATTCGTACACACATATATATTATATCAGTTAATTATAGCTTATAAATAAAATAAAAAAACATAAACAAAATTAATATAAAATTAAAAATAATAAAGTTATAATTATAAATAATATAATTTAAAAAGAAAACTACAATTTTTAACTGCTTTTTGAGCAAACCTTTCATATCGTATTTCTGGTAACGAATATGCTGATCGGCTAGCCAAAGAGGTTTGCTCCGCTCAGTTCTAACTGTATTCGCCGTATTCATTATGGCAACTAACAGCTTCAACGTCCCCCAGATGCCCAGAATGGGAAAATAGTGAGACTTTCCACGCTACACACTGTCAGATGATCTCCAAACCAATCTATACGAGAACCAATTCGAAATTCTGCCAAGAAAATTGGTCAGAATTCGAATTTGTCATACCGCTGTTACCCACGACTTCCTACTCGTTAATCGTGAACATGCTTTTGGTCAATAGTCCCAACAAGGAGCTTCTTTTCGAGTAGGATTACCTGAATAACTTAACTACTCTAGATCCAGCCACACTCTTCCCTAGGCCATAAAATATAAATATTTCTTTTAACTTTTTCTCTCGCCAAATTAAAATAAAAAAATTAAAAAAAACTGCTTAAATAAGTCTATTTAGAACACTTAAACCGTTAAACCTGAGACGCCAAATGGTCCTACGGTCGTGGTGCTTATATGTAGCCCCTGGCACATGCCTTTGGGACTTTTCTCACACAAACAAAACGTTCATACCATACAAATGTCTGACCATTGCTTCATATTATGACATTTGTAGGGTATATCTACTCTGTTCAACTAAAAGGTGTATCCGTAGCCAGCAAACGAAAATGTTAAATTGCAATTGATTAAAGAGAGACAAAAATTAATTAAAATATGTTAATATCGAAACATTTGGACTTATTTGAAAATACAAATTATGCTCATAAATTAAGATATTTGTCTTCCATTTTATATTTTATTGAAAAAATACGCAATAAATAATATTAATTTTAAAAAAATGCGAGTTATTATTATTCCATGGCCTTATTTATTTTAGTTTTAACTTTTTCTTCCTCAATATTATAAGCAAGTAATATTTTTTTTGTTTCGTTTACAACTCTTTTCTTTAACGATAAAAATAGATTTTCCAATAAATTTTTTTTTGTAAAGGCGTATTTAAAGAAATTGTTAATAATTAATTGAGTAAAAACTACATTAATTGATTGTAAATATAATTTATTTTGTTTTTCTATAAATATAATAGTGTTTTTTTTTCTTTTAATGGAAAATTAAATTATGATCTCAAATAACAAGCCACATGGCACAAAGAAGGAGTGCACATTTGCAAATTCAGCTCAGTTTATACAGAAAAGCATAGATGAATAAAGAGATAACTCCACCTTTTTTTATACCAAAATGAAAAAAAGAAAATCATTTTCAATAAATTAATTTTTGTATTTGATTTTGTTATGTCGATGAGAGAAAATATTTCTGTGTATTAGTAATAATAGAAAATGTTTTCAATTTGTTTAGTATAAAACTCCACCTCTCAAAGATACGTGTCCATCTTGTAAATCAAATTTGCTGATCTATTTTTGCAGTTTTTGTATAATTTTTAGAAATTATGAATATTTTTTAAAGCGAATTTCATCATTAAAGGTAATTTTTTTAAATGTAAATAGAAGGTTATGAAGGCATCTGAAGGAAAGCACAGAAAAAGATGATATATTATATTGTAGGATAACCGTAAGGGGAATTTTTTATAATGAGAGAAGTATAATTTCCGAAGTAATGGTACATTTCGCATATAAATTGGAGCATCTACATTTTTATTGAAAATAGTTTCAATTCGGTGATAATTGGAACGCTTAGTCGAACCCCAAAGTTCGAGTCTGTATATCCATGTCGGTTTCAGTACCTTGTTTTTTTATTAATAATTTATTGTTTAGTAGTCATAGTAAAAGGTTATCTGATTTGTGCTTTGTAATGTACAATTAAAAATAGAACACACTCAAAATTCAGATTTCGATGAAATTTCATTATATTGCTTAGAAAATATTGAAAATAGCCGAAGGAGAAGATTTCTTGTTAAAAGTAGAAATTTCTCGATTACAAAAAGAATTTTTGGAGGGCAGAGAAGCGGTAGAAAAGTTCTGAACATCGAAAACTGATAAACGTGTGAAGCGAATGAGGTCTCTTATACTCAAGCTGATGAGTTAATGGATGATCTGATCTCACAAGGAGTATTCCTTAAAAATAGTTTTTTGCACCAGATCAGACATTTCAGACACTTCGATGACAATACCCTCTGACACATAGTCATCTTCATAAACGAGTTTCGTTAAAAAAATGGATTCCTGTGATTTCCTAAACCCCTTCCCCCCATTAACCTGATATAAAGTCGTTGTACTATTTTTTTATTCCCCAAGATCAAAAAACCCTTGAAAGAATGTCATCTTGGTACTGTCGTTAAAATCCAAAGAAGTGTAATCAAAATAACTATTTTGATTTTTAACGTTTATGTATAAAAATAAACTAAAATTGTTGCAACAAGAAAAAAAAATTATTGTCAATTTTAGGCTGTAAAATTTCAGTCGTGTCAAAAAAAAATTAGTATCAAAATTCTGTATTTTTTCTATTTTTGTATGTGGCTTTAAGGTTTCCATTACGTATGAAATGTAATCAAAATGGCCGCCACGTGACTTCATGCTAGACTCAATGAATTTGATTTGATTTTTAATGACTTATTTGCATATTCCGGGCCATTACTTGAGCGATGCTAGTTTTTAAATGCTGTAAAGTTTGAGAATTGTCTGTGTAAATACGATTTTTTGCGTAGGCCTACAAAAAAAAGTCCAACAACGTGTCGGTTAACATACTGCCATACTGCTCAGAAGGTTAATTTCAAAGAAATACGAGCCAATGATCCCTCAGAACAAAATTAATACCAGACGGTTTCGTGGATACAGTGGCTTCTGAACTGTCGCTTTTGGGTTTTTAGAGCCTCGTATTGACGTATCCAATGAGCGCAAAATAAGTTCTTGGTAACACAGATTCGTTCTTTTAGGTAATATTACTCCTATTGAGGGTTATATCAGGAGCCTGGTCTCAGCAAAGTATAAAAAATAATATGAGAACATTTTTGTTCATTCTCCCTTTTTTTTGTTTTTTCGTTCTGTTAAAATGGCTATACTCTATTTTTTAGATCAAATTTAGGTCCGTTGTGATACTACATGGAGATTATAGGGGATAAGGAAAATGAAATGAAATTATATGAAACGAAATGTTAGTGGTGATAGGTACTTAGCATAGGACCATGCCTCAGTGGGATTCAAACCCACGACGCTTGGATGGTAGTTCAGCACGTTATCGGGCCGGCCACATTTACCCTTACAGTTTACCTTTTTTCACTAGGTCCCTAACGATTGGAGATGGTTTTGTATAACAATAATGTCTGTGGAAAGATTTTTATGATGGCTTAAGATAGCTGTATCGTTATCGTCAGCATATATTGCGGTTAGGATTTGATTGTGATAAGAAATTTTATGGGTATAAATTTTTAAAATTAAAAAAGAAAACATTTTTAATCACAATGAAAATAAGTATTTAATTTATTTTCATAACTCATTAATTTCTTATATTTTTACTAATATTTTATGATATTTTATTTAATTTTTATCAAAATTCGATTATTGATCATAAAAATTAAATATTTCTATAATAAATAGAAATATTTAATTCTTCATGATTAAAATTAAATTTCTTTAAAATTTAACTACACAACTAAAAAAATTATTACGTTGACTATATGTATGTTATGTACATTTGTTTATTCAACATTTCAATATAAAAAGTGTGCTCCAAATATTCATTAAAAAAATATTTAATCTTAATTGAATTTAAAGGTAACTTTTTCTAAGCTTTCTCATTTTTTTTTGAGCCGTTCAAAAATAAATCATTGAACTCGTTTTCAGAGTAAATTTTTATTTTGTCATAAAAGTGTGATTAATTTTTTTCTATCAATCCATTTCATTTGAATCAAGTTTAGTTTTCCAAAAATATTTACAAAAAAAATTTGGAAATTTGATTAATCAATTTAAAACCTGAAAGGAGACAAAATGAGGTGAAGGGAGACGAATTCATGTCATTACGTTTATGTGACAAAACTTATATGTTAATTAATGAAAACACACCTAAGTGATTCACACAAACATGCACACACGTTTATTTACGTATACCCAAATATATTTAATATGGTATGCTCTTGTTTTTAAATTGTTAATTAAATCAAATATAATTAAAGTTAATAAATTGTTATTCTTGCAAAAAAAAATTTTAGTATTTGGAGATTTATCCAATGACATATTTTTTTTGTTAACTATAGCATTACATGGAAAATACTTTTAAAAAAAAACAGTTTTTTTACATCTTATTTTTTATATTAGTTACAAAATATTATAAAAATTTAAGAAATATTCAATTTTTCTTGGGAAATAAGTCAATTTCAACGACGATATTTCGACTGATTTTTCCGAATTGAGTATTTTTTATATGATTTTTGCTAAAAACCAAGTTCTAAAATATAATTTGAACTTTTTTTTATTGCAAAAATCATGACGAGTATACATAAGGTTTTCCAAAAAGAGTGATATGATTTCTAAGTGACGTTTCGGCCATTTGTAATATGTCATGATGTGTCTTTTTTTTCATTGTATTCAGTAATGTTTACAATTTTATCATGGAGAGATATACGCAAGAACAACGTTTACAAATTATTCAATTTTATTATCAAAATAATCGTTCTCCAATTGCAACTTTTCGAGCGCTTTTACCATTTTTTGGTCGTAATAATCGTCCAACTGTGCCCGCTATTCGTCGAATTGTTAAAAATTTCGAGCGTACATTTTTTTTACATAATGTTCAAGTGCCAATAAGAGAAAGAACCGCTCGAAGTAATGAAAATATTGCTGTCGTTCAGGCAAGTGATGCTGAAGACCGCAATTTGTCGATTTCAAGCCATTCTCAAGAATTGGGACTATCTCAAACCACAACCTGGCTGATTTTGAGAAAGGATTTGGGCTTGCATCCGTATAAAATTGTTATCACTCAAGAACTGAAGCCATTGGACCACCGTAAACGTCGTGAATTTGCTGATTTTGTCTTGGAACAACTTTAAAACAATAACGATTTTTTAAAGAAAATCATCTTCTCCGATGAGGCTCACTTTCATCTGAGTGGTGCGGTAAATAAACAAAACTGTCGATTCCGGTGCGAAAAAAATCCACAAATTATTCATGAACACCCATTACATTCACCTAAATTGACAGTTTGGTGTGGTTTTTGGTCTGGTGGATTCATCGGTCCATACTTCTTTCGAAATGAAGCTGGTAGCACCGTTACTGTCAATGGAGAGCGGTATATATCGATGATAATCAACTTTTTATGTCCGAAATTGGAAGAAGTTGATCTTGACAACATCTGGTTCCGACAAGACGGGGCTTCGTGCTACACAGCACGTGCAATAACCGAATTATTGCGAGAAAAGTTTAGAGGTTCGATGTGATTTAACACCATTTGACTATTTCTTGTGGGGTTATTTGAATTCATTGGTTTTTAGCAATAAACCAGACTCTCTTCAAGCTTTAGAAGTCAATATTGAACGTGCTATTCATGCATACGACTTGATTTAGTGGAAAAAGTACTCGAAAATTAGGTTCATCGAATTCGTTCCTGCAAAAGAAGTCGTGGAGGCCATTTGAATGACGTTTTATTCAGAACTTAATTGTATCGATTGTACTTCACATTAAATAAAAAACATTTGAATTTCCTTAACAATTAGTGTGTTTTTTTTAAAGAAATCATATCACTCTTTTTGGAAAACCCTATATGTACATATATATGAACTTTTGGAGCTACGAATTTTTTTCATATCTCATTTCGAACTTTACGAGAATTTGAACTTTTTTTTTAATTCACTTGAAAATATCTATAAAGGCAATGCTATTATTTAAGTTTTTTAATATCTTCAAAGTAGAATGTTTACCATTTGTTATTATGCCTTCAATATTGTTTGAAAATTGTATTTAATTAATTTAAATGCGTTATGAAAATTGTCGATATGATAAAGTTGGTTTTTCAGAAAAATTCATCTTCTCGGATGAAACTGATTTTCACTTAGACGGCAATGTTAATAAGCAAAATTGTCCCCCATTCAGCATCAAATCCAAGAGCAGTTATTGAACAACCATTAAATTCATCACGTGTCACTGTATGGTGCGCTTTATGGTACCGCAAACGTCATTGATTCGTTTTTTTTCGAAAATAAGGCTGGTGCTACAGTTACTGTTAATGGAGTGCGCTATAAAGGCATGATAACCAATTTTTTATATGCTATTTTTGATAACATAGATGTCGACAATTTGTGGTTTCAACAGAACGGCACTACGTGCCACACTGCCCAAGAAAATCGATTTATTGAAAACCAAATTCATTGAACGTCTAATTTCGTGAACAGGTGATGTTAATTGACCAACAAGATTATGTGATTTAAAGCAGTTAGACTTCTTTTCATGGGTAGTCCTTGAAAGACTCAGAAAAAATGTTGTTTGCAGCAGATCAGACATTGCAGATACTTCGATGGTCCAGCATAACAACGCCCTCTGACACATTCACATCTTCATAGACGAGTTTCGTTAAAAAAATGAACCACTGTGATTAAGTAACCTCCACCAAGATTATATGATTTAACGCCGTTAGACTTCTTTTCATGGGGCTATGTGAAGGATAATGCTTATGAGATTACTTCACATACAATTCGGGAACTCAATACCAATTATATAAAAATGTGATCCACAATTTTGTAACAAGGATCGATACCTGTAATTAAAGTGGCTATTTGGTCGATATTGTTTTTTATTTATAAATGGTAAAGTCTCTTCAACATATTTGAATAAGAAAAAATGCAACTTTCGCACAAAATGTGTGTTTTTTGGTAGACCTTGTATGAAGGAAGGGCGTGGTGCATGCGACAAAAAGTCTAGCAATACTTTAAACGGAAAATCACTCCGAATTCAGAATAATTTGTCTTGAATGCTTACCTCAAGGTTAGAGGAGGTTGT
Organism: Atherix ibis; assembly: GCA_958298945.1. Taxonomy (NCBI): domain Eukaryota; kingdom Metazoa; phylum Arthropoda; class Insecta; order Diptera; family Athericidae; genus Atherix; species Atherix ibis. The sequence continues at coordinate 31,785,425 of OY282607.1, forward strand.
TATGTTATTAATCTGCCTTAAATGCTTACCTCAAGCTTAGAAGAGGTTGTGGGGTCGTTGCCTAAGGTGTATGCACTAGGAAAGATCGTACTCTTCCCAATAATCACCATCGGTTTTCTTATTCCATGTCCCTATCATACATGCATGGTGATGGTGTGGAAGCGGAAAATCGTAAGAATTGTCCGACTCTTAGACCAATTGGTCAAAAGAGTGGAGAATATGATCATTAGGCTCAGACCATGTACGATTCTCATGACTGACCCACAACATTTTGCAAATAAATGGAATGTTTAAGAAAATATGAAACTGTTTTATTTGGGCGTTAGATCAAAATGATTATACATTTTTCACTGATTTGCAATGCGAACAATTTTTATTCGATCTTTTGCTATATGTGCTCATTGGTACGAGGTCTGTTCAAAAAGTATCGCGAATTTTGTGTTTTTTTCAAGAATTATTTATTTATTCATGAATATCTATTTTGTCCCCTTCAAATTAATCCCCACCAGATATTATACACTTATGCCAAAGTTTTTTCCAATCCTCGGAGCACTTAAAAAAATCATTTTTTGTGATCTTGTTTAGCTTAATCTCCTCGATTGGAGCGCAGCGTCGTCAGTTTCGGGAACAAGAAAAAGTCACCGGGGCCAAATCTGGGGAATACGCTGGCTGCGGAATTATTAGTGTGTTGTTTTTGGGCAAAAATTCGCACACAAGCAACGATGCGTGAGCAGGGGCGTTATCATGGTGCAAAAGCCAATTTTTGTTCTTCTACAAATCCGGGGTGCAAAAAATCATGGTGCAAACGCCAATTTTTGTTCTGGCGGATTGCTTCGCGCAACTTGCGCATAACTTGCAGGTAATATTCCTTATTGACCGTTCTACCCTGTGGCAAGAACTCATGATGCACCACGCCCCTGCAATCGAAGAAAACTGTAAGCAAAACCTTCACATTCGACCGAACTTGGCGTGCTTTTTTCGGTCTTGGCTCGTTTCGGGCGAAATAACCTCATAACCATAAACCCATGATTCGTCACCAGTTATGACTCTCTTCAGAAAATTTGGGTCGTCGCGAGCAGAGTCGAACAGCTCCTTAGCAATATTAATGCGATGCTGTTTTTGGTCGAAATTGAGCAATTTTGGTACGAATTTCGCGGCGACCCGTTTAACGACCAAATCATTGGTAAAAATCGAATGGCACGAGCCAATCGATATGTTAAGTCCTCAGCAACTTCTTTACCAGTGATTCTAATGGGACAATAGTATTTTCTTCACTTCATCTATGTTTTCGTCTGTTATTGACGTGCTCGGGCGTCCGGCACGCTTTTCGTCGTTCACATCTTCTCGGCCCTCTGAGAACATTTTGTACCATCGATAAATGTTGCTTCGATCCAAGGTGTCAAAAATTAACTGAACATTCAAAATGGCCGAAATTGTCGGCATAAGTGACAGACTTGAGTACCAACATAACGCCACACAAAAAATCGAATACACGTAAACCGGCGGAAAATTTGCGATACTTTTTGAACAGACTCCAAAAAACATATCATTGAACAGCAAATAATTATTTTTACATCGCTATATTATTCATCTAATTAACAATAATTATTGTATTTACTATAATATTAACCGATGAACCCCGCACTATTTAAAAAAATACTTGTAATTTCCCTTACTGGATGTAATAGAGAGTATATAATAAGTTAATATATAAATAGGCTATGCGTTAATTAGGTAAATTTAATTAAAAAATCAAAATAAAAATAACATCTTATATATGATATGAAAGATAACAAATTGAGGAAGTTTAGAGTTAAAAATATATAAAGAAATATGAGATACAGAAATTTGATATTTTCTTCAAAATTAAATTTCACCTAATTCGGATGTGATAAATAGTTAATTTGTAATTAAGTAATATTATTTTTAATGAGTGTAATAAAAACTATTTCCTATCGTTTTTGGGATAAAATATTCATGAAAATGACAAGAAGGTAATCAAATTTCACAATAGGAATTTTTTTTTTATATCAAAAACAAAAAAGATACTATTTTGTAAATATTTCCGAGTTGATAGTGTAAAAAGCGTGTTAAATAATAGAATTCGGAATAAAATTAGTGTGTTAAAAAAACGTGTTAAAATTATAAAACCTTTTTTTTAAAAAATGGTGATTTTGCCTTGCCTTAGCTGATTTTTCAAAAAAAATAATTCTTTAGCGATGAAGCTCATCTCTTGCTCGATGAATACGTCAATAAACAAAATATGGGGCTGTAAAAATCCGCAACTGCTTGAATAGAAGTCATTGTATTTATAAAAAGTAACTGTCTGGCACGCATTTTGGTTTAAAGATATAATTGGCTCGTATTACTTGAAAAATAAAGAAGAAGAAACAGTTACCTTTAAATTTCTAGATTTGGTGATGTCAATTGGCCTTCAAAATTTTGAGTTTAAATGACGCTAGTTTAAACCTTCAAGATTGTGAGTTTAAAAAACAGATAATTTCTAAAACTTTTAAAATTAAAAAAAAAACAGAAAATTGCTGAATTACAGTTGAAAATGTGTGAAAAAATCATCAAAAGGATAGAACCAGCAAGAAGTAACATGGCAGCTATTTTAATGATGTTATATTTTTTGCATAATAGTAAAGTTAAAGCAATCTAATGAGTCTAAAATTTTATCACAATCTGAATTTGATTGTATTTTATTTCATTTTCCAAGATGGCGTCCTTTCAAGTATTTTTTGATCTTGCGTAACAAAAAAAGTCATATGGACTTAGATCCGATGAATAGAGGCTCTGGAGGATTACAGATGTCTGACATGAAAAACCCTTTTTCTGAGCTTTTCCAGGACTTACTCATTAGCTTCAATGTTAACCTACGACCTGGCCTCATAAGACATTTTCATAAGTTATCGATGTTAAAGGCTTCCCTGAGCAAAGTTTGTTTTAAACTGCTCCTCAGACCTCCAAAAAAGCGTTTTGTCTCCGAAAATGGGTTCTCTTCATCAGGAATGTTCCTCATAAGCTCGTTGCAATTTTTGGCAGGTCAATTTTGCAGACACAACAAAGTTTAACACAAAATTTGATGGCAAATGTCACTTTTCCATTACTTATGATTTTCTATAAGGTCGCATAGTAACGGGACGAGGTTTGAATTTCCACTGCACATCTAGAAAAGACTAACGTCCAAGCCTTGCGGAAGGAAAGTCAGATATCTCTCAGTGATACCAATCTTTTCTGCTACATACACATATATCTTATTATCATAATTCTATTAGAAAGGATAGTAATTTTTTTTTAAATTCCAATTCTGACAAGAAAACCCACAAATTACATCATTTGGTAATTAGAGATATTTAAAAATTTATATAAGGTGTAGTGAAAAGAAATCCATTATTTTTGCATTAAATTGAAGGTATTATTTAGCATAGATAGAATGATACGATTTAGGTCAAATATGCACCGTTTTGTTCGATAACTTGTTGCCATTTTGGAGGTAATATCATAATGCCTCTCTCATAGAAACCCTCGTCCCTATTGGCAAAAAACTGGGACAGTCGATTTTCACAATCTTCTCTTGAGGCGAATTTTTCACCTGCAAAATCATTCGTCATAGACAGGAAGAGGTGGTAATCACTTGGTACCAGGTCCGGACTATAAGGTGGATGCATAAGAACATCACAACCAAGGTCCCGGAACTTCTGGCGAGTCACTATCGATGTATGCGGCCTGGCGTTGGCCTGATGGAACACAATTCCTCTCCTATTGACCAAAGCTGGCCGCTTCTGGGCAATTGCTTCTTTCAGACGGTCCAATTGTTGACACTATAGGTCCGAATTAAGAGTTCGGCCGTACGGGGAGCAGCTCATTCCCTGCCAGTCCCACCAAACACACAGCAAAACCTTCCTGGCTGTCAATCCTGGCTTGACCACCGTTTCGCAGATGGAAATTCGGTCCATGAGGTTTTTTTGCGATAACTCGTGTGGCACCCATACATCGAGCTTCTTTTTGTATCCAGCCTTATTTAAGTGGTTCCAAACGGTTTTTTGTGTAATGTTTAGCTCCTGGGCAATCGAAACAGTGCTTACGTGACGGTCGGACTCGACGATTTCCATTATTTTATCGACATTTTCGACAATTGGCCTTCCAGAGCGTGGTGCATCTTTGACATCAAAATTACCGGAACGGAATCGACGAAACCAATATTGCGCGTGATTGACTGTTACAGTATCAGAACCATAAACACTATTCACATTTTCAGCTGCCTCGCTTGCGTTTTCGCCTTTATCGAAGAAAAACTCTAAAATATGGCGTATTTTCTCTTTGTTGGTGTCCATCTTTGACGCGTGCTAAAAAAATACTGAGTCAAGTAATCACAAAACTGTATTTAGTACAAAATCTTATCTTTCTAACGCCATCTAGTGCAACCCGATCACACTTTTACAACGGGAGATACAGACTCCTAAAGCCATCTATTGGCAAAATAATTGATTACTTTTTACTACACCTTATATATTAAATTTATAAAAAACCATAGATTATTTTCACAGATATTTTTTTAAAATAAAAATTATTTCTTTTAAAAATGATTTTGTATTGTTGTTGGAAATTCATAAATTTATCCTTAAGTATAATTTTTGATTAAATGACAATCAAATTATTTGAAATTGGTCAATTATAAAAATTAACTAACAATTAAATGAATGATAATTCAATTTCCTATTCACAACGATATTTGGCAGATATTTTTCTACGGTTTTTTAAAATAGAAAATTTACGATTTTATATCTTAACGCACGTGTTGATTATTTTTGATATGCGTAAGATTAGCATATTTTTTTGTTTCCTTTCTCCACATTTTCAATCTCCAATAATTCCTCATTTTTGGCTACTCTTTTTGAATAGATACATTTCTAGAAAATGTGTCGAATTTAATATGCTCTTTGATGGTACCATTCCCATTCGGTCAATTGAGGTCGTCTTTTGATGGCTTTTTTTTTCTCTTGTAGTTATTTTCCATCTTGAATAAATTCTTATCATTGTAGTAGGTTTTGCATTTTTTCAAACACGCTTACATCCTCTGCAACAATTTAATACTTGAATTTTTTGGAAAAATATTTTCAAAATGTTTAACTATGAATATGCTTACAAACGGTTTTCCATTTTAGTAGATTTTTTGAGGTGCAAAGATGTGTTTGCCACACAATTCAGCTCTCGTAGTTTTTTATTATTTTCTATTTTTATTTAGTGATGTCTTGTTATTTATTTTATTTGAAATCCAGTGTAATTTCTGTATAACCTTATAATCGAGTATATTTTTACTTATGACCTTACAAAGAAAATGTTTATATAAATATCAGGAACTTGATAAAAATCAAAAAAAAAACTTAAAAATTTATTAATAAAAGGAATTTTTTTTTCAAATTTTCAAAATAAGTATGACTAGTGCAAAACAATTTTGAAAGCTTTGCCCCGATTTATCAGTTCATATATATGAGCATATATATAGGTCTTGAATGGGGTCAATTTCAATCGAGATAACTTAGTTAATGTGTCTCAACTTAATTACAGACAAGTTGGAAAATTATTTATAAGCTCAGTTCTTCATTAACTTTTAAGAGAATAAATAATATTAGTTACAAAATTCATTCGAGAGCTAATTATTAGTTTTGAATAAATTAATTTAAAGTGGAATAAAAGTAATTTTGTTGTTGTTTTTTTTTTGTTGATAAAACTTATATTTTTAAAAATAATTAAAAGAAAATATTAAATAGTAAATTTAATTTAATTCACTATAAATTATTAAATAGCTAATGTGTAATTTTAAATTAAAAAAATATTGTATAATAAAATAAATTAAAATAATTACCCCCCAAAAAAAAAACTTAATAATATATACAAAGTCGAAAAAGTTAAGAAGAAATTTTCTCAGATATCTAATTAAGCTGATATAAAATGTAAATATCTTTTTCATACAATTACATACATAGGTATTCACAGTTTTTAATGTTTATAGAAGAAATTTTCATCTAAAGCTTGGAAAGTGCGACTGTATTCAATTTGAAAAAATCAGTTTAGTTTGTTGTTTATGTTAGTCAAAGTGATTATAAACTGATACCAAAGTGCATATAATAAAATTAAAAAAAAAACAATTAATATTGTAATAATAATAATTTAAAAATATAATAAGAAAAATAATTTTCTAATTAATTATATTCTTTATTGAAAGAAAAATAAATAAATTTTTATTAAAATTTAAAAAAAATTGAAAGCAAACAAAATTCCACTTGTTATAACTAAGGTTTTTTTTTAAAATAAAAATACATTAACTTAATAGATATAAATTTTAGTGTTGTATGATAATAAAGATAATTTTGAATGATTCGGAAACATTTTCGTGATTATAAACATTTTACCATGCATAACTATCCGAATTTTATTAATCCAAATGATAAAGAATTAAGCAGTAGGCGTCCTTGTCGATATCAGAATAATGCCGGTATGTACTACGTATATAGTTACACTACGTATCGTAACTGCAGTTAGCCTAAAAGAAAATTATCATAAATTCATATTGATTATAATATATGTTCGAAGGTTCTATGAATATTTTCTCTTAATTATTATTGATAATATTAATAATTGTTAAATTAATTTTCTTTTGAAAAAAAAAAAATTTTGAACTGTGCTTTGTTATGTTTGGGTTTTGTTATCGTGCTATGATAATAAATAAAAACAAAAATTCTTATATATTTTTGCCGAATTCTCTTATCACAAACAGTAAATAATAGATATGAAGTGGTGAGATGTGTTATCAGTATTAAAAAAAATAATGATATATTTTATTGCTATGACTAGGCATATTCAAAAAAATATTTTAAAAATAATTTCGTTATTAAAAATTAATCGATAAATTATTTTTATTTAAAAAGAAAAAACTAAATCGCAATAGTTGCATTTAAAAATCTTTTTTAATAAATTGAACATTTATAAGATTTTTTTTTTAAATATTAAATATCAATAATCAATAAGTAATAGTAGATATTATAGGTGTTGTTGTTGTCTTATTCTAATATGGAAAGAAAAAATAGTTTAAACTAGTATAACAATCTGAATGAAACCACGTTTATATACGTTAAACTTGAGATATTGTTAGCTAAATTAAATAAGTTGTGTAAAAGTGACTAATATGTACACATATCTTTTTATCTATTTATCTCAATTAAATTCTATAGAATAGTATATGCATATTAAATCAAGATTATCTCACTAATTGGAAATTACTCATATGAGTTTAATAATTTATTCTTGTATTATTTAAGTAGAATAAGTGAAAAAATATTTTCGAAAAGAATCAGTCAAGAAAATTTTCACTATTTTTTGATTAAAATAAAAATAGTTTGTTTTTAAAAAAATATTTATTTTTTTAAAGATATATTTTTTAACACTATTTCGATTAAAGAATTTCTTTAAAAATTTGAACTTAAAAGAAATCTCGCATCTTAATCATTTTTCCATAATTTTTTTTGTTGAAATTTTATAATATAATAATTGTGAATTTAACTTAGCGGTGTTATTTTCCTACAGCTCTACCACCTGGACCTAAAAATACATAAGGACCTTTTTATACATAAGGTGTCCTTTAAAACCTAAAGTATTTCATGACAGTGTTAAAATTTTAATCATTTTGTATACAAATGTCAAAACCATTTAGCAGCTTTATTTGAATTTTACGGAGATTATATAATAAGTCTTTGGCATTATCAAAAATAGGCTATTTATATTTTTTTTTAATATGGAAAAAGGTGAATTTTGTGAAGTGGAAGCAAAAATAACCTGAAATAAACACCAAGTTTGAAAAGATAATATGGACTCCTCACCATCGTAGTAAATCGTTCACTACCGGCTTACGAAATTTTTCGTTTTGAAGAAAAAAACTTCTCTTTCATCAAGAAGACAATGCACGTGTGCACCCTTGTATTATCGCCATAACAAAATTCCGTGGGTTAGGATACGAATTGCTTCCGCATCGACTATATTCACCAGATTAAGCACTCAGTGATTATTACATATTTCAGGATACTATATAAAAAAAGGCTCGGCCAAAAATATTTGACTCAAACGATGAGGTAATTACTGAAAAAAATCCTATTTTCAAGGGTTGGATAGGATCGAATTTTTAGATGGTATACAAAAGATTAAAAAATCATTGGATTTAAATGTATCGACCTAAAAGAATTCTTTATTTTAAAATAAAATGAATTTTACACATACAAATGTTTTCTTTTTATCAAGGCCAAGTATTAATCATACATGCCTCGTAAACAAATAAGGGAAGCTGAAAAATCGAAACATGTTCCTCTCCTTGGCAGACCACCTTTCGTATTATTCTCAAAAACATAGTACCTAGTCGAACTGGACATGCCAAATGGAATATTATGTTAGATATAGTGAGCTGCATTTTATTTATTTAACAATAGTATTTTGAAATACATTAAAAAAATAGAATAAGAAGTACGAAGAGTTCTAGGAAGTGAATGAAGTTTATTTCAAGATAATTTAGAGGCGTTTATATGTATTTAACGGTGTATATTAATAGTAACATTTAAAATAACAAGCCATGCTAATGTCATGGTAAGGATAAATTCGTATTACTGTCAGGATTTTCGGACATATTCATTGAAAACAGTCAAAACGGTTATAATCCAGCCGCAAATATCACACACAGTTGATGACCAGAAAAATAAAAATTGGTATAAAATTTTGGTCTGGTATAAAGAGTAAATATGTTGTAAATGGGATTTTATACTTGGCAAAATACGAAACCAACCCGACCGATGGTTCGAACTACGAGTATAGAAGTGTCTTTCTTTTCAACAAAAAAAACTAATTTATTTGGAACAATTCGCTAGAACAAAAGAAAACCGCTAAGCCTTTCCACAGTAGTTTCCACAGTTATTGAAAAGCAAATGTGTAAATAAAACACCTTCTGATCAAAACAGTTATATACGAATACACAAAATCTTAGTAGAAATAGTGTTTAATATTTATACTATAAAAATTTAATTATATATTTTGTGCCAAAGATTTTTAAATCAAACATTATTTAAAAAAAAAATTGTTCATTATTAGATCACAATACTTATTAAAATGCATTTTTTTTTTGTTTTGTTTTAATAAAATTATTTAAATATTGATTCTTTTAAATAAATGTATAATTAATTATATATTTTTTTACAATTGCCAGAATGTGCAAACTTTAAAAAAAAATGTAATTTTTTTCCCAATGAGTGCCTTCATCTCTGCATTATCTAAATAAGCAAGGATTTCCACATATTTTACTTAATTTCTTAATATGTGTAATTAGTATTAATAGCTTTATACTTTTCTAATAACTCTATTTTTGTTGTCCCTTTAATTCTTCTAGCATCTCTGCCTATTTCCCATAGGAAAACGAAATTACTTCCCGGACAACCCAATACAGACAGACAGACATTTGAACTGTGCTACAGACAAACAGACAGGTGCAGCAAAATAATGCAGTTTAATGCACCCTGCCGGTTACTTCCGCATGCAGGTATTATACGTGCATAGAAAAATGACGAAGTTTTTTCAAAATCCGTAATTAAGGGTGTTTTTAAAAAAATAAAAAATACACATAGGTGTAGGAGAAATAGTTTTATAGTTTTACATCCAAAGGGTGGGAAGGGGGCGGTGGTATACAATTTGAGGAGTAAAAAAGAAAATTAGTTAAGTTTATTTGGTTAACTGAAAACCATACGAACTGGTTTTAAGTCCACATAGCATATTTTTCACTCTTAATTTTCAATTATACTCATAATTGTTTACTGCTTCTCCTCTTCGTGTCACTATTCTCTCGCACGAAGATTTATAAGAGAAATCAACTGTTCAATGCTCAACTATTTCAGTAGAAGTATTGGGACGCGTTCATTTCCAGAGTGTGGCACTTTTCTATGCGTGGTAGACTTATATATAATTCTTTTTTTTTTATCTACATGTGGTGGCATATTTTTAGTAAACTTCTTCGCTAAATACAAAATTCTCTTTTCCTATGGGTGCATATTCAATCTTTCTCTCAACAATCTTTTTTCTTAATTAGGCCATCGATATTCATACCTACTCATAATGTAGAATATAAATCCGACGACAACGATAAAATGATATGTGATTATGCTGTCAAAATTTATAAGATCTTCACTATCTTTCGGGAATGCATAAAATCCAGCTGACCGACAACAATGACAAACGATTTTATTTCTCTGATTTTATCCTTAACGTTGTAGTTTTGCCACACATTTCAGTGTTTGGTTGGTTATGTGCCAGAATCCTAGAAAATGAAATCAGAGGCAAAATAAATGCATATATGAGGTTAAGTGAATTAAGCTTAAAATATAAATAGTAGTATACTGTTAAATGGCGTTTATTAATTAAATCGGCCGAAATTTGTTAATTTTTGATAACTATTCTAGTTGGTGTAGGAATTGTGTTCTTACCTGTATTCTTATCAAGTAATCTGCTGGAGTATGCGTACGTAGTTCCCTCAGATTTTACAATGTTTATTTTGGGATAGGTTTTCATTTCTTTTAGCTTGGTTCTTTACCTTAATACCCCGGTATTTTCCATATATTCTAAAGCACTGATAAAACATTCCCCTTCATGAGAGCTATTTAATATGTTATACTCGTATCTTCTCTAAATGTTAACGCTGCGTCAAACTTCAAAACTGATGGCAGTACAAATTTTCTTCAGTAAAAACTTGTTTTTTTGTAATTATATATGTTTTTTAAATTTAATAATTAACTAAGAAAAAAATCCATTTTAAAGTTTAAAAAAAAAATTGAATAATTTTCAAATATTTTATACAAAAACAAATACTTTATTATATTTCCTATTTTATTACCTAATAAAAATTTTCGATTTCGATTATCTTGAAAAAGATTATTGTTTCTTTCAACTTATATTTTTATTTGTTATTTTTAATTTGTATACAGAAATACTTTCAAAATATTGATAATTTGCTGTAAAAATTTATTGACAAAAGTTCTATTTATATTGTTATTAAAAAACCAAAAATTCCAATATCCTTCTTATAAATAAATGTGTTATTGAAAACACCAAAATATCCGAAGAGTTTAATGAGATTTCGATAAATTTTTGAAAATTAAGCATCAGCATATCGTAACAGATTAGCCATTTTACAATACGGAAAGAATAGTCCTGTTATTTGACCGATATTTAACATATATATTATTCATGGTAATATTTATTTAACCTATTTTTTATACAATGAATTTTTTACTCAACACAATAATATTATAGAAACTTTTTTCAAACGTGCTGATTCTGCCGCCATAGGTTTATTTCTTGTTTGGTGGATAAGTCAATAAGCAAAATTGCCGTTTATATGATTCTAAAAACCCGCAATTGACCGTTATTAAATCTGCAAAAAGTGACTGTCTGGTGTGTTTTTTGGTCTGAAAGTGTCATTCATGAATTTTGAGCACTATGGCAGTATGATAACCAAGCATGAACTTGAATATGTTGATCTGGACCAATAAATCGGCATCAATTTGGATTTCGCAACACGTAACTTCGAGATTTGGCGAAGTCATTGAAGCCGTTAGATCTTTTTTGTGGATCTAAATAAAATATCGCTTCTACGCACATAATTTTTAGAGCATTTAAAAATCGAAATCCGACGAATTACAGTCCTAAATGTGCGAAAAAGTCATCGAAAATTACCTCAAAATAATCGTGTCCTACAAAAGATCTCTCGAAAACCATTTGAATCATATATTTTATGTAGAATAGCTAAAGTAATGCAAAAGTTTTTTATCAAAATTTGAATTTTAAATGTGTTTTATATAGCATTGGTTTCAAAGCTAAAATCGGATAATTCTTTATTTACTGCTATAGCATATTCTTATTGCTAATAATTTTTATAATTTTTTAGATTATATATTTTATTGTATTTTTCACATTATTTTTAATTACAATAAATTACAATTTATTATTTGTTTGTATGCCTTATAATAAATAAAAATTTTAAATATTTTCCCTTTACATTGTAATTATTTTTGCTTTGATGTAACAGGCGAAAGCTTTTGAAAACTCATAACTTAGAAATAATATCAGCTATTGTATACTGAATAAATGAGTTAAATTATTCAATATCAGAGATATTATCATAAGCGCATTTTATTTACTAATAAATCAAGTAATCAAATAGAATCGACTAAGTTCAAGTTAATCATAGCTAATTGTAGTAATATAACATATATGGTATAAAAACAAAATTCTTTACAGCCGATAGCATAAATTCTTGTTTAATATTATCATTTTTTTGGAGTTTTTCTCTGTAATTGGTAATATTTTAATTAAATAACTTGAATGCAGAAATTACTCCAATTTATCTAGAAAAATATTATAATTAACACGTGAATATATTATGCATTTTTTTACCATTCATATACTATTGCCTATTTGCGTCAATAAATCATAGATATTCTAATAAATTAACACATTTTATTATGATATTTTTCTTTAAAAGCAAATTGTATATGTATAGGTATTTAATAATCTTTCTTTTAAAAGTATTAGTTACACGTGTAACTAACTAAAAAAAAATTATAATAAAGAAAAATTAGTTGAAAATTTTTTTATTAGAAATAAAATAATAACAATAAAATAAACTTTTTTTTTGTTGATTTTTTGGTAGGCCGAACAAGTTGGACAGACGATATAGATTTCGATTTAAATAATGAATTCGGAAATAACGGATATTTACACAAGTAAATAATAAATAATTAATTTTTAATTTGAAAATAATATATTCTCACCTTAATTTGTTCTCTTTTCTATGGAAAAAATAATACTTGTATTATATTTTGTTGGTGTAACCAAAAAGTGAGGCATTCTTATCAGCATTAACTGTTTTAAAACAAGAAATTCCATCACCCACTAATGATGGACGAAAAGGTCCAAGGAGTCCACATGGTTGTAAACCGATTTTGATTAATAATCATCAGGATAAGCAACAATCTGTGATTAATACAAGCTCTAGTAATGATGGCACTACTGCAAATAATTCTGCACAAACTCAAACTACACCTACTGATGCGTCCACAAATCGACAGAATCCACAAAGTCTGCCAGATCAGCAACAACAACAACAACAGCATCATCAACAGCAACAACCACAACCGCCAACCCAAAGTTCGGTTATTTCAGGTTTTCAGCATATATTACAACATCAAAGTAGCTACGAAACTAATAGTGGTATTTATTTTATATAAAAAAAATTCTTTTGCATTTAAACATAATATCAATTTCTTTTTTGAGGTTAAAACAAATCATGATTTTATTAACTTACAGCAAAAAACAGTCCCATCCATACAGAAACAGCAATCGCTAAAGTTGATACGTCTACCGATGAGTATAAGTAAGTTGTAAATTTATAATATTAAAAAATAAATGCGTAAAATTTTTCTTCTTCAGTTTTCTTCTGAATATATAATAAAATACTTTTATTAATATTGAATATTTTTATAGATTTCAGTACGTTTTAGCAGCCGCCACATCAATTGCAACAAAAAATAACGAAGATAGTCTTACGTATTTGAATCAAGGTCAAAGCTATGAGATAAAACTTAAGAAGCTAGGTGACCTTTCACAATATCGAGGAAAAATATTAAAGGTAAATTTTTTGTACACTAGTTTTTTATACTACTTATATTGTAAATAAATCTAAATATAATAGTAAGTTTTTTATTAACACAAATATCAAAATTATTATTAAAAATCAATAAAAAAAAAAGTCCAAATTATCTAATAAATTTTAATTATTACGAGTATCATTTCTATTCGAGTGAGAATATAAAATCAAAGTTAAATTGAAAATTATTCAAAATTGCATATTTTTATTTGTTTTGGGTCAACGTTGAACATAAACAACAAAACAAATTAATAATAAATACATTTTACACAAAATATATTGTAATAATATTTTTATTAATAATAATAATAATACTCCTAATAATAATCCTAATGAAAATTGTTATGCTTGAGGTAGTAGTAAACTTTGAAAAATTTTCAATTTCTTTTATTATCTTCTTCTTGATGATATGTTTATGTTAATTATTCGAAAATATTATTTTCGATTTCGAAATTGACATTCATCCAAATAATATGTCTTAAAGGCCTGAACACAATACCAACAGAAACGATATAAGACAATCGTTTTATGGGGGCCACAGAATTGCAACGACAAGCGATAATAACAAACTTATTTTTTATTTTATTCTGATAGTTGTAGTATACAAAATTGAAATGAATTTAAAAAAATACGTCTATAGGGTTAAGTGAACTTAAAAATTGAATAAAATTGCATAAAATGCACATAATAATAAACTGATCAGATGACGTTACTTTACTCGTTGCGATTGTGTTTGAGTTGTTGACTTGGGCGAGCTTCGTAAATTTTTGATAGCTATTATAGTTATTGCTAAGCAACGATTTCACCATTTTAGAAAAAATCGTTCACTTTTTCGGGTTGATTGATGTAATACGAGTGTATGCTCGAACATGTTGGACGAACAACTTCTTCTCGATCAACAATTTTCGAGGCGAACAAAATATTTTTGGATTTTTTTAAAATTTGATTTTCAAATAATTTAATATAGTTCTCACCTTTTATATTAATTAAAAATTTTCCTAATATCAGTTTTTTAATACCACAATATATGAAGATTAACTCAAATTGTAAACGCTCGATCAGTTTGCCCAACGTGTGCGAACATTTCCCAATTTTGAGACTTTGCATTTTTTTTTTGTGTGAAGCAGAACGTGTGTGCATGTTATAATTGCTTGTTTTATTTTTCAATTAAATGGAGCTCTTTGATATTGTAAAATTCGCTGCTATTGTACATCATCAGCTACATCAATGGCGTACTTTTGAGTTTTTTTGATCTTAAGAAACAAAAGAAAATAACACAAACTTAGATTAGATCAATGCGAGGCTGGGGAACCAGAGAAATTTCTTTTTACGCTAAAAACTCGTTGATAGAGATGGCCTTATAATAGGCGCAGTATGTTATGGTGGAGCATCTATATACAATATCCGACGTGATCCGAAGAACTCTTTCTGTTAGTCTTTTAAGGACTTATTCATAAAAATACTTATTAATCGACAGTCTGTCCTTATAAGAGCCCTCATTCATTTCACATTTTCATCAGTTATAAATGTTAAAAGGCGCCGAAAGGAACGCCCTTACAAAATGCCTTCTGAAACCAACAAATTTGTGTTTTTGATAAGAAATATTTCCCATTAGGCTCTTTGACAATTCTCTTTATTCAAACTTGCGAATTCAGTTAAAACGAAGTCTATTCAAAAAGTATCGCGAATTTTAAATTTCCGCGGGTTACGTATATTTGATTTTCGATTTTTTGTGTCGTTATATTGGTACTCATGTCTCTCACTTATGCCGACAAGTATGGCCATTTTCAATGTTCAGATAATTTTTGACAGCTGCTTTGCTTGCTCGTCTTGGATTTTTGCTCAATTTCGACCAAAAACAGCATCGCATTAACATTGGCTAAGAGCTGTTGGACTCTGTCCGCGACGACCCAAATTTGCTCCAAAGGGTCATAACTGGTGACGAATCATGGATTTATGGTTATGACGTGGAAACCAAAGCTCAACCATCCCAATAGAAGCTGCTGCACAAGCCAAGACCAAAAAAAGCGCGCTAAGTTCGGTCGAATGTGAAGGTTTTGCTTACAGTTTTCTTCGATTACAGGGGCATGGTGCATCATGAGTTCTTGACATAGGGTAGAACGGTCAATAAGTAATATTACCTGCAAGTAATGCGCAAGTTACGCGAAGCAATCCGCCAGAAACGCCCGGATTTGTGGAAGAACAAAAATTGGCTTTTCCACCATGATAACGCTCCCGCTCACGCATCGTTGCTTGTGCGCGAACAAGATCACAAAAAATGATTTTTTGAAGTGCTTCGAGGATTGGAAAAAACGCTGGCACAAGTCTGTAATATCTGGTGGGGATTAATTTGAAGAGGACAAAATAGATATTCATGAATAAATAAATAATTTTTAAAAAAAAACACAAAATTCGTGATATTTTTTGAACAGACCTCGTAAGCTAAAGTCCGCAGTGTTATCAGGTCACCCTCAGTGATGCCAGTTTCATTACTATATACAAAAATATATATATATATATTAAGATCCTCTTAAAGAATATGTCCTCAGTTATCAGATAAATTTATTATTTTAAATAAATTTTCAACTAATTTTAATAGAAAATTTATTATTTTTAATACAAAATTATTTTAAAATCTATAAAAAAAAATTTTGAGTGTAGTAAAAATGACATATTTCTGAATAAAAATCCTTAAAAAACGTTTTACTTATTAAAAGAAAACAAAAATAAATATGAAAAAAATCTGATTTATTTATTAAAAAAAAATATTCTAAATATTTTTATATCAAATTTGTGAAAATTATAAAATTTAGAAGAAAATTACTTAATATTTGCAAAATGTTTTTCTTTAAAAAAAAATGAATATTTTTAAAGAAGAATTAAGAAAGCCTTTTCTATATTAAAGAAGCATTTTTAGATTTGAAGAAGCTTTCTTAAACTTAGTATTTATAAAAAATTCAAACATTTCGAATGTCTAGAGGTAATTGTGGGAGTTTTAACTCCTCATCAATCTTCTGTACAATAAGATCATTAAAATAATTTCAAAAGTAGATCATCTAAAATCTTTTTTTATTTTATCGAATTAATAAAATATTAAATAGGTTATATACGGTTTTTCTTACACATAATAAATTTAAAAAAAAAATACATCTTATCAAAATATTTCATTAGATACAAATTTTAGATTAGATTTCTCTTTTATATCATAACGTATACGCTCTTATTATGTATTGTATAAAAGGAAACATTATCATATTGCAAAAATTTCTAATTCATTTAATTGATAAAAAATTCTTTTACGTAAAGATAAATCGTGAGTTATTAAAATTTTGCAATTTTATGAAGAAGAAAAAAACAATTTTTTTAATAATTAATAAATGTTAATCAAAATTTTCAATGTATTATGTGATAATTTTCATTTATATCTAAAAACGTGCTGGTCGAAATTGAATCAAAGAAAATAAATAAATTAAAATTAATAATTATAATAAATGAAATATATATTTTTTGTAGTCATAAATAAGACATTGGCATGGTGTAGTATATACAATATTTTAGAAGAACAAGTATTCGATTGACATCACAAAGTGTTATGTTCAAAATGGTGACGTTCGAAATGGAAATACACGTACTCATAGAAGGGAATTATCCATTCGTACACGATCTTATTGGTACAATTAAATTGACATTTTGTTCATCGAAACAATTGAAATCAATTTTAAATGATTAAATATAAATTGATATAATTGTACGGCTAGTAAGCACAATGGTAAATGCAAATGATTGTTTTTATTTAAAAGCATATTTCGAATCGATGATGATGGCTAAATGGACAAATACACAAAAATTATATAAAATATTCAAGCTTTGAATTTATATTTTTGTATTTATGGCGATTTGATTTATTTATCGGCATTTATTTATATTAAAAGAAAAAAAAACCGAATTTATTATAAATTACTAAATGTTCATAGAAGAAATTTACGTTACTGAATTTTTTTTTTAATAATCAATTTATGATTATTTGTATTTATAGAGCATAATAAAAATATGCTTTCATGAGCGGCGGCTACAGTATATGGAACGGGAGCAAATCCAACAATGGCAAGCATCAAGACCAGGTGAAAGGATTATTGAAGTTGATGTACCACTTTCGTATGGTCTATGCCATGTACTACAACCGCCGAATCCAAATTTAATTAATACGGTCGATGTATCTTGGGATCCAATGAAGGAAGTTGGCGTCTATATTAAAGTCAATTGTATATCAACGGAGTTTACACCAAAAAAGCACGGAGGCGAAAAGGGCGTACCATTTAGAATACAAATTGATACTTATTTAGATAATAATAGTGTAGAAAATTTATCAAAACCATTACATGCAGCTGCATGCCAAATAAAGGTAACTGAAAATCATATAAACCATATTTATTTAATTATCAATAAAAAAAATGTGTTTTTTGTTGAAATTATTAATTTTTTTGCTATTTAAATAGGTATTTAAATTAAAAGGTGCTGATAGAAAACATAAACAAGATCGGGAAAAAATTCAGAAACGACCATTATCTGAACAAGAAAAATATCAACCAAGCTACGATTGTACAATACTTAGTGATATTCAACCAGAGGCATTAATATCCCCGGGATGTTACAGTCCAGATTAGTGAGTAAATAACTTTTTTTTAACCCTTTCTATAATCTTTAATATAAATTTTTGGTTATTAATATGATCAAATACTGACGCTAAACTTAAGATAATTTATCAATTTATTTGATAGTAGAATATCTTTTTTTTTTTTAGAAAATTCTCTAATTTTTTTCCTTTTATAAAATAATGGTAAATATAATGGGAGTAAGTTCTTGCCCTTTTTAGAATGATGTCGTTAGTGGTAGTTGTGATTTGAGGGTGTACGTATAATTGCATTGTGAAGACGATTTTTTATTTTGGCATTGAAAATGTCAGCATTAATCCCGACAAAGCAGCAATTTCGGGAAGTTCTACTTTATTACTATATTCTTCAGAAGAAAAGTATTGTTTACTGGATTAAATTTCCTGTAATCCGGCTCCATTGAATGTAAAATGTAAAAACTGGCTTCAACGATTTAAAGGCAGTGATGTCATTGTGAGTGACTAAGAAAGCGAACGGTGCACCGAAAAAATTCGAAGACGCAGAACTCTTAAAATTACTTGATGAAGATTCAAGTTAAACACTCGAGGATTTGTTAACTATTGTCGGTGAGCGTTTGTATGCGATGGGAATGGTCGAAAATATAGGAAATTGTGTCTAATATCAATTGAAGGTTATTCACGTTTCAGATGCTAGTCGGACGACAAAAAGGATAGGTTTTTTTTTGTATAAATACGAAATCGATTTAAAATGGTTTTACTACGATAACTCTAAATGGCCTAAAGCATGGACAAATGCCAGGAGAACCAGTTACATTAACGTTAAAACTCTATTTTTACGTTTTAGTGGTGTATCAAGGGGGGAGAGAGGGGTGTTAATTATCATGAACTCCTGAAACCATCCGAAACTATCACTGGTGATCTTTTTCGATTGCAGCTATTAACATCTAATCGAGCTTTGAAAGAATAATAAGCATGATAAGACAATTCTGCTACACGATAACGCCAGGCTCCACATTGCAAAAATCGTACAGAAATACTTGAAAG
This sequence comes from Atherix ibis, assembly GCA_958298945.1. NCBI lineage: Eukaryota > Metazoa > Arthropoda > Insecta > Diptera > Athericidae > Atherix > Atherix ibis. The sequence goes on from OY282607.1 coordinate 31,804,834, forward strand.
GACTGAACTGGAAAATATTACCCCACCCGCTATATTCGCCAAATAAAAGTATTGAAAAAGAATTTTTCCTTCGAAATATCCGCCGAAATGATGGTAGAAAGTTGTCGCATCTGAAGGGACATACTTAAAATAAAATCACTTTCGATGTTATTATATAAATAAACAACAAATTTTGTTCAAAAACGGGCAAGAACTTATAGCCATACGAAATTTTTTTATCATTTTAAAAATTTTGAAGATCTTTTCAACATTTAGAATATTAATATATATTATTAAATAGCTCAAAATAAGTCTTTTTTAAATATTATCTTTTATTGGTCCGTAGGGCGATATATTAAAAAAAATAATAATTAATAATTTTATATACAATATAAAATAAATTGCTGCTTACATAAATGTTTTTAAAATGAAGTGCTGTCTTTAAATTTAAAGTTTGCCGCCTTTATTACCAAAATGGCGACGATTTTTCATTAATTTCAAAATGGCGACAGCTCATGGCTTCCAATAATGGTTAAGATTGTACTTTGAGCAATATATGAAGTCATTTTAATAAATAACTAATGCGAAATTTTGTTATATATTAAATATCTAGAAATTTAATCACAAAGTTGAATTAATAATATAAAAAAAAATAAAGATTATTTGTTACTGATAAAATTCAATTATTAGTCAATATTAATATTTATTTTATTGAAATAAAAAATAAATTATTTTCCATAGTATAAAACCAACGGTCTCTCCATTAATGCCAAATTCACCAGTTCATATACCAAAATATGATGGAATCATGTCTTATACGAATAATACAAGTCCGATTGGTATCAATAGTGTAACATCAACAAATCCAAACAATTATAAAATGTTGGATCAAAATTTGGTATCACCACAAGTAGAAATTGAAGAATACGTATGTTTAATAATAAAATAAAATAGTTCGAATTTTATCTACCTCAAATAATCTTTTTTTTGTACTTTGAAAAAAAAAACAATCTTTAGTCTGCTGGTGTAACAAAGGAATCAACACCAGGACAAGTAGCTCAATGGATGACTTATCATCGTTTAAGTTCGTATGTAGCAACATTTGCACATTTTTCTGGATCAGATATATTAAGGTTAGATAATTTTTTGTAATTTCTATTAATATTAAATAATTTTTTTCAAAAAAAAAAATATAATATTTTTATTTTGTTTTTGTAAAATGTTTAATAAAGGATGTCAAAAGAAGATTTAATACAAATTTGCGGTTTAGCTGATGGTATTCGAATGTTCAATACCTTACATGCGAAGTAAGTTTAATTCATTTTGTACTTAGGATTAAAAAAAATACATTATTTTATAAAAAATTAAAAATTATTATTTTATTTTATTTTAAACAGAGCCATAACACCACGTTTAACGATTTATGTTAGTTTGGATGGAAGCAGCTATCATGCGATCTATTTGGTTTCGAATACAACTAAAGAACTTGTACAGAAGTTATACAAATTACCAGGATTCTATGAACAATTATCTTCGAGTTCATCCAATATGAATAATACAGATGGAAATGCTTACCCACCATGGGGTAATATTATTAATTCATTCTATAAAATTCAATATTGTAAATTGTATTTTTTTTTTTTTTAAATGGCATCGAATTTTAGGGATGCATTCGAAATACTCAGGAAGTGGAACAAACTTACATGATGCCACCAAATTGGCTGTATATGTAAATGGTCCATCTGGAATTCATGTTTCGGTTACCGATGAAGTTTTAAATAATATTAAAGATGATAGTCTATTTGCACTTGAAGTACAAACTGGAAAAGTACTTATGAAAGCAATCTACAAAAATGAGAATAATTAATTTTAAGTTATAACTTACTTTCAAAAATAATATATAATATAATACATAGAATTGACAAATAATAAATTTTCTTTATGCAAATGATAATAATAATAATAATAATAATAATAAAAATAAATTACAAAAATCAAAACATATTAGGTGAAGGATTTATTTCTCTTTACGAATAAAATTTCAGATAATTTCATGTGATTAGTATTAAATAAATGAAAGCAAAAAAAAAATCAATCTTATTTAGAAAAAGAAATTTGTATAGAAAATTACAAAAATAAAAAATAAAAATGAAATTTTTAAAAAAAAACTTTAATACGCATAAATTTTTTAATTAACATTATTTAGATTAGTTTTTTAAGAATTTTAGAAGAGCTTTATTTCTATTTAATTAAATTGAATATATTATAAATGTATGAAAATATGTTTATCTATAAAATAATATATATAAAAATATATATTTATAATAAAATAAAATAGAAATATTATTATTAGAAAAACCATTTTTAATCTTTTTTTTTCTTATTTTATCTGATAATCGAATTACTTGATTCTAACAAGACAAAATTCTATATAAAAGATTTTCTTTTAAAATTATAATAAATTAAAATAATGATCAAAATAGATTAAAATAAAAGTTATGCCCGTATTAGAAAATGTCGTTTCTATTGATAAATATATGAAATATTTGTGCTCATAAAAATCCACGAGAAATTATGAATATTATGAACTGGTTTCGTATGTTTGCAGATATTTAGGCGCTGTCGTGTATATAGGACTTTAGGTTAGTTGTTGATGTCACAATAATGTTGCTGTCAATAAAAAAAATTCTACTTGGATTTATTCGGCTTAGCAACATGTTTACAAAATTTCCCAATTCAATTCATCAACGAATGCATAGTGGATTTTGTATTCTTTTAAACAGAAGCAACAAAAATAGAAATCCTTCATAAATCTGTTATAGTCCAAAATTTAAAAAAAAAATTGAATATTTTTCCTATCCACTTTGGATTTTGGTTGCTTGTCCTTATTAATAGAAACAATCGATTTTGTATATTGGTAGAAATAGGAAAATTCGTTAAAAGAATCAAAGAAAATTTAATGATGATGAAAATTATTTGTTGTGACATTAGAGGGAGATAGTGTACGCTAAAAATATTTAATAATCAAGCATTACTTCATGGGGTTCGGTAATGATGATATGGTGTTCGATGTTCGATGATTTCAGGTAATATTAGCATTGAATGCGAAACGTACCTAATTGCTTTAAAAGTTGGAAGAAATCACGAATAGCGAATTACTATTCTGCCTTACCTTACCGCACATAACATAATTGATGGATTCTCATCCGGCATTCAACGACTGGGATTCAGTCATCACTGCAATTGCGAGTGGAATATCGCGCTGATGAGTTTGGTGATATCATCAGTTCAATGGTAGTGGAAAAATGTACGGTCGTGCGCTGTGTGACGGTGTCGGTCAATTTTGCAGTGCACCAGTGTGAGTGAACAACGCGAAGCAGTAGTACCAACACTACGAACTGAGTACGGTGGTGTGCGATTGATGGAAGAGAGCAACCACAATCTGAGATGACTGATGACGCTTGCATCGTACGAGACATCACGATGGAAGGTGGACGGTGAGATGTGGTGGAAAATGTGTGAGAGCAGCTGAGTTGTGCAGACGAGTTGGAATAGGAGTAACTGAGTTTGTATAGGGAAAAACAACACAACACATACACCAGATGACTGATGAGACCGATTAGCACCATTACGATGAGTCAGTCAATAAAGAAGTTCTCATTTCTGGATGATGAGATTCTGCGGACGGTCATCAGTGAATTTCTAAAAAGTGATTAGTATTCATAATATTGGGATGTGCATTTCTTTATTCGGAGAGGAATCAATATAATACACTAAAGGAATATGGACGATATTGTTAACGAGCTATGTGAAGGTACAATGCAGATGATTTTTTTATGTATGATTGGATGATATTCCAAAAAGGGTTTTGTAGGCAATAAATATGGAGAGTCTCATGGGGTTCAGGAGAAAAACTTCTTTAAATGGACAGCAAGCAGTACTAAATTGCTGATATGCGAACGATTATCGATGGAGAACGAATTCAGTAAACCAACGACTTCCAAAAAGAAGTTATGGTCAAGGATAGCAGCAAAAATGGTTGACTTTGGACATTTTGGTTTGGACGGTGAAATTTGCCATTCAAAATATCGTAATATGTTGGCTACCTACAAGAAGAACAAATTCCGTTTAAAACAAAACGGAAATGAAGCCATTAGTTGGAAGTATTTCTTTTTGTTTGATGAAGTTCTTGGCCATAAGTATTTGAATGCCCATAACGAACCGATGACTTTGAATCAAGGCGAAAATTCATCGTTTAAGAAAACTACGCCAGAATCATTTCCTATTCCACCTACTTCAAGTCTAAAAGCAAAATTGGCTAGAAGACCGGATTTTCTTCTCAAAAAAATTGAATTAATCAAATTGAATTTAGAACGAAAACGAAAAAAGTGGGAAGAACAAAAAGAATTGGAAAAGGAAAGTCTGAAAATACTTTCGAATTTGGCAAAATCATTTAGTGACTACAATCGGTTGAAGGAACGAAAATTAGAACAGTAAGATAGGAAATAATTTAAAGTTACTGATGGATCTCTATTAAAGAATTCCCTTTCAGCATTAAGGCGGCAACATCTCATTTGACTGGCAATACGACAGTTTCAATGCCCAAATACGATGGACTCGTCTCATATGGGAGCAGTGCCAGTTCTATGTCAATGAATAATGGAACAAATTTAGGAGCAGGCAATTATAAAATGATGGATCAGAATATGCCCCCATCACAAGTTGATATGGATAACAACGGCTACGTAAGAAATCAAAAACAATAATCAAGAACGGAAGATATTTATCGGACAGTTTTGTCATATATTTCAGTGTTCAATAATCACAAAAGAGTCGACTGCAAATCAAGTTGGTCAGTGGTTAACTTATCACAGTCTTAGCACATACAACACAACATTTTCCCAATACTCCGGATCAGATATTTTAAAGTTAGCTATTTATATTTGTTCAGTGTTAAAATTAACAAAATTGTAGTTTTTTCTTTCGTATTTTTTAATTTTTCTATTAGATTGACAAAAGAAGATTTAATACAGATTTGTGGATTGGCAGATGGAATTCGCATGTTTAATACTTTACACGCAAAGTAATCATTTAAATTTCTTACAAATTATGTAAAAAAGAATATATTTGTGCATTATTGTTAAATTTACAGAGGATTGACTCCACATAAAACAATATACGTTAGCTTGGATGGAAGTAGTTATCATGCTTTGTACCTTTCATCGAGTACAGCGAAAGAATTACTTCAGAAACTGTATAAACTACCAGGATTCTATGAACAGGTTTCAAATAGTACAAATATGAACACGGCGGAGGGAAATGCATATCCTGGATGGGGTAATAATTTTTTTTAAATACGGAAATGCTTCTATTTATAATATCCTTATATGGAATTCTTCAATAATTTAGGTATGCATCCGAAGTATCCTACCGCTCAATCTAGTATTCATGATGCTAATAAACAGATTGTAATTTATATGGTAGGACCATCGGGTGTCCATGTTCTAGTTACTGATGAAGTTCTCAGTAATGTAAAAGACGATAGTTTATTTGCTTTAGAAATTCATCCCGGAAAAGTACTTATGAAGACTATTTATAAAAATGACAATTGAAGTTAAATTTATCTACCGATAACTGGGTCTAAACTAATAGAAATCAGTCAAGAATAGTTTGTAGTTAATTATAATTTTAATTTTAAACAATATATGAAATTATTAAAAATATTTGTAGGCTATTATTCTCATTTAATATTCCGAAATTTACTAATAAATATAAAATTCCAAACTACTAATCAAATCTGTCATTGTTACAATACGTAACGCCATCTGACCATTTATGCTTGTAACGTCATATTTTCGATTCGATAGTATCTCCGACGCTTTCGTAGTCATTATGCGTTTGCTTTTTGATTAATAAGTAGTCTGCATCTATTGTAGTGTGTTATTGAGAGTTTTTCTACTAATAGACATTAATTATTATAGGATATTAATCTATTTACGGATAAATAATAAGGTACGTATTGGAGATTGAATTCACAGGTTTGCGAAGACTTCTTGGTAATTAGTAGGAAAGAAAAAGATTTGTGAAAAATTTAAGCGCCATAAGACCTTTTAGATGGGTGAGGAGGTTTGTGGCCATTATTTTTCGCAATTATTTATTTATAATTTCTTTTGTATGGTGTACTATAAGTGAAATAAAAATTTACTGAAAATTATTAAATGAAAATATATATTGATTTATAGTATTTGTGAAATAATTGTGAGTTTCTATGCGAAATATCAATTATCTGCCAAAAGTGTAAATGTCAAAATGATTAAATATGAAATGATTAAATTTCAAGGTGGCGTGCCAGACGATATATAGAATTATTGAAAATGCCGCGAAGAAGAAAGAAAAACACAGTGAATTGTGTTTGCTGTTCTGAACCTCTAGAGAAACCTTATCAGCTGGTATTCGATAAGACGGGTGTGGAGTTGAAGTTAAAACAGCTTTTGCTAGATTGTTTTAATTTGAATATAACAAAAGATAAAAACAAAGTTCAAGCGGTATGCAAGGATTGTAGTCATGATCTAATTGAGGCATTCGATTTACAACAGAAACAAGCCAAAGATAAATCTCGAAATAGTGAAGTGACAGAATCTATTATAGATTCTATTAAATTATCTGGTAACCAAAAAGATATAGAAGATGATACCGTGGATGTCGTTGATAATGGAGAGACTGAGGATGATGAATGTTTCAGTGAAAGTGAATATAAAACGGAAATGTTGGAAGAAGCAAACGAAATTGTTGAAACCTATGAATTTTATAGTGGAAATGATGATAATAATATTGACATTAAAATAAAGGAAGAAATTGAAAGTGAAACTGAAATACAGGATGATGATGAACCAGACTTCCTTGGTTTCAATCTTGAGTGCCAGGAATCTGAAACGTTTGAACAACAGAGTAAGGAGGCTTTTTCTCTTAATTTATGCAATTATTTATTAACATTAACGAATGAAAATGCAAATTGCATAATTTAATAAAAACAATTTTTCGTTGGTTTTAGATGAGCCAACAACCATCAAACCGACATCGGAGCAAATCAATTTTAGGGAATACAAAGACAAGGTTCTTTGTAGTAAATTTGATGATATAACATTCCCAAATGGAATTGAGTGTCGGGTTAGTGTAAATTTAAAATATTTTCTTTTACAGTTTGAAATTGGATTTAAGCAATTTAGCATGATAATAATAAGAGAGAATTTGTCGGATTATTTAAGTAATTTAAAGAATTTCAAATTCTGTGGCCTATTTAATTGTGTTATTTGCCTAATATTCTAATTTCCTAAAGTAATTCAGTAGAAATTTAACTTATTCTAAATAGATTTGAAGATGCTGACACTATTGAACGCATTGAATATCATCTGATCTTTCTCCTAATAGATTTGTAATGAAATTCTCGATAGCCATGTGTCGATTTTACAGCATACAGAAATGAAACATTGTATTGAAGAGTTTGCTTACATGTGCATCATTGAGGATTCTTGTGAACCACAAAAAAGCTATCAAGATTTATGTTTTCATTTAGTTTTTAAACACTATGATTTGGAACGGTATGTGAACTATATAAAATATAATCAACGTAAATTTATATCACGTTCTTGGATATTATTTTTTCAATAATTAATTTTTATTTATTTTCAGATTAACAATATTTGCTATGTGCCCACATTGTGGGAAACGTTTTAGCAATTACCTACTTTATAATAAGCATTCTTGTTATTTAGCTAAAAATGCACCACGAGGTAAATTGGATTGCGATAAGTGTGATAAGGAATTCAAGTCAAATAAACGATACCGTTTCCATTTGCAATTCCATTTGCAATCACATCGTCCAATGGCTTGTCTAATATGTGATTTTATGTTTGTTGATGAAGATGAATTCTTCGAACATGTTAAATATTCACATGAAAAGGAACTAAAATTCGTATGCTTCCAGTATGTATATGATTTTTCTTATTTTTCCGTGAAACTGTTTTTAATTTAAATTTGTTTTTGTAGATGCGATAAAAAATTTACCTCGCAAAAGAATTTCAACGAACATGAAAACCTTCATAAAATTGTTCGTAAATATAAGTGCGATATTTGCTCAAAAGCTTATATGGATAAGCAGATGTTAATGGAGCATATTGTAAGTTTTTTATTACGAAAATACTTGAATTCATTCTATGAGAGAATTTATTTATAGCAAGCACACCATAGTGACTGTAGCCCTTTCCAATGCAACATTTGCGGTAAATATTTGAATAAGAAGACTCTTCTTAATAAGCACATCATGTCACATAATATGCCTGAAGATAAAGTTGTGCAATATTGTAGTTTATGCGGATTAGTTCCAGAAAATGAAGCTGACGGTTTAGTATGTTATATTTAGAATAATTTTAAAATCAATTTTATCCATACCAAATTAATGAACATATTAATTATATTAATAGAAACATATTGAGAAGAAACATCCTGAAAAGAAGACCGATATTCAATTGGATTGTTGTGTCATAGATAAAGTTTATGTGTGCGAATATTGTGAAGATGCTTACAAATCAACTGAGGAGCTAAGGATTCATCGACTTCGGCATTCGAAGAAAGAATTTTTTTGTGACATGTGTCCGTTAGTCTATAATGAATACAAACGTTTGAAAACTCACAAATTAACACATGCAAACTATGTCGATAAACGTAGTACATTTCCAGTAATGAGACATTACATGTGCGACATTAATGTAAAAAAAATTTCAAGTCTTTCATAGATTTAAATATGATTTTAATATTTTATTACAGGATTGTACAAGTTCATATTTGCATTGGACAAGTTTGGGTTCACATAAACGTAATAAACATAATTCAAATGAAGTTAAATCATGTCCAATTTGTTTTGCATCCTTTAAGAACTCGTCAGTATTTAAATAGATTTTTTATAAAATTAACTATAAAGATTTGAATTAAATATTAAATATTTATTTAATATTTAGGCTATCGTGTTCTTTTCATATGAGTAAAAATCACAGTGAATCGAAATATTCGTGTCAATTTTGTGAAAAAATATACAATTCGAAAATGGCACTAGCGGTGCACGTTGCTCGGAAACATAATACAAGTAAGTGATAGATGTGTGTCAATAGGTTTTTAAATTAAATTAACAATGAATATAGAGGATTATATAATTTTTATTTTACAGCCAAAATACAATGCGATGAATGTGAAAATACATATTCGAATAATTATGATTTACGAAGGCATAAAAACGCTGTTCATCAAATATTCAAATGTGATATTTGCGATAAAGTTATGAAAAATAGTAAAAATTTAATTGTTCATAAGAAAATGGTTCATGAGAAAGTAAAACGGTTTTTCTGCAGTATCTGTAATAAGGGATATTTTAATAATTGTGATCGACTTCAACATGAGTCTACGGTAAATTAAAAATTTGTCATTTGGTTTGCAATTTATAGTTTAGAAATTTCGAATTTTATTTAATAGGTTCATAGCAAATTGAAAAAGTTTAAGTGTAATATCTGTCCGTATGCAGCTATCTATAAACAATCACTAAATAGTCATATCCTTTTACATTTTAACGAATTTCCGTACAAATGTACATTGTGTCCAAAAGCATTTAGACGATCGTATGCTTTAACATTGCATATGAAACGACACAATAATGATAGAGAGTGAGTAATAAAATGAATTGATTTTTTTACAAAGATAGAAATATTTTTTTTTTAATAATCAGGTTCAAGTGCCCGTACGAAGGTTGTCATTCTGCCTATCCAATACAAGGAATTCTTAATACTCATATAAAGTCAAAACATGCGAACGGACGTAAATTAAATATCAAAAATATTTTTCTTTCTCTAACATATTACGAAGTTTGGTTAGCAAAAAATTCCTATTATATTTTCAGAAACTGGTGTATCACGGAGACGAAGAACAATTGGTAATATGTCAGATTCGGCAAAACGTAAAAGATTAGTAACGCCACGATCGACTACGTTTGTAGACGATGATGATGGATTAGATGATGGTGTTATTGGTAATCCACCTCAACGAACTGATAATGAAGATGAACTCGAGGATGATCTTGGTGATACTGTTAGTCAATGTTATATACTTGAAGCATCACCAGCGGTTATCGTACAACGCAATAAAATTGATCATGATTATATTGTACGAGCTGAAGAAGAAAAAATTTTCGAAAATGTTATTGAAGAATACGAAATAGACGGTACAGAAATAATTCAATATACTACTGATTGTATACCAGCTATAGATTAAATTTTTAGATTAGCAAAATTGTTTTCCCTTTCTAAGTTTATATATATTTTAACCAATATACATGTATGAAGGTTGCCATTTTATTAAAACTTAAGTATATTGAGTTATGCATTTCTTTATTATAATCTATTGATATAAAATAATATAAATAAACAAAATATTAATCAGTTTTGTATTTAAATTTCTTTTTTTTTGTTTTATTTCCTTTTTCTTATACACAATGCTGGACATTTGACTCAGTTACTACTTGTAATTAATGGCAGTAAATGAAAGTATTTGAAAATGGTTATTTTGTATGCTCGTTAACTAAGAAGTGTTTCGTGTAAATTAAATTTTTTGAATTTATTAATAAAACAAATTAATAAATTAGCATTAGAAGTGATTATTAAGGGCCTATTTATATAAATATCAAATAAAAAAAAACGAATATTAAAATTAATACTTAACAATAGCAAAGATTTTTTTGTTATACCATATTATTACATGCATATGTAAATACATAAATATATTTTATTCTATTTGTACAAATCTTCAATTTATCTAATAAACCACTTATTGATTATATAATAAAAATTGGGAAGAAAATATTTTTATAGAAATGCTGCGAGACCTATTAACAGGTCACTTAAAAACCTATTAACAAGTCACTTAGCTTTCAATAGGAACAAAACTGTTATAAAGCCTTGCATTTTAAAAAGTGTCAATTAACGAAAAGTCATAACTTTGTTAACAATTTATACAACACAAAAAAAACTAACGACACACAAAAATGAAAAAATGTTTTTTATTATTTTTTTCTCTATTAATATTAACACATAGAAAACGTTTATTAAAAAAATATTTTGAAAAATAATATTTTTCTCAACATATTCTCATATAATTTTAGAATTTATAATTATTTTATTAAATTCACATGATGTTTTTATTTCATGAATGTAATTTTTTTAAATTTATTTATTAAAAATAAATATATATATATATTTGCGCGTTTCTATTTTATTTTGGAATGGTCGTTTAACGATGGAAAATCAGAATATCTGCTGATGCGTTAATCCCCTCATTTCTTCTTCTTCATTTCTTTGGCCTTTTGTTTTTCCGCCCGTTTGCGTTCTTTCTCATTCAGCGACTTGTAGAGTTTATACACAAAAAGAACTGAAAATAAAAAAAAATAAAAATATGTTACAGCTTTTTAATTTAATAATTGTTTTAATTTATGTTAAATAACTAAAAAATATGTTGTTTCAAACCGAATATTAATAAAACTATTGCTGCTGCTAATAGTGGACCAATATTGTACGTATCAAGGGCTGCGTAAAATTTCTCTTTGACTACTTTCCTTTTAACCGTTTTGATAATATCCTCAATGGAATCTTTGAACTCTTCGGAAAATTCATGCTTCTCATCGGGTCTTAAAGAATTATACCTTTTTCCCAAGTCACGAATTTTATTTAAAATATTCCAGGCTATTTGCTGATGTTCTTTTTTTACAAATAATTTTTCTACAATTGTTGTAAGACTCTCAAAAGGATTTGCTGGTTGTGTGGCAACTTCCAACAAACTTTTAGCTGAACAAGACATTTTTTTTACTTTGCTTATATAATTACGAACAATTCATGAATATATAATACACTTTATGTTTATTATTATAAAAAAATATCAATACGGCATCATTTAAAGAAAAATTAGATTTATAACGTAAAATATAAAATTTATATTTTTGATTATTTTCAAATAATAAATTAATATTTATTTTTGAAATTATTATTGGTGGCACTAAATCACTAATTAATTTTTGAAATATGTACTGAACAAGTAATTCCTCTATTGATTATTGTTTAGAAAAACTGTGCCACACAATTGTCTTTATCACTGATTGAAAAGTTATTATTACTGATAAAAACATTATATATCACCATTTCAATAGAAATAGAAATGTGATAAAGTTTATTTTTACAATAGTTTTTTAGATTTCCATAAAATGTTTCAAATTCTACATTCACTTGCATCAGCTTTAAGGTACTCGTACCGTGCGAAGTTTATTTACTTATCGCAATCGTAGTAATAATGATGATAATTGATTGGGGGATTTACGTGAACACATATTTCGGCAAATATAAAATATTTTTCCTATGCTAAAATACAAAATTTACGATTATTTACATTTGTCTTCTTCCTTTTTTTTGTATTTTACTTTTAAGTGTTCAAACAAATTAAATAATCTTAAAAAAAAGCGTGGTATTTTGTATTTTTTTTCTGTACTTTATTTTATGATTTTACAGCTTATGCAAGTACAATTGATAAGACTTTAATTCTTTTTCGATAAGATTATTGATAAATTGTTTAAAATTATTTATAAAAGGTATTATATTAGAAAGAGTTTTTTCTATTACCTCAATTAATGTTAAATAAAAAATTAGAGTGTTTCGCAAGTGCCTAAATTAAAAAAAAAACTAAAGATTTTGAGAGAGAATGGGCTGAAAAAGTATACATTTTATAAATGGTGTGAGATATAATAGAAAGGAAATATGAAGATATTATATTGTAGTTGTAAATCTGGACAGAAATATTCTAAAAAAATTGTTAAATTCAATCGTTTCTTACCAAAGACGAGCAAAATGATCGAGACCATTACCATAAAGATAATATAGTCTATCGATGTACCATTTAACATCATTGATTTGTGTTTAGTAGCTGCACCTAATAAATCATCGCGGAATTTCATTTTTTCCTCTTCACTAAATTCTTGTGATTCTTCAACCATTTTGAGGAGTTCCTCAATACTGGGCAGTTGCATATTATTTAAACTATCAGAATCACCAAAATTGGGAATCTCTTGTATGGTTTCATCAGGATCATTTATTATAGGATCTTCTATTACATTTGCCATTTTGATTTTTTAAAGAAAATGTTTTTTTTTCTTTATCTCTTTCTAATTGAGAATATTTAATTTAGATTATTTTTAATTTATTTCTTCCTGAAATATTTATTCTTTGACTATTTAGTAGACCATTGGTTTTTTAGTGTGTGTAAAAAGTAAGTTAAAGAAACTAAATTTGTAAACCATTTCTTAATAATGATTTTTTTTAAATAAAAATAATGCAAACTTTAAATAAAACCATTCTTTTGATTAGAATTAATAAACGTTAAAATATTTTTGTGGAATCTGCAATTACTATTTCCATTGGTGATTTATTCAATTTAAAAATCATTCTCATAAGCATAGTAATTTTTATGTAGGAAAATATTTATAATTATTTCCTACATACATTTTGCATTATTTTCCCAACAGAAAACGGTTAAGATTAATTATTAAATCAACGAATTATTAAAATTTACTAAATTTTGTTTGTGCATTTTTTTCTCACTGCCACTGAAGGTTATTACAAAATGATAAAATATTAGGTCAATTTTCAATGCTTTATAATATAAACTTTTAATTAAATATAACAGAAAAAATATATTTAAACACCCATAGACTAAAATTGGTAATATTAACAAAAGTATCTACCTAAGGCATCTTTCTTAAATTTTATTTGAAATAGTTTTCACTATAGAAAATATTAAATATTTTTTTGTTAATATTGTATGAAGAACTAGAACAGTTTTGCATAAAAAATTATGCATAAATATTTGAGGGCTGTATAGGAGTACAATTAGATATTTTGTATTTGACTTTATTTTTGTGCCTAAAAAGGGAACTGTAGATGTTTTTTTTTAAATATTGAAAATATAAAATTATCTTTTAAAGAGATAAAAAGTAATAAACTTTAGTCTGAAATTATTCAATTTTATAAGCGTTTTTTATTTTTAAATAAACTATAATATTTACAAAAAGCAGTTATTTATGCTTAATAAACAAAAATTAATTAAATCAGCTTTTTTTCATAAGAATGGGCGAAATACAAAAAAAATTTAATTGCAAGAAAGTTTATCGATGAGGTCTTTTAAAATTTTTGAACAAATTCGTTAATAAGCAGTCGTGGCCGAGTAAATAAAAAAATATTTAAACACCCATAGACTAAAATTGGTAATATTAACAAAAGTATCTACTTAAGGCATCTTTCTTAAATTTTATTTGAAATAGTTTTCACTATAGAAAATATTAAATATTTTTTTGTTAATATTGTATGAAGAAGTAGAACAGTTTTGCATAAAAAATTATTCATAAATATTTGAGGGCTGTATAGGAGTACAATTAGATATTTTGTATTTGACTTTATTTTTGTGCCTAAAAAGGGAACTGTAGATGTTTTTTTTAAATATTGAAAATAAAAAATTATCTTTTAAAGAGATAAAAAGTAATAAAATTTAGTCTGAAATTATTCAATTTTATAAGCGTTTTTTTATTTTTAAATAAACTATAACATTTACAAAAAGCAGTTATTTATGCTTTATAAACAAAAATTAATTAAATCAGCTTTTTTTCATAAGAATGGGCGAAATACAAAAAAAATTTAATTGCAAGAAAGTTTATCGATGAGGTCTTTTAAAATTTTTGAACAATTTCGTTAATAAGCAGTCGTGGCCGAGTGGTTAAGGCGTCTGACTCGAAATCAGATTCCCTCTGGGAGCGTAGGTTCGAATCCTACCGGCTGCGGATTATTTTTTAATTTTAAATTAGTTTTTCTTCGATTTTGTTCACAATTAATATTTTTGTTTGATTTTTAATTAAATATTTCCCATTATATTTTAAAAAATTGATATTTAATGATAAAGCTAATAATAACCGAAACGTTTTTTAATCAGATTCATTTTCTACTAATCCCGTTTTTTTTTAAAATAAATATAAATAATATGCATACTATCATTTAAAACAAAAATATATTTATAAATTATGGTATGTATATTATTAAAGGAGATTACGTTTATAAATATACACAAATTGTTTATTTATTCCAACTTGAATTAATCGATTGAATATCACGAATCAACTGACTAAAGTTAATTAAAAACGATTGATTAAATTCAAACTATCAATAAAAATAAAAAATACAATTTTTGGACTTGTATTATCTATCTATTTTGGTGCTAAGGAGCGGATGTAGACTACTGATAAGTATAGAGATTTTTATTAGTCTGTACGACTAAATATTTATGTGTGATTGATTATTATAATTTTTCTTATATTTTTATATCAATACATGGGATTTTTTGTTTGTTTTTAATTATGATTTTTGCAACGTGGGATTAAGCAACAGTAATGATAATTGGCGAAAAAACATAATTATACTCTGATTCAATTGATAGGCGGAGTAGTTTTTTTTTCTTATATAGCGAAATTATTTACTCAGCTGTAAAATCATTAGAGTACGTCGATAGATATATTATATAATTATAAGAAAATTACATATAAATTTGCTAAAAATGTATTTCCAATTAAAAAAAATATTTGAAAATAGTACTTTTTGAAATTTACACTTTTTATAAAAAAATCCGACCAATTTTGATGAATGAAAATATGATTTTTAACAAAAACAAAATAAACTAAATGGTAGTTGTATTTTTGTTAAATAATTCTAGGTAATAAAATTTATAATTTTTGATACAGTACAACCCGATATCTTTAGAAATTTGGGTCACCGATTTAACGGTGAACTTTACTATAGATTTTTACATTCACTTTTGTGAAATTTTCAAGCGATTTGTCAATTTATAATATCACAATATATATTGTTTAGATAATAATAATATAAAAAAATAATAAAATAATGTATATTTAGAAATTTTTATTTAAAAATATGTTAAAACATACCGGAAAGTCCAACTACTACAATGGCTGGAATAATAAATGCAATGTTGGGGAAACTATGTTTATATGGACTTGTTTTTCCACTAATGTCAACCATTTTTTATTAATGAGTTGTATTTATGATAAATAATTATTATTTTAAAATAATTTTTCAATTATTTAAAAATTTAAAAAAATAATCACAACAGCACCACACAAATTTTTTTGACGTTTCACACTGTATACGTGGGATTTCAGATACTCATATGTGCAGGTATTGAAGCTGTCAAATTGAAGAAATTAAGCGCACATGCACACACGAACACCAAGTATGCATGATTGCATAGAAAGCGATATTTTTGTTGGAATTTTAGCTGTCAAATTATTCAGCATGAGTAATGGTGGTGCTGAATTGTAATTTTGTAGGAAAACAAAATAGTTTACATTATTTTTAAAACGAAATACTCAATTATATTAAAAAACTTTTCCTAAAAAAAAATACATATTAAATCAGTTATTGTAATTGATTATATTAAAAATAAATAATTAATTGTTAAGAGTTATTAATTATGACTGTATATTCCATTGTGGCATTACAATTATTACGTTATGAAAGGGGTTATTTACCGCGCCAAAAATCAATTATTGACTTTACAATGTTGAAAAATAAAGTTTTGTAAATTTATTAAAAACTATGTCGTGGTTTGAAATTTGATGAAAATGCCAGAAGAAACTATTGTCAAAACAACCAGGCGGTTTTTAAAAGAGCGTCTCCAACGTGATCATTGCTTGTTCCGTGGACACGAGTCGGAATGGGAAAATATCTATGATTTGCTAAAAAGAACTGCAGAAACCGGAGAATCGAATTCACTTCTGTTGATTGGGCCTCGTGGATGTGGAAAAACAAATGTGAGTTGCTTTCGAATACACTTTTCCAAAAATTAAACATAAACCCGACTTATCTGAGTGAATTTTTGTTCATTTTAGTTAATCTCATCGGTGCTATTTTCATTGGTGGAACATGAGAATTTCTGCAAAAACACAATGATTGTCCATTTGAATGGCTTACTACATACTGATGATCGGTTGGCATTAAAATCTGCAACAGTTCAACTCAGTTTGGAGAATGCCGTCAACGGAAAAGTTTTCGGATCGTTTGCAGAAAATTTAGCTTTTTTATTGGCTTGCTTAAAAGCCGGTGACAAAGCATCAAAAAGTGTGATATTCATATTAGAGGAATTTGATTTGTTCTGCTCTCATCATAATCAGACACTATTGTATAATTTGTTCGATGTTTCACAATCAGCACAAGCACCAATATGTGTCGTGGGAATAACATGCCGATTAGATGTGATTGAATTGTTAGAGAAACGAGTTAAATCTCGTTTTTCCCATCGGCAAATATTTTTGTTTTCCGGAAATAATAAATTTGATAATCGTTTGGATGTTATCAAGGAATTACTGCAAATTCCATCGGATGCAGATTTGAAACAATCGAAATTACCGAAAATAAAACACAAACACTTGATAAACCCAAGTTTAGTATTTTTAAAAAGTGCCTTCGATGCAGGTAAATATCAGTTTCCGAAAAAGTACGTTTCAGTGTGGAACAAAAGTATTGATGATTTATTAGAAGAGAATTCCGCAAAGAACGCTTTCGAACAAATGTACGAATACGATGTAAACGAAGGAAGTTTGAAATTGTTTCTTTTCCACTTAGTATCCAAATTGAATGAACAGCACGATAAACTAACTGCGGAAGATATTACACGATTATACGCTGCTTCTTATGAAAATGATGATAAAGTGGCGTTACTTTGCGGTTTGTCTGTTCTAGAATTCGGCTTGGTTATTGCCATAAAGCATCATTCAGAAATTTACGATCGTGATCCGTTCAATTTTGAAATGATTTTTATACGTTTTTCGAAATTTGCGAAAACTAGCACCGTGATGCAAGGTGTGGATCGTGCGGTTGTACTGAAAGCATTCGAACACCTCAAAAATCTAGAATTTATTGTACCTGTTAACGCAATGGGTGGGAAAATTCAAAAAGAATTCCAAATGCATAAGTTGCTCCTGACCTATAGCCAAATAAAACAAGCCACACAAAAATATCAAGCAATGCCTACGGAAGTGTTGCAATGGGCGCAAAGCTCTTTACTTTAATTTGGTATTATTTTACGGTGACTCAAAATTATATCAATGCATATAAATAGTAGTACGGAATACAGTAAAACTTCGTAATTTGTGTAAAAACAGTATGTTTGGTTGTTTGCCCTGAGAAATCATCACATTTCAATAGTTGTAATCACTAACGGCTAAAAAGTATTTTTTTTACATATTTTTTATTGCTTCATTATTTTTTGTCTTCTTCATGTTATCTTTATAATCTATATATTTTTTGAATTTTTATACAATCTATTTAAAAAATAATTCTTTTCTGAGGTGAACTTGTTTTTTATTTTTAAATATTGTAGTATCCAGAGAAACATTAGTTTAATCGTTTTATGATAGTATGTAATTTGTAACAAATAAAAATTATTCGAAATTTACTGCTAAATATTTTCTAATGCGTTGGTTGATGTTACCTACCGATGATCCTAAGGCTGATATTTTCCTCATGCAATTGCTAAAGTAACTAAATTTCATCCTATTGTTCAATTGGATTATTGATGTTGTGTCTCCCCACTGATTGTCTGGTAAATTAAAACATTCTATAATTTTTGTCTTTTTGGTTTGGTATTTTATACCAGCAGTTCAAAAAATTTTTTTTTTTTTTAATAAAATACGAAGGAAGTAGTTTGAGTTTGTCCATTTGTTATTAAAATAATTGTTTGAAGTGATACTATGAAAACGCAAGTGGAGGTAGTTGAACCATTACCCAATCCATTTCGAATTCAATAAAAATTAAATTTAATCCTCGTGTAACTCAATGCACATAAAAACTATGGTCATTGGTCCATCACAGAGTTCTTCGTAAAGGCCAATTCAAGCTATTAAGTCCGCACGTAATTCCTGCTCGATCTGCATCCCTCCTCCATATAGGTTGTACGTTAGCCCATCCTAGACATGAAGTACCAAGTTGAAACCCTTACGGTAATTATGCGAGCGTATAGAGCGTGGCAAGTCGAGATGTTTTTGTAGTGCGTTACAAAAAATAGAACAGCAGATTTTGGAGTGAAAACGAAGAGGAGTTAGAATTAAAAAGAGAAATTTCGGTAAAGAAAAACCCGATTGAAAATAAAATATTGTAGTTGAAATAAAATTGAAGATTCTAAATAAAAAATGAAGACGTATTGAACAAAATAAATAAAATGTATTCTATTATTTATATTCTATAAATTACATTATTTATATTAAACACCTCCAACAACGGCCTTTTAAAATATCAATTGTATGCTCCATAATTAATCTCGCTTTTTAATGGATTACATTGTATTTATAATCCGAACTTCCGACGGTAGCATTTCTATAGGGTATTTATAGCCACTAGTCCAGCGCATACACTAACACCTATATTTATAATATAGTTATCAGAACAATTTTTAAAAAAAAAACATTTTGCTTACTTAAAATGAATAAGTTTTCTATGTTGTACGAAAATCTTTGAAGTTTTGCACTTTTCTTAATTTATAGACAGCTGTTGTCTGCACATATAATTCTGAGGTTGTGATCACATATCTAAAGTAATTTAAATTAAATAGAATTATGCATTAAAAAAATATTATGTTTAAAGAATATTACAAGCATGACATTATATCTATGCCGTCGTTTTCTGTCAAAATAAACATGCTCGTTAGCCTTCGGTGAGTCCTTTGCTTAAAGAAGAACTGGATAGGCCTCTACACAAAAATTCTGTCCAAATTTTATTGGCAATACATTCGTAGAATGCACACACATGCAATACAACAGAAACGGCGTAAATCATTGGGAGCCAATTTAAAAGTTCAGTATGCGATTGAAGCGGTTCGTTCAAAACCATTTTCATATGCGATGTCATTTATGCGTAAACGAATAGATTTTCTTAATATTGCAGGTTTTGTTGTTTGATGGAATTAGTTTTGGAAATTTATAATAAAACACAGTATTCTATTTTAAAATATTATTTATTTATTTATTAGATATTTCACTATATATTATTTATTAAAACAGAATTATAAAGTGGAAGAGCATATAAAAATATACATTGTAAGTTATTTGATTATATGAAAACAATTTAGTGCACAATAAGAAGTTAATCGTATACAACATGAAAGGAAATACTTTAAAACTAAATAACAAGATGAAAAATTTAATGTACTTAAAAAATTAATAACTAATATTTTAAAAAAATTAAAAAAATATTATTTATTAAATGCATTATAATATGGTCTAATAGAGCAATCAAAACAAATTTATTTAAATAATAACCTTACCGAAGAATAAACTTTATTTATTTAACACAATGAAAACAGCAATGGAAAATAGACAGCAAAATTCGGTCCCTTAATCTTTCTTACACACACTTTACGTACACCGGCACTGAACTATTTTCTGGTAGACATTGAACTTAAATTTATTTAATAACCAACTTTTCACTTTTTCACCACTTTTTGAATAAAATAAATCACTAATAGCCATTTAGGCACATCACAAACTAAATATTTGTTATATTATCGTTGTTAGTAAAAATATGTCAACTTACCGAAAGAAAGAAATTTCCGGTTTCCTCTTTTCGGCGAATTTCTAGCAATTTCTAATAAATTACTTAATTTTCTGAAATAAAAACTTCGTATTAAGTTTTATCAAAAATATAACTATTTATAAAAATACTTACTTTTTCGTAAACACTTGTAAATATGTAAAAAAAAACACTTTTAATTGCACTTTCCGATGTGCCAAAATAAAACTTCACAAATGACAAGAATAGCTCTTAAGTTTCCACTTTCATAGAGAATTAAAGTTTTCAAACTCTCCGAAAGTCTACAAAATTGAAGCGCTTTATATTTGATTCATATTTACGGAATAAATAATAAACCTAAAATAGAATTCCATTTCGTGTCAAAAGATTGTACAAAAAATAAAAATTGCCTATTGTATTTAAATTGCATTTTTGTTTCCAATAAGTGAATTAAAATGAATATAAATTATTCTTTTGCAATTCAATAAATTTCTATTACGACAACTAGATGGCAGTGGGTGTCATGTCTACATAAAAAAATTTAGACACCAATATCCCTTTTGTAATAAATTGGACACAAAAATGCGTATACATTTACGGTAGGGGTCTATCCAGGTATTCTTTAATCTAAGGGTAGAACACAATTCTGAAGGCACTGCAAACTGAACTCAAAATACTGTCAAAAATTAACACATTTCGCCTGATTCAACCAATTTATTATTTATAAATGACGTTTCATTCAATTTTTTTTAAAATGTCAGCTTATTTCTATTTCAATTTCAACTGTCAAAGAACAATCCTGCAACATAACAAAAGACATATATATGGAAAAATTAAAACAAAAACTAATTCGGTGTTTATCTAAAACAGTCGGAGTTTTATGCATGCCTTTAAGATTAGGAAGGTTTTAAAATTGTGTTCCTACCATTACGATTGCGAAAATGTGGCTGGGATTTGCAAGATTTTTGATATCAGGCTCGAAATGTTATTAACAATATGCCATCAAATTATGTGTTAAGGCTTGGTAAAGCCACAAGTTTGGCTTACGAAATGTTTTAACGACCCTATAGGGAACATTCTAGCTCAAAAGCACATTTTCGATAGAAGAAAGCATTTTTGTTGAGCCGAAATGCAGTGGAAGAAGAATCTCACTCCGTTAAGCCTGAAACAACTAAACTGAAAAAAATGTAGCACCAGTGAAAACTCGATTAATATTGGCCCTAATGAGTAATGATTTTAATTTAAATCTTTTTAACCTTCATCAATATAAATATGTGTGCCAAAAAGCTGCCAAAAACCTTACGATTGAGCAGAAAGAGAATCGAAGGTTTTGTCAGAAAAAGCTTTTCGTGTGGTTTTCAATTTCCCCTATTCAACTGATCATTGTCTGTGGGACTATTTTTTATTCTTTAAGATCAAAACACAATTGAAAAAGGTCATTTTAGTAGTTTTGCCAATAATATTCGAAGAATTGTAATTGAGGAAATGAAGGCGATTCCAGTTGAAATTTTCCCACATTGTTATGAAGAGTGGAAATAAGACCTCAGCCCGATGTATAGCTGGCCAAGGAAATTGTTTACAAGGGGATAATATTAATGAGATTTATAAAAATAAAAAAATTGCCTCATTACTTTTCTGCAAATTTAAAAACTCAAAATTTTTGTTGGTAAAAAGCTATTTGAAAAAATTCTTGGCTGTTTCATTACAACAAAGTTGATTGGAGGTATTTCACTTAAATAGTACCTATGTAAAATAATTATTAAATGTAAAAACTTTCCCAGATTCAGAATAAAAAAAAACATTATAATGCCTTCAAATATTAAAAAAAAACACATCAGATTAGATAGTGTGTAAAAGAATATCTTGTCAAACCTTTCATAAAATATTCAAAATATTTTCGGTTTTCTTTTAAAATGTTTACTAAACAGACACGCATCATCCCCTATTACGCTGGAAATTTTTTTTTTTACGATTAATTGCATAAAACAAAAATACAATATTAGTCAGAGAAATATTAAAAATTTAAGCGATAATTTGTTTAAATATGAATTGCATTTAATTTCTTATTATTAGTACGCAATTATACGCCTTAACAATACCAACTATTTGAAAATACTTAAAACTTTCAAAATGTGTAATAACTCAACATGATAACATGCAATTAAGTTCATTTTATTTATTGGTGGTAGTTGAGAATTGATAGAATAGAGTTCGTAAAGGGTTGAGAAATTGTTCAAATCTTTTCGTGATATATTTCCAATGTTTTGTTTATTGTCTCTAACGTTTGATTTATTATATTTTGAAAACAATTTATTCTTAATTACACTCGTTTGTAAACATTAAATTATTACAGTAGTTTTTCAATTTAAAGTGATAATTATTACCTCTTCAATTGGTTTTATAATTATTATTTTTAATCATAATACTTTTGATAATTTTTTAGTGTTTTTTTATTTCAATTGGTTAAAAAATAAACGATTCAGAATTATATTAGTCGAATACTCCCAAAAATATTCTAATTAATTGGAAATTTCCGTTATTAAATAATTAAATCACCAAAATTGAACAGTCTTACAGATATTTTCAATCGATGCTTATTAAAATAATATCGAAAATGACTTGTTAAATTGCTTTTTATCTTTTAAATTTTTGTTAATAATCTTATAAATAATTAACGCAGTAATATTTTGTTAATGTGCATTTATTGATAAAGGAAGGCTTCGCTTCGATTGAGAAGGCTTCGACTGGGATTGCCTTCAGATCCTCAGTTACACTACTCTTAATGTTATCGACAGTACCATAATGACGTCGTTTCAAGTATATTTTGATCACACGGACTGAAATCTACTGAATAGAGGAGCTGGGAAGCAACAGAAAATCCCTTTTCCGATAAAAAATCCGATTGGCACACACCTTTGTCATGCCCAAATCTTGAGTCTAAGTCTGATGAAGAGTCAAATGATTAAAATTTATGGAACTACTGATCAGCCCTCACTGTTGATCGACAGTCGGACCTCACAAGAGCCCTTCCACATATTCATCACTTTTCGATATTAAAGGCTTCCCTGAGCGAAGTTTGTTTTCCACAGCTTCTACGGCCCTCCAAATATAGCTTTTTCTACCCAAAACTTTGTGCTCTTGAAACGGAATATTCCCCATAGTCTCGTCATCAAGTTTAACACAGAATTTTCGTAATGCACTACAAAAATACAAATTCACTTAACACTCTATGATCTATAAGGTTGCTCAGTTAACGGACGATAACTGCTCAGTTAGCAGTGAAACTTGTACTGCACGTCTAAGAGGAACTAACATCCCGTTTATGATTGAAAGTATTTCCAATTTGCCCAAATAACTTAAATCATTAAATATCTCATTAAGGATATGATTTGTTCCTGTAAAAACCTTCATAATTTTTTTATACAAAAAAAAAAAACAAACAAACGACGGCTTTAGTTTATGATTGGTTGATGGTCTTTGAATATGAGGCCATTTGGCGAAACTGGTAGTTGATGAGAGCAACGAAAAGTTATCAAATTTTTTTCAGTATATTTGATTGTTTTAGAAAAGTAAATGCAGGACTTGCAAAATAAGTTGCCGGGTCAAGGAACTCTACAATAGAGGGAACCATATTCAAAAATAAATTTTTGTTTAAGCAGCATTCATTTGAAATATGGGGAATGCCATGAAAGATGTGATTGGTTATCGAATAAGTTTTCTTATTTCCGATTTTGGTCAATGTTTGAATGGAAATCTTCCACTATTGGCCTATTTAGTTTGTTGTCTACGAACGACCAAAGATGTCGGATAGCATTTGATCAGTAAATGCGATAATTTTGGAATTACAATGAAGCTAGGACGCTAGAAAAATTTTTTTTTATTAGATTCTAGATTCTAAAAATACGAAATTTATCTAAGATAATAAGGAAAGCAAAAAAATTCCTAATCGATAACACTAAAAATTCATAACATCTGCTCTAGTTAAAGGTAAAAATGAGGGCTTATCGTTTGAAATCAATAATTTTTGTATAATTTTTTATAAAAATGCGGGTTTGTTCTTGTATAAAAGTGTCAAAAATTTCACTTTAATTAGTCAGTTTCCAATTGGATTGAGAGTGTAGAGTACGATATCTTTGCTATTCGAAGTTTTTTTTTAATCAGAAATTAGTTAATGACAGTGTTTGCTAAATAATAAAACTAAAAAAAAATTAACCATGAATCTCAGTTTTTATGCTACGATCTCATTACTTTTCGTACTGCTTCAAAGTGAGAATATATTTGCTGATGAAGCGCCGCCAGGTTTTTTTCTAAAAGTAAGCAAACACATTCCTCGGTTAGGAAGACGTTCTGCAGGATTTTCGGAAAGTTCATTCTTAACAAATTTGAAGAATATGCCGAGAATTGGACGCGAATTTGTAAGTTATTTGTCGTGGCGTGGTTGTTCATCTTTGATTTGAAATGTGATCCTTAATATAATAGGCTGACTCTTCTGGATCATCCAAAGAGGATACTATTGAAAATTTTAAGAATCCATATTCCAAACGTCTACTTGGACAACCAATATACGATTTGAGTGCTTATACAACAATTCTACCGGTTGATTCGAATATTTTAAACCTACTATCCAGAGACATGATACCGAGTGATAAACTGAAATTTATATCCTGGCGTGATTTGGATTATGCGTTAAGTCGTGATGAGGAATTGTACTCAAAGTTAATGTCCGTTAGCAAGGATGTTAGTACAGATGTTATCAGTCTTTATAATAACGCATACAAATCTAATTCATTAAATGGAAAATTCTATGGAAATGATTTGGCCTATAACAATTTCAATTCAGACGACCTCTATTCTTTCAATGAACACTTTTAATATATTTCAATCAAGGAAAGTTACTTGGACATTTTTAAGGCGAGAATTCACTACAATTGACCAAATGAATATTTTTCATAACATATAATTCATTATATTTTTCGATTTATTATTTATTTAAAAATTTCTCTTCAGTTGCTAGAATTATTTATAAAAGAAAATCATTATTTTTGCTTATTGTTTTTAATTTTATTAAACAAATAAATTTAATTTAACCTCAACTAAGGGGTTTTTTATCTTTAAAGATATTTTCATGTATTTAATTTTATCAAAATCCGATAATTTAAAAGTACAAAACATAATTTTCATATTTCTTTATATTAACTAATTATATATGTAAAAAAAAACATTATTTTTCAGAATTTTTAAAAATATATTTCCTTTTTCTGTTTACGTTGTTTTATCAACTTTATTTAATAAACATTTCCATTAAATGTGCCAATTTTCGATTTTCAAATTATAAAAGTGTTGTATTTTTATGGCCGTGACAGTAAAAATAAAAGACAAAAATAAAACTGCACAAATGTTATGCGTCTCTTGGTTTTTCTATTTTTCTGTTTGGTTGTTTGGTATCATTTCAAGCAAAATTAGTACTGAAATGTATATTCTAAGCGCCAAAACACTAAAGCCCTTCCCTCCAAATTTGCCGACGAGAAATCGCATGGCTCCTCAAATTATGGATTATAGAAATTAAATCATGCAAATGTTACAAGAACTTTTGTCGTCGTTAATTGAATTGTTACAATTTTTCAATAAACTTTAGTCGTCGTCAATAGAATTGTTACAATTTTTCAATATAATAATTAAATTCTTTGGAAAAAATCATTTTCTGTAATATTTATACTAAATTCTTGTATACTGCCATCTATATTTGACTAGTCTAACTTCCAATTCCTATGACGTCGTAGTTAAGTATATTTGGTTTTTAGTTACCAACTAAACAAAACTAATTTTATTTGTTTACTTCTTAAATTGGATCCCCCCTCCCCCCTTTAGAATCGAAAACTATAAAACTATTTCTCCAACACCCATTTGTATTTTTATAAAAAGGAAAACCAACTTTACTTCCGGAATTAGTAAAAAAGTCCACATTTTTGTATGCAAGAAAGAAGTAGCGACAAGCGCATTATTTATTGCTGCACCTGTCTGTCTGTCTGTAGCACAGTTACAATTTGTGTCTGAAAAACAGGAAAACTGACGTTGAAAAACTGAAAAACTGAAAAAACTGAAAAAACTGAAAAAACTGAAAAAACTGAAAAAACTGAAAAAACTGAAAAAACTGAAAAAACTGAAAAAACTGAAAAAACTGAAAAAACTGAAAAAACTGAAAAAACTGAAAAACTGAAAAACTGAAAAACTGAAAAACTGAAAAACTGAAAAACTGAAAAACTGAAAAACTGAAAAACTGAAAAACTGAAAAACTGAAAAACTGAAAAACTGAAAAACTGAAAAACTGAAAAACTGAAAAACTGAAAAAACTGAAAAAACTGAAAAAACTGAAAAAACTGAAAAAACTGAAAAAACTGAAAAAACTGAAAAAACTGAAAAAACTGAAAAAACTGAAAAAACTGAAAAAACTGAAAAAACTGAAAAAACTGAAAAAACTGAAAAAACTGAAAAAACTGAAAAAACTGAAAAAACTGAAAAAACTGAAAAAACTGAAAAAACTGAAAAAACTGAAAAAACTGAAAAAACTGAAAAAACTGAAAAAACTGAAAAAACTGAAAAAACTGAAAAAACTGAAAAAACTGAAAAAACTGAAAAAACTGAAAAAACTGAAAAAACTGAAAAAACTGAAAAAACTGAAAAAACTGAAAAAACTGAAAAAACTGAAAAAACTGAAAAAACTGAAAAAACTGAAAAAACTGAAAAAACTGAAAAAACTGAAAAAACTGAAAAAACTGAAAAAACTGAAAAAACTGAAAAAACTGAAAAAACTGAAAAAACTGAAAAAACTGAAAAAACTAAAAAAACTGAAAAAACTGAAAAAACTGAAAAAACTGAAAAAACTGAAAAAACTGAAAAAACTGAAAAAACTGAAAAAACTGAAAAAACTGAAAAAACTGAAAAAACTGAAAAAACTGAAAAAACTGAAAAAACTGAAAAAACTGAAAAAACTGAAAAAACTGAAAAAACTGAAAAAACTGAAAAAACTGAAAAAACTGAAAAAACTGAAAAAACTGAAAAAACTGAAAAAACTGAAAAAACTGAAACTGAAAAAACTGAAAAAATTGAAAAAACTGAAAAAACTGAAAAAACTGAAAAAACTGAAAAAACTGAAAAAACTGAAAAAACTGAAAAAACTGAAAAAACTGAAAAAACTGAAAAAACTGGAAAAACTGGAAAAACTGGAAAAACTGGAAAAACTGGAAAAACTGGAAAAACTGGAAAAACTGGAAAAACTGGAAAAACTGGAAAAACTGGAAAAACTGGAAAAACCTGAAAAAAACTGGAAAAACTGGAAAAAAACTGGAAAAACTGGAAAAACTGGAAAAACAACTGGAAAAACTGGAAAAACTGGAAAAACAACTGGAAAAACAACTGAAAAAACTGAAAAAACTGAAAAACTGAAAAACAACTGAAAAACTGAAAAACTGAAAAACTGAAAAACTGAAAAACTGAAAAACTGAAAAACTGAAAAACTGAAAAACGAAAAACTGAAAAACTGAAAAACTGAAAAACTGAAAAACTGAAAAACTGAAAAACTGAAAAACTGAAAAACTGAAAAACTGAAAAACTGAAAAACTGAAAAACTGAAAAACTGAAAAACTGAAAAACTGAAAAACTGAAAAACTGAAAAACTGAAAAACTGAAAAACTGAAAAACTGAAAAACTGAAAAACTGAAAAACTGAAAAACTGAAAAACTGAAAAACTGAAAAACTGAAAAACTGAAAAACTGAAAAACTGAAAAACTGAAAAACTGAAAAACTGAAAAACTGAAAAACTGAAAAACTGAAAAACTGAAAAACTGAAAAACTGAAAAACTGAAAAACTGAAAAACTGAAAAACTGAAAAACTGAAAAACTGAAAAACTGAAAAACTGAAAAACTGAAAAACTGAAAAACTGAAAAACTGAAAAACTGAAAAACTGAAAAACTGAAAAACTGAACTGAAACTGACAAAATGAAAAACTTAATAACTGAATGTAGCACAGTTACAATTTGTCTGTCTTTCTGTAGCACAGTTACAATTTGAAATTTGATTTTCGAGAAGAATTAATAATTTAAATTAATTAATTTTAAATTAAAATTAATTAATTACTGAATGAAACAAAACCTTTAGTAAACCTTTATACGAGTATATATATAATTAAAGATTTTAATTTAAAACTTTTTATAGAAAAAATAAATATATTTATATTATTTCGAAATTATGGTCGTTTTTCTTTCATTTTTATTTCTGTAACTTTAAATATTTAGCAGTTTATTGAACCCCTTCTGTCCCTCCCACTCTTCTTTCCTCTTCATTTTTATTTTTCTATTGAAGAGTTAATCCTGAGACCAGTTATAAAAAAGCTTTATTTACTTTCTAAGATAATTTTAATATGCTTAAAATTTATATGCAATTTTAATATAAATAAACAATTTGTATTCATAAATTCCGTTTACTTATAATTTGACGCCATTTTCGGACGCAGAAAATCTTTGATAATGTGATCCTTGAATATGGGCAGTTAAGGTATTATTGTGACAGAGTTAATGTTAACCTTTGAGGATACTGACTGGTAGCCGTTGTTTTTCATATTCATTTAAATAATTTTCAGATTTATGGCTATTGAAATATTTGAAGTTACGTCCGTTCGCATTAAACAAATTTTCAAATTAATGCAATATAATAACTAATAAAAAAATTAATACTTTTTATTCAATTTATCTTAACAAAGGATCAGACAAGGATTTTTTTCATATATTTTTTCGGTGTGTTACTGTTGAATAAAAAATATATATGTATTAGAAATTTAAAAGTTTTTAGCATAATAAGAAAATACTGATTTGCTTTTGCGGGTAGAATAATTGTTAGTATTAAAGAAGTTTCCTGCAATATAAAATGTAAAAATATTATTTATTTTATACGATTATTTACCTTCAAATATGTTATTTTAACTGAGAAATTTTTAGAAACTACAAAATAACATTATCCCTTAGTTTTGAAGTTATTTAAGATATTAAAAAAATTTAAAGATATTAAACAGTATTTAAAAAATTATGCATTTAAAAACAGAAAAATATATTGAAAAAAAACTGATAGTTATTAAAATTCAAACTTTTCTTGTAGTAAACATTTTTTCTGTGTAATTGCAGAAGGCCGAAAATTTCAAAATTTTTATATTGAATAGAAAAATAAGTAGTGAAAATAAAAACTTTTCCAACTCCTTAAAAATTTAGATGAAAATGAATTTTTCTTTGGTGAACCGAATTCTATAAAGCTTCTATTGTAGATGAAATTATTTTAAGAATAATTATTACGAATAAATTATAAAAGAAAATTTGCATTTTTTTTATATTGCTATAATTTACAAAATAAAAATAACAAAAAAACACAAATTTACGTAAGCTCATATTTAGAAAAAAAAGGGTAAAAATAAAAGAAAACGCTAATCTTTCGGAATATGAATAATGTGTGACTACCGCAGTCAGTCCACTTAACTGGTGGTTACCTGTGCGCATAAATCACTCTAAACCGATCCGTCGAGCGGCACATTACAAATTGCCATCAATTATTGTCATCAACGGATTCAATTTGTCATAACGTGCTCACAGTCCTAGGGAAATTTTTTTTCATATTCGTTATGTCGGTAGTCAGATAATCACCAAATAATTTCATCAATTTTCTTATATCACATTAGAGATGTAACCGTTCCATTCCCCAGGTTCGGATTTGCATCCCCCTACATACGAGTAATATTCAGTTCTCTCCTATTATATATCTATCTGCCCTCAAAATACTTGATCTTTTCCGTGTTGCCATCGTCAACTGAAAACGGTTTTTTCTAATTTTCCGGTCTCTTTTGATTTTTTTCTATCCATTACAAAATAAACAATTTGTCAATAAATTAATAATGATTATGACAAAAAAAAATTTAACCAGAAGTAATCATAGCTACAAGCATAAAAAAAAATTTTCAATAAAATTTTGTATGCAAATAAAAATTATAAATGATGAAGAAAATTCAGCAGTGTCCTTTTTGGCGTTTTAAGAATTTATCGAAAGTCTAGAAAATTGTCCACATTTCCAGAAAAGCCCAATATTAACTGTACCTTTTAATAAATAATTTTTGTTTTTTTTTCCATTTCACATAATATTCTATGTAAAAAGTTTATCAGCGAGTAATTTTACCGGATGATTTTTTAGTCTGTTTTATTTTTTTCCTGAACTAGAAAAACAAATCTTTTTCGTTCCAAAAAGGACAAATACAACCAACCATTGAAAAAAATATTTTTATAATGAAAATAGCAGATTTAGTTGTGTCAACAAACGCTTGATGGGATTGCGTTCTTGTTTGTATGTAGGCTCTCTTGGACATGAGCTAGGGCCAGTTATATATAGGGTTTTCCAATAAGAGTGATATTATTTCTAAGTGACGTTTCGGCCATCTGTTATATGTCATAATCTGTTTTTTTTTCTTTCATTATATTTAGTAATGTTTACAATTTCTTCATGGAGATATATACGTAAGAACAACGTTTACAAATTATTCAATTTTATTATCAAAATAATCGTTCTCCAATTGCAACTTTTCGTTTGCTTTTGCCATTTTATGGTCGTAATAATCGTCCAACTGTGCTCGATATTCGTCGAATTGTTAAAAATTTCGAGCGTACATTTTTTTTACATAATGTTCAAGTGCCAATAAGACAAAGAACCGCTCGAAGTAATGAAAATATTGCTGCCGTTCAGGCAAGTGTTGCTGAAAACCGCAATTTGTCGATTCCAAGACGTTCTCAAGAATTGGGACTGTCTCAAACCACAACCTGGCTGATTTTGAGAAAGGATTGGGGCTTGTATCCGTATAAAATTGTTATCACTCAAGAACTGAAGCTAGTGGACCACCGTAAACGTCGTGAATTTGTCGATTTTGTCTTGGAACAACTTGAAAACGAAAACGAGTTTTTTAAGAAAATCATCTTCTCCGATGAGGCTCACTTTCATCTAAGTGGTGCGGTAAATAAACAAAACTGTCAATTCTGGTGCGAAGAAAATCCACAAATTATTCATGAACACCCGTTATATTCAGCTAAATTGACAGTTTGGTGTGGTTTTTGGTCTGGTGGAATCATCGGTCCGTACTTCTTTCGAAATGAAGCTGGTAACACCGTTACTGTCAATGGAGAGCGGTATAGATCGATGATAACCAACTTTTTATATCGGAAATTGGAGGAACTTAATCTTGACAACATCTGGTTCTAACAAGACGGGGCTACGTGCCACACAGCACGTGCAACAACCGAATTATTGCGAGAAAAGTTTGGAGATTCGATTATTTCAAGAAATTGTAACATTGAATGGCCTCCAAGAAGTTGTGATTTAACACCATTCGACTATTTCTTGTAGGATTATTTGAAGTCATTGGTCTTTAGTAATAAACCAGACTCTCTTCAAGCTTTAGAAGTCAATATTGAACGTGCTATTCATGACATACGACTTGATTTAGTGGAAAAAGTGCTCGAAAATTGGGTTCATCGAATTCGTTCCTGCAAAAGAAGTTGTGGAGGCCATTTGAATGACGTTTTATTCAGAACTTAATTGTATCGATTGTACTTCACATTAGATAAAAAACATTTGCATTTCCTTAACAATTAGTGTGTTTTTTAAAAAAAGAAATCATATCACTCTTATTCGAAAACCCTTTAGTACCATGTGACCATGAGGCTATTTAGCTACTTTAAGTTATCGTATGGGTTAAAGTTTGGTAAATGTTCTAAATTATGTTAGTTTCTTTAATCAGGTTAAAAATCGGACTTGGAAATAAAATTGTTGAATTTAGGAGCTCCATAATGGAAGGAGAAATAAATCTCTAGGTTGCTGATATTCACGTAAAATATGTGGGATAACTAACAGAACGTCACAAAATTGGAAAAAGGGTGTGTATGGTTTTTAGAAAGAAAGTTGTGGGTGAGAGTGGGATGCCTTGTTCAGATTCTGAGCACTGTTTGTACCCACAATTTTGATAAGGATGTTGAAAAAACTGGGCTATTGGTGAGATGCTAACTATTCCGCGCTGTTAATCCAGTAAATTAGTAAATCTTATATTAGGGATAGCAGTGAGCACAGGACGCCGGAGAGTTTCTCCAGCTAACGGGCGGGCCTGCTCATTGTTCAGAATTCCCATGCGCCTCCGGCATCCAACGCAATAGGACACACGTATTTATGAGTAGGTTATGTCGAGTCTTGTTGAACACGAATGGCTTCGAGGCTGCTGTGCTGTCAGTAAAGATGATTATTTTTCGATGGTTGGAGAGGCCAATAGCACTTTCAACCGTTCGTTTTATTGTCCACAGCTCCCCATACTACAGAGCGGCCCTGCAAGAACATGCCTTACAATAAAGATCACGGATTCGAGTGAAATTGGCATCCATAACTGCAAATGAAGTTAGGTAGAGATCGGTGTCCGCATCTGAGCTTAGAATTAAAATTTTTCGAGCCCGCCACCTGTTCGAGAAAAGGTAGACTGTAGGTAAATGCTGTCTGAAATACGAGGTCTGTTCAAAAAGTATCGCGAATTTTGTGTTTTTTCAAAAATTATTTATTTATTCATGAATATCTATTTTGTCTCCTTCAAAGTAATCCCCACCAGATATTATACACTTGTGCCAACGTTTTTTCCAATCCTCGAAGCACTTCAAAAAATCATTTTTTGCTATATTGTTCAGCTCCACCTTCGATGCCGTCTTTATCTCCTCAATCGTAGCGTCGTCCTTTCATGGATCTCTTCAGTTTCGGGAACAAGAAAAAGTCACAAGGGGCCGGATCTGGGGAATACGGTGGCTGCGGCATTATGAGTGTGTTATTTTTGGCCAAAAATTCGCGCATAAGCAACGATGCGTGAGCAAGGGCGTTATCATGGTGCAAAAGTCAATTTTTGTTCTTCCACAAATCCGGGCGTTTCTGGCGGATTGCTTCACGCAACTTGCACATAACTTGCAGGGAATGTTCCTTATTGATGCACCACGCCCCTGCAATCGAAGGAAACTATAAGCAAAACCTTTACATTCGACCGAACTTGGCGCGCTTTTTTCGGTTTTGGCTCATGCGGCAGTTTCCTTTGTGATGATTGAGCTTTGGTTTTCACGTCATAACCATAAACCCATGATTCGTCACCAGTTATGACCCTCTGGAGCAAATTTGGGTCGTTGCGGACAGAGTCCAACAACTCCTTAGCAATGTTAATGCTATGCTGTTTTTGGTCGAAATTGGGCAATTTTGGTACGAATTTTGCGGTGACCCGTCTCATGACCAAATCATTGGTAAAAATCGAATGGCACGAGCCAATCGATATGTTTAAGTCCTCAGCAACTTCTCTAACGGTGATTCGACGATTAGCCAATACTATTTTCTTCACTTCATCAATGTTTTCGTCTGTTGTTGACGTGCTCGGGCGTCCGGCACGCTTTTCGTCGTTCACACAACTTCTCGGCCCTCTGAGAACAATTTGTACCACCGATAAACGTTGCTTCGGTCTAAGGTGTAGCTTCACCATATGCAACAGTCAACATTCGGAATGCATCCGCGCGATTAATTTTGTTTTTCACACAAAATTTTAAAGATTCTTTGATCCATTTTTTGGAATGGGCAAAAATCGAAGACGAGCCAAAACACGTGCAAGCAAAGCAGCTGTCAAAAATTAACTGAACATTCAAAATGGCCGAACTTGTCGGCATAAGTGAGAGATATGAGTACCAACATAACGCCACAAAAAATCGAAAATCGAATATACGTAACCCGCGGAAATTCAAAATTCGCTATACTTTTTGAACAAACCTTGTATATCGAAGGACGAAGATACTCGTAACAACGGCTTCCAATCTGGTTGCGGGAGGGAAGTCTGGAAGCAAAGTGAGAAAGAGAAAGGACCTGTCTGTAGTATTGAGTTTATTAAATCTCGGGATTTGTAAAGGTGAAGACGGATGGGTATTCGTTCAGTTGTTTGTTGATAATAAAATTTTTACTGAAATGGAATTCCTTAGCGTCACCGCAACTTAGCCGGTTTGCCGAGAATTATAGGGCCACTAGCTGGATTTAAAAATAAGACTGATAGACGTAGAAGTCTCATTGTTGCTAAATCAATAATATTTATTATTTTATTTATAAAATTTTCTTTTATAGATTTTGTTTTTATCCTTACCCTAAAAAAATCCAAGTAATGACAACTTCGTTTTTAATCGAACACATTGGATAATGTACTATCTGTTATTTTTCATTCATGAATGAATCTTTTATAGGATTTACTTTATAATTGTCCGAGAAAGGATTTTTTTAAAAATTCGACAGTTTAGCATTGATTTTTAAGCTACCCATTCTTGAAATTAACGAGAACAAAATTATGGAAATTTTAAAAATCTTTCAAGTTAGACGAAAAATATTCTTATAAAGAATGACCAATAAAAATTGATAACAAATTCCTTTCTCACAATCAATGAAACGTGATATAGTCAAATGGTCGAAAGGTCAATAATCTATTCAAGATTAATAAGAAGATCGTGTTTTATTAGCTATCATTAATTTTGTGAATATTACCGATTAACAGCAGCTACTTTGATTACCGGATTCACTTTGAATTCCTTTTTAAAAACAAGATAGGCAGAATATGATGTCTCTATTAAATGCTATTTCTATTTTATCTCAATTAATCTTGGAATATACTTATTAAAGATATTTTCATAATCTTCAATAAAACTATTACTCCGAAGCGTAATAGTTTTCTTTCTATTTTTTTGTGTCCTTTCAAATTATCAAATTCCAATTGAATCTGTTTTCTTACTATTAAAAGAAAATTAAAAATAATTTTATTATTTTCTGCTTATTTATAATTGATTAATCGTGAATTTTGTTTCGTTTTGTTTCTTTTTTTTTTTTGATTATATAAAACCGTCATTTTTTGTATGTTATCACTAAATTGGCGTCATTATTTTATGTGATCTTCTCTCAAATGTTTAAAAACAAATTCAAATTGGGTGGCCCTATTCGACTACTATTTAAATTAATTAAAAAAAATTTAACTGAAAATTAGTAAATGAAAATAAAATAAAATCAATTTTTCAGTATATTCACTCATTTTTCCTTAAAAAATTATTAATCCCTTAAAAATTTCACAAAAACAATATTTTCAAATCTTTTGTGTTATATTAAAAATTTACGAAATTATTAATATATTAGAAATTTTTAATTAATATTTTTGGATTTACTATTTATTTCTACTTTTGAGATCTATCTCTGTAAAAGAGTTAACATGTCTTTTGGAGAAAAAACCGAGTATTTTCTTCCTAAAAAATATTTGAATTTTTCAAATGCAAATAATCGAATTAATATTTATAAAATTCTTTTATTTTAGATAATTCCAAGTAAAAATATTTCAAATTTTTAAGTTTTTTTTTAAATATTTGTAACAAGCGGTGTTATCATGCCTTCTAAAAAAACTAAAAAAAATGCTAAACTAAAAAAAAATGCTAAACAACAAAAAAAAAGGATTTTGCAAAAATAAAAAATTCCATTTTTCTCTTCAATTTCGAATAATATCAATGCGAACAAAATCGTATCTAATCAAGATCAAAATTCAACAAGTCAACCGATAATAATATTGTAGAATAGCAATTTTGCATAGTAAATTAGGATAAAAAGGGAAAAATTTGAGAACTAAACCGAAAGGAATAGTAGACAAAAAATCTGGGCTGCTACTTGAAGATGTCAATCTTATAATCTGGGCTGAATAACAAAAAGAAGAGCTACTTAGGAGGAACTGGACGTATTTAATGGTATTAGCCAATGATTGTCTGAGACTTGCTGGCTTGTGTTTTCTTCAGCTGGCTTAAGATAATTTTTCTATCCTATCCGCTACCATAAAATCTAAAGTTCTTGCCTACCTACAACCACGATAGACTATCAATATCGGACTATGCCAAAAAAACAAAAGGGAAAAATAGAAAACTAGAGCACATTTCTTGTATCTCATGATCTAAGCGGTAGATTGAAAGGATTCCCTTCGAACTTCTCTTCTCTTAAATTGTTCTGTTTTTTTTTTTGGCTAAATTTTTTACTTAAAAAATCCTACATTATCGACAGCTAACGTCAGTCAAGGACAATTTCATTAATCTTGTGAGCACACACCATCATCAGCTTTAGGCTTTTCTTGCGTCTTGCCTCTCTTAAAAATTAAAAGCAAATATCGAAGAGACCAAAAAAAAATTGGACCATAAAATATACGAAAATGCTAAATTAATGATGTGTTAAATTTTTTCGCAATTTTTTCCTAAAAGATGGCTTCAAATTGTCAGGTAAGCTGGCGGTAAATAAAAAAGTATACTTCACAGATTGTGTGGATAAGAAATTATTGCTTTTCGGTATAATTTTTTCTTCTTATTTTTCTTGTTGTTCTAATAAAAATACGTTTTTATATAATATAAAGTACGAAAATATAAAATACTGTATATTTTTTGAGTATCAAAGTTAGGGAAAAATCTATGGTTCGGCTAAGATCCAGTCCTGCCTAATTTTGAAAATAGGTTGTAACTTCTAAGGGATTGAGATAGTTTGGTCAGAATGGAACAAGGAAGCATTCCACACAATATTCACATCGGAGAACATAATACCCTGTAGAATTTGCATTTTTCTAATTCCAAGAAGGCTTATCAGCAATGAAAACAGGACTTTCTATAGGAGCACGAGCCAAGAAGAACTTTTTTCAGATTAAAATAGTCTTTAGTTTCTTAAAAAAATATTTTTCTTTAAGTTTCATCAAAACTAATTTGTTTAAACTTTGTAATATTAAAATTGTTTATTTATTTCATATTTTTAAAAATTATTTTGCTTTGAAAATTGTGCAAAAAATTCCGTCAACCAAACACATCGGACTTGCCCGGTGGACAAAATCCTAATCGAAACTGATCGAATATTATTGAGAAAATGATTGGTATCTATAGGATGGCGTTAAAGTGAGGCAATCAGAGTAAACAACACCTTTTTGGGGGCGACAGTTCTCTATTTTCTTATTGTATTATATGTGTCAGAATGCTAACAGCAGCGTGAAGACCTGTTTCGCATCACACCTGCTTTGCGTGTTGTCCTTTAGAAATACCTTACCTCAATGGTCATACTCTCCTCGTTTGTGCGACGATTTTCGCGATTTTCTGAGTTCACACCACCGCCGGTACACCACGCCACTCATAGGGGGTGATTATGAATGGCATTTGCATTTGCAACTGCAATTGAATGTGGACTAACATAGGATATCTACTGTAGCATCCTGTTAGCCACTAATCTAAACCTAATATCCTGCCGTAGGGGTGGGGGCGTATGAGATAACAGTTAACCGTTATATCAGCAATACCAGTGGAGAACCTCTGGAATTTCCCACGTGGGATCAATCCTACTCGGAATTGATCGAAAACCTATCCTTTTTCACCTGCACGGCATCCGAGTCAGTTTCAACAATTACAACCTTTATTGTTCCAATTATTCCTTCCATAATTTTGTAAAGAGTATCATCATTTTGTACCAATGCCTTCCCATTTTAATTGTTGTTTTGATCCAAATTGGAAACAATTAAAATTGAGAAAAATAAAAGTGATCTTCAGAGAGGCGTTAGTAAAGCTGATAGCGCATAAAAAATTATACGATAAATAAAATCAATAAAAAAACTATCTTTAAAAGAAAATTTTATAAATAAATTTTCAATGATGTGATCTAGTAACACTTGGACGTCTTCGTCTAAGTATGTTTTTCAATTTGGACGGGATCGGAACAGTTGGGCAGGCTCGACGCAATATCATCATCTTTACTGATAGCCAAGCCAACCTCAAAGCTCCTAGTGGCACATGGAATTCACCGGCCAACTACCAACAATCCAGTCTATTCACCATCTTTATTGAAATTCTGGACTCAGAAACTTCTCAGCATTCGATTTAGGGCATGCTACTCTCATCCCTAACTTTTTTTAAAGAAACCTTACACACCCTTTTAGCAAATCCTGTGGCGGTCTGCTAAAATCTCACATAAAATTGAACGAACTCCAACTGATCTAGCCTACGAGATCGGTTTCCCTTACAAAACTGGTAATACCTACCTCACCTTTACTTAAAGTTGTCAACTAGCCCAATGATCAGGATGTTGTAAAATGAATTCGGGCTCTTCTCTTAGGGACCTTACACACAAACAAACAAATAAAATGCCAATAAAATTAATTGGTGAGGAATACTTTTGTTGGGGAGAAATACTCAAATTTCCATTCAGAAAGTTGAACCAGCAACTTCCAAACCGTTCGAAGTTGTGAATTCGTTTGCTAAATTCTGTGCGACACTTTTCATATCTGTTGTCCGATGGAGTACTTCTTCCCTTTATAAACGGATATTTAGCTTGCAAGTTAATATTAAAAATGCACTTGTGTTTATCATCATCATCAATGGCGCCACAGTCGGGAGTCCGGTATAGGCCAGCTGAATCAAAGAAGTCCAGACGCCCCGGCTTTGCACCGCGATTTATCAGTTCGACACTCTCAACATGATTTTGGCAACCTGACTGACACTGCCGCTCCATTTAAGGCAGGGCCTATCACGTCTTTTGGGACCATAAATGGGACTACCACGTCTTCTAGGATCCTGCAGAATCTTCCTTATCCATACGAATTAAGTGTCCAGCAAACCGCAGCCTATTGAACTGATTTCATCCCCACCCGGACTGTCGTTGTAACGCTCTAGGATCTCGTCATTAAATAGGCTTTGGAATTATCCATCCTTATATAAGGGGATAAGAATTCTTCAATGGATTCTTCATTCGAATAAGGACAAAAAGATCGAAATGTTTTTTGCTGAGAACCCAAGTTTCCGAAGAATACATGAGGACTTACAAGACTAGCGTCCTGTACAGTTGCAGATTCGATGTTATGTGTATTGTCAGAATTTTCAAGCGCAATAATTTAAACTAACTAAAGTAGGCTCTGTTTATTCTTCCATATTATTATCGGCTGCGACCATCGACCACAAATAGAAAAATGATTTAACTCTTTCGCATTTGCGTTTAGATATTGTTAAAATGAAGGGCTTCATGTACAAGAAATCTACATTATTACTGCTCCTGAGGCTTTGACTGAGTAGGGGCTAGCGTTGGATTTTTTGAAAATCTTACTGTAGGGATATTTTGGCGTCTCGAAGCTATGCTTGAGGACTACGCGGCAAGTAACCTAATGTACCAGGTGTATAAGCTTAAATCCGCTGTTTGCTCAGAGATGGCGTGAGTGAGCGTATTTTTTCATGAGTTTGACATCTGTCAACATTAATCAGTGCACATTGTCAGCAATTTCGTACAACAAGATGCATTTTTCCTTTGGTAATCATGTCTAGTTTTGTGCCAGAAAAAAAGCATGTGCGAGAAGCTCTGCCTTTTTTGCTTCAATTTTAAGAAATCGGTTGCCGAATCGCATCGAATGCTTATGGAGGCCTATGGTGACAGTGCTTTATCGGAAACAATATACCGAGATTGGTTTCGTCGGTTAAAAAAATGCAATTTTGCCTTTTGGGACAAGATGCGTGAAAATCGGCCTAGGAAGGTTAAGGACCATCAATTGCAGGCTCTTTTGAACGAAGACGATACCCAATCCTAAAAAAATGCTCGCGGAGCAATTGGGTATTACTCAACCAGCCATGTCCATGCGTCTGCGTGCCATGGGGAAGATTGAAAAGATCGAAAAATGGGTGCCGCATGAATTGAACGATAGACAGATGGAGCGACGACAAAACAAATGCAAAATTTTGCTCGCCAGACAAAAAAAAAGTCGTTCCAGCATCGGATTGTGACGGTCGATGAAAAGTGGATATATTTCGAGAATCCTAAACGCAAGAAATCGTGTATTGATCCCGGCAAACCATCAACATCTTCCCCAAGACCAAATCGCTTCGGACGGAAGATGATGCTCTGCGTTTGGTGGGATCAGCAGGGTATCGTCTACTATGAGGTACTGAAACCTGGTGAAACTGTCAATGCCCACCGCTACCACCAACAACTGATCAAATTGCACCGTGCTCTGCGTGAAAAAAGGACGGATTACCAACAAAGACATGACAAGCTGATTTTCCTCCACGAAAACACACCATCGCACACGTCAAAAATGGTCCGAAGCTACTTGGAGAGGCTCAACTTGGAGGTGCTATCCCACCCCGCTTATTCACCAGACCTGGCCCCATCCGATTACCACCTGTTTTCATCGATGGGCCACGCGCTCGCTGAGCAGCACTTCGATTCTTAGGAAGACGTCCGAAAATGGCTTGATGAGTGGTTTGCCTCGAAAGAGAAGGCATTTTTTTGGCGTGGTCTCCACAAATTGTCGGAGAGATGGGAAAAATGTGTAGCTAGCGAGGGCAAGTTCTTTGAATAAATTTGTATTTGCTTTCTATGAAAAAAACATGTGCTTTTTTTTACTAAAAAACAGCGGAAATAAGCTTATATACTTGGTATGGTTCCACATTAAGTATGGTCACATTAAGGATACAGAAACTGGAAGAATATTACTCAGCAATATAGTTAATGTTAAGCAAAGACAATCAACTAATAAATTGAAATCTAAAGTTTGCTAAACATGTAACAATACTAATTGCAAAAATTACTAAATAATTAGCGACTGTAAAATTATAAAAAATATATTGATAATTAAAGATATTCGAAAATAAGGATAAAAGTTGTATTTAATACAGCACAAAGAATCCAAAAGATGTGTACGAATTCCTTCAGTCCCAGGAATATGTTACACAAAATCAAGAAAAAAAAAGTGCTCCAACAATCACCATTAAAGTTTTTAAAATTTATAGGATTAAAATTAATTAAACAAAAAGCATGAATAGATAAAAATATTACTGCTAAAATCGTCATAAATCTCTTGAAAGTAGATAATTTCCTATTTTGTATACCTGTATAAGAAAACCACAAAAAGAAAGAAATTCAGAAAAAAAACAACAATAACAAAAATAGAAACCATAAAAAAATCATAAATATTTACAATAATAAATATTAATAACGAAGATTGTGCCGTAGGGTTAGCGATGAAAAGCAAGCAAATCTTGTGCAGAAACCACCCAAAGAGACCACAATCATGGCAATGACAAAAGAATCACCTCATAAAACTGTCCACCCACTTCTTTTTATTTCTAATAATTCAAAATTTCTCACGCCACTCAAAAGTCCATTTTTTTTTTCATAAATAAAAATTCTCTCATTTCTATTTTCCTGTCCATAATCTTGGTTTAACTGTGATTTACTAACTTAGATCCTTTTTTTACTTTTACCTCTGCAGTCTAGTGTATGTGTATAATATTTTACAGAGTGTCCTTCTCAAACATCCTTTCTACGCATACATATCCTAAAAGTGAAATTCCCTTATTATTACCTGAGTATTCTGTGTTTTATCTCGTACGGTCCTATTTTTCCTTTTATCCTTTTCCTCTTTTATCAATACCGTAGAAGTTATCCATGTTCTTCTCATTTTTTTTGTTCTAATTTTTAAGGATTAATTTTTATATGCAGTTTTTTTTTATTGTGAATCTTTATGATTTTCTTAACAATAAACAAAAGTTAAATTTTGATTTACGTACAATAAAAAAATTACAAAAATTTGTGCATATTTTTTTTTTAAAATTTTTCTATTTAAATTTTGAATTTTCTGAATTAGTAAGGATCACGTGTCGGCTTAGTGATATAATAGAAAGTAAAAGAGAGAGTGATCAAGAGCTGAGCTTCATGAAAGCATTCAATTGACAATTGGAGATTGTTTTAGGTACAGTTTACTGAACTAAGGCGGCCGAACGGGAACATTTATTTTGTGGTAAAAATCGAAATTTTTGAAACCTTTTCTGAAATATTATTTTTAAGAATTTTTTAAAATTTTTTTTTGAGGCAATTTTTCTGCAATAAGAAAAGAAATAATTACTATTAATATCTATTGGCACTACAACCCTCTGTGTCCTCGTCCTCATCAATAAAAGTAACACAAATTCCTCTGTTTACGGCTTTCTCCCTCCACTTAGGAGTCTATTTAGGCCATGTTCGGCACAGCCCTTATATCAAATGAGTTTAACGACTCAGTGCGATATAAAATCACTTCCCCCGTACGCGTAGGGTATTGCAAAATTGTATAGAGGGGAAGTGATATCGTATCACATTAACGTCGGAGAAAATTCTTTCTAAGGGGCACGCCTCTTTATTCATTTTGAAATGTATAAAGAGCAACTTTACTATTTTTATCTTTCGGATAACGTCAACTTCCCGATAGATAGTATATCTTGACAAGGACTGCCAATCATTGTTCATATACAGAAAATTTTTATTTATCATCAAATGGGTTTATTTACTTTTGAAATTTTAAACTGGCGCTTTTCTTATTATTGTAGATATGACTCCGGGACCTGGCTCTTATTCTAAAATCTTGAAATCACGCTTTTGTTCTAGCGATGAAATCTAGTTATTTCTTGTCTATTGTCTGATATATTAAAAGTGGAAGAAGAAAACAATGAACATTTAATCTTCATTTAATTTATCGCATTACAAGCAGTTAATAATATTAAACTTTTAAAACAAAAAGTCTTCTACAAATATGATTGGTCCAAATTTTTATAAAGTTTTAGATGATAAGTAGAAGGTCAATTTGTCTTTTTTTTAAATTATTTTTATTTTATATCAGCAATTACAAGCAGATTTACAGAACAAATTAATTAATAATATCAAGCAGCATTAAATGTGAGCAAACACCCTTCGGCGTTTCTCTAACTAACGCAAATTTTCGAGGCCATTGTCTCTTGAGTCTCCGATGAGTGTTTTCGGGGAGGGTAATAGGGGCAAAATTCTCTTACAAGTGGATTATAATGATAGAATAAACAGAAGTGAAATTTTTTGGTAGCAGATAATACACAGGTCCTGAACAGAGGGAACATTAAGATCACGATGTATTACGTTGTTAC
Source organism: Atherix ibis (assembly GCA_958298945.1). Classification (NCBI taxonomy): domain Eukaryota; kingdom Metazoa; phylum Arthropoda; class Insecta; order Diptera; family Athericidae; genus Atherix; species Atherix ibis. Next base: position 31,848,540 of record OY282607.1, read on the forward strand.
GTATATTGGAAGCTTTATTGTAACGCCAGAGTTCAATTCCATAAGTCCAAATAGGTCTTATAATTGCGTTGTATATTAAAAGTTTAATTTTTATTGTTAGTTTCGAACGTTAGTCCAGTAGTCTAAGTAATTGTAGTAACGTCTGTTAGCTTCAACTATTTTCAGTCTAGTATGTAGCTTCCATGTTAATCTCTTGTCTAGGTGATGTCCTAAATAACGTATTTTATCATATTGTGGAATCATGTTGTCGTTATGTTGTAAAGAGATAAGCTCCCCTTGCCAAAGAGTGGAAGTAATGTGAGCACTTCTATGCTCGTTTACCTTCACTCTCCTTCTCCTAAACCAAGATTGAAGATTGTGGATATGGGATTGTACATTATTGGAACCTATGTCGGGATTTGTATGGGAAGTAAGTATGGTTATATCATCTGCTTAAGTGGCATTGCTAATATTGGGATTAGATGGAATGTCATTGGTATAAATATTATATAAAATAGGACCAAAAATACTACCTTGTGGGACTCCAGCTAGAATAGGATATATTTCTGAGGATTCTGTGTTAACTGCTACTTGGAAATGACGTTGGGCGAGATATGAACTTATGACAAGGTGCCACACGTATGAATTTATGACAAGGAATCTCTTGAGGGTGCCACACGTTCAAAAGCTTGTGATATTTTCACAATTTGGTTGCTGTGGTTATGTCATATTGTAAGAGATGTGAGCGGTTGCGACTGCGTGTTGGATGTGTGTAGTGAGGTCATGTACAGCCTCATTAATGCCGTCTGCTATTTTTAACGTTCGTTTTGTATCAATCTATTGGTCTAAACTATTTCTAAATATGTCCCAAAAAATTTTTCCATTTCTGAGTCTAGGCTGGGGAGTCTTTAAGATTGGCTTAGCAGTAAGGATTAGGAGAACAGGGATATGATCAGCTAATAGAGAAATCATGGATATTAGGACGATTTAAACTAGAAATTGGACAGCGTGTTAGAATTATTTTTGGGGGGAGGGGGGAGGGGGGGTTGTATTAGTGGTTGGTGTATGAAGTTTTTTGGTTGATGTATAAGATAGTGCTTCTTGAAAAATCTTTCCACGAGGGTTAGCATTGTAATCACCACCCACGAGGAACGAAGCTCCAAGTGAATGTAGGAAGGATAAAACGTCAGACGCAGTTATGGTTTGATTGGGAGGAGAGTATCTGTATTAAAGTTAAATAAAGAGATATCAATAGTAAAAACTGTGGATTGCAGGAATGCGGAGGTGAAATCCGAGTGGATGTAATGTTTAATGGATTTTCTTATAAGGATAGCTATTCTACCATGTGCTTTATTATCAGGGTGAATTTTTATTTATACAGTAGATATAATATCAAAACGTAATTCTTTGAAAAAAAACCTATTGCCAGTCGGTCTAAATTTTTTTTTTTGAATTACATACAAAATTTCTGGACTAACTAAATTTTGACCAAGGACCACACAAATGACCGCTTTTTTTTTATGTAATTTTTTTTTTGCAACAAACTTGCAAAAATATCTCATTAACACTTTCGTCATAAGAAAAGAGCATCGTTAAAGTTCAAAGGTACGCAGTGCAAGGAGAAAAATCGTTTTGTAAAAGTGTCACCTCGGACATGACGACGAACATGCAATTCAACCTTCGTCATCCATCAATCATATGGGATAGTAGACATTTGGTAATCCTGGTACCTAAATACGAGAAATGCTGGTGATGCCTAGACAAGGGATGCATTATTCGTGACAAGTGCATAGCCAAACAATGAGGAGTCAAAATTCGTATTTTGCTTCTTATTGTTTCTTTTTCTTTTTTTTTTGGTCATTTTATGGAAGGGTGTAAAAAATATCCTGACTGTGAATTTTGACAAATCTCTTTTGACACACTTTGTTAAATGTTTATTTATTTTTGATTCACAATGATTTGCATGCTCAAATTTAGACAATTGGATTGTCATTAGTTCCTGGTGGGAGTGTTCTTTAAAATTTTCTTATTGATTTTTTTTATTCAGTTTCGCAAGCCTTAATATTTTCTTTTCCAAGTGTTAAAGGTACTCACTTGAAATGAGAGTTCACAGTAGTATTTAATTTCGAGTGAATACTTGAAGTTATGAGAGTGGTGGAAAATGAAACTTCGGAATCATTAAAGTGGCGCCTACTCTTGGCATTCGATCTATGCTAATTGAGATTTAATGGCTACACCTTAGCAGGTGATTTATATAGCAAACGAGATCATTGCTGTTCAATAGTTGTGAGCGAAAATTGCTCAACGTGTGATTGATTACCATTGAAAGTGGTCATTTCAAAACAATCTACAATAATCAAAATTTATATAACTTTTTATTTTATTTGATAAGGTCTAATCCATTGGATTATGGGTTATCATGTTATTTGAATAAAAAATAAACAAAATATTTTGGATGAGGGAGTAGTCTTCATTATAATAAACTTAAGCTTGATACCATACCACTGCTTTTTATTGCGTTTTTGTTTTTATTAGATTCTTTCTTTTAATTATAATTTATTATATTTTGTAATAGTTTTTTTTATATTTAAAAAATAAATAGAAATTACAAAATTATATATTTTCAATTATAATAACATATTTTATGTAAATTAATGAGTTTTTCATATTTTATCAAAACAATCTTTTCATAATGTAGAATATTTTTATTTTTAAAGATATAGAACTAAAAGAATTCAGTTATTATACTCAGTCATATAATGTTCTAGTAGATAGAGTGTATAGAAGGGTTTTTATTTTTTCTTTGTTACATTATGATGGATATTATCGAAATACAAGGTATGGGGCCTTAGTTGGTAATAATTCTACATACCCTCATCAAAACGTCGTTAGGCAGGAATTGTCCAAAATCACTACATTATTGGATTACTACTACCGCAATCCAAGCGGAGTCTATTTAGGAATACTGTCGCAAAAATATCAACATCCTCCTAAACCGTTTATGAGTCCAATGTAGCAACATCACGGCTACGATGTTCTTCAGCGTTAGAGGCCCGACAATACAATCCTGTAGTAAAAGAATACGTGCTCCGTGCTCCCTACCACCCAGTCACAACAAGGGCACATTTGGCAAAGCGATATTGGTACACCGAAAATATTCAATTATGGAATGTGAAACGGTGAGTCCAGTTGCCATCCCAAGCATCAACCAATGGCCGACTATCGCTGCATAGATTCCTTTGTTTCTTCCATATAAACATCGCGCCGCATCACCACGTTTCTTTGACTTCTCCGGCGATACAGTATCTGTCGTTCATCCGTCAGGATTTTGATTAGCGGCATTTCGGCCACAGTACACATGGCTTTGTTTGACACTACATGAAATTCACAAGCTTCCTTCAATGCTTCCTTCAAGGTAGGCTGATACGACTATGCGAATATAGGTTGCTCGACTCAACGCATTTGCCCAAATCTGAGCAGCATAGAGCAGGATCAATATGGCCACAATCTCCAACAGGATCCTCCTACTCTGTCTGGGTCCTGCGAGGATTGACATTATACGTGACAATTCCAATATTACTCTCGCTGCCTTTTCCCTTGCGCATAATAGATGCTCCTGAAATCACAGCCCCGCGTCATTACCTTCAAGTACCTGAGCGATGGTTCAAAGGTAACCTATATTCATCAATCGTGATGGTAGTCTCTCTATGCATTTCCTGCCCGTGACGATCATTACCTCTGTCTTATGGCCTGCAAGACGAAGCCAACGGCGAACAGAAAGAGATATGGTTCTAACTATTCCACACATTTTGCCACAACAAAACCGGCCCCATGGAATCATCCTCCTCATAACCTTGTATGACTTTGGTAATCTGCGATTATTCTGGTGATGTATTTTGGAATATCTATTAAGTCCAGAGCATCAGAAATATTGTACGGTGGGATCGTTACCTTTTACGTGAAGAAATGCCGAATTGAAAGCGTTCTTCATCACAAGGATTATGATCCCGCCGTACTTTATGGGATCTCATGCCCACCTCTTACCCTCGATGACTTTACGGGCGGTGCTGACACTTGAACTAATATTAGCTTTCGGATAAGTCTCTCTGCTCTTCGGTGTATTCCTCCAATCGTCACATCATATACTCTCGAGGATTTTCTCTACCGTGTCCAGAAGACAAATTGAACGGTAGGATGAGGGTTGTTCATAGAAAGTATTAGAAGCCATAAATGTAGAGCTGTCAATGCACATTGCTATTAAATAGCTGCTCTTTATAATAACTCGGAAAAAACTGAGTGAGGCATGGTATTCTATATATTATAAAGAAAATATATAATATTATTTCGTAAAATAGGTAAAAATAATTTTATAAAAAGTTCTTTTGTTTTAATGAAAGAATTTGACTTAAAATTTTTACAAACTTGGTTTTTAAAAAAAAATTAAAAATAAAATAATTCTGCATTTTAGGAATTTTCATATTAAAAAACCATTAAATAAAATAAAAAAAATAATTAGAGGCAAACAGAAATAATAAAAATAAACCTTCGACAAAGACACTTTTCGAAATTAATGAACTTGAATAATACAACAAAAAAATATTGACTTTTTCTCACACTTCTTAAAGATGACGAACTACTTTTTTGGCAGAAACTTCTTTCGCAGATCTAAGACTCTCATAATTGGTGAAGCCTTAAGAATATTGATGATTTTTGCCAATCATTCTAAATTTTATTGCAAAGTAATCGAGGAGTCGGCTTTGCTGAGAGTGGTTCTTGGTACTACCTTTCATACTCGCTGTCCAAGAAAATAAGATCTAAAAAAATGCAACTAATCGAAAATCCATTCGAACAATTTCTTTTTCCCATTTCATTTCATAACAATTCAAAGAAGTGCCACACTCTGTTTGTTTTAATAGAGAAATCAAACATCGTTAACTTGAGTTGCTCATCTTTGGTAACTTGTATGGCAGAAGACGTTATGTGAGTTGTTTTATTTTTTATTTTCAAATGTGCCCATCCATTTACATTTCAATTATGACGGATGCGTTAAGCATCATCGTTTTAGAAAGAAATTTGTTTAGTAAATTGATTCCCATTTGGTTGTACGATCAGAATACAAACTAACCAACCAAATCCCTTTGGAATCCGATGGGTTAGAATCGATATGCAAGTCATGAGCCAATCATTTGTCAAAGCAAGGAATCGAATGGAGGCGCCACGTAAAGAGAAGTGTGCCACTAAGAGGATCAATTAGTAACGCTCGGCCAAAAACATGCTGTCTTAATGTTAATTTTATTACCATTCACACCTGAATCATCTCGGCAGGCTTTATACTCGTATCATGAAGTTTCAGATCATCACGTCGACACTGGAGAATATTAATTGTCAATTTATCTTCCACATGGCATCTTCTATTCATGAAGTTGTCTTCATTTAGAAATTTAGTTGGTTTGCTGATAATTTTCTAGCTTTTTATTAATAAGAATATTCTAACCTTTTTTTCAGTAAAGAATTATTTCACATTCAATTAATTTGATAGTATAATAAATTCGATATTATAAATATCAATAAAAAATAAGATCTTTTTGTATTTTGTACATAAATGTTATCCCCTTCAAAATAGTTCTCTTGAGCCGCTATACATTGGGGGAGGTCTTATTTTTACTTTTCGTAGCAGTGCTGGAAGGCTTCAACTGGAATCACTATCAGGTCCTTGGTTATACTTTTTTTTTTTTAGATATTATTGACAGTACCAATATAAAGTTTATTTTTTATATTTTTTAGGAACAAAAGAAGTCACACAGACTAAGATCAGGTAGATAGGGGAGCTGTGTATTTATAAAGAAATATTCTTTTTTCTGACGAAAACTCATTAAAGGAGATGGCCGTGTGACAAAAAAGTCCCTTTTGTCCTTTTTATGATTTTTTCAAGAAGCTTTAACGATAATCAACGGTCTAATCTTAAAAGAGTCCTCGCTCGTTCTACATTTTCACGAAGTTTTCGATGTTTGAAGGCCTCCCGGAGCATCCGGACTCTTGAAAAATGCTTTCTGCCACTGAAAAGCTTGCGCTCTTATAAGATGTTGGAGAAATGGGAATGTTTAATAGAATCCAAAAATTCATATATCCATATAGGTCTTATAATTGCGTTTTAGATTAATAGTTCGTTCTTTAATGTCAGTTTTGATTGGCGCTCCCATACAAGTTGATAACATTATCAAAGTTCAACTTTTTTTAATTTCGTGTGATGGTTCTAAGTGGGACATTAGTTCAGGTATATCCCCTGATAGCGTACTCTAAATACTTTTCTGCTTGGAAAAATCTTATATATTAAATTGGAAAAATCTTAAAAATTAGTTTTTAAAAATTTTGCTTTTAAAAATATTGGCTTTTAAAAAGAAAACCAGAAACTAACTGACTGATTGATTGTCTTGAAATTGATTTTGTTCTCCCTAAAATTATTGCGTAATTATTCTCTTTAATAAAATTTCGGTAGAAAAAAATTGAGTTTCGTTAGTGGCAGTGATTATTGGCAATAATTTGGCGCCACATGGCATCAAACAGAAATTCATTCATAAAATCATCGAATTCAGGTAGAAAAAAAAAACTGGATCTGATTAAAAGCAATGAAATAAGAAATTCAATGGAATCCCATCAAGGAAATTGTCAAGCATCTCTTGTAGGATTGCAAGAAAATGCATCGTCTTGTCATTTCGAAGGATTTGCGTGACTTCGAAGAATGGTAAGATGGTGAAAACAAATAGACGGACAAATAATATGTGGTATGGACCATGAATAGATGAAAATCAAAAAGATCATTTCCTGTCATTAATTTGATTATAAGTAAAAAAGACAAAAATACGGTCAAGACTGGGACTGGGAGTTGGTTTTTTGAGAGAATAACGTGTCGGCCTCATTTTAGGTTGACCCATTCAAGTCTGAGTCATCTGAGTGCCCAATTTCGAAATATAAGTATGTTCACATCGAAGAAGATCAACAACCCTAAATTGTAAATAGACAGAGATCGACTTGGATCAACCCACTAAGGTCCAAAGGCACCGCGTACTATTCGGGCTCAATCCCACATCCTATGGAGTAAATCAAATACACGCCAAAACTCCCATTCGACTGTGGCAATCTGATAAATCATAGTTTCTCGACTTTCATAGTAAATCGTTTGTGGTAACAAAAAATTTCCATTTTTTCACCAAATAAATCTAAATAGACCATACAGACCATGGGAGACGACCATATCGATTACTCTCGGTCTTTTCGATTCATTATTAATGCCCATTAGGAATTTTTAATTTCTTTCGGAAAAAGTCATTTCTAGGTTTTATCGTAATGAATGACAGAAAGAAAAAAAACGGCAAAAAATTCTAGTTAATAAAACGTAAATGATTAGGAAAAAATATGAGAGGGAAAAAGGCAGACTGATAAATATGAATTTGTAATAATGGAAGAAAGAACGGGGAAGGTGAAGATAGAAAAAAGAATCGAAATCAAAGTCTTTGGGAATCCCTCCAAAGGTGTACACGGATGCGAGAATAGAAGTTCTGAAAAGATTCAGAAACGTTGAATTCGACCACTTGCACTGTAGCACTGACACGAACATCGTCTTGGACATGAACCGATCTATTTGTGCTGACTTGAAAGAGACCGCGCCGCTGGCGCCAAAAGGATAAATCATACTCGCATGGACGTCTGTGCCTTCGAACCCGAGCACACTCTATAATCCACTTGACCTTTTTCAATTTCGTTTACGAATGCCCAAAGATCACCCCAGCCAGCATAAGTGCGGCAGCATAGTCTATTTAGGATGAGCCTCATCAGCTCAGGCTCAGTTCAAGCAAGGCTGCTCATACCTCGAACTGAAATTCACCAGCAAGTACACTTTGGACTAGAATAGAATAGGTCAACTGCGCCGATATACATACATACGTGATGGAATTGAATCCAGTACGTAATGTCTAACCAGCTTAGGGGTCACTTGTCTTATTGTGCTTTGTTGTTGTTGTTTTTCTTAATTTTCATTATTCGTATTTGGCATTGGGTAGAGTACAAATTCATAGAAGATCTCATCACAGCAATTGCGAAAAGCCATTCTGGATCGTTTCGAAGGTCTAAAGAGCAATTCGAGAAAAAAAAATCTTTGCATCTCTTGTGGGCGTCAATGGATCAACTTGTCTGAAGCAGCCAGCACATCCCTCCTACATTGACTGACAAGTGATTGACTGACAATCAATAAAGGTGCGACTCAAATTCTCTCTGTATGGGTATGTGTATTTTCCTTCGTTTTTTCTTTTATATTATTAAAATTTTTGAAATGATTTTTTTTTTAAATAGATTTTATAAAAACTTACAAAATAAAGAGAAAATGTCTAATATTTGATTTTTAATAAAATTTCTTGCATTAGATATACAGGATATGAACCCAAAAAAAAAAAACAATTTGTACTGAAATAATCCTGATGCCATTGTGAGACTTTATATAAAAATTTCTCTTTTTGAAGGTTTCTGGCTCTCAGAAATTATTTTGGAAAACAATAAAAGTAATCAGGCCACTTTTCGACATCAATTATTATTTTTAATATAATTCAAATTTTAAAAATGGTTTCGAGATAAATATTAGGTGTATAAATTAAGAATGCGGGATTTTTGGAAAACTTTTGTTTATTTTGAAAAATTGTTACAATATATTTTATTCAAAGTATTGTCCATCGGAAGCCACTACTTTTTCCCATCTTTCTGGCAACATATGGATTCCGCGCCAAAAAAACTGCTCCGGTTTGAATCGAGCCAATTTTTGATGCCCTGTTCTGAAGTGAAGCGTATTCCGGTGAGGGCGTTTTGCATGGATCTAAACAAATGGTAGTCAGACGGGGCAAGGTCTGGGCTATAAGGCGGGTGAGGCAAAACTTCCCAGCCACTGTTTTCTAAATAATTTTTAACCAGTCTTGCAAATTATGGCTTAGTGTCTGGTCGCATATTCCAGGCGTTTTTCGGCCAATGCTCGCTTCAAACGGATTAATTGTGTTCGGTAGAGGTCGCCTGTGATCGTCTAGCCCGATTTCAATAGCTCATAATAGATCACACCCTTCTGATCCCACCAAATACAGAGCATTATCTTGGCGCCATGGATATTTGGCTTTGGCGTTGATTTGGGTTGTCGTAATGAATCCATTTTTCGTCGCCAGTAATGATTCGATTCAAAAACGACTTCTTTTTCTGCCGTTGAAGCAGCATTTCGGACATGCAAAATCGCCTTTCAACGTCTCTCGGCTTCAATTCATATGGGACCCAATTTCCTTGCTTTTGGATCAATCCTGCTGCTTTCAACCGTTTTGAAATGGCTGCTTGAGTGACTCCCAATGATTTTGCAATTTCTTCTTGAGTTCGACAACAGTCTTCGTCGAGTAATGCCTCCAAATCTTCATCTTCAAACTTTTTTGGCTGACCTGGTCGTTCTTTGTCTTCCGTGTCAAAATCACCGCTTCTGAACCGCACAAACCATCTCTCGTACGTTGAAATCGATGAAACATATTCAGGATTAGCTTCGGTGAGCAATCGCTGCACTTTTTTTCAAATTGAAGAAGTAAATTAACACTTCCCGAAAATGGGACTTTTTTGGTACGAAATTCGACATTTTTGAAGCAAAAAAAAACTTTGTTGTTTACACTATTTCGTTTAATGACTAATCGAGAATGAATGACATATTTTTAACCTCCAAAATGCCATATAAGTTATTATTAACACAAACCATGTGTAAAAGTTATGCCATCTGTTGTCAATCCCGCATTTTTAAGTTATACACCCAATAAAAAAAATTAATTTAAATGAAAATTTTTCTAATAAATTTTTGTTGAATTTTTAATATTATTGAAAATTTAGTTTTTAATAATATAAAATTGAAAAAAAACATGATATTTGTCAAAGAATTTATTGAAGTTTCTTTGAGTTTATGAAAAATAGAAAAAACTTTAAGCACTCACTAAACGTCAAAAGTATGCGACCACTTTTATTTATTCAAAAAAATTTATATTAATTCTAAACTTAAATAAGAAAAAAATATTTTAAAATTTTTTATATACGCTACAAAATGGATTATAGCTCATAACTCAGAGACTTTACTTATAAACAAACAAAGACACAAAAACACCTGATAGCTTATACAATTTTATCCTGTTTAAATTCGGTTCGAGCACTGTAAAAGGATCATCCATAAGTCTTCCTTGGAGAATGGACAGTGTACCATAACTCTTGTGTCAAGCTTACTTCATAAAATTTCTATGGGGGCTTGAGTTTGAGTGATTGTGGTGGCCATGCGCTATTTTCAAGAGTTCATTCTTGGTTTTTATTTTAAAAATGTTTGTCTTAAAAATAAAAAAGAAATTGGCAATAGACCAGCAGCCCCAATCACTTTTTAACCGCTTATTTTTACCACGGCGATTATTTAATTCGCATCCACTTTGAGGTACTATAAGTTACCGATTCCATTTATAAATTAGGCAAATAAGTAAAAATCTTCGATTAAATAAATAATTTCAAAGCCTACCAGATCGTGGTAAACTCTGATAACTTCCGGTCTTCTTAATATACTTAACGTCGATATAAAACGCTTCGATTTACCTTCGTTAATAAAAGTAACGATGCCAGAAAGAATTTCAAAAATTAATTTTACTGGAAAAGAGAATTCATCAAACAAATAATTTGATAGCGTAAACTTCAGATAAATTTAAGAAAAAAACTACTAAAATAGTACCATCAAAATTTCTCTTTACCTTTTATGGAAATAAAAAAGAATATGCAGAAAAATTATTTCTTCGTTTAATATTTTAAGAAATAATCAAAAGTTTTTAACTGTTATATATTCTAATTTACCATCTTTGGGATCTTTGCACAGCATTTTCTATTACCGTACACAAGGTTTCATATCCTAAACGTCGGATTTCGGAACGAGTATTCTCCTTCAGTTCTTAAATTGCTCAAAGTAAGTAGCCCCATAAAAAAAATCGTGAATATTCAAAATTTTTAGTAATTATTCGTCTACCGTAATTTTTTCACAGGATGTCCTTCGACGCCCTGGTAGTGTGCGCAGTAGCACCATCTTGTTGAAACCTTATCTCGTGATTATCTATAACTGCTAAACATAAAAAAAACTTTAAGAATTGTCCTATACACGACCACTTTGATTTTTTCTGACTGAACTTCCACATTTTTTCTGAATGAAACTGCTTCAAGCGAACATAACACCGCACCAAACAGTGTATTTTTGGGGATGTAATTAATGCCGATGTACAATAATTTCCTGGAATTCTCAGTACCCAAAAAAATATAGTGGCGTTTGTTGATGAACCCGTTTAAATGAAAATGGGCCCCATCACTCATTATTAAGTTATTATTATATCTTGCCAGGTATGGAAATCGGCAATTTTTACTACACCAAGATGCTCAGCAATACCCTTACGGGTGTTTCTAAGTATCTTTGGATAAGAAAGCTTGGACAATATGGATCTGATATGGTAAATTTTGGAAATTCTGCTGTAAAATCGTCTGAAGTGACATTCTAGCGATGCTTAGTTCTTCAGTAAACGACGAGGGTCCCTACCTCTAAGAACGCTCTACTGAACGGCTTCCACCGATGCGTTAGTGTGCACAGTGCGCTTAGGACCTCTTCCCGGAGGATCGCCGACTCATCCAGTTCTTTCATGTTATCGCTAGAAGATACTCTGACATTAAATGTCTGAGTTTGAATAATTTATCGTTCACTGGAATAGAAAAACTCAACGAGTTTTGCTCGTTGCTGGATATCATACGTAACCATTTAAATCTCCAGGGAAGATGCTCTGTGTACGTGGGCTACTATATATATTTCTGGCCTAATAATGAAAATGCGAATATTTATCAACGAAAAAGGTTTTATTGTTTTTCAAAATATTCTCCATCAAGATTTATACACTTTTGCATGCGCTCAAACCAATTTTCGAAGCACTTTTTCCACTCCGATTGAGACACCTCCAAAACATGGTTTTTGAATGCTTCAACAGCATCTTCTGGCGACGAAAATTAAAAAGAAGTCATTGGGTGCCAAGTCAGGGCTGTACGGAGGATGACCCATCAATTCGACGTTTTGTCCGGTCAAAAAGGCGCTGGTTTGAGCCGATGTGTGAGAGCTCGCATTGTCATGGTGCACAATGATTCGACTTCTCTTGTTCGTTTTTCGAATTTCTCCGAAGACTTCAGGCAAACAAATGGTGGTGTACCACTCAGAATTGACCGTCCTACGTTGCACAAGCGGAACAGTCGCCACATGACCAGTTTTGCCAAAGAAACAAGCGACCATTTGCTTCGAAGTGCTTCTTCCACGAACAACTTTCGTTGGATTTGACTCGTCTTGGAAGACCCACACGGTCGATTGCTGTTTTGTTTCGGGCTCATACGCATAGATCCATGATTCGTCACCTGTGACGATCTTATAAACGTCTTTTGAAGCACCGCGATCGTATTTTTTCAGCATTTCTTTACACCAATCCACACGAGCCTTTTTTTGAGCGATTGTCAAATTGTGCGGGATCCAACGAGAACAAACCTTTTTTACGGCCAGGTGTTCATGCAATATCGAATGTATGCTGGTGGGAGAAATGCCTAGGCATGCCTCTATCTCACGGTATGTCACATGACGGTCTTGCATTATCAGTTCACGTACGGCATCGATGTTTTCTGGAACAACGGCTGTTTTTGGACGACCTTCACGGAATTCGTCTTTGAGCGAGCGTCGGCCACGATTGAATTCGTTGTACCAGTTTTTCACAGTGCTATAGGATGGTGCTTCATAGCCATACAAAGATTTAAGTTCATCGATGCACTCTTGTCGTGATAATCCACGTCGAAAGTTGTGAAAAATGATCGCACGAAAATGTTCACGAGTTAATTCCATTTTTTTGCCAAATTGATTTTTTCAAGTCACTGTAAACAACACAAATGATAGTCGTACGTCAAAACGTTCTGAGTACGTTTATGCTAAAAAATGTCAAACTTTCCAATGGAAATGTCAGATCGCACCTGGCAACACTTAGTGTTGCCTAGGCCAGAAATATATATAGTAGCCTACTATATATATTTCTGGCCTAGGCAACAAATATATATATAGTAACCTACAAAAAAAAAAGAATTATTGCAAATGAACGAGTTATGATTTTTTCAAATTCTTCATTTTTTCAGTGTCGACCATGTAAAATACATCTAAAGAAATAATATCAGTTTTTGATTTATTAAGATTGACAACATTTTCAAAAATGTCGAATTTCGTACCAAAAAAGTCCCATTTGCGGGAAGTGTTGATTTACTTCTTCAATTTAAAAAAAAGTGCAGCTGAAGCACATCGATTGCTTTTCTGAATATGTTCCATCGATTTCAACGTGCGAGAGATGGTTTGTGCGGTTCAGAAGTGGTCATTTTGACACGGAAGACAAAGAACGACCAGGTCAACCAAAAAAGTTTGAAGATGAAGATTTGGAGGCATTACTCGACGAAGACTGTTGTCGAACTCAAGAAGAAATTGCAAAATCATTGGGAGTCACTCAAGCAGCCATTTCAAAACGTTTGAAAGCAGCAGGATTCATCCAAAAGCAAGGAAATTGGGTCCCATATGAATTGAAGCCGAGAGACGTTGAAAGGCGATTTTGCATGTCCGAAATGCTGCTTCAACGGCAGAAAAAGAAGTCGTTTTTGAATCGAATCATTACTGGCGACGAAAAATGGATTCATTACGATAACCCAAAGCGCAAAAAATCGTATGTAAAGCCCGGCCAACCAGCCAAATCAACGCCAAAGCCAAATATCCATGGCGCCAAGATAATGCTCTGTATTTGGTGGGATCAGAAGGGTGTGATCTATTATGAGCTATTGAAATCGGGCTAGACGATCACAGGCGACCTCTACCGAACACAATTAATCCGTTTGAAGCGAGCATTGGCCGAAAAACGCCCGGAATATGCGACCAGACACTAAGCCATAATTTGCAAGACTGGTTAAAAATTATTTAGAAAACAGTGGCTGGGAAGTTTTGCCTCACCCGCCTTATAGCCCAGACCTTGCCCCCTCTGACTACCATTTGTTTAGATCCATGCAAAACGCCCTCACCGGAATACGCTTCACTTCAGAACAGGGCATCAAAAATTGGCTCGATTCATTCTTGGACTCAAAACCGGAGCAGTTTTTTTGGCGCGGAATCCATATGTTGCCAGAAAGATGGGAAAAAGTAGTGGCTTCCGATGGACAATACTTTGAATAAAATATATTGTGACAATTTTTCAAAATAAACACTTAAAGTTTGCCAAAAATCCCGCATTTTTAAGTTATACACCCATTACGTTTTTAAGTAAATGTTCTTATCGGGGAGGTCGCAGCATATTTTTGACCTACAGTATATAAAATTTCTTAGCAATTTTTTCTCCTTAAAAAAAAATAACGAAAAATTGCTATGATTTAGCGGCAGAACGCCTCAATTTTTGAAAAAATCTTATAAATGGCGTACAGGCCTGCCTACTGGAGCTATAATAAAACTTGTAAATGACTTACAGGTCTGTCCATATACATATGACCGACGAATCTAAGACAATACTTACATAAACGCATAGAATTTGACGCAATACTCTTCTGCATGCGGCAAATTTGACGGATTCGGGCGGAGTAATTTTTCAAAAATTGAAGCTGAACCTGTACAGTACTACCACTATTCAAGTGTCTTGAGTTCGAATGTAGCTACTAACATAGATTTGGTACCTATTAGTTATCGCCAAATGGCCTAAGTGGTTTTGTCACACAACTATTTTTTATTACAATATTTACTAGAAATTATTTAAAAGTAGAAAAGGTAAAAAAGTTCGAAAAAATAAATAAATTCCAACACAATGCAAATCTGATTAATAAACATTTTCACCTCTACGAAAAGTGTGATATTTACTTTAATTTGATTGAACTAATTGCACATTAAGCGCCGCTTGAAGTAGCAAAGCTGCCAAAATAGTTGTGACTACCTCAAAAATGCATAAAGAAAAATAAAGCTTAAGAAAAAGTTGCTATTTTAAAATTATACACGAAATAATTTCACTTGTTGGTAATTATCCTTTTTTGGTTGGAAAGAAATAAAATAAAGAAGATTTTTCTGTTGTTGTTGTAGAAATTCCGTTATTTGAACAGATATAAAATCCGTTATTTTGGTGTAAATAAATTCGTAATTGCCAAAAATTCAACCGACAAGTTAGGTATCTAACGTTAGCTGGTATTGCACAGTGGCAGTGATAGAAAAAAAAAGAAGTGCACCTCGGCCTAGGTATTCATGGGAACTAATGTGTCTGATCTTATAGCATCCTATCGTATACAACATGGCAATTTCTCAACGAAAACTAAATTTCACTAATAAGCCATTATTACCCAGTATGGCGAAAAGCAAATTTTGTAAACAATTTTGATGAATTCTCTTTTCCAACGAAGAAATTTTCGGGAAAATTAAATAATAATAAATGAGTGACGACAAGGAAGGGGCTTATAAAAAAATACGGTTCTTCTTAGAGATCTAAAATAATCTTTACCGGAAGATGTTGAAAATTGTAGAGAATCCACACTTCATCAACAATCTCTGTAGTAATGCACAGAAAAACTATTGTGTAATATGGAATAATTACCAATTCCGAAACCCTACCTTATGGACCATAGCCAATACGTTAATGGTTCTGAAAAATCAACACATCACCAATCTAGCCGTGGAAGGTGTGAATTTTCTTTAGTAAAAATAAAAACTTCTTGATCGTTAATTCCATTCCGCTACTCATGTACCTTAACATAGATTCCGTCTAACATAGATTTTCCGGAAGGCCTACATAAATTTATGTTAAAGTACTGGTCCAATCATACCTAGTTAGATGAACCAAATCGAATGGGATCGAACAAATTGACTCCTTCATAAATTGTCTATGATTAAATTTAATCAATTTCCAATAAATACATATCTGTATTTAATTGAATTGGGAGCAATTTGTTGAAAATGTAATTTTTGGAAGATGAAAACAAGAAACGAAACCTAGCCATTTGCTCCATTTAGAGGGTCATTTTGGTATTTTCCATCATTTTTCATAAGTTTTGAGGAGTTAATTGCTGTGATGATTTTCCCTCTTAAAAATATGAGGTTTTATTCTGAACTTCCAAAAAGGATTCATATTTCAGATTGTGAATAAGTTGAAAATCTCAAAAATGTAAAGCTTTAGAGGAGCATGGTCGTATTCAGAGAACGGCTGTTCGTAATCCGTTTTTACTTTTTGAAAGTCTACTTGCATACTACAGGCTTATCCATTTTGCTATTTTTTTTTAAAAAAAACACTCACTTCATTTAACGAATGTTAAACAAATATATTATTTCAAGTAATATTTATTTAGATTAAGGTTTGGTATTTTACAATAATAATCGATTATACATTAAAATTAAAAAAGAATTTCTATAAAAGATTATGGAGACTTATTTCTCGATCGGTAGAAACGCCAATAGGCAAAGTTTCCACATATGAGACTCTTAAAACACACAAGTGACTATAGAAAACACATTGTACCCGCGCACAAAGTCACTGTCTGGTGTGGATTTTGGTCTAAAGCAAAGTTGCCATATATGAGGCTCTTAAAATCCACAAGTGACTATAGAAAACCCATTGTACCCGTGCACAAAGTGACTGTCTGGTGTGAATTTTGGTCTAAGGCAAAGTTGTCATATATGAGGCTCCTAAAACCCACAAGTGACCATAGAAAACACATTGTACCCGCGCACAAATTGACTGTCTGGTGTGCATTTTGGTCTAAGGCAAAGTCGTCACATATGAGGCGCTTAAAACCCACAAGTGACTATAGAAAACCCATTGTACCCGAACAAAGTGATTGTCTGATGTGCATTTTGGTCTAAAGCAAAGTTGCCACATATGAGGCGCTTAAAACCCACAATGACTATAAAAAACCAATTGTAACCGCACAAAAGTTTGTATTTTTTTTTGGAATGAAGAAGGAGAGACAATTACCGTTAATTCTGAGCATGATTCTCCTATGACAATCAGCTATTTTTTGGCATTAACTAGAAGATTTTATTTTTAAAAATATGTGGTTTTAATAATACAGCGTAATAAGTCACACAAAACGAAGAAATTTGGATTTATTGGGCGAAAAGTTTCTAGGACCCTCTTTGTCAGATTTGATGATGTGAATTGGGCTTCAAGATCGTATGATTTGATGCCGTTGATTTTTTTTTTGTAAATCTATGTAAAAGATTGTATTAACGCAGATAATATTATAGTTTTCGAGCATTTCATTCCTCAAGTAATAGCCGAATTACAGCCCAAAATGATCGAAAAAGTCATCAAAAATTACATCAAAAATATCGATTCCTAGAACAAATCTTGTGGTAACCATTTAATTAATATAAAATTTTACTAAAATATACTTTTTAAGTGTATTTTATTTAATTTTATTTTCCAAAGTACAATGGAGGGGCAGCGAGAGCGTTCTTACCTTCTCATAGCAATAAAATATGATCAGGTACTAAGTTCTTCTCAAATAAAAGGTTTTATATACTCCAAGATGGAGGGAAAAATATAAAAAAAACCCTCAACAATTAATTAACAAAAAATCAAAATTTGTGTTATAAATATTCGCAGCAAAAATAATAAAATTTAAAAAAAAACCAGCGATCTCAAAAAAGAGATCTTCAAAAGGGAAAAAATTGGTGGAGTAAACCGTTGACTCTAACGGTAAAGAGCTCAGGAGTTATGTCTCTCTCCACAGCTATTTCCTTAAAAACCTCCCATTTTCTATTTTTTATTGACGACAAAAATGGCGGCGAATGTCTTCACTACTACGCGATCAGTTTTGCCGTCCGTTCAATAAAGCGTCGGTTGAAATTCTGGAATATTTTACTGGCATTGCCGCCAAATTCAAACGTTAACAAATCTCATCCGGTTGGTATTTCTAATAATAAGTCTTTTTACTCGTGAGGATCTTGACAATTTAGGATGTTCAAAAAAATTGAAGTCAACCTTTTTTGAAGCAAGATTTTTTTGGAGTCCTTCATTTCACATTATCCAAAATTACATTTTCAAATACGTGAAAAATAGCATTGCTTTACCATCTTTTTGATAATATTGATGTGAATAAAAATTTAGCATTATATAAAATTTGTATTGTTTTTATTTATTTCAATGGCAGAATGGCCCTGCAAAAATCTACCTATTTAACAGCAGCAAATCTTCTAACATATTTGGTTATTCTCAGCCATGGAAGAAAACTCTTTCATGTTTTACAATAATGCAAGATTGCCTAATAAGGAAAAAGGTGAAAATAAATAAAAAAAATATATCATTTTCTCACGGTCTATACTAGAAAAGTATTAATAGTGAAGAATAGTAAAAAAAATGCTACTCCATTAATAGGTTTTTAATATTTTTGGGTCCAAATCGTAACGTTACGTTATGTCGCCTCTAGAAATAGCCTGTTTTGTTACAAAATTTTCCCTTCTGTGAATTTATTATGTTTCTGTTGTAACTTAAAAAGTCATTATTGATATTAGTTAGCTCCATACGGAGCCTGATGCTTAGAAAATTGATCTGAGAAATGGCAATGGCGTCAGTGAATTGAGAATGAAATCTAAAAAGAACTTCTTTAAATATTACGCAAAACTCATAAAGACAAAGACCTTAGAAACCTTAAAAAAAAATACTTCCTACAGAAGAAAAAAAAATGTTCTTTTTGAGGGTCTTTATTCGAATATATTCACGTCGAGTTATCAGCATCCGCGGCCATCTCTTTTGAGTTTTTGGGTGCTGTGGCGCCACTAGGCGTGAACGTCGGCTCGTTACAATAATCCATTTTTTTCTACTCCTGCGCTTAACTCTAATGGTTTTGGTCTTTTTCACCTTATATTTGAGTAAATTGTAATCTTCTTTTAGTATAAGTCAGACTTTAAACTTATTTCATATGAAAATTTATTCATTTCAATATACACATACGTACGAGGGTCAGTAAAGATTTGCACACCTTGGCAGATCTGGTTTCTGTTAGTAACTTTTATTAGGCTTAATGGAAATCTCTGGTCCAGTTTAGGTGTACGATTAGGTGTAGTCGCATTTTTTTATATAATAAAAAAAAATTGCACATAGACGTACAATATTTTCTTTAGTCTTGCTGCGGAGCTCTAGTAACTTGTTGTTGAGGTACGAGTACTACAAAGTGCGGTCTACTCGAGGATGAATTACATTGAAGCACATAAAGTAATTGACAGTCCAATTGCAGGTTGTTTTGTTGCATTTACGGATTTTCTGTGAGCACAGGTGTGTCGTGTTCATTTTCCAATCGATAGCAATTGATTCACGGAAAGGATAATTTTCTAAGGCAGTGCTGCACTTTAACAACAACAATCTGTGTTACGGTGATTTTCGGTCAGAGCCCAATTTACTGCGGTTATGGTTGTTGTAACGAACTGAGAATATGTACACTTTTTATGCATATCAAAAATTCCACTAACAATTCAGTTCTAAACGAAACCGGCTCATATATGAACAAGTTCTGTTACGATTGGGTGCCCCCAAGAATATCTAATAATATCTAGAACGTACACGAATAACAAAGTTCCCACATTCTTCGGTTAAATACGATTAGTGGAATATCACAATTGGACAATGTGCAGTTTTTCTTGGACTTGAAAGACGTGACTTTGGCTTTCTTCTATCTTAACAAAAACATACCGTTTACAATTTCTAATTGAAACATCGTACATCATTCTTTTGTTCAAAACTCGAATATATTCCTGAATGGCTACTATTATAATTTTTAACTATTATTCAACGAGAAATTCGACATGGAAAAATTCTTTTGATTACGGCAATTTTTACCTACCAAACATCCTATTGTGCGCAGATCATTTTAATGCTGGGCTAATACATCTATTGGCCCAACATATAAATCTACTTATAACTCCTTTAACCGGAAGCAAACGATCTTGCATCTAGTTTGAGAAATGGCGGAAGATAACATTCCAACTGAACGATTTTAACCCAAATTAATGTATTGTGTTGCGTGGAAATTCATACTGTCTGCACATTATGCGTAATTGATTTTTGCATAGAAAATTTTTTTCCTGAATTTCTAACAACATTTTTCATCCTAACGTTCCCATTCTTAAAATACCCATAATTTTTTCTTTCCATAATAAGTTTGCATGCCTAATTATTACCAACCGCCTCCCCCCCCCCATATTTATTTTAATATCTTTTATCTGAAATAATATATAATAAAAAAAGGAAATTTTTTAATTATTTTATAATTTTTAATTAATTTTGAATTAAAATAATGCACGTAAAGAAAAACAATCAGCATCTAATCCGTGTGGAAGATTTTCTTAGTCGTAGGAAAATGTTTAATAAAATGTGCGAAATTCTCTATAAAATTATTTTTTTCAGTAAATTTTTGTTCAAGATAGAAACGATAATTTTAAAAAAAAAATAGAAAAGATATTTTTCCTATTCAAAAATTTGCTCTATTTTTTTATATTATAGGATTTATTGTAAATAGTTTTGTAAATTAAAATTCAATAGCAGAATTTTCTGCTAAAAAATTATTGATTTATAATTAAAAAAAACCAAATTAGAATATTTAATGGGAGATCTGTTTTGTAATTTGGATAGTACAGTCCTGCCATTTGACAGATGTTATGTATACCAGGTGTATAAGCTTAAATCCGCTGTTTAGTTATAGAAGGCGTGAGTGAGCGTATTAAGCTAGCATGGACACGTCATACTTTTTTTTTATGAGTTTAACATCTGTCAACATTAATCAGTACACATTGTCAGCAATTTCGTACAACAAAATACATTTTTCCTTTGGTAATCATGTCTTGTTTTGTGCCACAAAAAGAGCATATGCGGGAAGCTCTGCTTTTCTGCTTCAATTTGACGAAACCGGCTGCCGAATTGCATCGAATGCTTTATCGGAAACAACGTGCCGAGATTGGTTTCATTGGTTCAAAGACGGCAATTTTGACTTGTGGGACAAGAAGCGTGAAAATCATCCTACGAAGGTTGAGGACCATCAATTGCAGGCTCTTTTGGACGAAGACGATACCCAATCCTAAAAAAATTGATCCCGGCCAACCATCAACATCTTCCAAGACCAAATCGCTTCTGACAGAAGACGATGCTGCGCGTTTGGTGGGATCAGCACGGTATCGTCTACTATGAGATGTGAAAACCTGGTGAAACTGTCAATACCCACCGCTACCACCAACAACTGATCAAATTGCACTGTGCTATGCGTGAAAAAAGGACAGATTATCAGCAAAGACATGACAAGCTGATTTTCCTCCACGACAACGCACCATCGCACACGTTAAAAATATTCCGAAGCTACTTGGAGACACTCAACTTGGTGGTGCTACCCCAACCCGCTTGTTCACCAGGCCTGGCCCCTTTCAACTACCACCTGTTTTCGTCGATGGTCCACGCGCTCGCTGAGCAGCACTTTGATTCTTAAGAAGACGTCCGAAAATGGCTTGATGAGTGGTTTGCCTCGAAAGAGAAGGAATTTTTTTGGCGTGGTATCCACAAATTGCCGGAGAGATGGGAAAAATGTGTAGCTAGCGAGGGCAACTACATTGAATAAATTTGTTTTTGCTTTCTATGAAAAAAACATGTGTTTTTTGACTAAAAAACAGCGGATTTAAGCTTATACACCTGGTATTTATTATTTAATTTTTATTTAGGTAAACATTTGCCATTTTATATTATTAAAAAGTACATTAAAACTATAGAAACCTTCTACAAAAGTGGTAATTCTGCCGAAGCTTTATTTTCCCGCTCGGTGACGAAACCTTTCTAGAGTAATTTTTGGGGTTTCTTAATTGCCATGTATAGGGTTCTAAAAATTCAAATATTACTCTAAAAAATCTATTGTATCAATAAAAAGTGACTGCCTGGTGTGCATTTTGGTCTGGAGGTATCATTGGCCCGTATTGCTTTGGTAATGAAGAAGGACAGATCCTTACTACCTATTCTGAACCTTATAAATGTATGATAAGAGAGTTTTTTTTAGGCTAAACTAGAGGATGTCAATTTAGATTTTATGTGATTTCAAAAAAACCCCACAAGACCCATAACATAACAAGTTTTGACTTTATTGTTTCAAGAACGCATTATTTCGAGATTTGGTGATATCAATTCGTCTCCAAGATCGTGTGATTTGACATTGTTAGAATTTCTATTATAAAAATAAGCAAAATATCGTTTTTATGTTAATAAACTTAAAACTTTGGAGCATTTAAAAACAAACATCTGTTAAATAAAGACCGAAAAAAGTCACCAAAATTACCTCAAAAGGATCAAGTCTCTCAAGAAGTTTTTTGGTAGTCACCTAAATATTGATATAATATTTATATAATGGCAAAGTTTACAAAATATACTAAATTTAAAGTTTTATCAAAATCTAAACGTAAAGTATATTTTTTTAAATTTAACTTTCCGCACCATAAATTGTATAGCCCTGTCCTGTACTAATATAAAATTAAAACATTTTTTTCCATAAAATTTAGTTAAAAAAAAAACAACAAAATTTTGTTTTTTTCCGAGATTTTTTAGTAATTTTTTTTTTCGTTAGGTTAAAACGGAAGGAATACTTAAATTATGGGAAAATATTAGTGGCTATTTTTGATAATACTAGAAAAAAGAGTAATTTTTTTTAAAAAATAGCAATAAAAAATATAGAAAAAAATCCAGAATTAGAAGAAAACATAATATATAACATATAAGATAAAAAAGAGGAACTACAATAAAAAGAGAATGATCGAAAATTTATGAATGAAATTCCACTTTATAAAGTTTCTCACCTTTTTTAATAATGGCCAAAAGGTAACATGAAAATTTCCTTTCTCAAACGTAGACTACTGTCATACCGTATAATTAAAGTTTCGAGGGCCATTTGTTCACCATTTTTTCTCTATTTCGGTTGGAAAATTTCTGTCGCCATTTCTATAAAGATCTTGTCTCGTAGACAGAGGGTACTTTATATCGATGCGATGGGAAGCGTTTGTTAATGAATCCGTAACTCATGAAGAGTCTATTCTAAGAAAATGATCTAACGATTGTTTTGTGAGTAGTTGATTCTTAGAGGGGACGATTCGAGGTGTCTTTCCAAAAAAATTTTAAAGATGAACGTTCTTATTTCTTTCCGTACAGTAAAATCTTAAAAATGAAAATATTAAGAAAACCCTTACACACTTACGAAACTATTAACAGAAAGGTAGAAATTTACCTTTTGGATCCAATTTTGAGTAAAATTCGGCATGATGCACCACTTAAGATGTTCTCGCCTCAGTTTGAAATTGTGTACTTTTCTAGAATATATTAGGTAGTACTTATATTGATACCAGAGGAAACATAAAAAAGACCACAGACCATCCACTAAAAACACTTCAGGTGCATATATTGGATTTGTAAGATTGCCGAATAAAGATTACGGAAGAAGCTACTACTCTACGGAGACTTTCCTGTAGAAGCGATGCATACGGAACAGTTTGTCTGAGGTGTGCAATGGTAGTGAAACTGAAGCTTCCATAAAATGTAGCCGAAGACATTAACAATATGAAAAAAATCCATTACAGAGAGGCTAAGCCTCCTCACTATAATGGAATCGTAAAGCCATTTTCGTCGATAACATTAAACAAAAGACGAACTGTAGACATCTTCCTTCCCGAAAGGTGGAGAACTCTTCGTAATCCACTTGACCAATATTTGCTTAGTCACATTTCGATGGTCTCAGATTAGACCTCGTTTACGGTTGGTTGGGAAAATTTCTGTTTACTTTTCGAATTGACTGAGATCTTATATGAAAGATCTATACTTATTCGGTGGAATATGTCCAGTCAGCTATGGTCTTTGCTTTATACGTTTTTATATTCGTATCTTTATTGTTGCATGTATATAAATGGAGTCATTACGGAAGGTGTTTTTCTTTTATTATACCTTTTTCGTTTTTTTTTTATAAATATTTTTATTTAGACATTTTTTCTTAAATTACTTATGTATTCATAGAAAAGAGTAAAATCAAATATTTCACATTTTACATCAAAAGAGCCCATAAAAACATATAATCTGACAATGTTAACAAAATTATTATTTTGATATTAGTAGATTTACATAGAGTCATAAAATGTTTCTTTTTACTGACCATCCACCCCCCTTCTCAAGGTTAAGGTTCCAAAATTACTGAGAAGCAAACTTTTTGACTAACAACAATTCCCTACTCCCCTCAAAGTTATGGAGCAAGAATTACTCTATAGCAAATTCTTAGAAGGCCACTCTCTCGCCTTCCGAAGGTTGAGGTGCTATGAATCTCTTAAAAGTAAATTTCCAGAAGGCCACCTTGTCCACCCCGTAAAAGTATAGAATTATATTAAAGTAAATTTTTAGAAGGTCACCTTCTCCCCCTGAAAGGTTAAGATGCTAGAATTACTGTAAATCAAATTCTCGGACCACCATCCCTTCTCCTCTTACCCTTCATGGTTGAGGTGGCAGAATCACTCTAAAGAAAATTTTCAATTAAACATCCTATTTTCACCTACCATTAAAGTTCAGGTGCTAGAATTACGCTATGGTAATTTTCTAGAAAGCCAACCTCGCCACCTCTGAAGATTGAACTGCTATAAATCACTCTAAAGTAAATTTCGAGAAAGCCTCCCTCCACCCATGAAGGTATAAGTGCTAAAATTATTTCAAGCAAATTTTTAGAATGTTATCTAACCACCCCTTCCACCCCCCATAAAACTAATGGTGCTAAAATTACTACAATATAAAACAAATTTTCAGACCATCATCCCTCCTCCACCTACCCTTAAGTTTGATGCGCCAGAATCACTCTAGGGCAAATTTTCAGACCTACTATCAAAATACAGGTGCTAAAATTACGCTATAGCAAATTTCTACAGGGCCTACCCTCTCCCCATTTGAAGATTGTGGTGCTATAAATCACTAAAAAATTGCCAAAAGGTCAAAAAGGAGAATGGGATAAGGTGCTAGAATTATTTTAAAATAAATTTTTAGAAGGTCAAACACCCTCCCCCCCACCTTTCCCCTTTCTAAAGGTTAAAGCATTATTAAAATAAAGGTTCGGACCTCCCGTTACCCTCAAGATTGCGGTGCTATAAATTCCTCAAACATAAATTTCCAAGAGGCCAGCCTCTCCCCGTCATAAGTTTGTGATGCTAGTATTACAATACTCTAAAGTAAGTTATCCAAAGGCTCGAATCCTCTAACCCCTTTGCAAAGTAAGGGAAGCTGCTTAAATAACTCTAAACCTAATTTCCCCTACCTCAGCCTTCAAATTTATGGTCTTATAAATTACTCTAAAGTAAATTTCCACAAGCTTATCCTCTCAACCCTCCCCTCAGAAGTTTGAGGTGCTAGAATTATTTTAAAGCTAATTTTCATTTTATTACGTATTTTAGTCAAATTTTCTTTATACTAGTAATAATAATATTAAAAAATTCCAAAAACAATTATTAATAATTTAAAATAAAAACACTTTTTTTTTATAAAGCGCCTCAGGAAGGTGATAGATTGATTAATCTTTTCAAAATTTAAAATGCATTAATTTATTTTTGGAAAATTTAAAAAATTATATCAAATTTAATAGTAGTAGAAGTAGTAGTAGAAATGGTAATATTTTCTGTTTTACTGTCTACATCGACCTTGTGGAAAATTAAACGAAAACATCTCCAATAGCCGAAGGAGAAAAAATTATAAAGTAGACAAAATGAATGAACGAAAAATGAATGAACAAATGATGGACGACTTACTGAGTGGAGTGTACTAATACCCATGCTTTTTTCGGCAATAGTTTCGATAGACTTAATGCGATGAGAACTTATAGTAACATAGGATGCCAAGAGTAAAAAAATGAAATTATTGAGAATATCTAATAGTATTAAAAAGAAAATCTTAAATGGAAGAAATCTGAAATAAAATAAGAAAAAATTTTTACTAACCAAAAAAATGAAGTTTTGAATTTCTTATAATATATTCGCCCAGACACAAAAGTTATCATTCGATTGGAAGCAGCAAAAAATAGACCCGAAAAGACTTAAGGAGACGCAATGAAATCAAGATTTTTTTTTATTTCGTATAAGTGGAAGAGATAATCAAAAAAAATATAATTACTTATAAATGGAATAAAAGAAATAAATGATCACACAACACTATGGCATCTCCTACACAATCCGACACCGAGCAAAACATGCAATAAACAAAACATCGTCGCCCAATCAAAAGAGCATTAATCAAAAATACATTTCGTCTTTTGGTCAATGTAGAAAATGTTGTAGTAATAATAATAATAATAATAATAATAAAAATAATAATAATAATAATAATGATGATGGAGTCTTTTGGGTATTGTGGGTCTCTATGGTGTGATCGCATGTTTTCCAAATGCTAGTATTAGTAACCACTTCCTTTAGATCAATCAGTCATTCAGCTGCAAACTTTGGGACCTCCGCCGAATCATAGAATGACGATGGATTTCTGTTTGCCTTAGCCCAGTCTATGATTGTGTGCAGATGTAGTGGTAAGTGTATCCAAACGTAATAGCAATGATAATAAGTAAAATATAAAAAAAAATAAAAATCAAAATGGAGAATCAAAATACTTTCTGTAAGTATGGTTGGAAATATATTTTTTGTTTATTTGAAATTTCATTTTCGGATAAATAGGAGGTCTTATGGAAAAGCATAGTCAAAAAAAAAAATACCAAAAACAAGGGGAGACCATCACAATATAACAAACTCTTCAAAGTCATTGTTCTTAATGACATCTAAGATGTTTTGTACAAGGTAGGCCGCTGCTGGATTAAAAGAAACGAGAGAAAAAAGAAAAAAAAAACAAACAAAACAAAACAAAAGAGACCATCAATGAAAGGCAGGAAGGCTGGTCAAATGTGTTGGCTTCTCAATCTATTTAGGTGAGACGTAACTCTTTAGGTCCAGTCATAGATCTGATAGAGATTGCGATGGTGATTCGGATGGTGATGTTGATGGCCCACCATTGGGGCAACTCTATTCGACCCTATTCCAGATGGGCTTGGTAGTGAAGGTACATATGTATTTATTTGCATTATGGTGGATTTGTACGATCATTTGTGATCGAATAAATTGTACGGTCGTACCATGCATCAATGAATAGCCGATAGTAGCAGCAACCATGAATATGGCTGTTAGTTGCCTAAGGTCTTTTTGAATAGTAGAAAATAGAATAAATTCTTTTTTTTTGGTATCTTTTGGGCTAAGAAATAGACAAATCAAAATAATGACCTCGTAAAAGGTAAGAAAAAGAAAAGTAGCTGAGAAACTGACTGACTAGGCTAACAATTTGGAAAGATGGCGGGAGGAGAAAATTATACAATGCATAGTGTTAAAGAATGGAAATGATCATAAAAGATGATAGTAGTGACTACTGGCCATCGTATGCTGCTGTTAGGATGTGGCAACGAAGGTATCTCGTGTATCGGCAGCCAAATCGTGTCGAATCATATGGATCTATGGGCAGTAATTTTCGTCGTGCCCACAAAAGCTAACATATATGCGCCGACTGGTTGGGATGTTGATGGCAAGACAGATCAATGAATAGGACATCTTGAAAATCTACTCTCCGAATTGGTGGACAATTAAATCCAGCGTTCTGCTCCTATGCTGCCAACTGCAATCAGTCTTGTTACCAGTGCTTGGTGTGTGAGAAAACTATCGATAGTCGTCGGACTATGAGTGTCGGCGCCAACAAGTCAATCATCGATTTCACTGCGTCATTTTCCGCAATTGTTCAGTTTTTCTTTCCTTTCTATACTTATCTATAAGTCAGTTTGTAAATGTTATAATTTCTTATACTATCCTATAGCAGAGACTTATGAAAAGGTGAGCAATGAATCCAAAATTTGCCAAGCTGAATAAAGACCTTCGACACCTGTTCATATAAAAGACAGCAACATTGAGCTCGTGTAAATTTCCATTGATTTTGAAACAATAATTTCTGATCTTTTCTTGCAAAAGGTAACTTCATTGAAATTACGAATATGATAAATTATTTATAAGATGAAACTCTATAGAAAGTGCTGTTGCTACTGCAATTTTATTGAATTCCATTAACATTTTGGCTACCTACAAATAGTGTGTGTCGATTTTCTAGCCTATTGATTGATGGCATCCATACTAATGGCTATGCATTTGAATCTGATTTAAATTTTTTTTTTTTTTTTATAAATTTCCATTCAAAATAGTTCACTTTTAAGTTGTATCCATCGATTTTTTTAAAAAAAACTATTTTGTTCAAGAAAGTTCAGTCTCAAATATAGGATTATCCATTTCTTAGTTTGGAAGACACTATCCTGTGATTTAACAGTTGTTAAGCATATTTATCATCTAAGAAAATAGTTGCTAAGAATAAAATTTGTCTTTTCTTATTGTAAATAGCAAATTATGTGCTGAAACTAATTTTTCAAACAATGTGTTAATTAGGAATGAGGCTAATTTCTTCTTCGGTGGATACCTCCCCAATCAAAATTGCCCTATATAGATTTATAATACCCTCAAGTGACTGCCAAAAAGCCACTGTATTTATAAAAAGTGACTAGATTGTGCGCATTTAAGTCTAAAGGTATTATTGGCTTGTAGTTCTTTGAAAATTAAGAAGGAGAGAACGTTACTATAAATTTAGAGCGCTATTGTCTTATGATAACCGACTTCTTTTAGCCTAAACTTAAAGATTTTATTTTGGACTATATATAATTTAAAAAAAAAATGATGTTACAAGTCACACAATACAATAACATTGGCTTTACTACGTAAAAAACTCCCAGCACACGTTATTTCGAAATTTAGTGATGTCCAAGATCGTGCGATTTGACGCAGTTTGACTTTTAAATATGATTTTTGTCTACTTCATCATATATAATGTACAAAGCCCAATATGCAAAGAAGTCATTAAAAAATTACCTCGAAAGCATCTGGTCCTTGGGAGAATTTTTTTGGCAACTATTTAATAATATATTACATAATTGCAAAATTTATAAAATTTAATAAAAAAGTTTATACTTAAAGTATTTTTGATATATTTTTACTTTCAAAAAGATAAATTGGATAGCCCTTTAATTTCAAAGAGTAATATTTAAGTGAAAGTGTACTTATTTCTTTGCATTTTTAGTACATCAAACTTTATCTAAATTATAAAAACAATTAAAAAATATATGAAGGTCTCTCTCTCTCTCTCTATGCACCTGATACCTACAATAAGAATATTTAAAATTGAAGAACACTTGCTCGGATCAGTAAAAATAATTATTTTAATGCAGAAACTTGCATGTTGCCGCTAAGTGAAATGTTTTAATTGCTTTTTCGTGTTTATTACGCATTTATATTTATTTATTTTAATTTTATTTAATATATCTTTTAGAATTGAATACTATTTTCTGTTTTTTTTTTTGATTAGTAACATTATAAAAGTTTAAGTCTAAATTGATTAATGTTTATATTGTTAAATGTTGAGTATCACCATCACGAGCAGCATTTACCTGTGGAAGTGTCAAAATCAACTTGTAAGCACTTAACATAATCTTTATAATAACTTATAAAAATGTTATTAATTACTGACAGAAAATGATTTTGTTAAAAAAATTACCCGCACGACTGAATACTCACGAAAATGCTTGAAAAGTTTAGTGTTTTTCTTTTTAACATTTACCTCAAAAATAATGCACGAATAAGGAATAGAACAATTTTTGGTCAAAAAGGGGAATGTGATTGTGAAGGTAATAAAAATTGTATCTTAATTTTTATTAGAAAAAAATAAAAGAGTACAGAAAATTGCATCCTTAATCCGAAGGTTATAAATTTCTATTATTTAAAATGCACTCGGATTCGGAAAAATAAGAACAATTATTTGGGACTCAAGAAAAAATCCTTGAGTGATAAGAAATTGTTGGCAGAATTTGCTAACAACCACAATAATAGAACTGCATAAGAAAGGAAAGAAATTGCAATTTGTTGTCAGATTTTTTTACTTTCATTTTAAGTAACGTAAGTACTAAAATATTTATTAAAAGCGCCATGACACTAAAAAGTACATTTTGGCGACAAAGGATATCGGGATAAGGAAATTAAAGTAGAAATAGAAAGGAAAACTATGCCTCAGTGGGATTTGAACACACAACCTCTTGGATGGTAGGTAGTCCAGTACGCTAACGACTGTGCTACAGGGCCGGATTTTATGGCAGCATTTTTTATTTATTATTAAATAAAATATTTTTAAAATTCTTTATAAACATGATGTGTAGTAGAAAAGTCATCAGACTATTTTTTTTGTAATTATTTTCTTTTATCCTTTTCAAAGTAGTTCCCTTGGGTAGAGCTATACGTCGGCGGAGGAACTGTCTTCACTCTTTATACCAGTGCAGGAAGGCTTCAACTGAAATCAACTTCAGCCTCTCGGTTACACTCCTTTGGGTATAATCGACAGTATCCAAAAGACCACCTTTCAACTGTTTTTTTTTTCATCTTGGGTAACA
Organism: Atherix ibis; assembly: GCA_958298945.1. Classification (NCBI taxonomy): domain Eukaryota; kingdom Metazoa; phylum Arthropoda; class Insecta; order Diptera; family Athericidae; genus Atherix; species Atherix ibis. The sequence goes on from OY282607.1 coordinate 31,879,143, forward strand.
TAAAAAGTCACACGGACTATGATCAGGTGATAAACGAGGCTGCAGAACCACAGGAATTCCTTTTTGTGCCAAAAATTTATTTATAAAGATGGCAGTCTTATAGAGGTCACCACGACGGTGGATCATTCGAGTATCCGCAATATTCGATCTGACGTGAGGAACCATTTTTCTGAGGTTTCCAGGAGCTTTAATAATAATCAGGATGGTCTGACTTGAGAAGAGCCCTTACTCATTCCACATTTTCATCAGTTTTCAATTTTGGAGGTATTCCTGAGCAAAACCCGTCTTCCACTGCTTCTCAGCTCTCTAAAAGTGCCTTATGACACAGGTAAACTTAATAAGAAATGCTCTCGATAGGCCTTGTCGGATAATCCAGGCCTAATTTCTGCAACATATGACGGGCTACTACCACCAAACCAGTGCAGTAGGCCGAAGTGTAGTTTATAAGTCTAATCTTCATGCTATAGTGTGGAAGCTGGATTATCAGAGACGGCCAAAGTAGCCCCATAGAATCGAACTTTCTTTTTGCCTGGGTGGGTTCTCAATTGAGGCTGTCTACTGGGCCCGGTAGATAGATGGTGAAATTTTAGGTAGTGATGATGATCTAAATGGTAATGAGCTCGAGGCGGGTCAAGCTAATGATGATAACGACATATCTGTGGTGGGCTGAGGTGGTAGCAATGGCGTTGCAGGAGTTGTAGAAGTTTGAAGTGGTACGAATACCATCAATATTGAATTTAAACAATTTTTCGGTTACGGCAAATGGTCCTCGATACGGCATTCGCATTCGTCTTCGACATTGTAGATGCATTACCAGCTGAAGGTAACTAACCTTGTTTAATAAGTTCATTCGACGAATGTAGTTAATCAATATGACCCCATGTATTCCGAAGCACTGGGATATCCGACGAAAAAGCATTCAGTATTTTACAACGACTGAGAAACCATTGCAACCTTAACCTTCAATTTGACGAGACATCGTTGTTCCAAAATTCGTTGCTCCATTTTTCATAACGGACTTTAAGAACACAACTCCACTTATCACGTTCTGTAGCGCCCGAAAGTCACCAGACGAAGTTCAAACCTCATGTGAAAGGGAAGTCCGCAGTGTTGCCAGATCACTTTCAAAGTATACCCAAATAAATTGGATCTCAGCAAAAAAAAAGATGGAGAAGTAGTGTAAGCACTTGTAAAATGTAAATAAATGGGTTGCCCTTCCCCGTCTTTTATATTTTTTATTGTTGCTGATATCCAATATATTTGTGTATATTTTTTGAAATTATGATATTTTATTTATTTCCAATAATTCAATAGTTTAAATTTTCATATTTTTAATTATCTAACTTTTTTTATAAGGACTTAAATTTTTGTGAAAAAAAAACAAATTCAAAAACTCTCATTTTCTTGTGTAAAATTAATTAAAATTTTAAAAAAAATTCGAAATTTTACATTTAAAATCAATTCCGAAAATGTTGATTTTCCTTATAAAATGTCCAGTTTATTTTGTAGATCAGTTTTTAAGAACAGAAAAATATTTAAACATTTTAAATTACAATAAATCGAAATAAAATATAAAAATAAAAAAAGTATGAAAGAAAAATGGAAAAATTTGAAATTTTATTCGAAAGATAAACAAAAAGTCCTTGTTGCTGAAATTTTCAGTTTAAAAAATAACACGCTTAGCTTGTATTATTTCTGGTAATCCTAGGATCAACTCTTCTTTTTTCTCTAAGATGAACAGTTAAGAACTGGAATAATGTTCAGGAAGAAGAATGGAATTGCTACCCTATGCAAATAAATCCTTTGTTCGTATAACACCTGAACTATTCATGCACATTGCACAAATAAGAAATTTATGACTGGCGCCATTCTAATCCAATGTAGGAGATATAAGGCAAGAAGGATAAATCGAAAATCCTTTTACCTTTTATCTACGAATTATAAGAATCTATTGGTAGGCTTAAGTCTTTCTGCTTATCTTAGTAATAGCGGTGTTTCGGATACTTCCAAATATATATGATACGTGACAGACACAGTTCACCTTGAGCTGAGGCGTTTTAAAAAATATGCTTCCTGAAAAGGTAACCTCAAATGAAAATTGTTAAAGAAGCAAACATTTTCTATCATAACCGAAATGGTGACTACAAAGACAATAGCTTCATTGGCAATATAACATTCCGAGAAACACCTTTTAAGTGCTGTAATTAATGTATAAAATAAGCCAAGACCTTCAAAAAGATAGTGGACTTTTTTCATACCGTTCAAGACAATCTACAATTTTTCTTATTCTTAGTTCTGCTAAAACATTTATTGGTGGAGGAGACTCTCAAAAGGATTATTTCGTTTATGTGTTTTTTTTCCTCTTCAAATTAATTCTATTAGCACGTGTTCTTGTATTAAAATCCTCTTGAATATAAAATTGGATTTTCGCCCTCAGGGGTCTATCAAACTTTTGGTTCATTTTGAATTGACTAAATAGTGAAAAGAAATTCATCATGAAGCCTAGAAACACATTCTCTGATGATAGATACCCTTTTTAGATCATCAACTATTCTGGGGTCTCATAGAAATCGAAAGGGTTTAATTTATGCACCTTTGGACTAAAAGAAAAAATTGGGTTTCGTGCAGTAGCGTTAATTAAAGGGTTTCGTTATGCTACTCGACAGACGTGGCTGCCTTTTTGTGTGATTCGTAGCTATCAGTAAGTGTGGTCGGAATAGTTTCTTTTAGAAGATAGAATAAAAAAAAAGGCTGAACCCAAAACCTGGAAGAAAAGGCGTACTTCGAACTATTGCTTATTTTGGTTTAAGGCTTTTAGTGTCTTGCCGAATTGAATTCGAATGAATTAGGTTTGAATTGGAGCCGCCAGTTTGTTGAATTTAGTTTTTGTCTAAATTGGAGTCTGAATTCAAATTTACTATGTACAAGTTTGGAAATGGTTTTTTTTTTATACCTCCCGGCTATCCCAGTATCTATAAACATGTTCAGTATTTTGGTTCTTCTCCATATCATACGATTTATTGTTATTTATTTATAGAAGGTAGATAGGTAGTCTATATGGAATTAGTTTGAAAAAATCGAACTAGAAGCGGTAGTATGTGATGCGGTGAAATATTCATTAATTCCGTCGTTTTGTTTTTATGAAGCGCCACATCAAAGTGAAATAATTTACTAGGAAAGAAGATGAAACATTAAAATGCCGCTTGTTAAATATTTAACCGCAAAATCGCCAATATTACTGCGGTTGGTCATAGGAGACGATGGATATTCTAGTTGTAAGGTAGGAATGGGACCACTTTACCTCGTAAAAGTCGAGAATAAATCATAAAATCCTTAATTTGAATTTGCACTCGTTGGAACTGTAAAATTGTTGAAAATCCACTACCAACAAAAGCTCAACAGGTAAATGAAGACCTCTTGTCGTCGCAAGTATTTAACGCTATATAAACTATGGGCAGCTAAAAGTGAAGACATACGCTAAACAATCGAATCGAATTAGTGTGAGTACAATGAGTTTGCGAAGAGATTATTACTAAAGATATCCTTAAAAATAAAGAACCTCACTTGCTCACAGTTGATAAAAGGAAAATGTATAACAGGAGAAAAATCAACTTGCAAACAATATTTCGATGGGGGACTCTAAAGGAAGTCATAAAATTCTTCACAATTTTTTTTTTCTTATTTGGTTTGGACCGCAAATATTAGCTTGTGGGGAGTACCATAACCAAAGTAAAGAAGATCGGCATGATAATCGCCAAGACGATGTTGGTAATATTCGGGATTTATTGATGATGTTTGTTTATTTGGCAGGTGAAATTAATGAAATTTTTAATAAGCATCCGAATTGTAATTATTCGATTTTACGGTTATCAACATGATGTATAATGATAATCGTAGGTGTTGATGTGATCTTATCCTAATATTATGGATTTATTTATTGTATTTGGTCTTTTATTTCTCTTAGGAATTTTTCTGTCTAATAGGTTCTGAGGCTCTTAAATGTTATAAAACGTTATCCAATTTGTAATTTGGAAAGAACAATATATATCAAATATATATATTGTATTATCTAATATAATATTTTCTTAGAATGGATTATAGAATTTTTTATTTTAAATTTTTAAAAATATTTTTATTTATAATCCTTAAACATTTTTTTTATTTTGTATCGTTAAATATTTTTTTATTTTGGATCGTTTAAATTTTTTTTTTTTGGATCGCTTAGTATGTTTTATATAAAATAATTTATAAGAAAAATAGAAGAATTTAAATTATTTAATATTTTTTAATTAATTTTAAATGAAAGTTATGCGATAATAGTCTTGTGTGACTGATTTTCGATAATAATTTAATATTTAAAAATGTTTCCATAAAGATTAATGGGTAATTCTCCATAAAATGATTTTTTTTTTCAATTTAATTTATTCAAAATAGTTTTAAAATAAGCTAGAAAATATTATTTTTACTTTAGTTTTTTTATGAAATTTCTTTAGTTTCCTAAATTAAAATGAGAGAAAAAAACAAAAATATATACAAATTTTCTGCTATAAAATTAGTTGTTTGTAATAAGAAAAAGAAAGAATAGAATCTTCTATTTATAAGAAAGCAAATTATTATAGACTGTTTAACGAGTTATCCATTTTGCAAGTTGGATAGTACAGCCATGTCATTTAACAATTTTTAATTATTTATATCATTTAAAATAATATTTATTTAGTTTAATATTTGGCATTTTATATTTTATATTGTTTTATTACAAATTTATGCGTTAAAATTATATAAACTTTCTACAAAATTGGTAATTTTTCCGTAGCAAATTTTCTAGTTTTAACAGAAGATTATGGATGCATATTTGTCGATCGATGGTTGCGTTAATAAACAAAAAAGGGCTTTGTAAATATACAAATAACTTTGAAAAAGTTATTGTATCAATAAAAAATCGATTCTGATATAAATTTTATTCTGAATGGTATCATTAGGGTGTATTTTTTCGAAAATGAAAAGGAGGGTTCGTTGTCGTTAATTTTAAGCTCTTTGGTCCTATGAAACCGATTTTTTTTGCATGAACTGAAATATTTTGAATTAAATTATATATAGTATCAACTGAAAGCTACCATACAATAGGTACCATAACCTTTTATATTTTGGAGTATTTAAAAAATATTTTTTTTGGCTTTATTACACAAAAAGTTTGGTGATGTCAATTGTCCTCCAAGATCGTGCGATATTACCTCGTTAAACTATTTCTTCTGAAACTATATAAATAATTTTATTTATATAGATAGTTTTTATATTTTTAAGTACTTAACAAACAAACATCCATCAAATTATCACCAAATTTCCTGCCCAAAATGTGCAAAAAACTCATCAAAAATTAACTCAAAAGGATCGAGTCCTGCAAGAAGTTTTTTTTAGCAGTTATTAAAATAATATTATATAATATAATAATAATAGAACTTTCAAAATATAATGAATTTAAGAATTTATGAATTACATATCATTTAATTTTACTTTCCAAAGCACAAATTAAATAATTCTGTACTAATATAAAATGTTAACATTTCTGTCCATACAATTTTTCTTAAAAGAAAACGGAAATTTAAAATAATAAAGCTAATAAATTCTAGGATTAATTATTTTTAGTTAAGTATAAACAGAAGAAATACTTTAATTATGGGAAATACACATATTAGTTCAAAACACAACGAATTTGGGTTTAATTATTCGAAAATTATATTTCCAAAGCGTAAATTGGATAATCCTGCAAAAAAAATTTTAAGTAGGAATTCTATAAACTTCGTATATTTTTAAACTATATTTTTTACCAAGCAAATAATTAAAAATAAAATCAAAACAATCAAAATGTTTACCAATAAAAGTTAAAAATTTTCGTCATTTTCGAAAGTAAACTTTTTCTGTGAATATCAATAATGTTTTCGTTCGCTTTTTTTTAATGACATTATAAAAGCTCATCAATTAAATCTTTCTTCTCTTCTAAACGATTAGTTCAAAAATAAATCGAAATGTTTACTAATAAGAGTTAAAAACTATTTTCAGTTTTCAATCTAGACCACCTTTAATTCAAAGCATTTTTTTTTTTAAATTTATTAATTAATTAAAACTTTTGTTTTTATTGGTGGTTTATCGAGAAAGACAAAAAAAATTTCTATTTATATTATCATAACCAATATTTTTTGTTGGCTTTTTGCCAAAAATTAATAAATTTCTAATTAATAAAAATCCAATTAATTTCATTGATATTTTTATGAATCTGTCATTTTACTAATTTTGCATGTTTTTTTTTTTTTTTTTATAATAGCACAAAACAAATATTTTTTTTTTGAAATAGAAAAAAAAATTAAAATTACAAAATAACAAATTAGAAATTATAAATTTATTTTGCTTAACAGAAAATGATTTGTTAGAAGAAAAAGAATAAAAAATGATTAAACATGAAAAAAATACCATTGAAACGTGAAGAAAATGAGAATAACCGAGGAATGAATCGCCACCGGCTACACTTCAATCATTTATATTCAAATTTCGTAAACACTAAGTTAAGGCTCAGACTATGACTATACTGTGGGCTCTTAGCCCACGGTATCTTGGAGTTCAGAGATACAGATTCTAGACCTTTGGATGCCTAAAGAGCAAAGAGTGTTGGCGGCATGTTTGTGGTGATCAGTGCGCGCGGCTTGGTTTGATCGTTTCGAATATCAGCGACGATTAATGATTTGTTGTGGTCAAGAACAAAGCTTCGCAGCAAAGCTTAGTTGATGATCAGTGCGCATCGTCCTTGTCCGCAATGCTGTTTGGCCACTACTCAACACCCAGAAAGATGCAAAGATAACCATCCCATCGCTGACTCATTTGTGTTGGTGCTCCTACACAAATGAGTCAGCGATGGGATGAGTGAAGAGTCCCACTTAGAGTGATTCTTGAATGACTCGTTGATGATGATGTGTTGAGAGCTTTCGGTATAAAAGCACTTCAGAGGACTAATGCTGGAGATGGGGTGTGAGTTTGTGTAAGTCGGTCGGTCGTCTGTTGTAGGTTTGTGGATCGGGATGCCAAAATTGGCTGCGGATGTTTTTGCGTGTAGAACATGTAACGTGATGCCTTGCCTTGCGTTTCAAGTCATCTGAATGACTTGATTTCGACTTCCAGATCCAGATTCGTCGGCCTGATCGCGTGTTGCATGATATCTGTAGTCACAAACACACGAGCCTGGGGCAATTTCAAGAAATTCCAACTCCTCGAATGATGGCGAACTATTTATTTACTCCACTCACCGCTGTCCATTCAATTAATTCGAGTACACAGAATTACTCGTTGTGGGTATGTCGCGGTGAACGTTTGCAGAATTTGCAATTTTTCGAAATGTCCTTCACCACCAACGATTTCACCTTTGGACGAATTGATCTCTGATTATTTGTGGATTTTTTACCTTCCATTAAAAAAGAACCGACAGTGATAGGCGTTCGTACGGCAACATTATATTGTCGAATTTAAGAAATTTTCTATTACGTAACAATTTCTGTGGCAATTTAAGTTGTTCCGACAGAATTATGTACATACTCTTATGATATTGTGAAAATTACGCTTCTAGGCAAGCTTGTTACCTAGATTTATGTTCATAGAATAGAAGAAAAAAAAGATAAATTCATAGAAAAGTCTATTATGAAAATCGCATTTGGATTGATCTCTTGACAAAGAAACAGGAATAAAATCTCTCAAAATATTAGTAAATATTGATTTATACAAATTAAATTCTATAAAATATACCTTCTCACATGGCAAGGTGGGGTTGTGCATAATTTTAACTTATTTCACAAGGAAAATGTGGTCGACTTTTTATGGTGGATACTCAAAATTGTGTTCTTACAAATGCAAAAGTGATTAGAAATTGTAATTGTTTAAGATTACTTAAAATTAGAAAAGTTAGTCTTGTAAATATTACTACAAAAAAAAATGGAATTTTTTCCCAACTGAACTCTTTTTAAATTTTGTAAATTACTGATTATAAAGTTATATTTAAAAGTTCAATTTTTAAAGGAGAAATTATTACTTTTTATATAATTCAATTTTGAAATTTTTTTGAAAGATCAAAATTTTAAATTTAATTTAAATTTTACTAAGATTTTCTGGTAAAATTTTTTTTTAAAAATTTAACTACAATAGAAAAACTTAACAAAATTAGTTAGATTTTTCTTGCTGCAATTCGATTTTTTTTATAACTTTTCTTATATTTACAACTCTACAAATAAGTAAAAAGTAAATTTTAAATAACTTAAAAAATGAAAATAGGAAAAATGATCTAACATATTTTTGCTGTGCTAGCTCAAGTGATTTATTTTCAATTCTTAAAACATCCCTTTTGAAATTGTCTCTTAAAGCGTTATTGAGTGTTTTATGGGAGGATGTAGGAATTGGAAGCTGCGGCACAAACATAATTAATTTTTATACGTCAATATTATTTACTTCATAGTAGGTTTTTTGGGCAATTCTCTTGACTCTTAAATCCTTTCATCACCTTATTTTCAGTTGAGGTCTTCTATCACCTTTGGCTCATCAGTTACACCTCTTTGGATTTTATCGATAGTACCCCAAGTGCATCAGGTCTTTTTTTATAAGTTGAGTAGGAAGGATAAGGAACTATAGGAATTTTGTTTTTCAATAAACACTGGCTGTTGGAGATGGCTGTGAGACTGGGGCCGTGTGAGTGGAGGCTGTGTGACTGTGGGACTTGTCATGGAAGAGCATCCAAGTATCTGCAATTTTCAATTTGACGCGAAGAAGCCCTTTGTTGAGCATTTTTAGGACTTCTTAATAAAAAACTTGGTTGGCAAAAAATGTTAATCGACGGTCTGACCTTAGAAGAGCCCTCACTCGTTCTGCATTTTCATTAGTTTTTTATGTTGAAGGCCTAATTATGCGAGGTTTGCGTTCGAATACTTCTTGGCCTTCCAAAAATGTTTTATGCCACCGAAAAACCGAGTAGGTCAAACTCGTGGATTCACAAGTTTTACAAAAAATTTGATGGGACATCTATCCTATGACGCTTTAAAGGGTCGTGTAGTTACCGGACGAAGTTGAAATTTCTTGTGGAAAGTAAGTCTAGATCGCTCTCAGTGATGTCAGTCTCATTACTTTATTTAATGGAAAGAAAGGTGAGAATGATTATTTTTTTATAACGAGCAAAATATAATTCGCAGACAAAAGGAATATTTCACAACATTTTTTTACGTACAAAAAAATCATCGTCTGTTAATTTATGGAAAATTCTGGATTGAAGTGATTAGATACGATGGAAATCGGAAGGCTTAGTTGAATCCCACGGTTCTATTATAGACATACAGATCGGGCGTAACGTTTGATTTAAAAAAATTAATTTATTATTCAGTGAGAGTCTAGAACGTTTATCAAGTCTGTGAATAAGAAATTGATGGCATCTGTTTAGTTCCAGTTTTTAAGGTCTCGTATGAGGATATTCTAGGTTAGGCATAAATGGTGACAGTACTACTATTGATCTGAATAGGAAAATATAATTTCGAACGACTTAACATAATTTTGCAGTTTATAATATCGGAGGTATAAATATTTTATAATATGGGACCAAAAATGCTACCTTGTGGAACACTAGCATTGAGCGGAAGCAAATCAGAATAATCTATGATATAAAGATTAGAAAATAAGTAGTTAGAAGGAAGGCTCCTTACTTTCCAAACCAGGCCTGAGTGCCAGACACGTTCTTATGTCTGAAAGCAAGTCAAAAATCACTACAGGAGAATACTTTTTCCTCACAAGAGACGATACTATAAAATCTGAAACTCTTTTGCACTATTGGATTGTGAAGTGTTGATGATTTTTTAAATCGGATTTTCATCAATTTTTCATAAAATTTTCATACTTTTACTTGCAATTACTTTCAAAATACTATCAAATAAATTTTGTGGTATAAAAGGAATTAAGCATTTTCCTATTATTTATGGCAATTGCATTTATAAAACTCAAAATTTCCTTTTTTAATTTTTTTTAAAAAAATCTTAAATTTAATTGATTTTCTATACATTAAATAAAAATTTCAGAAATTCACATTTTTGCTACATAAAAATTTCTACTTTATTTCAATTTTTGGAAAAGTCAAAATAATTCTTAACAAAAAAAATTTTTGGAATTTGATAAAATATTTTTTTAACATTTTTTTGTTATATTTTTTGCTAAAACCGAAAAAAAATTGAGAAAAACTAGTTATTAAGATACTTTTCATATTACATAATAATTAGTAATAATCAGGCGCTATTATATGACGACCTGTAATTGGATGGACCAGATATTTTAGATTATATTATTTTTTTGTGGGAATTAAAAAAAAGGGATTGGAAAAAGTATTGAGGGAACTAAAAGCTTCACTATAGAGAAAATCTCTTTAGAAAAGATATGATGGGTAAGGTGAGATTTTGTTCGAAGATGAGGGATAGTGGGTTGAATGTTACAGAAACTGTACATGGAGTGAGGATGATTTGCGAATAGAAAATTATCGGTAACATCGAAAAGTCCTATCCAAACTCTGAGCAGTTTTCGTGCTCAAAATTTTGATAAAAAAAACCTTCCACAACTTGTTCAGTCCGTTTATCTACGAAAAACTAATGGAGTTTTTAGGAGAATTTTTATTTAAAATTATAAAAATTTTACAAATTAAAAAAAAATAATAATATTTTTTATCAATCATTTTTTTAAAGGTTTTATATTTTTTTAAACAATATCTTTATTTATTTATAATGTTTTAAATCTAGATTAATGATAAAACTATATTTTAAAAAAAATAATTTATAGTAATTGCCCTGATTTAGTTATACTGGGACGAATATGTATGCGTAGCAGTCTTAAATTCAACTCCAGCTAGTAAAATGGCCGACTTACTCTGGATATTTTTTTTTTAAATTCATTTTCAACTTAATAAGTTCTTAAAAATTATTTATTTTGCATGCAGCTAACTATCAAAATTAAAAAAATATTGTCTTTTTCATCAAATTATAAAGAAGAGCTTATTTAAAATTAGCCGGAATGTTCTGTAGTAATTATTTGACTAAGTTTACTTACCATTCCCACATTAATTAAAAAAAAAAAAACAAGAAAAAAAAACAAAAAACTAATATTTACTAATATCTAATAAATTACAGATTCATTTTTTTTTGTTGAAATAAAAGATTTCGTTTAAGAAAATATTGATAAATTCACAAAATCCGTAGAAAAAAAACTAATTTCTTATGTTGGGGCTCTGTAAGTGCCTTGCCGACGATGTCTTCTCATCTTTTTGGTAACCTCACCAGGAAAGGAGCGTGTTCTCTGCAATTTGCTTACTTTCGATTGAAAATTTATACCGACCACATAATTAATCAAAGAATCCGCTCTGGTCAGTTGAGATGTAGCCGCATTTTTTTGTTTTTTTTTTTCTTTGTTAAATATTTTCGGCAACCTTAACATTTCCTCACCTGACACAGGTAACCCATGCTGAACAATGTCCAGATGTCAACTTCTAATTAATTTGGTCGAAATGCCACACACCAGAGAACTGAAGAAGTTGATCCGGTATCTTTTTGTATCTACAATAGAATAGTTGCTGCTAGTGTTAAAGATACTGCTGACATGATAACCATCCCACAAAAAAGCTCTTCTCTTTATTGTTGTTCCTGTCGCTACCACCATTAAAGTCAGTCGTCTGTGAGGAAACTGTTGCTGTTTCTAAAATTGGAGTCACTAAAAATTTTTGGTTCAGGAAAGTTTTTTGCGAATTTTCTAAAATACTTACTGTTATTGTACCGCAGGTGGTATTTTAATAACTAATAGTATGTTGAGAATTTTTTCATGAATAAAAAATTTTTTTTATTAAAAAAACTGGAAAGAAATGAAAAAGTTGCGGTCGCCGTTTCCTTCTGAATCTGTGTTCGATCTTTAAGGTAGGCTAGTAGGTGCTATGGGGAAAAGGGTTAATGATTAATTCATAGCGAATCGAATCAATTCGAATCTTCTTTAATAGATTCTATTCGGTTTAAGATTAAATTTTAATAGTACCAGAAGCAACAGAATAAATACAAATACTCAGAAGTTTTTTTGTTTATTGTAGGTGCGGTGGCCATAGTAATATTCTTCAATTTATTCAAGAGTGTTCCCCAATTAGTCCGAAGATTTTTGTTTTTGTTGAAATAATTTAGCTTTTAATATGAATTACTGAAGATATGAATTAAATTATGACCAATTTAACTGTGGGGATTCTGTGAGTGGTGAGTTCATTCATCGAAAAATTGAATATTTTATCGATTCATTCGCACTTATAAAATTCTACTTCTCGTCTTGTATCTGAAATAGAAAATATTTTAAAAATGTTGCCATATACTTGTATGAATAGATAGTAGTGTGTTGGTAATTGGAATCACCCACGAGGCCGCTTCTATCAAAGGAAACAATAAACAAGAGAAAACATATCAACATTTTTGGATGCTGTGAAGAGATTTTGATCGGAGCTATAATGTGGCACGCTCACAGCGGGTATCCTATTCTTTGGAATAGTCAATAGGGTCCTATTCTGTATTATACGATTGGTTTATGTAGTATTTACGTAGGTAGGAGACTAACTTGATTTTAGATCTGATTCTTTAAGGCTTGCACGGCACTACGAAAGGCGCTATAATTTTTATAGCTTCAAACTGTATAAACTCGTGCCGCCGTCAGACCATTTGACAAAAGTTATCGTTTTTTTCCGGCATTTTTTTTTTAGATGTCATATTTACAAAAATTAGGCTTTTAGAACTCAACTACATTTTTACTTAATAGGAGCCTCAATAGTCCAATCAAAATTGACATTTATTAGTCTACTTTTATCGTTTATTGATTTTAAGACTTTGTTTTTTTTGGGCATAATGTTTTTATTGACTAAACTCGAAGATTAGTAGATAGTTTTTTTATCACAGTAGATTTATTTTTAAATGGTTAATATTAAAAATAAAGCCTTTTTTATGTTAACTTTTTTCCTATAAAAAAAATTATTGTAAATTTGATTAAAAAAAAACTATAATTTTTGTTTAGATTTTATTTATTTTTCTTTTAAAAAAATATTATAAGAGTTAAAAAGTTTAAATAAAAATAAAAAGAGAAATACGAAATTTTTTTTTAATAAAATTTTGATTAGTTTTTAAAAATATATAAAAAGAATTTTTTTTTTGTAATGGTTTTTATTTATAGTTAATTTCATGATATTTTTTTTAAATAATTTTTAATATAGTTAAAAATATCTTTTGTTTTTATTTATTGTACAAATAATTGAAGTTGTTCTAAAAATGGTTTGATATTTTTAAAAATAATAATCTCACTTTTTTCTATTTGTTTTTAGTTGTTACAGTGTAAAAAAATTTCTACATTTCTTAAAGAAAAACATTTTATATCTTATAAAGATATGATCTATAAAATAAAGTCAATTTGAACAAATTTTCTCTGTTCGTCACTTGCACTTTTCATCAATCAACACAAAATTTTAGTTGATTTTATTTCAATATTCACTTTTTTCCTTAATAAAATTTTTTATTAGAAAAAAAAATATGTTATCTTATGGTTTTTTTTTGTACTGTAAAAAAAATGAGTTTCTTTTCATTTACTCCGAGGATTTTCAACAAATCTTACCGGAAATTCGTGCTAAAACTGCCAATTTTAATAGATTTTATTTGTATTGAGAATTGTTGAATATATTTTTCAATTCCACCGTCGTTTCGATCCGAAAGAATTTTCCGCTTAGTTTTTGGATACGCTAGAAATCGAACTTTTCTGGGGCACCACAAGTTGTCTTGGAGGCGGACAGCCAAGAACCAAGTAGTCACTGGGTGACGTTTGTACATTTGTTAAAGTATCTTTGCTTCTGCTCAATCTGAATGTTTTGGTTGGTTGGCAATTAGCCCGATAAGATAACATATATCAAGTTTAGTTGGAAAATTCTGGGCGGGAATAATCTATGGTAACGCCTATCTAATCCAGTGCAGTCGAATTCAAACCATTTTCTTATAAAAAAAATTTATAAGTAATTTATCCATTAATAAATTTAAAAAAAAATGATAGTAATCTATCCATTAATAAATTTAAAAAAAAATGTTTTGTGAAAAATTATAAAAATTACAACCTAATACATTGCCTAAAGTTAAAGAAATTCGAAAAGCTTTTATATTAGCTACCAAAAAAAAAGGAATTTAATATTTCTTAAATGTTTGCTTGCTTTTATGAAAATTAAAAATTATTATTAACACTTTTGAAAATCTTACAAGCAAATTAGATATTAGAATATTTTTTCCTGGATTATTTCAAATAAAGTAATATTTTTATATTATTAAAAAATGTTTTTTTCTTCAAAAAAAATATACAAATATTTAACAAAATTACATTTGAAAAAAGTGTTTTTAATTGTACTGATATGCAAAAAAAAACCCGCCACTTTAAGTATAATTTTTTTTTAAAAAGAATTAATATTTTTTATGATTTTTTTTGTAAATTCTTTGAAAAAAGTTTATGAAAAAAATTTGAAAATGCAATTTTTCGACAAGTGCACATAAATTTGTACCCATTTTATCCGGCACCACTGTCAGTCGATTTGAAACCAGTTTTTTGATATAGCAAAACGGCGGCTCATCATGCAAAACGGTGGACAGAATCGACCAATAACAAGGCAGCGTAGGCTAGTGTCGATAAATCGTTAACGAACAGAGTTCAACGATGGCAACTCTAGCAACTCTGGCCCAACCCAGTTGTTCCGCTTTGTATTGTGTCAATACACTAGCGTTTCCCAGCGCTTACTTGCTACATGCCAGTGAATATGTATGCGCCGTCGCCACCCGAAGGCAGCGAGCGTCTCAACCCCTACTGGACTGACCGTATGCGCATAACTCGAAGTTAGCGCTCTGTTTGTGTTTGTGTGTAGCGGGGGCAGCACTATCCCAGGCACACTATAAACGGGTATTGGTACTAGTGGCTGTCACTGGCACTAGCATAGAGCAGCGCGCTGGAAGAAAATGATCACATAATCACCTAGTCGTTCACGCACTTTATTCGTGGTTAGTCGCGCAACACAAAACGTTCACAATAATCGTAATTTTTGGCATAAAAAACACGAAAGATTAACCGAGAAACGAGACGACGACAACAGCGCCAACGATTTTTTTTTATAATAGATTTTCTTGTGCATGCATAAAAGTTATTATTGGCAAAATGTACAAAAAAAAAAATTCTAATTATAATTATAAATAATAATTACAAATTAAAACGTGTATTGTTCAATTAGTGATTATTGGGAAAGTTAAAAAAAATAAATATATTTCTTATTTAATTATTGCTGAAGAAGTAAAGAATATATTTAAGAAAAAGTTGAGAATAAACAGTGACTAATATTATAAAAGGGAAATATTGTCACACATAATATTTGTGACTATTGTGAAGTGTTTAAAACAAACAAAAAATAATTATTTTTACTAAAAAGGTAAAACTCTAAAAAAAAAGAAGAAGAAAAAAACCAATACTACATCGGAATTCGAAAGTTCCGAAAAGAGTTTCGGCTCGACAATGGCTTCTCAGCTTTAATACAAATAATCGGTAATATTTTATCGGTGGATGCAGTCAGTCGGTGGATTTAATATCCTCATCCGCTTAATATCGCAAAAAATTAACACTTTTTTTTACCAGAACAAAAAAGAAAAAAAGAAAATATCATTAAAAACTAAGTGTATTCTTTTATCAAATCAAAATAATTGAATTTTTATTATTAATAAGCACCTTGGCCGCCATCATTGACAGTGGACGACTATCGCATCGACACTTCAAATAGGAATCGCATACTTAAATCACCTTTCGTTAATAATTCTAATTATCGACTACGACACTGTCATAATAAACAGAATCCCATAATTATTAATAATTGTTTAAATAATGTTTTTACAAATTCAAAAAACAATAATACAAGTGGTGCCTAATATTGATACTATTAATTAATTAATTTATTATTATTATTATTATTATTATTATTATTAACCTACAATCAGTTATAATTACTATAAATTGTTGTTTATTGTGACAGTTAATAATTAATTTAAAATAAAGTGAATTCATTCAATAATTTATATTTATGTTGAAATCGGAAGTAAAAATACAACAAAAAAGTTAGATTCGCTTGTGTCACACGCCTTCACTGATTATTACCCCGCTGGTGAAGTTTTCGTTATCGTTGCTTCTACTATTATTATGAAAATTTTTAATTATTTTTTTAAAGGATGAATTTTACCAAAAAAAAAAAAAATTAAAATCAAACAATTTTTTATAGACTCTAAAAACTTTTATCGTGTCGCAAAATTTTTCTTTAAGATTTGATACCGTCAAATTATCCTTATTCGCCGTATTGTGTGCGTGACCGTCGCTTTAGTGAAATTTTTTGTTTTTAAGAAACTTTTTTTTTAAGTTAAAAAACTTTAAAATCCCTAAAAAAAAAAAAAATTACAAAAACTACTCTAAACATATATTTAAGAAAAAAATATATTTTTAAGAATTGACAATTTTTATTGTTAGAAGTATAGGAGAAAATTCATGTAAAAAAAAAAATATTTTTAATAATATGCACTTAAAAATTAATAATAATCTTATAAGAAATTTTTGTGTATTTTAATTATTATTATTGATAAAATAAATTTATATATAATAAAAAAAGTTTATATTGAATTGGGAAAAGTTCTTATTGGGATTGGTTTTTATTTATTCAAAAAGAAACGGTGGAAAAATTCTCCAACAGATCCTATAGTAATTAAGTCCACCGTCGGATAGTGTATACCTCTTAAATTTCTTCAAAATAAAAACAGTATAAAATATAAATTTTTGTCATAGAAGAAATGTTCAATTTAATTATATTTACGCATAAGGATATCAAATAATAGTATTAAAAAATATTAAAAATAATCACAAAATTTCAATAATTGTGTTGTGGAAATAATATCACAAAAATCATAATAGCGATAGTGTTGTTGTTGTTTTTTTTTTTTTTGTTAAATTCGTATACTATTTTTTTATAAAAAAAAAGAAAGATATAAAATCTAAAAATATAGTTTAAAAAAAATATATCGCTTTTTTTAGGCGATCAATTTTTATAGGAAAAGTTTCGAGAAGACTTGTGTATACAATTAAACGATCAGCTTATCCTAAGTAAAAGACAAAAGAACAGCCACAAAATTTTATTTGATAAAGTGGCATCGATAGGCGCCAACACGCTTAATTTCACGGATTTGGGGAGCCCCTACGAGGGCCCCCCTAGTACACCACAGTCCGGTATGGATGCACCGGATGCACCACATACCCCAAAATATTTGGATGGTGGGACAACGACAACAATGCCGGGCAAATCGGCATTTGTTGAATTACAACAACATGGGTGAGCTTTAATTTATTTATTTTCTTTTGCCCAATCAACCAAAATACAATCTATAAAAATGTTATTATTATTTCCTTAAAAAATTCTTTTATATCAGTAAAAAATTAGTTCAAAGGACCTTTACATAGGAGACCTCATGAATAATGACAATTTTCTTAAAGACTACAATGGATAAGTTGTTTTTTGAACAATTTTTCTTTAAATATCTTAAATCAGAATCATTTTTGCATAATAGTTTTATGGTCTATCCCTTCTTAAAAAAATTATTCCAAAAATTAGATTAATCTTACAATAATAATAAGAAAATGTATAAAAATATTAATTTTTTATTACCAAAAGTTGCTTTTAAAATCATAAAAAAAAATTTGCTTTTCAGAAGTTGAAAAAGAAAAGAAAATTACTAATATTATTACCTTAATAAGTATAAAAAAATAATTATATCTTTTATATTATAAATAAGTATAAAAAAAAACTATTTTAAGTGTAAATATTTTTATGAAAATTTTATTTTTATTTTATTGAATATTTTTCTTATTTAATTTTTTTAAATTATAGCAGAAAAATTTTCCATAAAGTTATACAAAAGATATTAAAACTTATTAAAAGAAATAATGACTATTATTTCTTTGTAAAAAAAAAGAATATTTTTATTAATCATAAAAATTAATTTCCACTTTTTAGATAATAAATAAAACTTCAGGCTTTTTTCTTAAAAATCTCGAAGTTTTTGGACATCTTCTTAAAATAATTAATGCTAAATGGAATTTTTTATAGTTTCCATATTTAATGAGATTTTTATTATAAAAAGGGAAAAAATTATCTCAGATAGGTTTTGGACTCTGTTTTGATGGCTTCAAACAATAATACACTTTCTTTAAAACTCTGACGCAGAAATGGTTCTGTTTTGAGCTATTTAAAAAAATATTTTCTTTCCTCTGCAATTTGTTTAAGCATACGTATAAAAAAGAATTGTGATATTGACAGTATTTTTAAGGCTGATTGTTTTTAAGGCTCTAATCTAAAAATTCACTTACCATTAAACTTTGATTCCAAAAGAGTCTTAACTCGTATTTAAGTTATTGGAAAAATTTGTTTTTATATTGTACAAATTTCTTAAAAATTAAATTTTAATATTTTAAATAATGTGTTTCTTAATAAAATTCTTAAATATTTATCAGTTGAAAAAAAATTATTAAGTGTTCACAATTTTTTAACATTTACCATTTTGAAAATATCTTGTATTTTCTTACATTTGGTACAAAAAAAAGAAGTTTTTATATTTAAAAAGAAATTTCCGTTACATCACTTCCCCCTAAAAACTTTGACGCAAAAAAGTCTTTACTCGTATTTAAGCTAGTTAAAAAAATTATTTTTATATTGTAAAATTTTTTTAAAAATGAATTTTTAATATATATTAATAAATGTTTTTTTTAAAAAATAAAAAAATTATAAATTTTATTTATATAAAAAGGTGGTTTTAAATAAAAAAAAATTTACAATTTTTAATCATTTTAAAGAATTATGAAAATGTCTTCAAACTTTTCGTAGATTTAGTATAAAAAATTATGTTAAAAGGTATTTTTATATATTATAAAATTATCATCTATAATTACAAGAAACAAATTCATGTCTAAACAATTTTTAAGACGCTAAAAATTATTTTTAAGACTCGAAACAAAAATTTACCTAATTGTACAAATTTCTTAAAAATAAGTTTTTAGTACGTGTATATATGAATAAATCTGTTTCGAAAAAAATATTTATAAATTGTAAATAATTTTTGTAATTATATAAAAATGGAGTTTTTTTTTTTAAAAATTATTACAATTTCGTTAAAATAACTCGTGTATCCAAAAGCTAAGAAAAATTTAATTAAGTTGTGTATGATTTTTGTTATACTAAAAAATATTTTTCTAAAAACAGTATAAATCCAATTTTTTTCCCATTTTTAAATAATATTTTGAATATTGTAAAAATCATTATTTAATTTTAAGATATCTTTTAGAAAGTTGCAACTAAAAATTATTTAGACAAATTTGAAAATCAAAATTTTAAATTCCATTTTTTTTTCTTAATGAAAATTTTAACTTTATTAGTACTTTTTTCTTAAAAAAAAAAGAAAATTTTAACTTTATTATTTATATTAAAATTAGAAATCTACCGTGGGAATAAATTAGTAAAAGATAATTCAATTTTGGTTCGATATCATTTCATTAATCAAATAAACTCCAATCTGATCATTTACCTTTGATTGCTTATAAAATATTCAGAATTTACGAGTAATAAAAAAAAAAATTGACACATAATTAATATACTACAATGGCTATCATAGAAAATTATTTATAAATTTAATAAATTATATGTACACATACGATTATACGGCATATAGTACAGGTGATCAAATGCGATTCTTCATATTGCTTATGAGTATTTGCGGTTAATCTTTGACAAATAATTTAATCGAAAAGTGACAAATACAAATTAAATTATTGTACTTGTAAAGATAATATACTATTTTGAATGACTATATTCTAATTTATTGAATTTGTCCTTTTAATATTATTAACTAATATGGAATTAAAAAGTTGACTTGAACTTAACAGGTTTATTATGAAATTGAACTCAAGTTGACAGTCACACCGATATTATTCTATCGAGGGTAGATTATTTCGGACTTTTGAATTAAATCAAATTATTAAGTTATCAATAGCAGAGTTTAAAAAAAAAATTAAATAGCAAAAAGAAAACTTATCTTCATACTAATTGAATTGACAATTTAATTTGTTTAACTAGAAAAGTCTAGACAAGTTAATTGCACAAAATCTAATCTTATAAATACGTGTAGTCATTAATCACCTTTAAAACTGATACATTTCCTTTTACATTTTGTATAAAATCTAAGATGGCATTTTATTAACTATACGATTTTAACTATATTTTATGCGATATTTTTCTAATAGCTTGTTAAAAGTGTTAGAAATCTTAGTTGAGATTGGTTGGTAAAAATCGTAAAAATCTTCTTAATCTATTGATTTTTTTTAATCCTTTTCCAAATTTATAATTTTTCATCAATGATCAAATACTTAATGAATTTTTTTGTGTGATACTATAATAGGGAAATTTTTTTTAAGTAAATTTATTCTATTTATAAAATCTGGTCCCCAAAACCAAATTTAATTAATTAAAGAATTTTCAAATTGCCGGCTTTTTTTTGTTAAAACAATTTATCTAAATCTGTTATGTTTTTTACCGCCCAAAAATAACAGAAATTTTTAAGTAATAAAAAAATAATTGTTAATATATAAACAAGTTTTTTATGAAAATTTGATGACACATACTTTATAGGTGGTAAGATTAACATAATTATATTAATTTAGGTTTTTAAACTAAATGTGTACTTTTAAATATAATCAATTAAATGAAAATCAATAAAAACAATAGTAAAATACTTGTAGTTTTAAAAATACTTTGGTAAAATATATTATTAGTATGGATAGTAAGAATAATAAAAAAAAAATTGATTAAATATTTTAAGTTTGTTTAAAAAAAACCAAAAATTTTCTTCTCAAAACAAGAAAAATTTGAAAATATTTTTAGGGACCATTTTTTTCTATACATAAAATTATTTTACTTTTATTTGTCAGGTGAAAGTCAATTAATTTTCATTCAATTATTCATTAGAAAGCATTAAAGAAAAAATTATTTTCCATAAGTTATTTTTAACGACTACCTTAAAAAAAATACCGCAGGACTATTTCTCTTAAAGACAATTTTGAATTAAGATAAAAATTAAGATTAAATAGTTTAATTTTCTATTATTTGTTATTGCTAAAAATAAAATATTATTTTTTCTCAAAATTCTAGTATAAATTTTTATGGAAAAAAGTAATACAATATTAAAATTATTTTATACATCCACGTGGTCCTGTTATGAATAAACTAATACTGAAAGCACAATTAAAATAAATAACTTAAAAATATATATTCTTAAAAAAAAAATAAGTATTATTATAGATTAAAGTTTAAAACCCCATTAAAATATACAAATTTTTAAAATTATTAAAATTTTGATTAAACATTTCTGTTTTTTTTTAAATATTTTTCAAAGGATTTTACGGATAATTTGGGAGTTTTTTTTATTGAAAATGTGAATGTGTGTTAAATATAAAAAATATATGGGAAAGATAAAAAGTGTTTTTAGTTTTTTTGTGTAAAATGTTAAAGACTCAATTTTCTATAATTTCTCATTTAACATTTTTTAACAAAAGATCGTGTTAAATAAATATTAAAATTTGTTTTTTAAAGATTTCTATAAGTTTTTATTAAAAAAATTAAATTTTTCAGTAAAAAACTATATGGTGCATTTTTCCATATACTCCATGAAGTCAATAATATTAAAATTTCAAAACTGTCAATTAACAAAATTGTATAAATTAGTTAAGATCCTTAAAAAAATAGAATATTTAAAAAATGCATTAAAAAATATGAAAATAATTTCGCTTTTACTATCAATAATGAGCTTAAATTTTTTTTAAAAAAAAAGCTTATGAACTTATTAATTTAACTTAATATTGGAAAAATTTTTTTTTTATATTGTACAAATTTCTTAAAAATTAAATTTTAATATTTTAAATAATGTGCTTCTTAGTAAAATTCTTAAATATTTATCAGTTGAAAAAAAGTTATTAATTGTTCACAATTTTTTAACATTTAGAATTTTGTAAATGGCTTGAATATTCTCATAATTTTGTAATAATAATAAAATATTAAAAAAATAAATTTCCTTTACTGACAAGATTTTTGGGGTTTTGAACTCTGTTTTTAAGGCTTTAAACAAAATGTTACTTCTCCCTAAAACTTTCACGCACGTCGTATTTAAACTATTAAAAAAATTATTTTTATATTGTAAAAATTTCTTAAAAATGAGTTTTTAATACATATTAATAAATGTATTTCTAAAAAAAAAATTATAAATTTTAATTACAATATATAAAAAAGCAATTTTAATTGAATAATATTAAAATTTCAAAACTGTCAATTAACAAAATTGTATAAACTAATTTAGATCCTTAAAAAAAATAGAATATTTAAAAAATGCATTAAAAATATCAAAAAAAAAATATTACTTTTACTATCAATAATAATCTTAATTTTTTTTTTAAAAAAAGCCCATTAACTTATTAATTTAATTTGAAATTATTCCTCAAAAGAAAATTTACTTGAAAAATAAATTAAGGAATTTATCAAAAAAAAGGTGTTTGCAGAATACTTGAACTTTGAATAGTTGGAAAATTGAAAGCTTTCAAGATTCCAAAAATAAAAATAAGAAAATAACTATAATCACGTGCTATTGAAAGTACGGGAAAATTTATAGGATGTCAGTAAAAGTACAGGATGAGACGGTTGAGACGTGATATTCCTTAATTGAAATAGACACGTTTTAACCACAATATCTAAACTTTCATGAAATCTTAATCGTTCCAATCAATAATTAACCAAAAACGGAAGTGTTCTGACATTTTCACATTGGAAAGTTATTCTCCTTTTGCCGACGGATTCATTATTTCCGACCGACGGACACATTTTCCTTTTGTTATACTCTCGAATGATTGGAAGGGCAAAGAAAGGGGTTGGTTTGTAGACTAGAGCAAATGGAATTAAATGGAATACATTGAAAGGATTTAGAGTGTCATCACTCCAAACTCATACTTTTTAGTTTCTTCAGTTTCCAGTCGCTTTTAAAAAAAAAAAAAAAGAATAATATTTTGTGCTGTTATTACGAGTATATAGTCGCGTGGTTTTCCTATGTAGACGCAGTAGTAGTCAATATTAAAAATTCACTTGAGGTTGGCGTACTTTTTCCTTATTAATTTATTTATAAAAGGTGCATGACTGTGTACAGGTGCATAGTATATACCCTTTATTCTTTTTTTTCCCTCTCTCTCTCCCCTTCCCCCCTTTCCTCTATCTTTTATCAATTGCCATATTTTTTTTTAGTTTTATTTTGTCTGTAACCATATGATCCTTTCATTTTGTACGGTTAGTATTTCGTTTTTCTGACAAACAACACTTTCGGAAAAAGTGTTCCATGGACAAGAAAAAAAAAATTAGTTAAAAAGGGAAGCTTTCGTGTCAGAATGGGGCGGTGGTCAAATAATTCCTTTTCTTGATTATTCGTGTAGAATTTTTTTTTTTTATGTATATAGTTCTTTGGATTTTTTGTTTTAATGTTTTTATTGATTTTTTTGTTGTTTGGCTTTTGTAATCGTAAGTAGATAAATTTAAAGAACTGAGGAAACGTGACAGCAAATGTGTTCTAGAACAAAACGACGACTAATCAACGAAAAAGTCTTTCAATTTACTTCTCCTATTCTTTTTTACTTATTTTCGATTTTATATCCCTTCAATTTTTCCATATGTCCAAGAACATACATAAATGTGAATAAAGAGCTATAGACGTGTAGTTAGATTTGTATAAGGACATCCTTTTTCTTTTAGTTCATGCACGCAATCTGCAGAAATTTGAACAAAACTGACAAATGATCTTGTTTTTCTGTTTTTGCTGTATTTTTACTCGTAAGTTGGTAGAATGTGTAAAAAAAGGAAGAAAATGGAGAAAAAAATATTTACGAAATTCCATTTGGTAAAATATCTGCCCTAACCTCAACTATTGTTTTAGTCCTTTTTTAATCTAACATGTAATAGAATTTAAAGGTGTTCTTAAATAAATGTAAAATATTCAACTAAAAAAAAAAAACTAAAATTGAAATTAGACAAATATCATAATGATTATATTTTGTAATATTATTTTAGATATGGTGCTATCCGTGGTGGCTATCAGCATTTTGGGCCACAAGGTGGACAGGATTCTGGATTTCCAAGTCCACGTAGTGCTTTAGGTTATCCGTTCCCTCCAATGCATCAAAATTCATATTCAGGATATCATTTAGGTAGTTATGCGCCACCGTGTGCGAGTCCGCCAAAGGATGGTAAGTTTAAATTTTATTCACATTTAATTTTAACTTAAATGTATCTTTAAATAATATTTTTTTATTAATTCTATTTTTCTTATTATTAAATTTATTTTATTCATATCGAAATATAATTTTTTTTTCTTAAAATTACAAAAACTAAAAGGCTATTTTTTAACAAGCATATGTACTTATAATATTTTTTTGTGAATTCATTTTTCGAAACTTTTTGTATATTTAATTACAATATTAGAACCTTCCCCAATAAACTCGTAAATAGTCTACGAGACTAGTATCACCATTTATATAGTAGAATAATTCACAATAGCGCTATCAATTTCTTCACAATTGTGGCTTTTAGTTAATAATCAACTATAAGCACTTGCGGTGTTATTCAATTGATTTATGTCACGAAAAATCAATTTCTTCTATTCCAAAAGTAAATGTATCGATAAGATCGATAGATACCACCACGGAGTTTATGAATTGTAGGAGAGGAGTCCTGCCGATGGTTGTCCCCACAGAATTGGAATAATGGAACATGTGTCAGGAATAGTAAAAAAAATCGATATAATTATTTTTTAATATGCATTTTATTTCACAATTGAATATTAATATTCTCTGTAAGATATTCAAAAAATTAAGATACCCAAATAGGTAAAAATATAATAATTACTTCTATCTATTATCTAATCAGTTTCTAAGTTTAAAAATATTATCAGTTTCAAAGTTTTCCAAAAATTCCAAATAAGAATTTTCTTTGAATTAAAAAATATAATACAAATAAATATGGTATTTATTTTTACATGCTAAAACTGCATTGAAATTGAAAAAAATCTGAACTTAAGTAATTAAAAAAATATAGCTTTATGATATGACAGCTGTCAAAAATACGAGGGTCATTCAATAAGTCCTTAGAAAATCCGAGAAATTGCGCTCGTAGTGTCGGTAAAGATTTTTTTTTGTATGTAGCATTATCGACACGAAAGTAGCATTATCGACAGCTCGATCCATAGCGTAGATCAATTTCTATCGTCGATTAAAATTAACGACATTTATTTGTGCATAACAATGGAAAAAAGCGAGTTTAGGGCTGTCATCAAACATCTCCATTTGAAAGGCTTAAGCCCGAAAGAAATCAAAGCCGAGTTGGATGCAGTTCATGGCACATCTGCACCTGTGTTTGCGACGGCTTACAATTGGGTGAATGAATTTAAACGTGGCCGTTCATCCACAAAAGATGAACATCGTTCAGGACGCCCAGTTGAGGTGTCTACTCCTGAAATCGTCGACAAAATCCACGATCTGATTTTGAACGATCGGCGAATTAAAGTGCGCGAATAAGTTGAGGCCACGGGCATATCACAAGGTACAGTCGCTTCAATTTTGCATGAAAAATTGTCTGTGAAAAAAATGGATGGGTGCCGCGTTTGCTCTCAGAGGAGAATAAGCGCAATCGTGTAGTGGACTCTGAGGCTATGTTGGCACTCTTTCAACGCAATCCTGCCGAATTCCTTCATCGATATGTCACTGTGGACGAAACCTGCATACACTAAAACACTCCAGAAATGAAGAGACAGTCATCATAGTGGATTTTCAAGGGTGAACGGGCTCCGAAGAAGGCGAAAACTGTGCCATCGGCCGGCAAGGTGATGGCCACGGTATTTTGGGATTCGCAGGGCATCATTTTTATCGACTACTTGGAAAAAGGAAAAACAATAACAGGAGCGTATTACGCGTCGTTATTGCAACGGTTGAGCGAGGAAATCAAAGAGAAACGCCCCCATCTGAAGAAGAAAAAATCCTCTTGCATCAGGACAATGCACACCTGCGCTGTTTCCATGGCCAAAATTGTGGAATTGAGAATGGAATTGTTGCAGCATCCCGCTTATTCACCAGATTTGGCCCCGAGTGACTATTTTCTTTTCACCAATCTGAAGAAATGGCTTGGCGGACGACGGTTCACTTCCAACGAGGACGTCATTGCTCATACGGATGAGTATTTTGCAGAACTTCCGAAATCCTATTTTTTGGGCGGGATAAAAATTTTGGAAAAATAGTTGGAAAAGTGTATAGACCTTAAAGGACATTATGTTAAAAAATAAAATTTTTTTTTTTAAAAAACAGTTTTTTTTTCATTTTTTTCTAAGGACTTATTGAACGACTCTCGTATATATTATTAAAGGATGCAAATTGTCTAGTTTGAAATCTGCCATTGTATATTACGAGTATGTCTTGCTTAAGCATCAAAATTATGCAAATTGGGTTTTGGATTGATGGGCTACTGATGCTGGCTTTTTGAACAAAGTTTTCTGTAGCGATTTGTCAATGATCTCAAAACCCACAAAATACTGTGTAAAAGCCATTGTATTTACAATAACAAATGCCTGCGTGAAGATATCATTACACCGTATTTTTTGAAAATTGGCAACGAGAGATCGCTATTGTCAATTCTGAGCGCTGTGGCCGCACGATAACAAATTTTTTTTGGATCTAAACTTAAAGATTTTAAATTGAACCACATGTGGTTCAGAAGCTATACAATAGTACAAATATTTGGCTTTATTACCCAAAAAGTTCCAAGGACGCGTATTTTATAGATTTGGTCATATAAATTGAGCTCAAAGACTATATTAACATAAGAAATTTTTAAATTTTCAAAAAATTTAGAAAGTAATATCCATCAAGACTTGATCGAATTTCAGTCCGAAATGTGCGAATAAGTAAGTCATTAAAAATGACCACCCTAAAAGGATCGATTCTTACAAGAAGTCTCGTGAATGATGTCATATTTTATGCATAATAATTAAATTTTAAAAATGCAATAAAATTATACTTTAATTGAAAATTTAATTTTATGTATGATATATTTTATTAAGAATTTACTTTTCGAAGCACTATTTGATTTATAGTCAAATTAGGTAAACCAATTATTGTGCAATTAATATTTTTTGGGTTAATAACAAAATTAATCTTTATGGCAATACCAAAAAAAAAAAAGAAAAAACAAATAAAAAAGTTGAAAAATATCTGCAAATACAACAATCTCAAATGAATTTTCCCTAAAATAAATTAACAACTCCCTCTAGGACTAGTGAACCTTTAACTCTCAAACAAATTAATCAAATTTATTGTTTTCGGGTCTTTTCTCAATACTAATACACGTAAGTAGAGCAGCAGTTATTGCTTTTTTTTAGATATTCTAATACAATGTTCTCTATGGTATTTACCTGTAACAGGAGCTAGGATTTTTTACTGCCTAGAATTATGATGTTGCTTTGCGAGAATACAATATGTATGCTCCTATTAGACCGAATCTAATTGGTTATTAGTCAGATTGGGATGAAGAGACGGGAACAGTATTTATTGGCAATTATCTATTATACGGTAATAATCGAAAGTAATACTAATAAATTCATGCACAAACATATTGCACATAAACCATATGATTATCACATCATTAACAACACAATTACAACAATTTAGTCGATGGCTAATTAAGAAAATTTATGTCTGCCACCGGTGGGCTCATAATGGGCACCTTCCAAACACAAATCGATTATATTTTCATAGTGTCAGTACATCGATCTAACATTAGTTAATGGTAATATTTCTGAAAAGGTATTTTTATTATTATTTATTTGAGCCTCAGATTTTGTACAATGAAACTCTTTAAAATGAATTTTACTTCTTATGGCAATGTACTGAAAAAAAATTATTTTTTTAAAATTCGTATAAAAAACATTTTGGATAATCAAAAGTATTTCAATTTTTAATCTTATAAATATTAAAACAGGTTATTAATTTTTTATTTTGGAAAGTACATTCCTGTCATTTCACAGTTGTAAAATATGTTTTTATTGACGGTTATTGAAACTATAATTTGCCATTTGATATTATTTAAATTAAAAGATTTTTTTAAAACGTTGATGCATTACCATAACCGAGTTTTCAAAACAATTTTTTCAACAATTAGTCTCATATTTTGCTCGGCAAAATTACCAAATACGGGGCTCTGGAAATCCTTAAGTGACTCTGGAGAAGCCATTGTATCAGAGGAAAAAGACAGCCTGTATATGATATCGGATGTTTTTAAGCCTAATATCGGATGGTATAGCCCTATGATATGGGATGTTTTTTACCCTGAACTTAAGGATTTTCACATATAATCTGGATTATATGTGATTTTAACAAGACAACAAATTTTTGGTTTTATTACACGAAAAGTTCCAAGAACAAATAATTTCGAGATTTGGTGTCATTAATAGGTCTAACAAATCATGTGATTTGATGCCATTGGCTTTTTATTTTAAAGTTTTGCAAAAGATCGTATTACTGCAGATAAACTTTATACTTCGGAGCATTTATAAACCAATATGTCATTAAAGTAATGACGGAATTAGAGCCTAAAATATATGAAAAAATCATCAAAAATTACCTCAAAAGTATAGAGTGCTGCAAGAAATCTTATAATAGCTATTTGATTACTTACTGTTTCTTTTTGAGGACTATGGCCGTATGATCATCGATTTTTTTTTACCTGAACTTGAAGATTTTAATCTGAACCATTTCTGGTTTCAAAAAGACGTCATCATAAGCCACAGAACACGATAAAATTGGGCTTTATTGTGCGAAAAATTCCCAGAATACGTAATTTTGAGATTTGTTGATGTTTATGTCAATTGGCCTCCAAGATCATGCGATTTGACGCTGTTAGACGTTTTCGTAAGATCGTGTTTACTCACACAAATCTTAAACTTTAGACCATTAAAAAAAAACATGCATCAATTTGTAGTCGATTTTCAACTTCAAATATACGAAAAAAATCTCAAAAAAAATCAAAAATATTGAGTTCTACAAAAGGTTTTTTGGTGGTCATATGAATGACTTTATAAATTATGCGTAGTGGCAAGGTCTAAGCAATATAATTAATGAAAAATTGCAACAACTTTAAATTGTGTTCAATTGAAAAAATCTTTACAATTTTAGAAAAATCCAAGGACAAATTAGATAAATCTTTAAATTTTCAGGAAATGTGAATCATTGTATTTATTGGCCATTCGATATCTGGGACATTTTATTAAAAAAGGATCCTCTTCCTACAAAACCTTTTTTTTTTACCCAAGTCTCTCTTATAATCAGTCATTTTAATTATTTATGAACGTCTCATCTGTAAGTTCAAATATTTTTAAAATTTAATATATCTCACTTTATTCTAAAAAAAAATAAAATAAAAAAATTATAATTAGTCTTCAGAAATTACTATTTTATGTAATAAACTCGCCTAATTTGTCACCTGTAAAAATTAAAATTTACTTAAAAAAATGCTCAAAACCTTCCACAAAAAAAAGTGAACAAATAAATAAAATTTTTATTTAAAAAACTGCAAATTACAATTAATTTTCTAAGAAAACATAATTTTTGACATTCACGTTGAACTTGACTTTGGATAAAAAACAAAACGAGCAATTTTTGCAACTCATTTTTCGGACCAGGTTCATACCTTGTACAAACTTAATATTATCACTTAAAAATGTATAAAAAAGTAATATTTAATAATAATAAAAAAAAATCAATAGTAATTACGACAAGATTTACTCATATTTTTTATGTCATTCTCTCTTCTGAATTTTATAGCAAATCTCATCAAACCATATTTGTATAGGTTTTAACAAAAGTTATTGTAATTGACTTATGCCTTGTAGTGTATTCTTTTCAAAACCACACACTCCGTATTTACTAAAACCGATTAATTTTCTGCTATGTTTCTGGTTTTATTTTTAATGAAATTTTTGCACTTAAAAAATTTTGAATTATTTAGTTTTGAAATTGCAGAAATGTTTTTTTTTTTTTACAATTTACTCTCTCGGCCTGTCTGTGAGCTCATTAGTGAGACTGACCATTTTAATGTTCGCATTTGTAATTTACATTAACCACTTGTCCAGGTAATCTATGCCAAAACTTCCATTTACCAGTCATACTAGTACCTAGTTTAGATGGACAGAGAATCGCCATCTTTGTTATGTGGTCAATTCGAAAGAGTTGTGCGCTTTCATAAATATTCATTTTGAAGCATCCGAGCTTAGAAGTGCTTTGTTGTAATTAAACGATTTTGTCGCGCGACATTTGAAATCAGTCACCGTGCTTCGTTAACTTGTTCGTTTCTTTCTTATGAGTATATTGGTTAAAGGCTAAAAATGACGAGAACTATGGACTTGCAGAGAACCTAGTCATAAAAGGTGATGATAGGGCTCATTAACTTTTAGCAGGTGCAATGTTTTGTCTCAACAGATATTGAGTTTTTGCAAAATAAACCTTTACTACTCACAATATAACAATTTCTACTGTTCCTACTGAAACAAAGTATTTTTCTCAATAAATCCAATTGCAATGCCAGTTAAGTAAAAATGCAAAAAAATTTAATTAAAACAATTTCTTTTGGTAGTTAAATCAGTACAACAAAATAGCAAGTGACCCTTCTTTGGATTATTAGCTAACGCAACGCACTATTAAATTTGCAACAATAATTGACTTACTAATCAAACTGATTTGCTTTATTAAATTTTATTGAAGAGAACAAATCGTTTAATGGTTTTTGGTTTAAGATTGAACCTTTAAGTGAATTTTTATTAAACCAAAAGTAGTTAGTAATAAAAATTTTCCCATGAAAAACTTGGTCTAATTTGCATTAATATTTTTGCTTTTTTTGTTCTTCAACATAGAGTCGATACGTACACGTATTAAAGAGTATCTAATTTTTAAGTTTAAGAAGTAAAGATGGTTTTACATACTAGAAAAAAATTTTAAATTTTAAATAACATTTTACGTATAACAAAATACTTTTTTTTTTATTGGATACAATTAAAAAGAAGTTTTCTTTTTAATAATATTATTATCACTTTTTAAGTGTTATTAATAAAAAATGATTTTAGGTCTTCCTAAATAAATACAATTATTGATTTTAGTAGAAGTTTAGATAAAAAATATTTTGCAAAAAGGAACCATTTTAATCGAATGTCCTTCAATTTACTCTGTAATGAATTTTCTTAAAATGTAAAAGGTATGCAATTTGCGCTTTGAGAAGTAAAGTTAAATAATATTTATTGGACGTTACCATTAAGTATAAAATATAACATAATTCAAATAGCTGTTACGAGACTTCTTGCAAGGCTCGATCCTTTTGACAAATTTTTTAATGACTTTTTCGTATATTTCGACCTGTCATTAGTTTTGTAAAAGCCTCTAAAAAATCGAGATTGTCTTTTTTTTGTGCGAAATCCCACAAGAAAAAGGACCAACGATGTCGAATCTCAGGAAGCCAATTGACATTACCGAATTTTAAAATTACGCATCTTGGAAATTTTTCACGTAATTAAGCCAAAATTTGTGGAATTGTGTCGCTTTTGGCGCCGTTTTCTTAAAACCAAAAATCAATTATTAAGTTCGGGCCGCAATATTTTTTGGCGGTAGCGGCCACTCCTTCTTCATTTTCAAAATCACACCTTTCTTTAGACCAAAATGCACACCAGAAAGTTTTTTTTTTATTGCGGATACAATAGCAATATTCACCAAGCGAGAAATGTGCCTACCATAATCTTGTCTTAAAACGTCGCTAAAAAATTTAGCTACCATTCCAGAATCACCATTTTTGTAGAAAGTTTTTATAATTTAAATGCGATTATTAATCTATAAGATAAAATGGTAAATCTTTACCTAAATAAATATTAGCTTAAATAATCGATATTTGTAACAAACTTTAAAAAAAAAAGTTGTTTTTTATCCGAAAATAGTGTAGCCTTTTTACCAAATTTTGCATGCAAAAAAGACTTTTTTTCTATTCGTTTAAATAAAATGCATTTTTTCTAATGCATAACATTAATATCTACCGCTAAGATATCGATTGATTTTTTAATAGAAAATTTGAATTATCATCCACCCCAATATTCATAGCCTATCATTTAAATTCATAATTTAAAAAAAAAAAATCGTTATCGTTTTCAAGTTGTTCCAAGACAAAATCAGCAAATACACGACGTTACGGTTGTCCAATGGCTTCAGTTCTTGAGTGATAACAATTTTATACGGATGTAAGCCCAAATCCTTTTACAAAATCCGCCAGGTTGTGGTTTGAGACAGTCCCAATTTTTGAGAACGTCTTGGAATCAACAAATTGCGGTCTTCAGCAACACTTACCTGGACGGCGAGCATAGTTGGACGATTATTACGACCATAAAATGATAAAATCGCACGAAAATTTGCAATTGGAGAACGATTATTTTGATAATAAAATTGAACAATTTGTAAACGTTGTTTTTGTGTATATCTCTTCATGATAAAATTGTAAACATTACTTAATATAATAAAAGAAAAATAACTGATCATGACATATTATAAATGGCCGAAACGTCACTTAGAAATCATACCACTCTTATTGAAAAACCCTTTATATCAAAATAACCGTTTTGGAAAAGGACATTTATTTTTAAACGCATTTTGATTTATTTTATGAGAAAATCTGTAAAAATGTCAGTAAGTATTTGTCGAGAGGCATGTATATTTTTTTTTTTGGCAATCACTGAATGCTCATATAAGGATATTTAAAAAAATGTTCACCCTCTAAAGATATGATAATACAATAACAAGTAGGCATAATCCTGTTTAAAAAAAATGCATTAACTCATGACTGTTAATACGTGAATACTTATAGGAGACAGTCTGGGTATACTTTAAAACTTATCAATTTATAGACCCTAAGTACATTACAATTAAAGCACTTACTTACTTATTAACAACCCTCGTTATTCTATAGCAAACAGTCGACATGCTGCTATTTTTGTGCTCCCCCTATTGAAGTACACCCCAGGCTGTGGTATGTGTTCTCCATGAAACCACAATTACTTAAGGCAAGGCTCTGTTGTCATCACTCAATACGATTTGCAGCAATTTCTTTTCAACAAATACCACTTATTTTATATTTTATATGTACTACAATAAGGACCTTGTAGATACTTCTTATACGTATTTATAAACGTATGGAGATATGTACATACATCAAGTCATAAATTCAATAAGATTTTATGGAATAAAATATAATTTTCATTGTTTTATTTTTGCTTACAGACAAATGCGAGGACACCGGCTTAAGAGTGAATGGCAAAGGGAAGAAAATGCGCAAGCCTAGGACTATATACAGTTCTTTACAATTACAACAGTTAAATAGACGGTTTCAAAGGACGCAATATTTAGCACTGCCTGAACGAGCAGAATTAGCAGCTAGTTTAGGATTAACACAAACACAGGTATGTGGAAAAAATGTTGCTGTACAATTTTTATTTGTTAAATTGATCATTACAAAAGTCAAATTGGGGAAATTTTGAATTTTGGTTGGTTCTAACCTGATTTGAGGAGGCTATGGCTACATTTTTTAGAGGCATACGGATTTTCTCTTCAATTATATTTTCTATACACTTGGAGAGATATAAATATTTTTATATGATGGTGTCATACCATAATTGAGATGATCTTGAACTTGTTAACAATGTTATTAATTTACATAGAATTTATGTTTGCATAGTAAGTGCTTGGGATAAAGTTCATGCGTACATTCGTTCAGTAGAAAAGCTTCCGGTTTCTGGAAATAGTTTAAATTGTTCGATTATGAAAATCTTTTCAAAGAGCGCTGGCATCTAATTTATTTATTATTTTTTTTGGACAAAGAATTAATGTTGTTTTAAATTTTTTTATGAAAACATACGAGATATAACATAAAAATAATGAGACTGATTTTATTTCATTTTATACATAAAGTAGTTCCATTGGGCAGGTAAACGTCGGTCAAGGCGTTGTTTGCACTACTTTTTAGCAGTGCTGGAAGGCTCCAAATCATCGATATTACTCTTTTCGATGTCATTGACAGTACTAAGATGGTGTCTTTTCGAGTGTTTTTAGATCTTCGGGAACAAAGTTAAATACTCTGTGATCAGGTGAATAGAGTGGCTGAGGAATCACAGGAATATCTTTTTTTTGAACCGTTTGACTCATCACAGGGGTCTTTTTCTGAATCTTCAATGCTAATCGACAATCTAACCTCACAAGAGTCCTCACTTATTTGACATTTTCATCAATTTTCGATAAGACTTTCCTAAAACGATATTCGTCTGCTACTGCTTCTCGACCCTCACAAAATATTTTCCGCTACGGACATTTTTTTATTATTTATAAGGAATACTCCTCATAGTGTCATTGCAACTTTTCGTAATTCAAACACGTGAATTCACTTAGCTTAATAAAAAATTTTGGCGCAAATCGTTGCTCTACATGAAAACAACCTCACATCTTCCACATCCGGATTGGAAACCGTGGTTGAGTTAAAAAGAGTTTGCCTGTCTTGACAGGCTTTAGAAGACATGAACCGTCAAACTTTTCGGCTGCAGCTTATTGTATTATTGTGGAATCTTAGCTATTAAAGCGGCATTTGGAAATGTGACCGATATCTCCAGAAAACGGTAGGATAGTCGCTATTTTTTTTAGCGACCACCTTGCCGTCCTAACAGTCATTCCTGTCCCATTGCGTGATTCAGTACTTATAGTAGTATTGAGTGAGTTTGATGCCGGGCATGTGGGAATTTTTAGCAATGAAAGTGCTAAAAAAATGGCTAGATAAACTACTCGTTGACTAGGACTCCCAGTTATCCCCAATCTTCCGCGGCTACTAACCATTAGTCATCCTCAGACACGTTGACTGAATCAATAGCGACACATTTTTATCGATTAATGACCAAAAATTATTTCGCGAGCACGATTTAACCAATTTTGGAGCTTCTGGATCCAACAACTCCATTACTTTTTTATTCTTTTTCAACATACTAATAGGCTCCACAAAAAATATTTAGAAATATTACTAACCACAGACCAAACAAACAAACAAACCCAACGTCATTTATTACTCTCTATAGAGTCGCGTTATTATTAGACGCCGTAGAAACTTGTACTGAACTTCTAGGAGGAATACCAATCTCACAACTTTTCTGTCACAACTTTTCATACTCATATAAATATTTAAGAAAAAAAAATCTAATTTTATTGATTTAACGTATTTTACACTAGCAAATAGAAACTTTAAGCTTTGTATCTAGAGCACTTTAATTAATTTTCTATATTTTTGTAAATATTATCATTTAGTTTAAATAATAAAATTGACGTACTTTAATATAATTTTTTTTTTGTAATAAAACAAAAAGTAAGTGAGTTTCAGTAGCATTAAAGTAGCTTTTTATCGTGGTTTACTACAATATTTTAGTACTCATTGAATTGCAAATAACAAAAGACGTCAAAACGAGTGTGATTGTTTTGCTGCTACCTTTTTGCTCCTTTGACTAGGATCGCTTTGACAAGTTTTCAACTATTACATATGCCACATTAGTACTCCTTTAGTACTGCCATCAACGAATCCAACTTTTTTAGTACTTGCACCAACAAAACCGACTGTTTGGTGATTGTTGATGCCTTCTCTAGAATATAACCAAAAAAAAACAGTCACACTCAAATGGTTGAGGGTGTGTAATAAGTAAAACTCTTGCTTTTTGTACTGCTGAGAAGTACTCTTCGACAAATAATAGAATTGAATTCTTAAAAAAAGAATAAGTGCAATTCCATGAGCATTGCATTTTGAAGTTTTTTTTCCACAACATTTCAATTGAATGCACTTATAACAGTGGCAAAAGAATTTTCAGTTTCGTTTTGTATATTTACTGCAGAACAGACTACAGTTTACGATTATTTTCCTAAAGCTTTTGTCTGTGTGGACTAGCCTAGGTAGCACGTGTTCGTAAAGTACAAATGTTCGTGAAATGGTATCAATCCAAGGAAAGAATATTTGTAAATTTATAAAGTAATGAATGAATCAGGGTGAGACAGAGAGAGAGAGAGAGAGAGAGAGAGACACAGAGAGAGGGTGTACTGAATAAAGTCTTTAATAATAAAAGGGGTTTATGATCGGGTTGGATGTGAAGGAGGTTAGTATCAAGGCAATAAAATAAAGAAAAGAAATTGTTAAATAAATAACAAGAGAGCGGCCAAAGCAAGTAAAGCCTTTTCAAACTCAAACGGTTCCCCCCCTACGCTTCCGCCATGGTTTATTGAATATTGCCACAAAACCACCGCCAGATAAGACAAGACACCAAACCAACTTAACTCCCAAAGCCGAAGCATGCTTAACCAGGCCAGAGTCGAACATGCTTCATACTAAAGCGGACCAGACCAGACCATGGCATAATTCAATTAGGAAGCCCACGCCCACTATCAATAAATTTTAAACAAGACCTGAAAAACCCAATTCGTGTGTTTATTGTTGTTGGCGTTTTGCGCTCGTGTGTTAGCTAGCCTACCATGTCGCCACCGTCAGTTACTGTTGCCAGCGTCAATGTTGTCCGCCACAACTTTCATCGCTCCCTATACGTAACTAACATCAAATGTTTGGTTTAGCTGCCACGTAAGCTTAAATCAACCAAGACCCCATCGAATGCCAGTAGCCGAAGAGCAGGGGCGACATAATATATTATGTTATGTTGTTCGGTTTGTTGGTTTAACATGTCATATTAGGCGGGGTAGGGGGGTGTATCTAAAGAATTAGATCTTTAAGTAAAACTGCATTATTTGCAAACATGATAAAACTATTAATTGTGCGCTCGATGATCATAGGCGAGCTTTAATATATCAGAAGTTCTATGGCAAGACAATAGCAATTATTAATGATAGTTCCATGAGTGTACATTAAGATATAAAAATTTACAACAAAAAAAAACATTATTTAGATAAGAGATTTGTGGATTTTATGCCACTGAAAGTTTGATGATTCAAAATCGATAAATGTCACCGTCTTGATAGTGCAACACTTTCGATATCAATTTTTTTGTTTATTAATACCAATTGTACATTAAAGACTGTTAACTAAATTTGGAGACATACCATGTGTGGCAGTAAAGTAATGATTCCGATTTTATTTGATTTTTATACATCAATCCTGTTTCCTTTAAAGTAGTTAACTTGGGCGGCCTTAGTAGTGCTACGGAAGGCTTTAACTTGAACCGTCTTTTCGATGTACTTGGCAGTACCAAGATGACGTACTTTCAAGTATATTTTTGACTTGGGGAACAAAAAACTCACATTACCTAAAATCAATGTCTGGGAAATCCGCAGTGCTATCAGATTGCTCTCAGTGGAGCCAGTCAGCACTTGTAAAATTTGAATAATTGGGTTGCCTTACTCCACCTGCATCATATTAGTTTTACTGAACCGATGGGGATATGTGGTTCCAGTCTGCTTACTTATTTTAAAAATTGTTGTTTTTTTTTCAGTTAATAATATTTTATAAAATCGAAATTATTTGATAATCATAAAATTTTATATTTTTGTCTTCTACTACCGTACAAACACTTCCGGATTTTAACATTATTTCCTTCAATTGGCTTATGAAAATGTATCTATTAAGGATGCATTAAAATTTTAGATATATAAAAACGATAATAAATAAAAATCTTTAATATTATAACCTATTCACACATGCAATATTGCT
The DNA here is from genome assembly GCA_958298945.1 of Atherix ibis. Lineage (NCBI taxonomy): Eukaryota > Metazoa > Arthropoda > Insecta > Diptera > Athericidae > Atherix > Atherix ibis. Next base: position 31,917,133 of record OY282607.1, read on the forward strand.
GATTAAAATTTTTGGCTAAATGATTGAAATCAGATTCTGAGTAGCATCAAATTAAAGCTGACCGACCACCAGTCTCGTTTTGTCCAGTCGCCATAGGAATCAACAGGGCATACAGTTTGGCCTAAAATTTTATCTCAAATTACTGAACGAGTACAAAATCCTACATTGTTCTTTTGTTATTCACTCCCGGAACCAATTCCATATGATGGCATCAAAAACAACAACAAAAATACAAAATAATTCAGATTTTATGATAAATACTAGCAAATGGACGGGGGCTGAATTTGTTGGAGATTTTAATGTTCAACAAGCTTAATTAACTCGTTTAATCCAACACCCAGTCAAATGGGTCGAGTTTCTCGGGGTTGTTGTCATATCAAAAGCCAATTTTATGGTTGATGGAAGTAGTGGCGCTGCTGCTGTTCAACGTTCAATTCGAAACGGAAGTGATTGTGTGCATTTGATGAGGATTCAATAAAAGCACTGATATTGACATTAATTATAATTGTTATCTTATCAATTTTGTGTGTGCGAAGTTTAAAAGTTTTCAATTCTCAGGTCATTTACGGACACATGTCAAAAATGATATAAACGGATTTACTCTTATTTTGATAGTTGTTGTATGGTGTTGTGAATTGAAAAAAATCCAAATTATTACCCTAAAAGAGATTTTCTTTTTTAATTCATTTTTAAGTAATATTTGTACCAAAATTCTTGGGGCTACAGAAACTCATAGGACACTTTTCCGAGAAATCTCTTTTAGGGAAACAACTTTTTTTTCCAATTCACAACTATATTACTAGCTGGATTCGCTAAATCAAGACACTACATTTTTTTTTAAATTGTCATTTCTATTAATATTAAAAATATCCTTTGAAAAAAAGTAGGGCATCTTGAAATTTACATTTTCTATAAATAAATGACGTTGGGTTTGTTTGTTTGTTTGGTCTGTGGTTAGTAATATTTCGATACATTTGTTCTGGAGCAGATTAGTATATTGAAGATGAATAAAAAGGCAATGGAGTTGTTGGATCCAGAAGCTCCAAAATTGGTTAAATCGTGCTCGCGAAATAATTTTTGTTCATTAATCGATAAAAATGTGCCAAAATTTTTAGTATTAATTTTCCTGAAATGTAAATTCTTAGGGATATGAAAACTCATAGGATACTTTAGCGAGAACTAAAGGGGCACTACAACTATGTCACTAGCCGGTTTTGAACTAAATTAGAACAATAAAAAATTTCAAATTATTTTTAAAAAAAAATTTCAATTTAAGTTTCCAAGATTTGTTTTTTGTTTGTTTTATTTTTTAAAGGATATTTTTAGTATTAATTTGTTTGAAATGTAAATTCTTAGGGCCATGGCAACTCGCAGGGCACTTTTCAGAGAACTAAAGCGGCACCACAACTATGTCACTAGTCGGATTTGAACTAAAGACCATTGCCTACTAGACACAGACCTAAGAAATGTCGCTAAATTAGATCACTCCCTTAATAAGTTTTTTTTTGAATTTATCATTTTAATTTGACAAAATATATTCTCAAATGGTTTTTATTTTTTTTGTTTCATTTTTAAAAGTTATTTTTATAATTATTTGTACTGAAAAAAGAATTCTTAGCGTTATATCAACTTACAGGCGATTTGGCACCAAATTAAGTGCATCTCGGCTATACCCACAACTGAAGGGCCTTCTGGATTTGAACCACATTCAAACTTCTCACAGTCGCTAAATCAGGATACTCCCCTATTTTTCTTCTTCTAAATTGTCATAAAATATCCTTATCTTTTTGTTTTTTTCACCTTTACACAAACAAGGATGTTAAACTTTTCTTACCGTTTGCCATGTACAAAAGTTTTTTGTATTTATTCTTTAAAAAAAACCCCTTCCTTGATGGATTTCATCTTTTGACTAGTTTATAACTATAAAAATTAAAATATAAAAAAAAACTTAAAAATGAAATATTGAGAACTGTACACATCCTTTGAATAAATGCTATGATTTGAGTTATACCATATGTTCTTATTCTCTGTGATACAGAAGCATATGTTTAGTCATATCTGAACAAGTATCCTTTTAATGATGAAATTATTAGTAGAGTAAACTGACGACTGGACATCAGATTACACTTGAAGCTCAATTTTAATTGAATCCTGAGATTATCCTTTATCCTGCTATCTACTAGACGTCGAAATATTTCAATGGATATCCTTTTGATATAGTGTGTGAGTTATCTGTGCGCATATTTATGGTATTCCTATTATCACGAACAAATGTAATCATTACAGTCCATATTATTGAACTGACATATTCCTCCAGCCAAGACAAGAGCAAATTCTGGGCGGACAATAAGTAACTTGAGGCGCTTCAAGAAATGTAATTCCTTTTGCAGAGTGTGTAATTATTCGGTTACGCACGGGGTAGTTCGTGCACTTCAGATCTATTTGCATATTCATAGAGTAGGCATATATTTTGTATTTATTTGTCTTCGTAATGGGGGATGAATTTATGCGAAAATCTTATGTGAATTAAATCAAGTATTCGTCCAGAGTAGTAATCTGAGATGACAAGTCTTCATACTAAAACATCGAAAGTGGCGAAGTACATTTTTAATGATTTATGTTTTTTATTTTCTTCATTTGTTTTTTCATTTTGTTTCTTCCCTAGCCAATGAAAATTAAAAAATTAATCGAACTCATTTTCACTTAACATAATTATTATTAAGTTTTCGTCAAGTTTTAATTAATTCGTTGAGGATTTGATTGATGTTTTGAAATTTAATTGAACAATTATGATAAAATGACAGTAATCAGATGGGAACTACTATACATTCACCTAAACTTGTCTTCGATAAATTTTTTTTTAGGTATTTAACTTAAACTTTCTTACTTTTTGCACAACTACAAATATTGACGCATTTGAAGACATTCCTTGGAAGGTACTTTAAATTCCTTTAATTTTCTTTTGGTTTATTTTTTTTGGGGGGTTTTTATGTACTCTACTCCAATAACTACAAACTTACTTAATTACATACATTTTAGTTTTGTATTATACTCTTATAAGTGGTATAGGCAAAATGTAGGTAAGAGTGTGTACAGTTGACGATGTTGAGCGTGATTTAGAATAAGTGCTATTTTAATGAATGAATATTTTACTAATTAAACTGAATTGAAACATTAAAAAATGCGATAAGGTCATTATTTTTAGTGAATATGTCTTCATTTAGTTTCTCTTGGTAGGCATTACTATCAGGCGAAACAACATGCGAACATTAGTGGCCTTAATAGACAGAAAAAGAAACTTTAATAAAAAGTCTTTTTATGTTGTCTGATAGTTTTTGGATGACGTGCAACTTCTTAAAGAATTTTCTATATCGTTCTATGGCCATTGCAATTAATTTCTATGCATTTTAATTATTTGTTTATTTATTATTCATTTTTTAATCATAATATTGAAAATATTTTTTTGTTGTATAATTTTACATGAATTATTTTTGATGTATTCTTTTTTTTTGAATAAAATTTAAATAAAATTAACTATAGTCTTACGATTACGATAGATGTTAAGAACTAATTAGCCTTCATTAATATGTCCTGCTGATGAATATTTATCTTAATTTTTATCAATATATATTGTAATATTAATAAAAAATAATTTTGAAGAGTACTAACTTAAATTGAGTTTAAATTTTGGTTATTTAAATACTTCACTGGAAATTTTGTCTCTTAACTTATCCTTTTCTTGGGCAGCTTAACATCGACGGAAAGGTTGTTTTTATAATACTTCTGCTGGAATTGGCTTAAGATCCTCGGTTACACTTCTGTGCCTTCCGCTGTAATCGGATTTAGTTCATCGGTTACAGCCATTTTGGTGATTTTAGATCTTGTGACTTTTAAGTGATTTTAGATATTGGGGAATAAAATGCAGTTACACAGACCGATATTAGGTGAAGAACTATACGAATCTAATTTTCCGAGAAAAAAACTCCTTCATAGAGATAACTGGTCCTTTTTTACTACATGCGCCACATACCAGATAATAATTTAATGACGTAATGTGTTCCTACTCATAATTCAATGTGTTTTCAGTTTATCCAGTTAACTGCGAGGAGTTAGGAGACTGCAAAAGGAGTTGCCTTGGAAGCTTTCCACTGGAATCGCCCTTACCTCCTCGGTAACAACTCTTTTGGATGCGATCGACAGTAACATGATGACATCCTTTTAAGTGATTTTAGATCTTGGGGTATAAAAAGAAGTTACACAGGCTAACATAAGGTGAATAGGGTGGCTGAGTTATCATACAAAACCACATTTGAAAAAAACTACCTATTATCGACAATACCTTTTCAAGTATTTTTTGACCATAGGAATATAAAAATCACACTGACTAAGATCAGATGGAAAAGGGGTTGGAGAAGTTCAGGAATTATTTTTTTCGACAAAACTCGTTAAAAGTAGATGGTCTTGTGACAGGCGGCGTTGTCATGATAGAGCATCAAATTGTTTGCAATGTCCGATTTGCCACGACGAAACGTTTTCTGAGGTTATTAAGGACTACTCATGAACTTTAATATTAATTGTCGGTCTGACCTAAACAAGAGTGCCCACTCGTTTCACATTTTTATCAGTTTCCGATGTTGAAAGCCTCGCTGAATGAGATTTGTTTTCATTGATTCAGAACCGTCCAAAACTGCTTTATTTCACCGAAAAACTTATGCTCTTGAAACAGAATGTTCCCCATAGGCTCGTTGTAACTTTTCATAAGTAAAACTCACCGGTTCATTAAGCTTAACACAAAATTTGATGGTACATCGTTGCTGAAAATTTTCATGTATCCATTTTTCATAACACATTTCAAGACTATTATAATAAAATGGAGAAAAATAACTAACAGACTAAAATTTTTTTTAAAAACTTGAAAAATTTGTATTTTGGGAAAACCTTCTAATTGTCATCTAATCGTGTATCCACTCCATTATAAAAAGGTATGTAAAACCAATTTAGATCCAGGAAATCACCTGTGAGGTATGTAAAACCAATTTAGATTCTGTAAATCATCAATTTAGATTCTGGACACACAAAATTATTGTGGACGGAAAATTTTGGGTGCCAAAACTATTGCCAGAATTCTGTCGGTAATGCCAGTCTCATTAATTTTCTGTTCCATCTCGTATATTCATTACATAAAAATAGAACTAATTCTGTAAAAAAAGAACTATTACGGAAAATAACATTTAGAACAAGAAAAATTCATTCATTCATTGATTAATAGTTATTATTGTGTTGATCGAAGAAAATAATTTTTATCCAAAAAATTGGCAGTTCATTGAGAAACCGTCTACATCAGATAATTGCGTAAAATTTGCCGATCAATTAAGCTGATTTTTGAGGAGGAACTGATCAGTCAATATTTTGATGATTTTAACATGAATTAGAACAGGTCTTAAGTCAAATAATGATGATTTTACAAGCAACTGTACACGACGAACATAAACACATGTGATTAGATGGTGCTGACTAGAAGATTTCGATAGAGTTCAAAGAGTAATCCAAAGACAATATAAATACGGATACGTACACATGTACGTGTTGAGATACGGATGAGGGGAAGAGGGGCCATTGGGAATAGGGGATAGGTGGAAATTGCGGCGGATCTCTCTCTATTCAAAGAAATCATTGATGGACGTGGCCTCCAAAAACGCTCCGCCATTCAATAATCAATGTGAACAGGTTGATTCGCTGAGGATGCTGTCGAAGTCAAAATGAAATTAAAATTCTATTAAACCGTGACATCATTTGTCAGCGCTTCCCGTCATAAGGAGGAACAAACATTAAGAAACATCTTCAAATCTTCTTTTGATTTCGTTTTCGTTTTTTATCTCCTTTTTCCTCATTACATTTAATACAATAAGTTTTTTTTTATATTATAGTATGTTGGCTGTCGCCATTCTGTTGTTGTTTTTCTTCTTTTTTTTGTTGCTTCATTAATCAAATTTATAAAGAATATAATAGGTAAAAAAAAAATTGATGTATAATCAAAATGATGATCGAATATCAAAAGATTTGTTTTAAGAAGATCAAAAGAAGAAATCTTTGTGATACGTCAATAATGATGATTTTTATGGCGATGATGATGACGATGATGATGCTGATGGAATCGAGATGAAATATCTATACTTTGATACTAAGTGGTTGTTGGGAGGGGTTGGCGGTAGTAAGAGTGGAGAATGGGGTTTTAAGAAGTGTGCTAAAGGTTTACGTTTAAGTGGTCATTTTTGATGATTTTAATTGTTGTTGGTCTAACACGCTCTCAAGAATGTTTGAGCTGAGGGCGAACTATCCTCGCCGGAACGTCGGTCGCTATTGTCTCATTTTGACGTTTGATGATGTCAAATTGACAGCTCATGGATGGTAGCCGGATCTTAAATAAGATGGAGACCTTTTTTTTCTTCGTATTTTTCGTTTAAATCATTCATTGGAACTTATCTTGATAGTGTAGAGTCTTTACTCTTGTCCTTCTTGGTAGCCCCATTCGTTATGAGTTTGAAATTTTCTTCTCTGAATTTAGCTATAATATTTTTTTCATATTTCTATATGATAAATTTGAAAATATTCGAGTTGATCGCAGCGAAGGCCGTTGTCAGACTATACAGCAGGTTGTCTAGTGAATAAAAATGCAGGTCCAGAAGGTACTGGGCGCGATACCTGGTGTGGTGTGATAGACAATCGTGTGTAAGACCAACAGAGTCATGGAGCCATGGGTTGATGGAGCCGTGTGTAGTTGAATAGAACTAGAAGGGAAGCCTTGGGCCATGAACTAACGTGTGCGCTGATTTCTTGATATTCTATCGTAATAGTTGTATAATTTAATAGTTTTTTTTTGTACAATGAATGTCAGTTCAATAGAGTAAAGGAAGCGTGCATAATCTTGAATTAGATGTCAGTATCTCTAGCGCTTCGGAGGAGGCCGGGCCGGTCCACGGTCCATTCAAATGTTGTTTCTTATACAAATGTTCAGGAAGACCATTGAAGACAACAAACGGGGCTCTCCTGCTGTGCAGCTTTATGAACTGAACAGTGGTGAATAGTGTTGAACTGTACGGCCAACAACGGTGAATAGCACTAACCGCTCAGCGTGATCACAACATTTCAAAACGACTCCCTCAGATGTTATGGAGTCGTTCGGATTCTTTGCAATATTGGTTATCTTCATATTTTATTATTATTGTTCCAATTTATTATTATTGTTACGTTTTTCATCACTGATCGATTGATTACTGAAAAACAGTAGCTCCTGTGTCGAAGATCATTTGTCATGATCATTAATATGTGAACAGATTTCATCGTTATTGATGATCTTTCCGGTAGAAATTTGGGTTGTTGCGATTTTGTTTTCTTCTCATATTGTGCAATCCTGTAAACGTGATGCTATGGTATGAGTTTGTTTCGTAGAAAAATTGGTGGTAATAAGTTTTTATATTCAATTTAATTACGAAGGTGATAATTGGGTGATCGAGAATAATATTCTTAAATTTTTGTACCTATGACTGGGAGTATATAATTAATTTAGTTTCGGTTAAAAATTAAAAAAATAATAATTATTTTTAATATATTTTATTACAATATAGAATTAAATTTATACAAAAAAAATGGACAAGCTCATTAAAACAAAAAATGGACATACAAAAAGCTCTCGAGAAAATCTCGTAAATGTTCGATGTTCGATGATAAAAAACCATGAATTTTAATGTAATACAAAATGAAGTAAAAGAAAAAAAAATCGCATTTTCATTTCCTTGAAACTATTTATGTTTATATAAAATAAAATAAAAGTTTGATGTCTGAATTAATAAAATTTAAATAAAAATTGTTAGCCAATGAAAAATAATGTTTCTGATGAAGAAATGTGTCAACCAGTATAAATTTCGATGATACAAACTACAATATCGGAAGCCGTGAATATTGTTTGAACATTTTTATTCAGCCGTGAAAGCACAAAAAGTTGTTAGCTAAGAGCCTTAACTTGATGATACCACCTCGATGAGTGGTTGGCAAGCTCCGTTCAATTGGAATTTCTTAAATTTTGAAGACTTGGCCATTACAGAGTGCAGATGGCAGCGGAGGTACAGATCCGTAAAAGGCCAACAACGAAAATGTCAACACTTGTCACTCATGTTGCTGAGTGTCACAGATAGTAGTCAGTCAGTTGAACGTGTAACTAGGTTGGCTGTTGCTGTTGTTGGGATAAGAAACCTTCGAAACGAAAACAAGCACGAGGCTATGGCAACCAAACTTTTATTCCATTGTCTTTGGGCCACGAATTCCCATCTCAGGTGTTACCTAAATTGGTTACACGGTTCAGCAACAAGTTTCTTGCTGCTTGTCGATAGCGGACTTATTGTGATCACGCAACAATTGTGATCACGAAGGGCTGGCTTTGGAAACGAAACTTCGTTCGGCTTCGAGGTTTTTATGCTTCTTTCAACTCATGTGAATATCCAAAGGACATTGGTATAGACACTATTTTGTCTATAAGAAATTAAGGAATGATATTGAAAGAGCAGATGACATCCAAAAATTATACTTAGAGTTGAATAATGAGGTTTCGAAGGAGCATGGTGGGAATTCAGCAATTCGTATCTCGATCGAAGTTTTATGTTGAAACCAGTTTTTTCCAAGGCACAGATCGTAGCAAATTTGATAGAAGGTAGAATGGTTGAGACAGATCAGCAATGCCCGTGATCGATGAGATATCGAACTGATCAGAAAAAGTTCTTTAGAGAAGTCCAGACGATAGGCTTTTGGGAGACTTGAATTTGAATTGATAGATTGTATTCGCCTGCGGATGTGAAACGTTTGGAAGCATCGGCTACGCACCCATTAAATCAAAACACCTCAACTGTAAATGAACACAATTTGCGACAGCTTCAACTGTCAGGAGGAGATCTTTTGCAGATGCAAGCTTCAGCGATCAGCCCTATACTCGTGTGCGTTAGATTGTTTTTTCTATTTGTTCTGATCATCAGATGCCTGATAGCCTGGCAAAACCAACGTAAACTATATTGAAATCTTCCGGTAGAGCCATGAATTTGATAGAGTATAATCATGATTTCTGAGGGCGATCTTTTGCAATGTAGAACACGTTTTTGTTGCGATTGTCGCGAATATCATTCTATCTTCATTTCTATGCACCGTTTGAGTGCGATTTCTATCGGTATCAGTTCAACTATAGTCATTCCGTAAAACTGTTTAGATATTCATGAATATCATAGACGGTACCCATCGTTATTTTTGTATCTATCTCCACTTCTGTTGAATAGTGCCCGTCATCAAGACAAGATCATCTTAAACTTACGAGCATTTTCAACAAATTCTGCAAAGGTTTCTATGATAGATGACTCAGAAGTGCATATGGTAATCCATCCACATAAGATCGTCATGCTTTTTCTTTCGCTACAGAATCTAAATCCCTGGAACCTGAGCAATGTTTTTTCCCCCCTTAAAATGCTTTAGCTATCGAGCCCATAAATGTACTTTGCATTTCTATTTAAATACGAGCATGGATTTGTTGAAAGAAAAGTGCGTCTTCGTATAGCTGATGAATACAAGTTAGAGATGTACAAAGCATAAGGCGTAAAGAAGCTACAAGTTAACTACAAGAAAGAGATCTGTCTGCATCGAGTACAAGATGAAACGATTGCAATTCTGATTGTGATTTGAACTGGGCTTGGGCTACCATTTAAGGTGTATGAGCACATAAGAATTATGAGGTGCATCCGTTAAATTGAGATATTATTTATTGTGCATGCTATGGCGGATTGCAGCATTTGTAAAATGTCACTATATGAATTTATTTAGTTGGTTAATGCATCATACTTGTTTGGTAATATTAGGAATATGGAAAATGGTTGCTTATGATTATTCCACAACTCTTGTAGGGAAGTGCGAGAAAGGGGATACTGCTGACTCGTGTGTACGTTTATTTCTGAATAGAAATGGAAATTCTGCAATCCTGGATTATCGATACTGTTGGAAAAGATGTTATGAGTACCTACATTGCAATCAGAACATTTTTAAGATATTATCACTGTCGGTTCGTGGCGGTGCTGCGTAAAGTAATCGTCTACAAAAAAGACATTGAGAAATTATTATGCTACAGATAGAAGTAGTAGACTATTACCTATTTGTGGAATAATAGTAAAAATAATTAAATAATAATAATAATTTTTATTATTATTATTTAATTATTAGATAGCCTTGATAGACAATATCTTATTTATTAGTTAAGATATGTTTATTTATTTATATAAGAATTGAATGCGAAAATTTACACTTTTATTGAGGAAAGCTAAAATAAACATACTATAAAAGGCATAATAACAATTTTTATTGATTGAATTGATTTGCACGTAGATACCGTCCGTGTTTTTGAACTGACGTTGCCTGAAAGAGTAACTCCCGCAACGTTAAACTCTCCGTCAAATTCGTTCGTGAATAGAAACCGTCCGTGTTTTTGAACTGACGTTGCCAGAGAGAGTAACTCCCGCAACGTTAAACTCTCCGTCGAATTCGTTCGTGAGTGGAAACCGTCCGTGTTGTTGGACTGACGCAGCCTGGAAGAGCAGTTCACGTAAGACTCACTACAGCGTTCAGTTATGCGTGAGCGGATACCGTCCATGCCTGTAAGAACTGCTCCCGCAATCACTTATTGAGCGCTAGTTCGAATAATATTTATTTTAATTATTTTTATAAATTATCAATTTCAAATTTCTAACCAAAAATTTTAATATATACACTAATTTTCCTTAAATCTTCTGGAAGTGCTTTTTGTTCTCTTTAATGACAATGCCATTTTTTGCTTTCTTAATAATATTTTAAAGTTTCGTTTTCTATGATGATATGATTTTATTATCATTCACTTTGTCAAAAGGTCAAAAGTAATATGTACAAATGTGCAATAAATGCAGTTGAAGAATTTTCAACATAATATCTACCCTGTCCTCCATACTGATATATTTATTTCATCATATAACTTTTGAAGCTAGTAAATAAATCATAGTGTAAATGTGTAATCGAAAATTGAGCCTACAAAGATTGGACTTTTCCACTTTGTTTATATTGTTGAGTGCATCTTTGGTTGCGGTAGAAGATTGCTGAGATGCATACAAGACGCTTATACTGACTGATGTTGTTCCCAGTTCACGTACACATTAGACAAATTTATATGCAAATTTTTTCATAAAAACAGCCCACATTCAATCGTAAAATTTTACTTTGGAAAATTTTCATAACCTCATCCATAATTTTTTCTTTTATTTTTTATTATTATTATTTTTATTTTTTTTGCAATCAAGACCTAAAACAAATACTCACGCCTATTTGAGTATACAACAAATCATCTTATAAATATTCATAATGTATCTTTTTAATAAAAAATGTTTTTCTCTTATATCGCGAGCTTTTTACACTATCAATTCTGTCAATACTTTTAGGATTTTGTTGTAAGTAACAAGTAACTTACTTCACATGTTCGAGCATAATTTTGCGTAGTTGTTAAACGATTCAAGTAAAGTGAACGCAAAAACTTTCAATGTTCTTGGCCCAAATATGAAATTAAATTTTTCTTGAACCAAATTTCATATGCTTGTATCAAGTTTTGCATTTTAATTATTAAAAAAAAAAATTAAAAAAAACTTTTTTTAAAAGTATTCAATATTTTGTCAAAAACTATATTAAAAATGGTTATGTACTATGCTCATAATAACAATGAAAACTTTTCCACTGATTTTGTTAAAATTTTCGCTAAAAATTTATGAATTTAGATAATTTAAATTTGTTGTACTTATAATAGTGGGTTATCCATTTTTTGTTTCAAAAAGTAAAGTCCTGTCATTTGACAATTGCCAATTGTATTTATCATTTAAAATTAAATTGTTAAAACTTTCTACAAAAGTGGTGATTTTGCCGTAATCAAGTTTCGCGCTTTAAGAGGATATTATGGTTGTCATTACGAGGCTTATTTTTCGCTTAGTGAGTAAGTTAATAAGCATTTTTGCCATATATGAGGTTTTGAAAACCCTCATATATGGCAAAAATGCTTGGTTTGAAGGTGTCATCTTTGAAAATTAATAGGAAAAAAAAATACCGTAAACGATTTTTTTTAAGCTTGTACTTGAAGATTTTTACTTGATTCCTATGTGATTTTAACCAATAGTTACACAACAGAACAAATTTTTCTTTATTGCTCGAAAAGCTTCCAAAATGCGTAATTTTCCAAATTTTGTGATATAAATCAGCCGTCAAAATTGTGTGATTTGATGCCATTGGACTATTTCTTATTAAATTATGTTAACGGAGATAAATTTCAAATTTTAGATCATTTAAAATCCTACATCCATTTAGTGATGGCCAAATTACAGCACCTATGAAAAAACACCTCAAAAGTATTAGGTTATGACAGAAGTTTTCAACAGAACTATTTGATTATTATTATATTTAATACAGAATGGAAAAGTATAATAAAATAAAATTTTCTGAATTTTTTAATACATTTTATTTAATTTTACTTTCCGAAGCACAAATTGAAAAAGATAGACATTTTATAACATACTAAATAAGATGGGGAAGTTTTTATAAAAATGCACTTTTTTTGTTTATATTAAATTCAAATATTTTATTATATGCATTTTCATAAAAGAATGCAATAATTAAAATTCTAATAATGTTGATTTACAAAAAACTAAGCATATTTCAGTACATATTCATCATATCCCTCTAGAAGGGGGAATATAAATTGATAAATATAATTCTTTCATTATAATTCAGAAAATATTTAACAAGACTTATCCTCCCGAAAGTAGACAAAAACGAACTTCAAAATTGCAAAAAGTGTAAATTTTTGCACGTGAAGTTATGAATCCGTAATTTAATTAAAGAGAAATAATTACTCAAGTATCTATATTGGAAGTTGCAAAGTGTGATGATGGAAGTGACTACGCCAATGAAAGTCTCATCAAATAAATTAAAACGGAATTATTTACATAATTTATATGCTCATATGCATGAGTGAATTTACAAAAAAAAAAAAAAACAATTATAAAATAAGGAAATATTTGCACCAAAAAAAAAACCCTTACGCATAGGTAGCATGTTATGTACCTTGAAATGTTATATTTTATGCGTGATACAACGTAAGATTTTTTAGTTTGCATACCACAAATCCATTGACTAATTAATCATCTTCGTTTGGTTTTCATCTGCTTTGAGGATTGTAAGTCTACACATACTTTTGTGAATTTTTTTTGTTGATTTTATGTTATTTTTGAACTACAGTAAATATACCAAATAAAAAAAAATAAGGGAATTATAACCTTAACACGAATATGGACATGTTCATGGATTTACCTATCCTTATCTGGATGATAGCTGCTTTTTGAAATGTAAATTTATGCAAAAATTCATACTAGACCGCCTTATAGCTGAAGTTGATAAAGAATCTAATGATATGGTGGTTGGGTTATAACTAAATAACGCTAAAAGCAAAAAAAACCTTCCAAAAATACAAAAGAAAAAAATTATAAACAAAATTGGTCAAAGAACAAATTTTGTACGATAAAAAGCTGCTAACCAAACTTACGTGATGGAAGGCGTACGAAAGATGTTCAAAAAAGGGAATGAATAAGAAACGGAAAAGATTCACGAAAGAAAAAAACAAACAGAAAATTATTGCTAAATATGTCTCTGTATATCTTACAGGTGCAAAGATTTTCAAATATCCTCTCATCTGCTTTAGAAGCAATCAATACGAGTGCTTGTATTTATGTGTAAAAAGAAAATCTGGAAATAAAACGGAATCGGTAATAAAATAAATAGAATTTCTTTGAATTAAAAAAATTGTGGGAGGATCGGCGCCTAGTTTATGAATACTCAACACGATCCCGACAGAAGAGGAGATGCAATATCGGAACTCGAGCGCATCTGAAGATTCTCGTGTGCCTCTAAATTTCTTCTTTGCAAAAAAAAGGACCACTTGCTTCGCTTATGAGCGCACAGATTATTATAGTCATAAAATAGGTATTCCTAAGATTTAATTGTAAAATATTTAGTTTTACTAATTTTTTTAAGAAAATAAAAAAAAAATTTATTTGTACAAAAAAAAAATATATAAAAAAGTTTAAAAAATTTTAAATAAAAAAAAACCATTTTGATAGAAGAAGGTATACCGTTTTCTGAACTCATCATTTTTAAAGATCTTAGAAGGAATAAGATGTACTACTAACAATGGTACTAACCGTCATAAAGCAAGGTCACTCAATGAACATATGTGCTGCAAACTGGTCAAGTGTTTTTTCTACTCACAAGCATATGCGGTACAAGATCATTCTTCAAAAGGTATTCGCGCGCTTCCACTTGAAATTTGTAGAGTTACAAGGCAAAAAATGAAGATGTACTCAGAGTTGTTAAAATCGAAAATTATGAGCATATTCTCATTGTGGAGTATATTTAGAAAAGATTGTGAAGTGGTGTGTTGAAGGTGAATGGATAAGACTCTACGTGTGCACTGTTGTCAGAGAGTGATCTTATGCATTAAGTAAGATTAGAACAATTGAACTTTAATGATAGAGTTAAACTATCAATGCTAGGTCTGGCATCACTGAGAGCTATCTGGCAGTACTATGGTTTTTCCTCTCCACAAAATTAATACCGGAAGCAAAATTATTTTTAAAAATAAATGAAACTTTGATTAAAAAAACAACTAATCGATCTAATGTCATTTGTAGGCCATTGAATGATCCTTTACAAATGGATGTTACGTTAGACTCCGGGACATGTGGGAGTATTTTGACTAGCAATTATTTCAAATATGCCCAAAATAATAACTATGCCTCAAAAACTGTTTTCATAATGGAATTTTCTGAAGTCTTGGTCATTTGTTAACAACCTCCAAATCAAATTACTCAACAACCTTACCAAAATTTCCTTTTTGGCAACCATACATGTCCCGGCAGCCAATTCTATGGCATTAAGCTCATTGTAAAATTTATTTAGAGTTGTATTCCATTTATTGTGGTGCTTCTAGATGCCACAATACCTTTTTGCAAGTCCCTTTTTTGATTTTCTTAAAAAACTAAAGTAATTAGACTCGTCCTCTAGTAACACTGAAGACTTCCCCTCTACATAGGTTGTCTGGAAGCCACTTCTTATCGAGCAAAATACTCGTAACTTTAAAATTGAAAACTCATGAAACCACAGTGTGTCCTAAAAATAACCGAACTTTATATTTAAGTCATACAACATGCAGCGCCATCTATTGAAACTTTCACATCCGTTTACATGAATTTAGGTGCGTTTGAAAGAGGATGAATGTATCTTTTTAATGGGACACACTGTGTATCTGGCGGCGGTTTTGTGACAATATTCAATAAACCATGGCGGAAGCGTAGGATGGGGGGGGACCGTTTGAGTTTGAAAAGGCTTATTTTTGGGACACACTGTGAAATTGTGGAAGAAGTGAGGGCTGTTTTGAGGTCAGACC
Organism: Atherix ibis; assembly: GCA_958298945.1. Lineage (NCBI taxonomy): Eukaryota > Metazoa > Arthropoda > Insecta > Diptera > Athericidae > Atherix > Atherix ibis. The sequence continues at coordinate 31,932,665 of OY282607.1, forward strand.
CTTGGTAAACATTAAATCTGAGAAGTAGTTAGTAAAAAAGTCCTTGGAAGACTTAGAAAAAAGGGGTTCTTCGCGTTAGATCGGATATTACAGATTCTTGGATACTTCACCATGATAATGCCTGTTCTCAAACAGCCATCTACATTTTTTTATTTAAAAAACTTAAAAAGTTCCGAGCTTAGACTTCTTGTGATATGGCCCATAGCTTATAACAGGGACTTAAAGTCACTTTTGCGTTTGTTTACATTTATTCTCCACTTGGTAGACCAGTTTTAGAAGATTAAGATTTGTATTTGAGGAAGTCAATTTTTATGCCACACCACGTGTTTACTTAACTTACCTCCGTTAGAAAATTTTTCATTGATATTGTCTTCTAACAAGGTGATAAAATCGCTAACTGCAAAATTACAGGTTGCTCGTCAAACCATCTCTCAACCCGTCAACTATAAGTGCGCTTATAGAGAAAAAAACAATTTGTTGAATTTTCTTATTTCCATCGATTGCATGAAGATTTTCCATATTGATAAGTCAGATTTCCTCGTAAACTGTCATTGAAATCAAGTTTAAATATTGAAATTAACAAAAAAAAACCAACAACAACAATAAAAGCCTTATTATATCAACATTGGAACGAGGAGATGAATTGTTGGAAAAAATGACGTAGATTGGAAAAGCCTAGACAGAGAAAAATAATAAGAAGAAAAATCTTCAAATGAAGGTCAATTTTGCATTGTCTTCGGTTATTGTGCGAAAAGCTTACGTAAAACTACGATAGTTAACGACATACTTAACGTAGTATGTTATGAGTATTTTTAACGATAGTACATAGAATAATTTAAGTTAATTTCATTTTCATTTTATATATAAGCAAATTGCCTTTTAAGGAAAATGCTCAGCAGTCTTTAAGGTCCTTTGAAAATTCATTGCGTAATTGTTCAACTATTTAAAGAAAAAAAATGCATTAAAATTGATTAATTTCGAATTAAAAATAAAAAAAATTGTGGTTTGGTGTACCCACTATTCGTTAAAGGTACATTTTCCCCTTTGATGGGATATGTGGTCTACCTGGTGACTGGGTAGAGTCGACTATAAATCCATTCATATAATCTACTGGTTTGTTAGGTTTTTTGGGACTATACATTTTGATCAAGTGTAAACAGCATCTCTTGGTTTGAAAATCGATTTGAATTGGTTTCTTTTTGTGAAGATGTTGATTTTTATTTCGATTGTGATCCAAATTCAAAGTCAAAATTGAAATCGTCTGCTCGTGGGCACGTCACAACGGATTGAAGTGTACTCTTTATGGTAGACAGTAGACAGTTCTTATGGTTAAAAATATCGAACGCCAATGCATCTGGAAATGTTTGTGCGCCAATGGACATATTTGAAGAAAAAAAAAAACTCTTTCAAAGAATGCGTTTGTGCAAATGAATAAGACGTGGGGCCATAGAAGTAATACTGGTACAAGTACGACTATGTGAATATAAAAGAAGAAAAGTTGAAAACGCAACCCGAAAAAGGGGGTTGAGACTCAGTCGAAATTCTTATGAAAATACCTTTCGTCTTGCTCCCTTTTGGACTTTTATTTTTATTTATTATTGAATTCGTTTTTATTGTTCTACAATATTTGGATTATTTTATTGTTTTCTTTTGAATTGGGTTTCTTGTACTGTATTTGACTACACAACCGTTGATTCTTTTTTATTCGAAATATTTTTAAAATCAAATGTTCTAAAATATTTTAAAAGTCTATAAAGATTTGCACTTTCCTCTTTACTTTAAGTGTTATAATTTTCAACTGTTATTTGATGACTCTTCTGATGCAATTGTAAGAGTAAACAATGTATTTAAGATTAACAAGAACATGACAGGGGACCTCATATACAATATTTCTTGAACAAAATTTGAGTTATGCTTACGGTGATTAAAAATGAATATAAAATAATCACCGGAATGGAAGTGAATAAAAGACTAACAGTTTATTTGGTACCAAATGCACTGAATGCATGTCACCACCAACAGCGACGCCGCGGTCGCTAACACCTTCTGCAGGTGATTCGCCGACAGTGGGAGCTATAAATTTCAATCCAATGCATCAGAATTTTTTGGATTTCGCCTTAAATCAATCACAAATTATCTTAATAACAGTGTACGATGTGACAGCATTTGAATCTCACCGTGTGCAAATAAACTTGAGAATGAATAAAGATGTGGTATAGGATGCAGTGGTGGAAGTGGGGGTGGCTTGCATAATTTCCGTTCATATGCGCTGATGGATCCCCCGTGCAGATGTAGAGACCTGTACGCCGACAAGATCCGTCGCACTCTACGTTCATGGCTAACAAGTTGAACGGTTGCGGTGTGGGGGGCCTGTGTGCGAACATTTTAAAGTTTGTACCTGACATGAAGGTGTACAGAAAAAATGCTGGTGCTCGTGCATGCAAGCGTTCGATCTGATCCGATGCTCTGTCAGATTCGTTCGATATGATAAAAAAGGTGTACCAGCTCATAAGAAATTCAAATCAAAACAAGAAATAGAAAATGAAAACAATAACAAAATTGAAATATAAAACAGAAATATAAAAGAGAGAGAGAGGAAGTGAAAAAAGAAAGGAAATTAAAACATGTTGATGAAGTGAGGGGGCGTCAAAAAATAGCTAAACGATACCGAACCATGGTAAAATGAGAGGTGAGCTTTGTTGGGTGAAAGAAATTTTTTGCATGGGCGCATTAAAAATTATTGGAAAAAAATTTTGTTGTATGGGAAGGGTGAGAGGGTAGCCATATAATTTTATATACAGAAGTACATGTACCTTGAATGTATTAATATTGTGAGTTGATTCAATAAAGAACCTGAAAAAAGAACACAGAATTTATTAGGCTTTGCCATAGCATCCTCCAATTTTTCAATTGAATTTTTTGGTACGAAATAATATCTCGAATTTATTGACTATAAAATCGGAAAAAAATTTGAAAAATCTTATTTACATTTTGACCAGAAATTTTCAAATAATTTTTCTTTTCGTAATTTGTAAAAACTACAGAGCATTAAAAGGCAATTGGCAGTGGATTATAAGGAACCACTGACTTTTTTTCATTTCATTTAAAAATTTGGATAATTTCAAAAATATTAGACCTTAAAAATTTAATATCTGACAATTAACGCACTGGCGAATTTTTTACAAAAAAAAATATTTCGGAGTTACCAGTACTACTCAGTGAATACTAAAATTATGAATGAAAATTTCATAAAAAAGTGAATCTTAAGAGTTATTTAATTTATGTTTCGAAAAGTTAAGTTAAATAAATTTAAACACTTAAAATTTAAATTTCGATAAAAAATTTATTTAATTATCTTGCTTAGATTCTTTTGAGGTTAGTTTTGATGACTTTTTTTTTATATATTTCTGGCCGTAATTTAGACAGCATCAAATCGCACGATCTTGGAGGCCAATTGACAAACACCAAATTTCGAGATTTGACATCACCAAATCTCGGAACAAAGGCATAATATTGCAAGTTATGTAGCTTGTATGTCGCCGTTTTGTTCAAAATACAATTGGCCCATATTAAAATCTTTAAATTCAGGCTTATAACACCTTCAGGTCAAAATGCACACCACACAATCACTATTCGCGTATACAATGTTTTCCCCACCGTCACTTGAAAGTTTTGAGAGTCCCACATACGGGAAATTGGTTAATACATTTTTTTTACAAATATTTGTTTTATATAAAATGGCAAATTTTAAACTAAATAAATAAGACCTTATATGATATATATATTTGACAGCTGTTAAATGACAGATTTGTACTTTCCGAGCCACGAAATAGATAACTTTTTATTTTTATTTATTGAATTTTGTCAAATTGAAGTTTTGATAAGTTTTGTACATAACCATTATAAGTGTGAGGTAATTTTTTAAAAATTGTCCTCGTTTCTAACAGCCATAATTCTCCAGTGTACCTGCATATCTCCCCATTTGCACGTATTTACCTTCCACTTCATTTAGTATCTCTACAATATGGTTTTCTTCACTCATTTTAGTTTACGTTTTTCATTTTTTTTTAATTATTGAATTTTTTTTTTTCCCAATATTATTATTCATCGTCGTCGTTGTTGAAAGAGGTTCACGGGCTACACGCCCCCTTAAGGTTCGAACGGGCTTGTGAATTGTGTTTTGCAACTGAATTTTCGCGTCAAGACCTTTGTTGGGACTTGCGCGTTTCGTTGTGGAGCTATTGCAGATCGGGGTATCATTTTTCTTATACTTTGAAGATTTTTTTCTTCATTTATTTATTTATTTGTCCTGCATGTATAAACCACAATATTTTCTAAAGAAGCATTTTGTTGTTGATCTTGAGCACAGCTTTACTTACTTCGAAATCGTCTAAAGACAACCTACACTACGACTTTTGGTTATAGTCCATGTCTTGTTTCGTGACTCCCATTTACCTAAGGCCATATTGCGTCCAAATCTAACCAAACTTGTCTGCGTATTTGCAAAATCTTTTTTTTTTTTTTAAAAAAACGAATAAAAAATATTAAACAAAAAATAAAGAAGAAAATATAAAAGAAAAAAAAACTTCCCCACGTTTTGATTATAGTTTAAGGGGTTATAAGAAAATAATAATTATTATTATCGCGTTTGGGGCATCTTGTTCTCTCGAACTGTTTGGAATGTCCGGAGCAGATTTTTATACGCGTATCTATTAGCATATTAGTGAGTACTTTTAGTAAGTTGGGTAACTAACGATTTGTGGTGGAACTCTGAAGCTGCAATAGTTCGCCGCTTATTATGGTCAGTTTGGTGAGAATCAGGTAGGTGGGGTAGGCAATTCTTTATTGTAGTTAAAAGTATACTTTTTGTTATTACAAAAAAAACGGGGAAAAATACAAACTGGCGTACTTAGTAAAGTCTGCGAAAAGTGCAATACGCTGCCATTATGATCAGTCAGTACCAATAGTTGGGGTCCTTCGTAAACTTAAATCTCACGGGATTACCGATAACCTATAGGTAAATAGCATGTGTTTTAAAAATTATTATTACCACCTTGACGGGAGGTGCTCTTACTTGATATTTAATGTGTTTTACATTTTGCTACTACACTTGCCGAATGTTATGAAAATGTTGATGCAGTCCGGAGGTGTTGCGATGTTGGCGAGTGATGAGTATTATATGAATTAGGTGACTGTCATAAGGAGCATTTTGGGAGAGACATTGGTCTGGAGTTAGATCCCTGGCCTGTTTGGCTGCTGGTGCATTGGCTACATGATTATAATACCATCGACATTGCTGCAAATGAAGAAAACTTCGTGGCGACCAGAATTTAAATTGAAATGTGCACCTGAGACCGAGTTTGCTTCTGCAAGATGCTAATACGAACATTGGCGATGGCTACTTAGGACGCAGAGCTTGAAAACAGAATATTAAGATTTTCCTTGTTGTCAGAAAAAAGGCACTTAGTTCACTCTTAACATCAGATGAGAGCCAAGTCGAGAGTATTACCGATGCGCCTCCATGCATTTAAGTTATTAACCGATTTACACATGAACATAGCCGTACGAAAATTAGCTTACATGATATTCAAAGTAAAACTTGTAAAATTTTATTTTACAAGCAGGCATAGTTTTAATATTACAAGTGCATAGCACAGTGTATGTTTTACATATATGTATTATATATATGGTAATCGTATACGTCTGTCAGTTGATTTGATGTTGATTTGTTGCTCTTTTGAAGCGTTTTCAACATGACAGACATACCTGTTTTTCTGCGAAATTAACCATTTGTACAAGACGAATACAAAAAGAACATGAATTCAATTGTGTAAAACGATATATTGTACGCTATCGATATTATTATTGTATAATATAATATATGAAATTGGGAATTTCTGAACAAGAAGAATTATTTTTCAATAAATTTCGTATTTAATAATTGATATTAGGAGGGGATAGTAAGTAGCCTGTGGGTGTTTCCCCCATTTTTCAAGGTGAAATTATTTCTTTTAAATCAAATAAATATAGAAGAAAAAACAATTTACAAATATGTATAATTAACAACTTAATATAGGTATAAGAATCTACACAACCCATAAGAGATGTTTACATACAGACGTTTATTTAACAATCCCTCCTCTCTGAGGAAACGGACCCTTTAAAATTAATATTAAAAGTTTTGGAATGATTTCAATTCAGGAAAAATAAATTTATTTAAAAAACAATTGATAAAATTTGAATTAATTACCCTTGCATATTGACCTGAAAAAATTTACCTAATATTCATACTTAAAGAACTTTTTTACTCCACTTTAAGAAAATTTCCAAATCCATCAATTTGCATAGAAAATTTCCAATTCTCCATCCACTCATACTTTCAGAAAGTAAAACAAAATTTGCCATTACCAGAAAGAGTTGCTAATTTTTAAAAAAAATTTTTTTTCTTCACTTTATTATATATTTTAGAGCAGGACTCGATAATTTTGAGGTAATTTTTTAATGACTATTTCGCGCATTTCGGACAATAATTCGGTTATTTAGATTTTAAATGGTCTAAAGTTAGAAGAGGGACGACGTATAAAAGCCTCAAAACGCACAATCATTTAACATCATCGAGTCTCGAAATTATGGATCCTGAAAACTTTTCGCGCAATAAAATCAAAATCCCCTTTTTTGTTTTCAAAGCAATACGGCATAATGACAGCTTTAGATTTAAATCCACCGATCAACAAATAAGCTTCATCATTGACGAAAAATTAGTTCGAAAAAATCAGCTTATCTTTAATAAAAAATTTCAGACCCTTAACTACACAAACGACATCTTGGATGACATATCTAATTGACAGCTGTTAAAAAACACGGCTACACTTTCCAAATCATGTGCTAAAAGTGAATTGAGTCATTTTTATCTAAATTTTGAACGCATAAAAGGATGCTGAACTGTAAATTATTTTTCCATTGATATTAATATTTTAATCAAATATCGCCAAAATTTCTCAGGTGACATAAAAACCCGTACACTAACCATTTTTATGATGCAAATTTATAAAAACCGGAGTAGCATAGGTTATTTTTTGTCTGAACGTAAGTTCCAAAGAAAAAAAAAGCTTACCAAAGAAAAAAAAATTGACAGAAAAAAAACCATTTATTAATGGAAACAATGACAAATGTATAAAATAAAATTGATACAAAAAAAATGTTATTTCCATGAAAAATTTACTATAAAAATGTATGAATCAACTGCATTACAATTGTTAGTTGTTACCTTGACAATTAAATTGCAAATTGTAAAAATATATAAAAGAAAAACGAAGACTGATCTCAACTTTTTGGAATAATTATACCTGGTTTGATGGTTAGGAGAGCACGTGGCCTTATAATAGTATTAATTTTCTAATGACAATAGGAAAAAAAAAAGCAAATGGTAAAAATTTGATAAAATGCATTGAAAACTGTTTAAAAAAATGTCAAATAAAATTGCGTAGAAAAATAAAAATGGATGGTAATGAATAGACCAAGCGGTTCGAATGGGAATACGATTAGAGAGTGTGAATGAGGGTTTAAACTTCGTAGTACACAGTCATAGCTGTTATTAATCGTACGGATGTCTTAATGGACGGAAAGGGCATGCAAAAAAGACTGGAGGAGTACCAGAAAATGCAATAGAATATTTCACATTAATATTGGTGGCGTATGCATTTTTCTAGCGGAGACTGTAGAAAAACCGAGTAATTGAATAAGCATAAAAACCAGCTGAGTATGGGGAACAGTGCCGCGTATTAGTGGTATTGTCAGGAAAAAGTTTTTCTTTTATGATTTTCCGCATTTTGAAAGGGAAAAAAATGTTGTTTTTTTCCGTGTCTTTTTAATACAATTTATTATTTATTCTTTTTTCTTGTGGAAAACACAACAACAAAGTAAAATTCCATTCATTTGGTATTCACGTCTTACCTGTGTTTGCGGGCAAATGCAATTCGCCGGAAAGCTTTCGGAAAAGCACTGATTGTGTTTTTTTTTCTCTCTACAGAATGCTTTCTATTTATAATTTTATTTTCATTTTCTTATAATTTTTTTTTGGTCATATTAAATATATCAGATTTAAACATTTTTATAAAGTTCATTGTTTAATATTCATACACACATAAGTACATGTGTAAATGGGAAAAAAGTAATGTTACAAAAAAAAAAACATTGGAAAATATCTCCTCTCTAAACATATAAATACATACATTTATGGATATAAATGTAGTTAAAAGTATATAAAACAATATGCATTCAAACATGACTTGATGTCAGATAAGTTCTGGGAAATAGTGAATAATGGCGAATTGTTAAATGTTATAGCGTACAAGCGCGTATGCGTCAGATTTAATTTGATAGATCATATCACCCCCACCGTCTATCTCATTTGTATAAGTGTAATTGTTTAACAAAATAAATAATAAGAAATATTTTTGTATATGGTGTTATGGGAGAGGGAGATGGGGGTTGTGCTTTGTGGGGTGTATTATGTGTAAAAAATTTTTTTTTTTGATAATGGTAATGGTTAGGCATAAAATTTTTTTTCTTTTTGGTTAAATTTTTGATATTTATTTTAAAGCAAATTCATTTTTTGTCCAATAATTTCGAAATAAATACTATCGTAATTAGTACTGTTAAAATAATTTAAAAAATTTGTACTTTTTATTATAATAGACTTTTTTAAAAATTACTTTAATTTTTTAAAATCTGATAAGCTTTATTGGCACAACTGGTCTCATTAAACGTTGACGAAATTACAAACAAAAAATGTAATCAAGGATCAGAGATGGGAAGATTATATTTACTGATTGATTTGAATAAAGTACGTTTAAAAATTTTAGCTTTTCGTTGAGCTATTCTGTACACCATCTTGTATACTGTGCTTAGATTAAAGAACCACTAGCTAAATAGGTCAGTTCGTCATTTTAAATTATTATTTGATTATATTACTTGGACATACGAGGTCTGTTTAAAAAGTATCGCGAATTTTGAATTTCCGCGGGTTACATATATTCGATTTGTTGTGGCGTTATGTTGGTACTCATGTCTCTCACCTTAGATTAAAGAAGAACTGGATAGGCCTCTACACAAAAATTCTGTCCAAATTTTTGAATACAACAGAAACGTAGTAAATCATTGGGAGCCAATTTTAAACTTCAGTATTCGATTGAAGCGGTTCGTTCAAAACCGATTTTTTAATATTGCGGATTTTGTTGTTTGATGGAATTAGTTTTGGAAATTTATAATAAAATACAGTATTCTATTTTAAAATATTATTTATTTATTTATTAGATATTTCACTATATATTATTTATTAAAACAGAATTATAAAGTGGAAGAGCATATAAAAATATTAATTGTAAGTTATTTGATTATATCAAAACAATTATGTGCACAATAAGAAGTTAATCATATACAACATTAAAGGAAATGCTTTAAAACTAAATTACAAGCTGAAAAATTTAATATACTTAAAAAATTAATAACTAATATTTTAAAAAAATTAAAAAAATATTATTTAGTAAATGCATTATAATATGGTCTAATAGAGCAAGCAAAAAAAAATTTATTTAAATAATAAGCTTGCCGAAGAATAAACTTTATTTATTTTAACACAATGAAAACAGCAATGGAAAATAGACTGTAAAATTCGGTCCCTTAAACTTTCTTACAATCACTTTATATACACCGGGACTGAACTATTGTATTTTATGGTAAACATTGAACTGTCAACATCGCATTTGTTTACATTTATTGAATGCCGAACTTTCCACATTTTAACCAATTTTTGGATAAAATAAATCATTCAAAACCATCTAAAAACATTATAAACTAAATTTTTGTTAATTTCTGTAGTAAAAATGAAAATGTTAACTTACCGAAAGAAAGAAATTCCCAGCTTCCTCACAAAACACTTCATTTCCTGAAATAAAAACTTCGTATTAAGTTTTATTAACAATATAACTATTTACATAAATACTTACTTTTTCGTAAATACTTCAAAAAACATAAAATATACACTTTTACTTGTACTTTCCGATAAGTGTCAAAATAAAACTTTAAAATGACAAAAATTGCCCGTTTTTTCGGTATGTCACTACTTTCATGGAGAATGGCGCGTTTGAAAACTCTTCTAAAGTCTACAAAATTGAGGCGCTTTATATTTGATTCATATTTACGAAATGAACAGTAAACCTCAAATAGAATTCCATTTCGTATCAAAAGATTGTACAAAAAATAAAAATTGCCTATTGTTGTGTTTAAATTGTATTTTTGTTTGAATTAAAATGAATATAAATTATGGTTTTGCAATTCAATAAATTTGTATGACGACAACTAGATGGCAGTGGGTGTCATGTCTACATAAAAAAATCTACACAAAAATATCCCGCTTTTGCCATTTCTCGCCGCTTGGCAATAATTTGTACACAAAATTGCGTATACATATACGATAAGGGCCTATCCAGGTATTCTTTAATATAAGTCTCTCACTTATGCCGACAAGTTCAGCCATTTTGAATGTTCAGTTAATTTTTGACAGCTGCTTTGCTTGCATGTGTTTTGGCTCGTCTTCAATTTTTGCCCATGTTCGACCAAAAACGGCATCACATTAACATTGCTATGACGTGGAAACCAAAGCTCAAGTATCCCAATAGAAGCTGCCGCACGAGCCAAGACCGAAAAAAGCGCGCCAAGTTCCGCCGAATGTGAAGGTTTTGCTTACAGTTTTCTTCGATTGCCGGGGCGTGATGCATCATGAGTTTCTGCCACGGTAGAACGGTCAATAAGGAATATTACCTGCAAGTTATGCGCAAGTTGCGCAAAGCAATCCGACAGAAACGATCGGATTTGTGGAAGAACAAAAATTGGCTTTTGCACCATGATAACGCCCCTGCTCATGCATCGTTGCTTGTGCACGAATTTTTGACCAAAAACAACCCACTAATAATGCCGTAGCTACCGTATTCCCCAGATCTGGCTCCCTGTAACTTTTTCTTGTTCCCGAAACAGATTCTTTGATCCATTTTTTGGAATGGGCAAAAATAGAAAACGAGGCAAAACACGTGCAAGCAAAGCAGCTGTCAAAAATTAACTGAACATTCAAAATGGCCGACCTTGTTGGCAGAAGTGAGAGACATGAGTACCAACATAACGCCACAAAAAATCGAAAATCGTATATACGTAACCCGCGGAAGTTCAAAATTCGCGATACTTTTCGAACAGACCTCGTATATCTATAATGCATGGAATATATTGTAAGATCATTAAAATCGCTGCCAAGAGACTTCTATAGTTAGACGGCGTTTTCTGTAGCTTAAAAAAGAAAAAGTCCAACAAATTTTTAATTTTTTTAAATTTTCTGACTCAATTCTGGCACTAAATTTGCGTTTTGACTACACATATGCATATGCTGTTAACTGAGCTGAAACGTGAATGCATACAGTAAATTATGAAGGGCCACTAAGGACTAGAGGGAACAATATTCAATATTAATGCAAACACTGATTAAGGGATGTGCGTTTACTATTATGAGTATGAATATGAACATCATAATGACAAGTACTTATTTGTCGTTAAAAAATTTTATTTACTACAAAGAATAAGGGATGATATGTCATACGATGGTTGTTATTTATTCGTTGTTGCATGATTATTATTTGTTCATATTTTATAGCAAATTTGACGCACTTTTCAGAAATAGGAAAGGGGTTGAGGAGAGGGGGTTGTTCGCTAGCTTTTTAAAGAAACTTCACATATAAGAGAATAATATTATTTCAAAAAGTTGAAATATTTTATTCGAAATTTTCAAAGTATTTTTAAGTATTTATATAATATAATTGTGAAAAGGGAATGTTGGCAGAAACAAAACTGTCGAGAAAACTTCGTAGAGACAGAATAACGATTGGTGTATGAAAATTGCACATTTAGAAAACCGACATGCGGCGTTCTCTATGTTAATTTTGCTGAAGATTTATGACTAACGACCAGCAAAGGGCAAGTTATTAACAGAACTCAATTAAAAAATTGTTGCTAAATAGTTGTGAGAAGTGCCGCCATTGATTCCGTCCACTGTGACTCTTGGTCTGAGACTGGAATCAGTTCAGTATGATCCGTAGTGGCATTATGCCTTCATATCCTAAATGACTTGTTAGGCTCTTGTTAAGCTGTTTCTACATCTTCGACATGTGGAAAAGAAGTTTTGTACAATCTAAGCGCACAGGTTATTTTCTTAGATTTTATTTCTGATTTTTTTCCCGTTTCTTATTTTTTCTAACAACCACTTTAGAGTTTAGAAGAAGACCATTATTCGTATGTGGGGCCGTTCATATATTTTACCTACAGTATAAGTTTGAACAGCAACTATACAAAATAAAGAGCAAACATTTTTATGAAAAATAATGGGGGGTAAAAGAGAAATTGCGTTAAAGAGTGCTTTCCGCTGACGGTATTTGAATATATGACAAAAGTTACGAAATACTTTTCGAACTTGTTATTTATGTTATTTTTCATTTACTTTAAAGTAAATATCATCTAGTGAAGAATTTTTTTTATTTCTTTATACATTTAAGTATTTCTATTTCCAACGTAAAATTGAAGGTGCCCAGCATTTAAATAATTTATCGTCGTTGTTAGTTCACCCTTGCCATAAATTTTTATAGGAAGGGGAATGTGGAGTAATTTAACAACAACTACTCAGCCATATTGTGAAACTCATGCATGCAGAAACTGACTGCAATTTACTCTCATAAACTTGACTAATTCTATACGCACAAATATGCAAAATTGATTTAATACCAATCGTAATTGCTGCCATAATTCAATTGAAATTTCAATAAATCCAAGTAAAATATTTCAACAAATAATATTCAAATGTTTTTCGAAAGTACTAATTACTTAAGGAATTATTGTTAAATGAATATTTTTGAAAATAACCACTTTTTAAACTATGATTTTATATTAATTTAATTAATTTTTTAAAAAAAATATTAAATTTAAATAAACAAAAAAAGTAGAATTTAATAATACTAGCAACTGGAAAAGATTTTTTAAAAAAATTTTCAATATCTCGTCTCGTAAAATTTTCCTGCCCCAATCATTTTGTATGTTGCAAAAATGTTTGTCTACATCTAATTCGTTTCCATACCTTTTCATAATAGAATGGTAGAAAAATAAAATATTGAAATTTGGGGCAAGGATTTGTTAAGCTTGGTAAATTCACGAGTTTGACTAATGAAAAATTGCACCGAGCCTATGTCGAACATTCCTGATCAACAGCCTACATTTTTTCGGTAGAATAAAACGCTTTTGGAAAGCCGAGAAGCAGTGAAAACGAACATCGAAAACTGATGAAAGTTTGAATTGAGTGAGGGCTCTTGTATGGTCATACAGTCGATTAGTACTGAAGCTCATGAGTAGTCCTTAAAAGGCTCAGAAAAGGGTTCTTTGCGTCAGATCAGTTGAATGCTTCCAGATGGCTTCACCATCACAATTTCTTCTTTTTGAGCACTACAACTCTGTGTGGGTTTGGACTTGCTTTAATACTTGTCTCCGTGCATCTCTATCCCCTTGCTTTCTGCTTCCAATTTTTGCCAACAATCTTCTTAAATGTTTCATTCATTCCATCCAGTCACCTATTTGTTGGTCTGCCTTGGTTTTTTCTCCCTTCATGTTTACTATATAATGAGTTTCTTGGCATTCTATGTTCCCCTTGCAGGTGGACATGACCAAGCCATCTGAGCTGACCAAACTTTATTGTTTTTACTATGTCACCTTCCTTCCTGGACGTGTTTTTGTCAAAAAATGGCATTTCTGTGATTTTGCAACCGCCCTATTCAATTGATCTAAGTCTGTGTAACTCAAAAATAATTGAAAGGACGTCATTTTGGTAGTGCCGATAAAGCTTTGGTATTGTTGATTATATCCAAATTAGTATAACCGAGAAGCTGAAGGCGACTCCAGTATTTTAAAAATAACTTCTATTTTTATAAGTAATATCTACTTTAATTTTGGATTAAATAAATAGAAACTGCAAGGAGCTTAAGAATGAACTTTTAAACATATTCTAGGGGTTATTTTATACCGCCATGACTATGACGCCATTTATGAGAAGCTATCTAAACGAGATTTGTCTATTGTTAGTATGGAAAATAAAAGGGAGAGTTTTATTCAATTTTCTATTATCAGCGGTTAAAAAGGAGACTTTACAATGGATTTGCTGGATCCAGGAGCTCGGTAATGGAAGGAATCCTGTTCGCGCAATAATTCTTGGTCAGAATTTCTCCAGCTTTTCGGCACTTTTGACTTTAAGCGAATTTTTATCAACACTTTTATTTACACTCAAATACTATTTTAATTTCTTTCTATTTTTTGCATTATTTTTTTATTTTTTTTATAGAAAATAACAATAATTTAAAAATAATTTCATACACAAATTGGATGAATTTTTATAATTTGGACATTATCCGATGTGGATGATAAAAACAAGACAGTAACCCAAAAAAAAGGGCTTCCGAACAATTCAAATCAAATCAGAAACCATAAAAATCGTTTTAGCATGAAGACAATTTTTTTTGTTATGTTCTTCCCGATAGTCTAGCTGCCATTACAATTCAGCCACCACTATCACGACTTTGCCCTATAATTATGGTCAGATTTAACGTGAAATTTTTTTTTTATAAAAACATATAAAGAATGGAAAAGAAAAATGGGAGAGGGTAAAAAAATTTTTTTCTGTCAATAATTTATCATATTTTTCATATCGAATTCAGTGAACACATAATAAAATTTATATTCGTCAAGTAGCGCTTATAAAATTTAAATTTTTCATTACTATTGTACACTTATATTTGTCATATTTTTAGTTGGTGAAAAAAAAATAATCCAAAACAAAACCAAAAGAGAAAAAAAACTACGTACAATAAAAAGAAATCATAGAAAATGTTAGTAAATATGAATAGACAACCAAAAATGGCAATTATTTCGGTTATAAATTGTCCAATTTTCTATATTTGACGCGCACCTAACTGTGACATGAATTTCGTGTATTTTGGTTGTCGTTATTTTCTCATAAAAAAGAGTTTTGTTTTCTGTTGAAAGGTTTTCTATTTTTTGCTAAATAATATAATTTTTGTCATTTTATTTACTATGACCTGCTTATAATTACATTCTTGAAGGTTTTTTTTATTATTCGGAAAAATCTGTACCTTTTCTCGAAAATTTACTTAAAATACAAAAGGGGGAACAGTAAATGTTAAGTTCTCTGTTTTGTAAATTCAAATTGCGCGGGAAATTTAACCTGTGCATCAAATGTCACAAAGGAGTTCAAAATTTTCTACATCTTAGAAGATTTGTACAGACCTTTTATTAGATTTTCTTTGCTAGTTTTTTTTTGTTCTTTCTCTTATTGTACATAACTACAAAGAGTTTGCCATAAAAATAAAATTAAATAAACGGGGAAAAAATTGACATTTTATCACGCTATCTGATGATGACGAGAATTGCGTGCATTTCAGTGTGACAAACATAAAAAAAAAGTTTTTTTATTCATTGAAATATTTGTTGTTTTCCTGCCTAACCAAGTTCATTGTTTTTGTTTTAAAATAAAGAGTGTGGGGTTTTTTCTTAAAAAAAAAATATTTCTTCGATAATTTCTCAAATATTTTCCGTCAATTTTTTCTTCTTCTTTCTTAACTGTCATTATTGTCATTTTAGAAATTTGTATGCCCTAACATAACCTTACTTTTTAAGTTCGGGTAGTATGGCCAAAATAATGAGAACTGAGGTTATGTTATCTTATTTTTATCTGTTGATTATCGAATACCTAAGAACGTGAGACCGGATGCATGACATAATATTTGAATGAGAAATTATTCTGTATAATAGTACGAAGCTGCAATAAATTATTATATATTGTATTAACGAAAATGTTGCTAGAATAATTACCTTTTCCTTTGGTCTAGAAAAAATTTTATATTAGCATATAAGGAGTGGTTTATGTGACCAAAAAAAAAAAACCAAGACGAAATATTAGCAGATTATTTTTATTATTATTATTATTACTTAATGTGTGAGTTATTTGATTACCCATTTTTTTTTTGTTATTTATAATCAAATAAAAATAAAAAAGTGTAATTGAGGGTTATGAACTTATAACAGTTAAGTACCCAGTGGTCCGAAAATTTCTTGTTTTAATGTTTAGACTTGGAATTTAATTTTATTTTGCTTTTTGAATTTTAGTTTTTAAATAATCGCTTTTTTAATTTTTTCCAACAAAAAAAAAATAGATACGGAAAGTTAAATTAAATAACGAAATTTTTTTAAAGATTATATTGGATAATAGTCTCGCCATTATCCAATATAACATCATTTACGAGACTTCTCGCAGTACTCTGTTCTTTTGAGGACATTTTTGATTACTTTTTCGCATATGTTGGGCTGTAATTCGACCATTAATTGATGTATTTCCATTTTTAAATCCTCTAACATTTTTTTGCATAGCCTTATACAAAAAGTAATAGTCTTATTGTATGGCATAATCTTGGAGGCATCAAAATATCATAACTTTAAGTAAACTGGGAACTTTTTTCACGCAATAAACAAAAATTTCAGGTCATATGTGGCTTATGGTACCATTTTTTTGAAACCTCATATGGTCTAAATTCAAATCTTTAATTTATTTTAAAATAAAGTCAGGTATCATACGCCCATTGCTCGCAGCATTGCAGGTAACCGTCTCTGCTTCCTCATTTTCGAAGAAATCCGACTAAAGGCACTCTTTTTTTCTTCAATACAATGGCTTCTGCACATTCATTGTGAATTTTCGGAGGGCCATATATGACAATTTAACTTATTGACGCATTTGGAGAGCGATAAAAGTGCCTCATCGCTGGAAAAAATTATTCCAGCACTCAATCGGTGTATCTTCGTAAGTTAAAACGATCTATATTGTAAAATTTCAATAATTAAACTAAAAAACGCCATTTTGGATGACATATATATTTGACAGCTGTCAAATTATAGGTTCATTCTCTTTGAATCATGTTTTTTTCATGTATATAAAACAAACGTCACTAGATAAAAAAAAGATTGATTATTCTCAAAATTCAAATAAACGCTTTTTTTTCTTCCAATTTGTCTCAATAAAACTAAATGAAATAAATTCACAACAACTTCCCTCCAAAATGTAGGAATAAATTGTACACAGTTGACCAAATGTTGTTGAAAAATTATATTTTCAATTCGAAAATTGTTCAACCCCAAAATTTTCTACTCGTTGCCTAAACACATTCATTATTTTTCAAGTATGAGAATTTCAATGAACAAAAAATTGATTTTGTATTTTATAAAAAAAAACATTACATTTAAAGAACATTAAAATCATATAAAAAAATTGTAACAAAAAAAATGCATACAAATTTATAAACTTCTTGTGTAATTTTCAATAAATTTTTTTGTCCATCATTGCGCAATTGTGGACAATATTTCAAGCCTTTTCCTTAAAAAAAGAAACACAAAAAAAATAATTTAACGTAAAAAGGGTAAAACTTTCATTGGAGTATTTTTGTAATTTAATTTAGTTTATAGTGGCATCAATAAATTTTATCGTTTAGGCTTCGTTTAGTTCGATTTTATTGCTTTAATGTCGTTTCGTTCGATTTAACGCTTATCAGACGAGAGGGCTTTTTTTTCCTTCTGCGATATTCTTTAGTCTACGATGAGCTGTAAACTTCCTTTATTGATCGATTGACATTTTTATTGGAGTTTTTTTTTATTTAAAAAAGATGTTCTTATTTTTTTATTTGGCCAGTCATATGCCTTTCTCTTACGCTAACGTTTAACAATGATATTATTAGGGCCACTATATTAATAGGCAGAAGAAAAAAAATGCATACGAGGACACGTAATGGTCATCAACGATAATGCCAATCCCAATGACTTTTGGACAATTTAGAATGTGTGTACGACTGTGGATGGAATTGTACAGTTGGTCAAGTAAGGGTCGACAAGTAACTCTACTCGATCTGAAGCTGAACTTACCTGATGATTAATGCCGGGCAATACATTGATCTTTAAGTCCAAGTCACACAATCCGTACTATCTGAACTGAGAACAGTGGTGATCTTCATCTCATATCTATTAGCATTTGCGGTATTTCCAGATTTTTTATTTCTTCTTACAGTAGATATTTTATAGTAACTATGAAATATAGGAAATTATGAGTAGATTACCAGGTGTAAAAAAAAATATATAAAATCGAATCGGGGAAGAGGGAATACTCATTGACAGGTTATGTATGCTGTGCTAAAGGAAGAATTCACATTTTGACATGATGACATTATTCTAATAAATATTTTCCATTTGAAATGAATTTTCCGCAATTTGCACCAGTATGCTGAGTGCACAGAAAATGAAAACTTAACAAACTAGGCGTATTGCCGCGATTGCCTATGTTTTATGACAGGTTATCAAGTTTGGCTCAAGCAAAGATCTAAGATACTCACTTACTTGTTAAGTAAAATACTCGATGATACATTCTCGTACTTGTTGAATATACTATTCGTTTGCCTTGGAAGTAGTTTTTTCCGTAAATGTGGATTTAGATTCGAACGTGACATAGTGTAGTGTATCTGCTGGTTTGCCTTCCTATGTTCGAGTACATGTGCTGCATAATTACAGATATTAATAAATGCGTTTCCTTTTTAATGCAAACAAGTCACTCTCTGATAGGTCTCTATGTCATTCTGAGTCTCGTAAGATAGACGACCAACGATCTGCTCGATGGACGATCAGTTCACATAAGACTGCGCAAAACATAAACGCAATTTCCAAATGAACAATTTCTTTATAGATTTATTCGTATCTTTTAGTGTTGATACTGTATTTATATCAAATGCATATTTATTATACGATCGAAAGTAGCTCTAGTTCAGAGGTTGATTCACCTGTGCCCTCGATTACCATAAAATGATCGTGAGAATTAGATCAGTGAACACTTTGAGGATTAAAATGCTATGGTATCGGCTAAAGTTAATTTATAGATAGTTACTTAATCTTCTACGATATAATTTTAAGATTTTCTTATATTGATATTATTTATGTTTTTTTTTTATTGTTTAGCTAGAAATTATATAAGAGAAAACGGTAAAAATTGATAAATCTTATTTCTAGTTTATGCTGTAGGAACTTTTGTTAAAAGAATATTATTTGTATTATGGCATATAAGCTAAAATCAATATTTATAATTTATAATGAAAAAGCTGAATTATTTGTTAAATATTTGGTAACTACTGTTGATTTGTATGACGATAAACAAATCACATACTAATAAAAGTTACAACAAAACAATGTTCCCAATCCCTATGAGCCTTCTGAACTGAGATCTGCTATTCTTCGCCTTTCCAATTGAAAATTGTCCTGGTATCGATCTAATAACAGCTCTTATCTTGAAGCAAATTTCTAAAATAAATTTTAGTCCTTATTACATGAAAATAAACTTCTCTGGAAATACACTATCTACATAATATCTTATTAGATTCATATCACTCCCAACGTCACTTTCAAGTAGTTAATACTATTTCAGCTAGAGTCCCACAAGGCAGTGTTTTTGGTCCGATTTTATGTAACATTTATATCCACGACATCCCATCTGACTCTAAGACTTTCATTGTCCATACAATCCTTCATATAGCTTCTATTTATTTACAATCCCATAAAGATGAAGTGTGATTTAAAATGAACAGAAGAGTACTTTTACTCTTTACTAAGTCCTTAATAGCAATATGATTTTTCAATTAGCTAAAGTGCGTTACTTAGAATTTCATCTAGACAAAATATTAACGTGGACTAAAGAGACTTGTAACTTACAGACAACTACTTAGACTACTGGACAACCGTTCAAAATTCATCACAAATAGAAAACTTTTAACCTACCATTTTGAACTTATGAGCATTAAAAAACCATTTTGAACTTATGGGCTTCAACGAAACAGTCCAGTTCCTACTGGAATTAGTTCTTACAATCCAAGACCCTCCGCAAAATTGGTAATCCCTTCTTTTATATTCATAATAATATAATGCATCGTGATTGTCATGTTTTCTTTGTTCAGGACCTTTTTTATAATTTCACTCGTAGGAGAACTTGCTTCTATTGCGATTCCTAAAAATACTAACCGCTGACTAAAGAGATTATTAGAATCTTCAGACTCTCATTATTTGGAGACACCCCGATCGGTATTTACTGCTAATATTATATATTAATTTGTGATATAAATTTACTTATTACAATATATTTTTAGTTATAATTTCTATTACAAAATGCAAAAAAAATTCATAGATTCCCATTGGAGTTCTGTAGAAATTCCAAATAAATTTGTTCTGTTAAATTTTCCAGTATTTTGTAATTCTTATTTCTGATCGCAAATTACGAGTACTAAAGGACATAAAAATAAGACTTTCACATATTTTCCTTATCACCAAATTGTTTTAATATCAGAATTTTTTCTAATAAACTAAGTGTTAAGCTTTACAGTTTACAGTGATGATCATCATATTCGCATATGTCATACGAAAAGGTTTGAGTAGTGCGTGTCAGTAAATAATTTTCTATGTTCAATTCATGCTTGATGAATTACATAATTTTATGTTTCTACCGAGACACTCATAGTATACAATAATTTACAGAAAAGTTTACATATGTTTAGTTAATGTCTTTAAATATAATATCAAATCGTCTTTATTCGTTTATTTTTGCATGCACAGCTTATTTATTCAATCTACACGCAACTCCATCTCTTGGAATTGAGTGTACTCAAAATATCAACAATTTTTAACTAATGATCATTTATTTCTTCAGTTGCTTTAATTTTAAATTGTTTCGCTCATATTAGGAAAGCAGTGTTTTTTGCAAATTTTTTTTTATTATTATACAATATAAATGTTGCTTTGATTTTATTGATATTGTAGATAAGATGTTATGCAATAAATACAAAACTTACTAAAAATACATTTAAAGTTCAGATTCATTATATTGCTTAAACTCGACGGGTGTGTTTTTAAAACTCTAAACTATAAGGATTATCTCGAAAAACACAATATTCTCCAAGATCTTATTAAAAAAAGTCCAAAAGTGTTAAATGGTGCGATGTACGAGGACAATTTACATGCCCACATTTCGAAACTATGCGTCTTAGGAACTTTTTGTGCAATAAGGCCAAAATTTGTTATATTGTGTAGGTTGTGGCATCGCCTTGTTGACTAAACTAACAAGGTCCAGATTAAAATTTTGAAGTTCATACCAAAAAGAGTTGGTTATCAAACGGTCATAGCGATCAGAACTAACAGTAACCGTCTTTTGTTCTTCAAATAAAAACGGACCAATACCACCTTCAGGCCAAATGGGATTTTCACGGATACAATGGCTCTGCCAAAGTCACTTTTTGTTTTCGAAGAGCACCATATATGGCTATTTTATTTACTGACGTATCTATTGCTTGCAAGAAGTGAGCCTCATCGCTGTAGAAAAAACACGTGGCTCCGCTAGAGTCCGTCGTTTTTTTTCAGTTTAAATGCGTTTTTTGATTGTTAATCGATCGATTCATAATAAAATATTGCAAATCTTAAATTATAAAAAAAAAATATTTTGGATGCCATATTTGTTTGATAGCTGTCAAAAGACAGAGCTGCACTTTCCGATACTTACGATGATCCCCATCCAAACTTATGTTTTGATATTTGGAACTAATACGATCGTGACAGTAGCGATCGTATCTTATCGAATTAATTATTTTGCGATGTACATAATTAAAAAAGCATAAGGGATTTTATATTCTCCTGAAGTTGACCGATATCTACCGATGTTATTTATTTTATTTTATAATTTAAATAAGCTAATGACCTGTCATATTGATATTGGCGTACTTAAGTCGATCTTTATAATAAAAATATCAAAACGTCAACTTGCTGTGATATGATACAAGCGAATCCGGTTATTTCAGGAATCAGGAAGAGATTTTTTGTTACATGTGCATTGAGTGTAGATTCAAGTGATCGATATGTCCATTAGAATTTGTCACACATTTTTGAACACATGGGAAAGTTAGTCTGGTATCTTGTCCAACATATACCAATTAATTAGTGTATATTCAATTGCGATTTCCGAACATTTTTCTCATATTTATCGTAAGTATTGGCATACATTAAATAGTAGAGAATTTAAGTATATCAGGTGATTTTTAAGAAATATTTCCCATGATCATGAACGATCTACGATAGTATTATTTTTTGGTATTTATTTTGGAAACAGACTATTTAAACGTAAATTAAAATTATTCTTACCTTTTAAGAGAAGTAATCTGACTTTCTCTTATATAAAAATTGTTTTCTTTTTAAGAAAAAATCATATTTCTAATATTGAAAATTTATTTTAAGCCTAATCCAATACTACAAATCTCTTTTTCTGCTCAACCAAAATTTATCATTTATTTTTAATTAAATTCAAAAAAAAAACAAAACAGAGTGTTAAAAAAATATAGTAAAAACCATATTAAAAAGGTAAATTTCGTAGACTGACTTTTATGACTAAGAATCATCAGCACGTGTATTATTTGAAAATTCTAACAGGTGTTGACTTCGAATAAATCTTTGGGCATAAATATTTTTTTTGTGTGTAATTATTTGGATAGAAAAAAAAAACATTTTTGAGAAATATAAGGAAAATATGAAATAATAATAACTTATGATTATAGAAGAAAATGAATTAAAAACTAATCACAGAAGTCCTCTTTTCGTTTATGCCAAAATGTGAGCACACGTAAAGGAAAAGCAGTTAATTCAAGGTAACTTTCAGAAATCCCATTAAAGTCACATTAATTTAAAAAGTCAGTGATGCGTCGGTTCGATTCACTCTGGAAATTTTTATCTAGATTTATAATGAATTATTGCGACTGTATGTCTGGGCACTTGGAAGCTAAATCTAACCTGAATGTTTTCTTATGTAGAGCAGCCTTAGAAGTTAGTTGGCTGGTTGTATGAGAGTTCCGAGTATGTGTGTTCGTATTATGGTAAGTGAGTTCTGTGAATTCATTAGAGAGGTAGTGATGACATCCCCCAGTAACTCTAAACTAACAAACAACGATGTTAATTTCATGTTTCTGATTTTATATGTTCATTATCGACAAGAAATTTCCAACTACTCAACATTGATGAATGATCCAAGAAATCCCTAATGAATCTGACCATGATGGTCGAGTGCGATCTTCTTCCTTTGTTATTTTTTTAGCCAAATCTTCTCATTATATTATATATAGATTATATTGTAATGATATTCAAATGTCTATCACAACAACTCCTGCAGGACTCGAAACGTTTGAGGTAATATTTTACTAAAAGATTTTTGCACAGATTTCCGGCTGTAATTCGGTAATTACTTGAGCAATGTTAGTTTTTAAATGCTCTAAAGTTGCAAGATTATCTACGTAAACACGATTTTTTGCCTAGATTTACAAAAAAAGTTCAATGGTATCAAATCACCGATATTGGAGGTTAATTGATATTAAAAAATCTCAAAATTATGTATCCTGGGAACGGGGTGCATATCACACCTGCGACCCAAAATGCACGACCCAAAACTTTTCGGTTAATTGCGGATTTTCAGAAAAATAAGTCCTAGGTAACGGACATCCGTTTTTTTTTAGAATATAACCACAATTAAGGATTATCTCATGAGCCTGTTCTCGGCAAAATGTAAAAGTAATGTGAACACATTTTTGCTTATTCACCTTTTCTCTCCATATTTTGAACTAGGGCCCTACGAAGTTGATGTGGTTTTCTAAAATTGTAGTGACTGTGAAAAGATTTGTATACTGGATAAAGATGCCTGAATTGTCGGCATGTGTTGCGGTTAGCATATTATTATGATAAGAAATACCATATTTATAAATGTAATAAAGAATTGGACTCAGGTGGCAATCCTGAGGAATGCTTATTAAACTTGAAAGCAAAATATTCATTTACTAATAAGTATTTAAGAAGAAAAATTCGAAAAAATATATTTAAAAAAAAATTTTATTATTTTAAAAATTCTGGAGGGAAAAATTTGTTAGGGGGAGGGGGGGGCGGAGGAGGGGGGGTTGACTGAGGAACCCTTTTAATATTTAAAAATAATCATTTATTATTTTCAAAATTCTATAAGTAAAATAACTTCTGTGGAATTTTTACAAAGAATGCAAAATTTCCTTTTTATGTTTTCTTAAAGTTAAAATATGCTGATTAGTTCTACTCTGTTGTTAAGAATATTAATTTTAATTAATATAAAATAGTTTTAATTATAAACCAAATAAGAGAAGATTAATTATAAATTCATATCTTATATGAATAATAAATAAAGATAAATTTTGTTTTTTTAGTATTTTTGAAACTGTTTTTATATTATGAAATTTTTAAAAGGATTGATTTAATGGAATGAATTTTTAATTTTTATTTTCGAAAATTCATCGTTCAATATAAGATCAGATATGTTAAGAAATGAAAAAGGAAAATAGAAAAAGAAAATTTTTATGAAGAAAAACTCTTTTGAAAAATGTAAACAAACGTGATTCTCTAACTACCCGGTTCGCTCATCTACCTTAGATATTTGGGTCCCTTTCAAAGATGTTCTATATGTATTGGGTCCCTTTTAAAGTATATTCCGTATATGCTACTAAGGCACCGTTTTCTTCTGCACTACCACCACACGCAAATATGCATTTTTTCACCCAATGTGAACGCCTAAGAATGCATGATTGCAGCGTGAAAATTGCAATGAAATCTTCCAGCGAATACTGAAACGTTTGTTTGATCTTCACCGTCATTGTTGTTTTCATCTCATCTGCAATGCGTTGCAATGCAATACCATGCAATGGTTAGTTGTTACTTTCCGCCCTTTTCCTGTGCTTGTAAAAAATGTCCACCTCAGCTGTGATTATGGATATTCCTATATGCATTTGGCGGAAAAGAGGTCCCTCCTTTATGAAAGGTAAAAATCACAATAATTTCTTTAGGAAGTTACTATTGAATATCTGGTGATGCTGAAATAAAGTTTTGATGGCAATAACTACCGTTTTTACGAATCCATCCAACGCACACGGACTTGACCATTTTGGAGTCTCTGAAATCGGATTTAGGTTGCGCAAATGCCATTCAACATTCATCCCCGAACAAGATATAGTTGCTCGCGAAAATTTTTCGATCGCATTTTTCACTCAAACAGTATCAGCGTTTCTGTTCATTCCAATCGTTTTATGTTAACCGAAATATGTCCTCGTGGTATTCAATGAATCCTCATTGTTTTGCCCTTTTTGCTTCCGACTCAAGCAACTACGAGTATAAGATAGAAAAAGCGAAATTCTATCATTTCATGGTGTATATATTCGTAAATCTGTTGCAGAAAAATTGTCATTGTACTCGCATCGTAATCTGGTTCTTCTTAGTAGAGTGGTAGAGTAATCAGAGGATTGGCTACCTTTTTCTAATAAAATATCTTCTTTTTGGTACTGAATTTGATTTAAATATAAATTTTTAAAGGTTGCATTTTTAATTAATATGTAAACAACGATCGTGTTAAGTATTTTCCCTTTTAGCATATATGAACATAATTATGAATCTGTCAAATCAGAAATGGACTTTTGGAGGATCATTTCTTCACAGTCAATTTGAAAAATGAAAATAGTTAGTCCTCAGTTTTTTTAATAATAAGTGTCATTTTATTAATATGTATCCCATTATTCTGTTATTAAATACAGCACGAGCAATGAAAATATCTTATTTACTTAAATTTTTTTAGAAAATAAAAAATAATTTTTGGTAATTAAAATTTTATTAATAAAATATTAGCAAGATGATTGATGTCATCATTACTTGTATTATACACGAAGTAAATTTGTTTGTTTTTGTATACGAAATGTGGCAGAAAAATAACAACTCATTATAAAAATTTTATCTTATTTTTATACTCATTTCAAGTAGTTTTCTTGGGTAACTATGCATCGTTATTTGCACTCTGCGTAGCGGTGTTGGCATTGCTTTTAGATCCTCAGTCACACCCTTTTGTATGTTAACAACAGTACCAATGTGACATCCTTTCAAGTGTTTTTTAATCTTGGAGAACAAAAACAGTCACACTGACACATATCAGGTAGATAAGGGGTTGGTGGAGCAACCACTATGAAGAGAAAGAATTTTTTCTTCATTTCGTAAAACTTGGTTGACTGTTAGTTCTGGAAGCACAAATTCTATGTGAGCAATCTTCTTACTGTCAAAAACAAAAACATTATTTTTGATTTGCTTATTAAAGCTTTCTTTGAACGGGGAGATTTATCAGTGTGACACTCTTCACTTTAACATTTTATTTCTGAATCTAAATTGAAAGTTTTTAAATTGTCACCAAAGATAATATAACTGAAGAAATCAAGGTCAATTTCCATTCTGTCGAGAAGGTCAGGGGTTTCTGTTTAATCGTTAGGTATTTGGGACTCTCTTGACGCACAATATTTCTCATGCCCAAATTGGAACCGATTCAAATTTAACTCACTGCTCATCAGCTTCAATGTTAGTCGACGATCTAACCTCACAAAAACTATTCATCGTTCCAAAATTTTGATACGCTGCTTCTCGGACCTGCTGTTACAATGCTTTATATACCCATAAACTCATTGTAACTTTTCCTAAGTCAAATTCGCGGATTCAATAAACTTACGATATAATTTAATGGCACATCCTTGCTCCATTTTTCTTAACGCACTGCAAAAAAAACAACTTCATATATGACGCTTTATATAGTAGCGTAGGTACCAGATTAGGTGGAAAGTTGTAGTTTACGTCTAGGAGGGACAAGTTGTGTTGAGGGAAAGTCCTTTCTAGACGTATACTACAAGTTACAGATCACTCTAAGTAATGCCAGAAATGGAATAATTGTCGAAGTCTATTGGGGGCTCTAGTAGGGGGCGATACAAATGAACGGAATACCACTCGAAGAGAAATTTCAAGTGTCACTTGTATCCTCTCTGGTAACCATACTCGAGAAAAGAAGCGAGTATGGTTACCAGAAAGGATATTATGGGTGAAGGCGATATGGCCAATTCGGATTCTAAGTCATTTACGTGCCCGAAAGTTCGGTAAGGTTGTTGAGTAATTTTTTTTTGGTTGTTAGAAAAGTCGCTATAAATGGCAAGAGGTCTCAAAATTCCAAATATGCCTCAAAAGGAAAGTAGTGGAAGACGGAGAGTTTATTCCGTGAGGCTCTCAGCACTTTCGTTGCCCAAAATTCGTACATGTCCCGTAATCAACACTCCCATTATGAAGTAAACTATCTCAAATCAAGTTAAATACATGATCATTAAATGACCGCCAGATGGTGCTAGATCGATTAACTTTTAATCTCAATTTCAAGTGTTCTTTAAGAAAAAATTTTGCTTCCCGCATAAATTTTTGCATCAAAGTATAAAGTTTTGTGTTATGGTTGGGCGCGGTATGACCAATTCGTATTCTAAGCCATTTACGTGCCAGAAAGTTCGGTAAGGTTGTTGAGTAATTTTTTTTTTTGGTTGTTAGAAAAGTCGCTATAAATGGCTAGAAATCTCAAAATTTTAAATATGCCTCAAAAGTTGCGATTTTGATTAATGTTTACCATAACTGAAAGTAGTGGACGGCGGAGATATTATTCCGTCAGGCTCGAAATTCTCATATGTCCCGTAATCTAACGTAATTCGACATCCCAATCTCGACCAAGCTAAATACATGATCATTAAATAGGCCACCAGATGGCTTTAAAATCGATTAACTTTTAATTTCAATTTCAAGTGTTCTTTAAAAAAAAATTTTGCTTTCCGCATAAATTTTTGCATCAAAGTTTAGGGTTTTGTGTCATTCAGCTTATATTGTAATTAACATAATTCAATTCGTTTATTTTCCTACAAAGTAAGCTAATTTTATTACCAAATCCATAGTAAATTAGTTTAGTTTACGACCAACCATCAATATATTTTGTAGTTATGTACGTACGTTGAGTAAAAAAACAATAAAAAAAAAACTGTTTGTCTTGGCAAGGGTGAGGGGGGGATTCAGTCGACTAGGCTTTTGTACATTGTTTGCGATTGATGATCACACATTTTCCTCGTACGAATATAAGCCGGCAGTGCATATTTTTCGCATGGCAGCTCTTGCGTAACGTGCGCACTCTCTCGGCATTCTAAAACTCACTTCGGTTGAGGCGGTTGTGCATACTAACGGCGTACTGGAGTTCGATCGTGTCCACCTATGCGTGTGTGTCAGTTCATCCGTTCTGAACTGTTCCTTATCCCCTGCCCGATTCTTCGTCTCTGTCTAATTTGACTTCAGCGTATATTATTGAGCAATTGTTACTATAAACTTTCTTTCATGAATTAACAAAATAGCAGCGATCATTTTGCGTGTAGTACCGCGCAATAGAACTTGTAGCAATCAGCAATAACAGTATACAGTCTATTCCATATAATGTGGCCTATTAAAAGTCTTTGGAGATAGGAAAAAAATGAACTAAAAAAAAGGAACAACCAGCAAATCTAATGTAGATCTATTGTAGAAAAAAAAACCATACACACATTGTCAATGCGGTAAGAATAAATATAAAAAAATTCCATTTTCCTATGCGTGCACACCTTCTGATAGTGAATTTATTGTATTTCCTTTCGTTTTGTAATTTTTTGTAGTTTTTAACGATTTTTTTTTACTACCGTGTTACCAGTGAATAGGTGCGCCAATGTTTAGGCAACTTCTTAAGGGTGCATTGTCTTTTGTTAAGGTTCTCAAGCTAAATCAGATTGCGCATGTCTTCCGTGTTTTAAAAAATCCAAAAAAAAAAAAATTGTCAAATTTAATTCAACTTTTTTTGTTATTATTATATAAAGCGGAAATGTCAACCAAGAAAAAAAAACCAACTTTTATTTTCTGTCGTTTGATGATGATTATTTTAGTATTGAAGGGAGACACTTATTATTTAGTTATTGCCAAATTAATGGTTTTGTTACTGAAGAAAGTGTTTTCCAATACTTTAAAACAGAAAAATTCATAATATTAATTGAAAACAGGACTTTTTTTTTTAAAACCTCCTAAACTTTTTTTTAAGAAAATTCCAATTTATGAGAAACAATATTAATCTAAGATAGTTTTAACAAAGTTAAGTCTATTATAAAAAAAAATCATATGCAACGCCATCTGATTAGGTCAGTATTTGAATGTAACTCCATGTCTAAGGGTTTGGGGTCTGAATTTCCATTTTTGATAGACATGCCGAGTCGGATGAACTGACGGGTATTCGCTTAAAGCATGACTCTAGGCCGGACATAAATCATTCGAGCGTTTATTTTTCCATTGCCATTTGGGAAAAACTTGTTGCGTGTTTTGTAAATTTTTCATTAAAAATAATAATAAAAATGAAAATATCTATACAAAAGGTAGGAATACAAAGTAAAAAAACGAATTGTTTCCTTCAGTTATTAAGTAACTTGACTGACAACAAGCCGACTAACTCAGCTACAAAATTGCTGGCAGTTTTTGAATAAACTTCGATAATAATAATGACGACGATTGTAATGTTTCACTGGATTCTGTACTTACGACTATATTCATCATAGTGTGCACATGGATCGTTGCTACTATATATTCAGTTTCATTGAATAGAATACCATATCTCTCCACTCAATATTACTTAATAAGTTCAAATCAAATCTTTATTCTATTCTGATATTGATTCCGAAAAGAGATATTGGACCATATCTGTTAATATATTCATAATCTGCATAAAAAGTTTACTATTTAAATTTTGAATAAAATTTCTCATTGGAGTTATTCCAAGCTTATTTTTTGGAAATTTTTCAACATAATCGGAGAAAAAATTATTCCTTTTGGAACTTTTTCAACATAATCGGATAAAAAATGATTAACGCAAAGTTTCTTAGACTTTACCAGTTTTCCTTTTTACTGAATATTTTCTTGCCTAAGCAAAATAAAAATAAACAGTCGAATTTATTCTAATTAAATGCTTTTATTTTATTACAAAAATTACGTAGCAGCAATTACTTTTTTCAAAAATGCTCAGTTATTTATTTGGTGCGCATAAATTTGGAAGTTCTAGAATTTTTATAAAAGTTACTTTCTAAAAGTCATTTTTCCAAAGTTTGCATGCCGCTTTTCAGTCTTGATAGTTCGTTTACAATTTTGAGCAGAAAATCGAACACTAACACTGCGGATTTGTCAACGGCAGAACAACCGGGAGTCCCGTCTAGACTTCCTGAATCAAAGAACTCCAGACATCCCGGCTTCGCGCCACGGGCTCCCAGTTCGACATTCCCAGCAAGTTTTTGACGTCCTGGCTAACAACGTTACTTCACCGAAGGACGACCTATCTCGTCTTCTAGGACTATAAATGAAGTCACTCTAGACTTTCTGAACAGAATCTTCTTGATCCATACCGATTAAGTATCCCGCCAACCGCAGCCTGTTGAGGTTAATTTCATCCACAACCAGAAATAGGCTCAAAAATCGTCCATCCTCGCGTAGAGGGAAAAAAAATTATTCGAAGGATCCTCCTCTCGAACGCGGGTTTCACTGAGAACCCAAGTACATTAGTACAGCAGTATCTTCGCTGTTATTGTGTTGGCACGATGTTATCATAACATATATATTTTACGTTAGTCCTTTCTAAACGTCCAGTAGCTACACTACTCAATAGAGCGTCATAAGTGAAGTTGTGTTTTTGTATTGCATTGCAAAATTTCATCACATTTACGTTAAGCTAAGTCACTCTGCAAGTGTGACTTAGTTGAAAAGTTGAAATAAGTATTTTATTAAGGGTATTTCTGTAGGGCCAAAATGCTTAGGAAAACGAACATCGCTCAAAGAAGCCTTCAACATTATAAACTGATAAAAGTGTAGAGCGAGTGAGGTTTTTTGTGTGGTCAGACCGACAATTATCCTTAAATTTAAATCGATTTTAACCCTTCATCAAGATTTAGGACAAGGTGGTGCGAATAAACCTTATGGATTTTTAACATTCTATGAATTTTTCCCTTTTAACATTCCTTTCAGAACATGGGGACCATTTTTTGGCAAATCTTCTAGTTAGATTTGTATATGTTTTTTTACCAATACTGGTAAATATATGTTTTTACCAATACTGATATTTTCATGTTGCTGGTATTGATGGCTGATGGTTTTTTGAGGTGTTTTGCGCACTATTTTTGTTCAGGGAAGAAAAAAGATATTAGGAAATTAAAGTATAGGAGAAAGTAAAGTGGTTTTTAAGAATTGGCGTTAGACCTTGGCTCAGAGGAGATTCGAACCCACGACCTCTTGGATGCTAGTCCAGCACTATAAAAATGACTATGTTGATAAAAACCCAAGGGTAAGATATTGCGACCTAAAAAAATCAAAATTTTAAGTATGTTAATAGAGAAGAATAGTTGCTTTTGTTAAGTATCTATTCAGGTAATATGGTTGAGTAGTTTTTTTTTGTAACTATAATATTCCAGAAGTAATAGAGCAATGATAATATATTTTTTTGAAGTATTAATGAGAACCATTATTAATAAATTCACTCACATAAATAAATAGATATAAGATAGAAGAAAAAAAAAGCATAAAACCGACAAGGTAACTTCAGAAAAAACTATGAACAAATTGAATTTCAAGATTACTCCCATTTTGTTCCACTTTCAATAAGTTTTTTTCTATTTTGATTTCCATTTCTTATTCCACTACTATTTGCAAAAAGAAAACTATAAAAAAAACGGGCGTCTTAAATGAAAAAAAAATTATAAATAAAACAGGATTGAAAACAAAAATTCACATAACTTTAGAAGACTGCTAGTCTTATTATTAAAGCAGATCACATAAACTAAACCAAAGTCAATGACAAGAAATATTATCAAGACTGTGCGTTTGATTTCAATTCAAAACTTGATTAAATGGTAACCAGTTCGTCAAAGGTATTTAAAACATTGCTAAATGATAAGACGAGAAGAGATTTTTAAAGAATATGTTGACCAACTGACCATTGAGTAATGTGGACTGTCGATGATGTACTTGCAATATTAGTGCGTATATGAAAAGCTAAATAGCTTTGAGAAACCAAACCAGTCACTAGTGTTATGGGAAATAGTAATTTCTGAAAACATGATCTGTATCGACCAACGAATATTTGGCCTTTTTTACAATCATTTACAAAAGACAAAGTGCTTATGAAGTATTTATAAAAAAATATATTGTGTCTTGAAACTCCATAATACTCGTAGATAAGTTTTTACTTTATTCGAGATAAGCAAAAATTTACGATTAAGCTGCGAATTTTAGAAAAAAAATCATCCATTTTTCCGGCACGAGTGGTGTATTTTATGCTCGAACATGTTGGACGAACACCTTCCCCTCGATTAAACATGCTCGAGACGATCAAAATATGGTGATTGTATGCAACGAACTCAAGCACGTAACTCGAATGAAAATGTTTGTTCGATTTGTGTGGTCGATCGCGAACATTATTGCAATTTTAACATTTCACAGTGCAATTTGTGTAAAGAACGTTTTTGTATTACAAATTGTTTATTTTGTGTTTTGATTTGCCGGTTATTTGTGCAAAAATAAAAATATTGCAAAATATACTAGTCTAGAAATTGGCGTATGTCTTGTCAAGACGGTGAAAAATGTAGTACAATTTTTGCTCGAAGTAATGATCGCCGAGAGGTTCCGACAATAAGGGTCCTTACCGCACTTCCCCAACCCAAGCGTTACTTGCACTGCAACATTTCGTTGTCATCCCTTTCGCTATCGTCCAACATCAGCCACATTGCTGCACTTTGTTTTCGTTGGTGCATTCTCTTGAATTATCCTATTTCTTTAAATATATTTATTATTTTCTTTTATGTTGTTCAAAAATTTGTTTACCTTTCCTTTTATTGCTAAATGTGTTAGAATGCAAAACACAAAATACGCAATTGAAAATCGTTCATGAAAACGAAACAAAAATCAAATTTGAAATGGATGAAGAAAAAAATCGGGGCTCGAATAAACTTTGATCGAGCTCATATCTAATCACTGCTCGAAAATTGTTCGATGTTTCGAGCCCATGATCACGACATATTCATTTCCCCTCTGAAGACTCGAACAATAATTTGTCCATTGCTCAAACAGTGTTCGGTGTTAAAAAATTCGACAAATTTGAGACGAACATTTTGCTCAACTAATTTGAATCTCAAGAGTACATCGATAAGAGCAAAATTATTCACAATTATAATTAAAAGTTTGCAAAAAAAAAAAATACTAAACTCTAATAGTGATAGTAAATCGAATAATTTCATTATTATTCGATTTACTATCACTATTAGAGTGAGCAGCTAGGAAGTTAAATGAAGAAAATAACAAATAAATTTCAAACAACTTAAATAGCGAAAATTTCCATCAAATAATGGTAGAGAAATCGAAACGTTTACCAAATTTAAAGATGCTAGTTTAATCATTTCAAGAAAATCAATATTAATTCAGTTCGATGTTAATAAGCATTAAATTTCAATATTCAAAAATAGTCAAACTACTAAATAATTAGTGATAATTTGCCTAGTCAAATGTTTATGCAGAAATTGTCAGACTAGTGAATAATTACGTGTAAGGATAAAAGAAAATAAACCGTGAACTAACTAGATTGAAAAGTAGACTGGTAACTATAGAACCTACTATTTAAGGTACTCCAATATAGTGTACATAATAAAATGCAATGTAAATTATCTACTGGCTCATACAATAAACCTGATCGCTTTTCCAATAATCCGCACCTTTGGCTCTTCCCCACAACTCTTTATTATCATCGTGTTTTTCTTAATCAATTTAATCTTGTTTTGGTCTTTTTTTTAATGAGAATTATAAAAACAGTTAAAAAAAACATGAAAAATCTCAAACCAAACCTCATAAATATGTTAAATATCTCGTCAAATGGGATTTTTATGCAATCAATCAAGTTTTTTTTTCCTCTGCTACACTACATCCTCACCACTTTTTACCTCTTTCAGCCAAGATTTTAAAGATTATGTTTTTATAATAATAATATTATTATTATTTATAAATCTTGATAAGCTTATACTACTGAGCATTATCTCTCCTGGCCCCTAAGACAACGCGCGCTGTTGTGTTGTTGCATATTTATTGATTACAAATTGCACGGTAACAGACTCTATTCTTATGCATAGCGTAATATTTATTGAGATTCTTATTTTCGCAAATAATTTGTAATTATACGTTAACGAGAAGCTATAGTACGAAAAACCATCTAATACTACTATCGAACAGAACTACTATAAGATCTTAGCAGTGAAAATTTTACAGCTACCATAACTGAAATAATTTTCCTTTTATTTTTATCGATAAAACAAGTTGGAAGTTTTTTTCTTAACTAGTTGTTCACTTACATAAAATTGTTTACCTTTACTACTATTAGTTTTGTTATTATTATCAATATTATAGACAAGTTGATGTTTAAGAGATCAAGATCATCTGACTATGAATCTCATACGTGTTTCAGAAAAGCGCCATCATGTAAAAACGCCTCATAGTCGACAGCAAATCAAATCGTTATTTACAAACGAAGCTTTTTCTATGCCTTCAAAATTTTCTAAACTCTTTTTTTCATTTTATTTTTATTGTAGCAGTCGTTTTTTTTTAAATTAAAACGTAAAGTATAGATCAATATCTGTTAAAGTAATATTAACGTATGATTTTTTTTTTTAGTTATAGAGCAGAGTTTATTTTTGCTTTTGCAACTTACTTGATGGTTGCATATCATAAAATGTCAAATTGATTAGTGACAGAATGCCAAACAAGATATGCTATTCAAAATTGGCATTCCCCTTTTTCTTATAAGTTTGTTTAAATAAAATAGAGGCACTACCATCGCCGTATAGATATTTTCGTTTGATTTGAATTTTTCATATTATAGATTTTTAGAAGAGCTGGTTACGAACACATCTACTTTTGTCATTTTTATATTTTGATGAACATTAATTTTTGCTTAATCTGACACTGTCCTTATCTAAAATGGAAAAATTATGAAATAGCAAATGTGTGTATCGGCGTGCCTGTACAGTGTCTGACAGGGTGTTCTTCATTACGCATAATACGCGCTCTATTCAATTATAATTTAGCCATATTGGATGGGCCGCCTATCAGGTAATACTATAATTTTGACACCATTTGTCTGACAGCTGTCAGACACGTTTATGAAACTTCAGAACGGTGGTCAAGCCGTTCTTTTTTAAAGATAAACGTGATACACAATCGTTTTTTTGAATGTTCCCTGATCATTTGCTACCCCATACAACTCGAGAAACAATCGACTTTTTGAAGCCATTGCTCCCTGATCGTTTAATATAAAAAAAATGGCGATTTTGACTGGTCTCAGAGTTCGCCTGATTTGATGCTGCCGGAAAAAGCCGAAACTTTTAGAAATGTGATGGAAAATGCCGCAAAATAGGCACATTACGTCATTCGACTTCAAAGCGACCACTTGCACTATATCATATTTAAGAAATGATCATAACAAATCTCCTTAACCAAATTATATGATTTTTAATTTGAACAGCAAAAAAAGTGTTTTTTTTTCTAATGATTTTTTTCAGAAACAAATAAGTACATCTAATATGACTCTTCCCGTACTTTCAATTAAAATAGGTTTGATTAATAGATCAATAATTTTTTTGCAAATAAAAAATTCATTCAATTCACTCACAAATATAATCATTTTTATCAGAGGTGGGGGGGGGGGGGGGGTTAGTAATGGTGTGTGGCTCCGTAAAAAAGACATTTTATCGAAAATCATCTTTATTGAAAAATCACATTTTAACATTGACGGATACGTTAATAAATGAAATTGTCGAATTCGGGATTCGGAAAATCCTTACGGGATTTACTAAAACCAGATGCATCCTAGAAAAGACACTTTTTGGTGCAGTTTTTGGGTTGGTGGAATTAGTGGGGCGTTTTTCGTTGAAAGTGATCGCGAATAGGCAATTACAATGAATTCTGAGCTATATCATGATATATTATCGAACTTTTGGTGGTCGAAATGGAATGAATTGAGTAGCAATGTGCTTTGATTTCAAACAGATGGTGTTACAAGCCACACAACATGTCCAATCTTCGGTTTGTTACGCACTAAATTCGGTGATCGAATAATCTCACGAAACGCTTATGTGAATTGACCCTCAAGATTTTGCGATTTGTCGTCGCTGTAGTTAATTCTTTGTTCTTCGATGCTATCTAAAAGGCAAAGTATATATCAAGAATAACTCAAGGTCTAAAGAAAAATATTGGACTAGAAATTGAGGCCGTTGTTCCATTTTTAATGAGAAAAGTCTTCAAAAATATCAACGTTCATATGAAAAAACAAGATGGGTGAACTTTTTTCTTTTGAAAAGTGCATGTCGTAGAGCCTTTTAGAAATTTATGCTATATTTAAACTGTTTATTTTTTAAGCTTACATTATACTTATTTAGCAAAAATGGTAGTAATAGTGTTGCCATAAAAAAAGAAAAGAAAAACGCTGCTTATACAGAGGCACGAAATAGTCACTCTATGAATGGTGTGTGGTAGATCTATTAACTTAGTTTGAAAAAATGGGCTCTAGCTTCAACTTCAAAATAAAGAGGATAAATCTTTAATAACCCCCCTTCCCCCTTACCGATGCACATACGATTTTTATTCAAAATGAACACCAAAGAATCATACCTAAGAATTTTCGCC
Source organism: Atherix ibis (assembly GCA_958298945.1). Classification (NCBI taxonomy): domain Eukaryota; kingdom Metazoa; phylum Arthropoda; class Insecta; order Diptera; family Athericidae; genus Atherix; species Atherix ibis. The sequence continues at coordinate 31,969,478 of OY282607.1, forward strand.
AAATGGCCTCATTGTTATGGCGCTACAAAATGGACTTAAACATGTACATTCTAAAGTTTATGATATTCATAATTTCTTGAATTTAAAGTTACCATAATTTGATAGTGTGCATAACCACCATGCACTGTCAATATTTTTTAACTACATTTTAATAGGAATGTATATGTGCGTATGTATGTATACGTACACGACCGAATTTATACCTTTATAAAAGTAAAAAACATTACATTCTGTTTTTTTTTTGTTCAATTTTTTTGTGCAAATTTCAAATTTTTTATTAGTTTATATATGTATGCATTTTTTGCTCAGTCATATTAGTTTTCTAAGAAGAAAAAAAAAGAAGAAATTAATAAAAAAGCTTTGAGTTTTTGTTATTATGTAATTAAAACCATACAAATTAGGGCGAATCTCATAAGCAAATTGATCTGTAAAACAAACAGACAACAAACGAAAATGAACTACCAAAAAAAAGTTTCAAGAAAAACGAATGGAAAAAAACTTGAAATACTGAATTATTTATGTTGGGTTTCTTTTTTGTTTTTGGTTTTTTTTTTGTATCATTAAATAAGCTTGAAAGCTTGCTTATAAAACACACTTACGATTAGTATGTGTACGTATACGTTTTTGGTAAAAGAGAACCGTAGTTAATTAGTCAAGAAAAAAACGTTATGAATTTTTAGAAAAATCTTCACTTTCAATCGAAGGAGTTTTTTTTTTTTTGATTTTTAACAAAAAAAATATTTTTAATTTTTAGGCTCAATATTTTACTAACAAATTTTGCTATAATAAAAACAGTTTTAAAAAAAATTATAATTGTTATTAAATCGCTAAATATGATTAGTAATAGTAAACCTACCGTGTCTGCATTGTTGTAGAAGACATTATTGTCAGCTGGATAGGTTTGCATCTGTACCCGAGATCTTGATTGATAGTTAATGTAAGACAAAACAAAGTCAGGCCATCAGAGTAGCAATAGCACCATACTGGACGGAACGTTTCTCTATTCCCTCACTTGATGCGTCAGAATGCCAGAAGTGGAGGGTAGCAGCCCTTAATTCCTGGAAGCAGTGGAACAGCCCCGGCAGACTCTATCCTTATTGAAACCTATATTAAATTATTGTGGTCCTTCAGATGATCCGGAACTCACACTTGCATTCGATGTTAGTTAGTGAACAATCGAAACGTTGAGTTTCATTTGTTTCAGTTCATTTCTATACTCCATAAAATACCATATTTGCGGCATCCTAGACCAAATACCATGTGACATCATTGACCATGCTCGGACTGAATCGTCGATGGAAGAATATTTTTCACTCATTGACCAAGCATTGTAAAGCCAGTCTACTTTACAATCATTTCGAAATTTTGTGTAAGCAAACTTCTCAGAACCTGGATTGACCATACTGCACATCGGTGACCAACCTCGTCTGTTATGCCATTGCTTTGAGTTTAACTTATGAGACCATCTTTCATATGCTAAACGAGAACCACTTAATTCAGACTTTCTTATTGAGCTGGACTTCTTCCCTTGTGCTGCTTCTAGAGTAATTTCTAAAAAAAAATCCTCTTGGTAATTTTCTAAAAAAAAATCCAGCAAATTTAAGTTTGTCTTATTAGGGAACCTGGCAATGCCAACCCACATGCAACATGATGTCTCCAAATTGTCGTAACGCTTATAGATTTAAAAATTCAATAAATCTATAATCAGGAAAATCCAAACATATGATAACTTTCAGCAGTTTTACGTTTCCATTCATTTTTTTTCTCTACTATTTTTAAAAAAAATAATTTATCTCTTTCAAAATAGTTTACAATGAAAACAGTTTGTTCTTCTGATTGACGTCATTTTGGCCAAACGGAAAGCATCAACAGATAACTTTTCGGTAATCAATCATGCAATCAGTCATACCCAGCCGACCAGATGTGAGTGCGAGTTTTAAGGTTTGCCACACTTTTATGGTCAGTCCAACCAACACAGTCGGTTCGATTTTTTCCTCAACAATTTTATTCTTTAACTTTTCGTCAAGGTTTTTCGATGGGGGGGGAGGGGGGTGGTTTTTTGTTGTTGTTGTGTTTACTATAAAATATTTGGATTTTTTCGGAAGGTTATTACATTACTTCCAAATGATCCGAAAAGGAAGACTATAATCGAAATTTAAGATAAATATGAGAGTGAAACGCCAGACGTAAAAGTAAAAAAAATTTATCATCTAGCAAGGCTTTAACAAGTCATCAATCAAAATGTTAAGTTCATGTTTGTGATTTATTTCATTTTTCCTTTATAGCTTATTATTATTGTTGTAATAATTATAATTATTATTATTAATGAATATTCCATTGTATTGACAAGAATAACTGCAAACAAATAATATCTGAAAGTGGGTGAGAATGATTCAAGCAAAAGTAAAGATGGAAATTTTGAGCAAAGAACAATTGCAAATGATATACACATAAGGTGAAAATCTAGAAAAGTATCTAAAGAAGTATATGCGGTTATATACTCGATATTATTTTCAAAAAAAGTTTAGTTTTTTTTAGATTTTACTAAGTGACTTTTTTACGATTGTTTTCACTCTTCGCAGCAGTCAGTGGTGGAAGTCTCTCCTCGGTTGCACTCCTTTGAATGTTATTGGCAGTACTAAAAATACGTCCTTTCAACTATTTTTTGATCTTGTCATATGGACACAGACCTGGTGAATAGAGGGCTGGGTAACCACTGAAATCCCTTTCTTCGATATCCTAGTGGCTGCATTAACCAATCATACGCGACGAACCCTTTTTTCAGACACTTTCAGGACTTCTTTATGAAAAATTTGGTTGCTAGTTTTGGATCATACTCGAAAATCTATAGATCATCAACAGAAATTACAGAACTGAACAAATTTGGGTTATTGTGGGGCTGGGTAACAATAGAAATCTCGTTTTTCGATAAAAAATCGTTGATGGAGATAGCCGTGTTATAGAGGACGATGTCATATTAGAGCATTTAAGACGGGGAAAACCCTTTTTCTGAGTCATAAGAAAATTTTTTTTTGAGGAGCTGCAATGTTAATCGATGGTCTGATCTCACAAAAGAAGATTTCTGAGTAAAATTCGTACTCCACTGATTCTCGCCTCTTCAAATAATGAATGTTCCCCATTTTCCATAAGGTAGTATCAAAAGAGACTTTCAGGACGAGGTTGAAACTTATATTTCACGTCTAGGAGGGACCAACGTACAAGCTATATGGAGGCAATATTGCCAGACTGCTGTCAGTCTCATTACTTTGAATAATGAAAGGAGAGGAATTTTTTATTATATAAAAATATAATTCACGTACAAGAAAATAAATTGTTAGTTATTTTACGGAAAATTATGGATTGAAAGGATAAGATATTATGGGAATTGGAGGGCTCAGTTAAGCCAAACAGTTCAAGTCCATCCATCCAGATTGGAGGTTAGAGTTGATTATAATAAAGATAATCAAGTAAGTGCATAAGAATTTGATGGCATCTGTTTCGTTCCAGTCCTTTAGGTCTCAAATGAGGGTATTCCAAGTTAATCTCTTAAGTCCAAAGAAGCTGATAAGATTTTGATATCACTGATCAAAATCTTATCAGCTTCAATGTCTTTGAACAAAACTCTCATTTTCATCTTTCACAAATGAATATTTTCCCATTTCACTCATAGAACATTAAAAAATAAATTTCCATAAAATTCAAAATAGAAAATTCTCAGAATTCATTAAAAATTCTACTTAAATTTACATAAAAACTCAAATTTTCAAATTTAGTAGACAATTAAAAAAAAAAAACTTTTCTGCTTCTACCATACCATAAATTTTTTGTTTTTTATTTATATTTAATAAGTGCAAAAAAAAAAACAAAATGAATTATTAAAAAAAAAACAGCAAAAATCTTTGTGATTAATAAGAAAATCTTATGAGATTCTTATTGCCACCGGCTATGATTAGCAGTTTTATAAGCTTTGCAATAATTTGCAAAATAATTTTGAGAATTAATGCAAAAGATATAAAATATTGTAGATTTTGTTGAAATGTGCAGGTAAAAGTGAAAAAAAAATCCGCTGTTGATAATAAAAATGAATTACAACATTGAAAGAAATAAATCTTGTTGCACATTTTATTAGGACCATAAAACGAATCATAAAGCTGAGAGTAGTTTGTCAGTCGGTTTTTTATGCCATCTATCGGACCAGCAGTAATAGTGGAAATTCTGATTTGGATTTTACAAAATTTTATGACTGTCCTTGTCGGTATATCAAAAATAGTCTGATTGCAAATAAAACTGCATAAGATATAAATATATAGCAAAAGGTAAAAAAGTCATCTTTTCTGTAGCTAAAGAAACGAAAGTTTTACGATCAGTTTACAACCACAATCTAGAAGATACGAGTACAAAATAAATTTTCTGTTGAGTAAAACTTGATTGTACATTTAAGTTATTCGTAAGTTTAGATTTCTAGAGCTTCCGGAATTTGAAAAGAATATAAAAAATAAAAAAAATTTAATAAAAAACAAATAGAAAAATATGCTGGAATCTTATGTGGAGCGATGAGGTTCTAGTCAAGGATGGGAATACAGAAACAATCTATGAATTGGCATGCATTTCGAAGAGCAGATCGTATATTGATGTTATAATAGCAGACACCTGATCTACTGTTGACGTGAATACCTGTCGGAAAGGATGACCTTTGAGATAACGTACCGCTTTAATAAATTAATATTTTATTCTTCGTGTACTACGTGAGGTATTTCTCTCTCCTTACTTTCAAACTACCTGAGGTATTTCTCTCTCCTTATTTATCTAAAGGAAGTATATTTTATTGCAATTGCACCGATAGTGTAAATAGAAGTAGTGGAAAAAAATTAAGGTAGCTTCATACTCTTAGGCATTCGCAAGCCATGATATTATAAAAAATGTTTAATTTATGAACACATGGAATAAAAAAAAATAGTAAAAATAACTGACAGGAGGGACAGATGGACTGACAGTGAAACTGAATAGTGTAAAGTACTTGAATAATTAACAAGATAAGATCTCACACAACTAAAGTACTGAAAGGAAAGATTATAACTGTGATTTAATGTTATTTGGACTATAAGTTTAGAAATATTTTGCCTGGTTGAATTCCAGTTCGTAATAAAATTATGAAAAAAAAACTGTACCTAAAAGTACGTATTTGGTAAAAATTTAAATAGAAATTTTGGCTAGGAAATTAGGATTTGTTTAAAATGACTTTTAGTTAATAATATTAAAAATAATCTTTGAACCTCAGTTACAATTACTACATTTTAGCTACTACAAATCATTATGATTTCTCACTGCATCGACACGATACGACCTCAAAGCTACGGACTTGGCCATAGAGAAGAGACCTTGTAACGATTTATTTAAAAGTTTTTCTTTGAGTTTTTACTTAACACCACCCCCCCCCCCCCCCCATAGTGGATACTTGTACAGGTATTTTTCGCTTAGGCTTTTTGTTTTGTTTGTTATTCTTATTGTTGTTGGGCTTTTTTTTTTTGTAAATGCATCTCCACCGGAACGTTTCTCTGCCTCTCTGCCTCTGCGGGTTTTACCAGCTGAATTATTACCATTCCATGGAACCTCCATACACCACGCCATGCACTATTGGAAGTGTATTCGTTTTGAAAATAGAAACTTAGCTTACGTGATGAGTACGGCTGTACACTTTCATTGAATTTTAATACAATTCCACGGCGCAGATAAAATCATACAAATCTATTCAGAATGATCGCATTGAATTTTTTGAATAAATTTCATGTTCGTTTGTCTAAATAAATACGAACGAGTCTATGTGAATTGTTATAGCAAAAACTGCACAAGAAAACATAGAATCGACCGTGTGTGTATGAATTTGAGTAACATTTGAGTATCTACTACTAAAAATATTTAAAACCACAATATAATACTAACTAATATTTGCCAAACGGTGAACTCATTGGAATATCTTTTAACATCCGTAATTTGTTTTTTTTTGTATGGTCCTTTGAAAAAGATAAAAAACCAAAACAGATATAATGAAAATTTTGTTAACTCATTTAAGTGAACTTATGTAAACGTCGTTTATTAATGAATCTATATAATTTGGTCTTTTTGATAACAGGTGAAAATTTGGTTCCAAAACCGAAGATCAAAGTACAAAAAAATGATGAAAGCTGCTCAAGGACCTGGAGTGGGTAGTGGAATGCCATTGGGCGGACCCAATCCTGGTTCGCATAGTCCAAGCCAAAATATGCATACTGGTACGTAAAATAAATAATATTTTTCTATGACTTACCTGTTATTTATCTAAAATTTAATCTTATATTTATAGTTTTAAGACTAATTTTATGTAAAGTAAAAAAATCTTTTAAAAACTCTCCAAAATTAAGGGATGAGTAATAATTTTGAAAAAAAAACCTCTTATTTATAGGCGGCAATGGTGGTGGATCAAATAGTGGATCACCATCACATTTTCTACCTCCAGGACATAGTCCAACACCATCAAGTACACCTGTATCTGAATTATCGCCTGGTAAGTTTAAAAATATATTTATTTTGAATGTGAAGTTATTGGTTTTAATTCATAATAAATAATAATAGAAATTATTACAAAAAGTTTACTGAAAAACTTGTCAAATTATTTTTTAAATTTTATTGAAGAACTACTAAAAAATTTGCCTGAAAAATATTGCAAAAATTCTTACAGAAAATTTTTACTGACAAATTTTTTAATGAACTGAACTCATTTTTCCTGACCATTTTTACTGACAAATTTTTATAGAACAAATTTTTACTCACAAATTTTTATTGAATAAATTTTTACAGAACAAATTTTTATTGATAAATTTATACTGACAAATTTTTATTGACAAATTTTTACTGACAAATTTTTACTGAATAAATTTCTACTACCAAGTTTTTACAAATGTTCATATTTTTTTACTGAACTCATTTTTACTGTCCATTTTTACTGATAAATTTTTACTGAATCAATTTTTACTGAACAAATTTTTACTGAATATATTTTTACTGAACAAGTTTTTACTGACAAATTTTTACTGACAAATGCTCATATTTATAGACACATTTTTGCAAAACAAATATTTACTAACAAATTTTTAATACCAAGTTTTTACTGAACAAATTTTTAATACCAAATTTTTACTAAACAAATTTTTACTGTCAAATTGTTATTGAAAAATTTTGACTGACAAATTTTTACTGAACAAAATTTTAATGTAAAATTTTTATTGACAAATTTGTACTGAACAAATTTTTACTGACAAATTTTTACTGACAATTTTTTACTGACAAATTTTTAGTGAACAAATTTTTACCGAACAAATTTTAACTAAATAAATTTTTACTGTCAAATTTTTATTGACTAATTTTTACTGGCCATTTTTAATGACAAATTTTTACAGAACAAATATTTACTAACAAATTTTTACTGACAAATTTTTATTGAAAATTTTTTACAGAACACATGTTAATAAAACAAATATTTTACTGATAAATTTTTACTGAAAAATGTTTACTGACAAATTTTTATTGGCCATTTTTTCTGACAAATGTTTACTGACAAATTTTTACTGAGAAAATTTAATTGAACAAATTTTTACTGTTCATTTTTTCTGACAAATTGTTCCTGTCAAATTTTTTCTGACAAATTGGTCCTGTCAAATTTTTACTGCCAAATTTTACTGTCAAATTTTTATTGACAAATTTTTACTGACAATTATTACTGGCCATTTTTACTAAACACATTTTACTGAACAAATTTTTAGTAACAAATTTTTACTGACAATTTTTTACGGACAAATTTTCACTGTCAAATTTTTACTGAAAAAATTTATGTGAACAAATTTTTACTGAATAAATTTTAAATGAACTCATTTTTACTGTCCATTTTTACAGACATATTTTTACAGAATAAATTTTTACTGATAAATTTTTACTGACAAGTTTTTACTGCCAAATATGTACTAATCAATTTTAACTGACCAATAAATTTTCTTAAAGCTTTGATAAAACACACTAAATAATGAATATTATTTTTTAATAATTTTTGGGCTTTAACTAATTTTTTTATATTTTGCATTAAATTTTCATTATTTTGTTTTTCAATAGTTTTATAAGCAAAATTCTGAGTGTCAAAGTTTATTAATCGCGAATTATTGAATAAATTCTAGAATTTCCATCAACAGGTCTGAGCCCGCCAACACAAGCTCCATGGGAACAAAAACCCCATTGGATCGATCATAAGCCACCACAAATGACGCCGCAAGCACCTCATCCACCCCCGCAGCCAACGCATACACCACATACACCACAAATGGGTGGTTATATGCCACAGTATTGGTACCAGCCTGAAACAAATCCGTCGTTATTAACGTAGGTAAAATTTTACATTTAATATTATTATTATTTTTAAATAATGCATTATTATTATTTAAAACTATTAATATTTTAATTGTGAATAAGTTTTATTAAAAATATTTAAAAAAAAGCAGAATTTCTTATAATAATTTTTTCGTTTTTGTTATTTATTTTTGTTTGCAGGGTTTGGCCGGCCGTTTAACACCAAACCGATTCCGTAGAAAATCTTACGTTTAATTATTTTTAGTGACATTCCTCTTAATTTGTTGTTAGGTCTGTGTAATATATACAATATTTAGAACGAACAAAAAAAAATATATAATAGTTATTGTAACAAAATAAATTTGGGAGTAAGTAAATAGAGAACAAAAAATGATTATAAATAATTTAATAGTATTAGATGACATAATTTAATTTAAAAATTGTAATAAAATAAATGAAAAAGGAAAAAAAACTAATAATAGAACAAGGATATAGATTAGACTAAACGAAATTTCTAAAATGCAGGATAATTTTACCAGATCATCATCATTTTAGAGGTTATGGTTTCTGTGTAGATTTATATTAAGAGCAGTGAAAATTTCAATTAATTGAAATTTGAAAATCCTTGTCAGGATATGTACTTTCAGCTGCATTGAAGTAAATTGTGTAGTTCAGCTAACAAAATGTGAGTATACGAAGTAAATTTTTTAAAAAGAATTCCAAATTTTTCTATATTTTATTGTATAATTTTATGGTAAATTTGTACTGTTTTAAGGACAATATTTTCTCAAAATTGGTATAAAAAGTGGTGATGAAAAAAAATCAAATTGGAAATTATTTATTTTTATGTGCAATATATTCAATTAGGATGCGTAATATGATCAATTTTTCATTGCCATTTTTTTAAAGACCAAATCATTAAAAACCATTTTTTTTGTTTGTATTTCTATTCGATCCATATACGAGTATATAAATAACCATGTTTCTTATATTAGATTTTTAAAAAAGGTTTTTGATTTTTTTTCCGAAATAAATATTTGTTTTTTCTCTTTTATTTTTGGAAAATAAATCAATTTTTGCAAACATTTTTTCTTATTACTATAAATCAATAAAGTAAAAAATTAAATATGGAAGAATAGAAATCAAATAAAATTCAATACAAAATTATTATGAAAATAATGAAAATCAACATTTTTTTTAAATAATGTAATTTTTTTTTTTTACTAAAATAAAATATATTTTTATGAAATAAAACATAATTGAAAATTAAGAGACAGAAACAGTTTTTTTTGCATGGAAATATTAACAAATTTTTTTTTTACATTTAAAGTGTAAAAAAAGGCAGTAATACATTTTTTTTTATGGAGCGGATAACAAATTAGCGTTTTTTTAAACTTATTTAAACCACAACTAAGTTTTTTAAAAATAAAAAAATTTTAAATAATAAAAATATTTTCATTTTAAAAGAATATTTTTTAGTAAAAAATGAGGTCCAAATGAAAACAATTCTGTCATTTTTGAACAATTTAAACAAATAAAAATAACATTTAACTCCTTATGAAAGAAGTATTAACATTTTATTTTTATTTAAAATATAACAAAAATTCACAAACGGGACAAAATTGTGATAAGTTTTGTTTTAAAAAAAAAAATTTGAAACTAAATATTTCCTTTAAATTTTTCTTCAATTTTCAATTACATATTTAATGAAAATATATTTTCCATGTTATTAAAATTTGGTAAATAAAATGAAAAAATTAAAAAAAGAAATAGAAATAATTAAAACAACTAAAGAAACAATGAAAATTGGGAAAAAAATTAATATTTTCCAATAAAATGTTTTACAATAATTTTGATAACATAAATGCTAAGCAGCATTAACAAAATGTAAGAGATATGAGAAAATTCACTATAAAAAAGAATATTCACAAAAAATATCCTATTCCTTTTTCTGTATTTTAGAATTTAAAAAAAAAAATCGAAAATTATTTAAAAACAAATGACGAAAAAAAACAAAAACTAATTTAATAAAATAAATAATATGAGATAAAGTATTTTATAAATTTATTATTAGAAAAAATTAATACAAAAATATATATAAAAGCGAGAAAAAAAAGTGTAGAAACAAAACTTGTAATAATAATAATAATAAAAACAATAATAATAACAATAGTAACAGTAAGAGAAGAAAAAGCCGAAGAATTATAGCATGCGTTATTTAATATAAAACAAATACTTCCTCTATATTTCCCGTTTCATGATTTTCTTCTATATAAGGGTTGTTTCTAATATTTTTCTAATATAAAAATCGAATAACATATTATTTGTGTTTTTTTTTAAATATTTTATATTGATACATTAGGAAGATAAAATTTTTGATAAATATATTTTTATCCATTCATTAGATATGATATTAACAAATAGTCGTTTGCCATTTAATTTGGGGTTGATGCTATGCTTTGGAAGTAAGGGTAAATAAACCACACTTAAAATCCATATTTTTATTGCAATATATTGTTAAAACCTTACCATTGTGCATAGAATATATCATCATACATACAGCCATCACGTGTATTCTTGCAGGTTTCCATCCTTTTCAGATAAATTTTGATGACTTTTGTATATTTAGGGGCTGTAATTCGGTCATTACATGACGGTTGTTAGTTTCAAGTTTTGAGTCTTATCTCATATAAATAACCCTTTTAATTATAGGTAAATAAAACAACATGTATTTTTTTTCTCATGAAACAATTTTTTTTAAATAACTGCCAAAATTTAAATAAACACTGAAAAGTTTTTTTTTAGAATCATTAATCCGTCCTGTTTTTTACTTTAAAAATAATTTTATTTCAAACGATATAAGTTACATAAATAGGGTTAAAAATTTAAAAAGCTCAACAAAAAAAAAATAATAAAAAAAATTTTGTTTTTGTCTTAAAAAGTATTTTTTTTTTAATTTTTGTGTAAAATATTCTTTTATTAATTCGAAAAAAAAATATTAGAAAATTAGAAACAACCCATTTTTTTACTTTAACAAGTAAAAATATTTTAGTTAATTTTTTTTTTTTTTTTTGAAATTGCATTTTTTATTTTTGAGTTTTTATTGTAAATTTTTTTTTACCTTTTTTTTTAAATATAAATTTTTAATTAATTATTTAAAATAAAGAGGAGAATCTTGTTTTTTTACTGTTTAGTTGAAAGACAAATCGTTCGATAGGGTTTTTAATTAAGAGCACTCGATCTTAAAATTTCACTCAACCGAGTTGTATGTACGCAAATATCTTTATTGCAATTCTATACTATTATTATATAAAAATAACATTGTTAAAATGGCGTCCAATTTAATTTTGGATGACGCTTCCGCATTATCGGGATGCATTTCACCAATGAATTGAATAATATTGTTCTCCAGCTCGAAACGTATTATTGGCCGAAATGGAAACTTCATTTGCAATAAGTCATTTGTGTCAACTACTGTAGCAGAAGTCACACTGTTTTGTTGGACCCAGATATTATCCAAGTCTATATCAATCCATTCAGGCCAAAAAAAATCTGTTATCATCACTCGATACCTCTTGCCATTAACAGTTACCGTCGCGTCAGCCTCATTTTCCGATAATGCCATCAGTAAGTTTTTCTAAATGCAAATTAAGCTACTAGAACTTTTGTGGTTATTTTTCATCCCAGGTCAGATAATTTTGCTTGTTTACGTAGCCATTCAGCTAAAAATGCGCTTTGTCGCTGAAGCGTTTTCACTATCTCGAAGTGTTGTTGAATCGTGTAGTTATCCATGATTAAAATGGTGGCCAAAGCAGAACACAAACGTGCAATAATGACAACGCTGTCATTTGAAACGTCAAATTAATAGGCTATCAAAGATTGAGCGTACACCCCTTACTTCCTCAGACACATTCTTTTTAATCCGCTCACTAAAACTACTTTAATCACATTCCTCTCAAACCCGCTCACTAAAACACTCTCCAAAAATAATAAATCATATTTTTTTGTTTCATTAAATGTAAATTAATTTTTTTCCCCCCCAAATAGATTAGTTTTTATTATTATTTACTTTGAAAATAAATTAATTATAGTAAATATTAGAAAATATAATTACTAAATATAAGAGAATAAGAATATTAAAATATATATTATATAGTATAAATATAATATTATAAATAAATATAAATAATATTAAGTAATTTAAATAAATTTAAAGAGAAAAAAATAAGCAAGTAAGTAAATAAATTAAAAAAAAAATTATATAAAGAAATAAATAACTAAATGAACATAAATTATGATATTAAGAATAATTGTAGAAAAAGACGTAACAAAGAAAAAACAAGAAAAAAAATAATTAATAAATCATGAAAATTTTATCGAAAGTAAAAATAAAAACAAAATTATAAAATCAATAAAAACAAATTGAGAAAAAAAAACAATTTTTGGCTGTTTTTTTTTTAATAAGAATATTTCTATAAATAAATACATAAAGAAGAAAATCAATAGAAAAAAAAAACGAAACAAAAGAAACTGAAATAATAAATACAATAAATTTAAAAAAGAGAGTAAAACAAAGTAAATGTAAAAAAGAAAATTATATAACTCAGAGCAGAGATAATAGGAATATAAATAATACAAATAATTAGAATCAAAATGTGAATGTTAAAAAGAGAAAAGATAAATGATAAGTGGGATGTTGGTATAGGCAAAATAGAGATGCATCATCAACGGATGAAATGAAGAAGAACACATACATACGTGTACACACAAATTAATTGAGTACAGATCTACACTTGCTTTTTAAAGCTTAAATTAAAATGAGACAGTTTTTTTGTTCTCGTCAAAAACTTTATTGATAATAAACAAGAAGGAATTATTGTTTTTTCTCCTGATTTATTACATACATAAACTAAAATACGTATATATAGGTATATATAAATAATTTTTTTTTTCAATGTAAAAAGTGTAAAAGGTATTAAATATTATTTGTAAAGTGATTTAATATAAATTTTATTTTATTTCATTTAATCGAATAGGTTATTACGAGTATATTTGTTGTTTCTGAAAAATATTCCTTTCCGACTTCTATGCACATCCGTATATTATTTATTTATTTATTTATAAAAACAGATTTGCCCAGAATTAATCTGGGTAGTCTGGTGTTGGCGCACGCGGCTGCTTGGGCCATAAGGCGCTTATTAATTTTATCAAAATTTGTTTTTTTTTTCTTGTTTTTTTTATATGAACATTATTCAGTTTAAAATAAAAAATTTACAATTTTGCTGATTTAAAATTTAAAAATTTTTTTTTTTTTTTGAATCTAGATTTACTTATGCTAAAAATTTATTAAAGAAAAAAAGAAAAAAAAAGAGATAAGCATTACAATTCGTTTCTATAGTCTAGATGATTTAGCAACAGGAAAAAAGGTCCTTTCGGATTTTGTTGGGGTGAAAGTAGAGCAGGTAAGTTTTCTATACCATTCAACTGTAGAAATACTCGTACTTTAGTATGCCTACAATTGAAAAGAAAGTGTTCCGAATTGAGAATTTCTCCACAGAACTTACAATTAGGTGGTGGATGTTTTGATAGCAAGTGATCTTTTGTTAGTTTGCAATGACCAATACGTGCCCTGGTTAGCGCCACGCAATGCGACCTTCCTAGCTCTGAGTTGTACTTGGGGGTTTGGGTTGAAAGATATACCTTTCTAAGAAAAGAGTTTGAAGATTTCCAAATATTATTTAAGTCCAAAGCTTGGCAATATTTTATTAAATTTAAAATGGATGAGTAGCTTGGAGGGTGATGACAGATAAGAGGCATGTTATGGCACATTTTGGCTAACTCATCGGCTTGAGTATTTCCTAAAATATGACTGTGAGAGGGAATCCAACGAAGTGTGGTCCTACTTTTTTGATTTATGAGACCAGATTTAATTTCCAGAATAATTGGATCTGTGTTGGAAGGGTTTAACGTTGCTTTTAAAACCGAAAGACTGTCCGTATGGATGAAACACTGAGCAGAAATATTAGCTGTTATGTTTAGGGCGGAACGAATGGAAAAGGCTTCCGCACAGAAAATAGATAAATAGGTTGGGAGATTTGTGCAAAAGAGAGTTTGCGAATTTTGTGAAACAACTACGGCAGAAACGCCATGAACACTTTTTGATTCGTCTGTGTAAAAGTGTTCGGCTTCAACGTGTGTTGCCAGAAATTTGTTGTGTTTGTGGACAAAAAGTGGAGTGGACGTTGAAAGCTTTTTATGCGTACTAAAGAGAGTATCACACGTTGTAGGATCTAATAACCAGTATCGCGGAATGGGAGAATTTTTAATTTTGCAAGGAATGGGCATATTACATTTTTTGTACAAGTTGCACCTTTCCAAAAGACCGGATTTAAATCGCGGTATGCGCTTTAAATTCAGCAAATTAATTATTAACTTATGCAGCGGACGATAACGGAAAGAGAGACCTTTCGCAATGAGACGAAGTGACAGAAGATTTCTGCGTGTTTCCAAATTAACAAATCCCGATTCAATATAAATACTTTCTACCGGAGAAGTGCGAAAAGCACCCGTGACTGTACGGATGATATTGTTAAGAACAGTGTCGATTTTAGAGTAACCAGGACTGAAGCCGTAAATTGGGATAAGAAAGTCGATTGTACCATAAACAAGATTTTTAGCAATGTAGGAAATGCACATCCGTATATATGTAGTATATGTTCATATGCATTTGTGCATGTATGATGTACATATAGTGGGAATGTCAAAAGGTAACTGTCAAAATTTTTTGTGGATTCTCGGATCGGTTTATTTGATTGTGAATCGAATTCGGTAATATTTTTCGGTGACTCGGTTGACATACTTCATATTGAAAGCCAATAAACGTAGCCCTCTTCCTAAAATGCAAGCCGCAAGAAGGTATCGATCAGCTGATCAAGAAGAGATCCTTAACAAAATTTGGAGAACATAATTTTATATGGAAAACTTCAAGCTTTTGCGAATATTTTCTTTAATATTTTTTTAACCCGTTTGCAATTTAACTTTTGAAAATAAAATATGTAATTGGTGTCAGTTTAGGCAATCAAATAATTATTTTTTAATAATCAGGCCTTGTGGTTTTTCAATTAAAATGACATTTAATTAAAAATGTTTTTAAATACATTATTTAAATAATATTTTTTAAGTGATTGTGCTGTTTTTAAGTCTTCATTTTAATAGTTTTTCATAATTAATATTAAAATTGTGATATTGTTAAAAATTAATAAATACTACTTGAAAACGGAGGTGTTATCACATTTGTGCTAGGCTTAGTTTGAAGGGGGTTGTACGGTGTACTTCTCAAAATCTATAAAGTAAAAAATACTCACAAAAAATATTAACTTTTCCACATTTTCATTGGAAATTTTTTTTACTGATTTGATTTCCCTGTTATTTAAATTAATTTAGAATTTTCCATAATTTATAGTAATATTAAATTGAATACAATTTATTTGAAATTGTTCTTTTTTAGTAAGTACCATAAAATTGATATTCGTTTTGTGCACACCTTTTTTATTTATATATTTTTTTTTAAATTTCAAATTGATATTATTTTAACAAGCAGATTTTTTCATACTATATTTAAATACAATAGCTTTTAAATTGGTAAAAGGATCAATGTTATAGTGGTTTAAGGCAATGATAATTGGTTTCGAAGAAGGTAAGTAGGTGGGAGTTAATGTTCAGGGGGATTTTTGCGAAAGTAGAGACATCTATGAAACTTTTTATAACGAGCATTACACCATTTACGAACAAAGAGCATATAGTATTTAGATCATAATGTGTAGCATTGTTTCGAAAATTATAAGAGACATCAGGACATTTTTTCGAATTATTTTAAATTGAAGGGATTACATTCGATGGGAATTGGCAGGCGTGATTTAATCTTTTAAGTTTCTTTAGGGAATTCGGAAGTAATTCGTTTATTTAAATTTAGTCATAAGTAATGATTTTTTTATTTTTAATGACATTGAGATGCCGTCAAGACTTTATTTATGGCACAGAGTA
This sequence comes from Atherix ibis, assembly GCA_958298945.1. NCBI lineage: Eukaryota > Metazoa > Arthropoda > Insecta > Diptera > Athericidae > Atherix > Atherix ibis. The sequence goes on from OY282607.1 coordinate 31,985,891, forward strand.
AATGTAACGTGTGCACTTTTCTGCTTATTGTCTTTAATCTTCTACTTTTCGGGGATTAGGATTTGGTTTTTTTTTTGAAGTTTCAAATACATTTCCCATGTGCGTAGGAGAAAATACCTTCTTGAGCTTTCATAGTAATTAAGTGAGCCAGACATCTAGAATAGCTGCTAGACTATATTTTTTCTGTTAAAACGAGGATGTAATTCAATGGTACAATGATCAGATCTGAGATCAAACTAACGACAAGGAGTAATATTGGTATATTAGAGGATCGGAAAGAGTTTTTTGAGAAGAATATTTTTGAGAATTTTTGTTAATCTAATAAGTAAGCTAAAAGGCCATATTGGAAGGTAGGTAAATGGATAAGTTTGATTTTTTTTTGGAATTTTTCTAAAGTAATGGAAAATACTGCAATATTATAGAAGTTTTTGCCTTAAACTGACATCGTTAATGAGGTTAAAACCTGGTACTTGTTTATAAGAAGGTAAGAATTGAATTTTATTTTATAGCTTGAAATAATTTTGTATTTTTAAGGATTACTATTTGATAACACTTTTAATAATTTCAAAAAGATGGTAATTTTTAAGAATATTGCATAGTTGATTTAAATTATTATCCTTGCTATGGACTTATTAACTTACTATCATTCCATACGATAGAAACCTTATATCGCCAATTTACTAAAATATTTATTTATTAATATAAGTTATTTGTACTAAGTTAAATCCTAACATTTAAATTGAGATAGACAATTTTCATTAAAAAATTATTTATATTATCAAAACTAGGTTTTTAAAGTTTTGTGAACTTGCTAAAAGAAAATCTGCTTTTTTTACTCGTATTTTTTTTGGAGACAATTGCAATAATATTTAAATCGTAAAAAGTGCATTATATTAAATGTGCACAATTCAAAATAAGGGAACTAAAATCACCCGCTGTGCTTGGAAAAAGGCTAACGTGCACATTACATTTAAATGTAACAGGCCGAAGGTAGGTTTTTCTAAATGATATTAAATACTAACGTACCCGTAAAAGCATAAAATAGGCAGGGATCAGACCTATAATTTTCTAAAGTCCTGTGAGAATTGGTTAAGTCTTAAAAGTACATCGTAGACATCCTACTGGGCCAGCGTAAGTGGTTTTAATCTAAATATTTTTGTACAGTTAATCTTTCCATTATATGTTTTTTTTTGTTGATTGTTTTAAATATAATAAAACAAGATTCTTATACGTATAAGTATTTATTAAGCATTGTTTGATTTTTTTAAATAATTTTTCGATATATTAGAACTGTTACTCTGGTGGTAGGTTCCTGTAAAGAAAATGGAAAATTCTATGTTTTACTAGTTGTAGGTAAAAGAATAATTTGAGTAAAAATTATTTATTTGGATTCTATTCAATGCCTAACTTCAAATGATCGCAATTTGTTTTAAAAAAACGTTTAATGCATTTTCTAGAAATTTCTTAATGCATGTTTATTGAAAAAAACACGAATATTGTTTGATTTATCTTAGTTTTATTTAGAAGTCGTTATAAAACGTATTAAAATCCAAAAATTGAAGTATGTGAATCTTCAGATGGCGGGGAAAATGAAGTGGAAAATCTGGAAAATTGAACTTTTAACTTTAATTTTATAAGAAACTAAAAAGTTATATCAAAAGATTTCTACCAATGTGGAAAATAAGAAAAATGTCTGCTGATAAATAAAATATTCGCTAAAATTTTCAGGGTAAATTCCACATTTTGGGGCCATATTTCGGTCAAAGTTCAGATATCGTCATCAAATTTGGATATGTTGTAGAGGTTATAAAGATACATGAAATATTTATTCTACAAGTTTTTTCAATCTTGGAAAATTTCCAAAAAACCGAGGAAAATAAATTTTAAGAGTATATAAAAGCTATTTACCGTTAGATAATTTTCTTAAATTTTATATATTTGTAAGAACAACTAACATTCAGCTTTCTAAATTTAAGTATAATTTTTTTATGAAAAATGTTGCAAATTCATTTAAAAATGTTCTTGAAAATTTGAAAAGTTGTTGTTGTAAAATTTACCTTTGGAGACTTTGTTTAATTGAAATGAACTTGCCTTTGGTCAATAGTATATTATAGGTACTATCATGAATAAATAGTATAAAAAACATCAATTCGATTTTCATAGATTTTCCGTAAGTTGATTTTTTTTGGCAAATAATTTTTAATAGAGATTTTGACGGAGCTGTGACTTCTGAATCCATAAAGAGTTCGTCAACCCCTTTCGTTTAAGGTGCCACTTATCCTAAACAAAATTTTAAAAAAAATTGAGGACATCGATGCTAGACACTTTACAGCACCTGGGAAAAACCAAAAATTGCTCTAGTAAAATGATTGTTCGCAAAAAATTTACTGCTTGTAAAAAACTTTCTTAAAAATTTATCTCAGAAAATATTTATTAGAAATCTGCAAAAAAATTTTTTCATTAAATCAATATAAATAGACGTTAGGAAATTCAAAATTACTGACTTATTAAAGCAAATTTTTCAAGAGCTTATCAAAAAATTTAAAAAAAAAAATACTTGTGATATTTTACTATCGTCTAAAAATGTTTCTGTTAAAAAAATATTGAAATTTTGTTTTTTTTTCCCACCACTTTTTCGCCGATGGTTGGTATTCCGTGCACTGCTGATTAAATTTGCATATCGATAGGCGCCTGCTTAAATTGAAATCGCTTTGGATTGGCTGGGAATCGAACTGAGTAATAATGGTGTTGTGCTTGGCCAAGGCGCTCTTGCTCTCTTCTCCACCTTTTTTGTTTGTTTTTGTCAGACCTCGCCAGACGCTATTATATCCATCTGCTCCAGGCGGTTTGGCTTGAAGGTCCGAAAGAGTAGGATAAAGAATAAGGAAATGAAAGTAGAATAGAAAGTAAAGTGGAGAGATAATTACCGTAGGACCATACCGCGTGGGATTGAATTGTTTGTTAACGGGTCACCAGACCTCGCCAGACACTAATGCGTCCATTTGCTCAGGCTTTCTGATGGTCTAAAAGGGAAGGTTAAGGGGATAAGGAAATAAAAGTCGCAAAGAAAGTAAAGTGGAGAGATAATTAGCGTAGGACCATACCGCGTGTGATTCGGACCCACGACCCCTTGGGTGTCAGTCCAGCACGCTATCGACTGTGCTACCGGATTGAATTGTTTGTTAACGGGTCACCAGACCTCGCCAGACACTAATGCGTCCATCTGCTCAGGCTTTCTGATGGTCTTAAAGGGAATGTTAAGGGGATAAAGAAATAAAAGTCGCAAAGAAAGTAAAGTGGAGAGATAATTAGCATAGAACCATGCTGCGGCAGAGGGATTCGGAACCACGACCCCTTGGATGGCAGTCCAGTACACTATTGACTATTCTAGCGGGTCGGAACTCGTCCACCACTTTCTTTTTTTCTACCTTTCTTTATTGACGGGATTGAGAACCTCTCCAGACGCCCTTAGAATCCATCTGCTCAAACAGTTCTCCAAGTCCCATCTATTTCGTCATATCTGTAGTAATTTTATGTTTTCGACCTCATTTTTTCATTAATTTTCTATTCCTACTCCATCAATATATTCCAAAATATTTTGGGAGTGGTCCAAACCCTTTATTTTGTCCATGTTTAAGTAGTTGGCTAAACTGTCCAAATTTTTTATTGATTTGAGATGTTTATCTCTTTTTTTTTGGTATTTTTTTGTATCCTATCCTCAATTGTATGGTTGCTATTAGAAAGCTTGTATCTATTACAGATGATACGCCCTGCTCTAATTCTGTTTAGCGTACTACTCGTAGTACAGTTGGTTTTTATGAACCAACTTGGGATTTTGGGGCAGCTGTTATTTTGTAATAAAATTTCCTCTTAGTTTCGGCTGTTAGTTTCATGATTGCCCGTTTTAAAAGTTTAATGTGTTCTTCTAGACCCACTGCCGATATATATCGGGTCTGCATTTTCAATGCCTCTTTTTGCTAATTTTTCAGCTATTCCGTTTCATGGCATCCCAAAGTGACTCGATATCCACCGTAATTGGACCTCCCCCGTTGGGTTGTTCTTTAAAATTTTAATAATTTCCCTTGCGATGGGGTTTTTATAATAATTTTTACCTGACTCCAAAATTAAGTGGGCTGTTTTGGAATCTGTGAGAATTGAAATTATTTTGTATGTGTTTTTGACTCCGTTTTTTATTGCAAGTTCTCTTTTTTTTTAATTCTAAGGTGTAAATTAAAAAAGCTGAACAACGATGTGGGTTTGTAGGAAAATTCCTGTTTCGATTTGGAGTCGCACATACCAATTCTTGCTGTCTCTCCTATGATTGATGCATTAGTTGGTGTCCTTTTGTGTCAAAGAGTTCAAAGAAGACATTTGTTGGTAAGTATTCGCAACTTTTCCAATATTTTAATTTTTTTCTTCAGTTTTTTTATTATCATTTAGTATTTTTAAGAATTTTCCATTACTAAACAATAAGCTTTTATTTAATAAATTTATTTCATAATAATTATTTTTCATATACGTGTAAACACAATTACTGTTTTACACTCGATGTGAATTTTTTTTTTAATATTGTAATTAGCACTGAAAAATGCTGGTATTATTTTTAATTTTTATTTTTAATTTTTCCATTTGTACTTAAACGTTATTAATTCTGAAAAATATACTTATTTACTATTAAATAAATAAATATTTAACATTTAAGTTGCGTGTTTTATTAAATATAATTTATAAAAAAATTAAGAAAAAAACTAATTTTTTTTTATTGTGGGTACGTGGAATTTTTTTAAGGGTATTGTAGAAATACAGAACCCTATAGTGTATGGGGCTTTTACTCACTTAAACCCATTTATCTATTCGGTAAATATAACTCCCCATGAAATGATTACCAGGCATAACTTTACGGGAACAGTTTGCTTAAGGCCTTTTATACTATCTTCTTCTTGATTACTCGAATTACATATTCAGCTGATGCACTTCTGTAAAGGCGTTGATCAACGATTTCTTGCAGCTCCATTATTTCTTTCGTTAGTGAAAAGAGACTTGATCTGCGTGCTGAATATAGATATGACCTGAAGCATTAATGTTTTCTCAGAAATTGGTTTATATTGTGGTCCACTTTGCCAGAAATAAGGTTTTTCCTTTACCTTTAGTCGATAGGCCATCTCGCCACTGACTTACTTCTTTTATCCGTTCTGATGTGGCAAAAAAATCGAGATTTCTGGAATTATTTGATTGAGCAAACCTAGAATTGAACTACGGAGATCGTCTATTATAAATATTCCTTATTCTTTTACATGTAATGTTTCTGAAATAAGTCCTGGAGGGAATGTTGCCGCGGTATCAGTTTTATGTCATGTGGTAGGTGGGACATGGCACTTCATTGTTCGGGTCTATGTGCACTATTCTATTCTGTCAGAAATTGGGTAAAATTTTGCTCCACTTCTCCGTAACCTCTCCTATGTCAGGAATGCGGTGATGTGTCAACTTTTTTCCTTTTGATCAATAAAACTCAATTTTGGTTGCTATCTTGTTTTTTTCCTACTTTGGTAATTATGTAAAAGTAAACGAATTTTGTCTTTTCTCTTTATTATTTAAAAAAAAACACTTCAGTCCATTCAATCTTGCTTTAACTTCTTTCGAGTGGGTAGGATTTGTGCAATTTTCTAACATTTACTACGAAAGTCTTAACATTTTAAAAAAAAAAAAGTTATTCTGCTTTTGTTTGCAATAGCAAAAATTTTAAAATAGCAAAATTCCAGTATGCCTCTACTGTTTGGGAAAAATAATTTTTCTTTAACAAATATTTGCCTTCAAATTGCGCCTACAAACCATCAATTGGTTGGCGGATAGCCTGGTTACAAAAGGATAACTTCCAACAAGTCAAGTGTGAATGTTTTAGTTGGCGGTGCTGCTGGGGCAATTATCAATGAGGCTGGGCGGTGGCGTTAAGACTATAGCATTTGGAGTGCATCGTTTTTATTGAATGCACACACGAATTCCCAAGAAATTTTCCAATTGAGATGAGATCATTGTAAAAAAATGTAGAATTTTCTGTAAAATATAATAATTGGCGTGAGGTACGGATACGGTGTCGACTACGACAACTATGGCCCACGTTGTTTGATGTTGCCGACAATAACATCAGAAACCACAACCAGACGTGGCAATATTCCAACAACAAAAAATAGTCGCGGCAAATATAGTGGACTGTGGAGCAATACAACATTTAACTTTTTCTTTAAAAAAAAAATAATAAAAAAACCGAACAACTGGAATAGTAAGAAATAAAAACAAGCTACGGCATTGCGCAGATTGTATAACTGAATCTGCACGCAATTCGTCATTGTTGGTTTCGTGAAGTGTGCTAGGGACTGCAGATGAAAATTGCACCCTTTCACATCTAAGGAGGAGTAGCATGACGGCTGCACCCTTAAAAAAATATGTCGCCTATGATCGGGATTAACTGTAGAACATATCCTAATTTTAGCGTATTGTATCCTTTTTCGGTGCTGTTTGATTGTAGCTTGGTTTCCGTCTGGTGAAAATTGAGATTGCAATGCATCTGATGCCATAAGAAGGTTGGTAAACTGAAATGGAATATCCGAGAACAGATGATGTTTTTCCGTTTTCTTTTTATAAAAGTAGCGGAATTTGTGATTTCTCTTTAGATATGACCAACCAGCTGTTTAGTTCTAGAGCAGTAATTATTTTTGATTCAATTTAAAAATAACAACCCTTTCGAAGGAGTAAATGACCATATACGTGGTGGTGATGTTATTAGTTACTCCCTTAGATTATATTCATTTTTTTCAGAAACAAGTTTTTGTGATTATTAGTGATCGCATAGCTCAGTTAACTGAAGAAGTTTTAAAATTTTTGTAAAAAAATAATTTGGCAAACGTGTTGGCTATTGACACCTTTCAGATTAAAAGCATTTTTTTGCAAATTCTTACTTCAAAAACAGATCCTCGAAGTTTTTCTCTTTTTAGCATATTGTCAATATCCTTGTTGACATCCGCAAATGGCGTTCTGTTCTTACCCATAAGTTTGCTTTCAGAAACTACACACGCCATATTCGCCAATCATGTGGTTTTCTGCCAACTATTGCACATCAGCAAACCCGGAATTACTTTTTGTCTAGTAGGGGTTAGACATACTAAAATACTTTACAAAACTAATCTAGCATACTTAAAACTAAATGGCCCCAAGGTCATGGTGCTGTAAAGTGGCCACTGAGATCATCTCTAAGGGACCTTATTCAAACAAACATAAAAGCAGATCCACAAAGACTCCAGCGCATGGGCGACCTTTTTGTGAGGCGGTATATTGTGCCTCACTTCTTTTGGTCAAATTTTATACACATTGGACTTCGGTAGATTCTAGATCTTATGGGTACTTCTGAAAACAAGTGGGTACATTGGATGCCCAAATCTGCACTGTTAAGCTACGATTACGCCATTCGAAAAATGTTCGACTTTTAGCAAATATCGAACATTTTTCGGCTTGAGCGGTATTATTTATCCTCAAGCATGTTGGACGAACACCTTCCCCTCGATTGAGTATGTTCGAGATGAACAAAATATGGTGATTTGCTCGAATGGTGTAATCACCTCAAATTGAGGACGCACGATCTTTTTGGGTATTCGAGGTGCTTGCTCATTTGACGTGTTCAAGCGTAAATATTTGACATTTTGCAGTGTGAACGACGTTTGTGTATTAAAAATTTCTGTTTAGTTTTGCCGGTTGTTTGTACAAAAAAAATATTGCAAAACATGTTGTTCAACGATGGCAGTAACGTTGAATTGCCCAGTATAGACATTGACATATCTTATTTGTTGATTAACGGCGTGATCAGTTCCAAAAAGCGATCGACATTATCGTTGCCACGGCGATGAAAATTACAATAAAATTTCTGCTCGAAGTGATCACTTCCGCGAAGTTGCGACAATAAATTTTTGTATGAACAGTTTTTACCGCGCTTCTCCCACCGAGGTGCTGTTTTGCGCTATAGCTCTTTGTTTTTATCGCTTGTGCTATCGCCCAATATAAGCCACATCGCTTCGACTTCGTTTTCATTGCATGCATTCTCTTGAGTTATCCTTTTTTCCATTTTTTATTACATTTTTTTACCTTTTCTTTAACTGCCAAATGTATTAGACTGTAAAACGGAGAAAACACAATGGAAGATCGTTCATGAATATGAGACAAATGTCAAATGTCAAAAGAAAAAATAGTAGCTCGTTCAAATTCTGACTGGGAGAACTTTGATCGAGCTCACGTGGAAGTTGTTCGCGGGTTTGAGCCTGTGATCGCGATATATTCATTTCCTCTCCGAAGACTCGAACAAAAATGTTCGAGCTGAGACAATAATTTGTCTATTGCTCAAACGGTTCAATCGGTGTTAAAGAGTTCGATGAGTTTGAGACCAACATTTTGGCCCGAATATCATAGCTATATGCCCAACTGATCACCAAGGGCAAATTCAAGAATGTGAAATAACCAGACGTCAAACTTGGTCTTCTAGTATAAACTTCCCTGCATCGCACTGGAGCTATACAGAAATCTATACGGAATTATGGGCTCGAAAATTGCTTAGTTATCCTCACGGACTACCGTTTTACATATACTTTTTTATGCGGCATAATTCCGAATACTTCTATGCTATTTGATCCTTAGCTTCATTCCACAACTCTCTCTCTCTCTCTGAACTTTTCAACCCTATTAGCTAAACAAGCAAGATTAAAACTAACACTAACTACAAAATTACCCCTGAAATTGTTTGCTAACTAAAATCCTATGACTCGATCACATGTCCACTCACTCATAGATTAACTTCCGACGAATACTCAAGATACCAAATGGCCTATTATAAGTAATAGTGGTACTGAAATAGTGAGCCCTGACTACCACAAGCAAATAAACAAATTCTCTAAAAAATTCTTCACCTAATATTATATTCTTAGAAATTTATAGAATTTCCGTCTCAAAAACAAGGTTGAATGACGCAATTTTTATCCAAATGTCCTTGTTCCGATTTGAGTATCTAAAAAATTCCATTCTTTTCAGACCAACCCACCCACTTTTATGCATCTATTGTTAGCCAATTCGAATACTACAATTAACATATCCCAGTTGATATTGGAAAAAAAAACTGCATGTCAAATGGCATCAGAAGAGAGGGTGAACTGGAAAGGTACACGCCGCACCTACCTAGACTATGGCTAATCTGGGCAACTGAAGTGAGTGGAGTGAGTCTGTTCTAGTCCAACATCAGTTTTTTAAGGCTCGGAATCTTCTCAACGACTTTTAAAAATCTGATTACTAAATGATCGGTTTCAGGTTTCCTTGGCACGCGGCGTCTATTGATTGATAGAAAAGAGCATTTTTTTTCTAATTGTATTCAAGTTTAGGGATTTAGGGAACAATTCGCAGTATTATTTAATGTTTTTTTCTTTAACGAATAAAAATTCTAACAAATGTGTGTAAAAACTTATTTTTGAATTGTTGTAGATTATCGTGCCAGGGCCGATCACCCGTCAGGGTAACGTTTTGCAAAATTACTGTAATTTGGGATTAGTTATTGTTGGCGTGATTCTAACTGCTCCCGTTGCCTATACTACTATTTTAGGTGTAGTCGTAGTCTTGTAGTTGTCGCGTGCTATACGATCGGTCACCATAGCACCAGTACTATTTTAACTCAATGTCAAGCTTAATGATTAGAAAACTACCGACAATTTCAGCCTGAGGCGATACTTTCATTAAAAAATTGTTCTTTTCTTGTATTTTACGCAAATGATTTTTAGTTTTAATCACATTCATTGGTATTTGAATTTTAAAATTAATTTGAACAGAAAAACAAAAAGCAGATTTAAAAAAAAAAAACAGTGACCAAAATTATTAAACATATTTTTTTATATTTAAGGTGAGTCATAGTTTTAAGTATGATTCGTATATTTTTGCGGTTTATAAATTTTTTTTAATCATATCTTTCTATGATAAAGTAAACATTTTTAATAGTCGCAAAATCGATTTCGCCACATCAAAGTTCTCAAAAAAAAACTTGTTGACATAAATAAAATCGCCTAAAATCTTATTTCTGACATAAAAATGTTTGACATAGAACGATTTTCTTTTTTTTTTATAAAAACAAGGACATGACGGACCAACATATTTTTTAACATGAAACTATGCCTACTGGCATAGACTAAAATTTTGTAATGCAAACAAGTAAACTATGCCAGGAGATGCAATTAATTTTTTTTCACGAACAACATTTTTTAATATGAAACTATGGCGGCATAGACCAAAATCTTGCAATGTAAGCAATGCCAGAAAACGCAATCGAAATTTTTTTTAACATTAAACTAGATTGGCATGGCACAAAATTTTATAACGTAAACAATACCAGAAGACACGATTAATTTTTTTAAACATGCAACTGGATCGGCATGCATAAAAATATTGTTGTTAACAATGCCAGAAAAGACGAATTAGTTTTTTTTAACGTGAAGACGCTGTCGATAATTTTTTCTAATCTAATGGATCAATATCTTATATTACAACGATGCTAAAAGATGCGATCGAACTTATTTTTATATAAAACTGGGTCGTTACAGACAAAACTCTTGCAAAGTAAACAATGCCAAAAGATCCAAAAAAGTTTTTTAACATTAAACTATGTCGGCATAGACAAAAATCTTGTAATGTAAACAATGCCAGATGATCCAATCGAGTTTTTTAACATGAAACTAGGTCGGCATACACCAAAATATTATAATGTGAATAATGCCAGAGGACGCAATTTTTTTTTGCCATGGATCATCAATTTGCAAACTGAACAATGCCAGAAGACGCAAGCAAAATTTTGTACTATGAAACTAGGTCAGCATAAACCGAAATTTTATAACGTAAGCAATGCCAGAAGTTGTGATCATTTTTTTTGGCTTGGACTATAAACTTACAATATAAACAATGCCAGAAAATGCAAACAAAATTTTTTTATATGAAACTGGGTCGTTGCGGACCAAAATCTTGCAAAGTAAACAATGCCAAAAGACTCAACCGAGTTAGACAAAAATATTGTAATGTAAACAATGCCAGAAGACGTGATCAATTTTTTTTGGCTTTGACTATAAACTTATAATTTTAATAATACCAGGAAACGCAAACAAATTTTTTTAATATGAAACTAGGTCGGTATGAACCGAAATTTTATACCGTTAACAATACCAAAAGAATCAATTGAGAAGACCTAATTCTTGTAATGTAAATAATGCCAGAAGATGCAAGCAAATTTTTTTTGGTATGGTTCATAAACTTGCAATCTAAACAATACTAGAAGGCGCAAGAAATTTTTTTTAATATGCTACTAGGTCGGCATAATCTGCAATTTTGTGATGTAAATAATGCCAGAAGACCCAATCGAGTTTTTTAACATGCCACTAGGTCGGCATACACCGCAAACAAAATTTTTTGGCATGGATTATAAATTTGTAATCTAAACAATGCCAGAACAAGGAAACAAAATTTTTTAATATGAAACTAGGTTGGCATAAACCGAAATTTGGGATGTAAATAATGCCAGAAGACCAAATCGAGTTTTTGGGTCTCTGGCCTTGTTTACATGAATCAAAATTTTATAATGTAAACAATGCCAGAAGACCCAACCGCGAAAACCTAAATCTTGTAATGTAAATAATGCCATAAGAAGCAATTTTTTTTTTTTTGGCTTCGGTTATAAACTTGCAATCTAAACAATGCTAGAAGACGCAAACAAATTTTTTAATATGAAACTACGTCGACATGAACCAAAATTTTTTAATGTTAACAATGCCAGAAGACACAATCGAGTTTTTTAACATAAAAGTGCCAGACGACGCAAACAAAATCGACCCAATCGAGTAGATAGTGCCAAACGACGCAAACAAAATTTTTTTGGTATGAATTATAAACTTGCAATCTAAACAATGCCAGAAGACGCAAACAAATTTTTTTTTGTATGGTGCATAAACTTGTAATCTAAACAATGCCAGAAGATGCAAACAAATTTTTTAAATATAAAACTAGGTCGGCATGAACCAATATTTTATAATGTAAACAATGCCAGAAGACGCAATCAATTTTTCTAACGTAAAACTGGTTTGAAATGGACTAAATATTCGTGAAACTGCTAAACTATGCCAGAAAACACTATCGAAATTTTTTTAAACATCAAACTAGGTCCGCATAGACTAAAATCTTACAATGCAAACAAATAAACCATGTCATAAGACACAATTGAAAAATTTTTTACTGTATGAAATTAGATAGGCATAGACGCAAATATATTTTTTTATGAATATTTTATAAGCCAAAAAATGCTTTTATTTTTATAATTTATCTCGATATACTCGTACTTTTGAAAAGATATTTTTTTATGTTATAAAATATTACGAAGTTTTTGATGTGAGTAATAATGGCAAAGAAATGCAACAAAAAAAATCAACTGTATTTAATGGTATATGACAACAAAAAAAAGAAAGTCATGAACATAATTTTTTTCGCATTCCTCTTAAAAATATAAAAACACTTTCTCCGATTATATTCAAGATACTGCATAATTAAATAGTATTCCAATATTTGTCAGACTATTGTGCCTTCATTAAAATCTTATCTTTCGTAAGATGTCTTTAAGTATTTAAATCTAGAACAGAAAAGCTATTCCATTTCATATATTTTATGCTGTTGACTTAAGAACACGGCTCTTATCATATGAGATTCTTCCATAAAGTGGCATTTGCAAATATATTTTGCAAGGATAGCTCACCGGTAAAATAATCAGAAAAATTTTACACTTGATAATTGCAAGGCACTTTATTCTGAGAGAGGACTTCAAATATCAAACGAATCCCGTAAATGGCTCCATAGAAAGGGGAATTGCTGGAGTAATTTTTCTATCATTGCCGGTACTCCATTAGCTCGATTATTTTGAAGTGAACATCAACCATTTGAGAATATTCTCGTGAAAATTAGTTATACGTTAAAAAAAAAAGTAAAAGCTTCAACAGTGACCAAGTGGAAAATTTCTAAAACATTCTAAATTGGTAATAGAAGAAAAAGTATTTTGCTAATTATTTTTGGTAAAAATTAAAGAAAATTTTTTGTGATTTTAATTGAGAAATCTTGACGAAAAGGACTAATAGCAAATGATTGTGTTACTCGTAAGTTATCGAAGCGATCATGGAGTGGACAAAAAAATATAAAAATACCATATCACCCAAGAAGTTGGGGTTTATTACAAATACAAGTGGATAGCAAAGGAATCGGGCATGTCGAATTGATATCATTAATCATATAAAGACATCGCGGCCTCGAAAAAGGGAACTTGTCAAAGAATTAATTCACTTCCAACACTTTTCGTTTGCGTCGCATCTCTATCCAAAAATCCCACGAGAACAATAAATGCATAAATCTTATCCATCGATTTTTTACAAAATCTTATAGGTTCCTTGGATATTTAGGGTACAATACGATAAATATCTTCGCTCTTTGCTCTTCTCTTCCTTTGAATAATCAATGCAACTTCATTTCGGATTGATTTTAATTTGTCGTTTTTATCTTCGATCTGATCATTCGTATTTGTTTTGTTTTGTTGTTTTCGCTTAATCTATCGACTTGGTTATAATTCAAAAAGGTCCTGATTCTTCTTAGATAATAAGAATCTTATTATTTCAACTTAAATATGTCCTGTTTGCTAGTGATAATAAATCCTTAAATTGATAATTTAGTATCTTTTTGGAGAAAAAAATTTCCGTAATTAAATTGAATATTTTTAAAGAAAAACTAAAAAAATACAAAAATATATACTGAAAAGGAATGAATCTTGAGGAACGGTTTTTAACAACAAAAAAAGATATTGAACGAAACGTTGTATAGGCAATCAATCGATTCCGGCGTTTCACGTAGGATGCAAAGTTGCTTGTTGAACAAAAACTTCCTGACAAAGATTGGAATTCAAACAGTAGCATTTATTCGAGAGCGGAACAGTCAAAGGTAAAGAGCAAGGTGGATGGACTGGAACAAATGTTAACAATTCCGATATGGGATTTTTCTGTTTCGATTATCGAATGAGAAGAATACACTGGAGCAGGCTGCTAAAGAAGATGTTACCAAGAAGGCAGCAGTATTAGCGAAACTATATGTGCATAAGTTGTGACTAGAAAGTATCAGTTTTGTTATTAGAGTAGAAAGAATGCACTAACCGAATTGAATTTGATATGAACTAACGTTTGGCGTTGGTATTAGGAGCACTCCAGGTGCATATTGGCAGTAGTTAGTATTTGTTGTATTTGCCAATGAGCATTAGTAGCGAACGCAAAGATACACCGCAATACGAATGATAACAATAAATGTTACGATAGTGAGCCAGGATTGTCAGGAATCCGATGGAATTCCATCAAAAGAATTACCACAAAAATGTAGCTTCTACTTTTCGATTTTGACTCGGCGTTATTCTGGGCTTTTGGTTTTTGGTTCCATTTCTTGCTATATTCTATGCGTTTTTTCCCCCCATAGTTATTGTTGTTTGAATGTCTCCTCTCCATTCTTATCCTCAACTTTTTGAATAAATCCATTCTTAGCTCTCACATATTTCGGATATTCAATTTTGTTGCATTTTTTATTCATTTTAATTTTTATTTGTCGATATACTACGTGAACCATTTTCTCCATCGTCATCAGTAGTGTTGTTAGGTTAGCATGGTGCTCGGTCATTGTCACCCTGTCGCCAAAAGACAAATGTTCCATTGTTATTGTGACTAAATAGGATGTGGAAGTGCGCGGCCTCTTTAAGGTCGCATTCCAAATTTGTTGAAATCGATTTGTTGTTGTGACCATGCCACTCTTTGCACAAGATAAATAACTTGTCGCAGATCAAGAGCCAACAACCGATGGAATGGAAGCAGATCCAGAACTTCATGTGAACACCAAAGTTCCACAAGTACTGCTGGAAATTTTCCAATACATCTTCATAGTAAAAAAAAATAAATAAACGATTTCTTTTCTTTTTTGTATAAAAATTTAGATAAGCGAAAAAAGATATTTTTTTGTACGAAAATAAAACTGTATTTAAAGGAGTTCGGTTTTGGAGGGATAATGATAGGATATTCGAGGAGGAGGGGAAGAGTTGAAGAGGAGCAGAATGTCATGTTGAAGATGTACATTACTCCTTATGTGGCATACTGCAAGTCAACATTCAAAATGTTCGATCGATTCACACTTGTTTGCCTTTGTCAGAGCATCAGGATTGTTTCGTCAAATTTGAAGAAATCCACGTCCTTTTTTACATTTTTTTTTTTTTTGGTTTTGAGCAATGGTAGAAGATCTTGGGGATTTTGTGGACAGTTTGGTCGATGGTATACAGAAAAATGGAAGAATTTTTTTATTTTCCATTCCCTTTGCTTCAAGATTTGTCGTAGCTTTTATTTTGGTTTAAAATCCGCAAACTTTAGTTCGGGATATGATCATACGTTGTGAATGGCCCGCTAGATGTTCGTTGATTAACTGGAGTAAATTTTGCCGATCACGTAAGATACCAACGATAAGAAATTCACTGATCTTTGGGGTTTTTGCTTTGTTCATTTTTTTTGTTGATTGGCCTGCTTTTATTTCAAACTGGTTTCAGGTGTTAACTTAATGAGCAAAAAATCAAGCAAATTTATTTAAAGGTTTTTGACAATTTTCTTCCTAATTAATTTTATTGATTTTATTAGCAGCATCTGTTAAAAATTACCAATAAATGTTCGAAATTTATCATTAATATTATTGTCTGTTGATAATTATTGAATGGAGAAAAATTAGTACATATAAAAAGTTATACCATTTAAGGTCTAAATGCGAAAGTAAAAGATTATCCATTTTGCACATTAAAAAGTATAGCTCTGTGATTTGACAACAATCAATTATATATGGTAAATCGTTTAAAATCTAATTTTTATAAGTTATTAATTGCCATTTGGTATTATGTATTGATTAGTAGACAAAAAAATGTCTACAAATGTCGTGATTTTGGAGTATGCACATTTTGCTCTTTAAAAAAATATTATGGTCATTATAATCGTCCTTTTTGAGCGAACAATTACTTACACAGAGAAACAATTTTAAGTAACTAAATATTTTATAGATTTGATTGTTATAATATATGCTGTGCTGAAAATATTGCTGCTGTTAATGAAAGTACAAATTTATCGTGTATATGTACTTTCATTAACAACAGCAATATTTTCAGTATTTGGGCTTGCCTAACAGCGCGCTTAGTATTTGGGCTTGTCTTACAGCACATTATGGTGCATATTGCATTTGGACTTAACATACATCTCCATCCAAATAACGTTCAACTCATAAAAAGATTTGAAGCCCACCGACTATGGAATGCTCAGAAGATTAGGTGTTGCAACAGCAACATTTTTTTCAGCGACGAGGCTTATTTCTTGCTCGGCATACATTATTAATGAACAAATCGGACGTTAGTGGGGCTCTGAAAATTCACAACTTACGGTGTTTATTTTATTGAGCAAGTACAGTAAGGCAAATACCGATCCATCTAGTTAATAGAAATTGTTCCTAGAACTGCGGTCTACTCAAGAGCCATTCCCAAGTTCTGGGCAAGTTAACTTCTTAGAATTCGGTTTGGGCATATCGTAGTTATTGTGAAGCTCCTAAAACTAATCATTCATTTTCCTAGCCCTTTTCTAAAGCAATCTAATTTGCTCGACAAAATTTAATAACATTTAATTGCTCCCTCCACAGAACTATCGACCAGTTACATTAGGGAAGCTGGCAACGCCAACTCACATGCCTAATGATGCCGCTAAATGGCCTCATGGTCGTGGAGCTGCAGAATGGCCTCTGAATTTTATCGCAGGAACCTTATAAATAAAAAAAAAATGTCTCATTGGTCCATAAGTCTTTGATAATGACGAAGGAGAGAAACTTACTGTCAATTCTGAGAGCTAGACCATATGAAAACCAATTTTTTTTAACCTCAAAATGGAGATTTTAATCTAGACCATATATGGTTTTAAAAAAAATCCCACCACAAGCCATACAAGGCGACAAATTTTAGCTTTGTTTCAGAAAGCGTGATTTTAGGACTTTCAGAAGTTTTTTTGGTGAAATTTTTAAAATTTAAATTTTTACTTATTGCCATTTCTTATATTATCATTTCCCTTTTCTTACTTTACCTTTCAATGAAGAAATTAAGACCTTTAATATCTCGAAAAGTTCCTAGGACACGTGATTTTGATACCTTCAAGGTCATGCAATTTGATACATTGGCCTTTTTTGTATTTAGAAAACCAACATCCGTTGGGTAATCACCGAATTAACAGGTGTATAAGCTTAAATCCGCTGTTTGGTCGTATTAAGGTACCATGGATACGCCATACTTTTTTTTATGAGTTTAACATCTGTCAATATTAATCAGTGCAATTTCGTACAACAACATACATTTTTCCTTCTGGTAATCATGTCTAGTTTTGTGCCAGAAAAAGAGCATATGCGGGAAGCTCTGCTTTTCTGCTTCAATTTGAAGAAATCGGTTGCCGAATCGCGTCGAATGCTTATGGAGGCCTACGGTGACAGTGCTTTATCGGAAACAACGTGCCGAGATTGGTTTCATCAGTTCAAAGACGGCAATTTTGACTTGTGGGACAAGAAGCGTGAAAATCGGCCTAGAAAGGTTGAGGACCATCAATTGCATGCTCTTTTGGACGAAGACGACGACCCAATCGCAAAAAATGCTCACGGAGCAATTGAGTATTACTCAATCAGCCATTTCCATCTGCGTATCATGGGGCAGATTGAAAAGATCGGAAAATTGGTGCCGCATGAATTGAACGATAGGCAGATGGAGCGACGCCAAAACACATGCGAAATCTTGCTCGCCAGACAAAGAAGAAAGTCGTTTCTGCATCGTATTGTGACAGGCAAGAAATCGTGGGTTGATCCCGGCCAACCATCAACATCTTCCCCAAGACCAAATCGCTTCGGACGGAAAACGATGTTGTGCGTTTGGTGGCATTAGTTTGATGGGATCAACATCGTCTACTATGAGATGTTGAAACCTGGTGAAACTGTCAATGCCCACTGCTACCAACTGATCAATTTGCACCGTGCTCTGCGTGAAAAAAGGACGGATTATCATGATAAGCTGATTTTTCTCCCCGACAACGCACCATCGCACACGCCAAAAATGGTCCGAAACTACTTGGAGACACTCAACTGGGAGGTACTACCCCACCCCACTTATTCACCAGACCTGGCCCCTTCCGACTACCACCTGTTTTCATCGATGGGCCACGCGCTCGCTGAGCAGCACTTCGATTCTTACGAAGACGTCCGAAAATAGCTTGATGAGGGGTTTGCCTCGAAAAAGAAGGATTTTTTTTGGCGTGGTATCCACAAATTACCCGAGAGATAGGAAAAATGTGTAGCTAGCGAGGACAAGTTTTTGCTTTTTTTTGAAAAAAAAACATGTTTTTTTTTGACTTAAAAACAGCTGATTTAAGCTTATACACCTGGTAATGGACAGAAATGTACGAAAAAGTCATCCAAAATTTCCTTACAAAGATAGAGTCCTGCAAAAAGTCACGTTGTGGCCATTATAATAATATTATACTTTACATATGAAAAATTAATTAAATTAAGCAAAAGGTAAACTTTATAACGAATTTTAACTAATTATCAATCTTTTATTTAGGATTCCTCTTCCCAGAAGTACCCTGCCCTACGTTAGTTATTTGAATTGGAAGATGTTGTAAGAGAGATCACCGTTACCGTTTAAGGCACTCCAAATAATTTTGCCTAGGAGTGCCGAATGTTGGTTTTAAAGCATGGTCAGGGAGAGACTCAATGCGTGTTTTTCTCCCACTTCCGTCGTCGGTCAGCTTTACCCTTTCTACCCCCTTTAGTTTTCCCTTTCTCCTTGCAGAATTCTTTTTTTATTATTTAAATTAAATATTTGCTTCTACCAATTTTTATTTTTTTCCCATTTTTCTTTTGTTCTTCCTTATTGCTTCTGATTTTTCGTTATTTCTTTTTTTTTGTTGTTGAAATTTTAAAAAATTAATCATTTTCCCCCTTTTCCTTCTAATGGAAGAATTAACACATTTGGAGTCACCATTTTCCCCTTTGTGTTAGGCATGCATTTTTTGTTATTATGATAGATGATAGAGCACCACCACCTTGCCCCAACCCCACAATCTCCGCTAAAGATAAGTGTCATCTGAGTACGATCGTAACAAATTCCAAAATTTATTACCTACCTCATCCAAATCTTCACTCACCAAATAATTTATACCCAATCAACATACTATAACAAGATCTTAGCAATATAATATATTTAAAAAAATAACAAGTAACTGAATTTAAAGTGTGTTTTATGTAACTTTACTAATCAAAGCCAAAATTAGATAAACCTATATTGGAAAACCGAGAACAGGCTTCTGATATAACCTTAAATGGCATTGATATTCTATAACAAATAAATATGCATTACGTAAGATAAACGGTTAAACTGAAACAATCTGACAAAAATAAAAAGAAGTCAAATTTAAAAGACGATTTAAGACAAAATATCAAAACTATGGTATATTTAACGCGGTACTGAAACCAATATGGACTTACGAAGTCAAACTTTCGGGTTTTTATAGTACCTTCAAAAAATTGTCACTGCTCTCTTTTATATCGTAAATAGTGTTGCCCATCGTGATCTATATAAGCCATTAGTTGTTGAACTGTGCATTCCCTGTTGAAAAAAATTCCTTTAACGTCTACTTTGGTATCTTAATCTTTTAACAAGAAAACTGCTATTTAAGCCATAGACCCTTAAAACTACAATGGCCACGAGATTTTTAAATTCGATGAGTGTTTTTCCAAAAAATATTTAGGTCCTTGAATTTTCGGTAACAAATTCTGCGTAGTTGTAGATATTGTTAAAATTGAAAAAAAATCCCTTCCAAAATTGGCCAGAAAATGCATGAACGAACGAACTCCACTTAGAATTTATAGCCTTTCTGGGCATACAGCAACCGTGCCTATTCAATCTATAATATTTGCACTTTAAATTTTACTGAATTAATTTGTAAACATTTAACATTGTCCGTCTATCATGTCTTCTTGAAAATGACCATTTTTTCTTCTCATGAAAGGCCATTTTAAAGGTGTTGCAATACACTGTGGATGCAACTTTGAACGCTTTATAGGCAACCGTTTCCTTTTTTGTGCAATTTTTACAAGTGCATAAAAGTGGAATTACGATAGTCAATAAAAAAAGATAATACGCAAAGTTAATATGTAAAAAACATGCTAACATGTTCAATTCGAATCGAATGCAATGGAAATAAAGTTGCATTGTAACAAGTGCAAGATTTCAAACTACAGAAAAAAAAGGAAATTATTCAAGTGAAAATAAACCAACATAACATGGAGAAAAATTGCGTAAAAACACTCGGAAAAATTGTGGAGATTTAACAGTCTTGGAAAGAATGTAAGGGAATTTTCGAATTGTAGAATAAAGAGAATGGGGGAAACCTGAACCGACTGGACTGAGTAATGGGAAAAAATCGCAACAAATCTAAACGTGCTCGCGTTTAATTTAGCTGTCGACGCTTACGAAACTATTCGATTACAGGTCGTGGCAATAATGCCGACACTGGCAGTATTCAAACTGAAACTTCTTGGCAGCTCTAGGATGCTTCCTGTTAAGTATGTAGTTAAGGGCAGGGTCTCTCTACGAACATACAGTAAAATAATCGAAAATTCAAGCCCAAGTGCCAAGGGTCTGAAATGTTTGTGGCACGTTTGCCATTTGTTTGCACACAAAGCACCGATCTAGACCACAAGACAATTTCGAGATTTCACTTTGCAATTGTACAAATGCCAAAACAACACACGCACACACAAAATCGTTTGCATTGGATTGGAGATTTGCGTTGCAGAATAACCACATTATAATAAGTGATCTGCCCGCTCTAGTCTTATTTAACGAAATGTGAAGTTGGGTGCCCTTTATCTCAATACATGACCGTCAGTATGAATAAGACAAATGCCAAAGCGCCATAATCTGGTGAATTAACCGAAGATGAAGCACCACAACGTATCGCATTTGATAACCAAATGCAGAAAAGTGCGGCTCATATGACCCTCTTCTGTTGACTTAACCCCTCCCGTTCGCCGGTGACGTTTTAATATAGGCGAGTTTTCAATACCCACTACATAATGGCATCATCGAATAGAATAAGAAAATATTTTCAGAGCCCATAAACTATGCAATAGGCGCACTGAGAATTAGGCATTAAATGGTAACCAAACAGACGAAAACAAATCAACCTCGAATCGACGAACAAAAGATCTCGAATTAACTAAATTAAAATAAATACAATGCATAAATTACCAGCATTTAAATTGGTAACCATCTTCATGGGTCAATTGTGAGTTGCAAGCTTCGGAAGAGAGCCAATGAAGTGAACACTAATTGTCTATGTTTTTGGGGGGAAGCTATTTGGTTTGAATCACGGTGGACATCATTTACGTATGATGGATGGATTCTCCGCTGATCAGCTCTGAGATCCCCTCGGAACTAACAACAGCAGAAAATTAGTGACAAAGTATCCAAGACTTTAAATTGATAAAAAAAAATACCATAACAGTTTGATGGACTGAATATTTTTTTTACTAAAATTTTACTCAATCATTTTTGCTCAAATTTTAGTAAAATAGAAAAAAACTTTTATAAATTCCAATTTAAATGATAACTTATCTACCATCGATAAAAGAACCTCAATCCGAATGTGCTTCATGATATCTTAGGTTAGGGAGAAGCATTTCATTTGATAGTGAAAACGTCTTTATTAGCGTCAAATTAGTGAATTTTTTTTCTGCCCCACAATAAGACACGTTACAATCTGACCAGACATTCGTTCGCCATCCATTGGATCTGCGCATCATCCTTTTGGACCCCAAACAAATTTTCCATCCAACACGAATTCATTACTTTCAATACATTTTGTTGTTCAACAATTTGTTTGACTTGCTGGCCTAAATTTGACCTCTAAATTTATGACCAAAAAAAAAATATTTACTGATATGCAGATAGATTGATTCATCGTTTGCTCTTCATGCCCGAGACCTTCCTTCACGTCAAACAATAAACTTTATTGGACTTTAAAAAAAAAAACCAAAAAAAATAATGTCGCATATGTTAGGTAGGAGTCGTCTTTATTAAAGTCTGTTGTTCACAATCGTAATATTTTTTTTTATTTTTTTTTTTTAAATTAAAATTATAGTATTAATTTGGATTTTTTTTTAATAGAAAATTTGTTTTTATGAATTGTAATTGTTAAGCGTAACGTTAACTTTTTTTCGGGGTACCTCAAATTTTTTTTCTGAATTAAGGAGTAAGTGAAGCGTTTTGTTGTTGATTAATTCATGTTTACGTGAATGCCAATTTGTAAAAATTTGTTCAACTTTTCAGATTCAAAGAGTTACGTTATAAAATAATAACTATACGCAAAAGTTGATGGTGGGGTCATGGAGGACAAGGACGATTGCACAAAGCTCAAAAAAGATCAGTACAGTGTTTTTCATTCGAATTTCCAATAATTTATTTAGTTTTTGTTATTTTTGCCTACTTCCTATGAACTATCACATAGTACTTCCACCAAATTATCTAAAAAATACATTTTTTTTTTGTATAAAATTTTTGATAAGAGCAATTTTTCTGGAAGTTAATTCAAAAACTTTTTAAATTATTCTTAAACGTCAAAAAAAAAGATGAATTAAATATTTTAAAAATCGATCGAAAGGATAAAAATCTTCCTTTACTATATAAAAATTGTCATTCAAAAAATTTTGGTTAAATATTTTAATTATGACATTTTTTTTGTTAAGATTCTTTCAAAAGATAAAATTTGATTCGTTTTTAATTTTTTCGAAAATACAAAAAAAAATGATGCTAGAGCTTTGGGGAATGGGGGACAAATAGAAGGAATTTTTTTTAAAATGGAATTTCATTCATAATATTATTTTATTAGAGTTTTTTTTGTTGAATGAAATTTTCATTGATTAATTTTTAAGAATGGACAAACGTATTAGTTTCACTTCATTCACAATTTGATTATTTTGTTTTTAATGAAATGTGCACAAAATTGATGGATTTTAGGGATAAAAAAAGTCATTTTTTTCGAATAGAATTGTTTTTTTTTTAATTGTAACCATTAATAAATTCATCTAAATTTCAAGGCTCTAGAAAATATAGAATTCATTCATTAAATATTTTTTTTCAATAATTATTTTAATTTGGATGAATTTTACATCATTTTGTTTTGACCTTATTTTACCTAGAGAGGCAGCTCTGCCAATGGATTTTATTAATAATTTTTTTTTGTTGAACATCCTATAATAATTAAAAAACTTAAATTATTAAAAACCAGAGTTTTGTCATATTAGATATTGAAATTTTTTTAACAAAGACTCACAAAAAAAATATATACTAGACGACGTAGACTGTTATAAAAATCCTCCATATGAGTAAGATCCTTTCGGGTTTCTTTTCTTTTTCTCCTTTCGGATATCAGGCAGATTGCGTCAACTCGTGTTGAATTGTAAAAATTCAAGAGGTGTGGTAGCAGTTTTTTAAGATTTCCGGGACTTCTTATGTTACATATCCCGGCCGAAAGAACAATGGGTGCTGGAAAGCGGACTGACTGTCTAAAAGACCGTATTGCTATTAGAGAGGAACGCGAGTCTTCCATGTGCTACTAGTCGTCCTTTTAGAAATATTTTCCGCTTTCAGATGGACTCAATTGAATTCTTTTGCCACCGTTTGTTTGCGAAGTCTCATTGAATAAAAAATACCCTGTACAGAATATTACGCCCTGAACTTTAAGAATGCTAACGGGAAATACGGTAAACCTGCATATGAAAAGGACTACGTTAAGGATTGTGACGATATTTTATATACTACAATAACGACAATAGAGTCCGCTAAGCACCTTTAATGTTGGACTGTAAATTCCACCAAAAAGGTGTTCTATTTCGCGAAAAAAAACCTAAACAATTGTTCTCCGTCTTATAGGATTGTTTTGGATGTGTTTTTTTTTTTTGCTAATATATTTTCTCTTCTTGGTATAGGTGTTCTCATATCATAACAGAATTTTGTTCTATTTTAAAATATTACGTAGACGTATTGGAGAACATGGTATGTAAAAAATATTGTGATTGTTCAAATGTGAAGGACTATCAAGAAAGAGTAAAATGATATAAAAACAATAATAACAACAACTCTACAGGAGAAGGACTCTTATAGTACTATGGATAGTACTCATTTTATTTGTAGAGAAATTTTATTAAATCTTTTTAATGTAGCAACGAAAATAGAAGAAAATCTGTGCAAAATTTTATGTGCAAAAATAGAGGAAAACGACGAGAGGTAAACAAAAATTCCCGTTATTTGAAATATCCTGAAGAGAATAATTTTTTTTTGTAGCTTCCCATAAACAAGGATATAGGTCGATGGATATAAAATTTTAACGTGATTAGTTCTCGTTTCCTTAACTCAATGTCTTAGAACTATAGGAAATGTTATTCCTAAAATTGAATTAATAAAATAACGAAATTTTAGCAAAATAAATTTTTTTCCATAATTTCTTGGAAACAAAATTATTTTTATATTAGAAAAAAAACGAATTGTTTTTGTAAGACAATTTTGTTGACGATGAGTTTGTCCTTTATGGAGGTTTTTGTCCTTTAACGAGTTTAACTTTCACTTTTTGCACAAAATTACAATTTTTTTTTCTTATAATAAAGAAAATTTAACTAAAAAAAATTTAAGTAAATATTAGAAAATAAAAAACCAGGAATATTTTTTTCACCCGACATGAAGAAAAATCTCCCGACTTGAAGAAAAATTTGAATTTTGTATAAGAAGAACTTCTTTAATGAACATCTAAAATCCGAGAGAAAAAATTTATCAGAAATTTCTATGGGAAAATATTATATATAAATGACAATATTTATCTAGAATAGTATTTGCCGACTTTCCCTTTAGTTTAATGTGACAAGTGAACATTTGTTGTAAGGATTTTGAATAGTAACAAGAAGAAAAAACCAACTGAAAATCAATACTGGTAAAATGTATTTGGCCACTTTGCACTTCCTATTGAATGGTTGGATTAGCGCAAATAATATTCGCTCCCTTTTGACAATTCATATTTTCGAATTAGCAGCCATAACAAAACCTAATCCTCATGTATCCTCCCAGAAAATACTCATCTGCAAGTATACACACCAAAATGGGATCCGGTATGGTTCACTTCCTCTTTTATTATTGCACACTTAGTTTTTTTTTTAAAAGAATTTATGAGTAGAGGAGAGTGAAACCGTACGCAGACCATCGTTTACCATTTGTGTAAACTCTGCAAGAGATTAAAAAACGGACTAAATTTTACTTGAAATCTTTGTTAAAAAAAAATTTTGATATTCTGACCCTTCGATAGTTGATAATGTTCCATTTTCAATAATATTCGACGGTCATTTTTGGTATAGAAGAAAGGTTCACTTTCGTATAGTGAGTGGCCTTATTTTGTCTTTTGAGTGCCTATTTTGCCTGTTGTACATGATTGACTGCATTAAGGATACTTCATCGCTAACAGAATAGAATATTTTTGTATGATAATACAAAGTATCAAGGATAAATGGATCCTGCTGAATAAAAACATCAAGGATGTAAACATCAAGAGGGTATTCACTAAAATTTAAGAGGATTGATCCTTTATGATGCCGTCTCTTAACAAGGCTTTGTTATAACTCTATATGACGTTGTGTTTATGTGAAACAGATCAGATTTGTTCGTAATCTCGATTACTATTGAGAGAAGTAAACGTGCTAATTATAGCGTTTTAGATAAGAGACCACAATATAAAGTGAGTAAAACCGATTAGATTGTATTTGTGAGGTTTTCTTTTTTTTTTTTTTAGAAAAAAGGGATATCAACTTTACCTAAAGGTGTATCCCTTGTTTCATTTCGATTAATAATAGTTTTTATAGTCTACAATTTGTTTTCAGGTTTCACAAATAAAAAGGAGATTTAATGTAAGATGTGACAGAAAAGTAACAACACTGGCATCATTGAGAGCGATCTGGTAAAATTACAGATATCCCCTCCATATAGCTTTTAGGTCAGTCCCTCCCTGACCGCGTGTGGTTCTTTCAAAAATGGAACAACGAAATTTGGAGCAACGATGTTCCATCAAATTTTGTATCAAACTTGGTTAATTCGCGATCTTGACTTAAGAAAAATTGCAACAAGCTTTTGGAAAATATTCCTTATAAAGACGCGATAAGTTTTTCGGTGATATAAAATATTTTTATATTGAAAACCGTTGAAAATGTGGAACGAGTGAGGGCTTTTTTAAGGTTACACCGTTCATTAACAATGGAGCTAATGAAAGGCTCCGAAAAAAAGATTCTTCGCATCAGATTGGATTTTGTGGTATTTCAGCCATCCAGTCTTCTCACCCATCACCAACTACCAGCCTTCACTTGAAGTTCGTCCTATTTTTTCATTCCTCAAGATTAGTGGAGAGCCGAAAGTAGTAGAAGACGAGTCTCGTTCAGGGAGGCTATCAATACCGAAAGTTGCTAAAAATGTGTAACGAGCCAGGGGCGGTGGGTTGGTGGTCCTGGAAAGGCCCAGAAAAAGAGTTCTTCAATTTAGATCGAACATTGCAGATACTTGAATGCTTCCTCATAACAAGGCCTCCTTTCGTACGGCAATCGTCATTACGGAGTTTTTAATTCAAAAATGGGCACTTTTGTGATTCCTTATTCCTCCTATTTATCTGATAACAATCCGTGTGACTTTTTCTTCTTCTCCAAGATACAAAAATATTTAAAAGGATATAATTTTATTACTGTCGATGATCTGCGAGCTATCCTTTAGAGATATCAAAGCCTATTAGACATATTCTCTACTCCTCTGTCAATTAGTCTCAGAGTCAACATTTTTTGGTAGTCGTAGAATCGGACATTTTTACGATTTAAGAACATCTATTACAATTATTGACAAAGAGTGCGATCTTTTTCAAAACCTATACCTTAGGCTGCAACTCATGCCAATCTGCTTCTATTTACTCTGAGTTCGGAGCGAATTTCCGTACCAATTCCCGAAGGAACATGTACCAGGTTCTGGGTCTCGCACACCCAAACCACTGCTCGAGTTAGTTTGGGTATGCGAGACTCACAATCTGGCAAAAGCCAATATATGGTATTACAGCGCGCCAGTCCTATAAGGTAATTATAAATTGCATTTACAAGTGGATATAGATTAACATGATGTGACTACTGGTGCCTCCTATAAGCCAAAGGTCATTTTTGGGAGGATAGCCTGGTTATATCTAACATCTCGCTACAGGGGTGGGATGATATAAAGTCGATAATATCCAAAGAAGTGTAACCAAGAAGCTGAAGGCAATTCCTGTTGAAGCCTTCCATCACTAAGTGCTGCGAAGGGTGGAATCAACGCCTTCACCACCAAAGTCAAACTGCCCAATGGTACTACTTTAAAGTGGATGTCATTGATGTAAAAAAATAAAATAAAATGTTTGCTTAAAGAAAAAAAAATCAATCTTATTACATTTCTGCCCCACCTCGTAAAACACGTAGAAGCGAATCTTTTGAATTTTACTAAAATATGTAGATAGGTTTAGACAAACTGCTTCCAATCGATTTTATTCCGAGACCAAATCTCTAAAAATTCGAATAAAAACTGTACGACCAGGTGAGATAGTAACTAACACAATCCGAGTGCACAAGCCAGCGAGACAAATTGAATTATTGACTCGGACTATGATTAATCGATATTGGAGTATGGATTTTGAACTCTTTTGATTTTAATGTAGAAATAAAAATATTCGGTGTGTGTTGGAGGTGCTCAAAGGGGTGCTCCGAATAAGAGAAAAAAAGTTAATCGGGATCACGGAAAACCATGTCGACAAATTCGATACACAGCGGCTAGCCGCAATCGTTGGGAAGCAATGCGATACTTTTTTGTTTGGTAGTCGAAATGACGGCCAGTCTTTTATTCACGGATTGGTGGATAGACATCTGAATAATGAAATTTCATACCCAACAAGGTTAATACAATCGATGTAGTCAGCTACAAGAGAAACAACAAAGTACAAATCCACAGTTGGTAATATTCACTGTTGTCTTCAATACTAATAGTTGCTGCCGAAAATTTTATTGTCAGCGACTATCTTTGGCGTACACCTGAAACGAACGCTGACTGATTGACTGACTGCGTTTAAGGTACAAAGCGGACACAAAAGATGTGAAAGAACTCAACTCTTTCGATACTTCATCATTTCATTATTAATTACGAATTTTTATTCAAATCGTATTATGGCACCTGAATTGGGAGCCCCCGTTCGACCGCGATCGGTAGGAAGTCTTTACTACCCACCTCTGCGGGATCCCAAACCTCAAACATCACAGCTCTACGTACCGAAAGTATGGTATTTTCATTGATGCGTAAATTGGAGGAACTCATTTTGGAATTGGACAAATCGACTCCTGCTTCTGGTTAATTATATGTTCGCCGTCGATTTAAGAGTGTTTAGATTTCTTCACTTTTTTTTCCATTGAATTTCCTTTACTTCTAGACCACCACTTTTTTGCGATACTTTTCGAGTGCTTCTATTTGAGTTGTTCTATTTTCATTTCTGGATAATACGTCGAAAGCTCAGCAACACTAAAACTTGGTTAGAATTTTTGATTAAAGCTAAACAGTCAAGTCCATTTGATGTTGTATTCAATTATTAACGCGGATAGGTGGCGATAATCATATTTGTGATGGCGGTGGTGGTGGCGATGATGGCAATGTTGAATTGTTTTAATTTAAAGCATTAAGAAATTTTGCAGCCAACTCTATGGTTGAACGATCCAAGAACCGGAAATCTTAATAAATCGAAAAATTTCTTTTTATTTCTTATAATAAATTTTGATTAAAAACAACGGGAAATGAATGTACACCTTTCAGACCATGTTTAATATTTTTGTACAAACAATTTTTTGTTTTTTTTGTTGAATTTTCATTTGCGATGTTAGGTTTTTTGAAGCGTATTTCCTAGTTTTTTTTCTATGAAATAAAGAATTTTTTTTTATTTGATTGTAAAATTTTCATATTTTTTATTCCAGTTCATATGAAATGATTTTTTTTGTTGTTTTTTTTTCTAAAAGAAAATCTCAAACTTTGTTTAGTCCATTGTAAATATAAGCCAAAAGAAATATATAAGAATATTTTTTAAATAATTCTAAATTGTTCCTCCAAGGCTAATTTTGGCTTGACTGTTTTAACCAATAAAATATCTTTGAAACCTGCCCAAATTAATTCACTTGGAAAATCCCAACTACCCAAAATAATTCGTAAAGTCAAAAATAAAAATTGCACTTAACAGACAACACTATGGACTTGTTCTCCACAGAACAATATTGTCCAGTAACTATGTCATAAGGGAACTTGTGTTTTTGTAGTGCGTTACTGAAAATGGAGCATCAAAATTTGAAGCAACGATGAGGCCTTCAAAGTTTATGTTAAGCTTGGTAAATCTGTGAGCTTCACTTACAAAACGTTATTAAGAGCACAAAATTTTCAGTGACAAAATGTATTTTGGGAGGGCTGCGAAGTAGCGAAAGACGATCCTCGCTTAGGGACGACTTTACATGGAATACTGATGAAAATGTGGAAGGAGTGAGAACTCTGGTTTGGCCAGACTTCTAGAATAAAATTTCAGGCAAGTTTTTTATATGATAAAAAGTCTTTGAAATAGTAAGAATAAAATAAGACTAGGGACTCAGAAGAATTCTCCTCTCCTACAAAAACTCATTGACGGAGACGCTACGCGCCAGTGTGACACAAAAATAAAAACTACACACCGCACCCTCCATCAACGATTTTATTTGTCAGAAATAGGGATTCTTGTGGTTCACTTTATCAAAATCCGTGTGATCTTTCGTTGTTCTCCAAAGCCGAAAAGCAGTGGAAGAGCGACTGCGCTCAAGGAGGTCTTCAATATCAAAAACTGATGGAAATAAAGAATGACTGAACACTCTTGTGTGGTCAGACCTTCGATTAATATTGAAGCTGATGAAAGGTTGAGGGAAAGGGTTTTTCAAGTCATATCGGACATTGCAAAAACTTCGATGCTACCACCCCCCCCCCCCCACCCAACCCTATAATACGGCTATCTCCTGTAAAAATTTTTTTTCTCGAAAAATTCGAATCGTGTAGTCTTACAGACGTAACCCTCCACCTCTATTCGCAAGATCACAGTTCTTCTAATTGTCTCATACCCGAAGATTATTCGGGAGCCGATAGCTATGGAAGATGAGTTATTTTCAGGGAGGTCTACTGTTGCGTGGCAATTTTCATAGCTTATCAGAAAAGTGAATTCCTGTGCTTTTCTAGCTTTCCTATTCACATAATCATAATGCTTGTAATTTGTTTATTCCGCAAAGCCAGAAAACACCTAAAAGAATGTCATATTAGTACTGCCAATAACATCCAAAGGAGTGTAATCGAGGCTCTGAAGGCGATTGTAGTTGAAGCCTTCCGGCACTGCTAGAAAAAGTGGAAATAACGCCTCCTACTTCTTTATATAAAAATAAAATAAAATTCTCGGTCTCATTACTTTGTGAACTGACCTACTCTGAATGAGTGGTGGTATGACTATGATTAATGATTGAGTGCTTTTACTCGTACACGTATACTACTCGTATTTTTGAAAGAATCCAAAATATGCACTACTTTTTAGTATTAATTAATTCCCATCTTAAAATTTGTTCGTATTTCTGTGCATTGATAACTTTTGAAATGCTGATAAGAGTAATGATTGAAGAAAATTCCAACTGGCAAACAACTTTGTACGTGCTCTCTAAGAGATTAATCTTAATAACTAAATCAAGATCTAAAAACAGTACAATTTAAATAGAAGCTATGACAATACGAGTAGACAACAAAACCATTGATAATATTGCCTATTTGGGGCTAGAGGATGGCTGCAGTTCGGTATGTACCTTGCCATAGTTTTGTGGATAGACTGACTATGAAGTATGGGATGTTAGTGGATAGAGAAGTGTCCGGTGTACGGATAAATTTGTTGTCTTTGTCCGTTCTGATTCAAATCATTCAGCTTTTTATCATTCGTGAACATAAACACTGAAAATTTTATTAACGTTTGATATGTACTGGTCGGCCAAGCGTTGTGGGTTCGTATTGCGTGCAGGCACTTAATTCAGTAAAATAAACCGAGAGTCAACTCGGATCCATGCACGTCTACGGCTCAAACGATAAGTAAGTTAAGTGTTTAAGAGGAAGAATGAATTAAGTCCAATTTGAGTCAATCACTGCAGTGACTCTGTCATAGTTATCTGACCGAATAGCAGTTCCTCTCTCCTCTGTTCAGGAGACTACAATGAATAGAACACCAGCATTCATGTTAATATCAACAACATCATAAATATTTATATTTGGCTGAACTGGAAACGAACGGGGGTGGAAGTACTACAAGACTTGGGGAACGAAATCCATTTCCAGTATTCAATCACAGATTTGCCCGCATAACTGATACAAATCTGTGGAATATGGAAAACTGAATGGTTGGCCAAAAATAATTCCAGTTGTTCTGGAAATGGTATTGCGTATAAAAAATACCACAATCATGTTAATTCCAAATGTTCATCGATGTACCATGAAAACTGTGTCAAAAATGTAACTTTCCATTTTTCGGGGTGACACGGAATATAGGCGGTTTTATATTCAGATTTATGATTGGGACAGTGTATTCCCCACATTCGGATACTGTACTATATCCAAATATATTTACATAATACTTTGCCATGCTCAGCTTGATGGTAGAGAATTTCGTGCATTTCCAATTTGATTTGATTCAATTTCAAATGAACAATATTCACACAAAAGAACTTATGAGTTTAATTGGCGTGTTTCTGACTAATTCGATTTGATTTCATTTTTTGCCAACATATGACCTCAAACTATTTAATTGATGATATTATTTGAGATGATTTTTTTGAAGAAATTTTAAATATAAATCTGAGAATATTTTTAATTTATTTTTCACTTTAACAAAAAGCGAAGTTTTGAAAAGAGTTTTTAAACTAGTAATAGACGGTTATCCATTTTATGATTAAAAAAGTTTAGTCTTGTCATTTGGCAAATTTTTTAATATATATATTATTTAGGATACTTGGCATTTTTTATTATAGATTTATCAATTACTAATTATTTTTTTTTTAGAAAATACGTTCATTATGTGCTGGAACGACAGAATATTTTAATGCTAATTTGTTGAACAAAATTTTCTTCAGAAAATAAGCAAAAACTGCCATGTGACTGTGAAAAGCCATTGTATTCGCGAAAAATGACTGTTTGCTGGAAATTTTGTTTTGAAGGTATTGTTGGTACATATTTCTATGAAAATGAAGACGGGAAAACGGTTACATTACTCAATGTTGAGTACGATGGACGTACGAGGGTCGTTCAATAAGTCCTTAGAAAATCCAAAAATTTGCGCTCGTAGTGTCGGTAAAGATTTTTGTAAGTAGCATAATCGACAGGAAATCTGTCAAAATTTCAGCTCGATCCATAGCGTAGGTCAATTTCTATCGTCGATTAAAGTTAACGACATTTATTTGTGCATAACAATGGAAAAAAGCGAGTTTAGGGCTGTCATCAAACATCTCCATTTGAAAGGCTTAAGCCCGAAAGAAATCAAAGCCGAGTTGGATGCAGTTCATGGTACATCTGCACCTGTGTTTGCGATGGTTTACAATTGGGTGAATGAATTTAAACGTGGCCGTTCATCCACAAAAGATGAACATCGTTCAGGACGCCCAGTTGAGGTGTCTACTCCTGAAATCATCGACAAAATCCACGATCTGATTTTGAACGATCGGCGAATTAAAGTGCGCGAATTAGTTGAGGCCACGGGCATATCACAAGGTACAGTCGCTTCAATTTTGCATGAAAAATTGTCTGTGAAAAAAATGGGTGCCGCGTTTTCTCTCAGACGAGAATAAGCGCAATCATGTAGTGGACTCTGAGGCTATGTTGGCACTCTTTCATCGCAATTCTGTCGAATTCCTTCGTCGATATGTCACTGTGGACGAAACCTGGATACACTACCACACTCCAGAAACGAAGAGACAGTCATCACAGTGGATTTTCAAGGGTGAACGGGCTCCGAAGAAGGCAAAAACTGTGCCAGCGGCCGGCAAGGTGATGGCCACGGTCTTTTGGGATTCGCAGGGCATCATTTTTATCGACTACTTGGAAAAAGGAAAAACAATAACAGGAGCGTATTACGCGTCGTTATTGCAACGGTTAGCGAGGAAATCAAAGAGAAACGCCCCCATCTGAAGACGAAAAGAATCCTCTTGCATCAGGACAATGCGCGTGTGCACACCTGCGCTGTTTCCATGGCCAAAATTGTGGAATTGAGAATGGAATTGTTGCAGCATCCCGCTTATTCACCAGATTTGGCCCCGAGTGACTATTTTCTTTTCCCCAATCTGAAGAAATGGCTTGGCGGACCATGGTTCACTTCCAACGAGGACGTCATTGCGCAAACGCATGAGTATTTTGCAGAACTTCCGAAATCCTATTTTTTGTACGGGATAAAAATTTTGGAAAAACGGTTGGAAAAGTGTATAGAGCTAAAAGGAGATTATGTTAAGAAATAAAAATTTTTTTTTTAAAAAACGGTTTTTTTCCATCTTTTTCTAAGGACTTATTGAACGACCCTCGTATCTTAATCTGAACTATAGGTTCTATCAATTGGAATTTTTTTAAAAATAGGGTTGAATTGGCTATGTTGACAGCTCTGTCACTCAGTTAATGAAGAAGCTCACAACAGAAGGTTGACAATTTATTATAATATTATCAATTTTGCTCAAAAATTGTATTAAAATAGTTCAAATCTATTATGAAAATGGTCTATCTGTAAAAGCCATATTTCGTGTGATTCGCTTTATTATTGGTCATAAATATCATCCACCTGAGCCTGCAATCAAGAATTTGGTGGATAAATTTTAGTTCACTGGTTCGTTAAAAAACATACCATCAATAACACATGCTCGTACAGGCCGTCCAGCTAAAAATATTGCTACGGTAAGTAAAAGTGTTGCAGAGGAATCAGTTTTATCGGCTTCACGACTTTTCCAACAATTGAGCCAGTTCAAAATGACCATATGGCCTAAGTTTCATGTGGTCATTTTGAACTGGCTCAATTGTTGGAAACGTCGTCAAATCATCTTCTCAGACGAAACCCATTTCATAAGAAAGAAGGATCAATATCTGTAAACGTAGTCCTGGTGGACATTTTCCCAATAAATGGTAAAGTCTCTACCTTAAGCGCATGGTGGATTTTCATAAAAAATTTGTGTTTCATTAATAATTTTTAAAAAAAGTTCTAATTGGAAGACCCTTTATATAAGAGTCTGCCAATAAGACCTTTTTTTCTCGTATGATGTCAACAAAACGTCGCCACAAGTCACACAACACGATCCAATATTGGCTTTATAGCAACAAATGTCCCATGATGCGTAATTTCGAGATTTGATGATGTCAACTGGCCTCATAGATTGTCCGATTTGATACAATTCGTGTTTACGCAGATAATCCTCAAACTTAAGAACATTTAAAAACAAATATCCGTCAATTAATGGCCGAATTACATTCCCTCAAAATATATCGAGTCCGGCATAAAAAGTTATGGTCGCCATTTAAAAAATGTTATATTTTTTTTTACATTACTTTCCGAAGCACAAATTGAATAAACTTTTATTATTGAATAATATTTTATATATATTTTCTTATTTGCAAGTTTATTATGTGAAATCTGTTTAAAAAACTTTTACATTAATAAGACAATATTGAATTGTCTATTCTTTATTATAATTTTAAATACGATGGACCATTTTGACTGCAGATACACACAACTGAATCCCTTGAAATAATTACGATACTTTGAAATTTATTCGAAAAATAGTAAAATAAAAAAAATGTTTGCAAAATATAATTTTCGTACAAAGTATAAAATAAAAAAAATATAGGAAAACAAAATTAATTTTCTATCAATTTAAATAACGGTGGAATTGTCTGGTTTCAAAAAGTATCCACATCTGATCACATATAAAATCCATTCTCGGAAAGAACCACTAACCTTCTGACCATTGTAATTTGTGTCCGAAAATTAAGAACATAATAACAATAATAATAATGAGGAAAGTCTGAAAGGGATGATGTTCCACTTGCAACATCCTTCATATAATTAACATAATCGCTGCACATCAGGCAAGCAACTTTGATGGAGAACATGATTTTGGCGGAGAAAATTACCCTGCACCGTACCTGTATGAGCGTCAATTTCCTACCTGCTTGTCTGTATAAACGGTTATCCTTTGGTATGTATAAAAATTCATTTTCATTGGCAGCCTGACCTTAAAGGAAGAAGACTTACTGCTAAAGAAAGGAAGAAGATTTCATCCGCGAATATTAAATATCAGAAATACTTTCTATTTATGTATAATTTTGGTAATTTTTGATATTTTTTTCCCCATAAAATCTGATTAATAAAATAAAATCAAAGATGAGTTATTTTCTTGTACGTGCAGAAAAGTAGAACATCCTATCCTGAATACAGTATGTGCACTCTTTGTCCGTATTCACAAAAGGATGTTCACTTTGTACCAGCATTCAGCAACAGCTTTTAAAAATTAGAATTCAAATACCAGACATTGAAAGCGAAGGTGAATCTTGTATTAAAGTAGATGAAATTATCATAATTGGATGCTAATCACTGCCCTTTTCATCATCGTCGACCGTGTCGAGATATTGAAGCATCAACATCAACATTCGGTTTCCGAATCATCTTAACTTTAGTAATTATGAATTGGTTTATACCATGATCATCCTGAATATACCTAGTCGCCTTTATTCATCCTGAATAGTCTCCAAACCTTGTCGCCTTTACTATACTTTTTTGTGTATTGTTA
Organism: Atherix ibis; assembly: GCA_958298945.1. Lineage (NCBI taxonomy): Eukaryota > Metazoa > Arthropoda > Insecta > Diptera > Athericidae > Atherix > Atherix ibis. Next base: position 32,021,999 of record OY282607.1, read on the forward strand.
AACAAAATTGAACACATATCGCCATTTTGAATTTTTTAAAGGTCTCTTCACACACGTGCCGTTTATCAGATGTTATTATTATTATTATTATTATTATTTTTTTAAAGTTTACAGCTTAAAAAACAAACGTATCTTTTATTACGAAAACTGATGCTTTTGGAGAAAATTTACAAAATACAAAAAAAAAATTTTGAATTTTACAACAACCAAAAAAAAACTATTAAAATGTCAATAATGCTAGCAAAAAATAAACAAAAAAAATAGTTAAATTTCCATGTAAAATAAGAATTTCTTGTGCATGTTATTCAAATTGCCATGTTTTCATTGTTTTTACTTTTGAATTTTCATTTGGTTTTTTTTTTTATCCTACCTTTTGTTACTATTCCAAGGTAAGTTAATTGTGGGAATATAACAAACGATTAAGTATCTTAAAGTTGTAACAATTTATGTAATTGTGTTATTGTTTGAAGTCTAGAGTTCGAGGACGGAGTTGTTAATCCGCTTTGTGAGTTTTTTTCTCCTCAATTTTCATCAAAAGATGGTACTGCAAGTAGTTGGAATTTTTTTTTTTTTGTTATTTTTAAGATACTATTTTTAGTATAAATTTTTATTTTGCAATAATTTTTTACCTAACTTACAAAAAGTTTAGTATTTATTTGAAATTATTTGAAGTAGTTTATGTAATTCAATTAATTGTCCTAATTTGCAATAAGGAAAAACCCAGATCCTTTATCATATTAATTACAACACAAGAAGTTATACTTCTAAAAAAAAAATTGTATAATATATACTCTCATACCTTAAAAAATTTAAATTGAATTAAAAATTATAAAAACGTACAAAGGGTAAAAAGACTCACGTTTCAACTACACTAAAGTAAGTTAATTATGTTATTTTAATTTCATTGACTTACAATCTATAAAGGGTAAATACCTTAAAAATGGGTTAATACCTTGAAAAAACCATGCCTAACCTAATTCAAATAACTTCAGAGCCACTTCGTAATGAAATAAATATGATCCTATAAGATGCATAAATCCAATTAGAATCTTTAACGATTAACAATAATTTTCTAATTAAATTATTTTATTTTTTAAATTTGGAAAAATTACTAAATCGTAGTTTTTTTTTTTTTTTGTACGAAAAAAATTTGCAATAATTCGTTCCATCAATAATTCCAATAAGATTCGAACTCTTCTGAACTCAACGCACTATCGTACATACGGTACCATTAACGCATAGCAACGCATACCTCATAACGAATAGTGCTCGTACTTTGAGATCTGTCGGTTCGAACGGAGGTAAGTACTTGCCATTAAAGGCCGACCTCTGTGCAAGCGTTGGACACTGGGATCGAATTCCAGGCGAATGGGAACGTAAAAATAATTCCTGAACTCGTATAATATGTATGTACGCAAATATATAGTACGAATATTTACGCGTCTTAACGCATTTTTCTTTTCTTTTTGAGAAAAACCTGCCTGCACGCATTGCTATGGACTCTTTCTGTCACCTTATCGAGGTTAATTGTTTGTGCTCTTTTCACCTCGCTTGCGTGCCATTGTATTGGAATTCAATCTGAAAATATTCAACAAAAATAAAGTGAAGAGAAAAAGAAGCTAAGGAAAGAAGCATGGGCATTGGGTGCGATAACTGACTAAGGATGTGTGAGTGAATGACTTTTGAATTATAAATAAAGAAACGACCACGGCGATGGGCAGAGAGTTGCGAGTATACATTTTGGGAACCCTTGGCGTAGGTTAGAAGAAGACAAACATCTTTTTCTCTTATTCAGTTCAGTTGGTGGTTACAGTTTAGGCTTGTAGGCTATGCAGTTGATCGTTTCTGATACGAAAAGCAACCAGAGCACACATCAACACAGGGTGCCGCACACGACTTCATTTCGAAATATTCACGCGTAGGCGATGCCAATCGTTTTACTGTTGGGATGAAGAAACTACGGAGTCCGTTTACGATGGGAAAGAAGTTTGTGCTTATATACGCACTTTCTTCTTCAAGGAATTACCTACAACTCCATACATGCAAGTATTTGTTTGTGTAAATGGACTTTGCGCATGATTTTCTCCCCTATAAACACAGAAGCAAGTTTTCTATTCACGTACACGTATGACGACTACAAAGCGTTAGTGAGGTGGTGCCTCTCATTTCTCGTGCACACATCAGTACATAGCATTTGCCACGCCTTTAATTTTCAGAGTCGCCATTTTGAATTTGTGAATATACTAAAATACGCATGCACCAAATTTTTCTATCACTTACAAAATATCAAAATAAATTTAAAAACAAAATCCATTCGGCATAATTTTTCTAGATTTCAATTGGTTTCTTTTTCGCATACGATTTTTTATTCTTAAAGCGTTTTGAGGGGGTAGGCAACCTCAAGAGCCCTCAATAATAATGTCCACTTATAGTCAAACGGGTCTTTATACTAAGGTGCCATGCAAGTTTTATTTAAACCATGAATATTGGTAGCTAAAACAACTTCGATTATAAAATATTTACAATTACGAAGAGTATATTTGCATCAATTTAAAATTCGATTGCAAAATTGCTTTTGGGAAATTGGCTTGAAGAAAACTTCAAGTGAATTTTGTTGCAGTTTTTACCAATTCACCCTTAATCATTAAGTCACAAATTCTTATTGAACTAATATTGGTTTGTATAAGAAATCAATAGTGGTTCAATATTGTTTTCAATTTTTTATGACGATAGGTAAGATTTTAGATTCATTAAAGGTTGGATTGATTTTGCTATTAATAAAATGGGTATATGCCCATAAAAAATGCACTCTACTCGAATACTGTTGAGTCTAGGATGTTGAACAAGTGTATTTGTTGAGGTGAACAAATAACTTCTCTCAATTATAGTCCTTTACCATATTGTGCAGTCATTTGAATTGTTTGAATTAGACGCAATGATAAGGTACGACAATTATCGTATTGTTTTGAATAGTTCCGTTGTAATATTATAGCTGAAGTGTGAAAATAATCGCTTAAACTTTGCATTGTACGTGCTCATATGTACGAGTATATGGTAAAAAAAATTATATTTACCTTGTTCTCAAACGTAAATATATGTTGTGCACACTTCACTGATGGTTTGTTTGATATTTTCCACTCTGCAAGGTACAATATTATTACCCACATAATCGCATTTGTTTTGGTTTTTTTTTTCAATTTCAATAGTTAAAAATATATTTTGTTATCAAAATTAAATATTAGTTTTTAAGAATATTAAACGGTACACTAAATTATATTTTTAATACAATAATTTCTTTTCTAAATAAAAATGTATCAACACTAAAATGCTTGTTATACAAATTCCTAAAAAATAATATTTTATGAGCTCGTATTAGTTAAAAATTAATTGTTTTTGGAGAAATTTTATGCCGTATTAGTTAAAAAAAAATTTCTGATTTTTAGGCTTTTCGTTTGTTAAAATCAGAATTATTCTGAATTTTTTTTTGGTACTTAATGGAGACATAAAATTTATTGAATTTTCTAAGCTTTACCATAGTTAAAATCAGAATTTTATTATATTCGATTTTTTTTTTAGAAATTATGCTGACATAAAATTTTTTATTTTTTAGGCTCTGTTTTATACAAAATTAGATTATTCTGACTTGTTTTAAAATTATACTGCCATCAAATTTAATAAAAATAAGAATGCTTCCAAATTTTTTTTTAGAAATTTTGCTGACATAAAATTTGTTGGAATTTCTAGGCTTCAATTTAGTCAAAATTAGATTATTCTGATTTTTGACAAAATATTGCGTCTAATTTTTTTAGAAATTATGCTGACATAAAATTTATTATTTAGAATTTTTAGACTTTGCATTAGTCAAAATAAAAAATATTCTATTATAATTTTTTTAAGAAACTATGCTGACATAAAATTTATTAGAATTTTTAAACTTTGCATTAGTCAAAATAAAAAATATTCTAATTTTTTTAAGAAACTATGCTGACATAAAATTTTTTGAAATTTCTCGGCTCTGTTATATTCAAAATCAGATTATGCTGATTTTTGTTTAAAATTTTGCTGACATAAAATTTCATAAAAATTAGAATTATCCTGTTTTTTTTTAGAAATGATGCTGACATAAAATTTGTTGGAATTTCTAGACTCCGTTTTAGTCAAAATTAGATTTTGTTAATTTTTGTTTAAAATTTTGCTGACATAAAAAATTTAATAGAATTCTTCTGATTTTTTAGAAATTATGCTGACATAAAATTTGTTGGAATTTCTAGACTCTGTTTTAGTCAAAATTAGATTATGCTGATTTTCGTTTCAAATTTTGCTTCTAATTTTTTAGAAATTATGCTGACATAAAATTTATTGGAATTTTAATGCTCTGTTTAAGTTAAAATTAGAATTATTCTGATTTTTTTAAGAAACTATGCTGACATAAAAATTGTTGGAATTTCTAGGCTCCAATTTAGTCAAAATTAGATTATTCTGATTTTTGATAAAATATTGCGTCTAATTTTTTTAGAAATTATGCTGACATAAAATTTATTAGAATTTTTAGACTTTGCATTAGTCAAAATAAAAAAATATTCTAATTTTTTTAAGAAACTATGCTAGCATAAAATTTTTTGAAATTTCTAGGCTCCGTTTTATTGAAAATCAGATTATGTTAATTTTTGTTTAAAATTTTGCTGACATAAAAAATTTAATAGAATGCTTCTGATTTTTTAGAAATTATGCTGACATAAAATTTCTTGGAATTTCTAGACTCCGTTTTAGTCAAAATTAGATTATGCTGATTTTTGTTTAAAATTTTGCTTCTAATTTTTTAGAAATTATGCTGACATAAAATTTATTGGAATTTTTATGCTCTGTTTAAGTTAAAATTAGAATTATTCTGATTTTTTTTAAGAAACCATGCTGACATAAAATTTGCTGAAATTTCTAGACTTCGTTTTAGTCGAAATTAGATCATGCTGGTGTTTGTTTAAAATTTTGTTGACATAAAATTTCATAAAAATGAGAATTATCCTGTTTTTTTAGAAATGATGCTGACATAAAATTTCTTGGAATTTCTAGACTCCGTTTTAGTCAAAATTAGATTATGTTAATTTTTGTTTAAAATTTTGCTGACATAAAAAATTTAATAGAATGCTTCTGATTTTTTAGAAATTATGCTGACATAAAATTTCTTGGAATTTCTAGACTCCGTTTTGGTCAAAATTAGATTATGCTGATTTTTGTTTAAAATTTTGCTTCTAATTTTTTAGAAATTATGCTGACATAAAATTTATCGGAATTTTTAGACTTTGCATTAGTCAAAATAAAAAATATTCTAATTTTTTTAAGAAACTATGCTGACATTAAATTTGCTGAAATTTCTAGACTCCGTTTTAGTCAAAATTAGATCATGCTGATTTTGGTTTAAAATTTTGCTGACATAAAATTTCATAAAAATGATAATTATCCTGTTTTTTTTTAATTTATCAAAATTTTTAGGATCTGCATTAGTCAAAATTAGATTATCCTGATTTTTGTTTAAAATTTCGCTGATATAAAATTTAATAAAAATTTGAATGGTTCTATTTTTTTTAGAAATTATGCTGACCAAAAATTTATTAGAATATCTGAAACAACCACTCACTCAAAAATTGCTTCCAGTTGCCTTTAAACAAATATATAATTGATCCTTAATGTGGGGTACTATAAATATATAAATTGACCTCAATTTTTTCATCAGTTGTAATATTTAATTTCTTACAAATTAAGTTTGGTTTTCTACCAACAATTAACCTATCCATTTTTGAATATTGCCAATTTCATTTTTTTGTTGTTGATAGGACTAATAGTAAAAGAAATTTTCAAAAACAACAAAATTATAATTGCAATTTTTACTTAGTAGTTGATAAACCTTATGCAAAAGTTTTTATTTGGAAAAATATTTTGTAGACATTTAATCATCATCAATTATAAAAGACTTTTTGTAGTAATCATTCCGACACTATTATTTTATTAGCTACCCTTGGATATTAGAAACAAAGAAAATTTTTATATACTCTAATCGAGAATAAAAAAATCCCTTTATTAGAATAAATCGTTTATAAAAAGAAATCATACAGAAAAAATATTAAATATTATACTTTTGACTAATATTAATGACCGACCTGTAGTAGCTGTCTTCAATAATTGTAGGTGTAAATACAATACATTTAAATTATCCTATCCATTATGAGCAATTTTTCATATTTTTCGATTGGTCAAACAGTTACAAATGCGACATTAATAAGATAGTAGCTGTTACCAAAAAGGCAAACACTGAATGGCTTGGAAATTTTTGGGGCTCATTATTCATTGTCAAATGTTGGATAAAATTGGACGAGTTTTTATGTTCTAGTCGATGATATCTATTTTCATATTATTTTGATTGATTTGCTAAATATTAAATTTAAGTACGACACAATATGTCTAATTACGAAGGAACCTATTGAGAATAATTACAAATTTCTTGGTTTCATATTAAACAAATAGCAAATCCTTAAATAAAAAGTTTACTTTTCTATTTCAATAAAAAAGTTACCTGTTAGTACTATGAAAAATTTACAAATGAACACAAAATTTCTGTACTTTTTTTGACAGGAAAAAAACCGTTTTTAATAAATTTTCAAATGCAAAATATTCAATAGAAATAAGTAAATTCCTCTTCGAAGTAGAAAGCTAAATTTTAAATAGATTATTTTCTTTCCTGGATAAAAATCTTCTAGTAGGCGTACATTTTATAATTAGAAAAAACCTATTTCATATTCTGATAGTATCAAGTCGGAAAAATAGACTATCGTCTTTAAATTGAAAAGGGAAATTGTGGTCATGTTCAGTTGTCAAAATAAAATCCAATAAATTTATATGAGGAATAAAACGGCGTCGAAGTGGAACTGCTTACAGCCACGCACCAAGAAACGATAAAAATGCGGAGACATTCGAATCGAGGAATCAACCATCGTATCGGGACATATAATTTTGGTTCTCTTGGCCGGATTTCACCTTGTCATTAGGGGTCATTAAGAGTAATCTTCAATGGTGTTGTCCTCTGCATTGTAAGCCTGTCGAAAGATCAATGTTACCCTAAAAACACTTCATGAAAAGTCTACGTTTGTGTTGGCGGTAAATAAGTTGGGACGCAGTCCTAAGAATTAGCGTTTGTTGATTTCTTTGATGTTACCCGCGCTTCCGAGTCTTATTATCTGTGCATCTTTCGAATGACAAGATGTTCACGCACAGGTTTTATTTTTAAAGAGAATTCGAATAGGAAGAGTCTGAGACGAAGGAAAGATGGTAGAAACACCTACTTTTACATTTTCATATGATCCAGTTTTTGTGGGTTGTTGATACAATTCGATATCTTCAGCTCCAATTATTCGATGCGACAACTTCCTTGATTCCAAATACTTTCAAATCGATGTGCGGACATACACACAACATATGTCCACCGAACCATTACTTATTCCCGAATGGTCAATGGAAAAAATGATAACCTAACAACGCGGTGATAGTCCATCAGTGTTTTTGCAGAACAGTTGGTCATTGGCTACTCCGATTTACTCGACCAAAGTATGTCAATCTACAAAACGTAGTTAATATAAAGTCGACGGACCTTGTTGGAATCGATGTTGGAATTTCTGTCAAGAGTGCCGCAATTAAAAGATTTGTGATAAATCATCAGGTCGCTGCCACGGTAAATGGACCTTTCGAAAGCGAAAAATCGATAAGCCGACAGATAACCAGTTAGATGGATAAAGTGCGGACAAATCTTTCGATAGGACAGAATAGGATATGATGAATGCCATTTTGGAATTTGAATCGGAACACTTGGTCGCCGGAACGAACGTATCGAATTAATTAACCATACGGATTGGTGAGGTACAGAAGCCATCACTTTCTGGGCGATATAATCACTAATCGGCCACACTTCTAATTATATTATGGTAGGTAAAAATTTGATTAAGTAATTAGAATTAATGAGGAACATTCGAACAAGATAAATTATCAGCTATATTAGGTGATAAAATGACAATATTGATTATTTATACAATAGTATCTTTATCAATAATAGAATCTACATCGAAAAACAGTTTATTTTGCTTTCAATTAGAATCGATTTAAAAATTGTTGATTTCAAAATCAAATTGATCAAATACGAGAATTTCAATAATTCTCTTGTAAAATTTTCTTATCAAAATTTTGTTGTTAATTACGAAAAGTATTTTACCAAAAACCATATTTATATTTAGTAAAATTTGCAAAAAATATCTAACTATAAACTAGAATGAAAACTAAGGAAAATTCATTACTTTAGTTTATAAAGAAATTTTTATAGATACAATTTTTATTATTTTGCAGAAAAGTAATGAGCCTGGAGAGCAACTTTAGCATTCACATTGTTTGCAAGAGGGTCCCTCTGAGATCTTGCAATAAGTAAAGTGGTCCTACAAAAAAGATATTTTTCTGCTAGAATTGTTTTTTTGACTTACAGTGGAGAGCATTTCTTATTAAGAATGGCATAAGGCAAATTTGGGGGTCCGAGAAGCAGTGGCAGACAAGGCTTACAACATCGAAATATGTGCAACCTCTCCAGGACATATTCATGAAAGCGATTTATTTTCTTAAAGGAAATTTTAGTTGAAGTCTTCTAGTACTATTACTAAAAGTGGAATTAACGTCTCCGCCGATGTATAGCCCAATAAAAGTGGTAGAATTAAGCGATAATAATAAAATTTCCGCAAAAAAAAAATCAGTCTCATTACTTTTCTGCGAAAATTTAGAAACATAATGAAAAACAAACCAAATGGACTTTAATGTAAGATAAGGGGATCGAATCCACGTGGTGATCTTCGGTAACTGTAGCGGTTATTGGGCAGATGACAGTAGAGCAGTGATGATGTCTTATGGCATCTGGGCTCATATGTATAATTATCTAGCCACAAAATAATGACAGTTATCCCAAGTCAAGCTGGAACAGCGTACGTCGAGGACAGAATGGCTAAGGAGGAACTCATTTGTGAGTATGCGAACTTCGGATCCTTGGCGACCTCTGTTATAATTTAACCTTCTTGTATTATGCTGGGCTCTGGCATAGGTGATTACGCTTTCCCGAGTTACTTGTAGGAGAATTATAGGGTCCCGGCGTCTTTTACACAGACAAAGGAGGAGGGTGTTGGGCGGGAGCAGATATTACCGTTTATCTTGGAAAATCCCATTCTTTTTTTCAGACAGTTTATAGAACCTTGGGTTAGAGAGGGTATCAAAGATCTACATTATGTCAGACAGCCAAGTTGCATTGAAAGTTCTTGTCTCGTCTGATGTTCAATCCAAGCTAATTTATGATATTGTCATTATCCTTAGCTAGCTAGACACAATAATGTAAAGTTGATGTGGGTGGAGTGGTAGGTCATGAGGGTCTTCAGGACAACGAACTAGCATATAAACTTGCCAGAAGAAGAGCGAATACTCCGTTTATTCAACCGAAATCATTCTGTGGCAATCCAAAGAGCCACCTCGGGTACATTATTGAGTCCTGGGAACAAACGCTAGGTTAAAAGCTCATACTGGGCTAATTCCTCGGACAAAAAAAACATCACCTAGTTTAAGGCCATTGTTTTTTTTGTAGTGATTTACAAACCAGACTTACGGCTACTCACCAGCGTACTTACTAAGTACTAAGTACTATCTTTTAAGATACGAGGGTCGTTCAATAAGTTTTTGGAAAAAGATGGAAAAAAGCTGTTTTTTAAAAAAAAAAATTTTATTTTTTAACATAATCTCCTTTAAGCTCTATACACTTTTCCAACAGTTTTTCCAAAATTTTTATCCCGTCCAAAAAATAGGATTTCGGAAGTTCTGCAAAATACTCATCCGTTTGAGCAATGACGTCCTCGTTGGAAGTGAACCATGGTCCGCCAAGCCATTTCTTCAGATTTGGGAAAAGAAAATAGTCACTCGGGGCCAAATCTGGTGAAAAAGCGGGATGCTGCAACAATTCCATTCTCAATTCCACAATTTTGGCCATGGAAACAGCGCAGGTGTGCACACGCGCATTGTCCTGATGCAAGAGGATTTTTTTCTTCTTCAGATGGGGGCGTTTCTCTTTGATTTCCTCGCTCAACCGTTGCAATAACGACGCGTAATACGCTCTTGTTATTGTTTTTCATTTTTCCAAGTAGTCGATAAAAATGATGCCCTGCGAATCCCAAAAGACCGTGGCCATCACCTTGCCGGCCGATGGCACAGTTTTTGCCTTCTTCGGAGCCCGTTCACCCTTGAAAATCCACTGTGATGACTGTCCCTTCGTTTCTGGAGTGTAGTAGTGTATCCAAGTTTCGTCCACAGTGACATATCGACGAAGGAATTCGGCAGGATTGCGATGAAAGAGTGCCAACATAGCCTCAGAGTCCACTACACGATTGCGCTTATTCTCCTCTGAGAGCAAACGCGGCACCCATCTTGCCTAAATTTTTTTCACAGACAATTTTTCATGCAAAATTGAAGCGACTGTACCTTGTGATATGCCCGTGGCCTCAACTAATTCGCGCACTTTAATTCGCCGATCGTTCAAAATCAGATCGTGGATTTTGTCGATAATTTCAGGAGTAGACACCTCAACTGGGCGTCCTGAACGATGTTCATCTTTTGTGGATGAACGGCCACGTTTAAATTCATTCACCCAATTGTAAACCGTCGCAAACACAGGTGCAGATGTGCCATGAACTGCATCCAACTCGGCTTTGATTTCTTTCAGGCTTAAGCCTTTCAAATGGAGATGTTTGATGACAGCCCTAAGCTCGCTTTTTTCCATTCTTATGCACAAATAAATGTCGTTAACTTTAATCGACGATAGAAATTGACCTACGCTATGGATCGAGCTGAAATTTTGACAGCTTTCCTATTTACCGACACTACGAGCGCAATTTCTCGGATTTTCTAAGGGCTTATTGAACGCCTCTCGTATCATCTTAATAAGACTTCGGCTTATTATAATATTACTATTATTTGAGTTAGGGTTACTCACCATAAAAGACTATGTGCCTCTCGCTACTACCCTCTGTATATATTATTATTATTATTATTATTAATGTAACATAAGGTAAACATATCTTTTTTATCTTAGAGAATCTTTTGATATATTTTCTTTCCAAAAGGCTTTTTTTATTATAAGAAATCATAGTTAGATACGATTATCAGATATTCCGAAAATGTTTTTATTTTTTTAAAGTCATTTTTAGTAAAATTTCTACTTCAATATATAAATTTTTCTGAAAGATTAAAAAAAAACTCTCCCTTAAAACAAATTTGTTCCATTAAAAACCAAACAATTTAACCGTTTCACTTAAATTTTTTTTAGTAACGAATACTTTCACTATGGCAGAACGTGTTAAATGTGGTCAAATCTTCGTTTTTATTCGATTTCTGCCTATAGTATCCGCTTTTATTTAGTGATGCAATCCATTTGATTTGTGCTTGTGGCATTGGACTAAATAGTACGTCAATAACTTCGAGGCCATTGATTACCTTCGATCAGTGATTGATTCTGATTCAAGAGAATTCAATTCAATACAGTAAATAGATTGTATCTAGTACTATGGCGTTATTGAGATTGCAAATTTCAAATTGTTTACACTCTAAATGTTTGGTTTAATAATCGCTTCAAATTAGGCCTCGTTTCAATTCAAAATAATCCCCAAACAATGGCTGGCTAGCTTTTGAACCAATTCTAATTGACTGTAGATAAATCTCACTTTTGAATTGATTATTTTTGTTCGAATTTCTAAAAGGTTTGATTTTTTAATAGAAAATGTATTTGTTTTATGGTTTTTAATGTTTATTACATTTTTGTTTTTTTACCTTCTTAAAAATAAGTGAGAAATCAGTAATAAAATCAGTTTTGAATGTAGAAAATTGTTCTTGTTAGTATCTATTAACTATGTGGAAAATTCTGTAGGAATTATAATAGTATAATTACTTTATAAAAACTTAGATAAGGAAAATGTCTGCCCAAAAATATCTATCCTGAAAAAAGGATCTACCTTAAAGAAAAAATTCTAAAGGCATAGATAAAAACATAAGTAAAAAGTGGAAAATGCAATTTTTTTTGGGGGGATAAATAACGTAATTTACAAATAATTTTCAAAAAAAAATTTTATTAGTTATTCTGTGTATAAATTACATTTTTCCCATATTAATAAAAATAATTTTCTATTTACAATTTTTCTATAAAAAGTCATAAGGTAAAGCACACTATAACATTTTAAAAGTTTCATTTTAAAATTGTCTTGTGAATATTTTCAAAGACCTAAACAAATGCCAGTCAAACTGTGCATTGATGAAACTAAGATCGCCTTGGTATGCTAAAAACATGGGAAAAAAAATTAATAAAAATCTTCTATTTGTAAGTGTAAAAAGAAAACAATTTAAACAACTTGAATTGCATTGAAATAAGCCTTTTGAAAAGAAATGCAAAAACTTGTAGTTATAATAATAGAGTAAATGGCAAAAAGTCATAACATTTCCATAGAAATGTGCGAAGATTATATGTTTCGTTGGCTTAAAGTCTGAATATATTCATATCTGAATCTGAATAGGAAAGGAGAGGTCAGACTAAAGAAATGACCAATAGAGCAATGAAATGGTGAAGAGCGGAATAGTGGGGGCGAATGTGAAGACAACGACTGGGACGGAAAGAAGGGCGGTTATGCCAAGATGTCGAAAGATGTATGCCCAACTATAGGCACATCAGATTTCAATGGCAGTGCTCACGTGCAAATGGAAATGCGGTTACAAAATGACGAACCTTTGCACAACACCCAATACGAAAAAAAAATTCAACAACTAGCTTCGAGTCAGGGCTCCAATTTCAGCTTTATCCAAGACGAACGAGTCAGGGCTCTGCTCTTTAACCGTCAGTCTTTTGCTGCAATGCATTTTCAAAGCGTCACGTAGATGTGTATCGCTCAGAAACACATACACATATGTCTTTAGGTGTTTATATTGCGCCAATATGGCGATCCACAGAAGACGCTTAAAATCAGCAAATAATATTGCAAGCAATAATAATAATAATAATAATAATAATAAAAAGAATCTAAAACTAAAAGCAAAAACTAATAAAATCTCAAAAGAAGAAACAACAAAACACAAGTTCGTGTAGTCAATTATTTTCATATGCAAATTCTCTATTGCCTTTTTGCATAAATAAATAATTTAAAAATTAGAAGAAAATGAAATCCCAACGGAGCCAACAAAGATGAAAAAAAAAACACTATTAAAAATGTGGAGAGTCAAAGTGAACAGAGGATTTGCATAGTAAACACGTTCGAAGTAGGTAGATGCACGTAGGTAGTTAGTTGGATAGGTAGATGATGGTTGGCTAGGTAGGCGGATATCTATCTAGCCGGGCAAGCATCATTGGCCGATTTATTAAATATAACCGAGAATGGTAATCTTATGGAAGGGAAATCTGTTAATGTAAAGTTCAGATAAAATGTGTTTTCGTAAGAGTATGTCGAAAAATTTTTTAGACCATCGAAAAATTAAGAGGAAATTTGTCCTTTGGAAAGAAAAATTTAACTTAAAATCTAGATTTTGACTAAGATTATATTATATTGACTAGAGTTTACCATTAAATAAGAAATATTTTTTTGTTAGTTTATATGTAAGGTTCCTGGGACATAAGCAAGGGACCACGACGCGTGACACGACCATGAGGCCATTTGGAGAGGTGGAAGTGTAAGGGTTTGCCGAAATCCGTCTTTGGTTAGTTGGATGGACCAGTTATGGATGGTTAAATTTTATAGAGCGTGTTTTTGTAGAAATTAAAAAATGCCTTGGAAAGAGTATTGATGGATCTATAAGCTCCCCAACAGCGGTAATCTTATTAGAAAAGGAAATGTTGGGTAATGTGACAGCCCGTTTATAGATCAGTGATAGTGAGTTGAATATAACAGGAAGGTCAGATGGGAAAAGGATGGTTTTGGAATAGAAATCAGGTTATGTCGAATATTGTTGAGAACAGGATTATTCGATGCTTCAATGGTTGCGTGGCTGTCACTGAATGATATTATGATGATTGGAAGTGCAAACTGAAAAGATTGCCCACAGCTCAGCAATAATATGGAGCTGCCCTGAAAAGGAAGACTCCGCAATGAAATTCCCGGATGTGGGACATCTCTAACTCAATGACTTCATAAGACGTGATGTTATCTGCACGAAATGTTATATAATTCAAATAGCCACCAAGAGACTTCCTGCAGGACTCGATATTTTTGATGACTTTTCCGTATATTTTTGGCTGTTAATTTTTAAATGCTCTAAAATTCAAGGATTGTCTCGGTAATTATGATTTTTTTGTTTGTGTAGCCTTACAAGAAAAAGTCCAATGGCTTCGAATCCCCCGATCTTGGCGGTCAATTGACATCACCAAATCCTGAAATTATGCGTTTTTGGTGACTTTTCGTATAATAAAGTCAGAATTTTTATTAAAATTTTTTTTATCGATTGTGCTGCTTGTGGCGTCATATTTTTGAAGCTTAATACGGTCCAAGTTAAAATCTTTAAGTTGGGGATAAAAAAAGTTGCAGTAACGGTCCCCCCTTCCAAAGAAATACGTGCCAATGACAACTTTAGACCAAAAAAATACAGTAATTTGTGGGCTTAGAGAGCTTTTCTTATTGTAATTTTGCATATTAGTGTATCCAATAAGTGAGTATTCTGGCCTTATCGCTGAAGAAATTTTTGTTTGACAAAGCTTAAAATTATTTTTAAAACTACAAAAAAAAAATGAATTAAAAAAAAAATAATTGAAAAAAAGTTCCTAAAAATAATTTTTTTCATGATTGATATTAAATTAATGAACAATTTTTGATGTAAAAAAATTTTAAGATTGAACTTTGAATAAAAATCTGAGATACAAAAAGAAATTATATAAAAAAATAGTTCTTAAATTTAAACAAATGCTAAAGAAATTTTTTCTTTTCATTGTGCCCAATTTGGGGAAACATAAATTAAAATAATTTCCATTATTAGAATTTTAATATAAATTAATTTTTATTTTGATATTCTAAGGGCCATTAAAGAAGTGTCACGACCAGGAGGCCCTGTGACGACTATATGTTACCTGTGGGATAGTAAAGAAATTTTTTTAAATAAAAATGGGTAAAATATTAAATATTAAATATTAGAAATAGGGACAATTTGTTGTTTTTCGTGGAGTTTAGACCAAGAAACTCCACAATTAATGGAATCCTATTCGCGATGTAATTCTGGGTTTGTTGGCATTCACTTAGTATGTGAGAGATTGTAACCTGAACGTTGGTGGCTGCCAAATATGGTAAATTTCGGATGCGAGCAGAATCTTTCAATTAATTAATTGTAAAAATAATTTTCTATAAAAACAAACTGTATAAATAGAATTTTTAATAATAAAAAGCAATTTTTATTAAGTATTTTTGTTATGGAATAAAAATATTTCTAACTTATCAAATCAATTTCTAAATACTGTTTCCATGATTAAAATTTACATTGAACGAGATTGAATTAAATTTTCTAAAGGTTTCGTATAAGTAATGGTCAATTTTGGAGTAATCGAAACCAAACTGCGTCCATTTCAAACTTAGTTCATTATAGTAAAATTACACTATTGAAAATCGCTGGTTATTTTAGCTGGTATTCAAGTGCTCATCACTATATGAAGTTTATGAAAGAAGATGTAAGTACGCTTCTGAGTGCAAAGATAATAGATACGATAAAGGTGTGAAACTAAAATGAAATTGAAGTTAGATATTATGGCTTGTCGATCTTGATACAGCGTGGTACTTTTTTCTTCTTTTTTTAAAAAAAGCTTTCGTTAAAAAGTTCATGTTTTTGCTCAAGTATGTTATAAAGTCAAAATTTAAAAAAAGCACGGATATTTTTCATGAAATGTAGAGTCAACGGGTCAGCACTAAAGTTCCCGCCTTTAGTGTAAATTCACCTGAGCGGAGATGACTAAGATAAGTCAGGTCTTTCGGTCTTGACAAAGGCGCCTACAGAAAAATTTCACGTAAATACCAAATCCCTTTATAAGGAGAGTACTACAAATCCGATCAATGTACTCACGTGAGGTTTTAGCCAATACGGTGTTAACGTGCACGAAAATCAGCAAATCCAATCAGCACTCAACAGAAAATTACAAAGAAACAATAAAAAAAAAACAAAATATACTTTACCAGGTACAAAAAAGCTAAACACGAATATAAATGCTAAAAACTTGATGGAGTTAAAAAGCAACAAAATGAATTCTTTTGACTATATTCGTTTTTTTTTATTCATTCCCGATTTTTTTTTTCATGTTTTGATTCTTGCTGGTTAAATATTTTTAATACTCCAACAAATGTGCCAACCATGAGCCACCGGCTACAGTCGTAATTCGATGTGTGTTGTTGGGTGCCGCCATACTTTCAGATAAGAAAATCCGATAGTACGCCCGAAAATATTTTACAGAACGTGGCCATCTAATCAAGAGGGATCACGTTGGTGCTTACTACATTAGATTCTGTATTCGTACGGTATAGCTGGCATATAGAAAGAGCCCACAACCATTTCCAGTACGAGTTCCGCCCGTTAAGCTAACATTTAACCTACCACCACCATCGACCGTCGTAGATATTTCAATAAAACGTTGGGTGATAGATGGTAGATGGTAGGAGGCACTGGAAGAAGGTGAATGAAGGTACAGCGCAGAATAGCAAATGACGGCAGAGAATAGTCGGGTCGATAAGTGTACATATTTACAGCCATACACATTATATTATTCATAAGCAGAAAACACGCGGAAAAGGCTAAAAAAAGGACCCCAAAAAAGGTAAAAATAACGAAAATAAAATAAATAAACCCGGCACATCATGCCAAGGTATGCTTATTGTACGTGATGTAGGTAGTTGTACATAAGCTCGGCAGGATTAATATATATAAACGAGTAAGCAAGAGTACCCAATTCAGGTATGATTTCAGTTACAATAGTGTGAGTCGATGTAAGAGTACAGAGCTGGCTTATCTTTTATGTTACACGTAGTTTAGAATAGAAATTTCTATTGTGGTGCCTCCATGACCACCAGTTCGGCTTTGTTCGGGAGAATATGTTTTCGCTTTCGTGCAGGAGGAAAACTTACGGAGGGGATGTGGCGGCGAGGAGTATTCTGGTGATTGTAATCGAGATAGTACGACAATGCTGGAAAATTTATTCAGAAACACAGGATCCTAACATGGCTCCTGGCCTACTACTACTGGTGGTGTAGACCGTATTTATCATTTGGACGGTTGGCAAACCAAAAGAGGAGGAGCAGGTCTGCACTCGGAATACCATGAACTACAATTTCAACTACACAACTGACTACAGCCGCCATTGTGGTCTTGGCATTAGGATTTTGGCAACTTTTTTGTATGCCACTGTTTTCTATTCAGTTTTTTCTTGTTTTCGTTTCTGTTTGTGGAGCCGTCTTCGTTTTATATTCCAACTTGTGGTGCTTTCTTACCTCTAGTAATATTTTGTATTTTTTTCTACTAAGACTCTATACAGTTTCTAAACATAATGGAGCAACTTACCACACTATTATTTTCATGAAAATATTGACAAGTTTTTTTTATACGCATTCTTTATAAAAGAAGGTATATTTACGTACGTGTCGTGATGGATTTTGATGTATGTACTTACAGGAATAAGGTGTGGTATAAAGAAGATTTTATCTTGAACAAGAAAAAAGTGAAATAAGTAAAAATAGGCCAGTCCATTCTGGGAAAAATTACATTTATTTTTCGGGAAGTCCACCATTTAAAAAATTTCATTTACTCTTATTTTTTTATGGAAATTATTTCTGATAATTTATATTTAACCCAGAAGAGATACTAAAAGTTTTTTTTTCATAGTAATTGTTTTTTTTATTCAAGAAAAAACTAATTTTAGTAGAATATTTGCTATTTTTGCTTGATTTGGAGGATAGAGTAAAGTACTTTTCTGATTTATCAATGTTATCTCAATCAACTCTGTAAGTTTATTTCAATTTTTTTTTTTATAAATTCATTACCGACAATGTATAATTGTTGTAGATGATAGGACCAGCCACACATACCTTTGGAAAATGATCACTTATCGGAGCGATATCTGAGACTTAGTTGAATTAATTTATGTAAAAGAATCTATTTGAAAGAAATATATGGAAAGTGCCAAAAAGCTTCTAAAAGAATCTATTTTCTATATGGAAAGTGCCAAAAAGCTTGACTTATCTCCAAAAACACACCAATCCAACAACTTCTTCTTTCATATATCTAATTTTATGATAGATATTCTTTCTGACGGTTTCTATTTACCCCAGAAAAAATTCTAAAAGCTTTTTTTTAGTAAAACTAAAGTACTTTTTTCAGATGAAGTTTTTTTTTTTTAATATTTGAAGAAAAAACTATATCTAAAAAAGATTAAAATTTATCTTTAACATAATTTGAATTAAATCTTATCTAAAATTAGATAAAATAAATACTGCAGTTTTTATATTTCTGTGGTTTGGAACTTATGGTCCAAATGGTCGTCCTATCAAGAGCACAACTCAACGTCTCTTGGTAGGACGTTCTTTTTGAACATAAATAAAAATTTGAGAAAATTATTTCAGAAAATAGGCCAGTACCAATACGTCTGCGAAATAATCTGCCAAACAGATAATTTTTTATGGCTCAAACTGTGCGTAAAGACAATAACCTCTCAATTCCACGTCGTTCATAAGATTGATAACTTGCCGAATATTGCGAAGAGCCTCAAGTAATAAAGCCACAAGGCCATTCGAAGTGTTGCGCGTTCGCTAATTGGGCCCCTAATTATTTTGGGAACCGATTCCATATTTGCTGAACAAATTATCTTCATTAACGAAGAGCATTTTTGGCTAAAATTGTGTAGTAAACAAACCATATTGTCGGTTCTGGGACCCCACCACAATAGTTCCAGGAGGTTTATTTAACCACAATAAAGTTACCACAATAGTTCCAGGAGGTTTATTTGCATCCAGAAAAGCTTACTTTCTGGTATGGATTTTGGTCGTGCGGCACCATCGGACCGTGCTGCTTTCGAAATGAGGCTGGCGCGGCTGTTGTCATCGATGAGGCGTTAGATATAAAGAGAAATATTGTAGCTATAACAGATTTTTTTACCCTCAATTGAACGATATGGACTTGGACAATATTTGGTTTAAATACGATAGTGTTACTTGTTTAACACACATCAGTAGAAATAAGAGATCTATTGCATATGAAGCTTCCACGTCGCACTATTTTGGGACATGATGGTGTAAGCTATCCGCCAAAATCGTGCAATTTAACGCACTTAGACCTTATTCTATAGGACTAGATTAAATCAATGATTATACCACTAATAAGCATAAATAAGGTTTTCCATATTTTATAAATAGCCCGACCAAAGATACACAATATTAAGTACACCAATTTAAACTCAACGAAGAGCCACATGTGGCTTTGGAAGCCGCATTTGCCTATGTCGGGTCTATGCCAATAAACCGACAACACTCAAAATTGGACCTCATAAAGTCATACAGGCAATTTGAACACTGTTATTTCTAAGTAATAATGATATGGAGTGAAGTTTAATCCAAAATAAAAATATCGACCAACGCTTACATACAACTCTTTTCGTTCTATAAATAATAAAAAAATTACTAGTCATGAAATAATTCACATCTTTTATGATTACTGAAAATCTATAATTCTTTTGTATTGATTTCGTAGTAAATAAAAAATAGCATAAACTGAAACAAAATAATCCACTATGAAAATTAAATAAAAATAATTGCCCACAAGCCTTTTTTTGACAATAATTTTTACATAATTTTTTCTTATTATATTTCACCTTGAACCAAGTTTTTAATCAAAATAAATAAAAGTAGTTACAATTTTATTATAAGAATAGATATTTTAAAAAAAATAATACTAAACACAAATAAATGATCTGATGATGTACTTTTTGATGCCCACAGCATCATCATCTAATCTTATTGTGGAAGAGTATTCAGTGCGGCCACAACGAAACATTTGTCTTATCATATATGAGGGCGACTTGACCGAACTATTGGTGATTTGGTTTAATTGAATTTCCAGTCTACAATTTAGAAAATTATATCTTCCGGATTACGTTCGATAGCTCTGAAGGCATAAAAAAGAAAAAATATGAACGAAAACTATAAAATGCGCCTACTTTCGTTAAAGTGATGGAATTTCGGTCCAGGCCTTACTACATAATAAGTTCGAATAATTCGTGCATAGAAAATATAACCAATATTTATGATCATCTTCAGTTTAAATCTATAAAAATGTGCTGGTTTTGAAATATTCCATTGAAGAAAACTGCGATTCTCTTCAAAGTACTTGAGAAAAAAAAATAGTTTGTTTAAGATTATTCGTAAGCTGATTCCTTTCATGGTGGGTTTACAAGACCAAAAGCAATTTCAGAAAGTTTCTTTCAAGAAAATGGAAATGTTTCAGTCCCTATCATAGTAAGAAAACCTGAATGCAATTAATTGCGGATAGCTTAGAAGTTAATACGTGCCCTATACTACTATTAAATTCTTTAACCAGCCCTCTTCTACTATTTACTAGTGCCCCACAAGTGATGTAATCGAGTCTAAACTCTAAACTCTAAAACTCGACCTCTCGAGCAAGGCCGGTGTGTGTATATACACGGAAACTAATTAAGGCCCGAGCACATTGTAATTTAAGCCCGTATGAAAATATTATAATATTATTGATATCTGGTCTATATTTAAGATAAATACTATATTATTCTAGGCCGACAATATGATGCATTAATTAAAAATGGAAAATACCATTAAAAAAATTATTATAATTAAAAACGGGTAAACATGAATTTATGGATGAATTTGTTATGTTTCAGGACTTATTTGAATAGGAAATTATGTTAAGGAAAGAATTTTTTTTTTCATATTAAATATTCATACTCACTCTTTTCACGTTTTACTTTAATTTTTAGTATTGAAATTCTCTATTGATCAAATTTATATAAAGAGGATAACAGCAAAGCGTATTTTTTATTGAATTAAGAATTTTCCATTGAGAATCTTTTTCAAATGAAAATTTTGTTATTTAAATTAAGAAATTTTATCTTAATTAGTGCTTTACATAAACTTTTTTTTTTCTTTTTATTTATTGAGATTAAAAATTTACCAATAAGTAACAAATCTCGAGAAAAGTGATGTTTAAGTTGTTGACCGGTGTTTACAGGGCAGGAACTAGATGGTAACTCTTGAACTAGGGGATTAGTGTGATTGGGAAGACAGCAATGGAACTTTTTAAAAACGAGACAAAATGGATCTTAAGATTTTAATGGATAGTATTTTTGCGAATATAGAAAGGAGCATCAATAAGTATTTTTGACTGAAGCAATTGTATTCTATGGGAATTGGAAAGATTGTCAGAGCCCCAGAGTTCTAGTTAGTAAGTCAATATTGGTTTCAGTTTGATGTCTATAGTAAGTCCAGAAGGTTTGTCTAAAAGTCGAAATATTTGGTGGACTCGTCTGTTTAGTCCTAGTCCTTTAAGTTTTGTGTGTGTATATCAGACTCGAGGTCTAGTATCTTTTGATAAGCCCCTCCCAGAGAGTAAAAGTTACGTGGACACTTTTGCGTTTCTTTACTTTTATTCTCCACTTGCTAATTTTGGAAGCATGTTGGGTATTTTTTCTATATACACGACAGGCCCTATCATCAGCATAGATGATAAGGGCAAGTATACATTCCTGTGGAATATTAGGGAATATTCGAGAGATATTTCAGGGTTCATTAGAATCATTTACGTGGAAGCGCCTGTTTAAAAAAAATGATTTTATTACTACATAATATGTAAAATAAAGGATCCTGGATTGTAAACTTGGTGTAAAGCTTTACTTATGACTTTAAAACACATCAGGATAATACTCTTTTTTTCTAAAGAGAATGTCATGAAATTGGCAGCTAATTTTCATGTTGGGTAGTGGAGTGTTTGGGACGGAGACCAAGCTGATGGTTGGGAATTAAATTTGAGAATTCGACAAGCGGATGTAATCGGCAGAGGAATAATTTTTCAAAGAATTTATAAACGATTGGGCGGAGACTTACGGAAATGACACAGTTTATTGATTTATTAGGCTTAGGGATCATTTTAATAATTGCAAATTTCCAGAGAATTACAGTTGCTCAAGTGTATTGTAGACGATCAGATCATAGCTGGGAGGATTAGTTTTTGGGAGGGGCTTTAAAAAAATTGGAAACTTTGGCCGAAGTGATTGTTTTTAAGGGAACAGTGATTTTCGTACTAAAAAAAATAATTTTACAGTTTTTTGATTATCGATTCAGTTGTGAGTTAAAAGGTGTAAAAAATGGAAGTTAACAAAAAGAAAATTCGGCATATTTTACAACTTTTCTTTGATAAAGCATCAAATTGTGAATAAAGTTTATGGTTCCGATACTGTTATAACCAACTAAGCGCAATTTTGGGTTTGTCGATTCCGTTTCAGTATTTTCGATGTTAAAAAAACACCTCGCAAAAGTAGGCCCGTCATCGAAAATGTCGATAAAATCAATCAAATAATCAAAGTAGACCAGCATGTTAGCAGTTGTGGCATGGCCCAGAAGGTAAAGATTGACCACAAAGCTGGATTCAAAAAAAGCTCTGTATTTTGGTGCCACAAATGGTGACTGGGGATGAGAAATGGGACACATACACGTACGACAATATTATGCGAAAACGATCATGGTTAAAGTGCGGTGAAGCGGCTCAAACGATGGCCAAACTAGAACCAACACCAGTAAGGCTTTGCTGTGCATTTGGTAGGACTGGAAACGAATCATCTACTATTAGCTGCTTCCTTATAGCCAAACATTAAATTCGGACCTCTACTAGCAGGAATTGGACCGTTTTAAGCAAGAAATTGGCCAGAAATTCGGACCTTTTAACAGAAAAAGTGTTGTGTTCCGTCAGGTCAACGGCAGGCCACACATGTCTATAGTGACTCGCCAGAAGCTCCGAGAGCTTGATTAGGAAGTTTAGACCCATCCACCTTATAGTCCGGACCTGGCAGCAAGCGATTACCATATTTTTTTTATCATTGCAAAATTTCCTTAGTAATAAAAAATTGGCATGAAGAGTAGATTGTGAAAATCGTTTAGTAGAGTTTTTCGCTAATAGCAACCAAGGTTTCTATGAGAGAGGCATTATGAAGCTACTTCTAAAATGGCAACAAATTATAAGAACTCGGTTTACATTTGAACCAAATTGGAGAATCCGAATCATGTTAAATAAAGTCTTGAAATCAACTAATGAATTTCTTTTTTCCCAAACAATATGATAAAAAAAAGGGACCTTACATATACTATAAAGAATCTTTTTTAATTTTGAATTAGAAAATGCTGCTTTTTCGTTTAATAAATATATAAAAACTTTCCTATAATATATTTTTTTCAACTGGAAAGGGGTATGTAGAAAATACACAGTAGCTACTATGCATTAAATAACTAATATGTTTTAGTTTGTATTCTTTTCAGTCAATTAAATTTGTTAGATTTATTTGACAAGTCTACTATAAGATTTAATGGTAGATATTTGTATGTTATAAATTGTGATATTTGTTATACAAATCATTTTGATTTCATAACAAATATCACAATCTACACCATACAAATATCTTATATACAAAATCTAATTTTGAGCTTATAAAGTAAATAAAAACTCAGTTATTAAAACCGTATAGCATTTGTATTAAAGATATAAGTAATAATATAGGAAACCTTAAAAAAATTATATTTTATTAACAATTCCACTCAAATTATTGAGTTCAAAATATGCGAAAAAGTCTTCAAAATTAACTTCTGCAAGAAGTCTCATGGTAACTATTTAAATAATATTTTATTAATATATAAATATTAAATGGATTTTATTTGGT
Source organism: Atherix ibis (assembly GCA_958298945.1). Taxonomy (NCBI): domain Eukaryota; kingdom Metazoa; phylum Arthropoda; class Insecta; order Diptera; family Athericidae; genus Atherix; species Atherix ibis. The sequence continues at coordinate 32,046,000 of OY282607.1, forward strand.
TTTATCTCTATAAAACATAAATTATATTAAAAGTTTTAGAAATAGACAACGTTGTACACAACTTTTGCAAGAGTAGTCTTTCTTTGCGTTTCTTTATGATTTGTAATTTAATTGTCAAAGTCCTATAAAATTGTATGCAATATTGTTTACTTCTTGTTCTGTTCTTGAGCATTATCGTCAGTCTAAATGTTTTCCAATATACCGTCTAAAACCTCTTTATTTTACATAATGTTTTTACTCAATAATAAGGGACCTCACATACGAGGTCTGTTCAAAAAGTATCACGAATTTTGAATTTCCGCGGGCTACGTACATGTCTCTCACTTATGCCGACAAGTTCGGCAATTTTGAATTTTCAGTTAATTTTTGAGAGCTGCTTTGCTTGCACGTGTTTTGGATCGTCTTCGATTTTTGCCCATGCCAAAAAATGGATCAAAGAATATGTTTCGGCAACAAGAAAAATCACAGGGGGCCAGATCTGGGGAATACGGTGGCTGTGGCATTATTAGTGTGTTGTTTTTGGTCAAAAATTCGCGCACAAACAACGATTTGGCGACCCAAATTTGCTCCAATGGTTATTGCGTGGAAACCAAAGCTCAATCGTTCCAATGGAAGCTGCCGCACGAGCCAAGACCGAAAAAAGCGCGCCAAGTTCGGTCGAATGTGAAGGTTTTGCTTACAGTTTTCTTCGATTACAGGGGCGTGATGCATCATGAGTTCTTGCCACAGGGTAGAACGGTCAATAAGGAATATTACCTGCAAGTTATGTGCAAGTTGCGCGAAGCAATCTGCCAGAAACGCCCCGATTTTTGGAAGAACAAAAATTGGCTTTTGCACCATGATAACGTCCCTGCTCAAGCATCGTTGCTTGTGCGAGAATTTTTGGCCAAAAACAATACACTAATAATTCCGCAGCCACCGTATTCCCCAGATATGCCCCCCTGTGACTTTTCCTTGTTCCCGAAACTGAAGACCCCATGATAGGACGACGCTACTCTACGATTGGGGACATAAAGACGGCATCGAAGGAGGAGCTGAGCAAGATCACAAAAAATGGTTTTTTAAAGTGCTTCGAGGATTGAAAAAAACATTGGCACAAGTGTATAATATCTGGCGGGGATTACTTTGAAGGAAACAAAATAGATATTCATGAATAAATAAATAATTTTTGAAAAAACACAAAATTCGCGATACTTTTTGAACAGACCTCGTATAGTAAAGAAAAGTAAATTTGAAACAGAAAAGTCATTTGTCATCAATTTTAAGACATTTGAAAAAATTCACAACAGTTTTTTTTAATAGAATCTTAAATTTATTTAAGCTTTAATATTAGAAAATATTACTTATTTAGTATCTAATTAATGTATAGAAATATTTTCTATAATAACGGACTGTGTCCATTTTATAGTTTAATAATCCCATTACTATAATTTGACAGCTTTCAAATATATATATTATTTAGGATAACATTTTTATAACTATCAATTTATAGTCATTTTAATTTTTTTGTGCAAAAGAAGTGTATTCTGCCGGAGCTACATTTAGCTAAAAATTGTTCTTTAATGATTATCCTTATTTCTGGCTCGGCGACATCACCAAATTCCGAAAATTTGATGATGTCGATTTAACACCTTTAAACCTTTTCTTATAAATCTATGGAAAAAATTGCATCTAAGATAAATAATTTTTAAGCTTAAATATATTCTAAAACCAATAATAGTCAATTAATAGCCAAATTACAATCCTTCAAGAAGTCTCGTGGTAACTATTTAAGTAATATTGTATCAATATCTTAATTTTAAATGCATCTTAATTGGTTTTACTTTTTAAAGCATATTAAATGAAAAAAAAAATTTTAGTTGTATTAAAATTAATTTTTTTTCATCGATATCAGAATTTTTAACGTACAAATAATTTTACATGGTAACTAGATTTGAAAGGATACAAACTAAAACTACTTAGTTATTAAAAGCATATAGTTTGCACAGTATATTTTTATGAATTTGCGTTACCACAGCTTCAAAGATTCGACTTCAAGAAAATCAAATTAATAAAATAATTTTAACAGGATCGTAGCAAGTTGTTCATGCGGAAGAAGCAGAAAAAATTAATGGACAGACACGAACCTTCTAGGCTTAGATTATAGTGTGTTAGTTACTATTTGGCTTTACCATTTTGATGGTTGTACTTACTGCATAAAATTACAGAACAAGTTAGAGGCTGGTCATCAGATCAAAGTTGTCTAGAGGTACGACTATTGGAAATTCTTAAGCCGTCAGTGAGTTCTTGTTTACCACCGGATACTAATGTGTTCGCGTATGCTGGTGGCCAGCCTATGGAATTGGTTTCATGAAGTGAGTCTATTATTAAAAATGGCTGGCTTTATCACATGCATGGAAGTATATTAATCGAAAATTTCAGGTAAACGCGGCAAAACTATAATAACAAGAAACGGTGGAAAAAATGTGGAAAATGTGTAAATTTCGAATGCAAAGGGTGCATGTTGAATAAGGGGACGGAGTTAGACAAATGGCGGACTTCATGGATTGTAGTTGAACTACAAGCTAGATAAAACTACGCCTTCTTTGGAAACGATAGTGAAAATCTACCGTTTTACGGATGGAAATTGTATGTTTTCATTTGGAAAAGCGTCATCTGACAGCATACAGGACGAAAACGGTTCAAGGAAAGTGGAATATAAAAATAATATCGTTGTAATATAAGATTGACAGTCGTGCGACAAATAATCGCATTAATAAGTAATCACATAGTGGTAGTTGATGGAAAACCTGAAATGTCTTTTTTCGTAAGCTCTTTTGTAAATTACGTCTCACATGAACCTCATTTGTACAGTATAGAATGGCTTGGCTAAAAGCGTCTCCACCACATAGTCAATTGAAAATATTTCCAAAAACTAACAGTACGAATTGATATAATTTCGATATGCTGCAAAAGATTCTATTTATGGGAAAATTATAAGATTAAAAGGCAAGTGGACAACTTAAACAATCATTGTTTGTGTTTTATTTGATTGAAAATAGTTGTAAGTTTTGGTTTCGGGCCTCCGGGTGGTGACTTCGAATGATAGTTCTTTTGAATTATAGATACGAGAAAACGCATTTCATATTAGGAACATGTAATTGACGTATGTTTTCACATTCGATGTCATATGCAGCATGCATAATTTAGCAGAGAAATGTCTTAATGAATAATATACTAAAATAATTGTTCGCGGAAAAAATGCTATCTTGTATCATGCCTTCTCTATGCCAAAGGCAATAATCTATATATTGTAGTATATTATGTGATTATCCTCCAACCGGTCTATTTGATAGTCTAGAAAATTTTTAAGCAAATGTATTTTTCTCTATGCCTATACCGAGGCCTTACCCAAACGTAAGCTAACATGTACCAAATACAATTCATCACCTGAGTCCGTACTGCTCATAATTACACTCAAATTAGTTATTTCGAATTGATTTCCATTCAACCCCAATTAACTACGTATAGTTACAATTCATGAGCCTGTAGGCTCTATAAACTAGCCAAGTCCTTTTCACTCTTAACCATTTCACCTTCAATGGTGGACTTTCTGTTGCAATCGAATGTGAATAAAATCAAAAATAAACAAAAATAAAAAAAATATAATTAGCAAAAAATTGCTTGTTTCTCTTCGTCTTATTAAAATAATAAATTTGAATAACTTGATAGAAGTAAATTAATACCTAGAAATGCACTTGAACATTGATTATTATTCACGCATAACTATTTGCATTAATCCAATCCAATGTTTTTGGGTTATTTCGAATAGAAAACATGAACTTTGAAATTAATAAACAGTGAATTTGCTCTCCTTAAAATCACGATTTAAAGGGGATGAGAAAAATTAATATTCATATTTGTTAGCAGCTTTAAGGACCTTGAATTAATTAGAATTTTTTAAGCCATGATAAACAAGCAAATTCTGGATAAAAATATTAAAAAAACTGAAACTCTATTTGTTCCTAGATTCTTGAATTTTCACAAATATCCTAAGATTACGCTGAATTCGTGAAACCAGAGCTTATTTAAGTTAATAGACTCGATTTTATTCCCATGATATACTATCGATTAAGTATTTACGTTTCAGCATAAATATTTATCAAAATATCTATTAGAAAATTATTAAAAAAAATTCTTATCGTTTTCAAAAATTCTCACATCCTAAAGAAATTATAATAAGGATTTTCTAGATAATAGGGAATATAACCAAAAAAAAAATACTAATAAAAAAAAATTAACAAGCTAATTAATTTAAAAAACATCTGTTAAAAAAGTATTTAAAAAAAAATATGGTTTCTCAAAATCTTTACTTGTAGAAGTACTTTTTCTTAGGCAATATAGAGTATAACTAATAACATTTAAGAATTTAAAATTTCAACAAGCTAATTAATTTTTTTTAAAAAAATTCAATTAAAAAAGAAGAATTTGATATGGACTGAAAATTTTCGCATCTGAAAGGATTTATGTAAAAAAATATCTGAACTATAATAATTAATAAGCGAAATTATAAATATTTGATAAAAATCCTCACATATAAAATAATTTATTTAAAGAACTTTCTGAGTAATTAAAAATAATTAATTACAATTTGTTATATTCGAGGATAGTTGGAAAATGAAAATTTTAGTGATTTCTAAAAATCCTCATATATAAAAGGACTTTGTTGGCAATAAGGAATGTAGTCCCAAAAAATAAAAAATTTCAAATGTGAGAAGCTAATTAAGTAAAATTTGTATTAAAGGTGTTTAAAAAAAATAAAAAGTTGAGTATTACCTCCATATTGGAGGAGCTATTAAAAGTACTTTGTTGGTTAAAAAAATTAACATGCAATTAATAAAAGTTTTTATTACCAGGTGTATAAGCTTAAATCCGCTGTTTAGTCATAGATGGCGTGAGTGAGCGTATTAAGCTACCATGGGCACGCCATACTTTTTTTTTATGAGTTTGACATCTGGCAACATTAATCAGTGCACATTGTCAGCAATTTCGTACAACAACATACATTTTTCCTTTGGTAATCATGTCTACACATAGTTTTGTGCCAGAAAAAGAGCATATGCGGGAAGCTCTGCTATTCTGCTTCAATTTGAAGAAATCAGCTGCCGAATCGCATTGAATACTTATGGAGGGTTATGGTGACAGTGCTTTATCGGAAACAACGTGCCGAGATTGGTTTCGTCGGTTCAAAGGCGGCAATTTTGACTTGTGGGACAAGAAGCGTGGAAATCGGCCTAGGAAGGTTCAGGACCATCAATTGCAGGCTCTTTTGGACGAAGACGATACCCAATCGCAAAAAATGTTCGCGGAGCAATTGGGTGTTACATGGGAAATATTGAAAAGATCTGAAAATGGGTGCCGCATGAATTGAACGATAGGCAGATGGAGCGACGCCAAAACACATGCGAAATCTTGCTCGCCAAACATAAAAGAAAGTCGTTCCTGCATCGGATTTTGACAGGCGATGAAAAATGGATATATTTCGAGAATCCTAAACGCAAGAAATCGTGGGTTGATCCCGGTCAACCATCAACATCTTCCCCAAGACCAAATCGCTTCGGACGGAAAACAATGCTGTGCGTTTGGTGGGATCAGCAGGGTATCGTCTACTATGAGATGTTGAAATCTGGTGAAACTGTCAAAGCCCACCGCTACCACTAACAGCTGATCAAATTGCACCATGCTCTGCGTGAAAAAAGGACGGATTATCAACAAAGACATGACAAGCTGATTTTCCTCCACGACAACGCACCATCGCACACGTCAAAAATGTTTTCGTCGATGGGCCACACGCTCGCTGAGCAGCACTTCGATTCTTACAAAGACGTCCGAAAATGGCTTGATGAGTGGTTTGCTTCAAAAGAGAAGGAATTTTTTTGGTGTGGTATCCACAAAGTGCCCGAGAAATGGGAAAAATGTGTAACTAGCGAGGGCAAATACTTTGAATAAATTTGTTTTTGCTTTCTATGAAAAAAACATGTGTTTTTTTGACTAAAAAAGAGCGGATTTAAGCTTATACACCTGGTAAAAAAGGAAATAAAAGATAAAAATATTATGGTTTCTAAAAATTCTGAAGCATAAAAGTACATTCTAGGCAATAAGAATGACAGCCAAAAAGAATTTATTAATTTAAAATATTAACTAAACTATTTCTTAAAGAAGGATTTACAAAATCGAAATTTAAGAGTTTTCTTGGGCAGTGTGGCACATAGCGCCATCCTGTTGAAACTACTAGTCATCATCCATGTCATAAAAAATAGACTAAAAGAAATTGGTTACCATTCCACTGTAGTGCACTCCCTTGATCGTAACTGTAGCACCAGCCTGATTTTCGAATAATGATAAATATAATAATTGCTCAATACTTGCTCTTAGATTTTCCGATGCTCAAATACAAACATTTTTAATTGTAATGTGTTATGGCCGTCTAAGTGAAAATGATCTCCGCCTAAAATGATTTTTTATAATGCATTATATTAACACAATTTTAGAGTAAAAATACAGATATTATAACATTTAAAAAAATATACTAATAGAACTGTCAACGTAGATAATTTCAACGTGATTTTATAAAATAGACCCTAAATTAATTAATAAAGTGATTACTAGCAACTAATTGAGTTGATAGTATTTTAAAGAAATTATTTCATTCTAATTCTTACATAAAATTATATAAGTGTAATGAATAAATATTAAAAAAAAAAATAATTCTTACATAAAATTATGTTAATCATTTTTATATGTTAAATGGTATTAAGAATGAAAAATTAACTATTAAATGAATTAATTTCTTCCGATACATTTTGATAATTATTATTAAATCGTATAATCAGAAACACTTAAATTATAAAATTACATGTACCAATAACAATCTGTTCCTATCAAATTATGGACTATTACAAATCACTTTCTCCTATAATATCCGGGGGAGGAAAAAAAATAAATACTTCCCAATGAGCATAACTAGGTAAATAGTAAACATAACTAACTGAACAGAAAGAGACTAATGTAAAATTAACCTAAACAATTTAACAAGAATTATAAAAATATATATACTAATAATATTAATAATAATAGTAGTAAATGGTAAATAATTGACGCTACTTAAAATAATTTTCTGTTGTGATATTAATATTATGCGCAGAAAGTCTTTAATCAAGTGTTTAGTTAGTTAGTTAGTTAGTTAGTGTGCGTCGTTTTACAAACAATATTTAATGTAAACAGAGACGATAATAGGCCAACTTCAGTCTAGTTGTTCATGGACTAACAAGAACATAGACATAATGGAGGTAATAAATAGTATACGATTTTTCATTTACCAATTTAAGTATATAAATTTTCTTCAATTTCCCTTAATTTTTCTCAATTTTTTTCTCTCTTTTCTTTCGGTATTTTCTCCTCTCTCTCTTCTGTCTAAAGGGGAAGGTTTTTAATTATATACCAAAAGGTAATAATGTAATTGATGGAGATTAATATTAAATAGTAACTATGTATAATTTTGAATGGTGTGACGCCCCTCCAAAAAAAAAAGAAGAAAAAACAAAATTATCAACCGAAAAAAAATGTTCTATTGAATCCAAATCATTAACAATCTAAAAGTCACTTAATCGTATAAATTTTCATTTTAATTTTTGGTATTTTATTAATAACATTATATCGAATCGGATTGAATTTACTCACAAATTACCTGATCGATCACATGTCACATTAATTTTTGTTCGTGTATAAGTATTTTTGTTTCTCTCCTATTCCTTTTTATGTTTGTGTGAATTTTTATTATAAAAATTTTAAGCTATACGTGCCATATTATCTCTATCCTCATACACGTATACCCAGATGGAGATACTCGTATTTTCATTTGCACATTCTCCAATATATGTGTATGAACGTGTGTATTAAAAACAAAATAATTACCTGCAGAGTAGTGGGCAAGAGTTGGGGTTGATATTAAAGTGAAAATTGTCCATTGTCCAACAGTTGTGAACGATTAAGATTCCATTACCCAACAGAGCGATTTTTACCTATGCAAGGACAAAGAGATAAGTTAAGTGAACTACCCACCAACTCCCAGTAGTCCAATAAAAATGTCCAATAGCAATTTTCATATCAATAAATAAGGTGCCAACATAAAGGACAGTCATTGTCCCTTATGACACCTGAACAAGTCTCTTGCGACCTCAACCTCAATAAAATATTTCCCTTTTACGTATGTCTGGTATACCTTTATGAGCGTCTGAACTCCATAAAAGTACAGGTGAGAGATGTTACTAAAGAAGTTCATTTTTACACACACATTCTTGTATTTTTAGTCACACTCTCTTATAATCAGACACAATAGACAACGTGTACATATTTCTTCACATTACGATCAGCATTAGCTCCACACAGTTCGACCATCCAATTAGAATCGAAATCAATTTAATGGCGACAAAATATCTTCACGTCTTGTGATTATCATTCAATCATTAATTCACTCTCGATATGGTAAAATTGATTGGAGCCGGTAATATGCCAATGTCGGATTGGATTGGCTTTTATTACTTTCTACTGACTTCTTATAGTGTAGCCACTATCTCTGGTCAATAAAGTTAATCACCTCCACATTAAATTGACTAATCGATCACTTTTCTGCTAAGTACACCCATTTTTATTAGTACCTTAAGTACAGATAATTTCCTTATGATAATAAACTGTGATATCAGATAAGAACACAGATTAGATTTAAGATGTTTTTGTAAAAAATATTAATTTTTTTGGCCATATTTATGATTCTCTAGAAGGTTCTTGTAATAAGTCCTTTTTCAATAAAAGCTATATGGCTTTTGACAGAGCAAAATTTATTATTTTATTTTGATGTTCTGAAAATAACATTATTCAAATAACCGCCTTTGCTCCGTTTACGTTACTGATTTATTAGCATAGACCAATAACTTCAAATAATCCTCCTAAAAGAACTACTCTAAAGGTGTTAAATCACATCTGCTCGGTGGCCATCTGCATTTCTTGAAATTATTGACTCGCCGAACTTTTCCCGCAATTAATCGATTGTGGCATGGGCTGTGTGACATGCAGTGCCGTCTTGTTGAAACCCCATATTTGTTAAATTAATATCTTCCAATTCAGACTATTAAAAGTTTATTTTCATTAATTTGTACCACTCACCATTAACAGTGACGTCGATTCCTCCCTCATTTGAAGGCAAAATAAGGACCGATGATGCCACCACCGAATGATCACTTTTTCGGAATGTAAAGGTTTCTCGTAATGACAATTTTATGTATTCGCCGATCCAGAGAGATGAAAATGCGACCCATCTGATCGAAATTTTTTAACGTTGTTGAGGCGTGTTTCTTACTTAATACAACTGACAGTAACAGAAAAATTTAAATTTTTAAATATGGCTACACGGTCTATTTGAATAGATATCACCACTATGAGGAGAACCTATTGTATATGTGAGGATTTTTAGAAACCATAAAATTTTTATTTTTAGAATTCTCCTTTTGTTTGTTTGTTTATTATAAGATCTCTGAGATAAGAGTCAGAGGCCAATATGTGGCGCGACGACCATGAGATCATTTGGAGGTTTCATGTTACATGTGGGTTAGCAATGAAACTGGTCACAAAAATAATGGAGATTATTAATTTCTTTTAGAAAATTAAACAGGGGTTTTGGAACAGGAGTTGTTTGATCTAGGAGCTCAACAATAAAAGGAGTCCTATTCAATTCTGGAAATTCTGGATTAAGTGGCATTAATTTAAAATATGGGGAATGTAGGTTGTATGCCATACGAATGGCATAAACTATTAGATGTGTTACCGAAAATGAAATCTTAGTTAAAAAAGTTTCTTTCAAACTAGTGCACTCAATAACCATTCCAAAATTCCGAGCAAGGAAAAAATATTTTTAGTTAGAAGATACTGGTAAGCTTGGAATTTTAATAAGAACGGGATGGTAGGACCACCAGTTGGTCAGCTCGCTCACCACCGAACAAATAGCATGATCCGGATCCTAAAGCAATTCGACATTTTGATATTTAGAATTATTTTGATAGACATTTTAGCTAATTAATTAGTTTATAAGTTTTTTCAATTATTGTTTTTTTTAGCTATATTCCTTCTTGCCTAGAAAGTCCTTTTATGTATGCAAATTTTTATAGATCATAAAAACTTTCTTTTTATAGTTTAATTAATAATTAGACATTATTAATCTGATGTCTAATTTTTTTAAATTAAACAATTAAAAAAATTGTTTTAACAAAAACAATTAAAATTTATATAAAAACCCAAGGAACTCGCAAATAGGAACCAATACTGATAAGAAAATGAAAGAAAAAAAATGGTAGAGTGTAACAACTGCTGGTGTAGAAAAATTGCTAATCTCCTCTAACTTACCATGGCACTTATAAGCCAACAGTGTGGAGTGTAGTTACGAAGGTCGTTCAATAAGTCCTTAGAAAATCCGAGAAATTGCGCTCGTAGTGTCGGTAAAGATTTTTTTTGTAAGTAGCATAATCGACAGAAAAGCTGTAAAATTTCAGCTCGATCCATAGCGTAGGTCAATTTCTATCATCGATTAAAGTTAACGACATTTATTTGTGCATAACAATGGAAAAAAGCGAGTTTAGGGCTGTCATCAAACATCTCCATTTGAAAGGCTTAAGCCCGAAAGAAATCAAAGCCGAGTTGGATGCAGTTCATGGCACATCTGCATCTGTGTTTGCCACGGTTTACAATTGGGTGAATGAATTTAAACGTGGCCGTTCATCCACAAAAGATGAACATCGTTCAGGACGCCCAGTTGAGGTGTCTGCTCCTGAAATCATCGACGATAGGCGAATTAAAGTGCGCGAATTAGTTGAGGCCACGGGCATATCACAAGGTACAGTCGCTTCAATTTTGCATGAAAAATTGTCTGTGAAAAAAATTTCGGTAAGATGGGTGCCGCGTTTGCTCTCAGACGAGAATAAGCGCAATCGTATAGTGTACTCTGAGGCTATGTTGGCACTCTTTCATCGCAATCCTGCCGAATTCCTTCTTCGATATGTCACTGTGGACGAAACCTGGATACAGTACTACACTCCAGAAACGAAGAGACAGTCATCACAGTGGATTTTCAAGGGTGAACGGGCTCCGAAGAAGGCAAAAACTGTGCCATCGGCCGGCAAGGTGATGGCCACGGTCTTTTGGGATTCGCAGGGCATCATTTTTATCGACTACTTGAAAAAAGGAAAAACAATAACAGGAGCGTATTACGCGTCGTTATTGCAACGGTTGAGCGAGGAAATCAAAGAGAAACGCCTCCATCAGAAGAAGAAAAAAAATCCTATTGCAACAGGACAATGCGCGTGTGCACACCTGCGCTGTTTCCATGGCCAAAATTGTGGAATTGAGAATGGAATTGTTGCACCATCCCGCTTATTCACCAGATTTGGCCCCGAGTGACTATTTTCTTTGCCGCAATCTGAAGAAATGGCTTGGCGGACGACAGTTCACTTCCAACGAGGACGTCATTGCTCAAACGGATGAGTATTTTGCAGAACTTCCGAAATCCTATTTTTTGGACGGGATAAAAATTTTGGAAAAACGGTTGTAAAAGTGTCCGTTTTTCCAAAATTTTTATCACGTCTAAAAAATTTTGGAAGGGCTAAAAGGAGATTATGTTGAAAAATAAAACAATTTTTTTTTAAAAACAGTTTTCTTCCATATTTTTCTAAGGACTTATTGAACGACCCTCGTATATTGACGATAGGAAAAATGTACAATCTCACTTAATCCCACGCGATCGGATTCTCCGCTCTTTCGACAAAGCATCGGTCGAATCATGGAATATTCGTCCTGTATTGTTGCCAATTGCAGAAAAACCAGAAAAGCAATCCCTACGAAGTTTTTCTGAGTTGTAAATAACCAACTTAATTTTCGAGCAACGAAAAAACTTACTAAATTAATGTCAAGAGTAATATAGCAAAAGGGAATATCCAGTGTTCCTTTACATTGTATAGACAAATAAACGGAATGGCAAGGGGGGAGCTGGTGCAATTAAAAAATATGTCAGACTCTTTTTAATATGTTCCAATGCTATTTTTTTTTAAATGTGGGATGAAGTATTTTCTAGTCTTCTATTAAGAAAGTAGACAAATTTCAGCTGCTTAACTGCATAGTATAGACGGTCCCAAGACTTTTTGACAAAGAAGGACTAAAAAGACTGTCTGCTATATGAATATTTATTCATATTGTACGTGTAGGTGTTTTTTAATAATAATATAGAATATGATAAATTAGGAGAACATTTTATTATAAATATACACCAAATGTGCTTATTATGATTTTTTATAAAAAGAAATGTTTAAAAATTTATAATAATTACTTTTAATTAGAAAAAATGTCAAAAATTTAGCTATAATTTTCGTTCCCGAATATTTTTCACTTAAATATGCATAAAATAGTTTTTAGAGAAAAAAATATCTATAATCTGTACTATCTATCATGTGATTGATTTAATTTTCCAACTCTTAGACTGCTAGTAATTAGAATCTACTAATGTGAACAACATACCATTTGTCTAGTTTCGTTTTTTTTTTTATTTTTCGGATCGGGTACAAAAAATTTCACTCTCCTTAATTAAAATTGAGAATGCATCGACTATCGTGACATTATAAGGTGCAGCATTGCGAGTATTTTTATTTGTTTTTTTTGCTATCTGAAATGGTATTTTTTTTAAAGGTAAATGAGTAAATTTTAAATAAACAGGAATAAATAGTGAATTAACTTAGACATAGGAGACAGATATATGGTATATACTAAATTAGAAGATTATTAAATGAACAAAAAATGTTAACACGTTGCAGTAAAGATAAAAGTTACTATGACAAAAAACTTTACTCAGGGTGTAGCGGCAATTAGTAGAGTTTAGAGTAGTATAAATACAGTAGTTATAAATACTAGTTATAGTTTAAAGTTAACTGCAATATAATACAAACTATACAATTTAAAGTAAGACGGAAATTCTACAATTTACCTTTGAATAAACAGTACTATCATCAAGAGTAGTAGTGGGTATTCGTATATCGGCTATAGCAAAAAAAAAGGTAATTTTATTATTCTGTAATTAATTCGGAAAACACGTGAACAAAAACTAATGATATGAAAATGCTATTATCGATAAAAAAGTTGAAATGTTTATTGCTTAGTAAATTAAAGAGAAATATACACTCTATTTAGTAATTACCCACTTCGTAGATACAAATGTGAAGGGGATTTATTATAAAGTGTGTAGGGAGAATTTTTTAATTTTAATTTTTTATTTCTTTATAAAAATATGAACATTTTGATGTTTAATTATTAAAGATTAAGATTTTTTGAACTGACGGGATTCCTCATCAAGACGTATAATACAAGTTTCAGAAATCGTCCGGTAACTACACGACCCTATAGAAAATCACATACGAAGTTGTGTTTGGCAACAATATGCCCCCAAATAATGTGTTAAGATTGGTGGATCTATGACTTTGACTTACGAAAATTAACAATGTGGCTGTTACCAAAGAAACTTTCAAAGTTCATGTAGAAAAGCCTTCAATATCGAGTGAGGGCTCGTGCTAGAAGTATAGTTTAAAACGGAGCAGGAACAGGATGAACAGTAAAGTTGACTTAGCTATTTTTTCACTTCATTTAGCAGGTATCTCTTCTATTCTAGGAGCTGTAAATTTTATTACTACAGTAATTAATATACGATCAACAGGTATTACATTAGATCGAATACCATTATTCGTATGAGCAGTAGTAATCACTGCAATTCTTCTATTACTTTCTCTCCCAGTTTTAGAAGGAGCTATTACAATACTTTTAACTGATCGAAATTTAAATACTTCATTTTTTGACCCAGCCGGAGGAGGAGACCCAATTTTATACCAACATTTATTCTGATTTTTTGGCCACCCAGAATTTTATATTTTAATCTTCCCGGATTTGGAAATAATTTCACATATTATTAGTCAAGAAAGAGGAAAAAGGAAACATTTGGATCATTAGGAATAATTTATGCTATATAAGCAATTGGATTATTAGGATTTATTGTATGAGCTCATCACATATTTACAGTAGGTATAGATGTAGATACTCGAGCATATTTTATATCAGCTGCAATAATTATTGCCATACCAACAGGAATTAAAATTTTTAGATGATTAGCAACATTACGTGGAACACAAATTACTTATTCACCCACAATTCTATGAGCACTAGGATTTGTATTTTTATTTACAGTTGGTAGTTTAACAGGAGTAGTTCTTGCTAATTCATCACTAGATATTATTCTACATGATACTTATTATGTAGTACGAGGGTCGTTCAATAAGTCCTTAGAAAAGATGCAAAAAAACTGTTTTTTGAAGAAAAAAAAATTTTATTTTTCAACATTATCTCCTTTAAGCTCTATACACTTTTCCAACCGTTTTTCCAAAATTTTTATCCCGTCCAAAAAATAGGATTTCGGAAGTTCTGCAAAATACTCATCCGTTTGAGCAATGACGTCTTCGTTGGAAGTGAACCGTCGTCCGCCAAGCCATTTCTTCAGCTTGGGGAAAAGAAAATAGGGACTCGGGGCCAAATCTGGTGAATAAGCGGGATGCTGCAACAATTCCATTCTCAATTCCACAATTTTGGCCATGGAAACAGCGCAGGTCTGCACACGCGCATTTTCCTGATGCAAGAGGATTTTTTTCTTCTTCAGATGGAGGCGTTTCTCTTTGATTTCCTCGCTCAACTGTTGCAATAACGACGCGTAATACGCTCCTGTTATTGTTTCTCCTTTTCCCAAGTAGTCGATAAAAATGATGCCCTGCGAATCCCAAAAGACCGTGGCCATCACCTTGCCGGCCGATGGCACAGTTTTTGCCTTCTTCGGAGCCCGTTCACCCTTGAAAATCCACTGTGATGACTGTCTCTTCGTTTCTGGAGTGTAGCAGTGTATCCAGGTTTCGTCCACAGTGACATATCGATGAAGGAATTCGGCAGGATTGCGATGAAAGAGTGCCAACATAGCCTCAGAGTACACTATACGATTGCGCTTATTCTCCTCTGAGAGCAAACGCGGCACCCATCTTGCGGAAATCTTTCTCACAGACAATTTTTCATGCAAAATTGAAGCGACTGTACCTTGTGACATGCCCGTGGCCTCAACTAATTCGCGCACTTTAATTCGCCGATCGTTGAAAATCAGATCGTGGATTTTGTCGATAATTTCAGGAGTAGACACCTCAACTGGGAGTCATGAACGATGTTCATCTTTTGTGGATGAACGGCCACGTTTAAATTCATTCACCCAATTGTAAACCGTCGCAAACACAGGTGCAGATGTGCCATGAACTGCATCAAACTCGGCTTTGATTTCTTTCGGGCTTAAGCCTTTCAAATGGAGATGTTTGATGACAGCCCTAAACTCGCTTTTTTCCATTGTTATGCACAAATAAATGTCGTTAACTTTAATCGACGATAGAAATTGACCTACGCTATGGATCGAGCTGAAATTTTGACATTATGTATGTTACTATCTATAGAAGCAGTATTTGCAATTATAGGGGGATTTATTCACTGATATCCATTATTTACAGGATTATCATTAAATCCATCACTATTAAAAAGTCAATTTTGTACTATATTTTTAGGAGTCAAGCTGATGAAAATATTGGATCGAGTGAGGGTCGTGTTAGGTTAGACAAATATTGCAGTTGATAAATTACAATCGTTTTACCCTTCATCAGATTTTGACTCAAGATTTTTAATTCACAGGAGAAAGGTATGGTGTTAAGGTGATGCAAAAAAAACCTCAAGATTGAACAGAATGACAGTCGGAAAATGAGTACCTAGACTTTATCGGCAGAATCGAAAATAACCTAAATTTCTTTAATCGTGTGATCGAATATTATCTAGAAACAAAAAGTCTAAGGCACACTGACCAATCTCCTCGACAGATGAAAGCTCGAATTAGTAAATCAAAAATCAATTCAACGTAGCCAAATGGCCTCACGGTTATGGCGTTGCATTGTGGTATCTGGCTCATGTCCTAGGAACCTTATTTTCAAACAAACCAATAAAAATCATGTCAATGTTTTTTTAGAATATCGGGGATGCATTTTTCAGGTTAAAGATAAGTGCCGGAACGTGGAAGAAATGCTGTGATGGGGGATGTCTATTTTTTTTTCTTTCCTAGGGGTTCCTGGAGTAGATAGATAAAATAGTTTATGACGAGTCCTGCTGCCCCGTTAACAAAAAAAGAAAGAAAGAAAGACCGGACATTGCAGACAATTGAATGCTTCGCATTAATAAGAAAAACGGATTCCTGTAGCTCTGCATCCTCCCTATTTACCTAATCTAGTCCGTGGAACTTTCTTTCGTTCACTAAAATCAAAGAACACTTGAAAGAACGTCATATTCATACTGTCAATAACATCGAAAATAGTCTAACCAAGAAGTTGAAAGCGATTCCAGTTGAAGGCATACAGCCGCGTTTTGAAGAGAGTTAAAAGAGTGCCTCCGACGATACATAGCTGCCCAAGTGAACTACTTTGAACGGGTTAACATTGGTATATAAAATAAATTGTCTCATTACTTTTCTGCTTCATATTTTTTGAGGTATATAATAAGATATAATAAATCAGATTCAAACTTTTTTATTCAGCAAAAATCTTGATGGACCAAAAGCAAAATCCGTAGTGTAAAAATTTTTATTTTTGTATCCGTAAGCATTTTGTAAGAAAATAAAATTTTTTTAATTTATTAACCAGAAAACTCTTTGGTTTGTTTTACAAAAATTATATTTTTCCTTCAAAAACTTACAGTTTGGTTAAATTCAAAGTCAAAAACTTATTTTTTATAACTCTAATAGAAAACTTTAAAATATTTTAATAAAATTATTATATGCCGTTGTTGTATAATGTTAGTTTTTAATTAAAACTAATTTCTAGAGTTCAATAAACTCTGACATAAAAAACAAAATTAAGTATTTCTCTTTTAAAAAAAAAAAAAAACTAACTAACAGTTAGTCTAAGTAAGAGGAAGTTTCATTTACCACAATGTGAATCAAAAATTATAATTTAAAAAACCAAAACTCATTTTAAATACAATCGGCTATAAAAACGTATAAAAATTTAAATAATAAATAAACAGAGTTGAAAATTTGCACAATCTTTTAGAGAGAAAAAAATCTGTGAAAATATTATGGAAAGAGTTGTGTTTTCGTAAATATTCAAAGAAATAGTTTAACTACACGTATCTTCAAGATTATATACTTCCTTACTGGAAGCAATTATTACTATTGCTTAAAAAAAAATAATTATAATTTTAATAATTCGTCTTACAGAAAACTTATTCGAAGAAGAGAACATTTACTTTACTCTTTAGCAGTTAAAATCTGTATTTTTTCAACATTTACGACGCACTATTAATTGTTTATTAGATAAATAATGTATTTTAGTATAATAATTAAAGAAATCATTTAAATCGTGAAAAATATATTTACCGAAGCTTTTGTCTTTATTAACATTAAACCACGATTTTGAGGAGCTTCTCCAGTCAGTCAGTCTGGCAAATGACTTTTGGTCATTGACCACAAAAACAAAAATTTAAAAAAAAAATTATTTCCAAACTAATAAAAACAAAATAAACTAAATTCGAGTTAAAAGTACTCGTACCACCCACTCTCTTATACAATCTGAATAGTTAAATTTCACTTTACCACTGATATGGTTGGTATAATTTGGAAATTTTCGAAATATCTCTTATCTAATCGGAAATGGTTCAAATTAAATTTTTTACGTTTTCTTTCTCTCGTCGAAAAATAAGCAATTTCAATACATTTGAAGTGAAAGTACGATGGTCGAAAGAGTTACCATCTTTTAAATCAATGATGCAATTTTCACTTTTGATCAATTTCAACTTAAAACTATTCACTTAACTTGTCAATTTTTTTCGGAAATTCACTATTAACTTATTCACATATGTACATACGTAGGTAGTGTCAAATGAAGGAGTTGACATAGTTCTGGATTGTTTTTTTTTCTCTTGGTATTTCAGTGCAATTTTTGTGATTAAAGCTACTGTGAGGATCTTTAAATAAAATCGAACACTTCCGAAAGATTCGAGATAGTCTAAATTTAACATCATCGAATCTGCTGTCAGACTTTGACAGATCTTCTTGTAGATATGCTAAGGTGTCATCATCCCGTCGCAATAGTCGTCATCGAAGAATAAACAGGAAGAAAGAATTTCGAATTCGACAGCACTACGCCAATACGGCATTAGGATTGGTTGACGAAGCAACTTCCATTCTGGCTACAGCTACAATCATAGTCTTTGGCTGTACCGTAGCTACCACAGCCTACCTGGCCGCCATGTTCGCCTAAATTGCATGACAATTTCCGAACTAAATTGCACTGGAATTACCTTTATTATAGTGTTACGCGATAGATTTGGGACGGCAAACAATGGGTAGACAACGTGCAGACAACGATGGTAAGTAATCAAGAAATAACAGAAATAAAGTAGAAAAAAAATCATCAAAATACAATTATAGCCATAATAATAATACCAAAAACAAAACGTCTGCGGACTAATATGAGCTAAAATACTCAATTATCTATAAAATAGGACGGTTCAGGTACAATATGCCATCGATCTGTATATAAGAATAATCATAATCGATTGTGAATATTCGAACTAGACTGAAGGTCATCAACATTATCATTAAATCACTTATAATCGACAACCGATTAACATTCTTTCTGGTCAAATGTATTAATTTAATAATTTTCTTTAATATTTAACAATTTTCTTTAAGTAAATGCTGTTATTTATTCTAAATAAATTATCTAATACAGCTTCAATGTTTGAAACGAATAGTATAATTAATTATTATCCTTCCTATTCCTATAATCAGAAAAGTTTGAGCTTTCAATTACGTAATTTTATCTAATAACGAACATCGTTAAGAAAAGGCTTATATTTTATATTTGTAATCACAAAAAACTTACTATCACGAAAATTTAATGGAGATTTTTTTTTTTAAATTTTCTCATCTTAATTTAAGATACTCTTATTATTAAAGCCTTAAAGAAACAGAATTTTCAACTCGTACCTAAAATGAGGAATTTTGCTCTCTATTCAAAATTTACAATACTTTATGTGTGATGTCAAATTTGCATTTAAAATTTAGGGTATTTAAAAAGAGCCGTATTTAAAAATACTTTTTTAAAAATATATTTATAAATAAAATAGTTTTATAAATGGTATTGAATGCACTGTTTCGTTGGTTATTCGAAAAGAGTCTATTACTATAAGAATAGTTCCTTCTTACGAGAAGATCTGAGATGTGAAAATAGCAGTAGTCAAGATAGTTTTCTTTTTAATTTTATTCTATATCCACGAACACAAATATATTGTGACAAGAAAATTTACATCACAAATTAATTTACTAATGAATCTCTAGACCACTGTCCCTTTAGTATCAAATGAGTGTCTTTGGGGAAGATCTCTTACGAGTAGATTATGATGATTGTATAAACTGAAGTGATACACGTATTTTTGATAAGAGAAAATATACCGGTCGGAAAAAAGGGACGTATTAATTATCACGATTATTAATTATAGCGAATACAAAAAGTAGCATCAAAACTTTTGCAGAGGATCTTGGATTAATAGCACTGAATACGACGGCAATTGGAACGCTTGGCTCAACGCTAATTTTCAATTTCATAAGTCCAAATAAGTTTTATAATTAAGTTATATATTAAAAGTTTACGATTTGTTGTTACTTTTCGAACGGTTGTGCAGTAGACTAGGGAATTATGAATTACGTCTGTTAGTAGTATATGAGTTCCAGGTTTATTTCTGGTCATTGTGAAATCATGATGTAAATTATTAGAAACTATGTCAGAATTTAAATGGATGCTCAGAATTTCCGTATTACACATATGTGTATAAGTGGCGAGGATAGTTTTGGAATTAGATGGGATATCATGTGAATGAAATGGGACCAAATACACTGCCTTGTGGAGCTCCAGCTGGGAAAATATTTATGACTGAGAATTTCTCTATCAAAGAGAAGTCGTTTAAATAAAAGTGTTTAGGGACTCCAGGTAGAAAAATATGAATTTTTAAGAAGGAAGAGTCGTTTGAATAAAAAAATTTCAAAACTTTGACTAAGAAGCTAATTAGATACAGCCTTTTCTCAAAACAGTAAAAACTCGAAACCTACACAAAACCTGACAAATCAACCATTACCAATTAGGCGTCTTATTGCAGAAAAATGAAAAGCAAGAGCTCATTGGCAACATACATGACGAAATCACAGAACTACATGACGAAATCACAAAATACAATATAGAACGTTTTAGAAACTACACTTCAACCCTAACGAAAAATAGAACTTTGTAGACTGCTACAAGACAAATACTATCTTATAGAAAAACAAAGCACCCTTTACGAAAAAACTGACGGAACCTGGGCCAAAACGGACAAACATAAAGCAAACGCTTTTGCTGAGCACCTTGCACAAGAATTTATTTCACATGAGGACATATTAGACAGGACTCATTGCACTACAATCGAGACGGAATTATGCATTCCCTTACCCATGAGTCTTCTCCCTAAGGCAATCACTCCTTTCGAAGTTGCCAATTTAATCAAGCTCCTTCCCAAAAACAAAGCTCCTGGCTATGATCTGTTTACCTCCAATATACTCCAACAACTCCCTAAAAGAGCAATAGTTTTCCTTGCCACAA
Organism: Atherix ibis; assembly: GCA_958298945.1. NCBI lineage: Eukaryota > Metazoa > Arthropoda > Insecta > Diptera > Athericidae > Atherix > Atherix ibis. Next base: position 32,066,816 of record OY282607.1, read on the forward strand.
TATATAACTCCATCCTTAGAACAACACATTTCCCAATCCTTTGGAAATTTGCCATTCTTAAAATGATCCCGAAGCCCAATAAACCAATAAACCGCCACACTTCCTACTGGCCAATAAGTCTCCTTCCAGTACTCTCAAAAATCTTTGAAAAAATCCTCCTTCGCCGCTTACATCCTTTACTCGAATCTTAAAATTTAATTCCTAATCACCAATTTGGTTTCCACGCCGAACCCTCCACTACCCAACAGTGTCATCGAGTTGTCCATTTCATCGCATCCTCTTTAGAAAGAAAAGAGTACTGTCCCGGTGTGTTTCTTGATATAAGTCAAGCTTTTGATAGAGTTTGGCACCCGGGTCTACTCTGGAAACTCAAGAGGTTCCTTCCTTCCACCTATTTCCTAATCCTAAGATCATTCCTTTCCAACCGACACTTCCAAGTAAACGAATCCAACGAACTCTCCAATATCTCTCCGATACTGGCTGGGGTGCCTCAGGGTAGCATACTTGGACTCATCCTCTACAACATTTACACATCCGATATCCCAATCTGGTGATACGGCCTGCCTTGCATCTAGCGAAAATCCCCAACATGCTTCCGAAACTCTCCAAATTGACATCCAAACCCTCCAGAACTGGTTTACTAGGTGGAGAATAACAGTCAATGAACGTAAGACATGCCCTCCCATATACCTTGGGAGTGCCATACCACAACACACCGAAGCTCGGTACCTAGGACTGATCTTAGACAAACGCTTGTCATGGAACCCACATACAAGACTTAAAAGACGATACCTAAAACTACTTCGACTTCTAGACAAACGTTCCAAACTTACTATAGACAGCAAAGTTCTCTTATACAATACCTTACTGAAACCTATATGGACATACGGACTATAACTCTGGGGATCTACTAAGCCTTCTAATTCCTGTCCAATCCAATCCCTTCAATCAAAAATACTCCGTACAATTGTCGATGCCCCCTTTTACCATATGTTCGCAATACTGTTATTCATCTTGATCTTAAAGTCCCATTTGTTTTTGATGTGGCAGTATCTCGCTACAAAAAGTTCCGTTCCCGTGACCTCAATCATAATAATCCTCTTGTTCAAGAACTATCCTCCATTTCATTCCCTAGAAATATCCATCGAAGACTTAAGCGTCACTGGTCGCGTGATTTACTAAAATACTGAGGCCTAACAGAAACACACGCTAGCAGGAAGGTCTTTATTGGATGTTTACTCCCCACAACCTTTCAAGTTAATTAATACTATTGCTCAAATTTCCTTATTACTATGTTGTAGTTGTAAATAAAAATAAAGAAATATAAAAAAATATATTTAATAAAAACTTAAATTTTTTTTGCAGAAATTTGCATTAGGATAAGAACTGTAACTATGTGTAGATCATAACTAAGAGATTAAGGGTAGAATTTATAATTTCAGAAGATTTAAAGTTATAAAAAAAAGTTTATTATTAAAAAAAAAACAAATAATTTTTGTATGTATGTGAAGAGAAATGAAATGCTCCCCAACTTTTTATTAAATATAGTCAAACTTGAAGAGAAGAAAAAATTTTGGAAAAATTATTTTCTATAGAATAGAAAACGTAATCGATTTTTTCATTGATAATCTGTAACGGAAAATCGAACGATAAAAGTAGTAATTTTCTATTATTATCATGCAACTTGCTATAAAACTGTGAAAATGCCTAAATTCTATTTCTAGTCGAATACGATTAAATTGCGTAAATTGAAGATTCTTTCAAAAATGCTGTCTGAAAACTACTTTGATGATGACTTTTCACACTATTCCCTATACTCCACTCCATCCACTTCAATGGCCATGGTTGAAGAAAACTGAATTTTCGATTATCAATAATCGATTGCTTAACAGCATTTTTTTTTTATTGATAATTACACATGATTAGTGATTAGATGAGTAGTTCCATTTCTAAAATCTGAACCACTCAACCTTTCCGTTGATTTTGTACGGAAGCAAATGCTTTCTACTCAAAGAAAACTAACTGCACTAAAACTAAAAAAATAATATTGAAAAAAAAACCATTTCCGCTATGTTTAAAGGTGATTTTATGTTGGTGCCTAGAGTATCGACCATAAGAAAATTTTAAAGGTGAAAATTTCGATGTTGATTGATTGGTGATCATAACTAGCAATCAGTCACTGTTTGGATCACCAAAATTGATTATTGACTATATCTCAGATGAAATTTTTATGTTGTAATGATTATGATTTTAATAATTTCACATATTATCAAAAAATGGACTAAATATTCGGACTGCCACCCAACTTTTGAATATTTTATTTGTCAAAAAAGTTAACAATTGAGAAAAATTCTTTCAATCCGGTTAAGTAAGAATTCCCTTCGTTGGAGAATATTGCATTTTTGAAATTATTCATGAACAAAAACGCAGAAAAGGGAATAAAATCCAACCTGAAAAAATAATTATCTTAAGCATAGAAATTCGAACCAGCGCGTATGTAGATCAAGTCAACGTTTCGGAAAATCTTACTTGTACGCCAAATTGACAAATTTATGCCCGCATTGTTTCGAATTCATGGAGGGAAGCAATAAGCAATCAATCCTTATATATAAAAATCAACATCTTCAAACACAAAACAACATTACGAGTAAAGCTATCTATTAGCGTGTAGACTTCTTATAGGGAATCAAGGAAATTGTTGACAAGAAGCAACGCCAATGCTATACCATTCCCACCCTATAGAACAATTTTGGCACGTCTCTACCTCTTGGCCTGTTTCAAAATATCTTCGATATAAGTTTACAATATCTTCAATAATGTGTATCTACGTAGATGGATTTGGAGCTCAACGTGAATACACAGTGAATAGTATTGACGACATACCATCTTGTAGAGCGAATCGGAAAATCATGCAGAACAATCCGAAATGAGATAAATAAATTTGCTTGAGTTATTGTCAAGAGTATTTTCTTTATATAAGGTATAGGGCGAAAAGAGGGGGAGGGGAGTTAAAAAAATGTGAAAAACATAATAAAATGGAAAATCTTCTATTGACAATGCTAAACTTCCAAGCGAACTAACTTGAACGAAGCCGAGTAAAGCCCAAAACGGTCATGCCATGACATATATTTCCACTTGAGTCTCAACATGGTTTTTCTCTATGGTCCCAAAGCGGATGGGTGTGGTATATAAAGCAGAGACTGGACTTGAATCAACTGGCTGACTGCCTTAAGTGAATATCACTATCTACACAATGTACTGTGTTTACAGTATGAACGATTGCTTCGTCAAAGTTTCCACAATAGAACGAGCCCGTAAATTTTTATCATTTTGTTTTTGTTTTTTTTAGTATTGAAAGTACAAATGTGGTCGGTCGGACATCTCTATATTGATATGGTTTGCTGATTGCAGATTTTTCACCCAATTCCATTTGCATGCCTTTTAATCAAACTGCACCCAATAATCTTACTCCCAACGAACAAGTCATACCGACGCCTCCAAAGCGTGCTTATTTTGCATGCGATCGCAATCGGAAGACTTCTCTTCCAAAGAATCTTCCACAAATTAAAGAAATAAGGACCAATTGACTTTGACTATTTTTCTCACGCGTAAAAAGATTTTTTTTTTTTTTATCGTTAAAGGAAATTGTGGCCCCTAAATGGGGAGAATTTCTGGAACGTCTGCTCTAACGGGTCTTTAGACCGTGAGAAGGTGTATATACGCAGGTAGGTTATTTAATATGTTAGACGTCCGGAAATACTAAAATAATTTTATTTATTACAATCTGTGAAAGAATTTGAAAGTGATCGCCATTGTGGAAAACTTACAATTTAATCTTCCAAAAACTTTGGTACCTTTTCTATATTTCTCTCCGGAAATTATTTCTATTATTTTAAATCTAAAATAATTTTAGATAATAACTTAAAAGGAATAAAATTATTATTTTTTTTTTGTTTTTTTTTTTAATAACAATTATTGACCAATTTTTTTTTTATAAATCGTGACGACGTTGAGAATTTTTAATGAAAGCCTAAACAACTCTGACATTTTTTGACAATTTTTCTTAATGACATTCGAAATCTAACGTAAACCGTCTTTGGTAGCGAAAATAGTTCAAATTTAAGTAATTTTGTAAAAATTCGTCTAAATCTGATTTGTTTATGCAAAAATTTAAATTTTTTTCTTCAAATTATTAGGATTAATAATTTATTATGAAGTGTGACAGAAAAGTAATGAGACTAATTTTACTTTATTTTATAAGTTAGTATTATTCCCTACTAAATAGATATCTTAGGCAGCTATAAATCGACGGAGACATTGAATCGACGCATTTACCTCCTTTATATCGACAGTACCAATATGACATACTTTCAAGAAAACAATCACGTATCCTAAGATCAAATGAGTAGGGGAGCTGGAAAAGCACAGGAATCTCATTTTCTGATAAAATATCGTTGATGAAGATCGCCATGTGAGGCGTCAAAAGCATCCACGTGTGTGCAATGTCCGATATGACCAAAGGACTTTTTTCTGAGCCTGTTATCAGCTCTAATATTAATGACCTTGCAAGAGCCCTCAGTCGTGCCATATTTTCATCTAGTTTTCCATGTTGAAGACCTTTCTTAGCGAATGCCCTCTTCTCCTAGGGAAAAAGCTGAAAGAAAGAGGGCATTTGCTAAAAACTAACTTATATCAGGTTAATAGGGGACTGGGAAACCACAGGTATGCCGAAAAAAAACTCGTTGATGGAGAGTGAACAAAAAAGCTCATATTTTTTATGGCGCACTGCCTTGTGGCATCTCCATTAACGAGTTTTTGTTGGAGAGAAGGATTTCTCTGATTCCCCAGCTCCCTTTTTTTTTGATTATTTCGAGAACATTTTTATAAAAAAATTAAATTGATAATTTTAAAGATCTGCCTTAACAAGAACGTCCTCGCTCCTTCCACATTTTCATCGGTACTCGATGTAAAGCCCTCCCTGAGCGAGGTTCGTCTTTCACTGATTTTCGGCCCACGAAAAATATTTTATGACGTCAATAAACGTATTTTTTTGTTAAGGAATGTTAACCATAGTAAAGAAATCTTACACGAAGCACTATTAATACGGAATCCTTTTTCCCGAGAAAAAATCCTAGTGTTTGCAATGTCCGATCTGATGCAAAGAACCTTTTTTCTGAACATTTAAAAAACTTTTCAGCTTCCATGTTAATCAACGGTCTGACCTTACAAAACCACTCACTTGTTCTTAATTTTCATCAGTTTTCGATGTTGAAGGCATTCCTGAGCGAGGATCATCTTCCCACCAATAATGCATCATTCCATCGAAAAACCTGAGCTCGTTGTTCCATTTTTTGCAACGTACTAAAAAAAACGCAACTTTAGTTTTCACGTTCTATGGGGTCGCGTAGTTAAAGAACAAGATTAAAACTTGCAGTGCACGTCAAAGAGTGACTAGCTATATATAAGAGAAGTTCACAATACTGCCAGATCGTTATAACTATTGCCAGTCTCATTACCTTTCGTATATTAGCAAAAATTTTAATCTTGACTCAAACAAAAATAAATATCACAAACTACACCCAACCGAATTAGAATTAATTAAATTTTTTTTCATTAGATTTATAATTAAATCTAATGAAAAAAAATTTAATTAATTAAATTAATTAAAGCATTCTATAAATTGCCATTTGAAACTATCAAAAAATAATCTTTATACAATATATTTGTAGAGTAACATATTAAATGGAAATACTCAAACAGATCTCCTCCTAAGACTTATGATCAAAATTATTTGATCAGCGAATAAATCGCCTTAGCCAAGACCCCTTCTTCTCACAGAAATATTATTTGTTAAGTAATTTTTCTGTATAAAAACAATTACTCAGAAGACCTAAAAATAAAGCAGCTCATATGTTATATGTATTCACGAATAAATGTTATTTTTTTTTATTTTCGTGGAAAAAAAACGAGGGTATCGAACTTGAGGAGAGTTTGAGGAGTGTTCGCTCGCACATATCATATGAGCAACTTGGTGGTACGCTTCTGAAGAATTGGCGTGGGAATAAGATTATTTCAAAAAGACACACTTGGAATGGAACGTTAACCGAACTGATACGAAGTGACAACAGCCAAGTACACAATCACTCAATAAGAGTATAACTAATAAACTGACGCCGACGGGAAAATTGATCAGGAAAATGTTTCAGATTCTGTGGAACTCGGCGGTTAGTAGATTCTTTTCGTATTTCAATAATAGACATCGGATTATTATTGAGTTTGTTTCCAAATCAGTATAGCCGGAAAAGTATTTAAGTAATTGACCTGCGATAATGCCAAATAGCTCTGAATAAAGTATCTTTAATCACGTAATGTACGCCTCGTGTCCTGCCACTTCTGAAGCCCTGCTGAGAGATTGAAAACTCACAGCCAAAGAATCAGAATCATTTTTCTACGACGCGGCGGCATTCTGTAAATATTTTTCTAATAGAACGCCCAGGGGTTGGGGTTATACTGATGAATAGAACCAAATCTGATCAAAGGACGATAAATTGATGCCGTATTAGCGGCGTTCTAGTAAAGTCCTTGGTCGAAATGCCTTCTCCACAGCCCCGTGCCACAAGTATCAATGCTATTGAGAAGATATTTCAGATTGACACGTGACAACGCGTCACAGCATTTGTCGCCAACTCATCCATGCGAGAGAAGCCTTTTTCTCGAATTATGCACATATCGTCTGACGTAATAAACCCGGGATTCACTGATTATTGATTGTGTCTCACGCGTTAACTTATACCTCCTCCCCCCCACCCCTCCCATATAACTTAGACCAAAGTAGATGGGCGGTTATTTTGGTTTTTGAATTGCGGCTAATTGCATCAGTTGTGTGAATTGTAAGTCTCGGAATTATTGGCATATTCTAATAATAGTAAAATCATTAAAGGAGTTGGTCATACGTCCATATTGAATGAATAACTCGCTAACCTGTGAACTTCATTACGTGCACTACACAAGACAAGTGGGGATTTGCAACTATTGACTCCTCACTAACGAAACACTATGACTATGTAGAAAATAGTCTCTAGCTTAGATAATAATCCTTGTCAAAATTGCATTAGTTTCTAAATTTGCATTAGGAAAAAACCATTTAGTATAATTTTCAAGGTGAGCAGCACAAGTAAGTATGTCAAAGTTGACTATTATTTTCCATACACATAATAATTATGAGCTCTGTTTTAAAATTGTTTATTTATGGAATTAAATATTGCGATTCGTTTGTTTCTTTATTGAAATCTTTAACTAATAAAAGTATAGAGATTTTGTATCATTCTATTTTGATATATATTAATTTTTGGGATTTTTTTGCAGTGCGCAAACATTTTTGGGAAAAATATTTTGAGCACTTTTAGAGTTTATATTTAATATCTATTTTGAATTATTTAAAAAAAAAATTAAATATTCTGATAGGACACTTAATAAAAATGTACAAAAAAGGAAATTTATATTATAAACATATTTAAACTATGACTGAAAATAAATCCTGTAATCAATTTGTTATATGCTGAAATTTTCTAAAATTTCTATAAAAAATAATATAATTAAGAGAATATGACAATGTTTAACTATTTATAATCTTTATGATCATAGTAAGCCTTAAAATATTCTAGTAAGTAAAATATGATAAAAACTGAAGAGTAATTTCAATAGAAATGTTATTAAAAAATATTCTGGAAAATGTTTTGAATAAAATTAAAATTAATGCGCTTAAAATACTATCAGATAAGTATAAAAAGATTTTTATCTTTAAAATTATAAATGTGAAAGTTTACTAGAAAATAATTTTTCTATAATACACTTGGGAGTACTTATTTTAAAATAAAAATAATAATAGGAAAAATCAATAATATAATTATTATTGACAGAAAAGTAATACGAGGGCCGTTCAATAAGTCCTTAGAAAATCCAAGAAATTGCGCTCGTAGTGTCGGTAAAGATTGTTTTTTTTGTTTTTTTTGTAAGCAGCAGTATCTTACTTCCATTGTTTTTTTTGTAAGCAGGAACAACTTCCATTGTTTTTTTTGTAAGCAGCAGTATCAACAGGAAAGCAGTCAAAATTTCAGCTCGATCCATAGCGTAGGTCAATTTCTATCGTCGATTAAAGTGAACGACATTTATTTGTGCATAACAATGGAAGAAAGCGAGTTTAGGGCTGTCATCAAACATCTCCATTTGAAAGGCTTAAGCCCGAAAGAAATTAAAGCCGAGTTGGATGCAGTTCATGGCACATCTGCACCTATGTTTGCGACGGTTTACAATTGGGTGAATGAATTTAAACGTGGCCGTTCATCCACAAAAGATGAACATCGTTCAGGACGCCCAGTTGAGGTGTCTACTCCTGAAATCATCGACAAAATCCACGATCTGATTTTGAACGATCGGCAAATTAAAGTGCGCGAATTAGTTGAGGCCACGGGCATATCACAAGGTACAGTCGCTTCAATTTTGCATGAAAAGTTGTCTGTGAAAAAAATTTCGGCAAGATGGGTGCCGCGTTTGCTCTCAGAGGAGAATAAGCGCAATCATGTAGTGGACTCTGAGGCTATGTTGGCACTCTTTCATCGTAATCCTGCCAAATTCCTTCGCCGATATATCACTGTGGACGAAACCTGGATACACTACCACACTCCAGAAACGAAGAGACAGTCATCACAGTGGATTTTCAAGGGTGAACGGGCTCCCAAGAAGGCAAAAACTGTGCCATCGGCCGGCAAGGTGATGGCCACGATCTTTTGGGATTCGCAGGGCATCATTTTTATCGACTACTTGGAAAAAGGAACAACAATAACAGGAGCGAATTACGCGTCGTTATTGAAACGGTTGAGCGAGGAAATCAAAGAGAAGCGCCCCCATCTGAAGAAGAAAAAAATCCTCTTGCATCAGGACAATGCGCGTGTGCACACCTGTACTGTTTCCATGGCCAAAATTGTGGAATTGAGAATGGAATTGTTGCAGCATCCCGCTTATTCACCAGATTTGGCCCCGAGTGACTATTTTCTTTTCCCCAATCTGAAGAAATGGCTTGGCGGACGACGGTTCACTTCCAACGAGGACGTCATTGCTCAAACGGATGAGTATTTTGCAGAACTTCCGAAATCCTATTTTTTGGACGGGATAAAAATTTTGGAAAAACGGTTGGAAAAGTGTATAGAGCTAAAAGCAGATTATGTTGAAAAATAAAATTTTTTTTTAAAAAAAACAGTTTTTTCCATCTTTTTCTAAGGACTTATTGAACGACCTCGTAAGTCTGGTATTACTGATGGGTAAGTTGGTAACATTGTGGATTTCCTTCCATAAAGCGTAAATGTTAGTTTCTCCTAAACGTGCAACGTAAGTTTAAATCAGGTTCTTTTACTATACGACCCTATAGAGCGTGATAAGTGAAGTTGTATTTTTGTAGTGCGTTACAAAAACTGGATCAACAAAATTTGGAGTACCATATTTTGGGTTAAGTATGTTTAATATGCAAGTTTGACTTATGAAAAGTTTCCACTAACCTATGGGGAACATTCCGTATAAAGAGTACAAGTTTTTCCGGTGGAATAAAGTATATTTGGAGAGCCAAGCAAGAGTGGCAGCAGACAAACTTTGCTCAGGAAGGTCTTTAACATCGAAAACTGATAAAATTATGGAATAAGTATACTCCATAAAACGCTCAGAAAATGGGTTTTTAACTCAAGCTGATGAGTAGTCCTTAACACTAGATTTACCAGCTATTTAAATATTCCCATTTCTACCAAAACTAGTCAAAATGACTGGTTTTAAAGAAAAGTACTTAGTGAGGTTTCCAGTCTTTAATTACTTTAAAAAAGTAACAAAATAAGTTTAATCATATTCATTGTAATACATAGATTTATAGACATTATCAATTAATCCAACTTTTAGTCGTTTCTTGTACATCACTCACAATTTTTGCACACGTAGATTTTTCTCTGTGTACACTTTCCGCATAATTATTATAATAATAATAATTATGCGTCTTTCTATTATTATAATATCCTGTTTGACACCATTTAGGTACAGGAAGGATGCCACTTGAACTTGGTATATTAATTTCTTGTGCAGTCTGATATTCAGAAGCAAGTTCTTCAGCTAAGAAAAACAGAAAAACTTTCCTTGATATAGTTTCACCCGTTGTGTTTTTATACAATATCCAGGAACTTATCCCAGCTAAATCCAAAATATTGAGAAAAAAAACTTGAAGCGGCTACCTTCTGGAAACTGACTTGGCACTATACTTTCGTACCATTTGATCAGTGATATCGACTCGAAATTTAGTGTTGTAATAAAAGGACACAGGGTAGTCTCTTGTTAGTATTACAATATCTATTTTTACGTGCTTGTGTTTTGTACTTAGTGGAAGTACTTTTTTATTTGGTTTACTCTTGTAAACTGTAAGTGTACATCTATTTGATTCTTACAGCAACATTGAGAAACGAGCAATGTCATTTTTTTTCTGTTTGCAATTTATCGGGACTTCCCTCTTGTTTGTACGTATTGTTCCAACTAAAGAAGTTTTTTTAGACAGTAATTTTAACGCCAAAGGAACACTAGTAAAGAAATTGTCCATTGCTATGGTCCTACCTTTCATAGTATATGATTCTACAAGTTTCATTACAACAAATTCACTTAGTGGGGTTGATGAATCTCGAGCCTCATCTTTTCCTAAATAAGGAAAGCCACTTACCACATATTTGGTTTTAACATCAGAGGCCAGCCAAAATTTTATGCCAAATTTCTGAGGTTTGTTTGGCATATATTGTGTGAACCTGCATCTGGCCTTCGTTGGAAAGAGCTGCTCATCCACCGTAATATAAGCTCTTGGTTTGAAGCAATTTAGGCTATTTACAATAAATTTACCCCAAACTGTTGAAACTAAAGCGAATTTGTCTCTTTGCAAACGTTGTCTTCTCTCATTTTTTTTTATCGAAGCGAATGAAACGCAGCATCTCGGAGAAATCACTTCTACTTATAAATGAAGAAAAAAATGTTGGTCCCAACTTCTTATTCCACAAATATTCAAGCCTCAAATTTTTTCCTTCGTACGCCCTATTCCATAGGTATGCTGGTTAGATTTTCCAAATACGTAGAAGGATTCATTCGTTTTGCCATTTTCAGGGCCTGACGATAACTATAAAAATAAGTTGAAACTAATAGAAGGATGTCGAACGAATGGAACAGCCCGCTCTATCTTCTCTTCGTTGACTTCGAAAGAGCCTTTGACATGATTTCTCGTGACGCCATCTGGAGTGCTCTGGATGAACTGGCCATCCTGCAGGCCATCATCAATCTCATCCGAGAACTATACCGCGAGGCCCCGTTTGGAGTGCGTTTCAAGGGACGAAACAGCGATACATTCAACATCTCGAGAGGAGTCAGACAGGGTTGCATAATCTCGCCTATCCTCTTCATAATCGCCCTAGACCTAGTCCTTCAACGCACTAACAACACAGCCAGCAACGGTATCCAGTGGACACTGCGTGGAAAGCTCCACGACCTGGACTACGCTGACGACATATGCCTCATGTCCCACACCTTCAACGGCATTCAGGAGAAACTGAATGCTCTGGCCTCCAAGTTGGGATGAGAATCAACATCAAGAAGACCAAATTGATGCGTATCGGCGCCACCTGCGCGAGACCCTTGATGCTACACGGTACCCAAGTTGAAGATGTCGAAAAGTTCTGTTACCTTGGCAGCATGCTCAGCAACGATGGTGGAACTGAAATAGACATCCAAACACGCATCAACAAGGCGCGACAAGCATACACCTCACTTGGGAACGTGTGGCGTTCCAATCACCTCTCCATAGCACTCAAACTTCAAATATTCAACTCAAACGTCAAGCCAGTCCTGCTGTACGGCTGCGAAACATGGAAAGTAACAGACAGCACGACTCGTAAGCCTCAAGCATTTGTGAACAAATGCTTGAGGCTTATAAGCAAGATCTTCTGGCCGAACTGGATAACGAACGATGAGCTGCTTCTTCTCACGAAGCAAATACCCCTGCTAGATAACATCAAACGCAAGAAATGGAGTTGGATTGGCCACACCTTGCGAAAACCACCTACGGACATAGCAAGGATGGCACTAGATTGGAACCCACAGGGCAATCGCAGCAGAGGACGTCCAAGGACCACTTGGAGAAGATCAGTCGAGCGCGAACACCAACAAACTGGCAAATCATGGTCGGAAGTAAAAGGGCTGGCTCAAGACAGAAGCAGATGGAGAGAGTTCACAGAGTCTCTAGTGCCGCTATATGCTCCATAAGAGTGACTGTGTTCTCATGTCTATGTGTAACATAGAAATGAAAACCTTTCAAATAAAAAAAATAAAAATAACAAATAGAAGGATAGTATCTCTCTCTATATTTAGTCTTCTTACTGAAGAATCTATTTTTGAATACTTCAACATCCACATAAATGTTTCTTACCAGTGTCACAATAAAATCTTACAGCTGACGCCTCAAAATTCAATGAACGAATGAAAATATATTACTAATTTAGCGATGAAGTTGCAGGACCTCACTAACTTTTGCTAACCGAATTTATTACAGTGCGATAATGATTTTACTACTTCACACGAAAAGGTAACAATACTTGTAAATATAGCTGACCGCGACTAAGCTGACGTGACTCTGCTCTCTTTTTATGAAAACTATGTTCCCCATAAAACCCGCGATATTGTCTTGTATTTATCAGAATCATGGTTTTTCCGGAACCATAAATTTTTTGCCGAAAAACTGTTGCAGTACTTACCAATTGGTTGTAGCTGCCCCAATGTCATTTTATCACATAGAAACTTGTACCTGTCAAAATGACTGGTACTGGTATAAGTGTCAATAACAAAAAATATATTTGTTACGAATATATATAAAATAATATAAAGTTCATAAAACTAATTCTTAAAATCGTTATAGCTACAAAAGTCATTTTAAATTGAACCTGCAAGACCAGTCATTTTGACTGATAAATCTAGTGTTAAGGGCTCAAAAAAAGGGTCCAACGAGAGCTTACTTTTAAGAAGATAACAGAGAAAAATTATCTCATTAGTTTCCTACCATACCACGTGTACTACAATTTTTTCTTTTTACACAGAAAATCTCATCGTTGAATATATTTTATAAATGAATAAATACAATAATAACGAAATATTACATAAAACTTATGAAAATCTGAAAAGAAAAAAAATTTCGACTGAATAAAAAGTGTAAATGTGAAAATAGAACGGAAAAGGAACTTGAAAGTGACGGGAAATTCAAAACGATGAGTAAGTGGTGGTTACAGAAGGATCACAAATGGATGTCAAAAAGCTTCAGAAAATTCAGGTCTAATTTTTTTTGCTGCTGCTCTTTTCAACATACCATTTCTTTCGTCTATCATATTTCTTTACAATTATTATTTTTTTCTGCTTTATTTTTACTGCAAAAGAACTTGGAAATTCTTCCGGTACTCTTGAAAGCGCTTTTTGTCTACAGAATCGCCTGTCACATTTCAAATGTTCATTCACGACGCATTTTAGTGAAATTCAAAATAATAAAAATACTCCAAATGAAAGAAGACTTTTTCACCAGCACTACTCGCATATATGTTAAAAATCGTTTTTTTTTTTTTAAATCACATAAGGAGAATACTGTTCTATGATAACGAGTATAAGAGATTATATATAGTTCGTATAGCCATTTAAGGGTAGAATGGGGTTAATGAAAAATATGAATACAGTAGGAGAAGAGTTGCACATACATTTTTCTTCACTTTTAGTTAATAGTAATGCAAAATCACAATAAAAAGGGGAGCGTGATAAAAATGTGAACTGAAAGATAAAATATCATTTAGGGTAGTTACAATGTATATGTTGTGCATAAAGGGATGCAAGAGGATACATGTTTTCGAAACCGAGAATGGATGGTAAATGAACCACCCGACCAAGTTTTAGCCAAAAAGTGAATGCAATTAAAGAAACTCCCCTATCCTCTCAACATGAGGGGTGCACAGGGCCGACATCAGATTAAAGATTTTCCTCTTCACTGACCACCAATGGTTGTGTAATTGCTTCTTTCCCATTGTTGTAGTTGCTATTGTTGTGGTGATATTGTTGGATATTCGATTCGTTTTTACTATAGCACATTCCCTTGCTCCTAAAAGATTGCCCTCGTCTAATCGAAAAGTTTTCTGTATCACCAATGTTTAAGATTTATTGCTTTATATTATTTATTTTTCAACTTTTTCTAATATTATTTCATTGGAAACAAGCCAAAAAAAAATATATTTCCGGTATGGTTTTGTGAAAGTCTTAATTTTTGCCTATTTCTAAAAGCTTCTAGAAATGAAATAAGGACAAAAAGCAAAATTAGTAAATATTCAGGCTTATTAATGTACTGAAACATAAAAAGACATTTCAAAAACAAGAACAGATAGACTTGGACATTCTTGTACGGAAATGTATTCTCAAAAATTTTCAATTTGTCCTTACAAGAATTTTCTACCAATCACTCCAAGTGACCTCTATATTTGCTCCTTTTCTGTTATTAAATATTTTTCAAAATATTCAACATATTTATTTGATTTTAATATTAAAATGCCGGCGCAACAAAAACTATAGAAATGTCGATTTGCATTGAGAAAGTTGTTAAATTCCATATCTACTAAACATATGGAATTTAACAACTTTCGGTAAACAGACTGGACGAATGATGGAAAACTTCTTTCCACTTGTTAGTCAAAACTCGGAACAATTTTGGACAAGGAAACTTCTCAGAATCGGAATTGTCTTTACTGCACTTATCCATGATTTCGTCTTCTGTAACCAACCTCGTCCTTAATAACATTCTTGTGGCATTCAACTTATCATTTAAATTAATGTCACTTTAAGTTCTATTCAGAATTTATTTTTGGATAGGACTTCCTCTATCGTGAGGCTCCTAAGCCCAACATTTCCATTTACAAGCCCTCTTATTAACCTTCTTTAATATTTAAATATTTTCCGCAAAATTTAACAATCTCTGGTTAAATTTTTTGAAACATTTTTAAGTAATCTTCCTATTAACTATCGACCAGTCTCTTTAAGGAAGCTAGCAATTCAAATCCATACCAAATCACCTCATGGCTATGCAGCTTCGAAATGGTATCTGAGTCTTGTCTCTGGAACCTTACGACAATAACAAAATATCGGAAATTACATTAAATTTTTTCAATATGACCACCGCCTTTGAATAGGATCACACTTTCTGAACTTTTGTTCCATTCACAAACCAGTGCACGCTTTAATATCTTAACGCTGCTGTATTTTTTGTTAAAGATCTTTCTCTCCAAAAATTTCCCCAATGGCAGTAAATTGGAACGAAATCAGGTGATTTTGAAAGCCTATCCGCCGTTGAAATAAAGCCTGTAACGTAGTTTCGGAGCCAAGCCTGGTTCATCTTAGTTTTGTAAGCGGTTGTAGAGTCCTGCTGGAAAAACCAGTGGTCTCCATTGAATATTTTGACTATCCATGGTTTCACACAAACCTCCAACACCAATTTTTAATAGCTGATATAGTTGATTTTGACATTTTCAGATACACATACGAGCGGAGTGTGTCCATTCGTGGTTATCCTTGACGAAGCCATTATGGACGCTAATTTTTGTCTACGATATTACTGCACAGTGAATACTTTTTCGTGAGTAAAGACACCTTCGATCTTTGGAGCCACTTTATTATCTGAAGAATATCCGTAAGATCGTGATCCATTTGCATTTTTTAAAGATTAACCATTAGTTAAGATTTGAATCTTTTGAATTTTGAAAAGGCTTGCAGTGGACACACCTATTTCCTTTGGAGCCGTTGATTTCGTACCAATTTCCTTCTGACCTTCTTTATGTTCGCAGTTGATCGATGGCCATCTCCATAGGTTTTCTATGCTGAGCCAGTTTAATGGTCTGGCAGACAAAAATACGATTGAATTTTAGGTGTCGCAACTGATAAACTATCGTAAAAGTCGATTTTTACAGCTAAAAAAAGTGCGATCACAGAATCAGTAAAAATTCCAATTTTAATTTGCTTTAGATTATTTAAAAAAAAAATATAAATAAGCCAAGAGATAAAAGGATAAAAAAATGAAGTTTTTAATTCAAGAGACAAGCACCATTTGCAATTTTACACATACTTTGTACAAAAGTCTACTAAAAGTCACCAAATATATGATTGTGCCCATAGAAAAAGTATCTACTTAACATATTTGTAAAAGGAGAGAAAGATATAAAGTTACACGCCTACTTGAAAAAAATTCCTTTGAATTTCTTCAGCAATACTCAGAATACAAATGAACTTTTACATTTTCACTAGTCCTGAATATTTTCATTCTAAAATAGTCCTTGTTACGATTATTTCGAAATTTCGAAAAGGCAACATTCATGAAAATCTCTCCTCTTATTCAATTCTATTCCTTTCACAAATATGGGCGTACATAGTCCGCTGTACGTGAAGGAGGATAACAACTTTTCCTTTGAAACTACTTCTTTCATAGTCTTGCAAATTTTTACATGTTTTTTTATACTATAACTAACTTTTTTTTATGATTGAATATGGAAAACTAGTCAAAAGAATTTTATTTTCCAAAACTTTCCCTTTTTTCTATTCAAAAAAAAAAATCGACAATATTGTCATTGTTCTGATTTACAATAACTTTAATTAATTTAACATCATCAAATACAAAACGTGACAATCGAGGATAGAAATTTAGCCACTTTGATCCTAAAGACTAGATAAAATCATCGATGAATAGGTCTTAATGCAAACGGAATCCATTTCAATAGCAACAGGCCCAACACTCGTAGAATAGTTGTAACTATGCGGCAACCTATAACGATGACTTATCATCCTGAAGGGATCAGAATTGGAAATTGAATCAACACAAATACTAAACATCACCACGATTGTATCAACAGAATCAAATTCGACCTTCAAAGTTGGGAATTCGAACTCGAGTCCCTGGTGCACATACGCGTAGACATGTACACCAAAAACGACGTCCCTAAAAGAATTAACTGAACTGAGCGAATATACTCGTATGTACATTGAAAACAGGACTCAAGGAACCAAGTCACTCACAGTGGGATACCTCAGATGACTAGACCTAATTAGCTAACAAAGCAAAGTTAACTGAAACGTGTAATTCAAGCACGTGTACGTTGCTAGCTTCCAATGACTTTGGATGTTGCGATTTTTGTTCGCCAATTCAACTAATTCCGATCGGTGGGTGCAATTTATCTGAATCCAGACAATCCTACTATGGTGAAAAGTCCCAGTTATATACTCGTAGGCTCGATGTTATTTGAATCGGAAAAAAATTACTGCAAAAGCGAATGTGGGCGCGACTATGGAAAATCCTCACTGAACATGAAAATTAATTCTTTTAATACGAAAATGAAGAAAAAAAATTCATCAAAGGATTTTTAAACATAAATATTCTCAGTGCCTTTTCCAAAGAAGGTAGATGAAAATAAAATATTCGAAATTTTAAACAGACACGTTTCGAAGTTTTCATTATGGCTGATTAGATTTCATCGGATTTAAACGCAATGAGAATATGCTCGCCCTAAACGGTTCAAGTGCAGCTAATAAGCAATAATTTTGATTGGTTTTTAAATAAAAAAATAATTCTGCACAAAATAGTAGGTTTTATTGGAGAGTTTAATTTGACGAGTATCCTTCCTTTGCTGGCTAATACTTTTGGGTAAATGCAAAATAAAAATGAGAACATATTTGTGATTGTCTAAAAATCGAGCCTTAAATATCCTTTAGTGGTTGGATTATTATCAAGAACAGAAAAATTGTTTTATTATGAAAATATTTTTTTAACGGGTTATAATGGTGGATAACACAATTACGTCTATAATATCCAGTATGATTTTGAATTCGCAAGGAGTAGAAAGACCGCATCTAACTCCAAAAATACAAATTTGTAAGTCAAAATTGGCCTCAGTACTGTATTGTAAAGTAGCAATTTTGTTAGCTTTGATCTTGTGTCTAAAGATCACAAAAACTGCTTGTATCATCGGTTAAATTCTGTTCTTTTAAATTTTGTTAATGTGTGTCAATTTGGGTTCTTGTCATATTATAGAATAATACTGCCCTTAAAGATTATAAAAGTAAATGGTTTTTGGCAAAGAGTAAAAGTGATATGAACAAATTTTGTTCCTCCACTTTCAGTCTCCATTTTCTCAACCAAATTTAAGGCAGTTAATATGAATTTATGTGATATTGTAAGTTATGATAGGATAATCGTCGGCATATATTGCCATAAAGTTTTTACTATTAGTTGGAATATCAAGGGTAGAAATGTTATATAATTAAGGGCCAAGCAAACAAACTTGAGGAACACCTTTTCAAAGAGATCGTCTCAAGGAATATTCGACATTCTTAACAACCTGAAAATATCCATTCAAGAAGTAGAATTTGATTATAAGAGAGTATGGGGTAAGAAGTAATGTGTTAAGCTTCCAGAGAAGCCAAGAACGCCATACTTGATGAGTACCTCCTCGGATAGACGATAACCCGAAATGTCAGAATTCTCAACAACATGAAAATATCCTTCCAAGAGGTAGGATTGTATTTTTTATGGCCGCCCTAGTCGGGTGATCGAGTCAGACTTCAGACTGCTCGAAACTGAAGTGATTGACCATATGACCAGAGGCCTCATCAATGGGACTATATGGTGTGATTTATAGAACAAAAAAAGATTATTTTTTGTATCGAAAAGAAAGCAGTTGAAGATATGATAACAATTATGAGTGAACCAATGAACCGACAGAATACATTTTTTTAAAAATAAATTCTAATTAAAAAATGTCATTATGCACATACAATGCATAAAAAAAATAGTCTTCCTAACCTGCGAGTATAGTTGTTTTATTGTATAACAAAAACAAAAACCCAAGAAATAGGCCTAAAAGTAATCCAATAGTACATCGATCACCTGTTTTTTTTGTATTTTCTTAATTTTTTTCCCATTTTATCACCAGAATTAATTTTTTTATAAATTTTTTTTTACATTTTACACCTTTTCTACTTGTTTTTGTTTCACCCCTTCACCCCTTGGAAAACAATTACTCTTCGGAGGTTTTCCAAGAAAAATAAAATACCAATAACAGGCATGATAAATGTTTTTGTTATGTGTCGGTGTGAAGGCGATAGTGGTTAGATAAAAAGAACCCCCCTCCCCCTACCGTATATATTAGTATATAAGAATACCTGCTACTCCCGCGTCTTCTGAGTAGCTTAACTGCTCCTCTTAGACTTCGCGTCTAAATAATTTCTTTTCTCCCACCGAAGAAAAGAAAAACGGATGCTGCCCGATCCTCTTCAGAACAATAAATTACATAACATAAAAAAAGGAAACATGAAGTATGGAGCAGGTAGAATTGTTTTTAAGCGCTGGAGCTATGCTCAAATGATGTTAACCATGCGATGACACTGCTGGGTGATGGAATATTCCTTCGACAGTCAAACTGGTGATGTAGAATTACACACAGTTTTAGATTAAATTTTTCCACTATTTTAGTAATAAGTTCATAGGCCAGGAATTTTTTGTTACGCAGCCATTAACTCCATCATTATTATCAACGGCACGATAACCGCGAGTCCAGTCTAGGCCTGTAGAATCAAAGAACTCCAGACGTCCGGCTACGCGCCGCGGCCGTTCAATTCGACACTCCTTGCATGTTTTTGGCATCTAAGCTGACGTCGTCACTCTACCGAAGGCGGGGCCTAAGTTGTATTCTGAGACCATACCATTTTAGATTTTCCGGGCAGGACATTCCTCATTTCCACGGATTAACTATCCAGCCCACTGATCCTATTGAGATCCTCAACCGGACAGTCGCGATAACGCCCCAGGATCTCGTCATTAAATAGGCTCTAGACTCGTCCATCCTCATGTAGTGTCGACTACGATCCCTGACCCCAAATATAATTTAACTCTTTCGAAGCTATAATCTTCTATCTGTGTGCGACTAGTGCTAATTGGTCAAGAGTCGCAGCCTTAGGAAAAAGAGTTGTCTATATTGTTTTTGTGAGCTTTGTCTGGTATGGTATCGTGTGACTTAAAAGTTACAGTAAAAAAGTCAGCAAAAGTATCTGCTCTTTATAGTATGTCCGTCTTCACTTATGGTCCGTCGGCCCAGCATGGGTAATGTGCCGCTTTTTTGTATTGACGCAGACGCTTAGTGGCGGCTGCCCAAAGTATTTTTTTTCATGGTGATTGATTGAATATATTGAGAAAAAAAAAGATTTACATACCCCACAATGCATTTGAAACTTTAGATAATCTTGTCAATCACCTGAACAGAGAAAAAATGAATGAACAAAATTAGCAAACTTATTATAAACTATAAAAAAATCTATTTTTTCGGTA
Organism: Atherix ibis; assembly: GCA_958298945.1. NCBI lineage: Eukaryota > Metazoa > Arthropoda > Insecta > Diptera > Athericidae > Atherix > Atherix ibis. The sequence continues at coordinate 32,087,262 of OY282607.1, forward strand.
AATTATTTTTTTTTTTTTTTGGTAAAAATTTCTTTCTTAGTTGAGAGGAATTTTTTTTTAAAAATAGAAAATCACTAATGATATGAGAAAAAAAAATGCAATGATCTCTCAGAAATGCGCTGTGATAAAAAATTGGAGGTGCTTTCACATACCAAAAAATTTACCTAACAAATGATAGGCTTTCTTTTCTCGATAGGGTATAAAAAACACAATTCCTTATTGTAGATTTTCTTGGTGTTGTGAAAATCATAAAAACAACGCTTTACGTGGGATTCCAATTTCCAATCTTATGGTTTGAAGAGGAAACTGTGCAAAATGGATAAATGGTAAACGGAGTGTAGGCAATGATCAATTGTAAAGATCACAGTGGCCAGGAATTGTCGACGGGAATTTTATAGAGGAGACTGTGCTCAGACATTCGAGCATCGGTTGCATTCTTATCATAGTTGTGACGGTTGACGATGTCTTTGATATACCGCCACCGACTTCTGTCCACTACCAACAACAGCCTGGACTTTGAATTAGTTAAATGAAAAGGGAAAAAAACCAACTGAGCTTTGCGTTGAACAGCGACGGGAAAAAACTCTGAAGGAAATATTCCATTCGATTTGGACTTTAGCTGATGGAGTGCACACCACAGTCGGAGCCGAAATAATGTATTTTAGATCGCGAAAGAAATTCCCAACGTCCACAAACACTAAACAGAAAGTATCTGAAGGCAAAACATTGGAAAGATTCATAGCCTCTCTGATGTCGAAGAATCTGATCCAACTACTGGCAAAGTTATGTGGAGTCGTTGGATACAATTCGCGCCGATCCGATCCCAGAATAGTCCATGGGATTTCTTTTAGCGTTGCTAGTGCACTGATGGATTATACACACAACTATTCGCATTGTAGTCCGCGTCCAGAGAGCAATTTATCCAAAGCCATGATGACTATTTTTCCACGACTTCTGAACTACCCGCCCGTGCGATGTCCAATTGCACAATTGCGCATCTCCAAGCAATGAACAACCTGATAACAGGGTTTAATCGAGGTAAAAATAGGAAATTTCCTCCATAAGCTCAGATCCATTCATATTAAAGTAGAGTAAGAAATGATTCTATTCACAAGAATGTTTAAATCCTTAAAGTGCCGACTACCAACGTATCGGTCAAAAGGATTAGATTGAATGAAACCATGATGAGGACTGATGGTGGTTAGCTAGAATAGTCATGACCAAAATGGAATCGGCTACGGTGACGACAAACGATAACGATGGCGCGCAATGGATCCAATGAAAACGTTGAGGTATGCTAAAAATTTCCCAACTCAACAAGTAATGACTTTGTTAAATAAAAACCATAAAAATGCACTTTCATCCCATTCCACATACTCGTACTCGAACTTGGTCGCGGATTCTCAAATCAATTGAACAAGTACTCATACCCATAGTCGACTGTAGGCACTGCAATCGATTAAGGCTACGTAGAATCTGAAGCCAATTTGATCTGAAAATCTTAGTGAGCCTCACAGCAAAAACTGTTAAATATTTCCTCATACAGAAAATAAAAATAGGCTACGAACCAACTGCAAGCAAATATTTCCAGTTTGTTTTTTGCTCTTAAAACACAAGAAAAAAAATTCTCTTTTTTTTTCTTTCTTTGGTCAAAATAAATCTTTTTACTCTATGATTACTCGATGATCCTTTAGAATCCTAATTTTTATCAGTAGTTTACATTAAAGTTTAATTAAAATTTTTTTTGGTTTTATAATTGAGTATTGTTTAAATTTGAATTAATGTCATATATAAAAGGATACTCTTGATAAAAAATATTTAGAGAGCAATTCAGTTTACAATTCGTCCTTTGAAGTTTTGAATTTTTAACAATTAAGATTAATCTTTTGGTAGGTTGAAAATTTAATAAACCAAATTATTTTTGTGATAGTTAACCAAAATTTTATTTTTATATTTAATAAAAGTGGTTGAAAAAATATTTTCCCATTATTGAATGGACACTCAAAATTAAACGGATTCCTTTGAAAATATTAAAAAACTTTTAAAAAAAATTGAGTTTTCCCATAGAGTTTTTTTTATGCTGCTATAAACATATTCGTTCTCACATACAAAACGGATTCTTCCCGTAGAGGGTGGAATTTTTACAGCCGGAAATCCTAACCACATACTTAACCATCTGTCAGTTAGAAAAACAAAACCGACAAAATTAAGGACTTAATGTGCTATAGGAGACTGATACTAAAGGCGGTTTGTGGTCTCTAAATTTATAGATGTTCCATTAGTAATTTGTCTCGATTGCCGATGTAAAATGTCCAAATGTCGATCAAAGATGGAAGTGCTCGTCCTGGTGGTGACCAATCCTATTCAGTCATTTTTGTTAAAACAAAAGTCTAGTAGATAAAAATAGATAGATCGAAGAAAGGGGAGGAATGGAAAAAGAATGTGAAATAAAAGTACAAGAAAAACTAACTAGAAAACAAGCAACCCCTAACCTTCAATTTAATAACAGTCCACATTCACAACGATTCAATGATTACCTGCCTTTGGGGTCAATTCTAGGTCCTAGCCTTTGGCTCGATTCGCTCAAGTCAGCAATAATTATCGACGATTCCTTCTGACTGTGCAATGTGTTATCGTTAATCCCCGATGTTGATAGTGTCAGTCGTATTCGTAGTCGTGACGACGTTGTGCACAAAGAATTGATGTGTGGAAACCGCTCTTTGGCCATTCTGCCATTTTTCTGTTCATTGCATGACATCCTCTCGCAAACTCAAAAGGAGGCCGAATCAGACAAACTTTCAACTGAAAACCAAACCGATTGCAATGCTTCACTGTTCCCGGTGGCCAATTATTATCAAATTGAATCGTGACTGTCTTTTCTGTCGGTCAAAATGTGTGCAAGTATTTGGAATGTTTCGGACTCAAACGTGTAGCACTCGGCTACCTACTACTCGTATAACTCAGGTTCTACGTTCTTTATTTAGGTGGAAATAACTAAATTCGCTTTTAAATATAATAGAACAAAGTGCTTTAGATTAGTTTCGAAATTTGTTTCTATTTCGTGCAATTAAATAGCGAAACCTGATGTACATGATCCTTGCTGGCAAGTGAGAAGCCAGTGATGATGCGTCACCATCAATCAGTGACAAATTCTGAAAATCTTCAACTGTTTTTATTTGTTATAATTGTGACATGAAAACGGTTAATAATATACAATATAAAAAGTTTCCATGAAAACTAGAAGTTGGATCAGAACGATCCATAGATGAAAGTGTGCTTCGAAGTGGGATCAGGGAGTTATTACTAAGATTCGAAATGAGTCCAGGCACATGGCGTATTTTACAAACCATTACTTCGATGTTCAGAAATTGTCATGTTTGAGCTTTTTTCTGATTTTACTTTTTTTTCCTTTTTCTATTTTTTTTTTTTTGTAGCAAAGAAGTCAAGGTGACCATTTACCTACATTTCGCTTAACTGATGGCCTGATGACAATTTCGTGCACAGTCGCCATAATTATCCGGTGACCTCTCCTTCGAAAATTAGGCGGATGATGATGGAGCGAACTTTTGCCAGTTTTTTGAAATATTCACAAAAAAAAATTATATTGTATTAAAAAACAAACAACAATTTTGAATATTAAAAAACTAAAAACATATAATTGCGACTGCTTTTGAAGTGTTCAGAAGCTTTTATTTCCACTCACAAACGTGGAGTCCATTTTCCTCTCTTTTCCTATCCCATCCCAGCTATTTCAGCCATTTCAGTATTTTTACTTCTTTTTAAATAGTAAAAGCTTTTTTGTCGAGTTTTATAAAGTTTTTATTTTTCTGTTGTTTTTTTTTTTTTTTTATTAATTTTTGTTTACAAAGTCTAAGTTGAATTTATAGTTTTGAAGGTATGTATACGCGATGATGTGTTTTTTTTTTTGTTGACACAATTGGACTTTTTACTTATTGTTATCAACATTTTTGATTTGTCACGAAAATAAAAGTGTTTTTTGGCGTGCCACCTGAAAAAAGTTTTGTGTAGCCAAATAATCGGATAGTTGAGTAAACTGATGGATGGATAGATTGGATGAACGATTGGATGAATGGACGGATGGTTGGATGGATAAGTAATGGATGGAAAAGCCAGAAGAAAATATGGCCGTGCTGATAGATAAATTTACCGAGCAATACTTTGAGGAGAGAGAGGGAATACAGCCAAACTCGTACCATCATCAGTTACTTAGTGAGGGACTTCCAACAAATACTAAAAGTTATTCAAGGTTGTATTTACACTATCAGTAGTACCTGAAAAGCCCAGTTCAGCTGCCCAGAAGAAGAGAAGGGGTTTATCGGGAGTGTTTTTACAATAATTGGTAAAGGTGCCAGTATAAATATATATTTTTTTTGGAGTTTTAACTCTGCGATATCAAAACATTTACAATTCGACACGAAAATTCACTTTATTTGAGAAGGGAAATTTTTGTCGTCGAAATAATTGCGTTGTGGGATGATATTTAAAAGAGGTTTTATGTTTTGTTTGGTAATTCGTCAATATAAAACATAAAATACAACAACAACAAAATTTTTTTTTTTTGGATACTATTCGCCAAAATAATGTAGACACTATCACTAAAAACTTACCAATAGCATAAAAATAATATTTCGAAAATAATGTAATTTTGTTAAGTTAAACTTTTTGTTGTTTTTGATGAAAAAATAAAGAAATTTCGCTTCGTAATATTACCGACGACCGACGACCATTCATGTTTGATTGTTTTAATAATTTCTTCTTCGGTTATTTTCTGGATTTTTATTTTTTATATAATTCTTAAATATAGATTTTTTTGTTATAAGGAAAAATATGTGTTTTTTTTCTAATTTTTTTTTTTTACTAAGAATAATTTATAAAAAGGGAGGATTAAGTTTTGTTTATAATGAAAAATTCCAATGACGCAATGTTCTTATTATTAAAATGTAATTTGTTGGGTTTTTATTATTGGTTTATTGAAAGTCATACTAAAAGATGCTTTTGATAATTATTAATTTTATTTGAGAATATTTTTTTTTAGCCTATTTGTCGGTTTTTTTTTTAGAAGGATCCATATACATGAGACGGGGGGCCACTTTGTAATACCAAGACTATGATTGGGCCACTGTTATTTGCTGAAAATATGTGGAATAGTTTTTTTGTAGCAGAACGCCACAGAGTTGGCAGATAGGACTTGTGTGCTTTCTAAAAACGATGTGAGGGGTGAGAACAGTATGCCTTATACGAATTCTTAGCATTTTGACACCCAGAATTTCGGTAAGGATGTTGATGTGACCACCGGATGATAGTTTCTCCGCTCATTTCCCATAATTGTCGAGAAAATTATGTAGAATCTCGTTGAGTATAGGACCATTCTGTGGGTCGCAAATCAGTTAAGATGATGATGTTTTGGTCTTTGAAAAAGCCGATAACAATTTCAACCGCTACAGATCCCCATATAACGGAGCCGCCATGTAGAAAAAAAGCCCACAATGACGTAAATAACTGAAAAGAAAATTGCATTGAGGTCGATTTTTAACCGCATTTGTGAACACAAATAAATACTCTTAGAACACTTCCGACTGTTCGAGAAGAATCTTTCAGTAGATAGACTAGTTGATCTCTAAGAACTTATTTAGAGACGTAGATACTATCAACATAGCTCCCAACGATAGCTTCTAATCTGGAGGCGAAAGGGAATTGTGAAAGCGTACAGAGAAAGTGAAGTGATAAGAAGGATGAATTTCATTTCAAGCTAGGATGGTCAAAATAGTTTTTAGAAAATTATGGGGGGATTATTAGTAAATAATCAGGCTTTGTGAAGATGAAGAAAGATGGGGGTTTCGACCAGATGCGATTAGGATTGAGTCCACCAGAAAAGTTCGATGTACCGTACAGACTTGTTGGATTAAACGATTAACCATTGCCTTGACTGGCCTCAACTCTGCAATTAATATTCTGATGCATGTAGTGAAAAAATAAAGAACCGTTCCATAGAGATCTTAAAAATGCGTTTGTTACTCTAATTACCGCATTTTGCCTAACTTTCATTGATTCTGTCAATAGTATTATTGATCTGTAAATTTCGGGGTGGAGACAGACTGGTCTTAAAGATGAAACATTTGTCCTACAATCGCATATCCAGTAAATGTGCAGACATGGTGGAATTTTCGTAGAAATTTTTCTCACTCCAAGCCTTCACTTTGGTAATAGTCCCGCCGATCTAGTTTAGAGTATATTGGAGGTTTGTTCCAGTCGCTAGTACAAAAATATTATCTGAATGCAGGAAATGTTCCTAAATAATATTATTAATTTAATTAATATATCTTTTCTAAATCGTTTCTTTTGCTATAGATTTTACTACAATTAAATCGGCTAAACAATTATTAACTGTGATAGAAATATTAAAAAAATACCCAAAATTATTTATTTAAAATCATATCACTTGATTAAAAATATAGAAAAATAATTTTGTTAATAAACAATTTTACGAAAAAATATCCTCTTTATAAGAAAAATTTTAATATATTAAAAACAAATTACATTAAAAGTGAAAAAGAAAAATATTAAAAAAGAAAAATATTCCATATTTTATATAATGTTTTCTAGAAAGTGTTTTTTTTTGCTTCTTTAAACTCTCAGATTATCGATGGAATTTGAAACGGAAAACTGAAAGTAATATTATTAAATGAAGGTCATTAAAGTAAAGTGGAAGAAAAAAACCAAATACAAAACAGAACAACTATAAATGTTGAATGAGAATAAATTTTTTTTTTACAATCTTTTATTTAATATTGCATATTAATTGTTGTATTTGAAATGTGAACTTTTATGTCCCGTAGTAGGTATAGGTAGTAAGTTGCATATTTGTGACTCTAGATTTTGCTGTGGTTGAACTAGTCCATAAAATCTTATTAGATGTTCTTGAGTACGGAGGCCACCAACTATGAACTGGCCATGTGTATTGGAGAATAAGTATTAGTAAAGCAAATTTGCGGAAAACGTTCACAACTGAATATCAGTGTTGGTTTTAGAAGAATCTCAATCCATCGTCAATGAATATTTATGGGACTTGTATTCGCAGTACTTGTAGTATAACCGACGATGTGTGTGGTTCTAGCATTTATAAAGCCTTTCTTGACTTCCATGCCATATTGTGTTGAGCAATCGAAAGAAAATGCACTTCAATTCCACAGCTACACTGCACACCACCATATAACATACAAACCGTGCAGAATGATTGTTGGTGACGACGACTTTCAGATTTTTCCATTGCATCTCATTTCGATTTCGCGGGAATTTTATCGCGCGATTAATTTCATTAATTACTCTGTAATGCTTACCACAGAGTTATGTACGTCAATTGTTTTCATTTCTTATGTAAGATAAAGCAAAACTTAATATCGAACTGGGTTTAGGGGCTAAGAGGACTGATGTTCACAATTAACAACAACAACAAAAAAAAAGTCACTGAGAATTTCAGATATTCCGGCGATTCTACGATGACCACATTCTGTTATGCCCATAGTAGGATATGGAGGGTGCGAATTTGTGACAACCAATGGGTCGTGATCAGTTTTATTTCCAATAACAATTTTACATTCTTGAAAATTCCACAAATACTCCAGCAGTAGTACGTTAATCAAATTCTTTCGAATTTTTCTCTAATTATTCTCTAACCTCTCTACATGATATCTTATCCAAACTCCCTTGCCCACAAATGGGTAATCCCCAACATTTAGTTTTATCATCATTTATGGTCTTAAACAATTGTTTTGTGTGTAAATTTCTTCAATTTATTCTCCAATAAATCAATCATTATGTGATTTTAACACTTTTTTATTGTAAATTTGCTCAGCGAATTTGTAAACAATTTAAATTTTACACATTGGGGAAAATCTTCAAATATGATAAATATTTATGCCATTTATAGTGTAAACTTCTCTCTTGGCAATATCGACAATTTACTTTTTGTACTTCAAGGGAAGTGTTTAGACATTTTAATCACAATTTAGAAGAAGAAAAGAAAATTAATATATAAAAAATGCTGCAAAATTGATATGAATCTTTAACAGAATTTTTTTAAAAATAAGCATAAATTATTCCTAATTATTCAAATAATCCTTTTTTGCTTCTTTCTTACCTAATAATATAAGAAAATAATAAAATATCCAGTCTAAGAGGCTGGTAAAATACTAAAATGTACAATTTTAATAAAAACTTTCCGTTAAAAGTTGAAAATTTTAACAAAAACATATTAACTTTAATATAAAAATAAATTCGAAATGTCCCAGAAAAATTTCAAAGAACAAGCCAAAACATTATTTACTTATGCACATTAGAGTATACTATATATTCTGCCTAATATAATAATTTAAAGACAAATATTAGTAATTTCAGTGATTCTCAAATCATTTCCTCCACAAACCCTATTATTAGTCTTGTTTTTTTTTTTTTTTTTTGATGTTGTGGTTTTTATTTATTTACTTTGTTAATACGTCTTGTTTTTATTATATTTGGTGTTAATCGATTAAATTCGTCACTATATAATTCTAAATAATATAAAATAAATCATCGTCGGCAAAAGTTTCAGGAGCAAATTAAACCAGACCGCCGCCGTAGCCATAGCATAAACACGTAAATCACATAAATTTACTCTAAAATTGATTTAATTGCTCGATGGAAGAGAAAAAAACGACAGACAACAAAACCCAACAAACGCCAGAAGCAGAGCAGCGAAAAATTCCCCATTCAAGTTGACAATGAAGAAAATTCTCAGTTTAATACCTTGTGCGCCATCTGCTGGAAAGTAGATTTTTGGTAATGCAGTTCGGACGGTTGATGCATGAGAAAATTCCATTTTCACGTTTTGTTCCAAGAAAACGCAAAATTTTTTATTAAAAATAAATATTTTTTTCAAATTTTTAAATATTACATTTTAGAAATATCTATATTTTTAGAAAAATAAAAAATTTCCAGGATTTTACTTTTCCAATAAATTAATTAATAACTTTTTGAGTTAAAGATTAAAAATTTCTAATACGATTTCGCAAGATAATACATTTTTTTTTCTTAGATAAAAAAAAAATAGCTGAAAAAATAACATTCACATAGAAAAGAAATATGGTTAGAAATTATATAAGGTGGAAATTATTGTATGTATCGGTTAATATAAAATTAAAGCCAATATTGAATGATAAATAATTATTTGAAGCTATCGAACCTATCGAATTGTACGTGAGTATCGTTCCAACAAGATGAATATATGGCGGAGGTGTTATCATCGATCAAAGACGATTCCGCTAGGCCCAGGCTTACGAATCTGTAATGGGAGTCACCATATTGCATCATAGCAACGACATGAAAGCCATTCCCATCCGTCACTCTTGTTACTATGATATGGAAATTATCACAAAGGGAATCTGACATTAAAAAATCACTTCGTTTTGTTCAAATCAATGCAGTTTGAACGTTTATCGTGAATGGGGTTTTGTTTGGGGTCTCAAGACGTTACCTCTAATGTCATAGGTGGTGCAGGTTTAACAAAAAAGAAAAACCGCAGGCACCAGAATTGGTCATTAAGATTGTAGGAATGAAGTGGAATCGAATGCAAGTGCCAGTATCAATAAGAAAGGCGGGAAAACCACCCGATTGTGACTGCGATTACGAATCCGATTGCGTCGACAACTTGGCGAGTGGTCCGAGGTGGCGCAATTTTGTGACCGATTCAATCGGAAAGTCATGATATGTGTAATTGGCGGTTGTTGGCTAAAAAGAATCGTGATCGTATGATCATTTAAAAATAGAGAAAAATCGTGTTGGAAGTGTCCTTGTCAAGATAATTCTGATCTTGCACATCCAACACCAACGAACACAATGAGCGGTGGAGAAAATGTTTTTCCGATAATCGAAGCATTCTTGGCGCAGTCAATTCCGAAGTTCTTGGTTGTACAAAGGCAGAAACGAGATCCCAACAATCCTAAGATGATCATGCACCTCGGCAGTATCATGCTTCGCCATTTTGTTAGCGATATAGCGTATCGAATATCCAATAATGAACACGATGCCGAAACGATATATCACCGATGAAAGAAAGAACGGTTGAGCGATGATAATGCTGGAGTGCAAGAAAGAAAGGGATGCCCTATACAGAATGGTGGGAGTATGTTGTAGGTACAAATGGAAACTAATGCACCTTCTTGTTCTTGTAAACAGCTCCAAAGTAAGTCTTTTCTTTCTTTCCTGTTTAGTTCAGGTTATTCTGCTTCACTCCATTCTCTCTTGGGGCAATTTCGTTTCTTTGCACCTCTTCCGATTTGGCATCTTCACAAAATCGTCTTCATATGTTTTTAATTATAAGCAAACCCAATATAAAGGCACCACACTCACACGGGTTGAGCTTCAACAGTTCGTGCAGCGTGTTCAAAAAATATTTTTTCCTTTCTCGCATGTTAGTTCCACGATTCTTTCATGTTAGTTTCACGATTTAATGACTTTTATTTTCATTTCGGATATTCTTGGCATCTTACGTCCGGTCTTTTGGCGGGCATCACGCATCTTGTACCTTTTTATCTGAAAATTCATTGGTAGACATTGCCAGAATCGAACAATTTCTTATGGTATGGCACACAGCATAGACTGGGATTTTAGCAAGTCAGCGTCAGCTAGCTATGGGATAGTCATTATATTATTTTTTTTTTGTTGTTGCATTGTATTTTGTAGTCAATCACTAAAGTTAAACGCCATTTTTATTCGCATTACTATTCTTTAGTCGAATTCTTAGCTTTGGTAAAAAGCATTTTTCTACATAGTTGTGTGCCCTGTAACTTTTTGTACAATTTATATACAGACAAACTGCCAATGTTTAAGTGCGTGGGAGAAGTTTGGTCGCCATTTTGTTTAAATTTATCAAAGTGTTTTTAATATATCTAACTGACATATAAAAACTAGGATTATTATATGAAAAATTGAAAATAAAATTTTTCGGGACTGGTATTTTTAACATTCTTTTAATTTTTTTATGGAAGTTTATTTTTTTTTTGGCATTTTTTTGGCTAATCAAATTTTTCAAATTAATTAGTATAACCCAGAATATAAATATTACAAAAAAATAAAAAAATTCCTTCACGACAAAATTTGTTCCTTATTTCCCTACCGCAAAAATGGCTATCTGATTACGGTATAATAGAATAACTCCTGGTAAAGCTTATTTATGGGATTTTCGAAAGCACAAATAAATACAACCATTCACAAAATGGCAATGTACATTTTGCAAGATATTATTTTTTAAAAAATCTAAAAAAGAAACACGACCACCTCTAATATGATGACGAAAATGATTTTTCTATAAGGACTTTTATCATACTAATAGTACAAAACCTTTTCGACATTTTCTTTAATTTATTTAAATAACTTATTTACAACAATAACAAAAAAGTAATTATTTTTAATAGTACCGAGATTATATTATGTATTATAAATAGCGTGAATAGTTTCACAAAAATTTTCTTTTTACAAATAACGTAATGCTCGTGTGGTCGCCATGGTCAAGTTTTCAAAGTACACAACATTACAAATCCTATACACAATATATAAGGGCATTTATTTCATATTGAAACTCTCAGGACTTAATATTTCCCTTTGCTATTCACAGTCCCCTCCTCATCGCAACTACACAAAAATTTACGAAAAAAATTTTTATAATTTTTTTTCCTTATTTCCTTTTTAGATATTTTATTTTTCATATTTTTTTCCGGTTTCATCAGGCCACATGGTTCATATTTTATTTTTTTGCCGTGGTTCACTTTGATTGCATGCATGCCATAAGGTTGTGCGTTTCGGCCCTTTACGTACACAGTCCCCATTAACTATGGATGGCTTCCATGACATGTCGGTCACGTAATGTAATGTCTGTTTTTCTTTCTTACCCTATGATGCTAAAATGCCCAGAGAGGGAGTTCCTGTCTAAAAGCCACAAGCCGTCTCTATTTATTTATTTATTTTCTATTTTTTCCTTATTTACTTATTTATTTGTATTTTTCGTAGTACTGGTATCCTTATCTTCCACTATACACACCTTGTGAACTCTCCTTTAATTTTTTCTCGAATCCTAACAATTCGTATCGATAATTCTCCCTGTACATGCTCTCTTTCCATCTTTCCAAATGTTGAACCCTTACTTATACTATTCCAAGCCCACCACCAACTTATCTCTGCTCCACCCTTGTTTGATACTGTAACGATTTCATTTCCAAATTTCCCAGTATTTTCTTCCAAACGATTTTCGATTTTGCTTTGTGTTCTGTACTTTTGTAAATAACTAAATAAGGGTTGAATTAAGTTGAGACTTTTATGCTCGAATAGTTGAAAACTTCAGCGATCTCAATTAAGGACACACGATGTTTATGTCTTGAATTTTTCATTAGTTTTTTTATTCCTTTTCAGTTCAAAAAATATTGAACTTTTTCTTGTACATGATGAAATTTGTAAATTTCCTTTATTTTCTTAGAACATTTTTTTTCCACTTAGAAATAAGAAAAAAAATTCGACTTTCTTGAGCAGTCGTACATTTTTCTCTTTCTTCAAAAAGGCTCATTTTGGTAAATTTACGGTTTGATTCGTGATTTTTATAAGTTACATTTGTAAATCGAATATTTTATTCGAAAATCATCATATAATGAGTGTGATTGATAAAAATTTAAACAAAACTACTTAATTTGTTTGACTTTTAGTTGCTTCCATTTTGGGGGTTAATTTTTTTTTTTTTGAATTTATTTATTTATTCATTTTTTTTTTGTACTCTACCAACTTCAATAAATACATCGTTAGAATAAATAATAAATACTTCAAATCAAATCAAAGATATAGATTTGTCATTTAATGTAATTTTCGATGTCAATCAGAATTTTATCAATACCCAAAGTCTGCATTTAAGAACTCAACAAATTTAGATTTTATTAAAGGTCATTTCTAGTAATACTAATACTAAAATATAAATCCTTAGAGTCAGGATAATGAAGAATATTTGGCGATAGCTAAAGGACATCCCACTACATCGTCAATTGGATTCAAACTTAAGATAACTCCAAAGTGAAAAGTGTTTGTCGAGGTAATTTTCTAATCTATATTATTTTTATATTGGGTTGTCAACTAGGTTATTGCGGATTTTGTCAATAGATGGTATTAGCACATTCTTTTCTTATGTTAACGTATTCAAAGCACCTAACCTATATTGTTTTCTTGTTGTTTGGATTTCCACCTTTAATTTAGTAAAAAAATGTATCGTTTAGCTATTTAGTTTTGTTTTCATCCAAATTTAAAAATGGAAGGACAAGACGTGCATTTTAGACATATTTTATTGTATTATTTCCGAAAAGGTAAGAACGCATTGCGGGTACATAAGAAGTTATGTGCCGTATATGGGAATGAAGTCTTGAAAGAAAGGCAGCGTCAAAATTGGTTTGCTAAATTTCGTTCTGGTGATTTTTCACTAAAAAATGCGCAACGATCGGGTCGGGCCGTCCAGTTGAAGTTGATGAGAACCATATCAAGGCTTTATCGATTCAGATTGTCATAGCACAACACGTGAGATGGCAGAGAAGCTCAATGTAGCGCATACATGCATTGAAAAAAAATTAAAACAGCTTGGCTATGTTAAGGAACTCGATTTATGGATTCCTCATCAGCTTAAGGAAATTCATTTGACGCAACGCATTAGCATCTGCGATTCGCTCCTGAAACGCAACGAAACGGATCCATTTCTGAAACGACTGAGAACTGGCGACAAGAAGTGGATAGTTTACAACAACGTTGTTATTCGGAAACGATCGTGGGTGATGCGATATGAACCACCTCAGACGACATCAAAGCTGAGATGTACCAAAAGAAGATTATGCTGTCAGTTTGGTGGGATTATAAAGAAATTCTGCACTTTGAACTTTTGCCAAGAAACTAAACGATTAATTCCACCGTGTATGTTCAACAACTCGTAAAACTGAGCAATGCAGTTCAAGAAAAGCGGCCAGAATTTGCAAATCGAAGGGTGTTGTTTTCCAGCATGACAATGCAAAGACGCATACATCTTTGGTCACACGCCAAAAATTATATATCTTGTCACATCCACCATATAGCCCTGACCTAGAGCCTTCAGATTACCATTTATTTTGTTCCATGCAGAACTCCTTAAATGGTAAAATTTTTAATGACGCTGATGATGTAAAATCACATTTAATTCAGTTTTTTGCTAGCAAAAGTAATAAGTTTTACGAATACGGAATTATGACATTGCCTGAAAGATGGCAAAGGGTCATCGACAAAAACGGACAATACCTAATTGAATAAAGTTACATTTTTAAGTAAAAGTTTTGAATTTTTGTTCTTATTTAAAATCCGCAATCACTTAGTTGCAAACCCAATATTATTCCTATGCGAGTCTACACATATTAAAATAACATAACTGGTCCTTTGGAATTTCGTTCAATTTACGCTAAAAGTACTTCCATTGGTAGACCACCTTAGACTCCCGGCATACGCAGGTTGCCTACTTTAGCTTCCTTAATATGCATTCTCTAGACAAAAAAGTTAAGTTGCTGATCTATTCTCATTATAGAAAAGTAATGAAAATAATTTTTAACTTGCAAATATTGAATTTAATTTTTATAAATCAATGTTATCCCCTTGAAAGTAGTTATTTTTGTCAGCTATGGTATAATCGGCAGAGGTGTTGTTTTCTATTTTTTGTAGCAGTTTTGGAAGGCTTCAACTTGAATTGCTTTAAGTTTCTCGATTACACTACTTTGGGTGTTATCGACAGTACCAAAATAACGTCTTTTCAAGTATTTTTTTTCTTGAAAGTCAGATGAATAGGAGCGCTGGAGAACCATTGAAATAAATTTATCTGACAAAAAACCCTTAATTGAAATAGCCGTGGGACAGAGGGCGTTATTATTGTGGAACATCTAAGTGTCTACAATATCTGATCTCATGCTAAAAATCAGTTTAAGCAGCTTCAATATTATTTTGTCCCTCTTATTAAGATGATATCTGAAAAGACAGTGTTCAGTGCATAGGCCTATAAGTAGCCTTAGGTCTGGCTTGTTGAGTTTCAGTACCTCTAACGTATTATTTTTAGAAAAGGCGTTGAATTTTTTAGAGTGTTTCATGTCCGGGGAATTATCTCAGTATAAGCATTTAGCCACGCGTTCCCAGGACCCAATAATGTATCTCAGATGGCTCTTTGCATTACCACAGAAAGATCCTGCTCAAATGAACGGAGTATTCGCTCCATTTTTGGCAAGTTTCTCTGCTTGTTATCCTCACTACCCTTATAACCTCGCGCCAACATAAAAGCTACATTGTTGCGTCCAGAAGCAGTTGAAAGTCTCCTATTAATCTAACAAAAATTCTATGCGGAACCGATGTCGAATTGGTTTATCTGCAAATACCTGCAAAGAATTCAATCTTACAACGACAACAGCATCTCAGCCAAGTCGAATTCAATCTTACAACGACAACAGCATCTCAGCCAAGTCCCAATAATGGTCAGTCACTATTTTTCAGCTTTTACTATAGAAGTGTTTAAAGCTTAGAGTCCTTTTGAATATTTTATCATAATTAGGAATAGATAAAGTAGCGTTCGGCCTATTAGACATACTGAACTGTATATGTGCATCCAATTTCGATACTAAAGTGGTTTTTTTTTATTTTTAAAAAAAGGGTCAGATTTTGAAATCCTTCAAAAATATATTTTAAAAAAAAGGGTCGAAAAATAATTGCTTATAATTTTTAAGCAAATTACAAATTTTTACATATTTAAAAAAAGAAATAATTCCAAAAGTAATTATTTTTATGCTATTCTATTTATTTAAAAAATAAAAATAAAATAATAAAATTTGTGGGAATTTAATTTTAAAAATAAAATATGCATAAAATTCAAAACACAGGACATACTCGCATTATACTCTGTAGAACTGCCCTAGATACGAAAAATAATCACAATTAAGATCGGTTATTTTCTCTACGCCATAGAATTTTTAGAGGCGCAAATAAATCACAATCGATGAAATAGAATTAAAAATAAATAATATAATTTACCAACGAATGAAGAATGAAAATTATAATGTCGATATTGTACGTGAATTATTACTGGTTGGACATGAATCGCAAAATTTTCGCATTTTTACGCGCACGCGGCCATTAGAACGATTCATCATGTTTGACGTTGAAACAACAAAATGGCAACGGATACGAATTGTATAAGAGGCCCAGTAAGGAACGGGGTTAGTGGAATGTTAAGAAAATTTTACAAAAAGATGCCCAGTAAGGATGCTAAGATGTATACTCCGTTACTGGAGACCAAAGACCGTAAAATAAAAGTGACACGAGTAGGAAACATTTATCTGACTGGGCAACCCATCCTGAGTCCGATGGTACTTATAGGTTGATGGTAACCTGACTGGAGAAGAATCGCACAGTCAAAATGGTTTCTTTTACTCGAAATGGAGGAGTCGTCGGGTTGGTGCATCAGGCCAATATGTTAACGTACAGAAACAAATTTGAATTATTTTGCGTAGATGATTTTTATATTTTGGACATCCATCTTGGTAAACGAAACGTATTATTATGTTCGCTGGTTTGGCAGATTTTAGAAAACTCACGATACGATCTTACGCCCTTCCGTCTACTTTAAGATTTGGATTTATAACTTTTGGTTTGGCCTCATATTATGGCTGTATAGTTTGTACGTAATAAAGACTGGTCAGGGGAGAATCGTACTGTTCACAATGCACACTCAATAAAACCTAAATATGCGTCTAAAAATAAGGATAGACGCTATTCATCGGGCAACACTGCCATATATATAATTTGTTGTCTTATACATAGTATAAGAAAGTCTTCTCTTGCCGACGAAATATGGATGAATTTTATGTATTGTGCAAGAAAACCGACGGTGTTTGTGAGGAAAATGGACAAAAAACCAAAACAACACCAATGACAGAGGAGGGTATGCCAAAAATTTGTTCGTAAAGTATTCATTTTGGTTTTATTGTTTTATTATATTTTGTTTTGGTAACAGAGCCATGAGAACCAAAAGTTATGTTCTGTGTGCATTATTTGATATACACTTTAATTGGTTGCAATTAAGATCAGAAAAAATCGCAGACTTCAATTCGTAGTCGGGATCGTTTGCAATTAATTGTAATGCGACTGACTTGTAAGCGAAATGCGCTTGAACACAATAAATAAGGTCTCCTCACTAAATACTGGGGGGAATGATATAACTTACAAGATGAATGGGATACGCTTAAATGGCTCCGGCTTTTATCTTAATTTTATTTGAATCTTCTTTTTTTTGTATTGTATAAGTTTTTCCAATTTTTTTTTGCAAACAAATTTTTAATTCTAGAATTTGGTTTTCACAAAGAAATTGACTTTTATTATTTGAGTAGTCATAATGGGCTTAATTTAATTTCTTTGGCAATAATTTTATTAAGACATTTATTTATGGAATCGCTACAATCAATTGTGATAACATAAAGAGAGCCTACACAATTATAGGGTTTAAAATTATTTGTAATTATTAAAAGTTATATACAGAATGTTCTAAAGATAAGTTCACAGATTTTTTTTTAAATAATGTTTTTGGATTGCAATAAAAAACAGTGATTTGTTTAACTAAAATTGTTTATGTTAACTTGGGCAATATATGTTTAAAAAAATATTAGTAAATATTTGGTCTTTTGATAACATTTTTTTGTTCGTTCGGTTAGTGTAGACATACCTCTTTAAGTAATCCCATTTAAGGAAGAAATCGGAAGAGCTACAATCTGAAGAGTTTGGGGAGGAATTGGCCTCATCACTATTTCGACAAAACCCATGAGCAGCTATACATAGGCGGAATTGTTGTTTCCGCTTTTCATAGCAGCTCTGGAAGGCTTCAATTGGAATCGCCTACAAATTCTCCTTCGGATGTTATCGACAGTAACAATATCATGTCCTTTTAGGTGTTATAAGGTGGGGAATAAGAAAAGTCCCACGAATTATGATGGAATGACTAAGGGATCAGGAAAACCACAAGAATCTCTTTTTCCGATAGAAAATCATAGCAGCGCTTCTAAGTGTCTGCAATATTCGGTCGAATGTTAGAAAGCCCTTTTCGGAGTCTCTTACAAACTATTCATCAGCTTCAATATTAATCGAAGGTCTGACCTCAAATGAGCCCTTCCTCATTCTACATTTTCATCAGATTTCGCAATTGAAGGCTTTAATGAGCGACGTTCGTCTAGGTCTCAAAAGTTGTACTGCACGCCTAGGAGGGCAGATTAATTTTCTGCCATACCTCATATTTTTTGGTTTATTTCATTGATTTATTTGCATAAATAAATCAATGGAATAAACCCCAAATTTCAATGAATAAACGCAAAAAACTGAAGGTCTCAATTTGTCTCAGGAAGCATCGAATTTCCATTATAGCATGGGAAGAACAATTGTCATTATAGCGTGGGCAGCGTGTGATATAGTGCCACTCTGTTAGAACCACATATTAACCAACTCCAATTGATCTAGTTTACGGATGAAAAAGTTCTCTAGCATCTCCATACATCGTGCTTCAATCACCGTAACAGTATTGCCAGCAGCGTTCTCAACAAAATTTTGAATTGCCTTTAGATTTTCACGTTCCCTTAAGTGGCCATTTTGTTTATTAACAAAGCCGCTTAGGCCAAAATAAACTTCCTCACTTATTAAAATCGCGGATTTGTCTATAAAGATGGCGGTCCCTATGATCTCTGGACTCAAGTTGATGTACTACCAGAATTTTTTACGGGTTTACACACAACGTTTTCAGAAAACTTTAATTCTTGTGCGTGATGCGTTATGGAGGTTCTAGACTAAAACGTCATTCGATGCCAATTTTTCACATAATTTTGGTGTATTTTTTTCGTAAAATATTTTCACAATAATTATAAATGGTTGAAGGTTATAACGCCCTACATTAATTTGTTTGCGTCTTTTCTTCATGACACCTACCTCTAGAACACCTTGTAAAATTAAATTTTAATTCAAAATTATGGATAGAAATAAATAATTTGACATTCCAATAGATAAAACCAAAAGGAAGAAATTCTTCCTTTAGACTAAAATATGTAAAAATCTATTAAATAATATATTTTCTCCTTTAGATATTCTTAAGCAAAGACACGAACGATTCGCTTTTATCAATAAGAAAGGGTTTTCTTCTAGGTTTAATCAATTTAATTCAATTCTAATAAATACATTATTAAAAACTGGATATAGAAAGTTATAAAATTTTGAAAAAAAAAAAATATTTCTTCATTAAATTAATAATTAATATTTCTAATATATTTGGCACATCCAGTAATAAATTAGAAGCAAGCAGTATTTTGATGAAGTTATTTTTGTTAATTTATTAATGATAAGAATTTGTAATAAAACACATCAGAAAAGTCACTAATAATTCATAAAGTATAAGTTTTTAATTAAAAAATATGACTACAATCACGTCTCATTTAATTAAAATTTAATTATAAAATTTAATGTTTCATTGCAGAGGCAATATTTTTTGTGCAATGTACAATAACATAAAATTTTCGGATATTTAATTTTAACTATGAACTGAAAATAAAAAATGGCATAAATTTAAAACAGTTTTAAAAAGTACTTAAAAAAGTATTGAATCATAAAATATTAAAGTATAAAAATTATGAGAACATCATGAAATATTCAAGAATATAGCCATTTTCATTTTCATAAATATTTTTTAACTGCATCCGCCCCCCATTATTTAAAATTTGTACAAGCCATCCGAAACGACGACGCAATGCATGCATCCTTTGGGTCCTTTGGTAAAATTGAATTTTTCTTCCAATTTTGCAAAGGAAATAATTCAAAATTTTTATGTGAAAATTATTCGAATGAAGCAGCACACAGCACCTTTGCCTATAAGTCAATCAATAAAGTCACCTCCCCCACTCCTCTCTATAAGTATGTTAGTCATCAACACGTAAAGTAAAAATCCCCATCAGAACACAATTTGCATACGGTTTCATTTTTATATTAAATTAAAAACATTAAGATCGTTTACTAAGATACTGACAAAATCTAGCATTCAAGTCTCAGTGCTACTAATTCATTTTCATATTGAATGTGTTTTTCGTGGAGAAGAATTTATTAGTGCCATTAGACTAGAAACCATCACTGCTTCCTCCTTCACTATTGCAACTTTTCCTCTAACCTTACTTGTGCACCTTTACTGGTCAGATAAATGGGGACTGCCACAGTATTAACGTTCACAATACGATTGTTCATTTTTCCATCAAAATGGTTGTTCGTCCATGCGATGGCTTCTATTTGCCGGCAAAAAATAAAAAGACATGAGTTTTCTTATCAAGTTTGAATTGGATATGAATAACTGAATAGTGGAAATTCTTAAGGAGAATAACACGAAATATAAGAGAAAAAAAACGCATATACCAGAATAGTGACTGAAATCATCTGCAAAATATATAATCTAGGCGAAATGTGTAGCAGCCATAATTCATATTCCACAAAATTTTTTATAGCCATTCATAACAACAGAACAATGTAAGAATATGAAAAATATAAAATGCAGAAAAGGTAAAGGGATTCAAGTAAGGAACGTTCACGTACGTGGGCATGCCTTACACCGTGCAAAAAAGGCATTCTTAAAATGTTTTCATGATCAACAAATTAGGAAACTGTCAAATATTGATTTATCACTTCAATCAATCTGATCAGATCTGGGAGAGCCAAGTCACCTAGCGACTGATTAATCTTGACTCCAATCTTAATATAAACTCGAATACATTTAGTCGCAGAGCCCATACAATATAGAAATTCATTTAAAGGGGAACGTCGAACCTTCAACAAAGTTTATGGGCAAAAAACCATAAAAAGTGTGATATTCTTTTTTTTTTGGGATAATATGAGCTGATTTGATCATTTTCTGCAATGTGACCAGACTGCTTAAATAAATCGAACGACTGCGATGGTAGAGAAGTTGGTCTATGGTCTAAATCCAATGGACTTACAAATGCGATCGACTGTAATACTTGGCATCATAAAATAGCATAGCTATCCTTTTACGGATACTATTCTCAAGGACTGACTGAAGGGTGGTAACGCAATATCAATCAATCAAATCAATCGGTTAGGCGTTGTACTTCATCAAACTACTCCAGACCATATCGATGATTTATTGCAAATTAGAGATTTTAATCAAAATTCGATCAAACTCAAGAAGTTTTCCCATTCTGAAGAGATTCGGTCATTTTTTATTCAAGAGGGTGCGCATCTGATCTACCACCGACGCGATCAATCTGATCTTCTCAAGTCTGATCTCTTTTTAGGACCCTTTAAGACGCATGGTCTTAACTTGAGAATATTATGGTATTAATAAAAAAATGTTTAATAAGAATTTTACTCTTTTTTTTAACATATCATATCAGTTTTTTTTATTATTTGCAACCCCCTCCGCTACATTGAGGATCCTCAAAGAAAGGCTTCATTATCAATAAAATTTCAAGTTTTTATTTCCATTCTACTCTCATCTTGACTTTATTTTCTTAAAGCTGATTAATTTGAATTCCAATATATGGTAAGACCAAAGTGATAAGTATAGTGATTGTAGAATGCTCCTGATTGAGCAGCTAACTGGCACAAATGATCTGCGAATTATTATGATTTTCTGATCATAAAATTATAGTAATTTTAACAATTTGATAATTGTTTAATCGGTTATTGATTTTGATGATAACATTGTTACTTAAAGTAAGGTGTGTGTTTGCCTTTCTGTTCGGATAACTTCAATTTTGCACAGTTTAAGTGTATTGAAAGTATACTTAAAGATGAGAAGAAGGGTAGGTGATGGACATAAGATTTATACGAGTATTGACATGGACTTAATATTTGTGCTCTAATTTTTCGGTGATAATATGTTGTTGGCAATTATATCTTCTTTAAGAGGAGTAACCATTACCAATAATATCTTTAACATCATCATCATCATCATCATCATCATGGTCACCATCATCATTGTCGTCATTGTCTATTATTATTGTATGATTGGCAATATTTTATCGTATTCAGATGCCAGATTACGATCATAGCCATATAATATGACAAATAAAAATTATTTCCCAGCACGTGACTGAGATTACCATTTCGATATTGTGGAATTTCTGAAATCATACAACAACGGTCATTACTGTTATTACCGCCGCCACATTACCTTTACTACCTCTAATAGAGACTTGAACATTAAGATAATTTTCACTATTAAAGGGATTTATTTTTCGCACTTTCTTGATCACCATCATAACCGGTCATATTAAGTGGGAAAATCAAGAAAAAATATTTTTTTTAATATTTTCCATTTATAAACATTATATTTTTTAGGGCAGAAGGTGGTTAACGATAAGAACAAGTCTGATTGTGGGAAAATGTTACAAATTATTTGAAAGCAAAAATGTATCGAAATTTTACAAATTCACACCTTCCCTGTACAAGTTCAAAGGTATAACTATTATTGAGAATTGTTTTTTATTTTCCAAATTGATCATATTCTAAAAAACTTGCAATAATTTCACCATTTACGAGTACATGTTATGGGAATAATTTTAAAATTTTGCAAAATATTTCAATACAAATTTTGATTTTTGTAGGTTTATTTGAAATAATGTGAAAATTGTAAAATTTATATGATAATTCTATTTAATTATAAGATGTTAATAATAATTTGTAGTAATTGAAATGAATTAAAAATTTTTAAGACAATATTAAGCTGGTTGGTTTTTGGCAACTTTCTTTTAAAGGGTTATCCATTTTTTTTAGTTCTAAAAGTATAGTCCTATAATTTAACAATATTTAAACAAATATATTATTTAACTTAAAATTTGACATTTTAAAATTACTAAAATTTGTTGACCATTTTATATTTTTTTTTGAAGCTTCCTGGAATAGTCGGAAATGTGCTAGCTTAAAAAGATCGAATTCTGCAAGGAGTCTTTTGGCAATTATTCGAATAATATTATATTTTATGCATAATGACAAGGTTTAATCAATTTAATAAAATAAAAATTTTATTAAAATCCTAATGTTAGACTCTTTACAAACTTGTCTCTTTTTTGGTATTATACGAGGGTCGTTCAATAAGTCCTTAGAAAAAGATGGAAAGAAACTGTTTTAAAAAAAAAAAAATTTTTTTATTTTTCAACATAATCTCCTTTTAGCTCTATACACTTTTCCAACCGTTTTTCCAAAATTTTTATCCCGTCCAAAAAATAGGATTTCGGAAGTTCTGCAA
This sequence comes from Atherix ibis, assembly GCA_958298945.1. Lineage (NCBI taxonomy): Eukaryota > Metazoa > Arthropoda > Insecta > Diptera > Athericidae > Atherix > Atherix ibis. The sequence continues at coordinate 32,110,618 of OY282607.1, forward strand.
AATACTCATCCGTTTGAGCAATGACGTCCTCGTTGGAAGTGAACCGTCGTCCGCCAAGCCATTTCTTAAGATTGGGGAAAAGAAAATAGTCACTCGGGGCCAAATCTGGTGAATAAGCGGGAATGCAACAATTCCACAATTTTGGCCATGGAAACAGCGCAGGTGTGCACACGCGCATTGTCATGATGCAAGAGGATTTTTTTCTTCTTCAGATGGGGACGTTTCTCTTTGATTTCCTCGCTCAACCTTTGCAATAACGATGCGTAATACGCTCCTGTTATTGTTTTTCCTTTTTCCAAGTAGTCGATAAAAATGATGCCCTGCGAATCCCAAAAGACCGTGGCCATCACCTTGCCGGCCGATGGCACAGTTTTTGCCTTCTTCGGAGCCCGTTCACCCTTGAAAATCTACTGTGATGACTGTCTCTTCGTTTCTGGAGTGTAGTAGTGTATCCAGGTTTCGTCCACATCGACATATCGACAAAGGAATTCAGGAGGATTGCGATGAAAGAGTGCCAACATAGCCTCAGAGTCCACTACACGATTGCGCTAATTCTCCTCTGAGAGAAAACGCGGCACCCATCTTCCTGAAATTTTTTTCACAGACAATTTTTCATGCAAAATTGAAGCGACTGTACCTTGTGATATGCCCGTGGCCTCAACTAATTTACGCACTTTAATTCGCCGATCGTTCAAAATCAGATCGTGGATTTTGTCGATGATTTCAGGAGTAGACACCTCAACTGGGCGTCCTGAACGATGTTCATCTTTTGTGGATGAACGGCCACGTTTAAATTCATTCACCCAATTGTAAACCGTCGCAAACACAGGTACAGATATGCCATGAACTGCATCCAACTCGGCTTTGATTTCTTTCGGGCTTAAGCCTTTCAAATGGAGATGTTTGATGACAGCCCTAAACTCGCTTTTTTCCATTGTTATGCACAAATAAATGTCGTTAACTTTAATCGACGATAGAAATTGACCAACGCTATGGATCGAGCTGAAATTTTGACAGCTTTCCTGTCGATAATGCTACTTACAAATCTTTTACCGACACTACAAGCGCAATTTTTCAGATTTTCTAAGGACTTATTGAACGACCCTTGTATTTTATTATTATTGCTGTTTTTTTTCCAAATTCTTTACCTATAAATACTTTGAAGATCATAAACAATTAACAAATTACAATTAATACAAAATAATAATCTATAAAATTTGAAAAAGGATACCACACCCACCATCATATGATTTCTATCATAATAACAACGATAGAATAAAATTAACCAGGATAATAATGTAAAATATGTTAGTTCATCAACTCATTTAAAGTTTTTAACAATTTGTGTTAATAATTGCTAAAACAAATATGATAGCTTTCACTAGTAAATCGGAATAAACTAATCAAACTGGAAAACTAGTCGCGTAGTGGATTTTCACTAATCAGACAAGTTTGTTTACACTTTCCTTCGTGATTGTTGTAATTTGCGTGACAGTAAAAACGTCGACGAAACTAAAAAAACAAGTAAAACTTTATATTTAAAAAAGAAAATGTAAAAATATTTTAAAAAAAAAAAACCAAAATTGATTGGAGTTTGGGAAAAACCAATAGAATCAAACACAAATGTACATACACATATGCGTAGTTTTTCGAGTATATATCTTGTTCCGCCCCTGCATTTATAGTTCCAGTCTTAACGGGAAAATTCAATAAAATAAAAACAAACTTTACCAAAGGTAAATGGTAAATTTTTATTTATATAGTTTTTGTTTTAGAGGCATACCTATACAAATAAGGCTACAAGGAAAATATAACTAAAAAATTATACTAAGTCACGCAAGCCAACCTGCAATTCAAACAGCTTCAAGGTATCCTCAGCCACCATTCACCATCCACCGTGTTTGCCATAAAACGTTGCGCAACTATTTTCCCAACAAAACTGTATCTTGTGGGCGCATTTGCAAAAAAAAGGATTGGTTTCCGGTATTTCAAATATGATTCGATATAGTATTTTGCCAAAGAACTTTCTACCTTACCTTAGATTAGTTTGCAAAAGTCGATTCCTATTCGCATTGATAGAGTGAAATTTATTTAATCCTGTAAATTTAGCTTTCTACATTTCCTTATTTATGGTTTTCCGAAACGTCAATTTGGTTAGTTGGAATAGTTGAGGATATGCATCGCTTAATAATCCACATGATCACCACTTAAAATCTATTCGAATTTGCATGTCAGAAAGGTGGTAAGAACTTCGGTGATGTTTTAAATTTTACTTTACACTACTTATGCATGTGTGAACAAAATCAATACTGTCCCTATGAATATTCAAAGATGGTTAAGGGTAGTTAGTTGATAGAAAATAGTAGATGATAATTTTGGCTTAACAATTATTAAATTTTTGTCATAGAAATAAAATATGACGTATTGTTATTAATTGAGTAGTTAAAAGAATTGACAGAGCATCAATTGCTTCAAAAATATCATTGAAATTGTACAAATTTTTATAGAAAATAACAAAATTTTTTACAAAATATTGCATAAACATGTAAAAGTAAAACATTTTATTTTTAGGGATTTCCTATTAAGTTTTGGAAATTTTTTCTAAGAAAGTCCATTTAAAAAACACTTAATTCAAAAAAGCTAATCAACATTATGAAAATTTGTATATCAATTAATGACAATTTGCAAAAAAGAGTACCTTTGAAAATTTCTGCCAAGGATCAATATTCGAAAATAACGCATTTAAGGTGAAAAATAAAATTCCGAGTTTAGCGAAATTACGTTGTAGCAACAGAAATTCATAAGGCCTGATTTCGAGTTCTATTTTATAGAAAGTAACTCAATTCGGAAAAGTCAATCGAAATTTTCAAGGTTTTTATAAAAAATTTGCCAATTTTTTTAAGTTTACGTGTATCCCTAGCAAAATTAAAAAAAAAAAAAATCATAAATTTTTAAAGCTACGGCAACTCAGGCCATTTGACGACAACTAGTTGGTACCCAGCCTATTTGAACTAAATGACACCGCCGAATTACCGCACAAAAATTTGCTGATTTTTAACATTTTCAAATTGTAAAAACTAAGCTTTTTTTTTATCTGTAACTACAATTGTATTGCAACAAGCAGATTTACATAACATTTTAATTTACAATCTTATACATCATGAAGTGGGATTAAACACCCATTGGCGTTTCTCCAACTAACGGAAGTTAGATTCCTCTAGAAAATCTCTAGGCCCTTGCCTCTTAAGTCTCCGATGAGTGTTTCCGGGAAGAGCAGTACAGGACAATTGTCTTGTAAGTGGTTTATGATCCACTTGTAAGAGAATTGCCCAGAACAGGTCCTGAACAAAGGGAACATTACGATCACGATGTATTACGTTGTTATGAACATAAAAGAGAGCTTCAACAATTTTACGGAGGATCTTGGTTTGTAAGACTTGGACGCAATAGGAATTGAAACCCCAAAGTTCAATTCCATATGTCCAAATAGGTTTTATAATTGTATTGTAGAATAGAAGTTTACTCTTGATTGTTAGTTTCGAGTGTTCGTGCAGTAGTCTAAGAATTTGTAGGTAACGTCTAGTGGCTTCAAGTTTTTTTAATCTAGTATGTGGGTTCCATGTTAATCTCTTGTCCAGGTAAAGTCCCAAATGACGTAACAGTTCGGCTGAAAACTTTAGAACGTAACACAGTAGAAATATTTTTTTTGCAAAATTCATTTTTATTATTCAACATAGTTGCCTTCGAGGGCGATACAGCGATTATAGCGATCTTCCAACTTTTCGATACCATTTTTATAGTACTCTTTCGGTTTTGCCTCAAAATAGGTCTCAGTTTCATCATCGGTCTTAAATTTCTTGCCAGCGAGCATTCTCTTGAGGTCTGCAAACAGGAAAAAGTCGCTGGGGGCCAGATCTGGATAATACGGTGGATGGGGAAGCAATTCGTAGCCCAATTCAATGAGTTTGACCATAGTTTTCATCGACTTGTGACACGGTGCATTGTCTTGGTGAAACAACACTTTTTTCTTCTTCAAATGAGGCCGATTTCTTTCTTAAAACGATCCAATAACGCTATATAATAGTCGCTGTTCATCGTCTGTCCCTTCTGGAGATAGTCAATGAATATTATATCATGAGCATACCAAAATACAGACGCCATCACCTTGCCAGCCGACTGTTGCGTCTTTCCACGCTTTGGATTCGGTTCGTCGCTTGCTCTCCAGTCTGCCGACTGCCGATTGGACTCTGGAGTGTAGTGACGGAGCCATGTTTTATCCATTGTCACATATCGACGCAAAAATTCGGGTTTATTGCGCTTGAACAGCTCCAAACACTGCTCAGAATCATCAACACGTTGTTGTTTTTGGTCCACAGTGAGCTCACGCGGCACCCACTTTGCACACAGCTTTCGCATGCCCAAATATTCACGATATGTCCAACACGCTCTTTCGATATCTTCAGAGTCTCAGCTATGTCGCTCAACTTCACTTTACGGTCATTTAAAATTATTTTGTGGATTTTTTTGATGTTTTCTGCCGTTACCACCTCTTTTGGGCGTCCACTGCGTTCTGCATCAACTGTGCTCGTACGACCAGTTCGAAATTGACGAAACCAATATTCCACAGTTGAAATAGCTGGAGCAGAGTCCGGATAACGTTTGTCAAACCATGCTTTGGTTTCCACTGTATTTTTTTTCATCAAAAAGCAATGCTTTATCAATACACGAAATTCGTCTTTATCCATTTTTTTTTCAATAACAAAAGTTGCTCCACTCAAAATGCTATATCTCACGAACCAATCGACCGATTGCTGTCAGATTTTTGCAAGAGGCGCCATCTAGACGTCAACGTTCTAAACTTTTCAGCCGAACTGTTACTTTATCATATTGTGGAATCATGTTGCTATTCAGGTATAAAAAGGTAGGTTTTTCCTGACAAAGAGTGAAAGTAATGTGATGACTCTTCTGTTAATTTACCCTCACTCTCCATCTCTTAAACCAGGATTAAAGGTTGTGGATATGGGATTATAAAGTGTTGGAAGCTATGGTATCTCAAGATAGTATAAGGATCAGATGGGATGACATGGGTATAAATATTATATAAAATGGGACCAAAGGTACTGCCTTGTGGGATTCCGGCTAAGATATGATATATTTCCGAGGATTCTGAGTTAATTCTAACTTGAAAATGACGTTGGGAGAGATATGAATTTATGATAAGGTAGTAGGTTGAAGGAAAAAAGTCCTTGAGTTTCAGAGGAGTCCAGGATGCCACATACGATCAAAAGCTTTTTTTATAGATCTCAAAATACTCCTGGGCAATGAAAATAAACTTAAATTAAAATTATTATATTATTATATTGCATAAATTGTACCATTTTTTTTATAAAATATATGGTAAAATCATTCAAATAGTTACCGCAAGACGTCTTGCAGTTTTTGATACTTTTTTGGGTCCATTATTTTTAGCATTTGGTAAAATTTGATAATTTTCTGCATAAATTTAATATTTTCTATAGTTTAACAAGAAAAAGTCCCACGGAGTTACTGGAGGCAAAATGGCATAAACAAATAACGAAATTACGCGTTTAGGTATAAAGTGAAAATTTGTCATTTTATGTAACTTGTGGCGCTTTTTTATCCAAACCACATATGGTCTAGATTAAAATATTTAAGTTCAGATTAAAAGCACTCAGATTTGCCAATAATGGTCTCTCCTTCTTTATTTCCAATGACACCATCAGATCAGAATGCACACCAGACTGTCATTTTTTACAGTAAAAGCAAATGTTATCATTTACAATTTTTTAATTAAAATTTTTTAACTATCATAATTTTGCTAATGCATATATTCATGGAGTAAGAAATAAGCATCATCGCTGAAATAAATGCTCTTCTCTAAAAAACCGCAAAACGTGACTTTTATAAAAGTTTTCTTAGTTTTAACGCTTTATTCAGTAGTAACACAATTCATAATAATTAAATTCAAATATTTTATCTTAGAAAAAATTATCTTAAATAACATATGCGTACGTGTGAATGACAGTACTACAAAATGAACAACCCTGTATATTATACAAATTTTAAATATATCACTTAAAATAATATCTAATATAACTCATTCATAGAATTTCAAGTTCAAGAATAGAAAAATCTAAAGAAATTCTAAATATAATTTTTATAATAACAAAAGAGGAGAAAATTTATTTAAACCAAAACAAAAATAACTTCAATGAAAATATTCAACTTATAATCATCAGACAATAATATTCTTCCATTTCTATATAATTAATAATTTCATATTAAAGAAACTGTACAAGAAGAAAAACATGAATCAACAAAAAATAACGATTCATGGAAATATTAATTTAAGAAATGAATGAAAAGCTTGAAAAACAATTTGAAATACAATAAAAAAAAAAACAACAAATATAAAAACTAAAAAATCACTGGCACACGTCAAAGAAATGATTTGAAAAGCTTCAGTTGTCAAAGAATGTCTATAATTTACGATTCAGAAAATATTGTACACGAAATTATCAATGAATAAGACGGAAAATTTCATGAATCGAACGAGACTTTTTGTAAAAACTTAAATGATATTTTGTGTAAACGAATAAATTCCATTCTTTGATGGTAAATTCTTAAAAATAGAGATTTTTAGATTCAGTCAAGTAAAGTCTAGAATAGTTGTTATATTATTTTTTATTTTTTATATTGGTGACCGACCACCATCGTGCAGATGAGAGACGTGGACTAGAGTTTTTATGAATGAATTCGAAAACGTGCGTACAACGTTTGATTGACGACCAATGAAACTAGCCTGGACCAGTGCAATAGGCCCAAATAGACATTACTGCTCATCCGGTCAAGCTAGATTGAACCAAACCAGAAATGTATTGGACCAGACCAGCTAGACCATCCCACCAAACCGTACTCTACCCATAATTGCAGGTAATTAATTTCAATAATTCATTCGAAGCAATTAAGTCCCCTACCTGATGATGGTGTACAGAGTGTTGCGGCAACAGGCAACAGCACCACCAAATGCCAAAGTATGTATTCTTTCGTGCCCGCACATTCGTATGCCTGGACTCTTAGGTTAGGTGCGGCGACGCAATGCCTAACAAAACCCCAAATTATGGATTTTGAGGTTTTTCTCGATTTCATTCATAAAAATTCGATTTGTCTTGAATTTATTTCGACAGGCCATCTTTCCGTTTACATTTTCCGTTTTGCCCGATTCCGTACTACTTAATCTGGTTCATGAAACGAAAACAATCTGCCATTCCCGATTCAGACTCTAGCCCAAGTGACTTCAATTTGTCTGTATATGAAAAGTGACCGCTTTTCGTAAAGGTGTCTTTTAGAATTTTCATTTCTTATTGTAGCAAAAATCTGTCGGATAAAAACAATAATAATAATGGACACCATTGGAAGAAATCGCTTTCGAACAGCAGCACCAATGTTCATGTCCAAAGTGTACGTACTTGTATGGCATGAGATGCGTGGTCAGGCATGGTGAACACTCTACTCCAGGTAGATCAGGATGGCTTTTAAGACTTGTTTCGTCTTTGATCTCATGTATCTGGAAAAGATAATTACAGAGCGCGCTCTGACATGCCATGCGATGCCGAGCCATGTCTTTTTGTCTCTTTAGTTGTGCCGTTTGCTGTTTGCTTTTCGCCATTTGATTTGTTGTTAACTATTTGCTCGATGCTGTTTTCCTTGTACTATAACATTTTGAACATGGTCTTAACAACTTCTAAACAGAAACAACGCACGAACATATCAGACAAACGAATAGAGAACTGATTTGTCAAATAAGAGTCTGGTCACCTTTAGAGGATGTGGATACCAGGTACATTCAGAGTCTTCGCCGCAATGAAACTGCAATAAAACTTTGCATATAATTAGAGAAGTCGACTTTGAATTCGAATTGAAACGACACTGAAACTGTCATGGATGAACCAGTTTGTATCAGTTTTCCGAGCTTCAGAATTTCCATCTTAACTCACGTCTTCAGAAGGTAATTCGAGTTACAGATTTGCATGGTTCTGATTTTTAACAGTCCTGACTGTGACTGATTAAACCCAATTGTCATAAATCCACATGAAAGCTGGATAATTTTGCTTCTACTCTTGAGTCCATGACTAAAAAATTTGTAAATTTAGACTCAAAGTATTTGCCTAATTTAAGCCAAAAATATTTACTATTTAAATTAAATTTAACAGTACTTATAAAATTAGATTCTATGTTTCGCTACTTCCTCATAATCATTGGATTAGATTGTAAAAATCTTTTTATCCTAAATCCTTGTTGTATGTGCATTTGTAATTGTCTATAATAGATATTGCCTACTTGTCAGATACAAAACTATACGATTTGTTACACGTTAGGGTCAAGAAGATAAATTACGGACGGTTTTTAAACACGAATCTTTGCAATATTTTCTGTTGGCATTTTTTGATTGATTGAAGGGATGCGTTCAGCACATCCGAAGAGTCAAATTTACCAAAGGTGACCAAATTATCTATAATTACAGGATTATATGATCATTATTTGATTGCGTGCCAGTTAATAGCAGATGTGGTTGTGTCCACTAGACGGCGACATGAGAAATAGCAGAGGATCACCGTGAAACCAAGGACCATAGCGATGTGTGTGGCGGCGGTACAGGATCACCTCACATAGACGTGGGCATCATCTGACATTATCCAGAGCCTCATCAACTGGTCTTGGTCACTTGTACCATGTGAGTCCCGACCAGTTGACTGAAGTCGCATCAAGAATATTATGCCGAACCCATGTCAAGGTTCTGTTGCAACTAAGAAGCATTTGTTGAAGCATTGATAGCGCGATTGGTATACTGATAACCATTTCCATCGAGATAAGAAATTATCATGTAATATTCAGTATAGAATATGATGTGCCAGATCATCTTATTAGAACTTTCATCAATAATATGAACTGTATAATTTTGGCATTTTTCATAATCAGCATATCCTCTCAAGTACAATTTTTCACTTTAATGAAGAAAAAATTAACAATCTTTAAAAATAGAAACAAAGATGATTGCATCCCTAAATTGTTGCTTTTCATAAGTACCAAAAAAAAAAAGATAAATAAATGTACATAAATTAATTGTTTATTTAATAAAGTTTTAAATGATTTTTCACTGAATATATTTTTAAGAATACACCGTCGGTTTCAGTAAGTTACTTACAAGTCTAGGGGTTATGGTGTTGATAATTTTTTTAACAAATACACTTTGTTGTAGGTAATTGAAAATTATTTCTTTATATTCGACGACCTTTCTTCTATACTTTATAGCCAACGAAAAATTGTACTAAAGCTTTTTGTTGAACGATTTTTAATAATTTTTTAGCCAATGTTTCATTGTTGAATTTTTATAAACCAATAAGTATCAACTACGTGGAAACACGATTAGCTTTGGGCGAAAATAAAATTCACAATCGCTCTACCATAGTCACAACATCTTTGAAAAGTAAGAAATATATTGCATATTAGTTTCTTGACAGAATTCGGTTTGAGGTTTTTTTTTGGACAAATTAGTTTTTCTATTAAATTATTTTAGCGGACAACTAAAAGGCACCCTCTAGCTGTGTATGGACTAGCTGGAGATGTCCCTCCCAGTGTCGCATAATAAGAACATAATTTTCTTTATTGTTTATTTAAAAATTTTAATAATTTTAAACATTTCCAAAAAGTGGCAGGGTTTTTTTTTAAAACTTATTAAAAGATTTTCTTCGATTGAAATTGGTAAATTTTTTTGGATTTTCCACAAAATTTTCTTAATAATAATTTTTGTTTAGAAAAAATATATGTAAAATCAACCGCAAAAAAAATATTTTTAATTCATTTCAATTAAAAAAGTACAAATGATGGGGTATATTTAATTTTGATTTGTTTTTGTTTATTTTTCTTTTGGGCTTCCACTCAATAATTCCATCAAGTTTCCAAAGTAAGATTTATGTATGCACGCAAAGTAGTCTGGCATTCAATAAGGACGCCATCAGCCATCAATTATCTGATTATGCCTTGAGGGCCAACGAATCTCTTTTCTCAAAGTCTCCATTTTACCAAGAATATTTCTTGGTTTTTTTTTAATAAACTATTTTCTATGATATTTTGTAACAAGAAAAAAATAAAAATTTTCTAAAAACTTTTCTTCAAAACATGAAATTAAACATGGCAAAGGGTATATTGTGTTCCGTTTTCTAAACGAACACTTTATTTTTTTTAAGAGCTTAAAAATTTAATATTTTCTATTTTAAAATAATGTAAACTTTTAGCAGTGGTTTTCTTCAGTAATTTTAGTTTTTTTTTTCTCAAAATTTCGATGGATAGAAATTATAAAAACAAAACGGGAATATCGGAAATGTCTTTGAAAAATATATTTATTGAGAATTTTATTGCAAAAATTTGTAATTTTATTATTAAAAATATTTCGGGGCGGTGGATTAGAAGAAGGAAGGTAAAACAAAAGCGTGATGTTCAAGGTTTTTGAGGGGGAGAACTGGAGAGGGAGGTTCGAAGGATATCAGTGGAGTATCCTTACACTCACATAACAAAAATATGTTCTAAAGATACAAAGTTCTACTTGGAGTACTCAAAGTGTTATTATTTCTTGAAGGGAGTAAAAAAAATATTGTGTTCCGTTTTCTAAACAAAAACATTTCCTTTTTTAAAGAGGTTAAAAATTTGATATATTTTATTTTAAAATAATCTAAATTTTTAAAATTTTTTGTTATTATAAATTTGCGTTTTCTTAAGTTCATTTGCAGCTGTGGTTTTCTTCACTTAAAACAAAGAATTGCATTTTGTTGGGAATATCTGAAATGTTATTGAATAGAAATTTTTATTGAAAATTTTATTACAAAAATTTGTTATGTTATGAATTAAGAAATAACAAAAATATTTCTGCGCGGTGGACTAGGAGAAGGAAGGTAAATCAAAAGAGTAATGTTCGAGGTTTTGTGGGAGGAGGATGAGTTGGAGGAGGAGATTCAAAAGTTAGCAGTAGGGTATCCTCACACCCACATAACAAAAATATGTTCTAAAGATACAAAGTTCTACTTGGAGTACTCAAAGTGTTATTATTTCTTGAAGGGAGTAAAAAAAATATTGTGTTCCGTTTTCTAAACAAAAACATTTCCTTTTTTAAAGAGGTTAAAAATTTGATATATTTTATTTTAAAATAATCTAAATTTTTAAAATTTTTTGTTATTATAAATTTGCGTTTTCTTAAGTTCATTTGCAGCTGTGGTTTTCTTCACTTAAAACAAAGAATTGCATTTTGTTGGGAATATCTGAAATGTTATTGAATAGAAATTTTTATTTAAAATTTTATTAGAAAAATTTGTTATGTTATGAATTAAGAAATAACAAAAATATTTCTGTGCGGTGGACTAGGAGAAGGAAGGTAAATCAAAAGAGTAATGTTCCAGGTTTTGTGGGAGGATGATGAGTTGGAGGAGGAGATTCAAAAGTTAGCAGTAGGGTATCCTCACACCCACATAACAAAAATATGTTCTAAAGATACAAAATTTTACTTGGAGCACTCAAAGTGTTGTTATTTGTTAAAGGGAGGAAAAAAAATTAATCAAAAAAAAAATATAAGAAAATTAAAATGAGGGCACATGGAAGAGGAATAACGAATGAGGAGAGTACAAAAATTAAGAGTAGTTTGAAACTAATAAAGTTAAAAATTAGAAAAAGGTTGATTCCCCAAAAAAATTTATATATAAAATAAAAATGAGGAACCACCTACACTAGGAACCCATACTGAGAAATTAAAAAAAAGGACTGATAACTATTTGGGAATAGATCTGCGATTTTGTGTCTCCATCCCTGGCCATTATCCAAACTTCCTATTGCACTCCTAGGCCAATAGTTTAGAGTATGTCCGTTAGTAATGATTCTCTTTACGGTATATGGTATGCCAATTCAAATGACTAGAGCCGCCAAAACCGGGAAACTTATAGTCTGTCATTTTATTTAAGTAACTATAAATTCATTATAAATGAATAAATGACACTATCCCTAATAAATGTTCAAACTGTTGTTAAATATTTAATGTGACCTTCTGCTATTTTTAATCCCATCTTCTGTTATTTACCGGCTAAATTTATAATAATAAAAATATGGTAACTTGGTATTGATAATTTGATTTAAATCAAAATAATACTATTCAAAGTATAAAAATATTTTCAACTTTACTAAAATACGAGAACCTAAAACAATACTGACAATATTTCCATTTGAAACCTTACAGATTCGATTACTAATTTATCATAATTTAATCAATGCAGAAGCAATGGTAAGAAAATTATAAAGGACGTAATTATAAAGGAGGGCAAACATATTTGATAGACATTAACCTTGATATATCTTTAAATTGTACTTCCTGTGCCCTTTAGGTATATTAAATGCCAGTGTTTGAAGTTGTCCGATTCAAATATATGATAGCCATTCGTCTCTCTAACTGTCTGATGACCATCATTTATTTTGACTATTCGAAAATCGGTAAATAAGATCCCTCAAATCCTCGGGGCAAAATAAAAACCACCTCACAAATATCAGTCAAGTCAACACGATCTAAAACAAAGTGAAGAATGCCTAGTTAGATTAGGAGTTGATACACCGGGCCTAGTCAGTCTCCAGCTAACATCAGCCACACACCAACCGCAATGGCTACCCAAAAAAAAGAGCAATAATTTTTTTCTGTATTTCTTACCACAAAACTGAATGAAATCCGAAAATGTAGAAATGTTGGCTGGCGCTGAATAATTACACGTTTCGGCAATAATGTTTGTCTGGCGTTTTTGTCAGATAGTGACCAGTTCGGAGTGTAGAACCTCCTTCCGTGTCGTCTTCGAATCCATTCTATTTCGGAAACCCTTAGAAGAACAACGTAAACTGAATCTACCTCTAGTTTTTCTAAGCATTCTCTAATTTTCTAATTTCCATTAAGCATAAAGTATCATGGCTAAAAAAAAGTACCAAAACAATACTTGGACTAAATTTTCCTTCTTTTCTTTCATGTCACTATTTTTTTCTTGTGTATGTACTTCACCCAAATGATGTTTAGTTTGATTGCATTTCGACCTACGAAACATAAAAATAATTTTAATTATTTTAAGTGTTTTCTTTTGGATGAAATTCAGCGCTTGACTCGTCACTCCAGTACTATTACTATCTCCACTATCTTTTTCCAAACAAAATTTTCTATCCTAAATTCATAAGATATTGTCAAGAGTTGCATTCATACTTCGTTAATATTCCAATGAATAAGGTATGTGATATCCAAAATTAAATTCGTATTTGTATAATTTATTAAATGAAGAATCAGTTAAAATATGATAAATTTATGGGAATTCCCCCCAAGAAATGATTGATTAGTGTCAGAGTTCTTTATTATTTTTTTTGGGCTTGGGTAGGTGTAGGTATATTTGAGTACATATACCCTACAATACACAGAGTGAATAGAGCAATTGTATTATTAATAAACATTATTTCTGAATAAATGTGTTAATATTAAATGAGCTACAGTTTCTGTAAAAATAGTTTCAACTGCTATTGTAGATTGTTTTTATGATATAAACATTAATATGCGTTACAGAAAATATTGTAAATTATTCGCTTTTCTTAAGTAAATTTTTAGCTTTAAAGTTAGCTATAAAATTTACCTTCTTTTTATCCATATTTACAATTACAAAATATTAAGTAGATCCACATGAATCGCTGCTGAAAAGGCAAGTCGGTTTGTGAATACCTTCGCAAGGATTATGCCTTATCATGGAGGGCCCAGACAGTGCCGACGCAGGCTCCTATCTACAGTTATTAGCTCTATGATACTCTACGCAGACCCTATATGGACAGAAACTACGGTGATTGAGGTATATCGTCCAAGCGGACTTTGAGTCTCTAGAGCTTTCTGTACCCTCTCGTATGACGATGTCTGTGTTTTCGCTAAGGTGCCGCCTTGAGATGGATGAAAGAGCCAGAATATATCATCGTCGACGATAGGGAAATGTAATCCATCGGCTCACCGTCAGCAGGGAGGATAGAAATAAATGGCGATATGGCAGCGATACCGAGATTTATCGATTAAAGGAAGATGGACTCATCATCTGATTCCTGACAATGCCACATGGAACGGAAGAGTACATATAAAAGCGGATTACTATATGGCCCGATTTCTCGGGCCTACAGGGCATGGAAGTTGATGCGACATGCTCTAATTATCGGCCCAGAATCGAGAATCCGGACCATGTTTTATTCCACTGTCCACGCTTTACCGGAAAAAGGAACGAAGTGGAGAAAATAATCGGTGAACAGCTATATCAGAAGCGTATCATGACACAAATGATAACATCCCGATTAATAAGGAAGCTCCGCCAGGAACAAAGAATGAGAGGATAATAATATCTATTATTCTAATCTATATAGGATAATAGACTTGATGTCAATCTACTCCACAATCAATTAATATCTGAAAGTGGTCCAATTTGGAGTCATATTTGAAGATCTTCTAGTGGAATATTTCCGCAAAAGATCTCTGAACCTCAAAATTAAGTTCCGTAAGTCCAAATAGTTCTTATATTTAATTTACCATTAACGTACTAAGGGGTAGTTTTCTCTTGGCAAAAATTTAAAGTTATGTCACCATTCTTCTGTTAATTTACTTTCACTCTACTATCTAGATCATAAATTATCAGAAACTCTGTAGGAATTTGTATGGTTGATATATTTCTGAGGATTAAAAGGATATCATAGGTATAAAATGGGATCAAAGATTATGCCTTGTGGGAACGTAGCTGACATGGAATATATTTTTGAGAATTTATGTAGTGAAATGACGTTATAATAAAATGTGAATTTATAATAAGATAGTATATAGAAGTAAAAAAGCTTTCAAGTTTCCAAAAGAGTCCCTGATTAAAATCTAAGATAATCAAATTAAAAATTTATAAATGACCGTCGTTAGTAAAAACTAAAACTCAAAACTCCGACGGTTTACCATAAGTCATAATGCATTTTAAATAACAAACATTTTATAAACTCTCCCAGTCGGAAAAGGTTTAATATCTTCGTTCTAAAATCATAAAATCAGATTTATTGAATCTTCATTTATTATCTTAAATAAATAAAATATAAAAACCAATGCAGATATAACTAATAAAGATTCTTTCCCAAAAAAAAAAAACAAACAGATAACATAACATTGAAAAGATATTCTGCAGATAACATCATAACTATTTAAATTTTTTGGAATAAATGGAAATTAGCTACCGCTGCTGGGGGTGGTAAAATGCATAATCAAACCGAGAATTATTTGGTAGCAAATTTAAAATCTTTGTTTCGAAATCAAATTCCGCCTACTTTTGGCAAAACAGACAGCACAACTATCAAAATCATGAATATCTTATATACAAACTAACTAAGAACCTTGCAATGTAAGCCATTTGGAAAAATTTAAAAATCTTAAATCCGCCACGAACTTATATCCTGAGGGTGATGTTCGAGAACTCGCCCCATGAATACTTGGATATGCTTAGAACTTTTTTGAATTTGCATGCTTTTGAAGGAGGTTTCCCCACGGATCTTATTACGAAAATTTTTGTATAGTTGAATTTTTTTTATTTGTGAGTAGCGTTTTTACTCCTTTTAATTGCATATAAATTAATTCAAGGAATCATCGTTGTGTGCGGGATATGATATGTGTAAGCCAAGAGATAAGAAATTTTCACCTTCAGCATGTGCCAGAGTCACCGTTCATCATGACAGCAACCAACAAGAAAGTGTAGACTAATGCAAAAAAAAAACGGTCAGTCGGCAGGCTAACATTTTTATAAGCACTTCTTTTTCACAAAAAACCTCTACCGGATTTACACGCCAAAGTGGAGACAAATATTCCCGACGGCTATGCGAGAAATATCTTAAGACGGTTGCTGTTTATCTACTTAAGAACAAGCAATACCATCGTTTCGAAGATTGTATAGATCATTTCGACGGAATCTAAACACGATATACTACCGCCGCCAAAAATCTAAAATCAAGCGGATGTTGGGGTAATTTTTTGAATTTTTGAATTTCTTAAAAACTCTACGAAAAGTGCTTTTTAATTATATGACAAGCTATTGATCAGATGACGCCGAAACCAGACAATAAAATTATTGACTTAAATTACTATCCGATTCGAAGGAACTGTTCTTATACTCGTATTGGGTGGGTTTATACGGGGTCGAACAGGGATTATTCGACTTTTCAGTAGATCAGAAGGTAACCGCAACACCACATACTCGTACCACATAAAAGTTGTATTTATCAGAATTATAGGCGGAAATAATAGAACGTTGACATTAAAAGTTTCCACTATCGAACCAGTGAGTTTTAGTACGAAAAACGGAAGTAAACATTTTGAAGGATGGCAAAGTATTACTTGTCGGTCGGGAGAGAAACATTTTCCACAATTAATTACATTGGTTTATCTTGCACCGCAAAACTATCAATTTTTCTTTATTTCTATTTGTTCAAATTTTCGCATAACTACAATAATTATTAACCTAAGCATATAAGTTATAAAACCGTAGACTTTGAAATATTTTTAAGATTACGTCATTGATTATATGATTTTCAAAAAAATTATGTCTGTTTTTTTTTATTTGTAGTTTAATATGTTTTTTGACCTTTAAGATACACGAAGTATTGGGAGGAGTAGATTGTACTCGATTAATAATAATTTTATCAAATAACGGATGCTTTTGTATTAAAGAAGAATAATCAAATATTACCACAAGTAGGTTATTGGGATATTAGGGATTTTATGAGGTATTCGAGATTATCTGAAATAGTCGAAATTACCTAATAGAGAAAATTTATCAACAATATCAGAGGTGGTTGAAATAAATCCATATAAAAAATACTGTCAATGAAATTTTTTTCAAGATTAGTCCTTAAAATTCCGCAATTAATATAAAAATGTTTAATAAAAACTTGCTAATTCAGACAATCGCATGAACAGAAAGGATTACACAAGATTCAATTTTTAAAAAATCAATTGAAATTAAATTAATAAATGTTAAAAGTATTCACCTTTTAGAATAAAATTTTAAAAAAGAAAAATTAGTACTGAAACGCATTGATCTAAGCGCCAGGACACTAAAGGCCATATGGTGAGAAAGGATATAAGGAAATTCAAGTAGAAATGGAAAGGAATGGTATCTTTTGGGATTTAACGTAGGACCATGCCTCGAGTTCGCAATCTTGGTGGGATTCGAGCTCACAACCCCTTGAATGGTAGTCTAGCACGCTAACGACTGTGCTCTCGCGCCGGCCAATAATTTAATAATTTACAAAAAGAACCAAGAAAAGTATCTCCGGACAGCATGTATATAAAGTATCTAGGATATGTGGCAGGGGCCATGATACAGCGCAATTTTATAACAATTCTTAATTTTATTTATGAAGACGTAGCCTTTCATAAGTAACCAAATTTCTTCTTTGCAGGTAATTACATTTAAAAAAAAGTACAAAGCAAATTTAAAAAACATTAAAACAACTAATTTGTAAGGTTATGGAGACTTAACATCCGTCAAAGTTTGTTCTCTTCGAGGTGATTTTTTAATCTTGGGAATCAGGAGGTAGTCATAAAAAATCCTTTTTCTGACATATCTACAATATCCAATCTAATGCCAAGAATCTTTTTTCTGAGCTTTTTAAAGACTACTAATCAGCTTCAAAAGTTAATCGATAGTCTGACCTTACAACAGCCCTCAATCGATCTACATTTTTATCAGTTTTTGGTGCTGAAGGCCGCCTTAAATGAACATTGTCTTCCAATGTTTCTCGGCTCACCAAAAATGTTTTATGACACCTAGTGTGTTGGTATAAACTAGTAAAACTAGTGCTGTTAACAAGAAATATTCCCCATAGGCTCATTGCAACTTTTCGCAGATTTACCAGGCAGAACACAAACTTTGATGGCACGTTGTTGCTCCAAATTTCGCTGTTCCATTTTCCGTAACGTACAATAAAAATACAACTTCACTCATCATGCTCTATAGGATTACGTGGTTACCAAACAATGCTAAAGCTTGTACTACACGTCTAAAAGGGACTAACGTACAAGTTCTATGGGGGGTATAATGCCCTACTGAAACCAAGTAAACTAACAGATTAAAACTCTGGTAGTAGGCTTCTACTAGGCCTTCCAATTCCCGTCAAGACCCAGGCACATCAGGAACATAAGAAATTTTAAGATCATAATGTATAAGTCTACTTCGAAACTAAAAGGGGCATCAACAGTTTGACGGGATAGATTCGACGGAAATTGAATGATTTCGTAAAATCCCTATTCTAGTCTTTACGTCTATACTGGTTTTAATAGAGTTTTGTAAAAAATTATTTTATAAAAGTTTGTCAAAAGTCAAAGCAGTTGACGGTATTGCCTGTATAGTTTTAGGGTTTTAAGTTTTATGTGTATATATCATTTAAAACCATTTAAAAGTTGCATTTTAAAATGTAAATAAAAAAAAAACTAGTATTTATTTTTTTAAATTTCCAGTTTTATTAGAAAGATTGAACCTTGAAATTTAAGAATGAAACACAACATCATTTAAATAACAGCCACGGCTGGCCTTACAGTACCCCATTCGCTCGACCCAATTTTTCAGTACATTTTCGATTGTTTGGGCCAGTATCTCTTCAATCGCAACTTTGATTTCGTGTTTCAAGGCCTCAATTGTCTTTGGATGGCTTGCGTAATATTTATCCTTAACGGCTCCCCACAGAAAATAGTCCAACGGACACAAATCACAGTTCCGAGGCGGCCAATTGACATCAGAATTTCGGCTGATTATTCGGTTTTCGAAAGCAGTGCCCAAAAGTTGGATTGTTACGTTAGCTGTGTGGCAAGTAGCCCCGTCCTGTTGAAAACAAATGTCGTCCATGCCATTTTCTTCAACTTTTTGAAACAAAAATTCGTTGACCATGCCACGATAGCGCTCACCATTGACCGTAACGGCGGCTCCTTCATCGTTTTCGAAGAACAACGGGCCAATGATGCCTCCAGTCCAAAGTCCGCACCAAACCGTGACTCGTTGTGGATGCACCGACTTTTCCATGCTGATGTATGGATTTTCTGAGCCCCAGATACGACAATTTTGTTTGTTGACATACCCACCGAGGTGGAAATGGGAGCCTCATCCGAAAAGATGATTTTTCGGTAAAAATGCTCATCTTCACATCGGATGGTTTTGCGGCTTTAGTTGTTGGACTAATTGAACTTTGTAAGCTTTCATACCGAGGTGTTTGTGCAAAATTCTCAACAGAGAAGTGCGAGAAATGTTCTATTCCTGAGAACGGTGACGAGTTGATGTTGATGGATGATCACTGACACTTTCAGCAACGGCGGCAATATTCTCGGTCGTACGCACTGTCTTAGAGCGGGAACGAGTTGCTTTGGCAACCAACAAACCAGTTTCGCGAACTCGTTTCACGAATTTGTCCACAAGTTGACGTGATGGCATTCGATATTTGCTCATTTTTTTTTTAAATTTGTCACAGTTTGAGTTTAAGACTCACCACTTTGGAATTAAGTTCTCAATATTTCCCTTTAAGTGTATGGATTACCATTTCGTCAAATTCAGACTTTCAACTAACAATCTGTCAATTCGTGATGACATTTAACACTCAAGTACTTCAAATAAATAGTGGTTCAAAATGCAACCGCTAGATGGACCACCCTATATAAGTCCAGAGATTTAGCGTTTTATGGTATGGCGTTTGTTCAATTTTTTTTCTACTTGGTAAACAATTTTGGGAGGAATTGGATTTGGATTTAGGGAATTTTTGTTAGATACAAAGCAGGCTGTGTTATCTGCAAATGTAACGGATACGGGAGAGATACTCAAAAGTTCAATGGATTCATTTATGTGGAAGTGCCGGTTTAAAAGAAATGATTTTAGAACTAGGTAATAGGTGAAAGGAGAGATACTCTTGACTTGCCACAGTAAGCTTGACTTATATGTAAAAACACACTGGTACAATACTCACTCTATGCTTTTTAAAGGGGATGGAATGAAACATAATTTATTGTCATGCTGGGTAGGATATACGAGGGTCGTTCAATAAGTCCTTAGAAAAAGATGGAAAAAAACTTTTTTTTTTAAAAAAAATTTTAATATTTTTCAACATAATTTCATTTTAGCTCTATACACTTTTCCAACTGTTTTTCCAAAATTTTTATCCCGTCCAAAAAATAGGATTTCGGAAGTTCTGCAAAATACTCATCCGTTTGAACAATGACGTCTTCGTTGGAAGTGAACCGTCGTCCGCCAAGCCATTTCTTCAGATTGGGGAAAAGAAAATAGTCACTCGGGGCCAAATCTGGCGAATAAGCGGGATGCTGCAACAATTCCATTCTCAATTCCACAATTTTGGCCATGGAAACAGCGCAGGTGTGCACACGCGCATTGTCCTGATGCAAGAGGATTTTTTTTTCTTCAGATGGGGGCGTTTCTCTTTGATTTCCTCGCTCAACCGTTGCAATAACGACGCGTAATACGCTCCTGTTATTGTTGTTCCTTTTTCCAAGTAGTCGATAAAAATGATGCCCTGCGAATCCCAAAAGACCGTAGCCATTACCTTGCCGGCCGATAGCACAGTTTTTGCCTTCTTCGGAGCCCGTTCACCCTTGAAAATCCACTGTGATGATTGTCTCTTCGTTTCTGGAGTGCAGTAGTGTATCCAGGTTTCATCCACAGTGACATATTCTCCTCTGAGAGCAAACGCGGCACTCATCTTGCCGAAATTTTTTTCACAGACAATTTTTCATGCAAAATTAAAGCGACTGTACCTTTTGATATGCCTGTGGCCTCAACTAATTCGCGCACTTTAATTCGCCGATCGTTCAAAATCAGATCGTGGATTTTGTCGATGATTTCAGGAGTAGACACTTCAACTGGGCGACCTGAACGATGTTCATCTTTTGTGGATGAACGGCCACGTTTAAATTCATTCACCCAATTGTAAACCGTCGCAAGCACAGGTGCAGATGTGCCATGAACTGCATCCAACTCGGCTTTGATTTCTTTCGGGCTTAAGCCTTTCAAATGGAGATGTTTGATGACAGCCCTAAACTCGCTTCTTTCCATTGTTATGCACAAATAAATGTCGTTAACTTTAATCGACGATAGAAATTGACCTACGCTATGGATCGAGCTGAAATTTAGACAGCTTTCCTGTCGATAATGGGATTTACAAAAAAAATTTACCGACACTACGAGCGCAATTTCTCGGATTTTCTAAGGACTTATTGAAGGACCCTCGTATCTCCTTCTTGAATCTTCCTTTCTTAGAGATTTTGTACAGAATTTGTAGGAGAATAATCCGTTTATATCCATTAGATACACGGGCCTGCAGAATAATTTTAATGACTAAAAATAAGCGGAGAATCGGTCATAATTTTGTCTAATAACGAAGACTTTTGCTCTTTCCATAGTCGAAAGTTTTGTTTATTGAAAATAGTTTTATAAAATTGCTTCGAAAGCAGTGGATGCTTTAAAGGGAAAACTTATTTTTAAGAGAATAGTCAGTTCTGTTGTGACTTTAGTAGAATATTTTTTGTTTACCATAGTATATCTTCATATGGAGTAAGTTTCTACAAGGTGATCAGCAATTATTTCTACTTTTCTGTCAAATTTTTGTAAATGCGCTGTTTTCTTATAAGATAAAAGTTTCGTTGTTGCTGCTCATAATTTTCTCTTTTTTTAATGTGATAAAGAATGCATATTGACATTTCGTCATGCAGCTCTTTTTGTAGTTAACTCAATTTTTGCTTATCACTGGGCATTCTTATCTAAAACAGCTGCTCCTATTTTTTTATATAATATTAAAAAAAGTGAATTAAAATACTTAAAAAGAACTACTTAGATTTTTAATCTATTACATAATAAATAGAGTTTTTGATTAAATTTTAAGCCGTTCAGTTTGAATGTGGTATACGTTACTTTTTCAAAAGTAATAGAGTTAATAATAACATTAATTATAATTTAATTGTTTAATTTGATAGTAGCGTACGTCGCTGTACTCAGGATAGAATTAATATTTTATTAAAAGTGCGATAACTGTGTGTAAAGTGTTATTTAGAATTATATGTAGTAGTGTTTAAAAATCTTTGATCTATATTTGTATAAGAAGGAGAGAATAATGCAGTTTCGGAAATTATATTATAGTGCTATAATTAACATTATTTTATATGATTTTATCAGGCAGTGAATCACGTCAAACATCCTTATCTTAGTAATGGAATTACACGGCTTTCGAAGCGCATTTGTATTTTATAGAAATATTTCCTATAATGCGAAAAATCGTTAACCCCAGAAAAATACATATGAGAGTGATTCTATTAGATGAAAAGGCAACTTACATTGAGTTATTAAAAAAAGAAAACAGCACAAATGACCCCATGGTCATCTCATCGTTAATGCAAAAGAAGAAATAATATAAGAAATAGTGGTGAAAAATAGTTTTCCCAACAAAATTATAGTTAAGTCTTGTTCTTTGAAAAATTGTTGAGATAAAATAAGTTCTTTCTAATCGGCACCTCATCTTTGATAAATTTTTGAAAGCAAAATTTGTTGTTAAATACTACATTTAAACAAGAAAATAAAATGAGAAAATTAAGGAGCTACGAAACAAAACCAAAACAGTACCAATTTTATTATTGTATTTGTCATATAAAAATATTATCAAGACGATTGCAAAAAAAAATTGTCTGGATATTTTCAACGTCTTACGAAGGACGACTAGCAAATACTGCAAAACGATATATTCCTGGAGAATAAATGCGTGGAAAATCTGAAAATACAATAAGAATCTGTCAAAGAGTACATTTATAGCTTTTCTGCCTTTACTAGCCATTACACAAGTCCTATAAGTGAATAATTTAATTAGTCCAACTGATGACAGTACACTTCAGAATTGATCGCTGTGTTGCTCGGTGGAAGCTCTGTCCACCAAATAAATAGCATAACCTTTTTTTGATGAATATTGGCTTTCAAAATGCTTTGAGCCGGTACATCTTTTCTACTCCAGGATCTTTTGCGCTTAACATTGTTGTAGACAATCCATTTCTCGTTCCCAGTGATGATACGATCATTTTCTTGGCGTTTGAGAAGCAAATCACAAACGTCATTGCGACGGCACAAATTTTTTTCCGTAAGAAGATAAGAAACCCATATGTTGAGCTTTGAGATAAAACCTAGCCGTATCAAATGATCATGAACGATCGTTTTCGATAAATTTAATCTTTCAGCGATCTCACAAGTTATTATTCGCCGGTTTGCATCAATTAATGCCTTTATAGTGTCTTCATCAGCTTCAACTGGCCTTCCAGAACGTGGTATATCTTCGAGATCAAAATTGCCGGATCGAAATTTTACAAACCAGTTTTGGCACTAGCCCTCACTTAACACATTTTCTCCATACACATCGGATAATTTTTTTCTTGCTTGAACAGCATTTTTATCTTTTCTATAGTAAAAAAGTAAAATATGCCAAAAATGCCTATTTTTCACTTTTCACTTTCTATATTTAAAAGGGTATCAACCACAAACTACTATGCAGAATCAATATTAGTAGAAACCAAAAACTACTATGCGCAAGCCTTGCTATGTCAGCTGTCAAAATACATATGATTATGCGGCTTAAGTGTGAAGTTGGTTGTAAAAAAATACAATTAAGTCCTCTGTTGGGAAACAACGAAATTACTTTCCGGACAACCCAATAATTGGCTATCAATGGATACGATTTTTTCATGATATTCCCTATAAAAATTTTATAAGCTAACTTTAGATAAAAAAGAGAAATTTGTCACAAATCCACCTAAATAGATCCTTTATACGCTGCTGTTCGTCCTCTTACTTCAGCTAAATATACAGATATGATGGAATTGCTTAAAAAAAAAGTTTAAATTTTAAAAATAGTAATGATAACGATATTATATTGAACTGATATACTTTTATATGAAATATGTTTTAATTATGAATTATTTATAATTATGTATTTTTGTATTTAATGAATATTAAATTAAAAAATTCTTTAACAAATAAAAGTAAATCTTCTCAAACGTTGGTATCAATATTTTTAAATATCGTTAGATATCTCGATTTAAAAACAAAGAGAATTATACCACTTCCAAAATTAATGGCTCATTTATTATATTATATCAAATACGAAATACCAAAAAAAAAATAATTAAGAGTATTTACTCTTTACTCATTTGAATAAAATACTGTGTAGCAAACATTTCAATAATGCTAAAGCCAAGAATGTATCACAAATACTATTACTTATCTTATCTCTTTTTTGAGACATACCATCATAATAGTATGCTTATTTTCTTTTGAACTGATGCAAGTACAAACATTAAAACAATTATAAAAATTTGCATGTTTCAGTAATTAAAAAATTCAAAATTAAAAGTAAACTTTTATTATCAATAATAACTTCATTTACTTGCAGTTATGAAGTCGGAAATTGTATATATTCATACTATTAGTCATATTCATGTAAATGATGTGCCAATACGAACGTATCCCACGAATTCACAGAAAGCAATCTAATTACTAGAAATCCACCTGATGATTATACCAATCCCGAAGAGATATATTTGTTTACCTTTTCAATTTAACTACATTGGATATTCATAGTAAATATCGGGGTTTATCTAATTTTTTCTAAGCAAATAACTGAGGAAAGGTGTAAAATGTTAATAATTGATTTTAATTATTTTGTTATTATATAAAATTATTCTTTAAAATACTATCAGAAGTTACGGAAGAATTTTTAACAAAATTTCATAAGAAAATGGGATAGCCTTAAATGACTTAGAGCTATTAAAACAACTACAAGTATGTATACTAGTGCAGTTAAAAAACAGATACTCCTGAATAACATCGTCTGTTTGACCTAAAAATTTTTTTAAATAAAAAAACAAAAAGTAAATAACAGAAATCAATCTCTAAACTAAATTTCAAAATCATTTAACTAATGTTATCCTAAAATAATATATAAAATTAATACAATAATCATCCTAATAAACTATATCCCTAGCGGAACCAATGTTTACCTTCCTTTTTTTTGTTTCAGTTAAAGTGGCTCACCTGAGAAATTTTATATGGAAAATTAGTAAAACAAAAACGAAAGCATAATTATTGTAAATTTTGTATTATCATCAGTGAACATAACGTGATCATTTTATTTAAAAATTCAAATATAATTTTCTGCTATAAATCTATAAATTTTTGAACGTTTCAGAATATATTGGAATATCTAAAACTGAATTTAGCCTTTTATTATGTTAAAACATAATTGACCGAGTCTGGTGCGGGACGAAGAAATGGTGAACGGCATTAGATGTAAAAGGAAGCAAGCATAAGAGGAGCTAAAATGATTATCTTACTTATTATAAGGGTTTTTAATGATGATTTCTTTAAAAATAAATTGTATATACATAATTTTCGTTAGACGAACATGTTGCGAGTGTATGGTATGTTATGTTGTTGGAATCTTTTGCAAACTCAGTTAAATATCACAGTTACATCTTGGTCAATATGTTTACTTGGACGATTTTTCTTTCCCGTTTTAGGTAGGGTCTCTGTTCCTAATTATGACGAAATGATCTTCCATATGCTGAGATAATTTAAAAGTTATTATTTTGGATTTATATCTTACGAGTAACTTTGATAAAACACGTCCAATTTGCACTGTTCTGAAAATTAATCTAGACAAAAAAAAATACTTCCTGCATCAGTAATACTTTATCTTAACACTCAAGCTTTAAGAAATTATATTGGGCAGACCATATTGAGCGTGTTCACTTATATAAAAATTCCTTCCTAGTCGCAAATTATATGGTAAAACAAAACTATCCACAAAAACCAAAATTTCTCTAAATTCGGATTATTAGTTAGCCCAAAATTTTTTTTCTAAGTAGAACTTCTTATATTGCGGAGCTGTCAGACCCAATAATTCCTAATCCAACCCTTTTTTTAAACTGTTTTAAATATTTAAAATTATTTTATAAAATTTAATAATGTCTTAACTGTTCCCTCCAATTTACTATCCATCAGTTTCTTAAAGGAAGTCGGCAACGACAAGCTATTAGAGACGAAAACTTACGAAATGGCCTCATAGCCATGGCGCTTTAAGAATTGCCTTTAGCTTTTGCCTCAGAGACTTTAAATATAAATAAACCAAATACCTCAAAAATACCAAACCCACTAACAGTATCTAGTCGATAAAGCAAATTGCCACTAGATTTTCAAATAAATGAAAAGCATTGGACCAAGACTACTACTCTAAGGCAGACCACAGTCAAGAATCGATTTTAGAATTATAATAATATAAAGGAAAACGTAAGAAAAATTTTCTCCACACAAATTTTTCTAAAAATAATTTCCTTTAATAAAATACCTTTCAAAGAAAAAGTCTATAATATAAAATAGTTTTCAAAAAAAAGTCTTCCGTAATTAGTTTTTATAATAAAATTTGGATTAAACTATTAATTGTAATAAATTTTGCTTTTTTATTATTAATGATTAGCAATTTTCTAACATAGTTTTTAATATTCATCAATATAACCACATTTCGCCCGAACAACTGCTTTGTAAACCATTTTTCCAGAGTTTTTTGGAATAATTTCATTCCGACTTTCAAAAAGATTTCTCCAGTAGTCCTGTAGCTTTACACGCCGCTAGTTTTCCTGCTTGTTTTCCTGCTTGCTACCGTGCTTTCCGAGGTGCTGGTTGTGGTACTTGGATTGACGTCAGTACTTGTTCTGCTGCAATTTTTCTAGCTAGATTTTAGAAATAGAACCGGTTCTATTTTTAGTGCTAGTTTTGCTGCTGGTTTTAACATAACCAATGAGAAAACATTATCCTTTCATGCGATCTCCATGAGCAAATGATCCATGCATATTTACATTCTAACGGTCACTGCGCAAGCATCAAAACTAGCTAGAAATCAACCTTTAAAACCAGCATCTTGTGTAGCCAACATGCATAAAAACTAGCAAAAAATCAAGCTGCAAATCTAGTAGGCAAATAAGCATGAAAACTACGATCATGTATAGACGGTTTTAGCTTTTTAATCCAATGTATCCCATAAATATTCGATTGCAAAAAGATCTGCATTGAAAGATAAACCACTGCCCAAAAATTTCATTCTCGAAGGAATATCGTGCATCTCAAATATATCCCTATAGTTCTCCATTGTACCTTTTAGTCTTATTCTAATAAAGATTCCGTTTTAAAAGTTTGTAATGTTATAAATTAGAAATATATAAGATATTTCTAGGGTGGCGAAAGTTGAAGGAAGTAAGGTAAAAAAAAGAAAGGAAGGGAATGGCCATACAGTTCTAGAAGAATGCGGCCAATTGCGACTGTGCTGAAACGGTACCTTCACAGCAAACTTTAGATATTTATTGCGACGTGAAAATTTAAGTGCGGTTTTATTAAATTTTAAATACTTTATGAACAAGTCAGTATAAATTAACACATTTGCATAAATAGTTTTATTCTTCACGATAGCAAATAGGAAGTTTCTAATTTTGAATACAAAATGTTTCGTGAAAGGTTATTTTGCAAGTGTGCAAATTTTTGTGCCAGTTCTTTTATAATCTAAGATCAAAACCAAAAGTAAACCGTCTGGTTGCCAATTTTTGACAGCAAGTAATGACGCTTCCCGGTGCGAGAAGACGACGTACGGTGCACGCAGATGACAAATATTGAACATGTGCGGGAGAGTATGCAAAAAATTCCAGAAACATCAGCAAGCAGACGCAATTTAAGCTATCATAGAATTTTGGGTTGTGTAAGAATTGACGATGGCAGACTACCAGCAGCTGCTTGATTATACCATTTATTTGTTCACAATTTGATAATGAGTGATGAAGCCAATTTTGAATGAAATGTTTTCGTAAATAAGCAAAATTATAACATATGAGCTATGGAGCGACAATTACACCCACTTAAGGTGGTATTTGGTGCGGTGTATCGTTGGAATGGATCATGGGCCGATATTTCTGTAAAAATGAAGACGGTGTCGCAGTGTTTCTATCAACAGTGTTCAATATCAATGGCTCTATTAAATGATATATTTAGCCTGTTATGACTGTTTTCTTTGGGGATAATAGAAAGAAAAAGTATATGTTAATAAGCCAAAAACCATCCCCTAATCAACAAAAAAACCATTTACAATGAAATTGAGACCATAACACCTGAAAATGGTTGCATAAATATTCATTAACTTACAAACTGAATTTTGTTTTAAGTTTCCTAATCAATATTTGTAGAAAAATTCCTCGTGAAATCTGTCAGTTTTCCTATAAAATGTTTGACTTTAAATCATTGGCTTTAAATGATAACGCAATGGCAACGCGTACAAATGCCTACCTACAAACAGAAACTTAACCGACTACAACGTGAACTGAATGTGGAAATTAAAAAGTACTATAATAGTATTTAAAAAAGTACTATAATGTCGAGTAGTGACAATATTTCTTTATGGGAAGCCACTCGTACAAAAGAACATCACACCCACAGAAACAAAATGACGGTAACTGGGCAAAAACAGACAAAGAAAAAGCTTGAGTATTTGCTAAACAATTGGTAAATACTTTTGCTCCACATGATGATATAGATATAGAAGACAAATCGCATACTAACAAAATTATCGAATACCTAATCTTTCCAGTCGCTATGAGACTTCCTCTCAAAAATTTTAAGCCCTCGGAAATTAAATCTACTATTCTGCGCCTTCCCAATAAAAAAGCTCCTGGTTATGATCTAATAATAGCTCCTATTCTGAAGCAAATTTCCCGCAAAGCTTTAGTTTTAATTATATACATTTTTAAGAGTATCCTGCGCACAACCTATTTTCCTTTTCTCTGTAAATTTACTATCATTAAAATGATTCCTAAACCAAATAAACCCGTTAATTCTCCTTCCTCCTATAGACCTATCAGACTCTTACCACTCCTTGTTAAGATTTTCGAAAAATTATTAAAACGACTCTACCCAGTCCTAGTTAGTGAAAAAATTATTCCTGATCACCAATTTGGCTTCCGATCTGAACAGTCCACCATCGCATTGTTGATCATATTGCATCCTCTTTTGAGAGGAAAGGATATTGCCCAGGAGTATTTTTAGATATCTCCCAAGCTTTTGATCGTGTATGGCATCCTGGACTCCTTTGGAAACTCAAGAGCTTTCTTCCTTCAACATACTACCTTATCATAAATTCATATCTCTCCCAATGTCATTTCCAAGTTGCAATTAACTCAGAATCCTCGGAAATATATCCTATTCTAGCCGGAGTCCCACAAGGCAGTGTCATTGGTACCATTTTATATAATATTTATACCCATGACATCCCATCTGATCCAAATACTATCATTACTATTTATGCAGACGATATGGCCATACTTGCTACCCATACCAATCTTGACATAGCTTCCAATAATTTACAATTCCATATACGCAACCGTCAATCCTAGTTGATAAAATACATTATTTGGGACTTCACCTGGACAAGAGATTAACATGGAACCCATATACTAGACGAAAAAGAGTTGAATCTAACAGACGTTAACTAGAACTTCTTAGACTACAGGACGAATGCTCGAAACTAACAATCAAAAGTAAACTTCGAATCTACAATACAATTATAAAACCAATTTGGACATATGGAATTGAACTTTGAGATTCAACGAAATAAGAAGTCCAGGTCTTATAATCCAAGATATTCCGTAAAATTGTTGATGCACCCTTTTATGTTCGTAACAACGTAATACATCGTGATCTGAATGTTCCCTTTGTTCAGGACCTGTGCATTTCCCTCCCGTTTATCCTATCATCATAATCCACTTGTGGGAGAATTGGCCTGTTTTACCCTCCCCGGAAATACTCATCGGAGACCTAACAGACAATGGCTAAGAGATTTTCTAGAGGAATCTAACTTCCATTAGTTGGAGAAATGTCTATTGGTGTTTACTTCCACTTCATGATGAACAAAACTTTAATTAAATATTTATTTAAATCAATACAATTGTACTTGCAGATGAAAAAAAAATCATTAAGTTTAAAACTGACAATTGAGTCAAACTGGAATTTATTTCTTAATTAAATACACATGAACTTTTTAAAACGATTATGAGATACTTAATCCTCCTAGATAATTTATTTTGAAAATTATTTGTGCACATGCAACTACTCGTATAGTAAAGATCATAGAAAGTCAAAATATATAATATGTTCTCACCTGTTTTAAGATATAAAATTTCTACATAGTCAATTACGGCAAATAAATTCAGTAATGCCTGGAGAAGACCAGAGAGAAAACTACGGCAAACGGTACCATTTATTTTTTAATATTGGGGAAAAAAAATTTCTTCGCATATCATGTTCGATAATAAACGTTGAATTTTAAATAGGAGATTGGAGATGTTTTTTTTAGATGTAGGCGCAATAGCCCCTGGGTTATTTCACATAAGCCCATGTAAATAAGTATCTTCGAATACGTTTAAGACAGAGTATATACCCTCATGTGGAAAGAAGATAAACACAAAACGGAATGTGATCATTTTCAGTTTTTTAGTACATGACCAGTAGCTTCATTTGATCTCACCTAAAATCTTTGTACATTTTTAAAAAGTATCTTGAAGAGAATATTTTTGAAAAATGCTAATCGAATTTGTTAGCAGTCAATATTAGCAGACAGTAAATATTTTAGAACACGATGTCGATATGTTCGCTTGCCTGTCGGTTTTCAGATTATCAAAACAAAGATGAATACTAACAGAGCAGTCGTCTACATGCCACTATATAACTAGTAATTATAAATTTTAAATTATAATTACTCTCTTATCGCACTATCAGTATCGGCGCACATTTACCACAGGAGTAGTTCGAAGAACAGGCGTAGCTGGCAGGAAACGGATCAGCACCAATGATCATCAATAGATAGAAGATAGCGGAAGATACAATTTCTATCTTGAATGCGAATTTCTAAAAAAAAAAAATACTCTTAAACGGTTGAATGTGTTTTAAGAAAATTTTTGTTATTAATAAGGAAAAAATCCGACTTTCTATCTTAAAGTCTTAGGATTTCTCGATCAGAATTTTTGGGGGATTTTTTAATCAGAATTTTTGACATCACATTTAATAAATATAACACCTACTATCTATCCACACCAAAACTAAAACTATTTCGCTAAGAATTTTAGTATAAAAACTGCAGATAAAATCGCTGCAGTAATAAAGCCAGTTTTTTTTTAAAGTTTTCCACTCGTCTTGTTAATATTTCAAACTTTTCTCCACTGACATTATTAGTTTTTTTTTTTTTTAAATTTTTTTGTTGTTGTATTTAACCAAGGAAAATATAAATTACCACCTGAGGGATATGTCTGTGAATAATATGTCTTTGGCATGTATTCAGGTGTTGTGTAATCTTTTTGGATGGAAGCGCTTGTTTTCCAACATTTTACATTTAGCATTTTGCCAATACGGGTACACGGGTAAGTGCTATGCAGTCGAAGAGTTTAAGTGGCAATGTTCTCAAATAGTGCCGCCCAACCAAACATTTTAAGTCAAATAAAATATTATCATTGATCTCCGACAGGATAACAGCTATTCCTTATGCAAATATAGTGCAGTTCGGTAGCATGTTTCTATGCAAATTCGAATATCATTGGCAGCAGTAACATTTTGCAGTTGTACTCTTCGGGTGTACAGGTTCATGTGGTGGAGTTATTGCAGTCCAGAATAAATCGACTGAATTTAGTAGCCAGCAATTATGTAGGTGTTTGCAGTATTTCCGATTTAATGAACAAACACTTTCGGCAGACAATCTAATATACCATTTTTATGAATAACAATAGAACGTTATATGTGCATAGGCTTGGAATTGGTACCAACAAACTGGGTTGACTCCAATTGGGCAGTATGATTAATTGTTGCGGTGTACTAAGTTAAAATGGTTCTTATTTCGATTTGGAGTCAAAATGCACTATTATTTTGGCTTTGGGAGGCAATTTTTTTTGCATTAGAAATTAATTCTCGTTTTGAATTACGAATATTTTTTATTGTTTTTATTAATTTATAATTATTTTAAGATACACAAAACTTATTGAAAATACTTCAAAAAACTCTATAAATTTTTTTTTTCTTTAAAAAGCTATTTTTCTTTAAATAGCTTAAAATAATCGAGATTTTTAAAGAAAGCAAATTTCTTTAAAAATCTCGATTATTTTAAGCAATTTTCTTTAAAAATCTCGATTATTTTAAGCTATTTATACGAGTTAACAGGGTGTTCGTTCTAAAGATAAGCTCAAATCTTTTTTTTCAAATAATTTTGGAATGGGTAATAAAAAACTACGATTTGATTGGCCAAAATCGTTTATATAGACTTGGGTTATATGTGTATGTATTGAAAATAATATTAACTTAATACCCACCTCTGCCCAACAAGCAGATGCACTACTCTTTTGAAAAAGATATCTTTCAACACGTTTTCACACATTTGAGGGTTATTTCAATTTTTTATAGATTTTGTAGCATATTTTTTTGAAATATTTCAATTCTCTCAGATAACGATTAGCGTAGACCTACCTAGATAGAAATTGGGAGCGGTTAAGTCTATGATATGACACAACTGAGAAAAAGTTTTTGCAACAAATTTATTTTATTTTTATAAATTAATATTATCCTCTTCAAAGTAGTACCCTAACGCAGTTATACATCGGCAGGGGTGTTTCCACTTTTCATAGCAGTTCTGGAAGGATCCAACTGGAATTGCCTTTAGTTTCTCGGTTACCAAAAGAGGTTGAAATTTAAACTGCGCATGCTCATAGAAATACTGACCAATGACAGCCCAAATACAGTCACTCTACGAGGGTGTAAAGTTTCTTCGTGAATTGCCTCTGGATTTTCAACGCAGCCGCTCAAGTCAAAATGCGCTTTGTCACTCATTATCAGTTTCCTGTAAAAATCAGGGTTTTGTTCGGGAAGCACTAAGTCCCGTAAGGGGGTCCCTTATGGACAAATGTTCAAAAAATGAATAATACCAGAAGTGGCCACAAGTCTTGGCAAACCCGCGGTCCAAAGCCAACCTAGCAGTGCCTAGGAAGTTATGAGATTTTTTACTGTAGCTCTTTGAGTGGGAGTACCGACCAAGTATTCTTTACTTGGTCTTGAAACACACTGTGTTTGATCCGAGAGATGACGTGCCTTTGAATAATATTTTCCCTGTGGAACATCACAAAATATAGGAGCGATATCTAAGAGTTCATTGGATAAGGTGCCTTTGGCTGAAACGTGGTGGTTATGATTTGATATCTACATCGTGAGTAAAGCATTGGGACTGTTGATGAGGGATATTAGTTATTCCGGATGCTAGCACTGCATATGATAGTAGAAGTTTAGGTAGGCCTTGCTACAAATTTAGGGTAACTAGCTTGTAATTGGTTACTGACTATTAGCAACGGTTGTACCTATGGTAACTGGAGCTGGTCAGGAGCTAGTTGAAAGTTGGATTGAGCGAGCTTGGTTTAACCATTACAGGTACAGGTCTGTTTTGCGCTGATTGAGCGGCTCTAAATCCCGACGGTCGAATTCAACCCGGGTTATTATGTTTCCCGATAGGTATCCATGCCTAGGCGGCCTCTTCTGGGGGAACGATAAAACTATGATCAATACCTCTCAAATCTGAAGCGGCCTAGCAGTGCCACGAAATTACAAGTTTCCTAACTGAAGCTCTTAAATGCACTTTAGAAGTAAAAAGTGGCAGCATGAGGATCGCCAGCCCCACGATAGTTCGTTTGCCTTATCCGGCCAAGGTGAGAAGCCTTTGGCCGAAATATGGTGTCTGTGGTTGCCACCTTATCGCAGGTACAGTCTTAGGACTAGTGCTGAGACACGGCATTATCCCGGGTGCTATCACTGCAGATGATAGTAGAGGTTTTAGGTAGGCGTTGCTACCAACAGTTAGGGTAACTAGCTGGTGAGTGGTTACTGACCAGATTAAGAAGATGAGAAAGATGAAAAAGACGATGTAGATGATGAATATGATGAAAAATATGGTAAAGAAAAGGAACCTATCGTTGAAGCTTTGCAATGTGGGTGAAGTCGTTCCTTAAAGTAATTAAAGATAGGAAGATGAAGTAGATGGCAAAGATAGTGTAGAAGTGAATAAAAGAAGAAAACAGGGAATCTGAGAGAATGTACCATGCATGAAGTGGTTGGATTTGACCGAACTGTGTTGTCGATTGAGATGCGTGCAACTACTTGGATCTAGTCAGCTTAGCTGACCAAATCCACAATAGACAGATTTGTTTGCGCGTTGATTGAGCGTTTTTACTATCAAAAATAACCCGTGGTATTATGTCTAACGATAGATATGCCACTGTAAATAACAGAATTATTTTGTATAGCACTAAGAAATTTTGTATGCCCATAAATGCAAACGTTTCGAGAATGATTAAATTATTGTACTTCATGACTTGTGGAGGCTTCCCGATATATTTTCCGGTACCGCAGCAATATTTTCGGTTCAGTGTTATGTTCTACGATGGCCAGAGTTCGCTTTACTGAATTATGTTCCAGTAAACGTAACTCTGTATTATTAAGTTACTATTAACAAATATTTAAAATAACATTTTCATGCCAAATACATTATTTTCCAGTACTTATCTTTAACCTTTTTAATTGCATGGTCGAAAAATATAAAGTTTTCTATAAAAAACTTCACAACTTTGTCTGCTTCTAGCGCATTGTTTCCATAAGGTTTCTCTCATATTTTAAATAATATTTGTCACCGATTAAATAGGGTACCTATTCCCAAAAAAAAATTCAATATTTTCTCGAATAGCCTACCCGCACACTTCCCCTTCACGAACAAAATTTCTTTCCAATTTTTTTAAATTATGCAATTTTATTACATTTAATATTCCCTTACCAATATTTATCAGTGATACTTTTAAATTTGATATTAAAAACTTTCATGGGCTTTTTAGTGGAATTACATGAATTTTTTCTCTAGTAATTTTAAGATATTAAAAAGTTTTATTAAAAATTTTACCAAAATCATTTGTAATGAGAAGTAAAATTAGTCAACTTTTCGAGGTAAACTTAATTTGTTCCACTAGAAATAAAAAATATAGAAAATTTGCAAAATATTGTTTAACAAACCACATTTTAATTTTTTTTATAAATCGTAATTTCATAAAACTATAGAAAAGCAGCAACTATAAAAATTCGTGATACTATCGCAACAGAGTAAGTACTCCACCTTCTTTCTGATAGTACATAGTTTGTTCATGGAGCAATTAAAGCTATCAGCATCATATCCATACGAGCAATGTGGCCATCATGTTCATATATTCAATCAACCAGAAGCTGTTAATATGGGGATCGGTTTAGTTGGAGGAGCTTTAATCCATTGCGAAATGGATGCCTCCAACTTGCATGGCATTTAAGTCCACGTAAATAGTTTGTGTTCTAGGAGTGCTTCTAGGCAGTTGGTAATTTTATAATTGGCCATGATTAAGACACCTCGTAAATTGTGAATCGTAAATCATGTGGTATACGTTAAATTTCATTCTTGGTAAAATAAATTATAATTAAAGTATTAGAATTGGACAGACACAACGGAGAGAGTAACTCAACAACATACTAATTGGCTAACAAATAAGGTAGTTCGTCATATCATAATTGTTCATTAATAATTTATTGCTAATATTTACCATTAACAATATTCAATTTCACTTGGCTACCTATTTAAGATTCCAGTCTCTATTGCAGCCGATATGGTTAATTATAGCTAACTGAATTGGGATTAGATTATTTGCTTTGGATTATCATCAAATTTACATAAAACAAAGGAAATCTATTAGCTGTTTTTTTTATTAGAGAGAATTTGTCGGAAAGGATAAGTTTTTAGTAGAAAAAAGGACAAGTTAATGTCGGTTTGAATAGGATTTTTACAGATTTAATGCTTCTCGGAAGCCATAAACTTATTATTAAAAAACATTATTTTTATATAAGGTCTTAATAAAATTACCAAAAAACTTTGAATAAATCTACAAACTGTTCTTAGCATAAAGAAAATTTCTCAAGAAAATTGTATTTAAAAAAAATAATTATAGTAAAAAAATATTATTTTGTTCCCAAGTTGCCAAACAGACTTATTATCGTATGGCTACAACATGACTTTAGGCTCATGTCTTAGGGAAAGGATCTTACATAGAAATGCACAAAAATTTTGGCTTATTGGAAGGTCCCTTAAATATGAGTAAGACAGTACTCAAGACTCATAAATTAAGATTAATGACAAAAGGATTAAAATACACGAAAATGACAAAAGGATTAAAATACTTGTGCAAGCTGGCATTGAATTTTTGGAAAGTTGCACGAAGAACATTTAAGTTATGGTGGATAACATAATTACAAACATAGAAAAGAGCATTGAAAATATTACGGATGATTCTTAACTTGTAGTATTGAATTCGATAGGAGTTGGAAGCCTCAGTAGAGCTGTAGAGTTCTAGTCCGTAAGTCCAAATTGGCTTTGGTAGGGCATTTTATAATTAGCACGTTACTGTTCATTGTTAGTCTGGAACGTTTAGTTGCCGAATGAATTTTGTCGACATCTTCTGTTCAGTTCTAATTTTTTCAGTCTTTCGTGTATAAGGTGTGGCAGAAATTATTACGAGACTGTCTTAACTGAAAGAGATCTGGCAATATTTTGGACGTTTCTTCAATATTATTTATATATTAATCCCTCCTAGACATGCAGTACAAAATTCACCCGGGTCCAGTGACTACGCGATCCGATAAAGCATGAAAAGTGAAGTTGTGTTTTGATGGTGCATTACAAAAAATTGATCGGCAAATTTTGGAGCAATGATATGCCATTAAATTTTGTGCTTAGCTGAGTGAATCTGCAATTTTTACTTCGAAAAGTTGTAAATAAATCTGCGATTTTGACTACGAAAATAAGAAGAGCATAAATTTTTCGGTGAACATCTAAATTGAAAACTATCTGGAACGAATGAGGGCTCTTGTACGGTTAGACCATCGATTAACATTGAAGCTTTTAACAAGAAGTCCTTGAAAGGCTCAGAGAAAATATTCCGCGCATCAAGTCGGACAGTGCAGGCACGTTCATGCCTCATCATGGTAACGCCTCTTTTCACAGGGATTCCTGTTGGTTTTCAGTCCCCTTTCTAAGTCTGTATGACTTTTTTTTTTACTCCAAACTCAAAACACACTTGAAAGGACGTTATCTTGAGAACACGATAAGCTAAATATAATTTCAGTTGAACCCATCCACCACTGCTATAAAAAGTATCCTTTTCTGTCCATTTTCATGACATTAAATCCCTAAGTCCTGCGTTTTAATATCTTATGGTACATATTTTCATTTTTTTCACTATTCTCTCAACTTTGTAAACCACTTCTGGATGATTTGGTTTTGGGTTTGGAAAAATCTTGGAAGTATGTTGGGCTATTCTGATGGATGCGAGCAATGAATTTGTTAGCATAGAGCATAGTGCCAAGTATACTTCCCTGTGGAACATCACCAAATATCGAGTGATATCTGAGAGTTCATTAGATTCATTACCATGTAAATGGCAGTTTCAAAGCAATAATTTTAGTACAAGATAATTGATAGAAGAAAGAACTGTCTTAATTTTTTTAATAATTTTTTTATCAAAAGCTTAACAAATATCTAAACACCTACCGAAACAATTATTTGATAAATGAAGGAGTTCCCGTTGAACCAGCATCCAGCAGACTGTAATTTTTGGTCGAAAATCAAAACTCTTTTTATAAAGGTGTTCAAACTATGAAAAATTCATAAAGATTTAGTCAGCGGAAAGTGTTATCAATTGCACATTATATAAGTTCACTTTCATATTGAATTGCATTTTTTCCAAACATTACAGAGTACCTTTCCTTTACAAATAAATACGACAAGTTGGCAGAAGAAGAAAAAAAAACGCCACTCAACATTTTACATAAATAAACAAATAACAAATAACAAATTTCAAATAGAATAAAAAAAAACATCAAAATAATTAGTTTTAATCATTTTTCATGGTTTCTTTTTTTTTGAATAAAATTCCTATTACTGGTCATTGTTAGTTTGTCCATTTTCTTAAATAACAAAATATCTAAACGCTCACTTTTGTTATTGTCATATTCAAGTATAGATCATTCATGGTTTAAAACTTTAGATGACATAAAAAAAATTATATATAAAAAATTGTTTTCAATGCTGCCTACACTAGTACCTAAATACACCTGAGGTTAAAATTAAAGGAAATGCCATAAAAATCAAGTTTTTTACTTAGTTTTATCCAATAATAGTTGGAAATACGGACTTTTTTTTTGGGGTGGTCGTATTTTCATTATAAAAAACAGAAAATCACATAGAATAAAAAGGTAGAAAAATAACAAAAAATTATGGTAAAATTACAAGAAAAAAACGGTAGCCCAAAACAATGGTGTACTGTGTATGATGACGCTGTGGTCAACAGGGTATAAAATTGTTCAATTTTGAATGGAAGCCGATGATGGAATGTGTGTACGTACACGTACAGTACTGAGATGGAGATGGAATCAGTTGGTCAGATTGGAGCTTTTCCATTCATTTGTTTTTATTCTAGTTTTTTTTTTAATTTTACAATAGGGTGCGTTGAGCTTCAAGGGACTCCCCATTATGTGCGGGTATGTCACGTAAGAGTTACGTTGCGGTTTTGGTTACGAATTCAAACGTTTAGAAATATTTTTCTATTGGGCAAAGCATAGTAAATTATGATCAATCTTATTATAGCAAAAAAAATATGCACGTGCATACCATGGCTAGTTATTTTAAACTGAAATAGAAAAAAACTACAATAACAAACAAATAAACTCTCTCACATTTATTACAATGTCAGAGGTTTTGTGATGTAATTCAAAATGCTAGGGTAATTGGTGTATAAGCAATTATTTTTGAAAATAATTGGAAAATTACTTTCGGTAAAGTGATTTCTTGGCATATTTATTTTCAACTTTGACAAAAATAAATTTCTAACTCTATAAACACCCCCCCCCCTTCCTCCTTGTCATATTCTCTATTCCTAACCTAATACCCCCACCCACCCCTTAACCAGCAGTAAAAACTATGAGTATTCGTAACGTTAGCCAAAACGACCTACTGTAGATTGAATTCTAAAGAAAATACGATAATATTCGTTCGCTATTGTTAAAAATCAACGAAAATATAGAAGAAAAAAATACCTTTGAGAACCCATTAACTAGTCAGTTGACTTGGAATTTTATTTACAATCTTCTTAAAATCTATACAAAAGTTGAAGAAAGTCTACAAAACAGTATGCTCTACATTTTTTATACAAATAACAATATTATTATCAGGCGTCCTGATTTTGCGACACTGGAACGCCTGCGTCTAGAACGCACTTGTATTGAGAGTTCGAATTCAGATTTAGTTGTCGTCAAAAGATGTGAGTTGTTGTGGGGTTAGTAAAAACATCTGAAAAAAAATCTTTAGAATCTTTTTGTTTTTATTTCAGTAACAAAAAGTCCTTAGAACCTCTTACTTAGAATGTAATGAGTTAATCAATTTTTGCTATGCAAAGTATAGTATACTCGTAGTTAAAGAAAAGACATTCTAAATTCAGATTATTTCATAAATATTTTTATTTTATTATATTTTATAAACCCTTAATATATTATTTCAAATTAATTTTTGATGTCTTTTTCGTATATTTCGAAATGTAATTCTACCATTACTTAACAGATGTGAGTTTAAAAATGCTCTTATTTCAAGGGTTGTTTGCACAAATGTAGCCCTACAAGAAAATGTCCAGCAACATCAAATCGCACAATCTTGGAGGCCAATTGACATCACCAAATTGGAAATTACGCGTCCTGTGAAATGTTCGAATAATAAAGTCGAAATTTGTCATTTTGGTGGCTCATCATAGCGTAGTTTTGTTGAAACCACATATGATCCAGATGCAAATCTTCAAGATTAAACCAAAAAACTTCAAAACCCATTATCATACTGTTTTTAAAGAAATACGGAACAATTAAATTACACCTTCAGACTTAAATTCGCAGATCACGATATATCCTCAATGTTCTCCCAACTAACTAACTCACTTGTACAGGAATTAAATAAAATACTAACACCTCTTGTAAATGCGTTAATGTCCATTGTGTAAGTTTTAACGTCCGCCGCGCAGAAATAAATGTCTTCCTGTACAGCAAATTCCCTTACAATCCTCCTTTGGAATGCTAATGGACTGAGTTCCAAACGACCAGAACTTGACTTATTACTACATGACAAACGAATAGACGTAGTACTCATTACAGAAACACACTTTACGTCCAGGTCCAACTTCTACATACGCGACTACACAACGTTCAGGACCGACCACCCTGACAATACTGCCCACGGTGGCACTGCTATCCTCATTAGAAATTCTTTATCCTTTTCTTTTCATTCCTATATTGCAGAAGATTTTCTTCAATCCACCGCAATATCAATTGACTGCTCCCCTGTCCCCTTAACTATTGCCGCAACCTATTGCCCTCCTAATAAACCTATAAACTCCCTTGAATTTAGGTCATTTTTCCAAGCTCTTGGGAATTCATTCATTGCTAGTGGTGACTTTAACGCCAAGCACCCACAATGGGGCTGTCGAGTCTCCAATCCCCGTGGGATTATTCTTAACCAAGTGCTTTCATCCTCTCCCTGCCAAGTCATCTCTCCTCCGACTCCCACTTACTGGCCAACTTCCAGATCTAAGCTTCCTGCCATTCTAGATTACTTTATAACTAGTACCATGAATTCCTCCAATATTAATGTTAATTCACTCCTAGATCTTAACTCCGATCATAGCCCTATTCTACTAGTCCTCGATTCCCAATCCACTCCAAAAGTCAATGCGCCGAGACTTATTAATGGACCAATTGATTGGGAATTATTCAAACAATATATTGACGAGCATTTAGACTTACGACAAAGCTTAAAAACAGAACAAGAACTAGATGACGCGGTACACAAGTTTACATGTTTATTACAAAACGCTACAGCCTTTTCGCAAAAAAGTAAAAACTCGAAACCTACACAAAACCTGACAATTCAACCATTAACAATTAGGCGTCTTATTGCAGAAAAACGAAAAGCAAGAGCTCATTGGCAACACACAAGAATGCCCAGCGACAAAACCAAACTGAACAAACTGCAAAAAGAACTACATGACGAAATCACGAAATACAATACAGAACGTTTTGGAAACTACACTTCAACCCTAACGAAAAACAGAACTTTGTGGACTGCTACAAGACAAATACTATCTTATAGAAAAACAAACCACCCTTTAAGAAAAACTGACGGAACCTGGGCCAAAACGGACAAACATAAAACAGACGCTTTTGCTGAACACCTTGAACAAACATTTACTCCACATGAGGACATATTAGACAGGACTCATTGCACTACAATCGAGACGGAACTATCCATTCCTTTACCCATGAGTCTTCCCCCTAAGGCAATCACTCCCTCCGAAGTTGCCAATTTAATCAAGCTCCTTCCCAAAAATAAAGCTTCTGGCTATGATCTGATTACGTCCAATATACTCCAACAACTCCCTAAAAGAGCAGTAGTTTTCCTTGCCACAATATATAATTCCATTCTTAGAACAACACATTTCCCAATCCTCTGGAAATTTGCTATTATTAAAATGATCCCTAAGCCCAATAAACCAATAAACCGCCCCAGCTCCTACAGGCCAATAAGTCTTCTTCCACTACTCTCAAAAATCTTTGAAAAAATCCTCCTTCGCCGCTTACATCCTCTACTCGAATCTTCAAATTTAATTCCTAATCACCAATTTGGTTTCCGCGCCGAACACTCCACTACCCAGCAGTGTCATCGAGTTGTCGATTTCATTGCATCCTCTTTAGAAAGAAAAGAGTACTGTCCCGGTGTGTTTCTTGATATAAGTCAAGCTTTTGATAGAGTTTGGCATCCGGGTCTACTCTGGAAACTCAAGAGGCTCCTTCCTTCCACCTATTTCCTAATCCTAAGATCATTCCTTTCCAACCGACACTTCCAAGTAAATGAATCCAACGAACTGTCAAATATCTCTCCGATATTGGCTGGGGTTCCTCAGGGTAGCATACTTGGACCCATCCTCTACAACATTTACACATCCGATATCCCAATTTGCCCTAATATCTTCTTTGCTACATACGCCGATGATACGGCATGCCTTGCATCTAGCGAAAATCCCCAACATGCTTCCGAAACTCTCCAAATCCAAATCCAAACCCTCCAGAACTGGTTTACTAAGTGGAGAATAAAAGTCAATGTCAAACCCTCCAGAACTGGTTTACTAAGTGGAAAATAAAAGTCAATGAACGTAAATCTATCCAGGTAACTTTTACTCTCCGTCGTGAGACATGCCCTTCCATATACCTTAATGGCAGTGCCATACCTCAACACACCGAAGCTCGGTATTTAGGACTGTACTTAGACAAACGCTTGACATGGAACCATACAAGACTTAAAAGACAAGAACTTAAAAGACGATACCTAAAACTACTTCGACTTCTAGACAAACGTTCCAAACTTACTATAGACAGCAAAGTTCTCTTATACAATACCTTACTGAAACCCATATGGACATACGGACTAGAACTCTTTGGATCTACTAAGCCTTCTAATTCCCGTTGAATCCAATCCCTTCAATCAAAAATACTCCGTACAATTGTCGATGCCCCCTTTTATGTTCGCAATACTGTTATTCATCGTGACCTTAAAGTTCCATTTGTTTTTGACGTGGCTGTGTCTCGTTATAAAAAGTTCCGTTCCCGTGTCCTCAATCATAATAATCCTCTTGTTCAAGAACTATCCTCCATTTCCTTCCCTAGAAATACCCATCGAAGACTTAAGCGTCACTGGTCACGTGACTTACTAAAATACTGAGACTTAAAGAAACACACGCTAACACGAGGAACTTCATTGGATGTTTACTCCCCACAACCTTTCAAGCTAATGAATACTATAGCTCAAATTTGCTTATTACTATGTTGTAGTTGTAAATATCTGTAAAAATAAAAAAAAAATAAAAAAAAATTAAAAAAATTCGCAGATACAATGGCTACTCCACAGTCGCCTATAGTTTTTCAGAGCCACGTACACGACAATTTTACTTATTGATGTATCCACCTAGCAAGGATAAGCCTCATCGTTGAAAAAAATTTTGTACGGAAAAGTGCGAAATGTAGCTACGGAAGAATCAACACATTCGTAAGAAGTTTTTACAATTTTCACATATTGATGCTTTTTATGTTACATGTCAATTTTGTTTGTCCGCCATTTTCGTTTGGATGACAT
Source organism: Atherix ibis (assembly GCA_958298945.1). NCBI lineage: Eukaryota > Metazoa > Arthropoda > Insecta > Diptera > Athericidae > Atherix > Atherix ibis. Next base: position 32,154,121 of record OY282607.1, read on the forward strand.
TTGTCTATTGGCTTTTGACAGTCGCAGAGAGTGGTCACGATAAAAATTTATTATCGAATATCTAATGCCATATAGAAAATACTAAAATAGTTTATTTAAATAATTGTTCAATTATGAATACGCCCAGAAAATTACATGACTTTTTTGGTGTTAATCATATGCCTAGAAAGTCAACTATTCAGCGTGTAGTGAATCATTTTTACAATATGCATGCACTGGGAGATAAAGCGAAGAATGAGCGCCAACGTACACCTGAAAAGATTGATGCAATGAGGCAGAATGTTGCTGAATGTCTGGGTACCTCTTATCGATGAGATGTTTGTATCTCCATCATGTTTGTTAAAAATTCTCAAAAAAAGATTTGCCATAAAATTCAAATCATTATTCTCATAAAATTATGGATACCATTATCCCCATAAAATTCAATTGACACAACAGTTGCAGGCACTGGAGTGCTCGAGTTTTACAGCTCGGTACAGGCAACCACCATTTTTGGCAAAAACTCATTCTGAGCGACGCAGCACACTTCGGCTTGACTGGTTTTGTTAATCCATAGAATAGCCGCTATTGGGGCACTGAAAACCCTTAACTAATACACCAAAGACCACTACACCATCGTAGAGTAACTGTTATCGGGACTTGTTGAAAAGCTTTTTTCAACCCGAATTGGAGTAATTAGGCCTATGGAATATGTAGTTCCAACATGACGGTGCCACATCACATACAGCTCGTGCTACCGTTCAAATTTTGAGAGTAATTTTTCCCGATCAAATAATATCAAAAAGCGGTGATATCGACAGGCCCCCACGATCTCCTGATTTGGACCCACCCGATTTCTTCGTATGAGGGTACTTAAAAAAAGGTGTGCACTAACTAACCAACCACAACTACGATGCTTAAAGACAATATTCGAAATAAAATTTGCTGAAATAACACCACAAGTCTACGAAAATATTATGAAAATATGCTTAAAAGAGGCGAGCATTTGACCGCGGCCAGAGGCGGGCATTTATCCTTATTATATTTTATACGTAATCCTAAAGACCATATAATCAATCAATAACATATATATTATAAAATTATATTTTATTTAAGAGTTATTAAAGAAAAACTTCGATCTGGAACATAAACCGCACCCTTAAGTAACCTATACATTTAACAGCTACCAAATATGAGGTCTGTACTGGTATTTTTGAAGCTATAAAATTGATAACCTCTTTAACAATCCTCTTTCTATTAATAGCAGTTTTAAACGTTGTTAAAATATTAGATTTTAATGTGGTCAAATCTAAGAGTTTTGTGTGGAGATTTTAGATATTTGGTGAATTTCTTGTACATCGACAAATGTCATTTATCAAAACGTGATTTTGTATAGAACTGCTTCGATAATATCGAGTGTAATTATTTACTTTTCCAATTTTATTATAATTTCAAAAATGATAATCAAGTCTTTTTAATTTTTCAATCAAGTCTTCTCGTACTTTTACGATAAGCTTTAGATATTATATCTGAAAATAATTTTTGATTTACTGAAACGTAAGAATTGCAAAAAAAATTGTTTTCATATTTTGTATATTTGCAATAAAATAACTACCATTATTATTAGTTTTAACCATTATTTTGTACTGCAAAAATTTTGAAGTTTTGAATACTATTAGGTTAGGTCATCATAGACAGCGATCTGGCAATACTGTGGAGTTTCCCTCTAAAATGATCGCACCGCAGTGCCTTACGAGAAGTTTTAACAACCTAATCAATACCACATGTTTACCGATGGTATAAAGCTTTCCTTGGAGAGCCGTGAAACAGTGGTAGACGAATCTGATGAAAATGTGGAACAAGTGAAGGCACTTGTTTGGTCAAACCATCAATTTATATTTAAGCTGATGAGTAATGAGGTAAATTTGAATCGTGTTACCCATTATCAGATTGACAAGATTTCGGCACTGTTCTTATTGGAATGCTTCATCGCGACAACGCCCTCTGTCACGCGGCCATTTTCATTAGCGAGCTTATATGGCAAAAGGCGATTTTTGTGTCTATTTCCCAGCTCCCACACTCATTTGAACTCAGTCTCAGTGATTATTTTTCGTTTCATCACCATCATATGATAAATGGAGCGATAACCAGGAGTACGGTCTAGCTATTGAATCAAAGAACTCCAGATGTCCCAGCTTTTCACCGCGGTTTTATAGTTCGACATTTCAACCATGTTTTTGACATTCTGGCTAATACCTCTGCTTCACCAAAGGCAGGGATTACCTCGTCTTCAGGAACCATTAATGGAGTCACTGTGTAGACTTTCCGGGTAAGATCTTCCCTATCCATATGGTTTAAGTGTCCAACTGACCGCAGTCTGTTGAACTTAATTTGCTCTATAAATGGGCGGTCGCAGTAACGCGTAAGGGTCTCTATATGAAACAAGCTCCGGAATCGTCCATCTTCATGTAGAGGAGAAGGAGTTTTCCATGGTTTTTTCTTAGAACCCAAATTTCCACAGAATACACGAGGTCTGGTAAGACTGAAACCTTGTGCAGCAGTAGCTTCAATGTTATGGTCAGAATGTTGCAAGGGAAATAATTTGGACAAATTGACGTAGGCTCTTAGCGGCCAGCAGCCATGCCGGATTTCTTCTTCTTGACCCCAAATAAGAAAAAAGGTCTGTCGTAGAGCTCTTTCTGATCAACACGTAATGTCGATGTTGTCGGCGTATGCCTTAAGTTGGACAGACTTAATGAGGGTGTGGTACCATACACCTCATTCTTAACCGGGAGTCACAATTAGTTTTTTCACCTTTATAAAAAGGTGATGAAACCTTCACGGTTAGGGTTACCAGATATTTTTTGTTAAAATGTATGACAGAAAATGGTATTCCCAAAGGTTTCCTTCTATCCACTAGACTTTTCAACACGCATATCGACGTTTTGCCAAATACTCTGTACTCTAAAACACATTTCTCATACGCAGATAATCTCTTTGTGCACTAGATACTAAGCACTACTCAGCGGGTACGTACTAATATCAATGAGGTCAACTCGATGGTTATTGTCTGGACCTGTACAAATGTTTCGATTGTCGCTACTTTAAGCTCAGCATGTCTCCATATCAGTGGGAAACAAAATTGTGATGCCAACAGATTTTCGTCTGGACCCAACGCTTTCTATTCAACAGACTCCAGGAAAATCTTGGGTATCACCATTACTCGAAGTGGAAGATGGAATCTGTAGATTAACAGGACTGTCAACCCTGTTGAGGAAGATGGAATCTGTAGATTAACAGGACTGTGGAGTTATATACTCCATTTATAGCATGTTGAAGATTCTGGTTGATAGAAAATATATCATTTTTAAGTCTTGCAATTGAATTTCAATGTTTTCCAATGCATCCTTGGATTGAGATTTCTACCATTTAGAATTTTTTTAATCATACGTTTAACTATGAATTTTTATTTGAACGATTAAATATCAGAACTATTGAATTGTTCAAATTGGAAGTTGTTATTTTTTATGTGTAACATTGTTATGGCAGCCCTGGTCAAGCGGTTTAGTAGTTTATTTTCGACAGATTTCGTACTACTCGCTCGGATAACCGGAGGCGTGACTAACACCGAGCGTCTGGTGACGAAACCGGATTGGTTAATGAGGCTAACGGCACACTAAATAGCAGGACGAAGAATGGGAAAAGATCCTCATTGCTCGCGCTCTTACCAACTGACATCCAACGAGGATGGTCACCATTTCGAATAGTTCTTAGTTTCGATACAAAAATAATATATTTTAACATAAATACCTATACTCTATGATAAAATGTGAAAAAGGAATTTGAAATTGTTTTCCCATCAACCAACTATAGTGATTAAAAGTGTTATACAAAAAAAACTCTTAAAACAAAGTTAAATTGAAATAAACAGATATAACCTTTATGGGCACTTCCCACATCTAGGCAGAAGGGCCAAGGGCGGAAAGGGCTATTGATGATCAACACCACCTGATCAACTCTATGGCTGGCGATTGCATCCCTTCTACATACGGCGTCTTCCTTTTTTGATGAGTCACCGGTTTTTTTTTCGAATGAAATTGTTTTTATATTTTGGTCTTCCAGTTTTATTTATTCACACCTTATTTCCCATGTCAACCGCAACTGATTTTTTTTGTCTCTTTTAACTTTATTAACTTAGCCATTTTTTTTCCTTCTCCCATCTTTCTCTCCCACGTTTCCAAAGTAAAATAAAAATCCCATAACCGGCATAATATATGTATTTATTATGTTTAGGTGTATAGGCGATAATGGGAAATTTATTCCCCCCCTCTCCACACACAAACATCTACCAAAGTGCTGGCTTCAATCAGTCGTGCTTGATTGAAGCCAGCATTTTAGTAGATGCCAAAATAATGGCTTCAATCAAGCATGCATGAAAGGAAGGATAACCCTTTTTTCGAAACGAAATTCAACACAACAACATATGGCGCCCAACGTGGGTCCGAGTCGTTATCCAGGTTAACCCGTAATCCAGGTTTTTCCTTAATTCCATTTTACCGCAGAGACCTTTGCTATGATAAATTGCAGAAATTTGGCTCTAAGCTCGCTCGTCTGGATTGGTTAATTTTTATAGTACTGACGTTCGTGCGCGACCTTTCTTTCTCTAATTGATACAGGTGTAGTTTGATTGTGCCCCCACAATTGCAGAAGTTTGGCTTTCAACTGACTGGTCTGACTCGTTCAAATTCCAATACGTATACAATAATCTCTCTCTTTCCCTTTTATTATATCCTAAGATTAATCAAATCTTATCAGACTAGTATAAGGGTACAGCGGTCTTCGGTGATGGTACCTACACGACGACTTCGGTGATGGTACAGCGGTCGGAGCATGGTTCAATTTAATTATTATTTATTTGCAGTTGTTTTTGACTTTGACAGTATAAAAAAATTTTTTAAAAAATATTATTAATTAAAAATTTTCATTTTAATTCTGAAGAGCAAATCAATACACCACATGGAGTCACTTAAACAGTTAGTAAAATTTTCACAGTAAACTATAGGGTTTTCCAAAAAGAGCGATATGATTTCTTTTCAAAAAAAAAATACACACTAATTGTTAAGGAAATTCAAACGTTTTTTATTTAATATGAAGTACGATCGATGCAATTAAGTTCTGAATAAAACGTCATTCAAATGGTCTCCACGACTTCTTTTGCAGGAACGAATTCGATGAACCCAATTTTCGAGCACTTTTTCCACTAAATCAAGTCGTATGTCATGAATAGCACGTTCAATATTGACTTCTAAAGCTTGAAGAGAGTCTGGTTTTTTGCTAAAGACCAATGACTTCAAATAACCCCACATCAAATAGTCTAATGGTGTTAAATCACAACTTCTTGGAGGCCATTCAATGTCACAATTTCTTGAAATAATCGAATCTCCAAACTTTTCTCGCAATAATTCGGTTGTTGCACGTGCTGTGTGACACCTAGCCCCGTCTTCGCGACAGCAGTAAAATATTATAAATAGTAAAATATTATAAGAACGCCCCGGCGAAGTAGTATTTACAAAGAGTGCCGCCGGGGAACCATCGTTCCGGGAGCAAGGGTAGAGGTACAGGTTAGGTTTTAGCGAGGTAAAAATCCCGCATAACTCGTCTGACAGGCAGAAGGCCTCCCAGTCGAGTACCTTTTGAAGGTTTCCCCCTGTACCTCAATAATCTAAATTATAAAAAAAAAAAAAACCTAACCCGTCTTGTTGGAACCAGATGTTGTTAAGATTAATTTCTTCCAATTTCGGTCATAAAAAGTTGGTTATCATCGATCTAAACCGCTCTCCATTGACAGTAACGGTGTTACCAGCTTCATTTCGAAAGAAGTACGGACCGATGATTCCACGAGACGAAAAACCTCACCAAACTGTCAATTAAGGTGAATGTAATGGGTGTTCATGAATAATTTGTGGATTTTCTTCGCACCAGTATCGAGTTTTGTTTATTTACCGCACCACTCAGATGAAAGTGAGCGCACGAAAAGTTGCAATTGGAGAACGATTATTTTGATAATAAAATTAAATAATTTTTAAACGTTATTCTTGCGTATGTCTCTCCATGATGAAATTGTAAACATTACTGAATACAATGAAAAAAAAATACAGATCATGACATATTACAAATGGCGGAAACGTCACTTAGAAATCATATCACTCTTATTGGAAAACCCTATATACTCATAATTATTTGCGATGGAATACGTAGTAGGAAGTAGGAAGAAGCGCGCGCTATTCAATTTATTTTCATTGATTCTTTTTCTCTCTTTCGGTATGATACGAAGGTAATTCAACAAGTACTTAGCCTACAAAAGAAAAACGAAAATTTTGGAAAGGTGGCAATCTATTTTTACACATAATCTCCTTCAAGCTCGATACACTTGCCTCAGCGATGCTCTAACTTTTTTAACCCGTCCAAAAAATACATTTTCTCGAGAGAAGCAAAATAGGCCTCCGTGGCGACGATGACCTCCTCATTCGACCCAAATCTATTCCCGGCGAGTGATTTTTTCAGGTTTGGAAACAAAAAGTAGTCACAGGGGGCCAAATCTGGAGAGTACGGTGGATGGGGCAGCAATTTGTAGCGCAATTCGACCAATTTGGCCATGGCGACAGCGGAGGTTGTCGTGGTGGAACAGCACTTTTTTCTTCGCAAAGCGGGGCCGCTTTTTTTCAATTCGACGTCAAATCGGCCCAATAAGTCAGCATAGTAGCGCCCCGTGATTGTTTTACCCTTCTCGAGGTAATCGATGTGGATCACACCTTGTGAATCCCAGATCGAACAGTCTTCGCCTTCTTCGGAGCACGTTCGCCGGGTGAAGTCCACTGTTTCGACTGTTCATTGGTCTCTGGTGTGTACCAGTGAATCCATGTTTCGTCGACGGTCATGAAACGACGCAAAAACTCCGCTGGATTGCGCTGAAACAGCGCCAAACACGTCGCTGATGTGGTCTCACGGTTGCGCTTGTTTTCCGGTGTGAGCAAACGCGGCATCCATCGCGCCGACAGCTTTCTCATGCCCAGTTCTTCGTGTAGAATATGATGCACCGTTCCTACTGCGATGCCCACAGTCTCAGCTATCTCGTGAACCTTCAATCGACGGTCTGCCAACACGAGATCGTGGACTTTTTTAACGTTTTCCTCCGTAGCAGCCGTTTTCGGGGCACCTAGGCGTGGCTCATCAAAAACCGACGTGCGGCCACGAACAAACTCGTTGAACCAATTCTTGACGGTCGCCATCGAAGGAGAAGAGTCACCATACACAGCATCCAAGCGATCTTTGATTTCGCTGCGCGTTTTCCCTTCCAAAAACAAGAATCTAATCACCGAACGATATTGTTCTTTTTCCATTTTTGTGCAACCGACCGACACGCTCGCTTTCAAAGGCTCTCAAACCAAAACTAATGAAGGGAATAGACTGAAACTTTGACAGTAGGCTACTAAAAGAATGTACTGCACGATGGTAAATTTCTTTTGTGACAGCATCGGGCGGTGAGGCTAAGTACTTGTTGAATGACCCTCGTATATTGATGAGAATGACAAAAATAAAAATTGCAAGAGTTTTTTTTCGAAATTTCAAATTTTTTGTGAGAATATTCTATTTCTCTTTCTTGCACATGCAAATGTGTTATAGAAAATATCTATCAATGCGTTTTTCGTGTTTCTGAGCGCAACCAGACAAAGAAAAGAGTTTAACACGAAATTGAGCTGAGCTAGCAAATTTGCATCTCTATTTTTGGAGAAAGTATAACAAAAAATGAGAAAGAATAAAAACAGAAATTTGACTATTTTTCACAACCGAAATTTTTTTTATCTTTCTCTCTCTCTCTTTCTCTGTCTCTTAGTCGACCGTAGTTTGTTCTCAAAATAGTTTTTGCTATTTTTTTAATTTAAAAATATGCGTATCCCTTTTTATGATATGGTAGTGAATGAGACAGAATGAAAATAGGATTTTCGGTGCGAAAAATAGAAAAAAATTTCAATATTTTTCCTTGCCGTTGAATGGGAATTTTTTTAAATATTATTTTTAAAAATTTTGTGTATTTTTACAGTTTTTTTTAGATTTTGAAGAGAGGGTTTTTTTCTAATATAAGATATGAGTTGTGTTGATACACAGTTCATTATACGAATTCCGTTCTGAAAGTTAGTTGGGTAAAGTAAATATTAATAAATAATTTCGTTACATAAAATATCAAAAAATTAATTATAAAACATAAATTTTTTAAATAATAATAATTTCTGGAATTTATAAAATTTTGTTCATTCATCAAAAGCAGATTACATATACGCATCGTAAACGCGAGGAAAAATTGGAAACTGGAAGAGTAAAGTCGAAAAAAATTAGTACTAAATATAATATTGGGTTGATGCAAAAGTTATGACCGTTTTTTATGATCGTATTGTATACAGGATGCTTTCCCTCTACTTTCTATTCAGTTTTGGCCTGGCCAGAGTACAGTGAAGAGCCCTTGTATTTTTTTCAAAATGTCGGTCGATAAAGTGCATTTACGTCATTGTTTACCTTATGAATTCCGTAAGGACAATACCGCAAGTGAGGCAACCAAAAACATTTGCGAAGTGTTTGGAGCAGATGTTATCAAAGTTCAACAGGTACGAAGATGGTTTACAAAATTCCGATCTGGGGATTTTTCACTAATTGATAAACCACGTACGTGGATTGGTGTCAATTATGACTTTTAACTTGTCGTCATCAGACTTCAATGGGCGGCCATTGAAGTCTGATGACGACAAGTTAAACGTCATAATTGACACCAATCCACGTCTAACCACCAGGGAGATCGCGTCGATGATGGGAGTCAACCAAACAACCGTATTAAGACATTTGAAGCGTATGGGGATGTTTTCGCGGTACGACGTTTGGATACCTCATCAATTGTCGGCTGTCAATTTATTGGATTGTGTTTCAACGTGCGTTGCTTTGAGTGCGAGACAAAAACATGAACCTTTTTTGCATCGTTTGGTAACGGGAGATGAGAAATGGGTCGTGTACAACAACGTGACAAGAAATAGACATTGGGCTATACCTGGACAAGCCCCATTAACAACTCCCAAAGCCGAAATCCATCCAAAAAAAAGTTATGCTTTGTGTTTGGTGAGATTAGAAGGGTATCGCCCTTCAAAAGGATAGACCAGAATTGGTAAACAGAAAAGGGGTAGTGTTTCATCATGACAACGTGCGACCACATCTGGCTATGATAACCCAACACAAGCTAAATGAGTTGAATTGGGATGTTATCAAGCATCCACCGTATTCTCCAGATCTTGCTCCTTCCGATTTTCATTTATTCCGATCACTGCAAACTTTTTTAAATGACAAAAAATTTGATACAATAGAGCAAGTAAAAAAATCCCTTACTACATTTTTCGCATCAAAATCCACGGAATTTTACACTAATGGTATTAATAAGTTGATAGAAAGATGGGCGAAGGTTATAAGAACGGATGGAAATTATATAATTAAATAAATAAATAATACAAATCTAAAAAAAAAATTTTAATTGTATATGTAAAAAACGGTCATAACTTTTGCATCAACCCAATATGAGAAATCACTTCAATCATTAGCGACTAATGTAAGACTCGCTCAATTTTTTTGGTTTTTATTTATATTAATTTATATAATTGACAATCAACACCTCTGGCAAAAATGTTAATAAATTGGAATGTACAATTCAACTAAATTATGTAAAAAAATATCATTATAAAGAAAATTAAAGCATATTGAATCTAAGCGTACTTGAATGTAGTATACTAATGTACTACAATACCAGGTGTATAAGCTTAAATATGCTGTTTGCTTATAGATGGCGTAAGTGAGCGTATTAAGCTAACATACGCCATACTTTTTTTTATGAGTTTGACATCTGTCAACATTAATCAGTGCACATTATCACCAATTTCGTACAACAACATGCATTTTTCCTTTGGTAATCACGTCCAGTTTGGTGTCAGAAAAAGAGCATATGCGAGAAGCTCTGCTTTTCTGCTTCAATTTGAAGAAATCGGTTGACGAATCGCATCGAATGCTTATGGAGGCCTATGGTGACAGTGTTTTATCGGAAACAACGTGCCAAGATTGGTTTCGTCGGTTCAAAGACGGCAATTTTGACTTGTGGGACAAAAAGCGTGGAAATCGGCCTAGGAAGGTTGAGGACCATCAATTGCAGGCTCTTTTGGATGAAGACGATACCCAATCGCAAAAAATGCACGCGGAGCAATTGGGTGTTACTCAACCAGCTATTTCCATGCGTCTGCGTGTCATGGGAAAGATTGAAAATATCGGAAAATGGATGCCGCATGAATTGAACGAAAGGCAGATGGAGCGACGGCAAAACACATGCGAAATCTTGCTCGCCAGACAAAAAAGAAAGTCGTTCCTGCATCGGATTGTGACAGGCGATGAAAAGTGGATATATTTCGAGAATCCTAAGCGCAAGAAATCATGGGTTGATCCCATCAAACCATCAATATCTTCCCCAAGACGAAATCGCTTCGGACGGAAGACGATGCTGTGCGTTTGGTGGGATCAGCAGGGTATCGTCTACTATGAGATATTGAAACATGGTTTCAACAACTGATCAAAATGCACCGTGCTCTGCGTGAAGAAAGGACGGATTATCAACAAAGACATGACAAGCTGATTTTCATCCACGACAACGCACCATTGCACACGCCAAAAACGGTCCGAAACTACTTGGAGACACTCAACTGGAAGGTGCTACCCCACCCCGCTTATTAACCAGACCTGGCCCCTTCCGACTACCACCTGTTTTCGTCGATGGGCCATGCGCTCGCTGAGCAGCACTTCGATTCTTACAAAGACGTCCGAAAATGGCTTCATGAGTGGTTTCTCTCGAAAGAGAAGGAATTTTTCTGGCGTGGTGGCCACAAATTACCCGAGAGATGGCAAGTACTTGGAATAAATTTGTAAGAAAAAATTTATTCAAAGCATAAGAAAAGTCTAAGGGCTTCAAATCACACTATTTTGGTGGCCAGCTGACATCGAAATAACGCCATTCGGAAAATTCGTATTTCAACTACTGTGAGGCAAGTCATATATTGTCCAAATCCATATTGTCCAATTAAGCCCAAAAAATTATAGCTGTCGCCATTAACAGTTACCGTCGCACCAGCCTCATTTCGACAATAGTAAGATCGATGATGCCGCCCGACCAAAATTAACGCTTGACAGTAAGGTTTTCTGGATGCAAATAAAGCTTCTGGAACTGTTTTGATTGCCTTTTTTGGCAAAATTTACAATTTTGCTTGTTTACACGCAGTCTAGCAGCCAAAAATGTGCTTTGTCGCTGAAGATGATTTTTCACCAAAGCTGGGATCCGTTTTTAATTGCTCCATAATCAAATGATGTTGATAGCACAACACAAACTTATAATAATGACAGCGCTATCATTTGAAACATAAAATTAATAAGTCCCGAACACAATTCACCGACGTCAATGATGAATTACGAATTTCGCCCCCGTCAATGAATAAGAAAATGTCTTCTAATCAGTTTATTTTTTTTATATACGAGTTATAGTTCAAAAAGTATCGCTAATTTTGTTGTTTTTTTTCAAAAATTATTTATTTATTCATGAATATCTATTTTGTCCCCTTCAAAGTAATCCCCATCAGATATTATACACTTGTGCCAACATTTTTTCCAATCCTCGAAGCACTTTTCTGTGATCTTGTTCAGCTTCTCCTTCGATGGCGTCTTTATCTCCTCAATCGTAGCGTAGCGTGGTCCTTTCATGGGGCTCTTCAGTTTTAGGAACAAGAAAAGTCACAGCGGGTCAGATCTGGGGAATACGGTGGCTGCGGCATTATTAGTGTGTTGTTTTTGGCAAAAAATCCGGGCGTTTCTTGGAGATGGCTTCGGGCAACATGCGCATAACTTGCAGGTAATATTCCTTATTGACCCGTTCTACTCTGTGGCAAGAACTCATGATGCAGCGCGCCCCTGCAATCGAAGAAAACTGTAAGCAAAACCTTCACATTCGACCGAACTTGGTGCGCTTTTTTCGGTCTTGGCTCGTGCGGCAGCTTCCATTGGGATGATTGAGCTTTGGTTTCCACGTCGTAACCATAAACCCCGGTTATGACCATCTGGAGCAAGTTTGGGTCGTCGCGGACAGAGTCCAACAGCTCCTTAGCAATGTTAATGCGATGCTGTTTTTGGTCGAAATTGAGCAAAAATTGAAGACGAACCAAAACACGTGCAAGCAAAGCAGCTGTCAAAAATTAACTGAACATTCAAAATGAATGCCAACATAACACCATAAAAAAATCGAAAATCGAATATATATAACTAGCGGAAATTCAAAATTCGCGATTCCTTTTGAACAGACCTCGTTTATTTAATGCTTAATCCACTTTTCATATTCACTTAACCTCACATATGCATTTATCTTGCCTTCACCAATGCTGCCACGTAACAAAACACTAACATGGCAGTACTATAAAAATAATAAAAGCCTTTATTTAACAATCTTAGAAAAAAGTTACTATCACTTATGTTAATTGACACCGGTTTTGAGATTGTCTTGCGTTTCCGCAAAGGCCTCCCCTAGAACTTGCCACACTTTCCGGTCATGAGTCGTCCTCTTCCAAGTAGCACCGGCTATTTTCCGAATATCGTCCTCCCATCTCAGAAGCTGCCTCCCTTTCTTTCTTTTAATTTGTCTTGGACACCATTCGGTTGCATCCTTAGCCCATTTTTCTTGTTTACTCCTCATCATATGACCTGCCCAACTCCATTTTAGTTTACTTATGCAGTATGTTACATCGTTAATTTTAGTTTGGTTACGTAATGTTCGTAGTTTTACTTTGTCTCTTAACTTGACATTGAGCATACTTCGCTCCATGCTGTGTTGACAGGTTTCTAGTTTGCGTAAGTTTTGTTTTGTTAGACTCCAAGTTTGACATCCGTATGTCATGATAGGTAGAATACAGGAATCAAATATTTTTTTCTTAGCTTTAAGTGGTACCTGCGGGTTTTTGACAATTTCTTTAAGAGACCAGTATCTTTTCCATGCTAATTGTACTCTGTTGTTTATTTCTTTGGTTGTAAGGTCTTTTGGTGATATTATCTGTCCTAGGTATGTATATTCATCGACGTACTCTATTTTGTTGCCGTTGACTGTAATGGTGATTTTGTCGGAATTAGTCATTACTTTGGTTTTCGTATTATTCATGGAGAGTCCGACTTTATCGCTTTCGTACACCAACTGTTCAAGCATTTCTTGCAGGCTTCTCGGGTCTTCAGAGATTAGAATTAGATCGTCTGCAACATGGCAGTACTACAATTGACTAAATTTAATTCGACGATAAAATCGTTTTACCTTGTTGCCGTCGCTCGGTACAATTCTGTGCACTCCCATAAGATTGTGAAGATTTTATAAATTTTGACAGCGATTTATCGTTATCGTCGGATTTGTGTTTCGGTCTTTGGGCTGTCAAAACTTGAGTGTTTACTTTACAATAGAAACACTCAAGCTTTGAGTTTTTTTTCAAAATTTTCAAACTTCAAATATTCAACAACAAAAAATTACAGAAACTTCAATCTAGTCGCATTTTAATTTTTGTCTTAATTAAATTAATAAAATTTAATGGGTAAATACTCATGATTATGATTAAAATATTCCATATAAGATCCTCTTATCCATAAAACTCTTGATATATAATATTTAGGGTCACATTTTCCTTAAGGTCTCAACTAAAGAAGCAATAATGAAAAATACTCGCGCAATTATCACATTTGTACGTGAGTTTCCATAGTCCGGTTACATGATTCTGATCGATGATCACCAAGATCGTCAATAACTCCTATCGACACAATTTCGAATTCGTCGAGTTCCAACGAGTGTTGTAGGTCTAAATATTTAAGGATCGAACGGTCTGTAGATTATTGTGGTATTTCTCAGTACAAGAGTCTCATTTGTAATCGAAGACGCCATAAATCACAAATTACGCCAGGTTCCTAAGTTAATCGTTTCGGAGGGATATTTTATTCAATGCAATGCAGTTACGGACATACCATAAATCGGTGTTGATGGGCACATGTGGTCTGAACGTTCGCCTAGTCCGGGGATCAGTTGGAATTAACGATGCCATAAGCAATCGACGTATTTCAAACAACTCACAATCCGAACTCATATCCAAGCTTAAGCTTATCCGAAAAGCCAAAATACAATTTAAACTTTGACATAAAACTCGATTAAGTCAAGGATGAAGAGTGAGCAGAACAGACGTCCGTAAATGATGGGCACGTTTTCATATAACAAGTGATACTTTCAACTCATTCGTCTGGCAGTTTAGAAGTTTCTCCACGTATCGTGATCAGCAATCAGAAGAGGAGACCCTTTAAAGTTGTTCAGTTTTAATTTTTTTCGATTTGAACACAAGTGGTGGTGGGATTTGCAAATGGCGAACGACAACGAAATGGCCGGTTTTGGTCAGCTGATTTATGATCACGTTCATAGGCATTTTTTTCACTAAAATTCACCAGTAACGTCGTCGTCAACGCCTAGGTCAGCAGATAAATGCATACATTCGTCCATTTCCTTGAGGCGATGATACCTTCTTAGAATTTCGGAAAATTACTGATTTATTCCCTTTTCAGATTGATACGTGATAGTATGCACATTTCGAAAGGAATTCACAGACATAAGGTTTTGTCTCTTCTTATTAAATCTAATCAAAAAAATTTTATAGTTTTTATTTTTTTATTTTCAATTTATTCGGAAATTTTACAACAAAAATGATTGGTTAGAAATACCGGATTATCCATTTAATAGTTTGTAAAATATTACGCTATTATTTAGCATTTATCAATTGTAATTTTTAATTGAAATAATATTAATTTAGAATAAATCTTGCCATTTAATATTATATAAAAATAATATCTTTAAATTAGGAAAACATGTATGCTACGAGGATCGTTCAATAAGTCCTTAGAAAATCCGAGAAATTGCGCTCGTAGTGTCGGTAAAGATTTTTTTTTGTAAGTAGCATTATCGACAGGAAAGCTGTCAAAATTTGACAGCTCGATCCATAGCGTAGGTCAGTTTCTATCGTCGATTAAAGTTAACGGCATTTATTTGTGCATAACAATGGAAGAAAGCGAGTTTGAAAGGTTTAAGCCCGAAAGAAATCAAAGCCGAGTTGGATGCAGTTCATGGCACATCTGCACCTGCGTTTGCGACGGTTTACAATTGGGTGAATGAATTTAAACGTGGCCGTTCATCCACAAAAGATGAACATCGTTCAGGACGCCCAGTTGAGGTGTCTAGTTACTCCTGAAATCATCGACAAAATCCACGATCTGATTTTGAACGATCGGCGAATTAAAGTGCGCGAATTAGTTGAGGCCACGGGCATATCACAAGGTACAGTAGCTTCAATTTTGCATGAAAAATTGTCTGTGAAAAAAATTTCGGCAAGATGGGTGCCGCGTTTGCTCTCAGAGGAGAATAAGCGCAATCGTGTAGTGGACTCTGAGGCTATGTTGGCACTCTTTCATCGCAATCCTACCGAATTCCTTCGTCGATATGTCACTGTGGACGAAACCTGGATACACTACTACACTCCAGAAACGAAGAGACAGTCATCACAGTGGATTTTCAAGGGTGAACGGGCTCCGAAGAAGGCAAAAACTGTGCCATCGACCGCAAAGGTGATGGCCACGGTCTTTTGGGATTCGCAGGGCATCATTTTTATCGACTACTTGGAAAAAGGAAAAACAATAACAGGAGCGTATTACGCGTCGTTATTGCAACGGTTGAGCGAGGAAATCAAAGAGAAACGCCCCCATCTGAAGAAGAAAAAAATCCTCTTGCATCAGGACAATGCGCGTGTGCACACCTGCGCTGTTTCCATGGCCAAAATTGTGGAATTGAGAATGGAATTGTTGCAGCATCCCGCTTATTCACCAGATTTGGCCCCGAGTGACTATTTTCTTTTCCCCAATCTTAAGAAATGGCTTGGCGGACGACGGTTCACTTCCAACGAGGACGTCATTGCTCAAACGGATGAGTATTTTGCAGAACTTCCGAAATCCTATTTTTTGGACAGGATAAAAATTTTGGAAAAACGGTTGGGAAAGTGTATAGAGCTAAAAGGAGATTATGTTGAAAAATAAAAAAAAATTTTCCATATAATCTCCTTTATATGGAAACGACCCTCGTAATACAAAAATCGTCTTAGATGATAAGTTTTCATACTCGCTTAATGGATACGTCAATAAGTAAAATAATCATTTATGAGGCTCTGAAAAACCACAAGTGACTGTAAAGTAGCTATTATATATGCGAAAAGTGTCTGTCTCCTTACTATTAATTCGCAAACATCTTAATCTGTACCTTATGTGCTCCCCAAGGCAAACAGAACGGCAAATTTTGGCTTTATTAAATTATAAAATTTCCAGGAGGCGCACTTTGGAGAGCTGGTGATGTCAATTAGCCACAAAGATTTTGCGATTTGACACTGTTAGAATTTGATTTGTTAAACCACGAAAAACTCAATTTTTACGCAGATAATATGCAAATTTTAGAGTTTTGAAAAATTAAAATCCGTCAAGGAATGGTCGAATTATACAATAGCCGGAAATGTCTGATAATATTATCAAAAATTACCTAAAAGAGATCGAGTTATTAGCCATTGGAGTATTTTTTTTGCATATTGGCATGATTTACGTAATTTAATGAATTGAAAAATTTATGAAAAACTGAATTTTTGGTGTAGCTTATTTGAGTTTACTTTCCAAAGCGCAATTTGGATAGTCCATTACATCCTTAGTAAAGAGTGCTAAGGAATTTTTTACAGATATAATAAATATGAATATTTGCTTAAGATAATTTCTTACAAAGTTTTTATTGAAAAGATATTCCTATTCAGATCATTTGACAACAATTAAATAGCACTTCGGGTCTATCATCGCCTGGATTCTAACTCAAAAGAAGTACGTTTTCGACGCACACGTTTTAGTATTACTAAATTAAGCCGCTATTATGGCATGGTTTACGCAATTGAATAAATTAAAAATTTTATAAAAATCTGAATTTTTACTATATTTTATTTAAAACTTTCTTAAGAACATTTTGTTATCAGAATAACTGGGGAAAAAATATATCAAATTTGTTGTCGAAAATATTACCACACAAAAAAAACCCCCCGAATAAGAAGGACAAAATACGAAATTAGGGAATGAAAATATTTTGTGGTTGAAAATGGCGTCGATTCAACCAATTGGAAGAGATCGAAGACATAAATTCACCCACATATGTTTCCTCTGTGAAAGCCAGTGAAATAAATTGCCTTTAAACTGCAAAACAAAAACAAATGGAAGGAAATAAAGCGGCACAGGCACCCCGTAAATATATGGAAATGTGGGACGTTCAACCGAGCGAGAAGGAGGGGAAATACTGTATTGGTGTTTAGTGTACGAAAAACTGCATTCCCAAAATACAAAACGAAAATGTTGGGTATCTAAGAACAGGAACTGCTCTTTGGAACCAGCTCTCGTTCGTTTCTCGGCCCTTATAACCGGATTGGAATGGAATCAAATCGTGGTCGTGTTTGTGGTGACCCTTACCTCTGCCAGGCACTTATTCGTCCCTCGAACTATCATTTCCACAGTGAGTCTCAGTGTACACCGAACATGACCGATAATCCACAAGGCCTGGCAGACATCTGCAACTTTTCGGTTCACGTTTTCGGCAAAGTAGTCCAGCCAGCCAACAGCAAATGCGATATTGCCAAGATGCCGAACAGGTAAAGGTAAAAAAGTACGCATCGCTAAAGTTTGTCAGACAAGACCGCACATCGCGTGCTGTGGTTTCACTAGCCAGAAATGATGTTTTGCTCGAGTTCCCAATGTAAACTATAGAAAAAATTATCGTCCTTAAAAGACAACAAGAATTTTAAAAGAGCTTAAAAAAGCTTCAATTTTTTCCATCTTTTTATTTATAAATTTCATATATGGTATGTTCTACGAATTAACTTTGTTTTTTTTTTTAAAATAATTTATTTATATTTAAAAAAATAAAAATTGAAAATAAAATGTTGCCAAAAGAATTTCTTTTTTAATTTATTTCGAATATTAGATAAGTTTTGATTAACGTTTGTTTGATCAAAATTAAAACAAACAAAAATTAAAAACTTGAATTTTAAGCTGAATTTTTTTAAAACAATGAAAATTTACATCATTTTTTTTCCTTTTTCCATTTTTTTAAAAATATTTTTAAATATGTTTATAATCATTGAAAAAAGTTTATAAGCTTATAGCCGATACACAATATTTTATTACCTTTGTCAGAGCCTTACAAAGTTTTAAGAAGAAATTCCTATGCAAACAATAAGTTTATGTAAACTGCAACATAGATGGCACTATGATAACTACAGAAACATTATTAGTCGACTTTCAGACGCTAATTTTTTTTAAAGCTATTATTTTAAAATATTTTCTATGTATGACAAAGATAGAAAAAAACGAACAATTCCTTAAAGCATATTAGAATATTGTTTATATTTTTATAAATTCCGATAAAATTACTAAGAAAATATTCTTCTTAATTAACTTGTTCGAAATTTAGTCAACTTTGATACGCTGATATTTTCTTTAAAGTAGATTTTTTTCTTTTTTACTTACATTACACAAAAAAACATCTTTTGCTTAAAGCATATTGAAAAATTGCTCATAATATTAATAATTCTAATAAAATGAATAATGGAAAAGTAATATTATTAGTTAAATTGATTTATTTTTTTAAATAAATGAATGATATCACCGCCATTTTGAAATTTTTGTTGGTGTAAAACAAATGTGTGCGTTGATTAATGCTGGCTGGTTGGTGTTTAAAGACAACTTGTGGAATATGTTCTGTGACATTTGATGTCGGTGCATGAATCGTGATTAGTTGGAAATCTCCATAAACATCACTTATCACAAGTTATTATTAATATTCGAATTGAAAATACTTAAATCCCACAAACTGAATAATCATAAATTTTCGATTAGATGTGATAGTGAAAAGGAATGTGATCTGAAATCTTTTAAGTTGATTGGTGCGCATCACCAGAACTAAAAAAATTGTACGAACGCTGATTAATTCTGATAAGCGAGGTTGGTTGGGTTAGTTGACTTTGACAAAGAAAATTTTTCAAAAAAAAATTTACAAGAAACCATAACAGTGAACTGTCAAAATTTTTACAAAGAAATTATTTTTACGGCAGCAGTGTGTAAAAATTGTGCCTTCGTGTCGTTGGTTGCAAAGTTGATTTGTTGTTTTTAATAATGTTTTATTGTTAGTGATAGTTATGCCGGAGAATTGTTTTTATTAGAAACTATAAAGACAATGAAAATCCCGACGCAGAAAAACTGATCATAAGGCGAACAAAAAATTTATAAACTTAATAAAAAAAGGTTTTTTTTTTATATCTTAATTTTTTTTAAATAGATATTAACAACAATTTGGTTATTGGTTTTTCAATTGTCCGTTGTTGTAATAAATCGATTCCATACGTTTCGTCATCTTACATAGAACCAAAAAAAAAAAAAAAAATTAAATAAAAAAACAAGAACTTAACTTTAATTAAAATAGTAATAATAATTATAAAAACGAAAAATGGGTAAATATTCGCGAATCGTCTATAGAATTACGTTTGTTATGTTTTGGCTAATTTTTGCGATTGTGAGTTTTCTCGGTCGTATTTTATTTGTTTAAATGATAGAATGACGATATTCTGAAATTAGCTGCACTAATTGTTTAATTAATAATCAGACCCTTTCTAATTAAAGTACTACTAACACACACAGAAAATATTTCGATGGAACAAGGGCAAAATTCGTATACCATTGTTTACAACAAAAAAGGCAAAAATTAAGAGCAAAAGTAAAAATTTATGAAGGTAAAACCATGGGTTGGGTGAGTCTAGTACTCATAGAAATAAATACAATTCTCATCTGATAATAACCATTAAAATCAAGCTAATTATCATTTTTAAGGTTCAAATACAAATTATGTTTTTATTATTTTTATTATTCAAAGTTATTTTTGAAATCCTGATCTGCCAAAACCTGTCTTCCCCTCTGCCCCTCCTATGCACTCATCACACAAAATTTTATAGATTTATCAAATTTTTAAAATAAATTTTATTTTATATTTACATATTAAAAAGTCTTGGTAAAATGGTATCCCTTTTATAAGATTAACATTGGATATACTTTATGAAACTCTTATTTTTGTACAATTTATAATATTAGACATTTTTCTTTAAAGAAAAATAATTGCATTTTTATTAAAAAATCA
This sequence comes from Atherix ibis, assembly GCA_958298945.1. Lineage (NCBI taxonomy): Eukaryota > Metazoa > Arthropoda > Insecta > Diptera > Athericidae > Atherix > Atherix ibis. Next base: position 32,174,480 of record OY282607.1, read on the forward strand.
ACAAATCAAGTTTGCGGGAGAAATTTTTATGCAAAATAAAATATTCATAAAATTTGTTGACTTTTAATAGAAAGTAATTATAGTTACTCACAAATAAATTTAAAATATATTATTTGTTCGTAGAATAATTGTACATTTTTTAACTTTATTACTAACACGGTATACTTGTAATGTTTTATTTGTTAATTTTTTTTTTATAAAAATATTTATTAAATTTTCGTATTATTTTACCGCTAAAAAAATTTGTAAAATTAAAAAAAATGGAAAGTTTTCATTAGAAAAAATTTCACAGATTAAAAAAAAATTACAAAGTAAAATAAAGTATTTTTACTTTCAACTAATATGAAATTAATTCATAGAAATTATTGATAAAGAAAGTCAAAATCCATCATTTCTTAATAGTCTATACTCCATCCATTTCAAAAACACAACAAATTAAATAAGCAGACCCTTATCGCATTAGTCATTCAATATATATTTGAAGTAAACTATAAACAAACTAATGTCTGTACAAATTCTGCTTTATGAAGCATAACTGCTGAATCCAGGCTGTGGTACTTTATTGTCAGACTAATAAATTATTGCTTCAGCTCTTATCAATTACGGTATATAAGATTTGGATTAAAAAAATATTACCATAATTAAAAGAATACATGGTCTTTTTTGTGAAGACGGTTTCTTTAAGAAAAATTCAATTTAATCAAGTTTTCCTTTCCATAATTTTCCAATAGTGAAATAAAGATTATTCCCTAAATAACTAACTTCTGAATACTTTGTCTAACTACTATTCAAATCTAAAATAATTTAGAATCGTTATTAGCACTGTTGTTGAGCCAAAATAGTATTTCAACACACACAAACGCATACAGAATCGACTAAAGTTTTTCCCATTCAACAAAAACTAATCAATTCAAATCAACAGAAACAACACAGCCAGTGAGGAATAAAGAAAAACAAACTCCAAACTGTGTAAGTTGTATATGGAACTGTAATCACCAATCAACTAACTACTTTCACTTTTATTTCTTATACACTATCACTCTCCCAATAAAAACAAAAGAACTTCTTATAGAGAATTCTATACTCTCATTACTATCGTTTTTAAATATAAAACATCCTAGTGCAGAGATTTTTTTTTTTTTTTTTTTTTGTAAATTCAGCTATCTGATTTGTCAAGTCCAATTGTTTAACTAAGTGACTTTGTATTGTTTAGTTTTAGAATTTTTGAATGAAGCCCCGATTTTATTATTATTAATTTTACGTTAAATAAAAAGCAAAAAAATATATTAAAATTTCAACGACAAAGCGAGTAAGAGTATGTATTGTTAATAAATTAATAAGTAAACAAAAATGAGATCTAATTGTGATTGTATAGGAGTAATCGCAGTGATAACATATATACTATTTGATAATTGTTATTTGCATATGTACGTACACTGCAGACCAAAAGTATGAGTCCATTTTGGTTTTGATGGAATATAAATTGAAGAAGCAAAATAAAATATTTTTTTTTGTAAAATTATATTAATTTTGATCTTAAATATAAAAAAAAACTAGTTTTTATACGTTAATTATTATCAAATCAAAAAAAATGATCCTAATTGCCTTCTATACGTTTTGATACACAGCTTGTACGATTTTAGACATTCGGCCAATTAGATTTTTTATAATAGTATTCTTTGAAATTTTAAAATTTCGTTCCAGAATTTCAAAAAGAACTCTACAAAAGTCTTCCATTGAGGCTGGAAAGTGTCCTCGATCTCTACTGATTAGCCCATCCCATAGTTATTGTACGGGCCATGCTATATTTTCGAACTATTTTTAGGTGCGTTATTCTGCTCCATAGCAAATCCATCACCAAATAACTTAATGGAAGAGTATTGGTCTCTGAAAATTTTGATACTGCTCTTTTTTTAAATTTCTTCAACTTCCACCAAGTCTCCTACTCTATTCGTAAAGAACAACGTCAAACCATAATAGAGCCACCGCCTTGCTTGACGGTCGGCACCACAGCTTCCAGCAGCTGGCTTTCTCCACCGCTGCGACGTTTGTAGATTCCATTTTTGGATCAAAAAATCTGCAACTTAGACTCATCGGTCCAAAGTACATATTTGAAGTCCGCAGCTGTTCAGTTTCGATGTAATTGAACCCAATGCAATCTTGTTTGTTTGTTGAGCCACTGAACAGTATCACGACCGCGAGGCCATTTGGCGACTTCATTATACTTGTGGGAAGCTATCTAAACGAGATTGGACTGTTTATATTTTGTGGGGAAGATTATACTGCCGTAGAAGTTTGATAAGGGGATTAGGGAATGAAGTTGTTGGATCCAGGAGCTCCACAATGGGAGGAATTCTTCTCGGGAAATAATTCTTGGTCATGTAGCATAAAGGTGAAATGAGTGCCACAGAAATGACATAAAGGACAATTGGTGTTGGTAGCAAGAAAATCATGAGTGAGAGCAGTGTGTCCAATACGGATTCTGAAAAGCTTCCTATCTTTCTTTTAAAATTTTGGGGACAAGTTTCCTTGACTACCATGCGCCTAAATAGATCAGAAGATCTCAATCGCCTTTTTGCCGTTATTCGATACATAGATTTGGCACGGTTTTTATTTATGATTTAGCACGGCTTCTAATTAATTGGCAACGCATTTTAGGTACTGTAAGTTTTATATTTCTTCTACTAGTTGTGCAAATTAAGCTATTTTCGCGTAAACCAGTAATACAAAGGCTTACCAGACCGTGGTAAATACTCCGATGACTTTCGATCTAATAATAAATTTCTATGAACGCAACTCTACGAAATTTGTATTAACCTTAGCCGCAATAAAACGTTCCGAAATTTACCTTCGTTTATTTAAAGAAACCAATTTCAACAAATTTTTTAAATTTTTTAATAAGTTTAGGATCAAATTAATGCTTTTGTATCTATATAGGATGATGTTGAAATTTTCAAAAGTGTATCATAAAAATTTAACATTTAATTTTACCTGCTGTAAGCAGTGACGGGCTATAAACAGGTACGAAAACTTAGTAATTTCACTTGGTCTGTGTGACAAAAAGAAGGACATGATCATTCCATAGATTTCGACCATTATAATTTATATATATTATAATATATATATAAATTATATATACGAGGGTTGTTCAATAAGTCCTTAGAAAATCCGAGAAATTGCGCTCGTAGTGTCGGTAAAGATTTTTTTTGTAAGTAGCATTATCGACAGGAAAGCTGTCAAAATTTCAGCTCGATCCATAGCGTAGGTCAATTTCTATCGTCGATTAAAGTTAACGACATTTATTTGTGCATAACAATGGAAAAAAGCGAGTATAGGGCTGTCATCAAACATCTCCATTTGAAAGGCTTAAGTCCGAAAGAAATCAAAGCCGAGTTGGATGCAGTTCATGGCACATCTGCACCTGTGTTTGCGACGGTTTACAATTGGGTGAATGAATTTAAACGTGGCCGTTCATCCACAAAAGATGAACATCGTTCAGGACGCCCAGTTGAGGTGTCTACTCCTGAAATCATCGACAAAATCCACGATCTGATTTTGAACGATCGGCGAATTAAAGTGCGCGAATTAGTTGAGGCTACGGGCATATCACAAGGTACAGTCGCTTCAATTTTGCATGAAAAATTGTCTGTGAAAAAAATTTCGGCAAGATGGGTGCCGCGTTTGCTCTCAGAGGAGAATAAGCGCAATCGTGCAGTGGACTCTGAGGCTATGTTGGCACTCTTTCATCGCAATTCTGTCGAATTCCTTCGTCGATCTGTCACTGGGGACGAAACTTGGATACACTACTACACTTCAGAAACGAAGAGACAGTCATCACAGTGGATTTTCAAGGGTGAACGGGCTCCGAAGAAGGCAAAAACTGTGCCATCGGCCGGCAAGGTGATGGCCACGGTCTTTTGGGATTCGCAGGGCATCATTTTTATCGACTACTTGGAAAAAGGAAAAACAATAACAGAAGCGTATTACGCGTCGTTATTGCAACGGTTGAACGAGGAAATCAAAGAGAAACGCCCCCATCTGAAGAAGAAAAAAATCCTCTTGCATCAGGACAATGCGGGTGTGCACACCTGCGCTGTTTTCATGGCCAAAAGTGTGGAATTGAGAATGGAATTGTTGCAGCATCCCGCTTATTCACCAGATTTGGCCCCGAGTGACTATTTTCTTTTCCCCAATCTGAAGAAATGGCTTGGCGGACGACGGTTCACTTCCAACGAGGACGTCATTGCTCAAACGGATGAGTATTTTGCAGAACTTCCGAAATCCTATTTTTTTGACGGGATAAAAATTTTGGAAAAACGGTTGGAAAAGTGTATAGAGCTAAAAGGAGATTATGTTGAAAAATAAAATTTTTTTTTTTAAAAACAGTTTTTTTCCATCTTTTTCAAAGGACTTATTGAACGACCCTCGTATATTATAATATATAATAATATGATATATATTATAATTTGTGCAAAGAAATATAAGTTTTTCTTTCAATAAGATTTGAACCAAAGATTTCTAGAAAACATTTAGTTATTAAGGTGGTTGTATATGTGTACTTTTGGTTTGTAGTGTATCTATGTCTTTATATATTATGTATGATTCACTTGCTAAATACTAAAAGTATTTAATCACTATTGATGGTGACATATTCTTGTTATTGGATACCATTTCGAAATTCACAAGAGAGAACATTTTCGATAGCATAATGACTAACTAACTTATCAGAATTTAACTAAACAAAAAAAACCAAACTATTGCCATTTGTTTATTTATTTTTCTTTGGATTATCTCAATCTATTTAGCTTCCGAATGGCTTATAAATTAAGCAAAAAATGACAGACGAGGAAAATATTAGGATTGTAGCACATTCAATATGTGAAAACGTGGCCGCCATGAATTCCAGACTACAGCAACAGCAGCAGCTACAGCATCCGCCACCAGCACTTTCCTCTGTCAACATGAGTAAGTATAATTTAGAGACATGAAAACTTTACTTTTCTTCTATTGTAATAAAATAAAAAATTTGAAAATTCTACAGGTCGGGCTCATTCAGTCAATCTAATCTGGGATGATTTTTTAGCTGGTTACATACACGATGGTCGAATGTCTGTGGTGCGGAGATTCTTCTGCCTTTTTGTCACCTTTGATTTATTCTTTATTGGATTGCTATGGCTAATATGTATTGTGGTTAGTACTCTGAATAAAATATATATTTTTCTTAACAATAATAATTTGTTTTCGGTTTAGGTAACTGGCGACAATATATACAATTCACTAAAGGATCAGGTGGTACACTATTCGATATACAAGTCATTATTCGATATTGTGATGGCAGCAATATGCCGATTTGTTGTTTTACTACTCTTCTATGCATTACTGTACATAAATCATTGGTTCATAATCTTTGTAGGTTTGAGGGAATTTTTTTAAAATTAAAACATAATTAATTTTATTAGAAAGAACTTTTTATTAATAAAATATGAATTTTAGAAAAATACAGAGCTTTTATTTTAATACAGATTTATAAAAAGATTTAATTTGATTTTTAGTTAGAAATTAAATATAAAACAGACCCATTTTTTATTGAAAATTAATATATTATAATAAATTAAAAAAAAACTTTATTTAAGAATTTTTTATAGATTTCTTTTTTTGTATTTATTTTTTTCTTAGCTATCCACAACTGGATCGTGTGCTTTTTTAGTTACAAAAGTCTTCTACTATAATGTGAGTATTGATTTTTCTATTCTGTTATGTGGTCTTGTTCTAAATTTTGGCAATATATATATAATTTTTTTTTAAAATTTAATTATGAATATTTTATATATTTTTAGTGGGCATCATCGCAACAGCCAGTATTTGAAGTTATTCTTATACTTTCATCATTTATTTTAGCCTGGGGAGAAGCATGGTTTCTTGACTGTAGAGTATTTCCACAAGAAAGATATGCAAGAACATATTTCTCAGGTGTGTATTAAACTATTTTCTAATTTAGCTTCAATAATTTTATGTTAATTTTTTTTTCAAATCCATACAATTCTTATTTATTATTATCGCAAAAACTAATTTGTTGATTCCAAAATAAGACTTAATATCCCAATTTGCGTATAATAATTTATAACAAGAAAATTAAAGTATTAATAAGATTTGGTGTATGCAAAAAAGTCAGAATCGACATTGAAGCAATTTTTTAAGAGGTAAATATAAAAAAAACTTATTTCATTAGGAAATTTGAAAATTTCAACTTTAAATAAAAATTATTATCAGTCTAGAAATTTGAAACATGCCGCAAATTTTAGATGGAAAATTATGTGTACATTTGTTAGTCATATAGTTTGAGACAATAGAATAATATATATTAGAAAATTTTTCTTAGTGGGTGTTTTTTTTATGTCGCATTTCTTCAAAGTGAAATTATAAAATTTATCCTTTAATAAGGAACAAAATTACCAACTGCATAAAGAAAGATATCCTTTCAGGCAATAAATGGGTCCTAAAACCATAAAGAAGATAGATGAACTGCTCTGCTGTATGTACTAAAACAATAAAATTCGTCCTGGGGTCTAGTACTGATTCGAATTTAATGGTTTACTAGAATTAATACATTTTTTTGAACTATCGGTTAAATAGTCACAAAACAAAAGAAAAAATAATATAAAAATTATGGGCGATGGAAAGTCCTGATTTTAACTTGGCTAATTTTATTACACTTTGAGTAAAAACAAAATAAATTACCTCCATTTTCTGAACTTGATTTCAGTATGACTGTGAAAAATCGCAATTAATTGATAACCAGTTACTGAAATAAACTGTCAAATATATTTTCCGAATTGTTCCAAATATAAAAATATTTATAGTTGAGGAAAATAACCAGAAAAACTTATATTTAATATTTTCAAGATACTGAAAAATAGGAATATTCCAGCAAAATTTCAAACTTTTCATAAAAGGCGACTAATGTAAAAAAAGATCATCATGACCATAAAGGTACATCTGTTCAGGTCAGATGATCTTTTAACAAAGGCAAGAACTGCAGAATACAAACATACCAGTTTTTTTTTATTGTAATAATTGCAGTGTCATTTTAATTATAATTGAAATGGAAAATAGTTAATAATAAATTCTTAAGAAAAATACTCACCAATTACCAAAAATGCAATCCTCCATTTCCACCATCAATATTTCTTTGACACACACTAGCACAACCCGTTTTAATGGTACGACAAAATATATCATTAGATGAACATACGCACCGACACCCTCACTACACTACACAAATTCCATTTCATTTTATAATACTTTTTGTTTAATTAAAATTTACAAAAATTGCTTTTTAAATAGAATAAAAATTATGCAAACACGATTTTATAAATGTTCTCTGAAAACAATTCATCGATTTCGATCATGCTGCTTTTAATTTACATTTACATGAGCAGCATTTTACGCAAAAATTTACTACACTTTTTCACCACAAATAATTTAAATTCTGCATTTCAAACATTCTATTCACTAATTAAAATAACAATATAAACTTAACTACAATTGTAATGAAATTCTACGATAACTAATAAATAATTTCCAATAAGAATCGACCAATAAATGTAATTCGTACACTGATATCCTCATCTCAGACGGGAATAACGGTTCTCAATTGTCAAATGTAATTAATGCTCTTTTCCAAATTATTTTATACTATAATATCAGAGATGGCGCATCATGTAGTAGGGTATTTGTGCAATGCTATTGGAACAACGATTAGAACAATTTCATTTTAAATAGAAATTGGATTTTTTTTAAAAAAATGATTTGTTTTATAAATTAAACTTAATGAAAATTATGATACAAAGAACTTTTTTAATATGCTCAGAATTGAAATAAATAAATATAATAAAATCCATTGATTATATGTAAAAATAATATTTTTTTTTCGATTAATTTCTAATCAAAAACGAATATATTATATTATGCTATAATTTTTTATAATTACCAATATATTTTCTATATGGAATTTTTGCTTTATTTTTAACATTTTATAAATTATATTAACTTTTTTCTTAACAGTAAAATAAATGATTTGTAGATATTTTGAGTTTATCTTATAAAAAGAATGTTAGTAAACTTGTTGTATTTGAGAAAGAAAAACCATAGTAACCTTAAATAATAATAGGCATTATTGTTAGTATTTACCATAATATAGCAAAATATTACATTTTAATAATTATTTTATATTAGTTAATAGTTTTCTTCTTTTTATAAGCGAAAACCTATGAAAATTCATCAAAAGCCTTTGCATTTTTTTACAAATTTTAATTGTATTTAAATAAAGTTGCTCCTGTACATGCATATTCGACGGAATTTATTTCTAAAAAAGACTAATTCGGAATTGTTGCTTTTGATTAGGTTGTTAAAAGTTAATTCAGACCTAAATCAGAGTTAGAGAAAGCTTTTAATTTAAATATTTGAGATTAAATTCCAGCGAATTAATTGAAAAAAATTTCAATTAATTCTGTACATTCTGATAATATTTCAAGCTGTTCGAGTAACTTTAAATACCGCAGAATCCCATATTTTTATTATTATTTTTGAAAATTATTCGTAAACTAGATCATAAGAAAATGTATTTTTCTCCATATGATTTGTCAGGTAATACGCAACCACCCACTGATAGATCACCTTTGATAGAACCACTTTTACAACCGGCTGCAGCACCGGGAAGTGTTAGTGTAAACTTTTACTCTCCATTTGAATCGGACAGTGAAGATGACGAACAGGTAAGTGTTTATATTTGCCTTTAAATCACAATTTTCAATGGTAAATATGTATATTTATTTATAAGAACAAAAAAGAGTGAATAATAAAATTGAAGAATCGTTACGTGAGCACATAAAATAAAATAGAAGAAAATTACTCATCTATTATTAATCAATGAGTATAGCCTGTTTTGTTAATTAATTCTATGTACTTGTAATTTGATTGAGATTCAATTAGTCGATTTCTAACCGTGATCCAATAATATGCTTAAATCAGTGTTCAACAAAGTACTTGGGCTCGTCGAATAGAATCAGTTTTCGATAGTATCGCGTCCAAGTACATCATCGATTGTCGACAAATGATGTACCGATGACAGTATGTTCGCGCCGTCCGTAATCAGATTCATCTTATCAGTAATCGTAAATATTGTAATCTAGACTTTGCATTTTAAGTAATCCCCAAATAGAATTTTAAAATATTTTCGTTTCCGCGGACACTAAACTATCCGTCAGTTACTGTATCTCAAGGCAGTGCTTTACTTTCCCAACCGCACCCCGTTTTTAGTCGATAAGACAATTTCGTTTAACGTGCCGGAATAATTCTCGAGTTTAACTAATAAAAATGCAATTTATTCGGAATTTATTTTGGCATAGAATTGAATTAGAGCTGCCGCGAGAAGGCGGAGACCATCACTTACCAAAGGAAGAATTTCTGCCTTTAAAGGTGAATATTTTTCCTTCGCCTATCCATTGTATGAATTTTATATTAAACAAGTTAGAAATACGAAATTTTCTTTACGGATTGATATTTAAAAATGTTTGCCTTTTTCGAATTGAGTTTAATGTGAAGCCATAGTGCTGTTAAGGAAATACACTCGTTTTCATGTCAGCAGAAATAGGTTTAAAAAATTGTATAGTGCAAAAAGTGAAAATAAGAAGCTCTAAAAAAACAACAACTGTAGCTAAAAATTAATTAAAATAATTATGACCGTTTGTAGTGTTTTGCATTATTCTAAGTATTTTTCGTTACAATATTTGCAGAGAAAAACAATTTTTTTAAATGAAATTTGCCTTTGAATCTAAAGAAATTCTTCTTTGTATTAAAACAAATAAACAATATTGGAAGAATTCTCCAACTCAAATGATTTTTTTTTTTTTTTAAACTCTAGGATGATGAATATCGAAAAAAAGGTATTGAATGTGTACGAAAAGCTTACGACTTATTAAGATGTACTGATTGGAAATGCGAAAAAGTAACCTCGCAAGGTGATACTATTCAAAGTATTAATAGAGAAAAATTGGGGAAAATCTACAGACTTACGGTAAGCGATTGATATTTTTTCCATATAAATAATATGAAAATTACGAAATTCATAAGAAAATAGTGAAAAAAGCGATTGATTTTCTAATAATAATAATAATAATTAAAAATAAAAGAAAATATTTATTCAATTTTTTTGTGTTACCAAATATGTATATAGGCTCGCATACAGTATCCGGCCAAACCGCTTCTCGAAGAACTTTTCTATAAAATTGAAGATGTTCCAAAATGGAATCCAACGCTTTTGGAGTCGAAAATAGTTCGTGTAAGTCTTTATACGAAAAAATTATCTTATGTAAAGAAAAAAATAATTATGCTGTTGTATAAAAAAAGAGGGAGGGAATTTAGAACGGTAAGTGCGAAATAAAATCGGGCATGGTTTAAAACTAAAGGTCTTGATCACTGTCTAGATGAAAAAAGGCTTAAGGTGCAAAAAATATACATCGTGATTCGGAATTATTAACATTTGAATGTTTAGGTCGCTTTCGATTACATTTGTAAGGCATAGAACCATTTTAACTATATTTCATAGGCAAAATTGAATTCGACTTCGCAATCGGTATTTCTTCTAAACTTAAATAGTGTTTAATTGTTATAATAATAATTATAAAATATAATTATTGTAAAACCTTCAACCTAGTTGAGATAAATATTCAAATTTTACTTTAAAAACATTTAAAAAGTTTTTTTTTATTTAGAAAATCGATACACATACCGATATAACGTATCAGGCAACCACTGGCGGTGGTGGTGGAATGGTTAAAAGTCGAGATTTTCTAAATTTACGGTGTTGGCGTACATGCCAGAATGGCGAAGTGATTGAGAGTAGTGATGATGAAGCAGATGAAGATAATGATAAAAGCCAAGCCGAAGGAAGTGTATCCAGTATTGTGACTTCGGGTGACGAAACATCTCTGCTTCGAAATGATCCTGAAATGGGATATGGAAAACGTTTCACAGAGACAAATTCCTATGAACAGACAAAGAACGAAAAATCAACAGCGTTTGATTCGCTTAGTAAAAGTTTAGGTGCTAACAATTTCCAAAGCTCTGCGCTAAATACAGAACCACCTCCTTTAGATGATGAATTCCTCGATGCTGTTGATACCACACGACAAAAAGCTGAAACAGATTCAGCTGATAATTTTGATAAAATCTACATTAGTGCTGCGATTAGCATAAATTATCCCGGTTTCCCAAAAAGTACTCAATATATAAGGTGAGCTTATGATCTTTGATTATATTTTTCTTCATATCGTTTATATCATATTTGTTCCAATTTTATTACTTTAAACTCAATTTTCCACTTAGCGTCGTTTTACACATACACATTTATGAATTTATGATTTATTTTACTTAACATGAATTTCGGTTTTTTTTTTGAGTTTCAACGCTATTTTCACTAATATTTTCAAAAATATAATAAATTTCCAAAAAAATAAAAATCATTAGTCTAGAAATTAGATAATCGCAAATTCCATTGGATTAGATTTGCTAATGAATATCAATAAAAACTGTATTATTTCCAATTAGAAATTATACGAAACATTTTTAATGTGTTACAACTCTTATAAATAAGATGCCGTAACTAAATAAAATAAATTAAAAATATTTTTATTTTATTTTAAATATATATAGGGTGGACCATTTAGAAGTTCCATTTTAAAAAGTAAATAAAAATAAAAACTAGTGTATGTTTTTTCAAATTTCCGGTTTTATTAAAAAGATTGAACCTTGAAAATTAAGAATGAAACATAACATCATTTAAATGACTGCCACGGCTGGCGTTACAGTACCCCATTCGCTCGACCCAATTTTTCAGTACATTTTCGATTGTCCGGGCCTGTATCTCTTCAATGGCAACTTTGATTTCGTGTTTCAAGGCCTCAAATGTCGTCAATGCCATTCTCTTCAAGTTTTGGAAACAAAAATTCGTTGAGCATGCCAGGATAGCGCTCACCATTGACCGTAACGGCGGCTGCTTCATCGTTTTCGAAGAAAAACGGGCCAATGATGCCTCCACCCCAAAATCCGCACCAAACCGTGACTCGTTGTGGATGCATCGGCTTTTCCATTGTGACGTATGGATTTTCTGAACCCCAGATGCGACAATTTTGTTTGTTGACATACCCACCGAGGTGGAAATGGGCCTCATCCGAAAAGATGATTTTTCGGTAAAAATGCTCATCTTCGGCCAATTGATCTTGAGCCCATTGGGAAAACCGAAAACGCATCGGATGGTCATGCGGCTTTAGCTGTTCGACTAATTGAACTTTGTAAGCTTTCATACCGAGGTCTTTGTGCAAAATTCTCAACAGAGAAGTGCGAGAAATTGTCAATTCCTGAGAACGGCGACGAGTTGATGTTGATGGATGATCACTGACATTTTCAGCAACGGCGGCAACATTCTCGGTCGTACGCACTATCTTAGAGCGGGAACGAGTTGCTTTGGCAACCAACAAACCAGTTTCGCGAACTCGCTTCACGAATTTGTCCACAAATTCACGTGAAGGCATTTGATCTTTACTCATTTTTTTTTAAATTTCTCACAGTTTGGGTTGAAGCCTCACCACTTTAACAGTAAGTTCGCAATATTTCCCATTTTTCTTCAAGCGTATGGATTACCATTTCGTAAAATTCTGACTTTCAACTAACAATCTGTCAATTCGTGTTGACATTTAACACTCTAGTACTTCAAATAAATAGTAGTTCAAAATGAAACCGCTAGATGGACCCTATATTTGTTTTAAAAATTTCAATTGATTACTAAACAAAAAAAAAGTTTAAAAAAAAACAAAAACTTGGAATTTTTTCGAACTTAAATAGTCGATCAGTTGACAGTTGAACAGAATTTTGTAAATTGTTCATAAAATCATAGAAATTTAAACTCAATCAAAGAATTTTGACATACTTCGGACGGATTAAACAAGAAAATAAAAAATCATTTTTAAAAAGTTTTATTGTAAATTTAATATTAAAGTATATTTATGTAGTAACATGTTTTTAACTTTTTCTTTAATTAATACCGAATATATGCGTTTTATTATTTTTATTCACAGAGGTGAAAATTTAGTATCTTGTTGGGCGATGCGCGAAATAAAAGGTAAACCGGACGCTTGCATATTTGAATGGTTGTTGTGCCTTGATCTGAAAGGCTATATTCCAAGATACGTAGTTGACACTGTAAGTATTTATTTAGCAAATTTTCTTTTATATCATAGATACTATAATAAAATATAATAATAATATTGCAAATTAATTATGTATTTGTTTTTTTTTTTAATATATTTAAGGCCTATACAACATTAATGCAAGACTACATGACACATTTACGAAGATATTGCAAAGAATTACGACGTAAATCTAGTAAAGTGCCTAAAAAGAAAACAAATAAATAAAATTAAAGTGGACAAAATAAAAAACATCAATTGAGTGATTTGTCTGTGTTTAAATTTAATTAGAAATAATCTAATTAATATTTATAATTATTATTATTATTAAAAATAATAAGTAATAGAAGTTATAATAAAAGTGATCGAAAGAAATTTGAATTTTTTTTATAAGAAAATAATATAAAGAAGACAACATTATTAATTAGAAATGGTTTAAAATTAAAATAGCAAAAATAGAAATGCAAAATGATCATTATAAAATATAATTTAATACGTAAATGTAAGAAAAAACCAATATTCAAGTAATTTAAAAAAAAATATCGAAATAATAAACTAAAAAAATGTTGTTCATTTACTATCTAAAATGTTATATGGCCTACAATTAGACCACATAAAAATATTGCAAATGGTGGAAAATTTTGTTTTTACGATGATTTACTAAAAATAAGCTAATTGTGCACCAATTACATTCAATGCTATATAAAAAAAATACATTATAATAAAAATAAAATGCAAAATATTATTATTGTAGTTTCTATATTATTATTTATTACAATTATTATTTTTTTCGTAATAAAATTTTTGGTTCATCAACATAATATTTTTTTTATTTTATTATATAAGTTTTTATATTTTTCGAATTTTAATTTATGAATTATTAGTTAAATCAAAATTATAATTATTCCAAATATAACTATCATTATGAAATTTTTGAATTGTAAATGAATTGAGCATTTTCATTTTATAGTAAAATATCTATTTTAGATGAGATTCTTAACTTAAGATTTATTAAAGAAAATGAAAAATGAAATAATCATAAATAAATAAAAGAATAACTTGTGATTTTTTTATACAAACTAATAAAAATAAAGAATAATTTATTATTGAAAATAAATATATACAAATAAATAAAAATAAAAAAAATAATTAAAGGTAGAATTTTAATGAAAATAGTCTTAAAAAATTAATAATTTTTGGGTTATTTTCGGTCATTTTATAGTTTATATACGAGGTCTGTTCAAAAAGTATCGCGAATTTTGGGTTTTTTAAAAAATTATTTATTTATTCATGAATATCTATTTTGTCCCCTTCAAAGTAATCCCCACCAGATATTATACACTTGTGCCAACGTTTTTTCCAATCCTCGAAGCACTTCAAATAATCATTTTTTGTGATCTTGTTCAGCTCCTCCTTCGATGCCGCCTTTATCTCCTCAATCGCAGCGCAGCGTCTTCCTTTCATGGGGCTCTTCAGTTTCGGGAACAAGAAAAAATCACAGGGGGCCAGATCTGGGAAATACGGTGGCTGCGGCATTATTAGTGTGTTGTTGGCAAAAAATGGCAAAAGTCAATTTTTGTTCTTCCACAAATCCGCAACTTGCGCATAACTTGCAGGTAATATTCCATATTGACCGTTCTACCCTGTGGCAAGAACTCATGATGCACCACGTTATGACCCTCTGGAGCAAATTTGGGTCGTCGCGGACAGAGTCCAACAGCTCCTTAGAAATGTTAATGCGATGCTGTTTTTGGTCGAAATTGAGCAAAAATCGAAGACGAGCCAAAACACGTGCAAGCAAAGCAGCTGTCAAAAATTAACTGAACACTCAAAATGGCCGAACTTGTCGTCATAAGTGAGAGATATTAGTACTAACGTAACGCCACAAAAAATCGAATATATAATTATACGTAACCCGCAGAAATTCAAAATT
Source organism: Atherix ibis (assembly GCA_958298945.1). Taxonomy (NCBI): domain Eukaryota; kingdom Metazoa; phylum Arthropoda; class Insecta; order Diptera; family Athericidae; genus Atherix; species Atherix ibis. Next base: position 32,189,657 of record OY282607.1, read on the forward strand.
CGCGATACTTTTTGAACAGACCTCGTATAACTGCATGCCATATCATAAAAAAAACAATGTAGTAGAGGATGGAAGTATCGTCTTTCTGTACGAGAAAAAAACATTGTTTAATAGATCTCGAGGTGAGCACATTTAATAGCTTTTATATTAAAACCATTTATGGTCAAATAGCTGAATTGGAATGGGTGTTTTTTTTTGTTGGAAAGATAATTTCACAATGTGCCGGATGTGCTCTTTTACAAATGGATTTTATTTATATGTAAGATGTAGTAAAAAGTAATCCATTATTTTGCCAATAGATGGCTTTAGGAGTCTGTATCTCCCGTTTTAAAAGTGCGATCGGGTTGCACTAGATGGCGTTAGCAAGATAAGATTTTGTACTAAAAAAGCTTCTCATACAGTTTTGTGATTACTTGACTCAGTATTTTTTTAGCACGCGTCAAAGATGGACACCAACAAAGAGAAAATACGCCATATTTTACAGCTTTTCTTCGATAAAGACGAAAACGTAAGCCAGGCAGCTGAAAATGTGAATAGTGTTTATGGTCCTGATACTGTAACAGTCAATCACGCGAAATTTTGGTTTCGTCGATTCCGTTCCGGTAATTTTGATGTCAAAGATGCACCACGCTCTGGAAGGCCAATTGTCGAAAATGTCGATAAAATAATGGAAATCGTCGAGTCCGACCGTCACGTAAGCACTGTTTCGATTGCCCAGGAGCTAAACATTGCACAAAAAACCGTTTGGAACCACTTAAATAAGGCTGGATACAAAAAGAAGCTCGATGTATGGGTGCCACACGAGTTATCGCAAAAAAACCGCATGGATCGAATTTCCATCTGCGAATCGCTGCTGAATCGCAACAATATCGATCCATTTCTGAAGCGGATGGTTACTGGTGATGAAAAGTGGGTCACTTACGACAACGTCAAGCGACAACGGTCGTGGTCAAATCGCGGTCACCCGGCGCAAACGGTGGTCAAGCTAGGATTGACAGCCAGGAATGTTTTGCTGTGTGTTTGGTGGGACTGGCAGGGAATCATCTACTATGAGCTGCTCCCCTACGGCCGAACTCTTAATTCGGACCTATACTGTCAACAATTGGACCGTCTGAAAGAAGCAATCACCCAGAAGCGGCCAGCTTTGGCGAATAGGAGAGGAATTGTGTTCCATCAGGACAACGCCAGGCCGCATACATCGATAGTGACTCGCCAGAAGTTCCGGGACCTTGGTTGGGATGTTCTTATGCATCCACCTTATAGTCCGGACCTGGCACCACGTGATTACCACCTCTTCCTGTCTATGACGAATGATTTTGCAGGTGAAAAATTCGCCTGAAGAGAAGATTGTGAAAATCGACTGTCCCAGTTTTTTGCCAATAGGGACGAGGGTTTCTATGAGAGAGGCATTATGAAATTACCTCCAAAATGGCAACAAATTATCGAACAAAACGATGCATATTTGACCTAAATCGTATCATTCTATCTATGCTAAATAAAACCTTCAATTTAATGCAAAAATAATGGATTTCCTTTTACTACAACTTATATAATTAGAAATTCAATTTTTAAGACAAGAAATGCTAAAACCATAAATAAAAGCAGTACGACGCTCAATAAAATTACAAAGAATTCAATAAAATTACAAAGAAATGGTTGCCTGTTTAAAAAAATATAATTTTTAATAATCATTTTCGGACAACTTTACTACAAAAGTAATTTTTCCTTAAATAATTACATTAAAAATATAGTTTTTAATTGAATTTATTTGAACAAATTGGGATTGAAAATAGGCTTGTATCGTGGGTATAATTTGATCTCTTTTCGCATGGAAAATACTTTTCAATTATGGTTGATATAAATTTTAGCTAATATTTGTAACTCTTCCTTTTGTTAATTTAACTTTTTTTATAGAAACAAATTTTAATTCTATTAAAAATTAATTTTTTTTTTCATTTATTATTTTTTTACATTTTATAAACATTCATAATTCTTAAATTAATATGAGATGATTAAAATTAAGCTTGTTTTTTTTTCAGCAATACATTGTTAATTATGAAAAAATAATATTATGAAATTTATCACCAACAATTAATTCTAATACACCATAAAAAGCGTAATCCAAATGAGGTGGAAAATTAATTCGTAAACGCTCTTAGAAATTTCTCGCAAACACGATGCGTCATTTTTTCTCTTATTTGGTGATTTTATGCAAATATTCGATGCGAAACATTTTTTGGGACCACCATTCAATTTGAATATATTTTGCATAAAAATTTTATAAGAAGTCGCCACCGCAGTGGTATTGGTTTTTGTGATGCAAATTCCAAGAAACGATTCGTAACGTCTTTCGGCCAAATGGAATGTAAACTCTGGCGTAAATCCTATATTATCTGTTTCATTGCGAAAAAATATGGCCATGTCTTCACTGCTGTTCTTATAGAATTTTCCAATATGACATTCGTTTTGAGGTGAATAGCCTTGGCAATTGAGCGACACCTCAAAAGTGTCGTTTTTAAGGCATTTCAAAGTGAACAGAACTGCTTGAATATTGACCATTGTTTTATAGGAACTCATATTGAATATTTGCAATAGCGACGAATTCAAATTAAATGGTTCGAAGCCAAAAGTCTTGCAAACATCTTGTTTGTATTTAAACTCCGGAAATAAAACGCACTTGTTAGGTTGGAATAAATTTAACTGATCCGCAAATACTATGCAGATCATGTTATAACAACTGCATAAAACGGTTAAAATTATAAAATTTTTAAACCAACTATAAGTAAGCATTTTTATTTGTTTCATTTTGTTTTATTCATAAACCTTAAACTTTTCAAGTGATTGCACGACTTATTTAAGGTACAAACTGTTACTAAATTATATTTTCACTTATCCACGTATAAATAGTTTTTCTTTTGTTGAAAATAAATTATGCCTAAGGATAGACAAATTACTTTACGATCTATTTACGAGTACACCACCATTAATAACTGATGATTATTTTCAGTATCCAGAGCTTTTTGAAGTGTCCTTTTATAGGTGAGAATATCTATGAAAATGTTATTTCTGAATTTACTAATCGATTGTCATGTCAGTTAATAAGCATATGTGTTAATAGTAATTTGTTTTCATAAATTATTCAAACAATTCGACCATTAAGATTGTCGTTGATCTTTGATAAATGATTACAATGGATGGTTTCGTATCAATTAATAATGATGATAATGTGGAAAAACGAAGAAAATATTTTTTCTTTCGCGTTCATTTATTTAAATGAATATGATTTTACTATAAAACAAATAATAATATTTGATCATACTGCATTTTTATTTCATTAATTAAAGTTTGTGTACTTCTATAAATTCTTTTCAGCGTTTTATTATTTACTGCAAACTTTTTTTTATAAGAATGCCTGTGAATTACTATCAAACATTTTATAATACTTTAGTGAGTATAGTTACGATTTTTTCGGTATTGTTTTATAATTAATTAAATATGGTTACTACTATAAGTATTAAGAATCAACTTATTACTATTAAAACTAGTAGATAAGTGAACAAGTTATTAATTAGCGGGAACGTATTTTTTTGTAAAAAACTAACGCATAAATTTAATAGTTTTTTCTTAACTCTCTTAAAATAGTTATGACGATCAGATACTAGTACATCTATTTATTTTATGTTAAATTCTTTCAATTCTCTCCATTATTGTATTTTTTTATATTTTGCTTTGGACTTGATCGCTTTGTCTATCAGAATTATTTCTAACTATGTAACATCCGATTCACACTAATCGAATTAAATAGTCGAATAATTTGCCACGAACATTTATATTTTGTGTTACTTATAATGTAACAATTATTAACTTTTGCGCTGCCAATTGTTTTGCATCGTTTTTGGTAAACATTTTGCGAACCGCATTGTTGCGTGTTTCTGGAGTCTGTGAAACTACGTAAAAGGTTGGTTGGTGGTGGGTGATTTCTCGAAACACAAATATCCCTTAAAGATACTATTGCATCATACGCTAAAATTTTCGCATGCAATGCTTTTGCGATCACGTAATGGTGTGTCGATTTTGTATTCTTTATTCAATTATCATCAGCAGCGTGTTTCGGCCTTTTTTGGATCGGCCTATGCCAGATGACGATGTACCTAACTCGTTCACCACACATTCAAAACATTTCATGCCATCACAAGCATCCGCGATGAATAGCGCGAAAAGACTTGGATCTACATCCATACAAGATTACATTGACTCAAAACTAAAGACACAAGGGCATGCGTCGAGCGTTCGCTGAATGGGAGATTTAGCAATTGGAAAGAATCACAGATTTGGCGGAAAATCATCTTCAGCGACGAAGCGTATTTTTGACTGAATGCATACGTAAAGAAGCAAAATTCTTGTAACTTGGACGAAAACTAACCACAGCAGCTCCAGGAGGTTCCTTTATATCCATAAGAACTTACCTTATGGTGTGGATTTTAGTCGTGTGGCATCATCGGACCGTACTGCTTTCGGAATGAGGCTGGCGCGGCGGTTAATGTCAATGGATTGATAATAACACATTATTTTTGGGCTCAATGGAACGATATGGACTTGGATATTATTTGGTCTTAACAGGATACTGCTACTTGTCACATAGCATTTGAAACAAAGGATTTATTGCAGATGAAGTTTTCACATTTCGGTATTTCTAGACATGGTAATGTCAGCTGGCCCCCAAAAGAAGACTTTTTTATGGGACTACGTTAAATCAATGACTATCCCGGTGGTGGGCACGCATGAGGTCAATAAAAGCTGCATTTCAGTATTGCATATATTATAAAGAGCCACACCAAAGTTACATAGTATTAAATACCCAAATCTAAAGTCAACAAAGAGCCACACGTGGTTCTCGGAGCAGCATTTGACAACTCTGTTGTATACCAACAAACCGACAACACTTTCCGAGCTGGAGAACAACACCGTTCTAGCCATTGGTGAGATTCGTCCGGATTAAAATTGGACCTCGGATCACCGCCTGCAAAGGAAGCCGTGATGGCTATTTGAGCAATATCATTTTTAATTAATAATAGAATCGAATGCACTTTAATATGCAATAAAGATATTCACCATAACTCACATACAACTTTTTTGTTTAATTTTAAAAACTGAGCGCTCTTAGTAAAAACCCCTTTAGAAATAATAAAAATAAGAAAATCTTAAAAAGTCTATTGACTTTCAACAAAACTATTGAAAAGTCAAATTTTTACCCAAATATTTTCAAAAAAATATTAACTTTTGAAATTCACAAATACAACGATTTAATAGAATTTAACTCCATTGGTTGATTTTGATTCATACCACATTTAAATTAGAAAACTATAAACACGTTGTACCAAAAATCGAGTACTTATCCAAAATTAGCACACCATCTATGATAATTAATAAATATTTTAAATTAAAATAAACCGTTCTACTTTGTATTAGGCATAAATAGTATAAATTTTATTCACATACATAAATAGTGTGATGAGATTCATTATTTTTTTACACGTTTTCTTTACAAATATGCAATGCAATGGGAATTTTCATCTCTTATATTGGTATGCATTTTTTTTTACTATTTTATTATATTAACAAAAAAAAATTTAAATCAAAATGTGCAGCAAAAATTTATAAATTTAACCAAAAATGAAAATTATTAATAATATTTTTAGTTTATGTTATTTAAGATTCCACCAAATCCTGGCTGAGAAGAGCTATAAACTATCACCAGTCGGATAATTGGTGAAACAGAAACGAGGCGGTCAGAATACTTTGAAGAAATTATTTTTTATCCTGCGGCAGCCAAGATTGACAGGCTTCAAGGGCAATTTCACACATCGCTGATAGAGCTTTGCCTTGATCATAATCTGCGGCTATACAGAAAAGAAACATTATAAAATTTGGTCAAATTAAATTGTATTTATTTTCACTTTTTTATTATTTTATTTAAAAAAAAATAATACATGAAAAACCACTCACCGATGCTATTACGTTTTCCAAAGATACTTCCGTTGAATGGAGGTTTCCGGTATGTAGCCTCAGTGGTAGCTGTAAGCGCCAACAGAACTACAAGACCGATTAAAATGAGGGTAAATCCACGATTAAATGCCATTTTGATTTGGTTTTGTTGGTTTTGATTTTAAAATCACTGAAAATCACTAAATTTTCGAAAATGAAATTTATTCGTATTTATACACTTGAATATCTTTTCAAGAAGATGTATTTGACTTGATGAAGTTCTCCAAGTGAACTGTGCTTTAGTCAGATTCGATACAGGCTTTTATACAGAAGTGATTCTAGTATCCTGCGCTGTTTAAATCTATGACTCCTCCTTGGAAGAAGCTACAGGAGCGTGGGTTGTTATGGGTTGGTTGGCTGGTTGGTTGGTTGGTTTGTTGTTTGTCCACTATTACCGAAAGCAACACCCATCCATCTATTCAAGGACAATTCAATTCTTTAATAATTGAGTGTCTCTTTAGCAAAGAAGCAACAGTTTTTACCGAACACAATGTTGCGCCTAAGTGGCTATTGGTTATTGTACGAAACTTAATAAAAATCACATCAACAATTTTAGATAAAATTTATTTTTACCCTCCTTATTTCGATCAGATCATATGTGAACGCTATTGTAAATTATTAAATAAGTACTCTTGGGAAATTCTGGACTAAAAACCAATTGCCTCTTAGGATAGCTAATGAGATTATTTCGAACAAATTGAGTTGTTGCATTTAATTTTGTTCTACAATAATATTTTTTTCGTAATTTTATTAATTTTGGATTAATTTTTATTTATCACTTATGAATGCATTTAAATAATGTAATAGAAAAGTAGAAAAACCGAAGCAATATAGCATAGAGGTTCTCAGAGCACAGAGACTTATTTTTAACAATCAAGCTAAATTCAAATTAGTTTGGAAGCAGAAAGTGTAAATTGTGTATAAATATTATGTGTATTTAAATAAAGTTCTTAGTAACTTAATTGTGTAAACACAAAAAAATTTCATATTTGTATAAGTCGAAACATTCTGATTTTATAAGAAATATTCTAAGCAAAACATTACATCATGATTTAGATTCTATGCCTTAAATATTTAAGTTTGTTCGATACTTTAAAATTCGATACTTCGATTGTCAGTATAATTTTACGTTTTTTCCGATGGTTCATATTTGCTCGTCTGTTAAAGGTAGACAAAGAGGTAGGAACAAGCGAAGGGTGGTGTACAAAAAGGCACATAATTATAAGCGACACTTCCCATTTAGGATGAAAATATGAAAGTCAAGTTAACAAACTCGATTAGGGAAAAACGGATGGTGAACAGTGCGCTCTTATAACTTAGAGGACGAAGGGACATTTTCTGGTTCTGCGGTGTGTTGTCATTGTTTCTGTTTCAGTTTTCCATTAGAAGACACTCGGTACCAAGGTGTATTGCCACATCATTTGTTAAGTTTGGTGGTAAAAAAAATATAGAAAACAGCCCCAAGTAAATACACCTGATGTTAGGCATTGAAAAATCCATCTTTAAAACACTGATCCCAAACAACATACCTGATAAAGAACCTTCGATTAATTTCGTTGTAGTATAAATAAAAATTTAATCGCCCATTTTTTATATGCATTAATTATTAAAGAGAGTCTATTATTAAACGAATTATTTTATATTTCCTGGCTTCTAATTAGTAAAACGTATTTTCGCATAAAGTCAATAAAGAATATGTATTTAGCCATTAAAAGTGTTATTTATAAAAAAAATAAGTAAATTTAATTAAGAAATTTTGTTTCAAGCAGAAAATTTCCTTGTTTCTAAAGAAGAAAGTTTTACAAATTTCACGAGGGGAGATAAAATAATATTATTTTTTAACATTTTTTTACTAAGAATTTTCAATCTTTAAAAATTAAGGTATATTTTCTAAAATGAAATTTTTAAAACAAATTCTTCAAAACTAATTCTTTTAAATCGAAAATTTCAAAGCCGAATTAATTATAATTGAATTTTTTGATGCTAAATTTACCAGTACCCAAATTTTTTAAAACAGACTTTCCAAAATCATTTTTCCCAAAAATCAATTTTTCAAAAAGCAAATTTTCCAGATAAATTTTTTTTAATAACCGAATTTTTCAGAACGGAATTTATTCAAAATTGAATTTTTTCAAAATTAAATTACTATGACCGAATTTTCGTATGAATCGAAAAATTTCTCAGAATTTCCAAAAACAACATTTTCCTTAACAAAATTTAATTCTTCTAAAAAAGTATTTTCCGAAAGAAATTTTTTTCCCAAAATCTAATATTTCCTAACAAATTGTTTAAAAAATAAATTTTTTCTTTGCCGAATTTTATAATCGAAATGTTTTCATTAATCATAAAAAATCCTATGACAGAATTTTTCTATAACAAAAATTTATTTATTTCCAGAATTTCAAAAAAAAAATGTCCGAAATCGAAATAACAAAGTATTTTAGACAAAATCAAATTTTCCCAAACAAAATTTAATTCTTCAAAAAACAAATTTTGCAAAGAAAAATATTTTTTTAAACTACAATAATTTTTCCAAAATTGTATTTTTCCTGAACGAAATTTTAAAAAAAAGAACTGAATGCATTTCAGACTCGAAATTTTTTGTAACAAAATTTTTCCCGAACTAATAGTTTCGAAAATCAAGCTTTCCATAGATTTTTTAAAACTGATTTGTCCAAAAGAAAATTTGTCCAAAATCGAATGTAAAATAAAATTGTCTCTGAGCCAGATTTTTAAAAACCAAATTTTTTTAACAATAGAATTTTATCCAAAGTAATAGTTCTGAAAACCAAACTTTCTTTTCAAAAGCGAATTTTTTTATAACGGAGTTTTTCCAATTTTGTTCAAAAATTCAATTTTTTGTTAAACAACTATCACAAAAACAGTTTTTTTATTAAATAATTTTTCAAAAAGAAGGTTTTGCTAATACAGAATTTTTCTAAAATCAAAATTTTTTCTAAAAGAAAATTTTCTGAATCACGCTTAAGCCAAATTTTTTATAAAAACGTTAATATTTTCATAGCATAACTTTCCCAAAACAATTTTTTTTTGAAAACCAAACCTCCAAAGGCCAATTTTTTAACAAACAAATTTTTTTTCGAAATCGAATTTTTCTTACAAAAATTTTCTTAAAACGAATTTTTTCAAAAAAAATATTCGGAAATTAGAAATTTTCTACACAATTTTCTAAACTAATTCCAAAGTTGCCAAATTTCCCATAACAAACATTGTTTTAATCAGACTTTTCATGGTTTTCCTATAAATCCAATTTGTTACCAGCATAATTTCACTTTTTGATGCATTTTCTATCAATCAATTTCTGCGTACGGTTGCTTAAAGTTATAAAGAAATTTTATGTAAAACACGTTTTAAAATTTAAAATAAGAAAAAAGAAATTTTGTGCAATTTTACGAAATTTATCTTATTACAATCTCGGTTAGTATAAGCAAAAAAAAAAAAGAAAAACAAATCAATTTTTATTATTCCATTCGAGAATCTTATTAAACTCCTTTTCGGCAAAGGATATCAATTTCGCCTGTTCAAGGCATGTATTTCGCCTTTTGAGATTGTCCAGAAGGTACAGTTGCTTCTTGTATGCACTGAGAAGTTCGTTCTTTTGTTTTTTCATGTTTTTGATCTGTTTCTCATGCGATTCCTGTTCCATTCGTAAATGATCCTTAAATTCGCGATCATTTTCGCGCACACGATCTAAATTTTTTCGCGCAGCCTCCAACTCTTCATTATTGCGGTAGAGGCGCTTTTGTAAATTCATGTTATTCTGGTTTAAGATGCGAATTTCACGTTTTAACGATTCCATTTCCCGATTGGCTGTTACATTTTCGGTTTCTCGATCTTTTAATTTTCGTTCCACTTCCGTCAGTTTCTCTTCCATTCGGCTGACTTGGCAAGTGAGGGTATTATTTTTACAAATCACCTGATCTCGCTGTAATTCGAGTTTCTTTTGGCAGTCTACATAATTTTCAATTTCTTCGACTTTTTGGTGTAGTTCTATGGAACTTTTTTCTAGCTCCTCCTGTAAAATTGTAACTTTTGCCTTTAAAAATCTGAAAAAAAAATATGGAAAATTCGAAATTTCTATAATAATTTTTTTACAAGATTCTATAAATCTCACTTAATTAATCCATCGGAACTTAAATTTTTCTTGGGAATTTTTTCAATTACTGAAGCGGGTGGACGGTTGCATTTCTTTACAGGAAAATAATTAGAGAATCGGTTGGACGTCTTGGTATCGCCGATTTTATTATGGGGTGACGGTGACTTTCTTTTTACTTTACTATTGACAGACTCTTCAGCCAATATCTCTTCTGAAGAGGACGATCCTTTGAAATTAGCATTTCGGTATGTCTCAATAAGTGGACACGTTTTTTTCGAAGATTCAGCTTTATCCGGAATTGGCTCTGCCGCAGAATGGAAATGTTCCGCATTAGGAGAACGCTTTCCGGATTCAACTGTTTCTTGGACACATCCAAGTCGTGATTTTTGCTTCGAATCGCTATTTTTTGTTTGCCGCCGCATAACTCCTGGCAGAGGATCCTTACAACCCTTAGGTAGTGTGTTTGCCTTTTGCTGCCATGAACATTGCTTTGCAGCCAGTTTTGGAGAATTTTTATCGCTTTCTTTTTGGTCAGAATTATTTTCGTCCATGTAAGCTGGACCTTTCCTTAATGTTCCACGGTTAAATGAATCTTTTTTTGTGCGGAACTTTTTACTTTTTTTCATATCTAAAGGTTCATTGACTGCGACTGCACTTATAGGCATTACAAAGGATAATTCAACGGATTCTTCTCTTTCCGCCACTCGTTCTGACCTATATTTCGGTACATTTTTAACATTTCCATTAATATTTTTAGTCAATACTGCCTGCGTTTTCAAATCAATCTCTTGGTTAAGTTTTAAAAATTCTTTCTCCCTCAATAAGAATTCGGTCATTTTTTGTTTCACTTCTTAATGCACACACAAACAAATCAGTTTTCAATGCAATAGTAAAAAATAAAAAAGGTTTTCTTGTAAAAATTATTTAAAAATTTTTCTTGTTTTACTGTAATTTAAAATTTTTCGTATATACGAAATAAATAATTTATTCACAATTAAAACATTTTTGGCTTTTTAAAAGAAAATTTTGGAAATAAAATTAAAAAAAAACTAATAGTTTTCGAGTAAAAAGTGATTTTACAACTAAAAACTTTCTCGATGTTTTATGTATTTTCGAAAAATTTGTTTGTCGTTGCTAGGTCCTCGCGCCAATTACGATTGCTTGTATTTTTTCTATTTTCATTTTTATTTTTATTTTAATAACGCTTCAACCCCAAAGTGTATTTTGTACTGAATAGTTTCTGTTTAGTCTGATAAGTTGATATTGTTGCTAAACGCGGGGGAGACTTTATTGATTTTTATGATTATTTCCTTATTCATTTACCAGGAAGCGAATACTAGACATGAAATTGATTTTGTTTAACCGATAAATAAAAATATTACAGGAAAGCATGATGTCGATTTTAATAGAGTGGAGTTTATTTATACACTGACTGTGGATGGCAATACTAAAAAAGTTATTAAATTTGCAGAGAATTCTACATAAAGTCAAATTATGGAACGGATCTCTAATTTAAGTCTGTTCAATAAATACATAATTATTTATACCTAAAGAGCAAGAGGCCATTCTGTAATGATACGAGCAATGAAACAGGTCTATAGTTTTTTGGAGAAAGCAGTGAGAGATATAAAGTATGGAATATATATTGGAAAAGGAACTTCTATTAGGTAGAATTCCATACTTTATATAGCGATATTCAACACCATCGAGCTTGGTGACTGCCAATGATGTCGCGTGGTCATCTTAGGCGGCATTCGTGAACAGAAGTGTGGAACCAATTTGAAGAAACGTTGTTCTTATTACTCTAAAATAAAAATAAAACAAAAAATTACGGAGTAGTGTAACTAGATCATTCAGAAGACGAGGGAGTGACAGGGCATGCTTGTGGGATAGCATTTTTGATAATGGAGTGGCAGGGGGGTTCTACCACTTGCCATTATCGCCTTCGCATCTTAAACATAACAAAAAAAATCAATTTGGAATTTAACCTGGAGACACCGAAAAGTTACGAGTATTAAGTTCTTCAGGGAGGTATGAACAGATTATGTGGAAAAGGTACAAAAATTGGATGGGAAAAAGTACAAAAATTGGGTAGTGAAAAGTATAATGAGCAAAATTTTAAGAAAAATAAAGTTTAAAATTTTTTATTTTTATTTTTTGTTATATTTTACAAAATGTTTAAAAGAAAAAAATAAGGTAGCAAAAGATAACGAAACCGAGGAGAGATACATTTTTCGGAGGAGTTTAGGTGTTAATGGACTCCTTCCTGACCATCCCCAAAACCTCCCTTAGCACTTCGTTGGCTTATCTTATGTAGGAAGTGCATAATACGCCCAATCAATGTGGGCGTAGCAGGGAGGTTTAGAAAATAATAGAAAGAGTTGATGATCTCTTTCTAACTCAGAGATCATTAAAGAAAGGGTGGATGAATTTATTTTTGAACAGGTTGTGGAAATAACTTTTCTTTAAAAGATTGTCAAGAGGATAATTTGTGAAGCAAAAGTTCTTATAGATTAGGGTTAAGATGTATTTATAAAGAGAGAGATTAAGATGGGCTTTCGATCGACTGGCTAGTCGAACACAGCAAAAATAATAGAACATTTTAAACTTATTGAAAAAACCGAGGACCTTTTTGAATTTAGCTTATGTATGTGTGGACATCCCGTCACTATCTCGTTTACCAATTTAGATGCCTTTAAATGTCAAACACCCCACCCCCCATCCGAGTGCATTTCCTGTTCCTTTTTACCCAGCCCTACTAGTTTTTTTTTAACTTTCAAAATTTTTTTGGTATTTTTTTTAAAATTTTAAATTCATAATTTTCCCGTCATTCTTTCATGACTTTTTCATGTTATGGCGGGTGTGAGATTACCACTTTGACCAAACTTTGAACCCTCCCACAATCTCCGCGTAAAGCTAGCGTATTAAGCATGGCTAGCGAAGCAAGGTGTTCTTTGAGTATGGTCATAACTGGACATACTCCTGTTGAACTTCAGCTGCTTGAATATCCAAATTTTATACCTTTGCTTCGCTATCCAACAACCAGGAAATAATTTCTCATATTCCTTTATTTTATACCATAACATTATTTATAGTTGGTCAGTGAGATGCTACAAAGGTCTTACTACAATATGAGTCCAGTCTGTATTTCAACGTTCATATGGTGTTGTCATTTTAGGAATAGGTGTGAGCACCGGTTAGACACGTCATTTTCCCGCAATTTCTCCACATGTCCCAGCACTCAATGCCTATTGTTGAATAGGTTATGTGGAATCTCGTTGAGTACAGGATCATTCAATGGATCGCGTAGCTTCGAGGAATCCTTACTGTCAGTGAATATGATGACCTTACGTCGATTAAAAAGGCTAGTAGCAATTTCAACTGCTACTTTTATTGCCCACAGCTACCTATAGTACAGAGCCGGCCTGTATGGAAAGACGCCACAATGTATATCACTAATTTAATTATGGAGAGAATAATTAGCAAAGCAAACGTCATTAAAAATTAATCTGACTCGAACTTTGTAATGGTAAAAAAATGGATTCTCGACCAGTTCCGATTAGGATTGAGTCCACCGAGAGATTCCGATATGTTCCACAGTTTATTGCTGCCTCGACCCGCCTTTACTCAGCTATTGGTATTCTGACTCATATAATAAAGAAATAGAAGAACGTTAGTTACTTTAATTACCTCTTTTTTAATTTTCACAAAATTTTCCTTCTCAATTTCTGTACATTTTGTTTATGCTATTTTTATTATTACCATAGGTAGTCTTATAATTTTAGACAAATTGACACAAAAATAAATAAACAACAAATTAGTAACATTTTTAAAATTCACAAAAATCCATATCGATCCCTTCACTGATAAGATAACATTTTGATAAAATGTTGGCAGAGAAAAAAATATTTATCAATATTTGCAATTAGCTCATATCAATTTCATTTAGCGTTGATAAATCAATAAACTAACAAGTGAAATAATTTATTTTTTATTGATAGAAATAGTTATTAATAATGTTAAAAATTGTCTACGTTCTTTTAATAATATACAATTTCGCAAATTTTTTAAGAGCAGATGTTGATATATTGTGTTCACCAGCATATTGTGAGGTAGTTGGTTATTTCGGTTATGTTTCTTGTTCAATAACTTTTACATTAATAATATATATATATATATTTAATACAATAAAATAATCTTTATTTAACATTTTTTATAAATTTCTTTAAATAAAGGAATTTTGTATCAAATCGAAAACTGGCTGTAATCCGGAAATAACAAATGCTTGCGATGGAACAAGTGAGACATTAAAAGGCGAATACATGTCAGCTGTGGGACCATGTAATTGTGCGAAATTATGCTTGGAGTATTTAGGTTGGATAAAACTGTTATTATCAAATATTCAATCATACATTTTTTTTTACCAAAAAAAATGATTTCAAATTTCTATGATAAACAAAGACGAAGGAAGTGACTGTACGTTAGGATCACCGGATGCACCACCTCCAACAAAAATTTGTGGTCCAACATTGACATGCTCGAACGATACTTTAAAATGCATCCAAAGTTCGTAAACACTTCTCTTATTCAGTTTATTTTTTATAAAAATCATTAATAAATTTTGAAATTTTTTTATTAATTTTACAAGCAATTTTTCATTTTTTTAAGTGTCGACAAAATGTTTGAATGAACAGAAAGCCTTTGATGAAAAGTACAATAACACTAATCCGGGTGCCTATATGATAAGACCGAAATGTGATGCCGATGGAAATTATTTCCCAATGAAATGTAAACGAAATCATACGTAAGTCGAATCTAATTATTTTTATTTGTGCTTTTTCGTTTATTGGGTAATTTTAAGTTTATTTACTAATTTATTAATAATTTTTGTTTGTTTGATTTTCAGATGCATTTGTGTGGATGAGCTTGGCAATCGGCTATTTGGCGAAGCTGTTTACTCCGACTTAGCACTAATTAATATGGGTTGCCGATGTTCACGAATGAATTCTGATTTTCATAAATTTATGTCAACTGAAATTAAACAATTTCAACCTACCGCAAGATGCTTGGCTGATGGATCATTCGATCCGATGCAGTGTTTCGGTGATAGGTGCATCTGTGTTGAAAGCACTAATGGTGAACCAGAGTCGAATATATTAAATGCAACGTCAACTGATTTGGAGAAATTTCCATGCTGTAAGAAAAAATATAAAATAGTTTTTTCCCCCCGAAAGGTATTCCCTCGCAAATTTAAACATGAATTATTTTTTAGTCAATAACCTAATACATAGAAAGAGTTACTACTTTCACGATTGTGAAGCTATTCAATTTGATACCCTCGAAACGATACTTGAGTCTGAAAAGGAAGGTTTCTTGATTGTGGATTACAAAGTGAAACAATGTCAACTTGATGGTTGGTATCTGCCTGTTTCTGAGAACGACACTGCAAAATTCTGTGTTGACAAATATGGCACTATAATGGCAGAGTATACAGTGCTAAAAACAAATCCCCTTGCGACAGATATGAATTGCAGTAAGTACTCTTTTTTATTTTCATTCATTTACATCTTCAATTTTTAATTCATTTTTAGACTGCGCCAGAACAAGAAAACTCCTATTAGATGAAACTAATTCTAAAGATCTACCAAAATGTTTACCAAATGGAAATTTCAATAAAGTAAGTTATAAACAGAAGATGGGAAAGAATATTGTTTATAATTGACCAACAAAATAAACCCTTTCAGGTTCAGTGCATAGGTAATAAATTCTATACTGTGGACGAGGATGGCATCCAAATAACAAAAGAACAGATGGATTGGAAATCTTACTGTGCTAAAAAATGAATCAAATTTCGCTGAGATAATTTTTTGTAAAGTAAATAATAAAACATCAAAAATCTTTCAAAAAGAAAATATAGAATTCATAATAAAATTGTACGAAGCATAAAAACAAATTATCATACTCGTAACAAAAAAAGCGACGTTTTAACTTGATTGATTCGTATTCCAAAAAAAAAACAATAAATTAATAATATCAAATGAATCATTTTATTTTATATAAAATATGTAATTTATTCGTATTTTGAAATAAAATCGTGACGTAGTATAGACGCTGTTATTTCTTCCCCTTCTCGGATTGAAGGCCGCTCATTGGTTCGTCCAGGTAAGTGTAATAGGACATCTGCCCCAACTATACTCTGTAGTCGACTACTGCTCTGTTTAAAAAAATAAATATTTTTAAATTGTTTTTACACCAAAAATAATTTATTCTTATAGAAAATAATATGAACTGCTACGAACTTGTTCTCCAATTACTTCCGCAAAAAACTTTCCACCTTTCGAACAGATTGTTGCTCGCATAAATTCCGGTCTTGGATCCAATTCAATTTGTTCATTTTGTATCTGCGATTTGCGGGATTAGATTTTTTATCAGAAACATTAGCAAAATATTAATTGTAATAAAAAAAATTCATTTCCGTTTTACTGATCTTAAACCAGGCAAACCAATAAATATAAAGAAGAATGGATACTGAATTTGATTTCAAGAAAATATTATTAAAAAAAAGCAAATCTGCAATATTTTCAATGTAATTAGGTGAATAGCGGAATATTATAAAAGTTATACCAAAAAGGTAAATATGACAAAAAAAGTCTAATGCCGCTTTCCACTCAACCCAAGGGGTCCCAGATTTTAAATGAAAAAATGATAAAACTTACTGTAACCGTAATAGTGGCAAGTTGACATTTATCATAACTATAGCCGGTAGCCCATTTCAATGCGGGTAGAACGAACACATGGAAGCATACAAAAGCTGAAACTGGATTACCAGGAAGACCAAAGAAATGCGTTTTTCCATTTGAAGCAAAAGTCATTGGCAATCTATCCAATATTGGAAAATAAAAAATAAATAGTAAAATACTAATAATTCTTAATTCGATGAAATACCCCGGCTTCATTTGTACTCGCCCAAATTTTATATCAAATTGCAGATCTTTGATAACTGGCTTTATGTAATCTTTATCGCCCATTGATACACCACCAGTACATATTATAAAATCCACCGCACTCGTCAGTTGAGTAATTTCTTTTTTGATTGTTTCGAAACTGTTGAAATTTATTCAATTTATTCAGGCAAGCATTTATAAAATATGCACATGCATTGAAAAGGTTACGCACTCGTCATTTAATATCACCGACTTATCACAATTGAATCCAAAATATTTTAGTAACTCCTCGATCATTGTTGTGTTCGAATCGAATATTTTACCATCTCCGGCTGCAGTACCAGGCTTACATAGTTCATTGCCCGTGGATATTATGGCTATTCTAGGTTTTGGCATGTGATAATCATTACCGATATGAGCCATAAGTGATCTTACCACAACATCTCTCATGTCTTCTGTAGCGAAAAGTTTAGCTCCTACTTGTAAATCACTTCCAGGTAGACTATTTTCATGAAAAATTCAAAAATATTAGCTAAATCATTTGATGAGTTGAGAATTAGTATATTAACTAACCGCACATCAGAGAATTGGGCTGGATCCTTCATTATTTGCACTAAATCTTCAGTTCCATCTTTTTTGGTTCTTAGGAGTGTAGTTTGTTCGATTGGAACTACGCAGTCTGTTTGGGGTGGTAGTGGCGCACCTGTATTGATTTTGTAGCATTCGTCATCTCTTATGTACGTCAAGGGGAACACACAATCTTCTCCAGCGGATACATATCCAATAACCTTTTTAACGCCTGAAAAACCTGTCGATTTCATAGCGTATCCATCTTTAATTGATGCCATAAACGGTGGCACATCTACTAACGACTTAAAATTATTTAAAAAGTCGATAAGTTCTTTATTTCGCGTTATGTTATCAAACATCAGTTGAAGCGCTTCTGCTAATGGCAACATTTTGTATTGTGATGCTCGGGCACCATCGTGTGTGGGGTCTAAGCCATGAGTACACTTGTGTTCTCGGTGATGTATTCCTTGTACTTTAGCGTGTTCTACTTTGACAGATTCTTTATTGTCTTGTATAAGTTCCAATGCATGCGGCAAAACAGCTTTTATTGCCGTGAAACATTCAATAACAGCTTTTTCACTTCCCGGAAAGTTAATTATTAACGTGTTGTTGCGTATGCCACAAACAGCACGAGATAATGCAGCATATGGTGTTTTTTTTGCACTTTCCAAAAACATAGCGATTGTGATTCCAGGACATTCTTTCTGAATGACGGATTTAGTCACTTCAGGCGTTATATCTCGTGGACTAAAACCTGTCCCGCCAGTCGTGAATATGGCCTGGACATGATTTTCAAAATCTGTATCACAATATTTAATAAGAACCTCTTCAATTCGTTCACGGTCATCCGGAACAAGTTCTTGATAGATTATAGCATTTGCAAATCTAGTGGCTAACAATTCGGCGAGACGAAATCCACTCGTATCCGTCGCTGTTTTATCATAACACGAATCACTTACTAAAATTGGTAGCAGTTATTTTCTCTAATTCTTTTATCCTTAACATTAGATAAATTAGTCTCACCAATTATCACCAAAAATTTGATACGTTCCATTCCACTAACCAACAAATTCTCAACAACCCCAATTGGAATTAAAATACAAAATTATCACTTGAACATATGCGACGCAACAAGTTGTTAATTGATTAAATGCCCAGCTGATTTTTGACAGCCGGCATTTGATAAGAATGTCCCTTTGAATAAAGAGCTCTTTATTATAAGGGACATTTACTTACGTAAACTTTATTTTTACTTGTCCCGTAATAATAAAGTTTACCTAAGTAACTATAATTCTTTTGTCATATTTAAATCATTTGCTTCTGTATTTTCTTTCCTTCATAAGAAACATAAAATCATTAATATCAATTTAGTTTTTTTATTTTTGTAGTTTTTCGTAGTTCTTTTCCATTTACTAATACGAGCGACATCTCTTAGCTACCATTAGAAATTAAAAAAATAGAGGCCATTTTGGTAATTGCAAAGATCGCTTCGTCTATACTGGCTTACAAAATTTAAGATTTAGATATCATTATACCTAATTCGGTTTATAGATAAAATAATTGTACCTAATTAGGTTTTTTATTTTTCAGTTATTGAATTTAATTTGTTGATTTTTTTTATTTTTCAGTTTATTGAGGTTGTATAAACTGAAAGGTTGTATAAATTAAACTAGGAATTTTATTATTAATAATGGTCGAAAATTATTTACATAATTTTGTCCAATTATATCGTATTATCTAATAGAAACCAATATTTTAATTTAAAATAATTATAATATTTCTTAATGAAAAATCTTAGTAAAATATCGATAGGATTTTCACCTATCTTCATATTTGAGTATAATTATCACTTCACTTAGAGAGACGTGCAATAAATTCGAAGATATTAAAAGAGGTATAGACAAAATGATGTTATTATTAATTAATGTAATTTTTTAGTGTGTCGTCATCTAAAAATTTTTGTTGTATGATTGGTCGAATTGTGAGAAAACTTTGACCCTAAAGGCAATCTATTCTAGCAAAACAAGTGGTCTTAATTGTAGAATGTATAAGAAGTACTATGAAACCATTTTAATTGAACTCTAAAAGCATATGTTTTAATGTTGTTCATATCACTGTTATATCTTCAGCGAAAGAATTGGCATATGATACGAGTAAGCAATCTAAATCTTGATTCATTTTAGATACATTTTTTTTTACTTACGAGTTTATATCGTTGGGTGAGAATACGTTGAATATAATTAATCTAATTGGGATATATTATTTGATAATTAATTGTTTTTGAATATTTTAAAATAATATTTTTCCAAAGTTACTACTATGAGTAGTAATTTTGAAGAGATATGAAAAAATATTTTATTGATTCAGAGCCTAAAAAATAAGTTCAAATATAAATAAAGAAAAAATCGAAAAATATAAATGCAATAATTAAATGAACTACTTAAAAAAACCAATTTCTTAGTCCAGTGGTTGTGGCATAGCTGATCGATATTGGATTTCTTTTAATTAATAAGTTTGTCGCCATTTTTTAATGTTTCCACACCCTCCGAAATCGGTTCACCATTTTTATTTTTAAGCTTAAAATAAATTCTTAGCCAAATACAAACCTTTTAAGTCAAAACAAGTAGTCATCTTAACATGAGCAGGTTGGACAGACACTATTACTAATACTAAAAATTCACATAAATATTATAAATACTACTTTAAATAAAATACTAACATTTTCAGCGAATACTCCTAAGAAACATACATGTGGAGGAGGACGAGATAATATTAAAAACAAAAAGAAAAACAGATCACAAACAGTACACTTAACACTACCACTATCAGCTTTAATACAGTCTGGCTACGAGTCAACAGTCAACGATAAACAGAAAATTGCGTGGTCCCAAGGTGGACTTATAAACTATATGGCAAAGTTCTTATTTACCCGTATTATATATAATATTTATTAATTGCATTTTCTTCTATCTATACATGTACATACACGTATGCCTAAGTGTAATAATTTCTCTATTGACTTGAAGTAATCATATATAAATGTTAGGAATATTTTCAATTTTAAATGAAAAAAATTTTAAATTTGGAAAGCTTTTTTTTATTTTTAAATATTTTCATATTGTTTTAGTACTAGCTATTAATTAGTATACTTATATAGGAATTATTGAGGTTGATCAGCTATTTGCTCAAATTAACCACACTTGTTCAAATAAAATTCTTCATAGCAACTTTATCATCGAAAACAATCACCTCTATGACATTATTAAATGTTTCCAAAAACAGTTTATTCATTCAAAAATAATGTATATAATTGAACTAATTATGATGGTATTCGTCCTTGGAGGTAAAAATAGATAAAAATGTTTTTATTTGACTTTTTTCAACAGTTTTCTCTAACGCAGAAAAAACTGAATTTTTTGGAAATCCAATATGTTTTTTCGAGATCTAATTTTTTACATTTTTATAGTTTAGAATTTGGAATTTTTTTATATAACGGCTTTATAGATATGGTATTCAAAAAAATCATTAGACTAGTAAATATTTAAAAAAAGAACGCGTATAAGCCGAAGAAGAACAATAAAATTCCCACGAAAATAAACTCGAAATTAATAAAGACATAAAAAGAGATTTAAAGAAAAACTTAACAAAAAAGATTTCCGTAGTAAGAAATTATTTTCCCTATTAAATGGATTTATTAATTTTTATATCTACCATGTTCTAATTAGGAGCATTTATTAGAATGTGAATGAAAATTGATCAATTCATAATATGAAAAATACTCATAACATCACCACGCACACAGATTTAATATTTTTCATTTTTTAATTCAATGGGAATAAAAACTTTTCCATTTCGAAATGCAGATAATCTGGATTATAATCTAAATATTAATGGATTCATAGAGTGGCCTATAAAATAAATAATAAGTAGACTAAATATTTATAAGTTAACAAAAAAAAAATACAATACTCTTTGGAAAGTCCATTAAAGAATTTATTTTTGATTATGAATGTGATTGTCGTATTCGCGTGTATATTGTCACTCGATACTTTAATATTTTTCAGAAGTGGTAATAATTAAAAAAAAAGATACACAATTTCTTTTGTAGGATTCTCCAGGAAAAGTTGTAATATTAATAATAAGATTTTCTTAAATAATACTCAGAAAAAAAATTTATTGCCAAAGTCATATCGAAAATATCAATATAAGTGATGCATATTAAGGTACTCACTATTTTTTATCCAAAATTATTTGCTTCTTCAAATAGATTTCAAAAGAATGTTTTCAAAATTTTTGTTTTTTGTATATATATAAAAGCCTTTATATGTGTTTCAAATTTTTTTGTACGTAAAGCGTCATCCAAATTGTACTTCGGAAAGTAAAATTAAATAAAAAACGTTAAAAATTCAGAAAATTTTTATTGCATAAATCTTGCCATTCTGCATAAAATATGCCACTATTCATACAGCTACTACACGACGTCTTTCAGGACTCAATCCTTTCTAGGTAATTTTTTTGACACTTTTCGAGCTGTATTTCGGCCATTTCTTGACGGATGTTATCTTTTGAATGTTTTAAAGTTTATAAAGTAAGCCTTAACATACATGTTAACAGGACTTAAAAGAATACAAACTAAAATTTGTTAGTTATTAAATACGTATAAGGTACGGTGCATTTGATAAAAACTCATTTCAAGAAAAACAAAAGGTCACTTCACTTAAGTATACTCGTAGTTATAAGATTGCCCGTTTTATAATAAGTTAAATAAAATATATTAAAAATTTAGATTTTGATTAAATTTTTATTTTGTTATATGGTTTAGAAGCTTGCCATTATATATAAAATATAATATCATTCAAAAGATTTCCAAAAAACTACTTCGAGGACCCAATACTTTTAAGGTGTTTTTTTTTGGATATTTAGGCTGTAATTTGGCCATATCATGGCGAATGATGGTTTTTACATACCTCCAAATTTGAGAATTGTCTACGTATATATATTATATAGATTTTTTATATAATTTAATAATAAAAAGTCCAACGACGTTAAATCGCATGATCTTGTAGGCTAATTGACATCACCAAGTCTCGAAATTATGCGTTTTGAGAAGTTTTTGCGCAATAAAAGCAAGTTGTTGCGTTGTGTGGCTTATATCCTCTTAAGACCACATATGATTCAGATTAAATGTTAAAGTTTAGGCTAATAACAGTCGGTTATCATACAGTAATAGCGCTCAGAATTGATGGTAACGACCTGTTCTTCTTTATTTTCAACGAAATAATTGACCTTCAGACCAAAATGCATACCAAGCAGTCGCTTTTTGTGGATACAGTGGCTTCTACATAATTACTTGTATGATTTTAGAGTTTGATATATGACAACTTTGCTTATTGATGTATCCACTTAGTGCAAAATAAGTCTAATCGCTGAAGAACTTTTTTTTCGAAATGTGACTACGGCGGCATTTTAACGTATTTTTTGGTAATTACTTTATTTATAATATAAAATTACAAATCCTAAATTAAGCAAATATTACCTTTAATAGCATATATATTTATTAATTACTAAATAACAGGGCTGAACTCTCCAAATCACGAAGGAGATAACTCTTTATTAGAAGATATTTCTTTAAAGATTGAAAATTATTTACCATCTTTTGGTTTTCAAATGGCGAAAATACTATAAACAAAAGTTTTATCAATTGGAAAGAAAGTAAAAATTTTATTTTTTCAAATTACCATAAAAGTTTTAAGAATTTATTTCATGGATATTTTGTAAATTTTCTTAGAAGTCACATTAATTGTGTAACAATTTTTGATATGCCAACAGAACGATTTGCAAAGCATTATATTGCAAATGGTTGAATTTGTTCAGTGAAAAACATTTATTTACTGGCAAAGGGTTAATAATCTAATTATGACTTTGTAGCTTTTTATTTGTTTATCTTCTTTTTTATTAAATTTATAGGTTTATCTTTCCTTATATGAAAACTTTTAGAACCCATTTTTATTACTTAAAATTTCAATACTTCAACATCTTTTTTCGTAGCAT
Organism: Atherix ibis; assembly: GCA_958298945.1. Lineage (NCBI taxonomy): Eukaryota > Metazoa > Arthropoda > Insecta > Diptera > Athericidae > Atherix > Atherix ibis. The sequence continues at coordinate 32,213,381 of OY282607.1, forward strand.
CTCACATTTTCAAAATTTTCTCTATTAAAGTATTGTATAAATATTTATTTAAATAAAATCATGAATAGATATTGTCATTAGTAAATAGTACGGAAATGTAAAAGAATCTTTAAAAGATCTCAACGAATGTACTACAAAGCAGATGACATTTTCATGCTGTAGAGAATCCATCAATCATACTTTTGAAGTCGGCCTTTTTAAAAAGCAGCTATTGCATTCTAAGAAGAAATAATTGTAATGTCAGAGCCCGAATCTTAACCTAAAGTAAAAAGTCAACTTATACCTTTGCTAACGAAGGGACTAGGGAATTACGAGTACATGCAAAGATACATAGTAGAGTGCGTGCCAAAATCATTTTGACGGCGTTTTTATTCTTGCGATCAGTAACAATCTACGATCAACGTGATCGTAATAGATAACGACGAGTATGAACATTTTTTTAATGTAGATATAGGCAATCATCGATTCTATGTAGCTAACCTAAAATGATTAGCCGAACCAGAATAGGCTTCGTGATATTGTCAGTATAGGACTTTACTGTCGTTTCAGTTTATTTGTTTTTATATTCATCGACTGGAGAGTAGAATTTTGCTTTTCTTTTATTTATTCATAACCGTGTCTCAAGGTATTCTTGTCTCTGAAAATCAACAAAACTAGAAATGTGACTTTAATGAACAACAGACTGGGTCCCAACCGGATGGATAAGATAGATACTCGTATATAGATAGGTAGGTAGGTAAGTTGGTTTATAGACACTCGACATTATCTACCTACGTAGGTAGATAATGGTGTGGTGATGCTAAAGAAGAAACAAAACACATTCTATAACTTCTTGACTTCAATACCTGTTCCAGCAGGTACATATGCATATATACTACAGATCACTTGTCCAATTTGTTATTCTTTTCGTGTATGGGTGCGAAAGAACATGGTATGTGGTATGCGGTTTGTTTGTGGTATTAGCGGTATAGTTACCTTATTCTAATACAGATAAGGCAGGTAACGCAAAGAGTTGACTCTACCGAGCTGTATAGCGGCACACATGGAAGATAAAGACCTGTACGATTTCTTTGATTACCATTTCGGAAGACAACAAACACAGCCAGCCACTCTAAAGCTTCAGCGTTCGGTTGACTTATAATCAAACCACTATAGCTGCGGTTTTTTCTTTTTCTCTCGAAAAGCAAGTAACTTTACTTAACTCAATACAACTCCAAACATATTCCAAGCAAAGCTGAGAGGTTCGATTCTGTAGAGTGTCTTCTGGGTTCCAACTGGTTTTCAGTGCTGCCATCGAATCAGTTGGAGTTAAACCTTAGCCGACAGGTAGTTGTGAATAAACGTAACCGCGTAACTGACTATACGCCGCCGTCCATCGATTTGATCGTCGATCGTTAACGATTTGTTACCGCATATATTCGATAAAATAAGAAAATCGCGTAAATCGACAATTTTTTTTTAAATTCCTCATTTGAACTCCAAATATCCATAGACTCGGATAATAATACGTTCAATCCTCTTTTACGTAATCGAAACGTACTAAAATCGAATGTGAAAATAATGTTCTATCAACGAATCAGCGGAAATATTATTAATCCGTTGAATTTTATAGACAATCACGGATTTCAAAAATTGTGGCCTTAAAAAATTTTTTTCTCTATCAAGTTCAATTTTTTTTTATCAAGAAAAAATTATGCAAAAGTCATTTGGAAAATAAAATTTTTATAATTTAATTATAATTAAATATTAATAAGTATCAATGCGTATAAAAATTAGTTTTCCCGTTCGTTAGATATATTCAAATATATGTGATTATTTAGATTCATAATATTAATCATTTATATTTTATTATCTTTCATGTTGTGTTTATAAGAAAGTGTGCTTGATTTCATAACATTTTAGTTGCCTTTTTGTCACATTTTGGTAATAGTTGCGGTCAAAAGTGAATGTAAAACACGTTTTATCTATTATAATAACAGCTGCATTAAATTGCATTCGGTTCAGTTATTTTCGAAAAAAGTAAATAAAAACAAAACTAAACAGAAAAAAATTCTTTCTTTTTTTAAATTAAATAGTATCAAAAACGCTCTAACCGATAATTCAAAAAAAAACTAGAATAAAATTGGAATACGAAAGGATTAAACGAAGAAAATATTATTAAAATTCACACATTTTATTTTTATGCCAATAAGCAGCTGTGATATAAGAAATAGAAAATAGCTTCTTAAGGATTAATTCACAATATAGTGTTGGTAAGTTTAATTTTTTTTCTGTCACAAAATTTAATTACAAAATTTTTAACTAATAAACAATTAAAATTAAACTAATTCTATTAATTCAACATTAAGATAAAAATCTGTTAATATAATAACTTTTTTTTTGTATTAAATAGTCGTTGAACTAAATAGATACAATACGAATATCTACTTCGTTGGTATGAAAAAAATAATGTAAATACAGGAAAATCGATGCAACTGTATGCATGGGAGTAATTTTAACACGCATGTTTTCCAAGTCACATTACTCCATAAATTGCCATCCGCCCCCCTTTTAAGATTCTGCTATAAAAATTGATACCCTTACCAAAGAAATGTTATTTAGACGCGTACGTCCTTGAAAATCATGGGTTTTTTACTGTGTTTTTTTCTTCTTAATAAAAAATAGATTCTCTTTTCTCAGATGAAATATAATCGTTGCATGGAAAAAATGTATAAAAAAATGGAAATAATTTTATTTCGTTTAACACCTTTTTTATTGTTAAACTTAATTCTGTACACTCTCAGTATCTATGGTATCTGTGCGAGTACTTGTTGCATATTTCAACACAGTTCATGAGTTTGTCTATTTGTAATACGAGCACATTCCAAATGTTTACATTATTATCTACGGGCATACTTAGATAGATGGCTACCAATAGATTTAGTATGGAAAAAATATATATTTTTTTACATATCATCTGTTTGTAATATGAATTTCGGTTGTTGTTAATTTAGTACATTTTTTGTTATTACTATATTTTAGTTAAAAAGTTTTTTACTTTAAGATACAATTATTTAATTTGTATAAATGTAAGTATTGAATATTTAGTAAAGTTTAATTTTCCTATAAAAAAGAGTGAAAAAGCTTTCAAGTTTTTTGGATGAGATCTAATTTATTTACTTGTAAATTTGAGATATAAGGAAAAAGAGTCCTTGAAAAGTATTGGAAAATTGAATATGTTGTTTTTTTATAAGAATACAAAAAAAATATATTTATATATTGTAATTTTAATAAAAATTCATTGAAAATTAGAATATTCTGTATTCTGATTTAGTAATTTTGGAACCTCAGCGCAACTAGTGAAATTTTCCTTACGATTCCACCTTTTGATCATCCTTTGATTTGTCGCCAAATAAATAACTAGTAAAAAGATTTTTCAGCACAAAAGTAACATTAATTATCATAAACTAATGTATAATATGTAAATGGAATTTAGCCATTATTATAGTCATCAAAAATATAGAAAAGCTAAAATTATTGAAAAAATATGGGGCTTTGAACTTATCAGAATCATATATTATCTTATTCTTAGATAATTTTTGTCCTCTACACATGATAGTACAAATGACACAGAAAATTCTACATTTTAGTTAAAAATAACTTTAACATTTAATTAAAATATTTAATAAATAAAATAATTCTTTTCAGGCTATCTACAACAGTTTATGATTTTTAAAAATTATTTTCTTTTTGCTATAATTTTCGCAAAAAATTTTATCTAAAATCTCAAGAACAATTTTTTTTTTAGGAAAAAGTAATTTCAAGAATAAAAACTGTTAGAAAATAGCTTTTTATAAATTTCAGCAAAAAAAAAATATGCCACTTTTCTTATTTACAAGTAAAAATTTCATGCTTATCCGGAGACAAATAAATTGTTAATATGAAAAATTTCCAATTATTTCTATGAAAAGTTTCATAAAGAAACTTAATTAGAATCGTGACAAATAATTTCATTTCAACTATTGAAAATAATGAAATTCTAAATATTGTATTGTAATTATAAAAATTACTTTAAAAAAAATTTAAGCAACCAGCCAACAATTACACCAAAAATTTTGTTTCTTATAGAATTGTTAAAAGTTTTGCTATGCGATCCTAATATAATAGACAAGTTTTAAAGCAAAATTAAGATAATCTCCTTTTTTATAAACTATAAATTGTATCATTTTGCAGCTAACTATCGAATAATTCCGATTAATATCGATGAGATAGAATAGCTGGCAAATTTCTCTGGTCCGATAATAAGTATTTTCAATTAAAATTGCAAATCACAACGAATAAAGGAATCGACTATGATATGATCGTAAAATAATGTTAAATCATTTCAATAACTTTTCACAACATATTAATGATATTCATCGCAATAATTTCGTATTTGCGAATAGATACTCTTATAAATGTATCTGTTATTATTCAAGACGAGTCGATGGTAGAGCTCACTATGAAATTTATTAATTTTCTAATAGCAAAGGATATGAAATATTTACAAACATAAAGATGATATCATATTTGGATGATCGATCATTAAATCTTAAAAGAAGAAAAAAAAATTGTTTTTAATCAATAAAAAGTTGTCTGCCTTCAAACAAGATACTCGTTAGTTGCTTCAGGTATTGTTCAATAATGACTAAATACGAATGTGAATGAATAAACATTCATATTCGTTTTTGCACATCAATATGCATTTTTTCCTTTAAACAAAATCGAATATGAATTTTTTATCTGTTTAATATGCATTTTACTAATAATTGTAATTGTGCATCATCATTTTTATTTTTATCGATTGCCTATCATCATTTTGAAATGTGATTAGTCTAAGGTTGAATTATGCAATAACGATGAGATGAGAACTTTTTAACATTATGTTTGGTGATTGTTATCTTATACACATGATCATTTTCAATTGTTTTTTTCTTTTTTTCTTCTTTAATATCTACTTATATTTATTTAAATATTAAAGTTGATTATTATCATAATGCGGAAAATGTTAAAAAACGAATATTTTCCTGGAGATATATCAGAAAATTTTATCCAATTTGAAAATACAATAAGCATACGATGGGTTAATATTTAATACTATAAAGGAAAAATGTATTTTATTTTAATATTAAGTAATCGAAAATTTATTTAAATTAAAAAAAATATTTATATCTCCTTTCTCTTATTATGTGCTCATTGAACGGATAACTACTATGCAGCAATGCATTAATGCACTTTTCGCTAACTGTTCGCTTATGCAGGTATTTGTTGCATACAATTTTTGACTGAGTTTAATATTTAGCAAGTGTCTGAACCACGGAATTTGCGAATATCTACTTCGCCGGAGGAGTCGGTTAGACTCTTTGCAGCACTGATGGAAGGCTTCAACTAGAACCGCTTTCAGCTCTTCAGTAACACTTATTTGAATATTATCAAGAGTGCCAGTTTAAGTACTTTTTGATGTTGGGAAAACACACGAACTAATATTAGATGAATATGAGTGATGAAAAAATACAGAAATCTCTTTTTCCGATAAAAAGTCTTTTATAGTAATGGTCGCATCTAACTAACGTGAAGAACGCTTTTTCTGGGCGTTTCAAGAACGAATCATTTATAGAAAACTTATTTGATAGTTTATTATAGACAATATAACCTTACAACAGCCATCACTTATCCCACATTTCTATCAGTTTGCGAAGTAGGAGGCCTCCCTGAGCAAGGTACATTTTCCACTGTTTCTCGGCCTTAAAAAAATGTTTCATGCCACCAAAAACGTGTGCTCTTGAAAACAAGAAACGTTATCATTATAGTGTTTGCAATGTCTGACGTGAAGAACTTCTTCTCTGAGCCTTTCAAGAACTTCTATCCTAGACGGTCTAATCTTACAAGGGCATCACTTGTTCCACATTTTTATTAATTTTCGATGTGTTAGGCCTCCTTTAATGAGAGTCTTTTTCAGTACTTTTGGAACCTCCCAAATGCTTTATACCATCGACGAACATGTGCTTTTAATAAGAAATGCTCCCCATAGGCTCGTTGCACTTTTCGTAAGTCAAAATCGTGAGTTCACCAAGCTTAACATAAAATGTCCCATCGTTGCTCCAAATTTTGCTGCCCCATTTTTCGTAACTTACTACAAAAAAGGAATTTTTCTTATCACGTCCTATAGGGTCATCATTTTGTAAACACTGTTGCCAGATGCCAGTCGCATTACTTTTCGGGCATAACTTTTGATTTTTTAAAACAGCAAGCAATACCTGATAATAAAAAATTTTGCAAAAAAAAATGAAATTAGTTAAAATACTCGAACAAAAAAATAATATAGAAATTTTACAAAAATAACTTGAATGCTGGCAAAATTGAATAAATTTATTGTTCTTAGAAAAATATCTCAAAGTCGATGTTTTAATTTAAATTATCTTGCACCTCACGTCTAAAAGGGACTAACGTACAAGCTATTTAAAGGGGAAGTCTGCAGTTTTTTTCCCACTCTCATTACATTTTCGGTATAAATTTTATTTAAACTACTATATAGAACAAAAATTAAAATTATATAATTTTAAAACGATAATTAATAAAAAAAATGAAAGCTTCTATAATTTTTTGATTTTTATATTAACTAAACAAATATTGTTAATATAATGTAACTTTATAATTATATTAATAATAAACTAAAAACTTCTGTAATTATATAGTGAAATATTCTTGATTATGTTACAATCAAATTAAGTTAAAAACTTTCCATCAATTGAAAACTTTCCTTTTATTATGAAATATGAAAGTGTGCTTAATTACCAAATGATAATAAATAATCAATTTTACATTAAGTCCTTGGATAATTTACAAATAAGGAAAATTTCATCTTTACTTTCATTTTCTGCAATCATTTCGTTTTCTTTTTTATTAATTTTTTTTTTTTTATAAAACCCAAAATTTTCGGAATTTATTAATTTTTACCTTGTCCACAAGTATTTTATAAAACAAAGAAATAATAATAATAATAAAATAAGCGGGACAGTTAAATATGTAATTTATAAAAGGTAAAAAAGTGAAATGGACACGATCAGATTCGTAAAAGTAATATTTCTCAATAGCCACCAACGCATTTAAGTTGAGTGCGCATTTAGTTGCGCCTTGTTTTTTTCGAAACTCCTGCATTGGGTGTTTATGAATTGATACTTAACAAAACTTTAATGAAAATGGTAGTTTATAGTTTAAAAAAAAATTAAAAAAAAAACCAAAAACGAAAACACACAATTTATTTTTCGGTTTAAATAAATTAAATGCATTGCTATAATAATAGGATTCGTAATGCTTATGACTATATGCACACATAGTCGTATCCATTATATTCCACCTTTTATGCAAATATTTTTCTTTTGGATGGAAAAATAAAAATAATATTTAATTATTGTGACAAAATATTGTTAGTCATATTAGATATAATAGTGTGGAGGTTTTTAATTGGCAGTCATATGTTTAAATCAATGGAAAATCTTAAGGATTGGGGATAGATGCAAGAAACTCAATGATTGAACGAATTGTAATAAACTGGTAATAGTATCAACGGCTTGTACGTTTAGGTTTGTACAATTAATGCAATCAGTCGCATTGCGAATTTTTGAAGTAATTGAGCTAATGTGGAAGTGGTAAATTCGAGAAAAAAAATCCAGAAACGCATTTGAAACGAGTTTAAAACAAGTCTCAATTGCAATAAGAAATAATAAAATATTACACGCACTTATCATTTCTGATTGTGAATATGTGTAGAGTGGTCCGTTGCAGAGTAGCTAGGCCAATTCAAAGCCTTGTGGTAGTCCAGCGCTCAAAAAACGGGCATGGCAGTTAGTCAGTCGGCCATTTCAGCTTTCATGCATTTCTGGTATTGCACTACACTAATACAATAGAATTTTGTGCTTGCCTACATTTGTATGCATTCAAATACAATGCAAATGCTCGTATAACTTGATCTGAAAAGAAAACTCAAATTCACTTTTAACCTATGACTCAAGAGTTTCTTGTTTTTAACAATTTCAGCACTTTCTTCCTTAAAAGTACAAGGCTATGATTATTAATTTTTTTCTTTTTAATTTTTATGGAAAACAAATATTTTTTTGAAAATTTTATAATATTGATTGTGACAAATAACTCTTCTTCAATATACTTGTTTAAGGAATAAATAAATTAATTAAAGTTGAATAAATTCCCATCTGTTAGGATAGTCATAATGTTTGTAATGACATTTCGAATAAAAGTGAAACTTTTACTATAAATTATTTCATCGTGGAATGCATAAATACCACTCAATGTCATATAAATCGAAGAGAGTTGAAATATTTTCAGACTGTTGGTTTTTTTTTTTAAAAAAAAGCTATTAAAAAAAATTTTTTTTTTGTTGGGAAATTTCTCTAAACAAATTTTTACTATAAAATATATTTTTTTTATAACTAAAAATATATTCGGAATAATTTCCGGTAATTTCAAAATAATAATGAAAAAAAATCATTTTCTTAAAAAACAAACAAACAATTGTAATAGACTTCTGGTGTCCCCAAAAAAATATTGACAATTTATTATCTTTAAAAAAAAATTCTGAATCATTATTAAAATTATTAAATAATTTTTTTCTAAATTTTTTCAAATTCAATGTACTTACTATAAATAAAAAAAATTACAATGTGAAAAAATAATCGTTCGATTGAAATAATGAACAAAATTTGCATACAATACCTTGGAAACTGTTTATAGATTGTAAAATCAAACATGTGAGTTAAGGTTTTTTTTTGTAATTTTTGTAAATAAGTGTAGCATAAAAGCACGTTCATTGTAGAAGATGAGTGGAAATACTCATATAATAGTATCATATGCATCCAAGTTCTTACATAATAAAGGTCATAACGTATAAATTCCATTGCAAAAGTACGGCCACTACTCGTAAATCAGTGCTATTCACAAAATTATAAAACTGAAAATCAAAAACATACACGAACGGTACGTGTACAGTATACTCTTACCTGATACGAGTAACTAGAATGCGCTGTTCATCTATTGGAGTTAGGAAATTGATTTTTATCTTTTGCGGTAATACTAATTTCCAAGTTAATCAAGAAAAAAAAAATTAATTAAAAATCTCCTAAGTTTTTTGAATAGTGTAGATTTTGTTGCTATTTCAGAATAGAAAATAAAAATTTCTAAATCGTATTGGAAAAAGTAATATTCATTCTTTCACTTAGTCGATTGTTATGGTCGAATGGGAAAATCTAATTCTACATAGTTACTAATTTTCGGAAAAGTCTTACAATATGTGCTCGTTAAATAATCATACAACTACGGATATAAGTACTTCAAGCTCTATTACGTGTCTTATTTACAAAGATAATAAAAAAAGAGAACCTCCTAAAAATTCCAATTACAGAAATTCCAAAATCAGAATTTAGTTCAGGTAACTGTTAAACACAGAACCAAACCTAAACTATCTAAGGTAACCTGGATAGGGAATAATTGACAAAGTGATTTATGCGTAGACCGTAGACTTGATTGAACTGACACTTGTGCACGTATGATGAATATTGAAACCACAAACTTTTATGATGACCTCATTGAACTTATGTATGTGCGGTTCTTTTAAAAATTACACAAAAATAGGACTAAGTTTGTAGGCTAATGCTGAGGTGAAATATCATATATTTATTATATATTTTTTCTCAACGTAAATTATATTATTTTTACAAATGCTGACAAATAAATACGAACAAGTAACTAAAATTGATGATTGGTAAAAATTAGTTGGAAAGAAAATTTCCGCTTAAATAGGTTTTTTTTTGGAAAAATTCCTACCAAAATTATATTTTCAATCAAAAGGTAAATCTAAAAAAAAGTAATGATATTTTTAAATGTCGAAAAGGTTCTATTCACTTCTGTGTATTTTTTTAATTATGTTTTCCAATATTTGGGGATTTATATTCATAGTCACAAAGAGAAGTCACTGTTCCCCAAAAGAATGCCATTTATGACCTTCATTTGTAAGTCAAAGTCCATTCAAAAGATTGGTCAGAATGGGTTTTTTATGTTGCTAAGATAAAATTGGTTCTCAAAGTTCTACCCATGAAATCATCAAAATCGAAGAATATTTTTTTCCCAATTATTTTTAATATAAGAGATGGCATAATATATCTACAATTGTCTTAAATTAAAGTTAATAGATACATGTATACTCTTTTAAAATGAATGACTTAACAAATTACAAGTAAAAATAATTTGATGCCAATAGTAAAATCTACAAATTAAAGATGAAAATTCAAAGAGCTGCTCTAAAAATCCTTTTGAACTTGATTGTGGGTTTTGCTTTCAATCATCTTCTCGAAAGATAAAGATTAAATGGAACAATATTGAATATGAAATTTATGAAAATTTTTATTTTTTCAGAAAAAAATTTTTTCAAACATTATTTAACGATTATAAATGATGAGTAGATACCCTTATAGGAAAAAAAGTTCAGTCAATTCTTAATGGTTTCGCATCGACAAGCTAATGGATTTTAGACAATTTTCGTAGTAGCAGGTGATAATCAGACTGGTACAAAATCAACTAATTAGGAAAGAAGTTCCAATCAAACTTCTTATTTCAGCTCTAAATATTCAGAAAATTTATTATTTTTAGTTTTTATCTTTAAAAAAAAAAACACATTTCACTTAGAAAATATGGAAATTATTTGATTATTATGAATGCTAAGAAATAATTCACATATATTTATGTTGACCCAAAAAATGAATTATTTTCAAGAATATCTAATTATTAATAATATAAAATTTGGATCAAATAAAATTAAATATAAATTTTCTTACATTAAAAATCTAGAACTTGGAATGAGCTTAAAAGAAAAACTATTTTTACAGTATCACAATAAGTACTTTAGCAAATTGCTTGCACGTAAATCAAATTGAAGAAAATTTTCATTATAAATCGTTTTAATAGTAATTATCGACGAAAAAAAAATTCTTTTCATTGAATTTAATGGTAGCTAAAATCAAAATTTACACTAACTATAATGGCAGTAAAATGAAGACACTCAAAGTACATGAAAAAAATTACAAATATTCGTACAGTGAATTTTTTTAATAAAACAAAATTTCGTTACAGTTTAAAAATAACAATAAAAATAATTTCCAACAAAAAAACAATTTTATTACAAGTATTACAATGGTTAATAATAGTTATAATAGTTGTAATAGCTTTAATAATAAAGAAGCTATTAGCGATTATTTGTTCGTGTAATTGTGCATAGTACTTGAACGGAAATTCTCGGGGATTCACCCAATTATCACATTACCTATTATGGTTAGAATAGTACTGAAGGTGTACACTTTAACCATGCAGATACATTTTTATTTTCATTTTACATCTTTTTTTTTATTTTTAGGCTAAATTAGCCACTATAAATTCTTGTATTTAGTGAAATAACCTATTTTCTTTTTGAAGTTATTTTAATCTACAAAAATTATAACATGAATAGAACATTGACATTTAAAAAAAAAAAATATAATAATATGCACACAATTTTTTTCATTTTTATATGTCAACGTTATCCTCTAAAGTAGTTTTCCTGCGCAACTTTACATTGATGGAGGTGTTGTTTCTACTCTGTTCTTTGGTTACAATTCTTCAGAAATAGGATGATATCCCTGGAGATGTTTTCTGATCTTTGGGACTAAGGTCAGGTGAATTGGTGAAGTGGGGAAAAACTCGTTGATCAAATATTACAGATACTTGGGTGATGCAGTATGACAATAAGTGACATGGAGCGTTGTCATGATGAATCATCCAAGTGTCTGTAATGTCCGATTAAGGTAAAGAAACCCTTTTCGAGCATTTGAAGAACTCCTTAATACAAATTTACTTAACAGTTTATACTAGATGGAATGACAGTTTATCCTGAACGGTTATACCTTATAAAGGCCCTTATTCGTTCCACATTTTCATTGGCTTTCGATGTGAAAGATCACCCTGAGCAAGGTTCATTTTCCATTGGTTTTTAGCCCTCCAAAAATTCTCTATGCCACCGAAAAATTTTTTCTTGATAAGGAATGTGTCGCATAGTCTTTCGTAAGACAAACTCTGAGATTTACCATGTTTTATAGAAATTTTGCTGCTCTATTTTTCATAATGCACTACAAAAATACAACATCAGTTATGACGCTCAATAGGATCGTGTAGTTATCGAATAAGGTTGAAACTTGTATGCACGTTTAGAAGACATTAACTGTTACAAACTATGTGGAGGGATATTGCCAGATCGCACTCATTAATGCCAGTCTTATTTCTTTTCTGTACACTCAAAATTTAAGCACAAGATATCGACAACTACTTCGACTACTAGACAAACGTTCAATAATTACAATAGATAATAAGGTGCCTCTATTAGAATAGTCCACCAAAACCAATATAGAATTATGGACTAGAAGTCAAGAAACCATCGTCAAATTATCAATGTACACTCTTTTCTATATACCACACGTCTAAAATAGACCAAAGGCAAGCTCAGTGAAGGAGAAGTCCACAGTTTAGTTTCTAAATGTTACACATTCAGTAGCAAGAACGTGATTTATTAAACTAGAAAAAATATTTGAACTTTTTTAAAATACACATACACATATGCTTGAATATTTAACGTAAATAGAAAAAAATCATTTCATATTTAGAAATCCATCAATACGAATTTAAACAGATATACTGCAAGTGCCAAGAATTTTTAGAATCATTTAAAAATTGTAACATGAACAGAAACTCTATAAACTAGTAATAGTAGAACGTACGTGATTTCATAAATTTAGAGTGAAGACTAAGACATTCTGCAGTACAGTAGGAGTATTCAAATTGCGGAAATTATGCATTCATTCGACCATATCTTATCATGTGACCATATTTTATTCCACCTTAAGTTTAAAAAAAATATATTTCATTTATATTTCTACTTACAAAAACTGAATATTTTTTAAAAAAAAGATAGTAAAATAAAGGTTTTGAATTTTTTCCAATTTTACCTTGTTATTCAAATTGGATAGTGGAACTAAATTCATATTTAAAATAATTCTTTTAATAAACCTTATACGGAATAAAAATTAAATTATCCCATTTAAAAGTAATAGACTCGGACTAATAAATAGAAGCACTGCAATTTAAAAATTATAATCAATAAACATACTTCTAGACAGATAAAAACACAGAACAAAACTCACAGTCACTTTGGCCTTAATATTGACGTTGTAAGACTCCAAACTAGTAGAAAAAATATTATTGATTGAAATATCTCTAATTATAAGCTATAATAAATTAGGTAGTTTGATTATAAGGCATCATAAAGTAGTAATAGTGGTAGTAGTAATGGTTATAATTTAAATAAAAATTAGAAATTAAATCAAAACTTATTGTTTATCGATAGTTCATAAATTGTTTTTTCTTTTATTTTTGATTTATTCGATGGCTATTGTTAAATCTGGCCGATATGTCTACTATCAAAATGGAAAGGTTAACTCGTTTCAGTGATTATGATCTCGACATTTTGGCTTGATTAAAATTAAGACCTTGGGAAACATTCAAACTGACTTATATGGTTCACGGCACTTAATTTAAATTGTATACAAAACCAACATTTCTTGTTTATTTTCACAGTTTTTTAACACAACTAAATATTATTTTGGTATATTTGTTTTCTAAAAAAATGCATATTTTTTATATAAAAAATATGAATGGTAAAAAAATGGAGTTTTTATAAATGATTTATTTAATTACTGAAAATATTTTGGTAGAAACCGAACTGATATTCGGGATTTTTTTTAATTTTTTCTATAAAAATCTAATTTATAAAGCTGAAAAAATTTGTTATATTTTTGATAAATTTATAAAGTATACACAATCCATACTATCTAAAATATATAAGAAATTTCACGATTATCCAAAAACATATCTTGCTTTAGTCATAGTCTACCATGATGACGACAGACACTAGTGAATGTTATGACGAAAAAACCAAACAACAAAATATTATTACGGAAATGGTCGTATATTAGCCAAAGAAAAACAATTTCGACTAAAACCAATACTATCGATTTCAATGATTTTATTCGTAGCTATTCCAAAAAAATCCAAATTTGTTGAAAAAATGAAAGTTGTGTCTTTTTGTTGTTTCGTAACTACTTTAACAACTTAGTATCGCATCAATTATCAGATAATTTTTTTTACCTTTAAATCTACAAATTCACAACTGCACGAAATCGCAATTTTTGGTGTAAAATTTTCAAAGTAATTCTATTCAAAAAGAGTTCGAGGTTATTTTTCTATTTATTCATATTTTGTTTTTTTTTTTCCAATTATACGATCATTTTTCTTATGGTAAAGATTTATGGCCACCATTTCTTGAGCATCGAATTACGCACTGTTTTGGGACTACGAGAGTCGTTCAATAAGTAATTAGAAAATCCAAGAAATTGCGCTCGTAGTGTCGGTAAAGATTTTTTTTTTGTAAGTAGCATTATTGACAAGAAAGCTGTCAACATTTCGATCCATAGCGTAGGTCAATTTCTATCGTCGATTAAAGTTAACGACATTTATTTGTGCATAACAATGGAAAAAAGCGAGTTTAGGGCTGTCATCAAACATCTCCATTTGAGAGGCTTAAGCCCGAAAGAAATCAAAGCCGAGTTGGATGCAGTTCATGGCACATCTGCACCTGTGTTTGCGACGGCTTACAATTGGGTGAATGAATTTAAACGTGGCCGTTCATCCACAAAAGATGAACATCGTTCAGGACGCCCAGTTAGACACCTCAAATCCACGATCTGATTTTGAACGATCGGTGAATTAAAGTGCGCGAATTAGTTGAGACCACAGGCATATCACAAGGTACAGTCGTTCAATTTAGCATGAAAAATTGTCTGTGAAAAAAATTTCGGCAAGATGGGTGCCGCGTTTGCTCTCAGAGGAGAATAAGCGCAATCGTGTAGTGGACTCTGAGGCTATGTTGGCACTCTTTCATCGCAATCCTGCCGAAATCCTTCGTCGATATGTCACTGTGGACAAAACCTGGATACACTACTACACTCCAGAAACGAAGTGACAGTCACCACAGTGGATTTTCAAGGGTGAACGGGCTCCGAAGAAGGCAAAAACTGTGCCATCGGCCGGCAAGGTGATGGCCACGGTCTTTTGGGATTCGCAGGGCATCATTTTTATCGCCTACTTGGAAAAAGGAACAACAATAACAGGAGCGTATTTCGCGTCGTTATTGCAACGGTTGAGCGAGGAAATCAAAGAGAAACGCCCCCATCTGAAGAAGAAAAAAATCCTCTTGCATCAGGACAATGCGCGTGTGCACACCTGCGCTGTTTCCATGACCAAAATTGTGGAATTGAGAATGGAATTGTTGCAGCATCCCGCTTATTCACCAGATTTGGCCCCGAGTGACTATTTTCTTTTCCCCAATCTGAAGAAATGGCTTGGCGGACGACGGTTCACTTCCAACGAGGACGTCATTGCTCAAACGGATGAGTATTTTGCAGAACTTCCGAAATCCTATTTTTTGGACGGGATAAAAATTTTGGAAAAGTGTATAGAGCTAAAAGGAGAAAAATAGTTTTTTTTCCATCTTTTTCTAAGGACTTATTGAACGACCCTCGTAATTTATTACGAGTACAAATATATTTTTCAGATTTTTCATATCTAATAGAGGAAAAAGTTTTCAGCTTTATTTCTTCTACAAAAATTATACAATTGAACGAATATGTTACAATGGCACTTAGAAGTCACATGTCACTATATGGCCCTTAGAAATCAGTTAGCGAGGTCCTTATAAAGCAGTTGAAAGTGTTCAGACACCAAAGCTTTTTGGTAAGTTTTTTTTTAATACAATATATTCTTAAATTTATAATTTAATTTTATCATAAGAAGGGAAATGAGGATATTAGAAATCAAAATTTTAATGGAAATATGAAAATTATACCAAAACCTTTTAACAGTAAATCATATTACATAAAATAGAATTTGTTGTATTTAGATTTATTTTATTATAAATTATTTTATTATCAAAAAATATTTTTAAATTCAAAAAACTTTCTACAATAAAGGATGGATATGTTATAAACAAAATTGCCATAAACGAGGCTTCAAAAATCTACAAAATTATTTCTACTAGAAGTCTTATGGTAATATCTTGAATAATGTTAGAACTTTATATATAATGGAAATATTAAAAAAATATAATATTTATGGAAATATTTTTTTTTAAGTGCTGAATTATTTTAGGCCTTCAAAATCTGAATTCATAAAATATAAGAAGATTAATTCATACATATCCCTTTCCCCTCAAATATGATAGATCGTGCAAAAAAAAATTACATTTGTTAAGCGATATTTAATGGTCAATCCGATCGTATAAGTAATCGTATTACACGGAAGATTTCATCTTAAATATTAGTCGCATAATTCTTTGCAAATCCTACCATTTGAGTAGAGATTTTTTCGGATTAGAAAATTTTTCGATTCTTTAATAGTCATTATTGTGTTCTCGCGCATTCTAGCTATTTTGATTTTCAATTAATCAACCTGAACATCAATCTATAAAATGAAGTTCGTCATGTTTTCGATTATTACCATTTCAGCTCAAGATTTCACTCCACAAGTGATTTTCCATTTGATTCAACAATTCAACATCTCACAGTTGACTAATGTGAATTTAATTCCATTAAAATTATTTGCGATGGTTTAGCTTTGGGATGAGTCCCAACTTAAAATGGAAATAGTGATTGTAATGCTCAAAGGTGTTTTATTTTTAATTTATCTTCCAAGTTCTTTCGAAGAAATCTATTTTAACGGACAAGTAATGTAGCACTTGATAAGCCCCTTTGGCACCTTTTTGTATAATATTTTCTTTTGCTATTAGAATTTTGTAAGTAATAAATTGAGCTCCAACTCGGAGCATTTTGAATTTTGTAATTTTCCATTATTCTAAAGAAAAAACGAAGAAGAAATTGCTAATACAGAAAATGTCCACTAATTTCGTTTCAAACTAATCTGGACTAGATCCTTTAACAAAATGTTTCCAGGCAAAATAGAAATATTTTGGCAGATATTTTAAGAATTCAATAGAAATAAAATTTAAACAAACATTTTTTTTATGATTGATTACTTGGCAGCAACTTGGTTTTTTCTTACAATCTTTTCTCTTGGTGGAAAATTGTTTCTGTTAAATTCCATTAAGGTAAATAACAGTAATTTTACGTCATTTTCGAAATAATATTTCCAATAATTTATAATCATCTATAAAAGGGGAATTTTATTCTTGTTTTTGTTTTCGATTCGCCTAATAGATTTAAGTAAATATTAAATTTGAGTTCACGTTTACATATACGTGTATATTAAGCACTTTAACATACATTAAGAGCATATAAAATATGTTAATAGTTCTAAGATTTTACCACACAAAAAAATTTAATAACACTTAAATATGTTTTTTACCTTTTTCAATATGAAAATGATGGTTATCCAATTTGTACTTTGGAAAGTGAAGTTAAATAAAATATATTTTTAAATCAGATTTTAGTTAAATTTTTATTTAATTATATTGCCAAAAGACTTTTAGTAAGGTTAAATTCTTTTGAGGTAATTTTGTAAGAATTTTTCGCACTTTTCGAGTTGTAATCTAACCATTATAAAACGGATGTCGATTTTTAAAGGGACTAAACTAAAGCTATAAAATTATTTTTTTCGGACCATTTTTTTACAAGATTTATAATAAAAATTCTGACGGTGTCAAATCGCACGATTTTGAAGACCAATTAACATCACCAAATCTTCAAATTACGCGTTCTGAGAACTTTTCACGCAGTAAAGCCGAAATTTGTCGTGTTAACAACGGCTTCTGTTGTCGTCTTGTTGAAATGACATATGGGCTGAATTAAAATTTTAAAGTTAAGGTTAAAAAAAGATATTAGTATGTGGTTATTGAGCTCAGAATTGGCAGTAGCCATCTCTCGTTCTTTATTTTTAAAGAAATACGGGTCATTAACACCTTATGACCAAGTTGCAGCAAAAACGTACATACGGCGAAACTATTAATTTTCTAGATTTTTTTTTATAACTTTACCATATAGTTTGATAATTAACTAATATTAATTTAAAATGGCAATCTTTAAGATAAACAAAAATTATCTTAAATAACATATGTATTAAACTACTGTTAATTGGTAAGGCTGTACTTTCCAAATTATTGGATGAATAACACTTTGTACATACACATATATTTAAGTGTCCTCAATACATAATTTTGTTTTAAAATTAAATGTTTCTTTTTTCTACTAATAATTATAATATATAGTCATATTTTAATAAAAATAAATACTGTCAATAATTTTAAAAATACACTATTTTCCATACTGAGCTACATAATTTTTCTTAAATAGAATCTAATTCTTTAGATGCTTAGTAGTATAATAACACTTTGAATATGTTACACTGCCTAGTCGCATAAGTTAAAAAATTATTCTTCTATTGAAAATAATTTTCATTGTCAATATTTTTTACACAATTTAAAAGAAATATAAAATTTCTATTCTGCCAATTACCGCTGGATGGTATTCATATGTGCGAAAAATTGTTTACAAATAAATTCGTATCCCAAAGAGTACATTTTTTTTAGATTGTATACAAATTGGAATATTTAGTAGATTTTTGAAAGTAAAAGTTAAATTTTTACAATGACTTAACTGATTTTTAAACGGAACTCGATCTGTTCAATTGTGTATGGGCGCGCACACGGACAAATCGGGGGGAATACTTGTACGAGTACACCCAATATTGTGGTTAGTACACCTAAAAGATCAGATCAGGTTGAAAGTTTTCCATTTTGGAGGTGAATTGGTTTGCTAGCCTGTCTGAATCCGATGGTGATACATTCACTTGCTGGATTTGCTCTGTCCACTTGGATCAAATCTAGTTTGATTCAAATAGAGGTAAAAAAAAAAGAAAAAATTATCGAATTTCTTTTATTTAGTTTTGTTTAACAAGTAAGAAAAATGTATAAAAATCGTACCATTAACTGATTATACTCCAATTAACAGAGGGAGGAGTAATAATCAATTTTAATGAAAATTAATAAATAATTTCACTTTGGCTTTCTTAAAATGGATTGCAAATTCGAAATGGATATATTTCAGTAAGTTGAGATGTGTTTGGTGAAGCACCATCTGCTCTTTGCTCAACCAAGTGCATCGGAATGAGATCATCAATGACTGAAAACTAAATTAAAATTGTAACTGTGTTGACTATTTTGTCTTACCAATAATGGTGGTACTCCTACCACATTATCTAAAGACGATGTACAAGTATTCAAGTATTCGCTCCATCTTTTGGTGCTAAATACTTAATCCCCATGCTCACCTTCAGCCAACAGGTGACTACGAGTATTTCTATTCGACGCAGCTAAGTAAGTCAGTTTCACGAATACGAGTACCTCGAAAATAAGCTTTTTACTACGACCTTGGCTAATTATATTCGTGGGTTATAATTGACTAATCATTCGAAATAGCTGACGTCATATTGTACATCTACTAAAGCACACAAAATTACAATTGTGACCGAATCACATGCATTTTCGATCTCCAACCTAGCCAGCCATCTCCAACTTAACCTGTTGCCCCCTTTTATCTATCGAAGGTTTGAATGGAAATAATCATTAAAAAAAATTTACATATATACAAAAATACTTATATTATACGTATATACAAAATAAAATGAAATTATTTCTATGGATTATCCAATTTGAAGGAAAACTGCATTTACACTGTTTACAGAAGCAAAATCGCATTGATCATGAAAAGTTGGCGATGCACCCAGTTTCGAGTTGTTATGTAACATGGAGAAAAATCTAAATAACACAGAGTAAAATTGTAAAAATATTTACCGGAAAAAAACTATTTTATATGAAAAGCTTAGAATTTAAAAACAAAAAAAAAACTGATAGTCAGTCAGTATCTCAAAATGTTGTGATATTGACTGCTGTGTACTGCGTTAATTTTCAATGATGTTGCGTGGGTGGGAGGTCTACTAATGTAAATGCAGAAAAAACAATACAAAAACTGTAAGTGTATTTGCATAGGAAAAATTTAAATTCGAAGGCTGGTTTACGAATGCTAATTGACTAAGTTATGTGATTAGAATTTTTATTGATCACAAAACTCTTGTGGCATCGCTCCTCACCTGTGAATGTGATCATTTCAAGAATTGTATTCGCTGATATTGATTTTTTATTCAATTTTATTTTATCCACTATTGACGATATCGATTAGGAAATTTTGCGTAGAAATTTATAAGACAATAATTTTTGTCTTCTTTGTGGTTTGAAGTTGTTTTTTTTTGTATCTTATTTTCCTTAAGTATCGAAATGTGGAATGGTAAAAAAAATTTCTCCTAGCCTTCTACTTGATGTTCAATAGGTTTTACAGTTTGGAGCAATACACAAACATACCCTAGTGCTTTTACATTGAATGAACTTTATTATTTTTTTCTTCTTACCGTATATAAACTATGGATAGTTTTGTAATAGTTTCACAGACACGTTTTTGTAATATTTTGTAAACTGAACAAATATAAAAATGACTTGTTATGACATTTTTGACATAAATGTTGAGTACTGTCGTATCGTAAACTCCAATCGAATTTTGTTTGAAATAAAATACAAGCGTTGACTTTTAATTGAAATAAAATTTGGTAATATCGATTTTTCTGTTCACACGGATACCATCGATAATTCTAAAAATATCTTATGAATATCCAATCGGTTTTGTGAATTATAGATAGAAAAACTTATTTACATTTTCACTTACTAACGTATAAAATATAATATTTAAGTTTAAAGAAAAGATTTTTGTAAATAAAGAATATCAAAATGGCTGGAAATATTTATTGAAAATGCTCGTATTCGCAGAAAATAATAATATTGCGATATGCTACGTGAAATATTCGCAAGTTGAAATTCTGATGATGCTGAGAAATATCTGATCAAGGTTGGCCATATTGTATCTTTTCGTATTTTGTTATTGAGCAACTTGTTGCGGAAATTGCGATCAATATGATTTCCTATAGTTTATACATTTTTTAAAAAAATATTCTTCGTACTTTTTTTTACATTCAAATTTATGTTACTTAATATTTTTTATTTGATCAAATTTTTTAGTAATGACATGCCGTTTTTTTTTAGAGCGAGTATGCAATTACGAGGGGTAGGGATAAATATTTTATGCTAAACTGTAGCATTGTTCATTATAGATTCGAGGAGCAAGACCTCGTCTTTCATTGTTTTTTTTTTTACATCAATATTATCCTCTCCAAAGTAGTTATCTTTGACACTTCACTCTTCGTATCAGACCTGCAAAGCTTCAAATAGAATCACCTTCAGCTATTTGGATCCTATCGAATATGACCACAAGAATTCCTTTTTCCAACAGAAACTCATTGAGGGTTTGCTTTCCTGATCTGACGCGAATAACTCTTTTTTTGAGCCTTTCAAAGACTTTTTTTTATAAAAAGAGATCCTTTTTATGAAGAAGTCATTGAAAGATTTCTGCATTTTCATCGGCTTTTGATGTTGAAAGCATCCCTGGTCAGAATTCGTCTTCCACTGCTTGTCGATCCTCCATAAATGTTTTAGACCATCGAAAAACAATTTGGTTGTGATAACAAATGTTACCCATAGGCTCGTTCTAATTTCTCATAAATTAAAATCCCAAAATTACCAAGCGCAGCACAACATTTGATGGCTCACCGTTGCTCCAAATTTCCTTGTTCCATTTTTCGTGACAAACTTCAAAAATACAACTTCACTTATGACATTCTATAGGGTCGCGTTGTTATTAGACTAAGTTGAAACTTGTAGTGCAAGAGCTGTTGCCAGATTGCTCTTGTGAGACAAGAGATATGTCTTTATAGAGTCGAAAAATATTTTTGATAGGATGCTTTTTTATAAATGCACAACAGGTCAAAAAAAAAAACAAATAATAAAAATCATTGCCACAAAATATTTTCAATATTTGTTAAAAAAATTATAATTCATAGCAAAAAATCGTTTTTAATTATAAACTCAAGATTCTTAATAACATCATTTGAAGAAATAATTTTTTTCCAAATCGCAATAGATAAACTTGCACATCATTATTACGAGTATTAAATTGGCAAGAAATCAAGGCCATTTGATTACATCACATGCTGGTTAATCAATCATCGAATTGATGAAAATTAATCTAGGCTTTAGGTTTTTCCATGCTATGGTCTAGTTTAGTTTGTTTACAGATCGATGGACCAAATTATTATAGGCGGACTGGATCATAAAGTTAAGACTCAGCCTCAGATAGAAGTCTTAACTCAGATAGAAGTCCGATGAAGTCTAGGTAATTGTATCCGGGTTGTTAGATTGCTGGTCATTTTATTTACCTATACAATAATTTCTACTACAAATAAACTTTCAGTCATGTTCATATTTCAAGAGTTGCGCAATTTTGCAATTAAATATCTTGCATTACAGCAGGCGTAAACGATTTGATCGAACTTAACAAATGCGTAAGATTATAACAGAAAAATAAGGTTTTTTTTCCTCTAGTGGCACATTATTACTTGTTGAAACCTAATAAACTTAGTAAACGTTCGTTCTACATTCAATTTATAACTTATATTTTTTAAAAGTTAAAGTTTCTTTAAATTTATTTGCAGTATTAATTTTTGTTGTTGCCTTCTAAAAAAAAATGAAAACATTTCGACAAATTGTTAGAGGTTTACTGCAGACTATATGATTGACTGACTGGTTGGTTGGCTGGTTGGCTGTTCAGGGAAAAATTTCAATTCAAATTTCAACTGTTGCCCCACAAAAACACACCCTGGCCAGTTATGCGGGTATCACAGATCAATTCGTGGTACACTTTTTCGAATAATAATAGATGGAAGATGTTGTATCTAATTCCATTAATCGTACATAATTCGATCCAATTGACTTGTTCTGACTTTTGACTCTTGTACAAAGCACTCCGAAATGATGTTTTTGAACTCTAAAATGTCTGCATTAAATGTGATTAGCCAAAATTGGATAGCCCGTCGAGATTTATAAGAATTTAGCTTTAACAAGTACTTAAGTAACTCCCACTCATTGGTGAATCTTGTAAATTAGGTTTTGTGTACAATTGAAAAAAAAATTAATAACAATAGAATGAACGATGAAAATACTTGTACTTATTAAGAAAATTCAATTATTTTCGCTGTAAATAATTTGCAAAAAATTAATAAATTATCGTATGTGAATCTTCTGAATATAATGATTAAAAAAATTTATAGTAGCTTTTTGAGTACATTTCAAGGCGGTAGTGGTGATGGCATTTCCTACAAAAAAAAGGTGCATTTTTACAATCGGAAGTGCTAAAATTTCAATATCTAACAGACTATTAGGATAAAATATTGTTGAAAATTAAAAAAAATTTCCTTTTTTTTTTTTATGACCAGTATTAGATACAATAGAAAAGCAATCGTAAAGCATATAAAAAAAATTCTGCTTTGCAATCGAAAATAAGAAAAATTTAACCATAATTATTTTATTTAAAAAGTTTTAAAAAAATTCACCTATTTTTTTAGATATTTTGTACCCTTTTGCGTTCAAAGCTTTTTTCTTCATAAAAAAAATCATTCATTTTCGTATTTGTATAAAATTCCCATGCATGTACGCCTAAGAGTACGAGTCTCTTTTTAAATACTAGTAAACTATCTAAACTACCTCGCAAATGGCTATAGTTGATTCAGATACTAAAAATTCATGGTCACAAAAAGTGTAGTTTTTGGCGAAAAGCTGTTTAAATATGAACCGAACGTAGGCCAGAGAACACAACAAAATGGACGTCTTTTGATACTTTGAAATCTGTTCAAGGTCCTTAACCAAGTAAACGTTTTAATTAATATTCGATGTAGGAGTCATTTGACTGGTTCAAAACTAGTTCGAAAATGCTATGAGAGTTTTGTGATTATATTTTTCTTGTATTTTTTCTACTTCTCAAAATCAAATGAATTGCTTTAATTGTATATCGAAATTTTCCCAAAGAAGTTGTTTCTATCGAATGTGAATCAACATTTAACTATGTTTACGAAAATATCAAATTTTTATATTAATCTCAATCCTACATCAAAAGTGTATATTTTAATGCGAGTTTCCACTGAAGAGGCTGACGACTGATAAATAAATAGCACTTTACAGGTTTTGATTTTGTAAGAGGGGACCATCGGTAGAACTTGGAATATACGTGTGGGAATACCAGAAACTGATGGTGAATAAATATATTTAAAGTGAGTAAATATGTTTCTAAAATTTTACTTCATTTTACCTTTATAGAAAATAATATTTATGAAGATTTTGCTTAATAATTAAAATTACTCACCTGAAACGGTGTCTCTCAAAGTAGTTGTTAGTGAAAAAATTAAATCTGTCATTTAATATAAATTTTAACCGATTACTATGTACCCAATTAAAGTAACGACTATAGAAAAATTCTATACTTAAGTTATATTTTCATATATTTTTTCTTTAAAAAAATATTCCTTTTTAAAATATTTTTCTTAAATTTTTTATTAAAACGGGGCTATTTAATTTGTTCTTCGGAAATCAAAATTTAATAAACCATATGCAAAATTAAGATTTTGATTGAGTTTTATTTAAAAATATTATTTAAATTTTGAGGTAATTATTTAATGACTTTCTTGCACATTTCGGGCTGTAATTCGGCCATTATTTGTTGGATGTTGATTTTTAAATACAAAAAAGTTTGAAAATTATCTGAATAAACATAATTGTTTATGTTGACCTACAAGAAAAAATTCAGAAGCGTCAAATAACATGATCTTGAAGACAAAGTGACATCAACAAATCTTGAAATTTCGAGTCTTGGGAGCTTTTAATATAATAAAAAATTATGCATAGCTTATGGCAGCATTTTGTGGAAAACACATATATGTAGCTCAGATTAAAATCTTGAAGTTTAAGTCAGAAAAAGTCAGCTATAATATTGCCATAATGCTTAGAATCGGCGGTAATCAAAGAAATACAGATCAATGACAACTTCAGAGCAAAATTAACAGTAGCGTTTCGACAGTTGTTTGTAGATTTTTTATATCCTATAATGGAAATTTTGCTTATTGACGTATTCATGACGTATCATCGTTGATGACAATTTTATTAGAAAAATTAGCATCCAAAGCCTCTTGTTCCAACACTCAATCGGCTTATATCTTTCTAAGCATTTTTTCCGTAAAGTAATAATCTTAAATATAAAATGGCAAATGTAGATCTAAATAAATTTTATCTTAAATAATAATTGTGATATAAAAAAGCTGTACTCTTAGAACTACAAAATAGTACTATTTGCTGTTAATAATTTTTGGAAATTTTTCATATCTATTTCTTAGATATTTTTTGTATTTTTTATTAATACAAAATATTATTTATTATTCTATAAAAGAAAATCTATAGTGTTTTAGGTAAAATGCAATAAAAAAAATTTTTGATTTATTGCCCAAATCTTGCTATACCAAGGACGAAGTATATTATTCTAGGAATAGAATTAGAAGTAATAAAAATGCTATTTGAAAGAGTAAAAAACTATTAAAAATTTTATGAAAAAAAAACTAAAATTTTTTCAATTGGCTAAGAATAAATTTTTGATTGGTAATCCATCATTTCTATTGTTAGAATTATAAACTAAACAAAAATCTATTAATTTTAATTAAGAATTTTTACTCTATCATAAATCAGAACTTAGAGAATTTTTCAAGTCAGAACTTCATATAGAATCATTTTCTTATTCATCCAATTCTCTAGAACACATTGAAGCATGTTATTACCTTATAATTAACCATGAAGCAGTAATAAATTGAACAGGGAAGTATTTTATGAAGATTCCACCATGATTTTTACGAGTACCAACCAATTGTAGTTAGTTATTAACTTTGAACATGAATGCAGAGCGTTACAATCACGGATGTTTATTTCAACATAAAATTTACACTTTATATGCTAGCATATGTTTTTTTTCTCTTCAAATATTATTTTCAACAAGTCAATTAAGCTATAATATCTAAAAATAAAAAATAACAAAATACTACAATATAATAAATTCTGTCTATTCATTTGTATATAACTAAAAATACTAAACAGTGTCTTATAAACCGTTTTTAAGTTTTTCTATTAATCCATTTGAATATTGGCCTTGATAATTAAGATAATGCAGTTTTTTTTGTAGAATAATAATATCTTCCGTGTGAAGAGAAGATAAATTTATTTGCTTATAAATTGCAAATTGTGTAAGTTTTATTATTTTTTTTAATAGCAGTTCGTCCAGAGAAAATTTTAAATAAAAAACTTTAATTTTTAATAAATTAGCTTTGTTAGTCACTGTTGATTCAGTAAGGGTCCAGGAAATTTTTATGGGCAAAATTTGATAAAAATAGATAATCTTATGTTAATATAGTGGGTTTTTATATAATCAAAATCGCACAGTAGATCTAAAAATATTTTTTTTTCAAAAATGACCTCTCATACTTTTTGGTAAATTTATAAAATACGATTTACTATTCATATGTAGATATAGGAAGAAAAAAAATAAAACAGAGCCCTATATTTGAAAAAAGAAGCTCCATACAAAAAATAATAAATAATGGACCTTCAACTGAGCTTGACCATCAAAATGAACTTTAAAAATTTTTAAAACTCTCAGAAATTATTATAAGAAACCTTTAAGAAAAAACCACAAACTGGCCTAATATCAGTTACAACAATTGGTAATATGAGCTTATAAATATGCTCTTTTTTGTAACATATTTTAGAATATTTTTAGTATTACTTATGGCAATTACTCTTTGTCAAGTTGGTATACAAAATACTCTTTGTATTGTAGAAAAACCGCCATTTAGATGATGGTATGATATGACGAACATGAATAGTTGCATTTTTAATATAAAAACTTTTGTGGTTTGTGCAATTTTTTGACTTTGAAATGAAAAAAAATATACTCATTATGATGTCTAAATTATGATGGATTAATGGCTATTCCGATGGTTGATTTATCTCAAAACATTTATTGATGTCGCAATATATAATAGGAGCCGATAACACCATATGCCAAAACATTTCCTCGGGTGTCTTACGTGCACACGTCTACAGGTATGTGAGTACTTAAGCCCAAGAGAGTATGAATATGTGCCACTGGATTTGAATTATTAGCACTATGGTTAGTAGTAGCTTAATAGTAATTGATTTCTTCTACCAATTATTAGGTTTATAGATTTTGCTTCCCCTTATTGAAAATGCTTTTTTTTATCTATTGAAAAGCTATTACAAGACTTTAAATTTTTTTTATATTGTGCTTTTTTGCTTAGTGTATTATTTTTCTATTTGTGATTAAATGTACATTCGAATTATTTTATAGGTAGATATTGTTAAACTTTCTACACCATTTTTATTGGTAATCGTGACGTGAACAAATGTAAAACACGCATGTAACGATGGTGAATTTATTGTTCCCATATTTAAGATTAAATCGATTGATGCCGCCATTAATGTGATCAATCGTGTAACAATTTCAATGAACAATACTTTTAATTATATAATTATATATATAATACCTAGCTTTAATCTTACAATTAGTTGAAATAATACTGACTGACTTATCATAACTTAGGACTCCTTGTTACGTCAACTTTATCTTTTATGATAAGCTATATATTGTATATATTTTTTTTAAATATTTTCTATCTTGATATTAATGAAAACTTAACGATGTATTATAGATGACATGTTAGACCATAGAAAAATTGAATAAATTTTTGAACTGTAATTTTCCTCAAACTGATAATAATCATCGTAATTGTTATAACTGTAGGCCTCGTCAATATTATGACTATAACGACAACTCGATCAATGTGTGATCATAACAATTTAAGTTAATCGATCTTATACCATATATCGCAAAACTAGTTTACCTACACAGGATTATGTGAAGAGTAGTAATCCTCAACATTTTCGTTTAATCTATGTAAGGCAAGGACTCTAATTTTATCTTGTTTGCTGCTAACAAAAATTAATTCAAGTTAAGATCTTGGAAAGATCAGTCAAGTAAACTTTGAGTATTGACATACTTAGAAATGACTTTAAAAGGAATAAGCAGGTTTATTACTAAAATCTCCCATATGGTCTGTTAGTAAGTTTAACAGTTCCATTTGCACAATACTAGAAGTTGACCATGACGTTACCACTTTGGTTAGACTCACTTTTGCCATTGTTAAAAAATAATCGGAAAAATTCACCCTCCAAAGCCTCTTCCCCCACCAAAGAAGATGATTTCATATTTAATGACTAAGAAATTTATTATTTATTTATTGTATATATATATATTTATTTTGTAATTAGTTTTAATTCACTATTTGTTGAGAAAATTTCAGATGCCATTAAGCATATTTACTTATTATTATTTGCGTATAAGAAATTTATTTTAAAAAAATTAAAATCTTCTTTAAATATACAAAACTTTTAATATCTAAATTAACATAAAAAATATTCTTTTATGATCATGTTAATTAGTATTTTAATTTTATAAATAGTAAAAATGTATTTGTTTTTCCGGGTTTTTATTTAAATTCAGTTTGAAGATAAAGAAAATTTATGGGAAAGAATTTTTTTCCTGTTTCAACTTAAATACTAAAAAAATGCACCATGGACAGATGAAAAAAAATGTAAACATTTATATAAAAACTTATTTATATAAGCTTTCTGCAGTAATTTTTACAAAGAATATAATAAATAAATGCAATAAATTATATTTATATTGTAGTATAGAGTTTACCAATTAAAATTTTAATTCTTCAAGCAATATAATGAAATAAAAATGTTATCAAAATCATAAAAGAAACATCCTTAAAAATATATGGTAAATTTAATAAATTTTACATTAGAATTATTTAAAAAAAATCTGAAAAAAGGCTGTTGTTAATATTTGAAGTACAGGGTCTCAAATTAGAACGTTTTTCTTAAATTTTAAATATGAAAAATTCATATTTTGTATGAAAATTCCGTCATATTTTATTGAAATATATAATAAAGACTTTACTATTTATGAATAAAAAACAATATTGGACAAATGTGTGCTATGACCACATTTACAGATATCAATCCTTTCGCTCGCTTTTTTTTTATAATTGTGGCTCTATTTCACGGATGACGGGATTGATATTGGTTTGAACTATTCTCATAAAACTTAGCTTTCGTTTAGCCTCATAGGAAAAAGTTAATTGACATCAACTATCCGCAAAATTAGACATTCATTGAATTTGGTTATCAGTAAATCGATTGTTTCTTGTGCAGTGTGGCACGTAGCGCCGTACTGTTGAAACTACAAGTAGTCGACCTGTAGTGTACTCCATTGACACTAACTTTCGAATAAATACGGTCCAATGATGCCTCCAGCCCATAAGGCGCACCATACAGTGACACACAATGAATGTAATAGTTGTTTAGTAGTTTCTCTCGAATTTTTTGGTGTCCAAATGCGACAATTTTGCTTGGTAACATAGCCATCTAAGTGAAAATGAGCTTCGTCCGAGAAGACGATTTTGCCTTAAACACCTGCATCGTATGAGCAAATTTCAACGTTGAAAATTATCTGGTGGATTTAATTCTTGTACCAATTGGTCCTTGTAAGGTCTAAAAGCCGAATCCTTGTGCTTTATCCACTAAATTATTGATGGTATGCTCAGATGAAATTTGGTTTTCACAGATCAACCATTTTTATGATGGATTTGAATTATTTTAATACAATTTTAGAGCAAATTTCTACTTTGAAATTGTAAAAAAATTTCATGACATATCCAATTTTAACCCTATTTAAAAAAACTTTAATATATACAAAAATAATAAAAGAAAGATAAATGTACCATAAAATTTTAGTATTGTTATTAAATTAAAAAAAAATACAAAAATTTTATTCAAAATTACATTAAATTTTTATGACAACGTCATAACTTTATAAAAATCGGAAACTTTCAATTAGAAAAATAAAAATTACAAAAATCGTTTTGATATAAAAAGCTTAATTGAAAATATTTCTTATTTTTAGGAAGATTAAATTCTATAATTCCGATAGTAATACATATAAAATCCATTAGGAAAAAATCGTTAAAAGCCCATCAAGTATCTTTTTGTTTTTTATCATTTGGATATTCAAAAATATCGTCAACTATGACTAAGGGGGTTTGATTATGTGGGAAGGAATTTATTGCTAACAAAAATTCACAGAGTATCTATAATTTAATAACTTGCAAAGATTAAATAAAAAAAATAATCCTCGCCCACAAATTCTGTATATTCTTTTTATCTTATAAATTCAAAGCTTAAAAGCCCAGATGGTTGTTTTTTTCCCTTTTTCTTTTAAGAATAGTGTTAAATTATATATTCACTGCACTAATGTACACTCCCCATTTTGACTTTCAACTTAAAAACTATTCCTTTCTGAATATTTTTTGTAGTAGTGAAACTTGTATAAGTGATTGGAATAGATTTTTGCAAAATTACAGGTGCAGATGCGTACTAAAACAAACTTTGAAACATGTTATTTGATTAAATTGAACCTTTGTAGGAATGCTGTAGGCTGCACAGTCAACTAGCAATTATAAATCAACTGCGAGATAATTTTTGAGCACGTCGAATATACGAGTACATACAAACTTGTACGCCTGTTGGGGAAGGGGACATGATAATGGACTATCCTAGACTGACGACTTTTTTATGGATAGCCTACAAGTGTGATGCACATACTTAAGTAATTCTTGAAGATTTTACCTTGAAGAGGATGTTCACTTTCATTATACCAATTGGATGCACCTAAAGCTGATGTTAAATGGACTCGGCTTACCCACGATGGTAAGGTTAGACAAAATCAGGTGATGTGTTAATATTCACCGTCGAATAGCGGGTTTTACTGGACAAATTCACTTCGTAACGCGATAATATCATTAGCGTGTAAAGATTGCGTAGAAATCGCATCGTAATAGATGCCAATGTCCGTCATCTCCAAAGAGTTTTTATTTTCAAATCCAGTGATGGTTTTATTGTAAAAGCGAAAATTTCTTTTCCCTTTCGCGGATCATCAAACTCGATACTATCGCGAAAGCTTCAATTGTACACAATACACTTTATCCACGGTTGTTGAATCAGTATTCAAGTCAATCGTTGACCATTCACGCTGATTTCATCAAACGCCTCTACTGTCAAACCCGGCAAATGATTCAATTACCACAATTATGGCATTTCCATGCATTTATTCGATTTTATTTGGTGAATTTGAAAACCTTTCACAATCGATAAATTTGAATTTTTTCTTAATCTTTAGTCACGGATATTGACAAAATCACAAAGCTGAAAAATAGCGACAGCAATCCGTGGTATAGTAAGGAAGAAGTAACCATTTTCACAACTAAACTTTCAAAGATTTACTTTTATATAAAATGGTATAATTTTGTTTTTTTTTTGTATAAAAATCTTTAACTTTTTACCAATACAAGTACATACTTTTATGATAAAATAACGATTATAGTCCTTGAATACAACATTTTTTTTTTAGTTTTAGCAATTTTGCAGGTACGAGTAATAGTGGGGTTTTTTGTTTTAAAGAGTATTTTATGGAAATTGTATAAAATTAAAAAAAAAATCGGAAACGATGCGCTTCACTTAATTCTACAAAGTTACCTATTAGTGCTTTTGTATCTTCTTTAGTTTTCTTGTCTATTATTATAATTTTTGTTTTTTCTCTTTTTTTTCTGCGAAGAGCGTTAACCTTTTATTTATGCATTAAAAAAAATCGGACATTTTTCCATCATTTAGTATAATTCTTTTCACACAAAATTCCCAAAATTATAAAATTCGAAAAGCTTCAAAAAAGAAGAATCATCATTTTGTTAGTAAGGCAATGACATCATTTCGATTGGTTGACCGTATATACTCGTATAAATACGAGTATGGCTATGATTTAAAATTGAGCTTTGTCTTCAAGTTTAAGATTTTAACAATTTGTCTTGTCTTTTAAAAAGTGTTGAGAATTTTCTTACAGTGACTGTTAATGTAATAAAAATATGCTCTTTGTTCTGATGTCATCGACAATGATGTCATACGTAATTTTAGTCGATTACCTTCAGGTACAAACGTTTCGAAAAATCCAATTATGTGTAGTTTTTTTGTGTGGTTATTCTGGGAAAACTGCCTAAAATCCTGATGATGATTACAGTTCTTTATATATATGAACAAAAGTATTATTTTTTTTTAAAAATTTATTGACATCCACAACTATAATTTATAACGAGCATATTTTTAACCATATTTTTACAATATTCCAAAATAAACTCGAGGCCAAAGTCTCTAAACGGGAAGGTAGTACATGAGAATTGAGTGGTTTTTGAAAAGGTTATGAATGAAAGTTGTCGTACAAGGGGATTTTATTATAAAAATAGAGATTAGCTTTTAAGGGGATGCTAAGATCTCAGTGTATAGGACTGTTTCAGACACAGAAAGGAGAAACAATAATTTTACGAATGATTTCAGATTGAAGGGATTGTATTTGATGGAAATTGGAACGTTTGGTGGAATTTCAAAATCAAGTTTTTAGGTCCAATTGGGTTTTGGTATTGAGTTATATATTAGAATTTTATTTTATAAGTGATAGTCTAGCGGATTTAAGTCCTTTTCCTTTTGATTCATTTATTTAAATATAGTCCCAAGTAACGTCCCTTCGTATTTTCTGGAATTGAGCTATCATTAAGTTTTCAGAAGGGGTGTTGTTACTTTCGGCTTATTGCCTTTAGAAAAAATATCTCGTAACCCTCCAATTGGTAAAAAATATCCCAAGTTTTGCGTGCTTTTTTTTATACAATTTTATGGCAAGTAAGGATAGTCATATTATCACTAAATGAAGATGTTGTAAAAAATAAGAGTAAGTACCTTGAGGAACACTGAAATTGATTTGGAATATATGAGAACATTGGGGATTTTCCACGATTTGGAGTGGCAATGCGATTAGTGTAATTTTTTGAATAATATTATGAGTAGGAAAAATTATTTTTTTAAGCTTTCAGAGCAATCCAGTATGCTAGGTGTAGTCAAATACTTGTGTTATATATGAAAACACGGCTAGACAATATTATTTCCCATCAAGGGAAAATGTAATAATATCAACAACACGATTAAGGTATATTAAAGGATCTGAAAGAGCCATTTGAAGAGTTATTTCATGAGAATTTTTCGTCAAGATTGAAAGAATTGCCTATTTGTGTTAGGGATTATTTTTATTACAGAAAATTTTTAAAGTAATGGAAAATAAGTAGTAGAGAGAACTATTAATTTTAAAAATATTTATATTGTTTTATTATAATTTAAAATTTAAAAAAATTCTATAATTTGTCCTTCTTTTTTACTGACATATTTGATATAAGATTTATATTTATTAATTTACTAAGCTATATGTTCATTTATACAATATTAATAATATGGTATTTCGTTAATTAGATATTTTACTGTTAAGCTAGTAAGAAAAATCTCTTATTCGGCTGTTGTTCACATATGAAATGAATAGATTCCCAGAAACTTTTCAAAATCTAAATTGGAATTTTTTTCAGAAAATAATTTTTACACATAAAAATAGCTTTTAACATTTTTTTGCTCATTAAATATAACAGTAATTTTTAACATATCCCAGAATTAAACCTTTTTTGGAGATTGAAAAAATAATTTTTTTTTTAAAAACATAATATAAAAATTTAAAAATGTTACTATTCTATATGCAATTTGTAATAAAAGAAACCACATTAAAATTAGTTATTATTGTATATAAAAACTAATAGATAATACTATATTTAAAGTCATTTCTATTAATTTTCAATTTAAGATTAAACCATCAAATATCGCATGAATCGAAATTGATATCAATAGCAACGTGTAATTGTAACAATTTTAAATATTGCGTGGGTGATAAATTTAAGTTGAGTGCTTTCCCATTGAAATCCTCTTATGAAGAATTAAAAATATTCTCATACTAATAGTATCGGAATTGGAAGCTTAAGACTGGAGATTGGGGACAAACCTTCAGATTAATAGCATAAATCGATTATTGGATAAATTTGCACAATGTTGGCGCAGATGTACATAGAAGAAGTGTTGACATTTGTGGGAGAAAGAATCCTACAATTACACAATAGGAAATGTTCGTTTCTTTCGCTTTCTTCGATGATGTGCTGTACATTTTCGTTTATTTCTTTTCATGGTATTATTTTTCTGTTTCATTCAAATTATAGACGAAATTTTAAGCAAGCAGGATAAATTACATGCTATTAAGTAAGAGATTTTTCAGAGAAAGTAAAAAAGAAATTATGTATCTCCAAAATCGTTCAGATTATCTCAAGAAGTACTATTAGTACGAGTCAGCATCCCACATAGTGAAGAAAAATTTGTGTCAATGGTAGAGTAAATATTATTTTTGCTATATCAACAGTTAATATTATTGTATAATAAAATTTACTAATCTGTTTGTGTATTGAATTTAAGTACTAGTCGATAACGGTTTTAAATAACAAACTTTTTTCTTTAAAAGTTATTCAATCGAAAATATTATATTTTTTTGTCTTCTAATACTTTGTCACTTTATCTACAATACATTTAAAAAGCGAAGTATGTCGAAGTAAGCCTCTTAAAATTATTTTTATTGAGATTGATTATTTACACATTAGGATAAATTTTGTTTGTTATGAAATTTACTTAATAAGTGGAAATTTTTTTTTGTATTTGTTTTAAGTAATATTCATGCTGAAATGTGAACATAAGTGCTAACCCAATAACAAGTGATTAGATGGCAATTGTTTCCAAACATGCACAGATTCGACAGTAAGTTTTCTAATCTACGGCAGCGCTATTTGAATCTTAAGCCCTAACCAGAGAATGTAATAAATATAAAAGTATTCAAAAATATACTACAAACAATTAAAGATATTGTGAATTAAATATATGATTTTTACCGGGGGGAGGGTGGGGGGTAGGTGTTTGGTCTTTGTTGGGTAAGAATTTTATTTTTATACATGAATGTTATCCCTTTCAAAAAAGTTTCCTTAGGCAGCTTGTCATCGGTGGAGGTGTTCAACAGTAGCAAAATGACGTCGATTTAGTGTAAGTGTTTTCTGATCTTGGTGAACCGAAAAAAGCTATTGTACATAGGCATAAGTAAGGTGAATAAGGAAGAGGGCCGGGGAACCAAAAATTTGGAGTGATGGTGGAGTATTCAAGTGTCATCAATGTCCGATTCGCTATAAAGCTCCCTTTTTTAAGCCTTTGAAGGATTTTTTTTATAAAGAAGGGCCTTAAAACGTGCACATTTTCTTCAGTTTTTGTTGTTGAAGTCCTACGCGAGGTTCGCCGTCACTACTTATCAGCCCTGTAAAGGTGCTTTATGTCACCAAAAAACATGTGATTTTAAAAAGGAATGTTCCCCAAAGGCTCGTTGTACCTTTTTTTAAGACAAACTAATAGATAAATTAAGCTTAACATCAATTTTTTTAAAGGGAAAACTTTGCTCCAAATTGCATTGTTCCATTTTTCATAACGCATTCTAAAACCACAAGTCCACTATCACACTCTATAAGGTCACATGGCTCCTGGGCGAGAGGAAGCCCACAGTATTGCCAGAATGCTCTCAGTGATGCCAGTTTAATTACTTCGTAAATGTTTTCTGATATTTTCTTTTATCCCTCAAGACTTAAATAATATAAAACCCAATAGGTCATTAACTCCTAGAAAATTATTTAAATTTTTCACATGCAACTCTATCTGATTAATTATAGAGAAATTTTTCTCAATGACCCTGAATAGTTTGACTTTACCGTAAAGAAAATACTTTGGAATTCAAAATGCTGCAATTCTTATTCCCAGATCTCTGATCACGTTCATAGTTGGACACTTTTATATATAAAAGGGACAATAACGTTTTGGAATTCATCCAATAGAATCTGATTGCGTTTTTATAGAATCACGAAAAGACAGTCAATTTATTTCTTTCATCATTCAAATCAATAGAAATGAATTCGTATATCAGTCGTGGATGCGATTGTGGTTTTAATTTGATCACCATTAATTGAAATAACTCGAAAAGATCGGATACTAAGTTTTTAGGATTGTTAAAATAAATGAAAAACTAACTGAAAACTGACACAGATAATTTGCTATTGTGAATGTAAAATATTTGTTCGGGGAAATTGTTGAACACATTTTGATTTTCCCATCTTTAAAATGAATTTTAATCTGAACCTCAGGAGAACGGAATGTCTTCTGTTGGCTACGTAGGATAAATTTAAATTATTTTCTTCTTGTAATTCTAAAAATTGTTAGCGTACTAGTTCTTGAGTTACAGAAAAGTTTTGCGTACTAGTTTGTTGAGTTGGAAAATAACGTTGGAGTTCCATTTTATTACAAACTATCGTTGTCATGTTCTTGTTGTTATCAGATAGTCTGACATAGTCTGCGCACATGTTTGAGCACGACTAAAAGCTTCTGGCTAACATTGCAGATACTAGAAACATAATGGGAGGAAGAAAATGTTATTTGATCTTTTGCTATTTTGGATCGCACAAAGTAAGAACGTTGGCACTGTTTTGACGCAAATGACTGCTAGACTTTATATGGATTCTAATGTTAATTTTTGAATTTATTGGTAAGGAAGCTTAAAGAGGTAGTAAAAATTATAAGGGAACATTGAGTAAATAAAAATATACGGTTCAGTCGCAATTACATCTCGGTTGAAATTTCTCTTTGAGATCACCTAAAAGGGCTTTAGTGGCTAAAAAACGTTTGCTTACGAAAATATTTTGAGTGACTTATAAAAATTTACTAGAAGAATTGAGTTAGTTTATCTCAAATTCCCATAAATTCAAATGCTCTTAACACACCTCTCTAGAAGTTAATATTAACCCCATACGACCCCAAAATTTTCAAAATTACTTTCTTTATACGCTATTCCAGTCCATCTATGTAGATGTTTAATGTTTTTCTAGTAGATTTCGAAAACAAAATTTCTTCGTTGTACTCTTATCTGGAATCGAAACTACTATCGGGCATAATAACATAAACTCTAACTTTAGTACAACCATTTTCATCTGACCCTTAACGAAAGGACGGTTATCTTGTATCTCAACAATTGAACTTAAAGAAATTTAACACGCTGTACCACCAATTGGTTATATGTACTCGTATATTGGACTATGCAAATTGCTAGGAAAAGTTACTACCAAAAGCAGTCTACCTATTCTAATATCTTCGGGTTAGATTGCAATTGTCGTGATGTTAAGAACGTGCCGAGTTTATTAAATGGAATTTATAATATTACTTTCCAGGTTTTCTTTTATGTACTCCCATTTTATTCTTGTAATCCCGAAGCCATTCAAAGATAGATAGTACCGGTCCTAGACAAACTATAAAGCGAGATATTTATGATACCTTATAACTTTGCTCTCATTTAAATGGTGTTGTGGCATTTACTCATGTCCAGTAAAATATAAATAAATACATACTAAAAAAATGGGTACATATATAAAGAGATATAAAAAAAGGAATTTTTCCATCAGATATATTCTAACTTAAAAATTAATGTTACAAATTTTTATAAAATTTTAATAGACGCTAAAATGAATTATGAAAATATCAGTTATCTCCTCGGATCTTTGCAGTTAAGTTATTAAAATTGTTATTAATTAAACTATTAAATATTATATAAATAATAATTTATTCTGGATTTAATAGTAAATGCAATTTTCCTATCAATGAATTTATAATTAATTTTGATTTTATTCGTTTTATAAAAGATTCGTTTAAATTGAAATTTTTATGGCTACTGAACTTATTGCTTATAAAATAGGTACAGATATTAGAGATTATGTTTCGAAATAAATTAATTTTTATCTTACCGCTACTATTGGACATAACCATAATTGTGTGACCTAATAAGCATTTATTTTTATCAAAAGAAAGTAATGCCTATGGAATTGGCTCAACCAATTGCTAGTAAAGCCAAAAGGAAAGTGCGCAAAGGGATTTCTCAAGGAAGAGTCCCCGCCCTGTAGCTGTGGCGTTTTGTGATAAATGATCTCCTCGGCCTTGGTCAGTCTTGTGGAGTGGATGAACAGATGCGGGTTGGGAGTCAATCCCTCCACGAAGTAGCCCGTTATGTTTACGAGAAAGTACAAGGGAACCCCCAGCATTTTACTACTTAAACAAAGTACTTGGAAGTGATCCTTAACTCGAAGCTCAGCTGAAAGTTGAACATCGAAGACCGTATTAAAAAAGACAACGTCGCATTGTATGCCTGAAAAGGGCTTAAAAGGTAACCTACAGTGGCTCTTGAGATCATGCTGCATATTATGCCCTGAGACATCTTTGTAAAAAAACTGGCTACTAGGTTAGCTCTACGTCTGAGAAATCCCCACTAGCATATGTAAAGATTTTTAAGGATACCAAATACATTCCTAAAATATAACGGACTGAGACAGCAGGTCTGCACTTTTAAATTAAGTATAAATCCAAAAGTAGGTCTGAGTAGAAACACCGGACAGTTCAAGAGGAATCGGCTGTAGAAAAATACACAGATGGGTTAAGGAAGGAGGACATTACAGGAGCAGGGGTCTTCTCAGCATCTTTGACTATAGATGTTGCGACTCCCAGAACAGTATACTCATAGTATATTTCAAGCAGAGACTCTGGCAATTCGCGTGGCCGTAGCTTGGGTGTCTACATGGATATCGTAATTTTCAAGGATATTAGGCCAGCGATTAAGTCACTGGCATCACCCATTGTAAAAATAGTATCAGGGTAGTTTTCCATACTGCTACGGAGGAGGCATAAAATTATAAATCCTATTAAAAAATTAAAAATAATAATTATAATGGCTTCAACTTAGGGGTTGATATTTTTTAGCAATAGTTGGACTTTTTTGTAAAAGCAAATGGAAAAATATGTGAAGGGAGACAATTTTCCGTATTGAAAAGCTGAAGAAAGTATTGTGAAAAACTGAATATATTTTCCAGAGAGTATTTGAAAAGCAAAGAAAAAAATCTTTGGAAACAAATAAGTTCATGGAATGCCTGAGTGCATTTTTCAAGTGTTTGCCAATGTGATCATGTAACCGGTCAGCAATTTCATCTGCGAGCACCAGTACATGTGGCCATTTCCATATATGATGATTGGATAATTCAAATGAATCAGGAATTTTTGTATGAGTGCCGAAGGGGATTTTGTGGGGTAGAGGAATAGACTTGTGGAGATAATGTCAGTTTAGGTAGTATCTTGAAGAGTACATATGTGATTTTAATGTAATTTATAAGATGTTATGTTATTGGGAAGAGGTGCAGAGAATATCTTACTTTTGATTATGGTTATATTCTCACAAGGGATTATAATAATGTTAAGTGAAATTGAATGAAGCTGGTCAGCTTGAGAGCTATGATAGCTGATACTGTTGTTCGTGTCGTACCGTATTGTATTCCGCCGAGCTATTATTCTAAGAGTACTTTAACGGTATCTAAGTGCAGTGAAGTGAATTCTTTTGATTGTTTAGTTATTTTACCAGCACCTATTCTTAATGATTTCAACTACATATATTATTCATTCTAGGATTGTTTCTTAAGGCTGAACAGATTCTCTTAATATAAACGTGACGTAGAATTTACGCCGCTATAAGTTAAAACAACTATATTGCTCGTAATACCGTTTTAGAAAATCATAGCAAGAATATTTCTATAAATTGTCGATAATAGAAAAGCATAAGTTTTCACTTCCACTGAAAATTTAAAAAAAAAATTATTTACAATTTTCATAGTTTAAATAATTTTATAGAAAGTAATGTCCTTAAAAAGCAATCATTGAAGATAATTTTGATAAAAGATTATTTAATAATATTAAAAAATTTAATAAATTTAATTTTATAATGGATTATTGAATTTGTGCTTCGGAAAATAAAATTTCGAGCAATAAAGTTAAAATTTAGCATGCTGTATGGCTGGTGGTGCCGTTTTATTGAAAAACACATATGGTCAAAATTTATATCTTTAAGTTTAGGCCGGTATCTACTTCTTCATTTTATAATGGCTTCCATACAGTCACTAATGTTTTTTTTTACAAAAATCGCCAATTGATGTATCCACTCAGAGTATAATGAACCCCATTGCTGAAGAAAAGTTCAGAGAGTTTTTATAATTATATAGTGTTTAAAGAAATTTATAATTGTTATAAATTTATATTAAAATTA
Source organism: Atherix ibis (assembly GCA_958298945.1). Taxonomy (NCBI): domain Eukaryota; kingdom Metazoa; phylum Arthropoda; class Insecta; order Diptera; family Athericidae; genus Atherix; species Atherix ibis. The sequence goes on from OY282607.1 coordinate 32,253,787, forward strand.
AAATAATTAAAAAAAAATGACAAGCACTTACTTATCAATCCAAATAAAAATTTTATAAGGTTTTAAAATTTTTCTGTATTTTTTTTGGAAATTTAAAAACCAAACACCTAAAAAATTACCAGTTATTATGAATAATTTAACCACCACTTTTTCGAGTATCTCGGTTGGTATCTCTTTAATTATACGTGTAATGTTGCCTTACAAGGCTGCAAGTGAAGCCGATCTATCGAGTGACTTTACGTAGCCCCATAAAAAATAGTCTAGAGGTGTCAAATCGCACGATTTGTTCGCAAATTGTTCACAGAACTTATCTCTCAATACGTGTATGTCCATTGTTTTACGTGCTGTGTGGCCTGTAACACCGTCTTGCGTTCAGCCTGAACACAGTGCATTTCTCTGGATGTAATGGTAGTTCTTGTTTTGCCTGTGGTTATTCATCAGACCAAATACAACAATTTTGCTTATTCACTTATTCATTCAACCAGAAATGAACTTTGTCGCTGAACGCAATTTTTTGGTAGAAAAAAGGATTATCCTCAAGTTCTCCTGTGGCCCACACATCGATAATTCGACGCTTTGGCAGGTCGTTCAGCTTCAGTTCTTCCACGACCTGTATTTTATACGATTTCAGACCAAGATTCTGCGTACAATCTTCCACATAGTCGAGTAACACCAATCCCAATTGCAATAAAAGACGACACAGCCATAATTTCCGAAACAAGAAATAATAGATCTCTTATTAATGTCGAAATAGAATTCATTTAAGAAAGTAGAATTAAATGTAATAAAACATTTTCTCAATTTGAATATTGATAAAATTTATTGGTAATTTTTTTGATTTTAATATAAAGTATGACAACATTTACCAAAATACAACCTTAACCCTGAAGCAGTCTATTTTGTTATTATTGCCAGCAAAAATAAAAAGATACTCTTTGAAATTGTTACAAATCTATCTCTAGTTGAACACTGTAAATACAAATAAGAAACTAATAATAATAGTACAATAAAAAGTAAATACTACACAAAATATGAATTATCATGCCATTAATATTTAAAGATCAAAGATTTCCATGCAACAATTATTTTCAGAAATACCAATACGAGCGAGTATGAAATTTTTTTTGTATTGTTTCATAAACTCCCACGATAACTGAAATCGAAAATTATAGCCTTTTTATAAGTAATTTTTTCGCTGTTATTGAAAAAATGTTATTTCGATTGTTTTCACATGATTTAAAAAAAAAACAAGCTGCGATTTTGTGGTCGAAAAGATTTTACGTTTCTAAAACGGAAATGGCACTTTACACTTTCAAAATGGGAAAAATTTTAAATTATTTTTGTGGAGTGATTCGGACAAAAGATATTTTTACAAGGTAAAAGATACTATGGAGTAACGATTCCTTTTCGAAAATAATTTTTTCTATGAATTATACACGATAAATACGATTTTCGACCAAAAAGAAACATGCAAAGTGCCGACATAAAAATAAAATACTCGAGATTATTGGGGGAGGATTTTTCTTTCCTTATTTCCGTAGCCTGTGGTCTGTTCAAACACATGAGAGTACTTCAAAATCGATCTTGGTGATTGACGTTGATGATTATCTATTGTAAAATTTCAATAACGAAAGCGAGAGGGGTTATCCCAGTGGCTGACACTATCGACAATCTACGACAAGGCACATAAACGCCAGCAGCAAGTGTGATATTGGAATTTTATAATTGATTTGTAGTTATTAAAACTAACAACGAGCCATTATCGATACAAATTGATCAGGATAGGACTAGATACAAGATACAAGATACATTTTGGATTGGAAAAAATTTACAAGACGCGCGTACGGTTTTATTTCCATATGCGATTGTCTATCGTTTGGAAAACTTTCACTGCTCAACCACTTGAAATCAGCTTCTGGTAGATTGTGGCTTGCAGTTAATGGGAATCTGTGGCCGCCTGCTATGAATGGCAAGAGCACAAATAATATAGAAAATTTAAGTTTTGCGGTTTTATTCTGTACGCCTTGAAAAGATAGCTGACAAGTTGAATGATTCAAATATGACTACACTATTGTCTCTGCAGATGAATCGTCTTCAGATATTGTGTAATGTTAAATTTTTCATAATTGAATCGCTGTTCGATAAATCAGATCGATCCGATTGGGGGAAACAATCGAACGCATAAGTACTTTCACTAGTAGTAACGAAAATTCTTCCTTTCATTTATTTTATAATTTATACTTTGCAGAGAATGCTAATTTTTACTTTTCCCAATAAACACAATAACTTTATTTATGATTGATTTCAATGAAAGAGAGAATATTTATTGATAGTGAAACTGTTTTAAAATATTAAATTTTAAATATAAGTTTTGGCTCCTTTCTCTTTGATATTTCTTAGTTAACGCATAAAAATAATATTGTAAATCTTAAGAAAGTCAAAACTGTAGTTGAGATTAAAAAAAGATCAATAAATAAAGCTACTCCAGATAGATTAAAGTTATCTACAGAAGATGTATTTATATTTTGTTTTTAAATTAAAAGTACTCTTTGTCATGAGATCATATTTTTTACCATTAATTTAGGCAAATACTTTCATAGATCTTCAAATTCAGATCATACAATAAACTTAAAATGGTAAAGGATAAAAAGAATTTTGATCACAGGGTCAGACTTTTTATATTCCCAACTACCCTAATAATTATATAAGCACTCAAAATATATATTATATATTATTTTACAGAAGTAAAAAAAATTAATGGATATATGCTTATTCTAAAAATGGGGCCTTATCCCACTGAAAATTCAGATATTCAAAATATTCCCAAAAATAAGAATTTTTCTATTGGTTTTTTTTTTTTAAATTTTTTATTTTGGAAATGCCAGTAAAAGTGTTGAAATATTGTTGAAGATTTCTTAGCAATACGTTATTTTTATGAACATTTTATTTACGAAATATTTAACCAAATATTTTACAAATTGAATATTTACAAAAAAAAAACTATTTTCTAAACTAATAAAAATTGTGAACATGTTCAATTAAAATAATAATCTCGAATAATTACAATGTAAATTTTTAATGCCTAGAAAATAAACTATTTAGCTTTTATAAACTATTTGTCAGAGTTGAAATGGTTTTTTAAAGTCATATCTGTTCTACGAACAATTTGTAACTCATTAATCAAAAGTATAAAAAATTGTCACTCCTTTCATAGTAAAAAAATAAAAATAAAAAATATAAATAAGAAAAAAAAAATTCTGAAATAAATTCGAAAGTGAATATTAAATGAGCTCCAAAAAACAGGTGAACAAAACTACGAGCACAATGAACGAACGTGCTCAGAGTTACTATCGGCCAACTATTCAACGTCGACTTAAGTCATAGTCGTAATAGTTCCCTTGGACTGTTTTTCGTGAGGTCACGAATTATCCAAAAACCTATGATCACCACGTGGTAAGAGGGGGTTAAAGCGTAATTTTTTATACAAAAAATAAAATTTATTTTTAAGGAAAATTATTGTAAAATTCATGACTATTTTAGGATTTTGTTATGTAGTGTATACAATTATTAATTTTTATAATTTTTTTGTATCTTTTCAGATATTAATTTAAAATGGCCGCAAATCACATATTTTATGCTGTATTGCAAATTTTCGTAAGTTATTATATTTTTATCTATTATTTATCTTTAAAGTGAAATATAGTTGAAGAAAGTAGAAAATGTTCCCGTCTTTATACAAAAATTTTTGGTAAAATTTCAAAGTTTCAAAATGGGTTTTTTTAAAAAAAAATTTTAGTCTATTTTAAAGTTTATAGGATACAAAAGAGAAGCGAAATGCTAAATGTTGAGTTCCTTTTTATGCTTAAGAATAATCAAATTTGCACTTTGGAAAGTACAGTTATACAAATTATGCTTACAATTTGTTTAAATTCTGCCATTATGTATAAAATTCGAATATAATTCTAATAGTTGCCATGCAACATGTTGTAAAACTCGATCCTGTTTAGGTAATTTTTGATGTATTTTTCGAATATTTCGGGCTGTAATTCGACCATTATTTGATGGATAATGGTTTTTAAATGATTTTAAGTTTAAAAATTACTTTACAAATATAATTGTTTACATAGTTTAACAAGACCAAGTCCAACGGAGGCCGATTGATATCACCAAAGCTTGGAATTACGCGTCCAAGGAATTTTTCGCGCAATAAAGCCACAATTAGTCGTGTTTTGTTGCTTGTGGCACCGAGTTGTTAAAATATGGTTTAGATTAACAATCTTTATTTTCAGGCCAACAGAAGTCGGGTATATCATATGGCAATAGTGCTCAGAATTGCTAAGAACGGTTTCTTTTACTTTATATAACCCAATGACACCTTTAAACCAAACTGTACACCAGGCAGTCACTTTTCGCGGACACAATGGCTTTTGTATTTATATATAATAATTCTGCTAATTCACTTTTCCATCGAGCTAGAAATGAGCTTTATTTCTTCAATCATTTTGCAATTAGTTGTACTGTTTGTTCATTTAACAGTCAACAATAATTTTGGCTAAATAAATTTATATCTTATATGATATTTACAATATATTTGACAAAAACTAATATCCAAACTACAAAATGGATAATCCCGGATTGAAAAAAATGACACTTTTTTAAAAACACCAAATAAATTGTATTTCTAAATTTCAAAATCAGCTAATCCTATCTTTAAATATTCGGAATATATTTTTGGAATAACTTAAAAAAATTGAAACCTTCAAGAAAATATTATATAGAAAAATTTTCATCATTCATTATATAAACATAGCCTCAAAAAAAACAATTTTATTTTAATTTAAGTAAAAATATGCTTTTATGAATTATTAATTTTATTTTGATGAATATAAATTACACATGATTCTAAGTCATTCATGCTTTATTGTTCAATTGAAGGAGAATAGAAAATTTATTCTAGATAATCATCAAGTTAGCATCTACCAGTTCAAGAATAGTGTAAGAGTTCTTAATCATAAAAAAACACTCTCTAGCATTTAAAAAATGGCATTAATTTTATTATAGCATTGAATTTAATAATTTCCTATTCTAATGAAAAATTCATATTATTTAGAATCTTAAATTAGAAATGTGATAATTGCAGTTATGTTCATAAGCTCGGATGTTGATTGCCATGACATGGTGCTAAAAAAAAGGTGTACTCGTATTTATTACCTAATATTAAATAGAATTAATTTTCAGTTTACGGTTATAAATGTTCTATCATTAAAAGACTTTCAGATATATACATTTGTGTAAATTCTTTTCATATGTGTAGTTCTCGCTTGACTTTGAAAAACTTAATTAGAATTATTTTATTACATTTACTATTCAGTTTATTTATAAAGGTTATTAGGAAACTAAGTTATTATTCAACCACAGTTTTTTTATAGTAAATTTTATATATATGCTTATGTATATGTATTCGTAATATAAAATAGTGATTAGGATTAATTATTAAGGATTATTTAGAATATTTTTTTTCCTTTAACCATACTTAAAAAACTTATTATATTGAATTTAAAATTAATTTAAAAAGCCCGCCTTAAAAATATGAAAAAAGAAACTGTTTTGTTTTGCCGTTAAATTGGTACTAATGTGCTTAATTGTCATATCGAGTATTGCCGTGATCTGTTAACTAGTTTTGTTACTCGATGCCATGTGTTTGAATATGGAAAAAAATACCAAAAAGGAATTTGCCTAAAATTTTTTGTAGCCAATGAAAAAGGGTTAGATGCTCGAGAAGTGTTTGAAGACTTACCTTATTCTGATCGTCCTTCAATGTTTTGATTGCCGAAAATATTGATAAAGTTAAAAAAATCTTGATGGCAAATCTTCATTTTAGCTAAAGAGAGGATCTAGATATTATTTTTTTCGATATCTACATATTAAATGGCATGTCAGAAGGAGTTGAATTTTCAAGAAGTTTGCTGAACAGATGCTTGAACGAGCCAATTTGTGCTGTTCTTTTATGAACTACATAATAATGGGTGATAATATATAGGTTTATGAGTTTGACATGTAAACAAATCAATAAATTTTGGAATGTTGCTTCGATAGCGAGCTGAAATAGCATAGAGCCACGTCAAAATAGTTAAAAAATTAAAGCGACGCTGAGAGTTTTCTTTGATTATATTCCGGAGGCAAACATCGTCAACAAACAATATTATCTGAGCATTATAAGACATTCTACAGAGATTGTTTACCAGGGGAAGAAAAATTCTTTAATTTTACACCACAAAAATGAACCGTCCCGTACGCAACCATTGCACATGGAATTATGGTTGAAAAAGTCAACGAATATCTTCGATCGAGCACCATATTCACCAGATATTTATCCATGCATCTTTTTTTTGTTTCAATCGCCATTTGAGTGCATTGTAGCTATTAAGGAGAATAAGACAGAAGGAGCTGAAGGCGATATCAACAAGTTATAAAAAATGTCTCGAAGAGTGAGTTGATCGTTGGTATCAATGTTTTGCATCAAATATTAATTTATATTTTTTATTTTATTAGCAATTCTGAGATTATTGTAGAGTTTGAAAGAACATACAGAAATAGCTATTTGAGAATATAAATGCGAACTATTTATCCCAACGAAAAGGACTCAATATTTTGCATAGATATTATGGCTTTGTAGGCTTTAGAATCATCCACCTTCATCTAATACGCCAAATATAGTTCAGAATATTTGTCTCTTAGTAATAACTGAAAAATTATCCAAAATTTTTATTTTTTCAATAGTAAATAAATATTGATACCAAAAATGATAATTTTTTTTATAATGGAAAATTTTAACTGTTCACTTTAAAAGTTGAAAAATTTTAAAAAATATCTTTCTGGCAAGGCGAAATAGAATTATGAAAAAAAAATTTTCCTAGAATATATATTTTTTTTTAAGAATCATATTAAAAAAAAATTGTTAAATCTAAAATAATTTTAAATCAACGAATATAAAATCTTTTCTAAAATCTCTATTTAAAAATGATCATGATTGATACCAGCAAAACGAGACTTTTCAATTAGTTATAAAATTCCATTTGGATTGATTCCATGATTGATCGGATAGATCAGGTCCATGTTAAAAATCTTCTGACTTAAAAGATTATTTTATTCTCTTCCTGCATTGTATCAGATGATTCGTTAAATGAATAATCTGACTATAATGCCTTCTAATCATATCTAATTGCAGTAAAAACGTGCAAGTATTATTATTGGTAGGAAATTTTATTGAACGATTCAGAAAACAAAACCAAAAATTTCTTCGCATTGAATGGAATTTTTGTTGTTGCTTAAAACGATATCGCACTAAATTCGAATGTGTATACATACAATCGTTTAAATAAATTATTCATCAATGAAAAACCCGGAAAAGTATAGATTTTCATCAAGAGCTCAATATCGATCTTTTGGATCTACGTAGCGTTAAAAATCTCTTCAAAGAAAATTGACTATTGTAATTGGTAACGCCGGTGAATCTACGAGCATAAAACCGCGAGTATTTTTACGGAAATACGACCACTTTTCTAATAGATTCTGCCAAAAGAATAGAAATTCAATTTTCTATTTTAAACTTTTGCCAATTTTAGCAATTTCCCATGGAAAAGTAAATATTTGTATACGTTTTAGTCATGGAATCTATACTGTCTTCCATTTAGATAAGTTTAAGCAAATAAAAAAAAATAATGTACGAATCCACATTATGGAGATTAGCTATGCGTTTAGTTACGGTATATTGCTCTGGATAATAGTAGTGTAATTTTCTTATTATATAATTGTGTGAAAATTTAATAATATTTTTATTTTATAAGAGCTTAAGCTGCAAAGAAAAATAGCAAGTAGATAAAAACAAGTTTAACTTTTCAATGAATCTTCAAAAGGTAAAAACAAATCTTAAAACCCACACACAAGAAACAAATAATTTATTGATCAAATCATTATATTATATTTTAACCATTTTTGATTTAAATACATTTAACATTTTGTTGTTTATTAATTTATTGAGTTTATAACCTTAAAGTTAAAACGTGTGTAACATTTTAAAGAAATGTTAATTGCAAAAATGGACTTTGCGATGAATAAATTAGCTTTGGTCAAAACTGAAAATAGGAGATTTTATTACCCAAAAAAAAAAACAACTGTGCAAGGAAAAGGTGGAAAAATCTATACAAAGAAAACTTTCGTTTATATAAATATTTGTTATTCAATAATAATAATCTATAGACTTAAGCCTACCGATGACCATTTGTTGATCACCTTGAAATAGAAAAGTTTGCATCTCAACGATGGGGAGTAATGTGGAAATGTTGTTTTAACGATTTCACTTCCAAATAAAAAATTACTGATATTAATAAATCTGTTCAAAATAAACTAAAAAAAAAACAACATATTATTCAAGAGAAGAAAAACAATCAACATATAACCGTAAAAATATTAGAAAAGGATAAGTTCAAAGTGCTTTCAAGTTGACATTTTTAAAAGCAAATTTATCAAACTTGTAGAACGAATTTGGTTCAGCTTTTATAGTTCAAGTTTTTTATAATGATTGCTATAAATTTATTTCTCTAAGCTTGATTTTAAAATGGCAGAGTATCATTGTACATTTTTAATATATTCGGTATTCGTCCATAAGCACATATGGCAAAAATATAATTTTAAGAAATTTGAAAGCTTATAAATTTCTTCTTTTTCTGGAGAGTGGTCACCTTCGCCTACACGGAAGACATAAAAGACATTTATTTAAATTTATTAGTTATACTCCATTTGTTTTGTATTGAATTTATTTTTTATCATTCTTGTTGTTTATTTTGAAAGTATTATAGAAAATAATTTAATTTGGCTAAAAAACGAAAGGTTTTTCATTATTAATTAGAAAAATAATAATTTTATTTTGTTGAAGTTCAGTAACAGGAAGCCTATATAATCTTTTTGATCTACTAAAGGTTTCTATTTTTTATTTAGTAATATCCATGATATAAGGACATGAAGATATGTGGGGGAAAATATCCATCGTTATTTTCTTTTTCAAAAATCTCAAGGTAATCGCCGTTTTAAAGGGGAATAATTTTCTTGTTCAAGGATTAGAATGGTTAGACGGGTAAGATGAGGGGAAGGGGTTTTGAAAAGTTCTCGAACTAGTAGAATATTTATACTACCATAAATAATACTATTTCTGTTATAACAGAAAAGGATTTGAAATTGACAATTTCCGAAGAATTCAGCAGTAAAAAGGTTTGCATTCTATAATAATTGTTATGCTTATTATTTTCTAAGATAAAGTCCGTATTCCCAAACTGGTATAAGCATCTGGCTGTATAGAAATAATTCTTAACTTAATTTTTTTTGTAGAAATATCAATGGAAGAAAGAGGAACGTTAGAAAAAGGAAGCTTAAGAACGTGAAGTTCAAGAAGAGTACGACCAATACTCTAAAAAAATCAATCCATTGCCTTGGCATTTCTGTTAGCCAACATTACGTTTGCAGTGAATATATCCTCGCACCTATATAACAAAAATTATTGTTTCAAGAAAACACAAAATTTCACTTGGAGACACCAAAGCTGTTAGATTCGTAAAGAAGGGGGAAAATAGTTTATCGTAAAAAGAAATATAAATGAAAAAAAATAACTTTATATCATATAAAGTCGGAATTGTAAGGATTTGATTCGATGGGAATTGGAATGCTTAGTCGAATTCTAAAAGTAGAGTCCGTATGTCCATATTGGATTCAGTATCGTATTGTATAGAAGTAATTTACTCTTAACTGTCAATTTTGACCTTTTGAATTGTAGTTATAGTAGTTGTTTGAATGGGCCGTAACTTTACTCATTTAAATGTTCCTTCGTTTGATATTACTACTATTTAGGGTTATATTAAGAGCCTGTTCTCGACAAAATGTAAGACTAACATGAGCACATTTTTTTGGTGTCGTTTCTTTATGTTAAGATTTGACATATCTCAATTACATTACATTCTTGGGTTATTTTTGGAGTCCTATGAATAATTAGTTGCTAAAAAAACCTTGAACTTATTGAGAAATTTCACTTGGGTATAATCCATTATTAACTTCTGCATTGAAATATGTCTTTAATAAATTAAATCTTTCATTGGTGATGCTGAAAAGATCTTACCCCAATATTACCTTAAAGGTCTTGTTTCGATTGAGCTGGACAATAATCTTTTTTCAAATTAGATAAGTTTTCATGGTGACGTTTTGGAGTATTCTTTTTTTATTTTTATAAAGGAATTGTTCGACTATACATCATAAATAGATGTATTTATATTATAAAAGAGCAAGAAATTCGTTTAGTAGCAATTGTCTAATATTTGTATTATGATCTTAGCTTGCATGATATCTCATGTTATTAAAGATTAAATAGTTTTACTAATCCAATCTTAATGTCAAGAGAACTTTTGTGAGAAAATGGAGAAAAGTTTGTTTTCAATCATGTATAAAAATGAGAGCTCTACAAAAGTTAGAAATTGTCTTATCAACATTTTATTGTAACAAAAACATTTTATCAATTTTCGGACTATAGAATTTAAGCATACTTTTTAAAAAATTTCATCTATAATATATTTTTGGGTAGCTATTCTTGAGAATTTTTCTTTATAAAAAGTATATTTCTAATAAGCTAAAGCAACAAAGAAACAATATATTGCATTGGAAATTTTTCAGATATTTTTATTAAATCTGGCTTTTTGATGTTGTTTTTCTTTAAGAAACGATAGTTAATTGAATATTTAATTACTAAATCCTAAGATTTTTTTACTATTAAATTGTACACGTCCGATAAAGTTACACAATTTATTTTTTAAACTTAAAACCTATACCTTACTAGAGTAAGATTATGCCATCTTTTCACAAATAAACAAATTAAGTCCGCCCTATTTCTCTAAAAAAGGTTATTTTACGCTAGCGATTTTACTTATAACCGCATTTGTCTTAGATCATAAAAGGAGCTCATACTTGAACACACAAAAAGCCAAAAACTATTACACCTCCTGTCCAAAGTCTAGTTCAATTTCTTCCGTTAGATATCACACCTACTCATTTGGATCTTATGAAGATTATTATTATTTTTTTTTTGTGCAGTTTCACCTGATATAAATCGTATATTGCCGTTATACTTATACATGTTCGTATGTAAATAATGTTTTTTTTTTCATTAAATAAAAAATAATAAGCAATACAGGCACCTGTAAGAATGTGGTATGGTGGATTTTTTTTAGGTTCACTGATCAGTGAACAAAATTTGCCGTACAATTCTTATATTTTTTCGAAGGTAAAAACTATAAAAACCTTTCATCTTGCATATCATATAATTTGTGTCCGTCAATCATCAGTGTTCTGGCATTTTTTTTACACAATTAATTATATGTTTAAGTATAAGAAAAATTTGTACAGTTAGTGAATTAAATAAAAATTTAACAATATTTTATGAGAAAAAAACGGAGAGCTTTTTTATCGAGAAAAATTTATATCAACCGTAAAAATCTGTAATTATTTTTATTTGATAATTTTTTTCATAAGTACATTTATATTTTTTTATTATTTTATAATGTATAATAAATATTTAATATAATAATTATTAGTGTAATTTAAAAGAGCGTTTTTTTGTCTATTTAATTCTTTATATAAAGTATATTAAGTTTACTGAATAATAAAAAAATATTGAAATATTAGCAAAAATAAAAAAAAACACTAAAGATAAAGAAATTCTTTTTTTCATTTACTATTCAAGATTCTATTTCAATTTGTTTAGCTGATATTGTAAATAAAAAATGCTGGCTATCTTTAGGGATGATTTAATTTTATAAATTTTGATTTTAAGTATATATCAGGCTATTGATAGTAGTTTGACTTGGGAGAAAAATTAATTTCTAGATCTGGTATGACTAAATTTCTATATGGGAAATACGAGCTATGCCATAAAACTAAAGATACTGAGCGCGATCTGGGAGGACTGCGAATTTTTCATTATACTCTCTTTCCCCATAGAGGTGCAGAATAATTTTTCACCGCGTCTGGAAGCGATACTATAGAGCATCATAAGTGAATTTGTGTTTTTATAGTGTGTTACGAAAAATGGAACTACGAAATTTCGTTTTGACTAATGTAAAAGTTGCAACGAGCTGTCGGGATCATTCATAAAGCATTTTAGAAGGAGCGAAAGGTAGTGGAAGAAGATACTCTCTTAGGAAAGTTGCTAAGATCGAAAATTGATAAAATTATAGAACGATTGAGGCTGTTCAATTTTGAAGCTCATGCTTAGTTCTTGAAAAGCTCAGAAAAAAGGTATCTCGCGTCAGATCAGACATTGGCCCCCTCTTATATGGGCATTTTCATCTACAAGCTTTTTCGGAAAAATTAATTTCTGTTTCCCAGCAGCCACCCTATGCCACTTAAAGCCAACAACCCCTCTCATTTCCCCTAAAGTAAGCACCAATCACTTGATCTAATAACGTGTTACTTTTTTTTGGGCCCAAAGATCAGAAAACACTTGAAGGGAAGTCATTTTTGTATTGTAGATTAAGGAGTGTAACCGAGAAGATGAAGACTATTCCAGTTGAAGTCTTCCAGCACTTACAAAGGGTGGAAACAATGCCTATGCTGATGTATATCTACTCAAAAGATATTAATTTAAATATACTCAAATTGATGTATAAAAATAAAAAGAAATTTTTGCAAAAAAAATCTGTCACACCTTGTAGTTTAGATTTAGTAAGCAAAATAATATTGCCCTTACATTTGGAAGTAGCCAAAGTTTGAAAATTACAGGAAATTTTTTCTCATATCTTATCATATCATCAAAGTCTAAATACAGTAAATTTTTTTCATATCTTCTCATAATCAAATACACTCATTAAGTAGGTAGAAAGTACATAAAAGTACCTTAAAACATGATGTTCTGAATGGAATTTTTAGTTTTGTTCTTCAATTATTTATTATTGAAGAAAAATACTCTTGGGTTGGGCATAAAGCCTCTGGCCAAGAAAGAAATGTTTTTCTATGATTGATGAGGAATAAAAGAAATTATCCAAAGAAATTTAGTTTGAAAAAAACAACTATTTCTTCCACCTAAAAGTCAAAGATTAGAGATATAAAAAAAAATTGTGCCAGAAGAGTTTCTTTTCATACTCTGATCGATAGACTAACCTTTGCTGATCTGTATATCTAAAGGTAATTCAGAATTAGGTCAAATATTATTGTACAAAAAACTATATTCTTTCGTAGGTTTTCTTCGTAATAATATTGATTTTTTTCTTTTGGAGAAAATTACGTGTATAAGCATGTGTACAGAGCCATTCGTAAGTTGGTTATAGCCGAAGGCAATTCAAGGGTCATTGTAAGATATAAGAATTCCGACAATTGTAACTCGCATCGAACCAGGCTTTTTTTAGCAAATGACATGAGAAGAAATTCGTGAAAATTTGCTATACCGTTTTAAGTATCTAATTTTATAAAATTCAACAGATACTTTGAAGATAGAGATGGAGTCACAGTTAATGTATTCGACGTGCTTGTATACTTAACTTGAGCAGCTAGCAAATTCGTGGGTCCAGTTGATACCACACTGGCAATATTACTCACTGGGCACGCTTGCCAAGATATGGAGTGAGTCTCTTGCCAAAATTCTTCACAAATCTTCAACGAATAGAAGTTTGCAGTAAAGAAAACTGTGAACATACAAAAGAATATTCACAATATAACCTGTTCTTGATGGGTCCATTCTTCTTTTTAGCCAAATTATTTTCCTTAATATTAAGAATAAGCTTACCAAATCTTCGAGTATAACGGAAATTGAACTCGTTCAACTTGAATATTGCATGAAATTTTTGAAAAGAAAATCAAAATGCACATACAACAGTAAATATATTTACTACCTTATTAAGTTTTTATTTTTCAAAGATTCTTAAGAACATAATAAAATTTGTTAATTTTTATATTCATTTTTTTTTTCAGACAATTGCCACATTGATAAATGGTGCGCAAATACCTCCAGTGATAAGTAAGTATTAAAGAAAAATCAGTTTTTTACCAATATAAAATTTATTTAAGAAAAATTTTATAGTAACTAAAAGAAAGTTTAATAATTTTATTTTACCTAAATATAAAAATTTAATCTTAAATGTATCCATATGAATTTCAGAAGAATTTATTTTTAAACATACTTTTTAGAAATTATCTTCAATTCTTCCAAATCACTGCATTTAGTTTATAAAATTTATAACGTGTTTAATTTATAAAAAAACTATTTTTTTTTAAATAACAAGTATGCATTGTAAACTTATATTATATAAGTTATATTACCAAATACTGAATTTGAATTATGTCATAAAAATCTTTTATAAATTTGGATACTTTCTTTAAAATCGACTTTTATTTAATAAAATTTTATTTTATTTTACTAACAAACATATATCAAAATATGAAAAGAAAGCCTACAAATTTAAATTTATAATTTAAAAAAGAAAGCATATTATATAAACTTAATTTACTTAGAATAATTTAATGAGAAATAAAAAAAAACATAAAATTTGTCATAAAAAATAATTTTAAAAATGTCATAATCATAGGCAATCAACAATCTTAAGTAAGAGTGAAAAGGTTGTTTTTAATATCCGGACTGTAGTATGTTATTTAATTTTAATTTTTTTTTTAATTTTCATTTCCTTAATTTTCATGTTATGAGATAAAATAGTTACGTTTGTTAGAAAATTGTTTGTATATTTTTTATGAATATTTTATTGATGAAAATTTTGTGTATATTAGATTTATGATTAGTTGACATAATAAATATTGTAATAAGCAGATTTTATGACAAAGTTACTACAATGACAGAAGAGGAAGATATAAGAGTAAACAACCATTGGCGTTTCTTTATCTAACAAGCCATTTTAACGTTTCAAGAGAACTCTTGGTAAATTGCTATTTAAACGCAAATGAGTGTTTATAGGAAAGGTAATAGAGGAGAGTTTTTTAATAACAGGATTATAGGAAATAAAATTTTTTAACACGAGAAACCTAAAAATCAATGTGTCTCTCGCTATAAAAAGTTAATACGAAAAGAAAATTTTAGCCATGATGTACTTATTAACTTTTTATTGGAAGATTGTCATTAAAATAAAAATTTATATTATTTTTGTAAGCATGGATGTTTATATATCTAATGTAATTTTGCAATATAAAGTACAAAGCATATCTAAAAATTCGAAGATATTTCTAAATTTAAATAATCTTAAATAATTTACGTACATGAATTTGATATTATTTCAACTCCTTTTTTATAACGAGAAATGCAAAGTAAATGCAACTTTTTATTACACGAGTAATAACTTTGTTACAAACATAGAATGAAACATTACCGATTTTCCGGAGGATTTTGTTTTGAAGGGAGTGGATTCGAGAGGAAACGGAACGCTTAGTAGAAATCCAGAAATCAATACTACGAGTATATGTGCAGATTTTTTTCAATATTTTATTACGAGGTAGCGTACTTTTTGTTTTGATAGATTTTCTCAGATGGTAAAGGTAACATCAACACTCTTCTGTTAATTTATTTTAACTCTCTACCTTACAAGCTAATCTTGGAAGTTTTGGGATATTAGATTGTTAATTACTCGAAACTATTTGGATATTTGAATGCGAAGCAAAAATAGCATTATAATCAGCATAGGTAGTTATTATAGTCTTGGGATTGGGTGTGCTGTCTTAGGTATGAAGATGATATAGAATTCGACCAAGAATACTGTTTTTGAAATACAGTATTTTTTGGGATATTTTGTAACTTTCATTTGTAAATATTTTTGGTAAAGGTATGCTTTTTAAATAAGAAAGTATTTGGAGGGAAGAAAATGGAATACTTCTGGGCCAAACAGATTTTGCTCAGCAGAGGGTGAAATGCCTGGGATACTTTGCCAACCAAATAAATTTGTCATAAAATTTGTAAGCGAAAACTTTTTTTGTTAAAAAAAATGTGTAGTTAGCAAAAAACTTACAAAAATTAGTAAAAGAATAATTCTACAAAACTTTTTATATTTTTGATAGTATTATATCTTAAAAGTGAAATTTTTTATAAATATCTTTAACATTTTTGAATAAAAATTTGATAAGATCATTTTTAAATAAAATAAATTTCAATACCGTACGTCCAGATTGGTTTCAAAAAGAACTCAGTATTTCAAAGCGTTTTATTCAATGTGTATCAAATCCAAATTCTTCAACAGTCTACTAAATCATAAATATGTACATACTTATAGTAAGTAAAAAATCCATTGAATCTTGAGAAATTTAAAAAATTAAAATTTCAGAAATAAAATTGATTGAAAATTTTAAATCTTGGCCACTTTTTTACAAGCTGTAATTTTATTGCCTCAGAATTAATATAATTTTTTAGTGAAAATCTACAATGGTAGAGTACAATATTTGAAGATTTAATAGTAAATTGCAAAAAGAACAGACTTAAGATGCGTATTCAAAGTACTTGTAAATATTTAAGTACATAAAATTTCATAAAAGAATACTTCAAAATAGACGATATACCATAAATCCACTTAAAATAAATTTCCCAAATAACATTAAAAAACCATTTCAAACAGAGTTCAGAAATGAGGTTAATTATATTTCTTTAACTAAACAGTTTTAATACAAAAAAAAGATATTTGTCTGTAGCTACTTATTCTATCAATATTAATCCAATATGGCCTCTATACGGGAACATACTCAAAAGCTGAAAATAATAAATGAATCGAAAAATTGACTTGTGACATGAAATTCGTGGAGGATAAATAGACAGATGATGGGATGGGGCCACTGTAAACAACTCTTTCATAATATTTGCACAAAACGTGCAGCCTACAGCATAATTCATTCTTTCGTTCTTGTACGCAAAAATAAAAACAAAATATTTCATTAATAACAAATTATATAAAAACAACAAAAAAAAAACATTTTTTCTATCATCTTTATCCGTTGCTCCAGCTTCAAACTTAGTCGATGATTTTATTCAATAATAAAAATATTAAATTAAAATCTCATGAAGCACGCAACAAAAGTAGAGTTGCAATTACTCATTACGATGGAACATTAAATTGTGAATTATTCACAATATGATCATCAATTCATACCGAACACCTTGAAGTTGGAAACTTTTGGACTACCGATGATATTTGTGAATGCAATTATTATGGGCACAAAGACGCAATTATTATGGGCACAAAGCCATACGAAAAGAAAATTCCCTTATATTAATTTGGAAAATATACATTGTCCACCCGCCGTTAACGTACTTATTTATGGTAATTTTTGTTTAAATCCTGATTCTGTTGATTGACCCTGAAAAAGTATGCAATTTATTTTTACTAACATAGAAGTTAGCACTCCCTCATCAATTTGAGGGAAAGCAATTGACTTTAGATACACGACTGTATCGACTTCTGTTTGATAATTTTTACTTCAAAAAATTATTCAATATTCAATTTAAGATAAATGCACCGAAAGTCCATGAAATTTTATTAGGTAATTATTTTGAGCATTTTATATTCAAAACTTCAAATATTTAGGTATGAAATGCGAAAGCTCACCTTTAATCGAAGTTCGTAAGTTAACCTTGTTGATGGGTGAATATTCACGGCTTGATTTAAAATTAATTAAGAAAATATCTTGTGATGTGTGAGAAAATGTGTTGAATTCTACCAACAATTTGTATTTGAAAAAGTCGAGACAACGCCTATAATTATTTTAATAAAAATTTTCTTTTTAATAACTTGTAAATTTGAATAATTTGTCTTATAATTGAAGATTGTAATTTTTTTGTTTCCTCCTATTTATCTGTTTTGTTTTTGTTGTTTCGTTTTTATTATTTTTCATCTTGTGTTCGAATTTTACCTCTAAAATTTTTTTACAAATATGTACGAAGGCTGCTGGCATTTATTTTACTAGCAATTAATTTTTATTAGAAAACATCAAACAATATTAAAATCGAGGTTTTTGGACTCTAATTACGACAACTGTTGTTCGCAGTACATACATTGGATGCATCCTCAATTCGAAGATGACATGGGGTCATTGCTAATAACATCTGATCTCTATCGTGAATATCATTTGAATTATGTTTGAATTGTTTGTGAATATATGAAGAATATGGTGTTAATTTAAAATTCGATAATTTTATTTATATTGTATAAAAAGTTGTTGTTTTTTTTTGTGATCTTGAATCTTTTTCTTTAATTTTCTATTTTACCACTTGGAATGTACAAAATTCCATATATGATTTAATGGTAATGACCTTTTTTATGAATGGAAATAATATTAAAATTTTAACTGTATTTATATAAAAAATTTGAAATTTTCTTTCAAATACATTAAAATATGTTAAAATTTACTGTTGAATTTGAGTAACTGATAAATATGAAAAAAAGTTTGCATCGGGAAATATCGCAAAAATAACTGAATTCTGTTTCTAGAGTACAGTCGAGAAAAAACTTAAAAATCTGTTTTTTTAACGATAATAAAAATTTTCGTCAGATAATTATAATCTAAAAATTAAGGTATGAAAGTAAAGGATACTAGGGACAGTATAGAAAAGAAAAAAAAGTTCTTTAATAATTGTGTAAATCATCCTGTGATTGAATCCTTCTTTTATGAAGTTATGGTATTATGTACAGGGCATATATTCAGAAATCCCAAACGATCACAATCATTCGAAGGTAAATTCGCTTTTCGTCACTTATTCAAAAAGACCATTTTAATGGACGCTCTTAACTTCTTTGCATTGCCACCTCAGTCATTTTGCTGAACCACTACAACAGCTCATAATATTCAAAATTTATTTCGAGCACGTTTTAAAGTTCGAACTTATTTCACCATCTAGTGGCGTTATGCAGAACCCCTCTAGAACTTTTACACGCATACGGATACACACATTCGCAATTTCATAATTATATAAATTTGATTTTAATATATTTCAAATTAAAGTATATTAATAAAAGGACAAGGCAAGATGATTGAGATATTAAGCAGAAGTACGTATTTTTAATTTTTTTCTTATTCTAATATTATACATGCCATATAATCAAAAAGCTCCCAACTAACTGTTTTCGGTTTAATAATTTTGTATGTTAATATGACTACAATATTTTGACAGATTTTTCTGTTCAGTTCTTATTGTATAATCTATGGATTTATCGACGGTAGTTCCACACTAAATTTGACACTTCATTAGACGAATGACAAATATAAACTCTTAAAAATAACGCTTTCAAAATGGCGGACCGTTCAAAGTTGTACACCTTTCTGTAAAACATCCTGTATTTATTTTCAAACACGTTTTTAATAATAATCATATGATTTTTTAAATTTTAAATTGAAATTTCCCAATTAAAAGTAAATACTTTTATTATTGTTTGGTGTTTTACATAAGTTACTCGATAAATATAATCAATTATGCAAAAACAGGTAATTTTCTTAAAAAAGAAAAATTACTTAAACAAAAATTACCTAACTTAATCGTATTTGCATATACAATGCCGTTTTTAACATTTTGTTAATTTTATGACATATTTTATAAAAGAAAAAATATTGTACATTTCACAACTGAATACATATTGTTAGGGCTGAAAAAAAGATGATTGTTTATTGTGGGTGGATGACATATTCGAATATTCGTACATCATGACCACAAAGCTAAAAATTGTGTAATTTCCAAAGATATACTCATATATGTCCACCGCCTACGTGTTTAGTAGAATTTATGACATACTTTGAATATATGAGCTATCGATACGATCGCTATTGAAGCAAAACATTTTTTAAATTAAATAATAATGGGAAATTTCGTAATACGAATATTCGAACAAATTCATACGATTCGTGCTACCTGTATTACCTATCTATGTTGGCTGTCTACCAAAAAAAAAAAAATCAAATAGTGAAGTTAGTCGCACTTTTAATTATGATCGATTGCTGCTGTGTCAGCCATCATTGAAATCAAACTATTCAAGTTCAACTTAAAACCATTTTCATTGAGAAAAAATAAATTTACAAATGGAGAAAAATATCTCTTTAAAAAGAAAAAAAATTAGAACTAATTTCATTTTAGATAATTTCGTATTGATACTATTCACAATCGGCACGAACGCAATTTTACGCTTTCATTTCGATATATTCGATCATAATGTGAACTGAAAATTGTTTGCCATTTTTTTTCTAGGCATCAACGGTGGCTGTACAATATGAAGGCAGAAATTAGTTTGCCAGATTTTATCAATCATTGATTTTATTTTTTCCTATGTTATAGGTCTAATCAATTTAGAAAAAAATAAATTTTACTAATTTTTGTATTATATTTTGCTGTGGGGTCACATTTGTTCGAAAGAAATTATTTCAAAAAATTTAACTACAAAATGAAATATGGGATAAAGATCCGAAGTTTTAATAAATAACCAATAATGAATTTGACAATTTTGGTTTTCCTTGAAATAGTTTCGAAGGCGTTAGGTATTCAAAATTTTGACGATTTAGCCATTATGGATACGAGATGGAGCTCGTCAAGTGGACCACATTTGAACAAAGATAAAAGCAAATTTTTGTCGAAAATATGTTTCGAATTTGCTTTTTGTATGAAATTTTTAATACCTACCATTTTGGAGGGTCTTATTTTTTTAATAATAATACTATTTCGGAAATAGTGCTACTTAAATATATAGTTGCTCACATTATGATATTGTTTTAAATGAAAAAAATGCTAGTACCAAGATACTAGATGCTCTTCAAATGATGTTTCCAAATCTGCTACATTTAATATTACAAAAATATTTTTCAAAGGATGTAATATGCAATATTTAATACACTATGTCCGAAAAGATATAATGGTTCATCTAATGTTTCAAAAAATATTTCTTGGACAAAAATTGTTAGTCAAGAAAAAAGATTTATAATTAAGTAATTTTGAAATTTTCGGAAAGTTATGATTTTCTGAAAAAGGCAACAAGATACATTTTTCTCTCAAATAAAATAGGTATTAATCAAAATCTTTAAGAATCTGGCAATGAAAATAAGTATCAAAAATTTTGTCTTTATACACAATAGCATATTTATTTGACAAATCGTTTAAAAAGTATTTTCCGTTGACGATGGTTGATTTGTGGATACCACGCAAACTCATAGATCCTAAGCTCATACAATGATTGGCTACACAATGGATAAATTATGTACATATCCATTTATTGCCAAAGAACAGAAAATACATCTTTTTATGGTTTGTATACTTCCGTGTAGAAAAAGAATATTTTGCGGCCAAATATGGTCACAAATGAGGTATCAGTTCTTGTTGTTGTACTTACTATCCATACGAGTATACAAAAACACATTATGGGAATTTGTGGTATGTAGGTGCTATGTGAAAGAACAAGAAGAATCGCTAATCTCTGACACAAGTAAGCCTATACTTCCTGGTTCATCTGAGAATTCTTCCAGTATGTAATGAGCTCTCGTCTGAGCTCCATGGGGACGGTACGGATGTGATTAGTACTCCAGCTGCAACAATTTAAGGCTTGCTCTAACCGCTTCCACGTCGTTTTAGTCTTTGTGCTATTTTTGATCTACCATATTCAATGTACCATGTTTCGTGTTAGCTAATAGTAAGTTGGTCATAGAAGTATATAAAACAAAACCGAACAGTCTGTTAAGCAAGAACTTCCATTCAGATGATATTTTTCAATTAATTAAGAGGTTAGAACTAAATAGAAGGGATTCTCCCACAGCGTAAATGTGATTTCCCATCTTGTCAAGAATCTAACCTGTTATGCGATTATAGGAAAGTCAAAGTTTACATTGAAATTACAACTATTTATGCCATAACAAGGAAATACTTTCAAATATTTTCTTCTTTACTGTTGTTAAGGTTTGGGTATGTAAAAGTTTGGTTCTTTTTTTTGTTCAAAAGATGTCAGTTACAGAAGTTTGAGTAAAAAATAACTTACTCGGATTAAGGTGATCATCTTACAATAGAATGAGTAATTCGAGAAAATCACAATTCTTCATTGATATTGCACCTCTATTGCTATTAAACCAATTCTATTGATCTTGTTTCTTCACAGTTTTCTTATAACAGATACTAAAATGAAATTAACAACTAAGAAGTTTGTGAAAACTGTAAAGTTGCATTTACCTACAAAGGTAAATATAAAACTATACATACATTTGCAACAATATCTATTCTTCTTTGATATTTCTTCCCAAGAGAAACTTTATAGAAAAAGAAGAAATTTTGCATCGACACTTTAGAAAATCATTTCTTTAAGGTTATTGAACTTAGGATCATTCTAGTAGAATTGGTACCTTCTCTTCTTTAGAGCTAATAAACAATAGCTGTATACCAATTAGGAAACCAAAAATTCTATCTTATAATTTGATCAAAAATAAGAATCTAAAAGTGGTATAATAAATTGAATTCGATTTTAAAAAATTGTATTATAAATATTTTTGCCCAAAGCAATAGTGATTTAAAGATAAATTTGTGAAGAGAAAGAATATCATTTTGAGTATGATAATTAGTACCTTCAGAAGTCATAGGTATACGTATCTTCACCATTTAATAAATATAGATACCTTCAGTATTTTCACGATTATTTATTTCAAGTAGTTGATAGAAATTCCCATGGTGATAGAAAAGATAAAGAGGAGGGTTCACGAAATTTAAATAATTTGTACCAAAAAACTTACATCTTCTATTAGAGTAAATATTATACTTGTTGAGTTGATAGTTTTTGAAGTGTTTTAAAAGAAATTCCATACATAATTATATTCATATAACTTATTACAATTGTTAATACCAAAAGAATGAACATGTGCATACAAAAAAAAAATCATATAATTTATGTACATAAATTTGAGCGTAAAATGAAATAATTTGTTCAAGATAGATTTTAAGCTGCTTTTGGTAGAATCCGTTTAAATGTGTTATTATCGGCACAAAATAATGAACCATGGCTGAGTACTTATTTATATTTCCATTGTATCATAATTCAGCGAAATTTGAACCTTCTATTATACTAATAAAATATTTTAAATTCAAAGGATAAAATGAAAATATATTCATGAGCTGATGTCAACTAGCGAATGACAAAAATAAAGGTTGGGCAGAAAATTATTGAATGCAGAAAAGTTTCTCAACGCCTTCTTAAGATGGGTTTGTCACCCATCGAAAGAAGTGAAAAGGAAGTTCGGAGAAATTGTAGCAAAGGCTTCGTTTCAGAAAATCTTTTTGTCCATAGTTTGACATACTGAGAAACTTTTAAAAAAATCATCAAAAAAAATAAAAAAATTTCTTTAAAAAAATAAATTTGCACATGCATTTTTTGCAAATAATTGACACTTAAACTGACGTATAAAAAGTTATTGAATATAAATTAAAATAGAATATTCACAAAATTTCTCCCTTTAGTATTTTACTACCCTAATAGTAAGTTTACTGTTTTTATAAGTAAAATAATTTTTGCTTAGAAAAATTTACATTTTATGCCCTTTCAGATAAGATTTTATTATAATAAAAGAGTTCAAATATCTTCGGTTTTTTTATGAAAGCCTATTTTAAAAAAATCATAAATAGAAAAAAATATATTTTTGACTATTGCCCTATATTAGCTAAAGTAATAAACCGTTGTCCAACTTCACCTACATCACGATTTCATTTTAATATTTCTATGTAAATAAATAGGTATTCGGTGAAATTTCATCGAATAAGTAAATTTATGTTACCATAAAGAAGTAATAATTTTTCTACTAAAAAAAAAATCCTTCAAATTGGAGCAAACGAACTGTAATTGAATTTCAAATTCATAAGGAAAAAATTTACAAATTTAGAAAGGTGTACAGGAATAACACTTGATGTTCTGATTGCCAAAACAGTTCATATTACAACATTCTGAACAAGTGGTACCGGTGTCGGCAAATTTTTATGAAAAAAAAACCCACTCAATACAAGATAATTACACCTGAGTACCACCTTCAAAAGGTAAATATCTGATCAGACTAAGAATCGAGTACTCTGAAAATATGCCATCATCATGATGGGTTCAACTTTTTGCTAATGTTGAATTTTCGTTTGTAGAATTTCGGGATGGAAAATGTTTTTTCTAAAGCACTGGAACTAATCTAGTATAGAATAGGAAGGAAAAAAACACCACATCGATGTAGCTAGATTTAGAAAGCTGGAGTTAATAAGAAGATCTAAACATGTTCCAATCCGAGTTGATGAACGTGAAAAGCGATCATTTAATTATGAGTTTATCCAAAGAATAGATCGCAATAGGTAGTCATCTAACAGTAACGCGAACAACCTTTACAAGCTGGTTGTGGGCAGTTTTCGGAGATTGTTCTAGGATAGATAGTACCAAAGTATTAGGTGGGAAGAACAGAAGAAAATCTACACTATCTTGTCGTGTCAAAATCATTAGTGAAAAAAATTTCTCAATTTTTTTTCTAATATTATTTCGCAGTTGCAAGACTTAAAAATGTTAGCTTGTACAACGAAACAAACTATTCAGGTTATCAGAGATGGATAGATTCAAATTTTAAGACACCACATAAAATAAGAGCTTAATTTCTATGTCCAATTTCAAATCGTTATAAGATTGAATCTAAAATCTTAAATCATAAATTTTTATTATACTCGTACTTTTCTTCAGATCGCTTTCGACCTGGGGGCAATATAATTCTACAACTGTTCACAGTACGATACCACTTAAAAGCTTTTAGTTACAACTTTTAGAACATGTAAAATGGTTTTTTTTTTGTTATTGCATAGAAAAGAAAATATACAAAATAAAAAACTTTCTTTAAATATACTTTAATGAAGATCCATCAAAAATAAAGAAAAAAAATTTGAAATAAGTAATTTCTTCACATTAAAATTTTGTTTTGATTTAAGACATTTCGACTGGACATCGATCACAGTTAGTATCTCACATCGATTATAATTTTTCTTTCTTGATTTAATCTGATTAGATTCATAATATTTTTTTTAATGATTAATATATAATTTTTTTCGTGTATTGCATTTATTTTATAGAACCATCTTCACCAAAGTCGACCACAGAACCAACTGTCCGAATACAATGTCTCTCGGGATCGATGCTAATCACTATCAAAGACGCTCCGCCAAGTCATGAAAATGGTCTCTTCAGTGGAATGGTCTATCCAAAAGGTTTATCAAAAAATTCAACATGTCTCGCTGAATATAGGTAAGATTATTAAATGTTATTTAATTTTTATAGATAAATATTACTGAGGAACTGCAACAAAAAATTGATTATAAGGACAGAAACTTAATCTCAAAAAAAAAATATTTGAAAAAAAATTCCAACTAAATAAATCCTCATCTAATCTTAGTATTATTGTACAACAGTAAAAATAAAAAAGATATTTTCATACAATATTGACTCTTTTTTCTAAGTTGAAAATTTACAATATTTGATTTTTGTTCTCTTTTTTTTTTGGTTATTTGGTTATTATTTTGACCTCGGTTTGTTTACATGAAACTAAAGAGATCACGATGGACCATTGCGGTACAAACTACCTTTACGAAGCTGCAATACGATGCCACAAGAAACGGTAAGTTTTCCAGCATTTCTTTTTATTCATTTTGTACTTATTCTATTATTACTATTACTTTATTGTATTTTCTCAAAGTTATATAATAGAAAAAAAACTGGTATTCATGGGAAAATTGATTAAATATAATTTGAAAAGGTAAAGCACGCATTTGCAAATTCCAAGACGAGCAAATACAAAACAGCGGTTTTTGTTTATTGAAAAAATATTTTTATAAAAATACTTATGAACCTTAGAATTATTCATAATAGAATCTATTAATATTCTAAGAGATAATTTTTATTATTAATGCTAGTTTAAATTGGTTTTAAAATATAGTTAATTGCATGGAAAATTTAATGAATATTTTGGTAAATATGTTGGCTCTTGTAAAGAATTATCCAATTTACACTTTGAAAAATAAACTTTATTCAAATATACTCAAAAATTTAATTTTGATTAAATTTTTATGTTATTATATATTGATAAAATATAAAATATATTATTATCTCAATGGATTCTACGAGACTTTTTGCAGGACTTTATCCTTTTGAGATCTCTTTTAATGAATTTTTCATACATTTCAGGCTGTAATTCCGCCCGAAAAAGTATTTCTGTACAAACAATTTTTTATGTTTATTTACAAAAAAATCTAAATATATCAATTCAAATGATCTAGAAGATCCTTTGACTGTATCAAATCTGAAAATTATGAGTCCTGGGAGCTTTCGGGGCAATAGGGCCAAAATTTGTTGTGTTGTGTCGCTTGTGACACCTTTCCATCAAAACCGCATATGATTTAAATTGAAATCTTTAATTTAAAACATATATAGTCTTGATAAAGAAAGACAGTAATCATATGACCATGGCGCTCAGAATTAACGGTAACCATCTCTCCTTCTTCATTTTCAAAGAAATACGGAGGAAAGAGACCTCCAGACAGACACTTTTTGTCAATACAATAGCTTTTCTTTAATCAATTATAGATTTAAAGAGCTCTATATAAAGAAATTTTGCTTTTTGACTGATCCTTGAAAGAGAAATGATCCTCATCGCTAAAGAAAATTTTGTTTCTCAAAGCACGAAACGTGGCTATGACAGAATATAAAACAATTCTGTTTAAACAATTTAAACAAACTTTTACAATTTGTTTCAAATAATTTAAATTATATTAATTATTAATTTCAAATATAATATAAAATGACAAATTTTTAGTTTACTAAATTTAATCTATTTTGAAATTTCAAATAAATAACTAATTTAATAAAAGAGCTATACTTTCCAAACTATAAAATGAATAACCTTTTATATTATGTTGGCAAAAGAAAAAAAATTTTTTTCCGAAAAATATCCCACACACATTTCAAAAGTTCTAGACTAAAATGGAAGTAGCCGAACAAGACTATTAACAGGAAAAATTGAAAATATTCTGGTTCAATGTTAGATGTTTACCAGTTCCAGCTGGTATTTCGGTAAATTTTGGTTATAAACACAGTCAAATTGCTGCTAATCTGATGAATAGACAACCCACACTTGAGCTTTAAAGCTATCAAAGAAAAATGTTATACGTCAATTTAGCTTTTTAATAAATTTTTTCTTCATCTCCTATAAAATTATATACGTTGGAGTTTCTCTGAGGAGTAATATTTTATAAAAAAAAAATTGCTTTTGTTGGCCAAATTGTTATTCGATTTTAAGTGCGGCTATAATGACTCCTTCTGCTGCTATTATTCGATGTTCTGATGTTTCTTAAGATTTTTTGTCTGTGCTCATCCTATCCATGTTAGATTACCTGTTTTTACCAAATGGCCCAATAGGTGGTACTTTTATTTATAGATAATGAAAAGAATATGTCGGCAAGGTCGATTGTATTGTAAACGAACACAACTTAAATTATCCTCTGGGTATTAGCGAAAAATGCCTTAAAAAGGCTGGACAGTAGAATTTTTCTTTTAGAATTTTTTGCACTTATTATAAAAGTCTTCTTTTGATGTATGATTGGACACTCGTAATTCGCTGGCATTAAAATATTGCCTGGAATAATTGATTGCCTGGTTATATAAGCTGAAACACCTCTAAATTGAACAACTGCTAATTAAGTTTTATTCGCGGACGACCTTGTTCGATAGCAGTTCATGTATGAGCCCGAAATAGAGCTAAAAAATCTTCATTCCAGTATTGTGGGATGTCTTTTTGAGGTTCATTTTAAATTTGAAGTTTGATTTTAAAGAATTCCATCTAACGGTGGATATTTTTTCTTCTCCATTATTAAACAATTTTTATTTCGTTAATTTTTTTTTATTTTTTGGACTACCTCAGTTAGACCGTTTTTTTTCTTCATCATAAATTTCTATTTGATTCTATTCTATTCCAACGAAGATCTCTGCTAGACTACAATTTTTACTTTTGTTCAACATGAAAGAAGATTGATTGTTGTTCGAATAGGTATTTTGTTGAACTTGATTATATTAACCAATCCACCCCTTACCCCCTCCCCTTAATATAAGATGAGGGAATATCATCTTCAATTTATCATTTAGTGAATTGTTCATTTCATGTTTCGTGAAGCTCTTCTAACCGAAACTAAATTATTTTTTTTATGAATGACGTAAATGAATTTGAAAATGATTGGCAAACGAAATTTGGTAAAATTTAAAAATTATGATGTCATTGTTTGGTGATTTGTTAGAAAATGAAGGCTAAAAAAATTTCTCTTTTTTCTTGCACAAAGTCTTCGGATTTGATCGAATTTTGATAACTTCTTCTTTACCACATCAAATACCGTTCGTTTAAGGTTCTTTGGACTCGAATAACAAAATAAATTTTATGGTAATAGCAAATATTTGAAATGCATTTAAATTTAGCAGAATATTTAAGGAATAGCTATAATTTTATATAATTTATAAAAATCAGAGAAGTTTTTCGCTATATAATTTATTATGCCATTAGAAAATATTTCCCGTTAGCAGTATATTCAAAAGCTAATATTTTTATGGCTGTAAAAGTACAATTTCGATGGAGCATAAATTATAAAAGAGAATGAAGATCCGAATCACCCCAGAACATATGGTGGAGAACAAACGACAATATACACGTATATGAACATAACTGAAAATGCAGACTATTGTTAGACATTTGGTAAAGAATAAGTCTATTAAGAATAATTGATTGTTAAAAAAATTTTGTTAGAATGAAACTTTTCAACTAATTAATAGCAAATTTGTTATAATTTTTTCTTTAATTTAAACTTTGTAACAGTAAATAGAAGAATACTGCAAATTATTTTGCCGAAATCTTAGCTGTATTTTTGATTATTTTGTTTTTGTCCATATAATGTGGAAAAAATTCACTTCAATTATTTTGCAGAATATAGCAACTTTACTTTGGTGATAAATTCTTACCGTAGTTTGTTGAAAAAAGAAGAAATAACCGTAACCGAAATTGTCCAATAGTAGAATATCAAATGAAAATGTTTTTGTAGCAAAATTACAGCTTTTTCTTTAGTTAAAGAATTGTGACAATGTAAATATTTGAAAAAATTACCGATAGTTGGTATAATTTGGCAAATGGACTTATATAATTACCTATTCTTCTATAGGAAAGTTTTCTCTTCGCTTTTGGCCTCTCTCTCTTGAAACATTTCAAAGTACATAAAAAAGACTTTTTCAAATGTTAATGAAAAAAAATAATTAAGTTAGTAGAATTTTATTTCATGATGTCTATGCAAATTGGGGCATTTGTTTTTTTTTTTTATATTTATCAATTTTTATTTACAGAGAAAACTATAGCAAAAAGCGAATCGAAATTTTATTCCATATTCTAGATGTTTAGAATGAAAATATTTTACAATAAATTTATTAATTTAAACTTATTACATTAACAAATATGTTAATTTTTAAAGACTATTAAATTTAAGGATTATCTGCGTAAATACGATCTTTTATGTAGCTTTACAAAAAAACTTAAACGGCTTTAAATCGCACGATCTTTGATGCAAATTGACATCACCAAATCTCAAAATTATGCGTCCTGGTAAAATTATGCGTCCTGGTCACGTAATAGAGCATAAATTTGTCATATTGTGTAGCTTATAGTGTTATTTTTGTTAAAAACCCCATATGGTCTGAATTATAGTCTTTAAATTCAGGTCAAAAAAAGTCGTTCATTCTTCATTTTCAAAAAAAAAAAAAAAACAATGTACCAGTCATACTTTTGACAGATATTGTACAATTACATATTCATTTGTATGTTTTAACAACTCCATATATAGTAAGTTTGCTTATTCCCGTATCCTCCAAGGGAGAAATAAGCCTCATCCCTGAAGATCATAACCTCTTCTTAAAGTGCGAAACGTGGCTACGACAGAATTATCACTTTTAATTCATTTTTAATTATTAAAAAATCCATAATATAAAATGGAACTTAATAAATGTTATCCTAAATAATATATATACATATATATATTAAATAATAGGGATATAATTCCCAAATAATAAAATGGCTGCTTATTGCCTTCTTACAAAAGTACTGCTGTTTTGAAAACACTTTTTAATATGTTTTCGCACATTTACGGGTTAATTTTCATTAAGCTGATCAATTATCTTTGGTCAGTAAGGGCGCAGACCCTCCTCTTAAATATATTCCCACAGACAAAATAGGAAACGATAAAATCTGGAAAACGAGCAGGGCAATCGAGATCACTACTTTTCGACATAACTCAGTCACAGAATTTTTACATTTCATATCCAAATTTATATTTAAGCGAGTTTAAAAAATTATATTATGCAGAAAATTTTCACCTCATTTATTCAAAGAACAAATTTATTTTTCAAAACAGTTTAATTCTAAAAATTGAGGTAACTTTTACCATCAGCTAATATGGACAATGTACAAACTAAATGATATAATTTAAATATAAAGATCTAGTTTACTATTAATTGAATATTGTAATCAAAGAAAAATACTATTTCAAATTAAATGACAAGATTTATTCAAGAAAATTTCAATTTTTTTTATGAATCAATAATTAATAGTTTAGTTAGCTTATAAAATTTAAATAAGGAAAATTACCGAAAAATAAAAGGGAAAAATTCCGAATTATTATGCAACTATTTAATGATAAAAATATTCCTTCATAAACAATAGTACATATATCTATCTACCCGTTCAATTTCCATACTACAAAACAACTAAATATTACGATTACAAATACTTACTGTACGCAGGAAATTTTTATGTAACTAAAAACAATGTTGAGTTGATATTTACAAAAACAGAAAAAAAAATTACCTTAATAAACACCATCCAAACAAAGAGAGGAGATGGTTGTATCTGACTAAAAATTTCGCCAGTAGTCATTGTCAACTTTCACTTTCTTCAACTCTTATGGTCATTTATGGTTATCGAAACTGAAAATTGATTTTTTCTTCACTTTGCTTTGTAAATATTATCATTTTTTAACATGAATGTATTTTTATATTTTTTTTTTGCAAAAGCCAAATCTTTACAAAATAAGTTAAAATGATCCTGCAAAAGCGAAACTGATGTTGATCATTACCTAAAACGATCAGCAGACAAATGAGGAAAAAAAGCAACCGATGTACATATAAGAAATATAATTAAATTGATGCCTACCAATCTAAACAAAACCTTTCGAGATAATAGTTATGAAAAGTACTAGTAAGTGCGGTGAAATTTACCTTTTATTCGTTAATTAAATTACCGCCAGTGGCGTGCGCTGCACTGCCAAGTTCGGAAATATGCCGACAGAGCGACACCAACAGAGAAACTGTTGTTGATCGAATCGATTTAAAATTTCATGACAACAAGAAAAATGATGAAATGATTTTCAAAACTCAATATTTATGCTTTTATTTTTATTTATTTGTTAAATTGTTTATTTTTCAATTTTTTTTCTTCTGTTCATTCAATTTACACTTTGCTATCTTAGAAGTATCTCTTTGAA
This sequence comes from Atherix ibis, assembly GCA_958298945.1. Taxonomy (NCBI): domain Eukaryota; kingdom Metazoa; phylum Arthropoda; class Insecta; order Diptera; family Athericidae; genus Atherix; species Atherix ibis. Next base: position 32,285,381 of record OY282607.1, read on the forward strand.
AGCTCTGAAAACCAAACGTCTACTATTATAAGAGCTTTCGCTTTCAATCAACGTCATAATTTTATAGATATTTGGTCTTTAAGTTGATAAATTAACAAATATTACACGTTTTTTATGTACTATGATGCCAAGACCTACTGCTGTATAAGTAGCTACTCTGAAAAGGTGGTGTAGGAATGGTATTGTAAGAAAACATCTTCAAATTTTACTATATTACATCACCAACAACAAAAAAAATGTTATCATTAATCCTGACAAATATAATCGCCACTTTGTAATACGATTGCGATAGATTAATATGATTGCTCAAACTTTAAAATGTTTTGTTGGAAAATGTTATGATGAGACCATAATGTCCTCGTGGATGTTGAGGCATCTATAGAATGGTCAGTTTATGTATTATTGAAGAGGAAGAAAATTTTCACTTTTAGCTTAGTTGAAAAGTGCAAAATAGCCGGAATGGAAATATGAATCATGCAAAGGTGTAGAGAGCCGTCAACGAAACTGAAGTGAGGAATGACAATAGTTAGCCGTGGAAATAATGTCCGTTGAATGCAGTCTTCGATGCCATTCATCCTAAAATATCTCGTCTAGTGTATTTTTGTAAAGAATATGTATCTAGTCATTGATCTAAATTTGGTCTTATTTATGCGCCATCCAATTTTCATTTATGTCCGTCCAGAAATGGACAATTACATACCATCCATAATTTGCAAACGAGTATTACAAATAACCAACTTCAAACCGAAAGGGAAATGAATGATGAAATGCAATGTAATTTATTCAGCATAGTTTATGCTTTATTCGAAATAAACTCGTATAATAACTCAAAGTAATAGACTGCATTGGCATTTTTCATATCTATTTATGTGCAGAAAAATTAAATAAGAAATTTTGAGAAGATTTAAATTTTTCTTTTAAGTTAAAATTCCTTTGCGAGTAAAATTTTATTTTTTATAATAGAATTTTCATGTTAAAAATAAAAATAGCAAAAAATGAATTATTTTTCAATTTTAGTCAAGTTAAAGTTTTGTGAAGAAGATGTTTTTATTTTCAATATCAAAAAGAGGGTTTTAAAAAGCGTCAGAAGAAATAAATCTAATCCATCTCCAAAATAAATTGTTATTTGCATCTTCAAATTAAATTATGCTATTGAAGATTGCATTGATGAAATTGTTTTTGAAAATCTAATTCTGTTAATAGCGTTCAACATTTTTAAAATTTAAATTACTGCGGAAGTTAAAGTTTACTATTGTTGATCATAAAAATAAAATGGAATTTTGATGACTATTGATTTGAATGTATACTAGGCTATATTGTTTATAAACAAAATTTTATTTAAATGAGTTTTTTCATGAAGCAAAAATTTGCTTTTGGACTGAAAATAGTATCCATGATTATTAAAAACTTGAAATTTCAACTATTCTAGGTTGCCTTAATGAATTTTGGTTTGGCAAAAACTGTGGTAATAGTAATCAAAATTTATAAATTTATATTATGACTGATTATTAAGGATTATTTAATCATAAAATAACATGCTGGTTTTTCCAGCAAAAAATTTGGTTGCTGATTTTTCATAAAAAAATTTTTCCCGGATAAGGCTCAAAACAATAAGCAAAATTATTATATATGGAGCTCTAAAGATCAGTTACCATCAATTCTGAGACCTTCGGCCATATAGTAACCGACTATTTTTTTGCTTGAACTTAAAGATATAAATTTGGACCATATTTTGTCGAGGAAATAGAAATTCATTATTTGTCGCTAGATGGCTGTAGTGATATATATCTCGTAAAGTATTGATTAAACAAGCTCAGACATGTGCACGTCGGAAAAGTTACATTCCGTACTAAAAAAATTATTTTACAGCTTTTTAATTGTCGATTTATTTATGAGTTATAGGGTGTAAAAGGTTGAAGTTAACAAAGAGAAAAATCGGTATACGAGGTTCATTCAACAAGTACTTAACCTACAAAAGAAGGCTAAGTACTTGTTGAATGACCCTCGTATACCGATTTTTCTCTTTGTTAACTTCCACCTTTTATTTTTCTCTTTGTTAACTTCCAAACAAAACGAAAATTTTAGAAAGTTGGCAATTTATTTTTCCACATAATCTCCTTCAAGCTCGATACACTTGGCCCAGCGATGCTCTAACTTTTTTGACCCGTCCAAAAAATACATTTTCTAGAGGGAAGCAAAATAGGCCTCCGTGGCGACGATGACCTCCTCATCCGACCCAAATCTATTCCCGGCGAGTGATTTTTTCAGGTTTGGAAACAAAAAGTAGTCTCAGGGGCCCAAATCTAGAGAGTACGGTGGATGGGGCAGCAATTCGTAGCGCAATTCGACCAATTTGGCCATTGCGATGGCGGAGGTGTGAGCCGGCGCGTTGTCGTGGTGGAACAGCACTTTTTTCTTCACAAAGCGGGTCCGCTTTTTCTTCAAATTTTCTGTTTTACCCTTCTCGAGGTTATCGATGTGGATCACACCTTGTGAATCCCAGAAAACGGTGGCCATCACCTTTCCGGCCGATCGAACAGTCTTCGCCTTCTTCGGAGCACGTTCGCCGGGTGAAGTCCACTGTTTCGACTGTTCCTTGGTCTCTGGTGTGTACCAGTGAATCCATGTTTCGTCGACGGTTACAAAACGACGCAAGAACTCCGCTGGATTGCGCTGAAACAGCGCCAAACACGTCACCGATGTGGTCTCACGGTTGCGCTTGTTTTCCGGTGTGAGCAAACGCGGCACCCATCGCGCCGACAGCTTTCTCATGCCCAGTTCTTCGTGTAGAATATGATGCACCGTTCCTACTGCGATGCCCACAGTCTCAGCTGTCTCGTGAGCCTTCAATCGACGGTCTGCCAACACGAGATCGTGAACTTTTTTAACGTTTTACTCCGTAGCAGCCGTTTTTGGGGCACCTGGGCGTGGCTCATCAAAAACCGACGTGCGGCCACGAACAAACTCGTTGAACCAATTCTTGACGGTCGCCATCGAAGGAGAAGAGTCACCATACACAGCATCCAAGCGTTCTTTGATTTCGCTGCGCGTTTTCCCTTCCAAAAACAAGAATCTAATCACCGAACGTAATTGTTCTTTTTCCATTTTTGTGCAACCGACCGACACGCTCGCTTTCAAAGGCTCTCAAAACAAAACTAATAAAGGGAATCGACTGAAACTTTCACAGTAGGCTACTCAAAAAATGTACTGCACGATGGTAAATGTTCTTTTGTGACAGCAGTTCTATCGGGCGTGTGAGGCTAATTACTTGTTGAATGTCTTTAAAATCATGCAAATGATCAAAGTAGACCGGTACGTTAATAGTCGAAGCATCGCTCAGGAGCTACAGATCGACCACAGGATCGATCCATCTTAATATATTGTAGCTGGATTCAAAAAGAAGCTCGATGATTGGGTGCCTACCAGCGGTTTGGTGTCATTCATTTAAATAATATTATATATTATGGTTAAAGACAAGATCTAAGCAATATAATAAAAGAAAAATAAGATCAAAATCTGAATTTTAAGTGTATTTTATTAAACTTTACTTGTCGAAGTACATATTAGATAGCCCTTTAATGTGCAATTGATAGCGATCAAAGCTTTAAAAAAATTAAATATTTCTAGCTCGTGGGAAATTTTTTTCTGGATATAAAATACGAGTTGAGGCAGAAAAGTATTGTAACTGTTTTGTTATTGTGGCAATTTTTTTAAATTTTTCTTTAAAGTAGTTCTTTTGAGCAGGCGTTCTTTCCGTTTTTCAGGAGAGGCTTTTCTGGATGTTACCGATAGTATCAAGATAACTTCCTTTCAAGTGTTTTTCAATCTTGGATAATCAGAAAAGTTACATAGCTAATATTAGGTGAATAAGGAACTGGATAACGACAGGAATCCTTTTTTATATAAAAAATGGTTATTTGTGTGTTCGTGTGATACAGATCATAATCATGGTGGAGCATCAAAGTGTGTGCAATATTCAATTTAACGTGGAAAACCCCTTTCTGGAGCTTTCAAGGAACTCATCAGCTTCAATATTGATTGAAAGTTTGACCCCATAAGAACCCTCACTCATTGAACATTTTCAAGCGTTTTTGATGTTGATCATTTTCAGAGCCTGAGCAAAGATCGGCCGAAAATTTGTCCCACTGATAAACTTATGCTCTTGATAAGGAATGGACTCATTGCAACTTTCCGTTTACCTAACTTTACACAAAATTTGAGAGGACGTCGCACTACAAAAATACAACTTCACTTACCGGAAGATATAGAAACTTATACTGTTTGTCCAGAAGAGACTAATGTGCAAGTTATGTGAAGGAAAAGTCTATATTTTTGCCATATACTCCCTCAATAATGTCCATTTCATGAATTTTCTTCCATACCTCATAGTTACCAGATCTACTAGTTGAAGTTCTACTAAATAAAGTTTCGGAGGATAATTTTTTTTTTTAAATTTTTAATATTGTTACGGAAAAATTCAAAAGCCTCTAAGTCTATGAATAAAAATTTGCCCACAAATCTACAATATTAAATATTATTTATCTGTAAAATTTAAAACAATATTATTAAGTATTTGAAAAAACACTATTTTTTCAATTCTTCTTTAAAACCATGTAACAAAAAAATAAGCCCATATTATCTTTTCTATTTAAACACTTCCTATTTTAATGAACAATTAAAATAATCGTATCACCTTATATGCTGAAAACAATTAAATTTTGAAGGTATCTGGCCTTAACTAACAAAAAACTTTAACATAACAAAATCCTATTAAGTATAGTATATTATTACTTAGATTGTGTTATTATCTAAAAATCAGAATTAAATGTTTCCAACATGAATTTTTCAACATCGAACTAGACTTAAATGCTAAGCAAAAATTAGACAGAAAAAAGAGGTAACCGAGGACGCGAGGTCGTTATTCGAACTTGGATACGGGTATTCGGATCTATTTCAATTTGCTACTACAAATGAGTATTGATTGAAAGCCTTTTAAAATCATTGAACTTGAATAATCTTAAAGAATTTCTTAATTGAAAAAAAAAACAGAACTGATCAAAAAAAATACTTTCGTTAACTATCGTTTAAATAATTAACTTCAATGTATAGATAGACTTGAAATTTAATTTCAAATCGAACACTTTCTTAGGAAATGCTGAAAGTAGAAAAAATCGATTTGTCGATAGAGTATAGAAAAAATAAATATAAAAATATTTGTTTATTTAATTAGGATATTTGAATATTTATTTTTGATAATAAAATATTCAGAGTAGTTGATCAAAATTCAAGGATTTTGAATTACTCCGAAAATTAGTATATTAATCCATAACTCTTCATATTACTTATAACTTTTATATACAACACTTTAAGATATTATTATTATTTTGACAATAAAATTATACATTTTAAAAGTAATCTTAAGAAAACAGTATTTAACCTCTTTCACTTTTCGAAAATATTAGAAATTCATTTTTGATAACAAAAAAATTATACCAGAATAATACTGTTACTTATTTTATTACATACTAAATTCATGATAAAATAATAATGTTACCATCAATCAAAAATTCACGAAACCTAATTCATTAAATATTAAATCAACGTCTTGGTACGATCGCATCAATGAAAAGAAAAATCACCAAATTACTAACTTTCATGATTGATTTGTTCGGACGAAATTATCACTGTGGCTATGGAGTTTAGATTTTTTTTTGTTTGTTTGTTAGGCAATTAATTAAGTAAATATTTTGTTGCTAATAGTAAGCAAAAAATTAACAAAAATTTTATTAATGAACTTTTACTTACTAATCTATTAGATGGAGACCTGTAAGACCAGTAAGGGGATAGATCTCTCTCTCCACTCATGAATAATGAGACGTCCAATTGTGTACTAACATTTTTTTAAGATTTTTTAAATGCTAACTAAATAAATAGTTTATCTACATTTATCTCAGTATGATATTTACTATTCATTATTTTTATTGTTTTTTTTTTTAAATTATTTTTTGATCACCTGTAGTTTATGTTTACCAAAAGTTCATAAGACTCTGATTATAAATTGCAAAAAGAAATTAGTTATTTGAATTTTATTTATGAGGTTGATTGTTGTTATTTTTATTTTAAGTTTAAAAAAAAATTGTTTAATTAAATTATATTAAATAGAAATACTATTATAAAATCGACATAATGTAATAAAAATAAATTTTTTATTGATGTTAACATAATTTTTATTGATAATAAATTGTTAAGAATTTGCTGATGGTCTTAGAAATATTTTCTATACAATTTCCTAACGTTTTAAAAACTATATGCAAATTTCAAACAATGACAAACTCAGAAGAATATATTAAAAAATTCTAAGAAATCAATAGAAATTATTTTATATTGCATATTTTCCATATAAATAGAAATAATTTCTTAAAGACTTTCAATAAACTATTAACATAAATTTATATATTTTATTTCCCAGAAAGATAGTAAATGATGGAAATATTTTCAGTCTATCATAAGTTCAGGGTAGTCTAAGTCCGTTGGCTGAAATGACACATTGCATATTTTCTATTTATTATTTTATTTATTCTAACTTTTATTAATAAATTTCTATACGAGTGCATAATTTTCTTAAAAACTATTTGCATAAATTTGATTAATGGATTAATATTCATATGAGCTCACGTCTACGGAATTTTTGCATTCGTAATTTTTCTTATATACTCGTATCATCAAATTTAATTTGGAAATTAGACCATCTCTAATCAAAAAAAATTTAAGCAAATTTTTTCGTGTGCGTAATCAATAAATTTCGAGTGCAATTGAAAGGTTTCCTATCAATATTTTTTGGAATTTCTTATAATTTAGAAAGTACAACAACTTAATTAGAATTGGAAAAAATTTGTAAATTTTTTTGCAAATATTTGTGAAATTTTTTTCCACAAAATATGCTTTTAAAAATGAATTTTTATTCTTCGTTCAATCAGAGATAAATTTCATAAAATATATTAAAATAAATATGTTATCATATTTTTAATAAAAAAATAAAACAAATTCAATTTATAATAATTTATTTAATAAGTAAATCTGTTAAAGAAAGATTTCTCTTTACTTTACCTCGAATGAGTGTTTACTCTTAAGTGATGGTTTACTCGCCGAAGGTACTTGACCTCTACTCATATTGAATCTTGTACACTAAACGACAACTATATATATGGCAATGCAAATATATTTAAAAAATAAATAAAAAATAATTGACGCTTTCTGTATATACAATAAACTTGAAATTTTATGCATCAAATAATGTTTTTAGCTTTTGAAGAAGATTTAAATAAATATAAAAGAAGATGGAAATTTTTGTTTGCGTATAAAAATTGTGAATATTTTCAGCTTGCCCAGTAAAAGTATTGACTTGAGGTCAACATTTTATTGCCGTTTTCTTCCTTTTTGGAGACATTTGAGAGTCTGAAACCCGTTTTAAAAGCGTCGTGATGTGCAAATGCACAAATGCATAAAGGCAGAACTTGTACATGAAAGCCTGACCACATATGATTATGTACTCGTATGTACGGTGGAGCCCTATTATGCCAGAGCTAAACATGAATAACTATTCACAAGAAACCCTTTACTCATGTGTGGTCAGGAAGGTCTTCTACTTGTATCTACCACGAACGAGGCTCTCGGTTGGGTTCTAATGCAAATGCGAGAATATTCAAATTCAAGGTTTCTGGCCTCTTCGTGCATTGATGTCTTTTGTTTGACTTTCAGATAAAGCAGAAATAGCTTCAGCGAAGGACACACAGTCTTCTCGATGGTGATGATTTTAGAAGCTGGATATGCCCTTTTGATGAATTTTGCTTTTATTACGTTTTTTTTTAGCAACATATAATACACTTTATGTACAATGTCTGCAATTCGTAGTTTTTACCTATTCAAGTTGTGGCTTCGTCGCCTAGTCGAGTTACATTCCGTTGCCAACGTGCATAGGAATACCTGTTGTCATTCAAGTAGTCTATGATTGGCTTTTCCTTTGGCAACTTTTTCATTTTCCATCGTAAAACTGGTCTTAAGTCGTCACGTCCACAACAGACCACAGGAAATGATTATTGGTCATTCATTTAAATTGATTTATTTTGTATTAACATTAATTCGTCATCTTCGACTTTAAATCCAATTGACTGTAATTGTTTCTTTTAATTCTCGAAAATCATATTTGAAAGTGTTAAAAACTAACCATGGAGTCAAGGTCTTATTGGTAAAATTTTTTCCTAAAGCCAAGAAACTGACTATTAAGATATTTTATTATAATTTCGCTTACTTTGGTATAAACTTGAAATTGTATATATTTTCTTCTTCTTCTATTTTCACAATAGTATAAAAATCTATACAAAAACGTACAATTAAATAGTAAATAAGTAATAATTAAAGCTTTCTTTAGCTTTTGACCATCACTAAGAGAAATTTTTACGTAACCACTTAGAATACAAAACATTTCGAAATGCTAATCAGTTTGCTTCAATAGCTTCAAGTTCATTGGACTCACCCATCCAATATTAAACACATTTTAGGCTATAATATATGCAAATTAAAGCCATTCGGCGGTGATAATATTATACCGAACTAAAAGTCTTTACCATCAAATGTTAACTGTGCAAAAATTTTTTATATTTTCGCCATTATTTACTTTTGTAATTAAATAATAAAAGCTTCAAAATAAAAACTTTCACAGCCTTTTATACTTGAATTTGTATTATTCTTATTTGTTAACATTTTTAAGGTATGAACATACAAATACACTCGGATTATAGAGGAAGTATTTATTTTTAGATTTTATAAAATTTTTGTTGTTTGGAGTTTCTTTAATTTTTAAAAATGAATCAACTAAATAGATGAATAATTAGAAAAAAATCTGCAAAAAAAAATGTTTTTAAATAATTTTAGTGATAGAATAGGAATAGAAAAATTATATTAAATACAAGATCTAATAAATTGAATTTTCAAGTATGATTATCACCAAATTTTTATTGATACTGCATCTTTTGATAAAAAAGTTAAATTTAAAAACTATCGTGTGACTTTTAAAGTTGATCAAATTTATAAAATATTGTCAAGCAATTTTCCAAAGAGCATATCATATGCGCGAATTAAACGTGTGACTTCTCTAATATAAAGAGAAATTGTGAATCAGGATTTTTCTTCAGCTTTTTAAAAAGTTCATTTCTAATTATAAATTAACTTTTAAAAATCCCGAAATCATCTATTGTCTCTGTTTTAAGATTGAGTATTTTTTTCTTCTTCTATCATAGAAATGACTTACATGAAAAAGCACTTCTGCCACGCAGTACATAAGTCCCCACATTAAAGTATTGAAAATTATCGGTGTTGACAGCACAGATGCAAATATTCTTATTTGAATAATTTGTTAAAACCCTCTTGAATTTCTGATTATCTTACGCAATAGTTTATTTAAAGATTTGCTCAATTTTAAGGTGTTCCTTCTTACACATAAAGTGGAACAGTGACGGTGTGGTTGTGTTTGTTTATCGTATAGTATGAATAGAATTATTTTCATATATTCAAATATTATTTAATAAATGTTAATAATAGCAAATTAAATATTTGTGTTTTGAGCTTGTTCGGAAAGAGAAAAAATATTTCTTGGAATTTTTCTTAGACTACTTCTTCTGATTTATAAGCTGACATGCTCAATATTTCAAGCCCACATAATTTACAATAATTTTTTTTATATATTTCCGCTTACATATTTATTTAAAATTGAAACAGGGAGTAACGTAAAAACAAAATTAATATTAATTGTAATTGTAGGTGCCTTAAGGTTTATGTATTGTTTCAAAATCAAACCAAATTTTTCAACAATAATCGGAACAGTAGAATGTCTATATTAGATTGAATTGATTAGATTTGACTTGATTTGACCATGAAAACAAGAATACTAGACACGAACCAATATATTATTTTGACTTAACTTCTTTCTATTATCGATTAGTCATCTTAGAAAATTATGAAATAAATTTAAATTGATTTGATTATTTATGTTCCGATCTAAATTTTTTGAAATGTTATAATTTCAAAAATATTGCAGCAAATTTTATGTTGACTTTGACACCAAAAACTAAAATTTGTTACGATTTTTGTTTTGATCATATATAAGAATCTAGGTGGGAAAAATTCCAATTAATTAATATAATTTTTGAAAATCAACTTTTTGTTGTTGCCATTTTTCAGGAAGAAGTAGTAAATATTATACAGAAACGATGCTGATTTTAAATATTTAATATTTTTTCTTATACTATATATACAGGGTTATCCATTTCATATAATAGAAAAACACAACCCTCTTTTTTATAGTTAATAAAAAAATATATTGTTTAACATAATAACTAATCATTGTGGATAATTTATTTACCAAATTATGCATCAAAATTATTAAAACACTTTAAACTTTTTAGAACAAAATTTTCTTCAGCAATGCGCCTAAAATTTCTCGTTTAGTGCATCAGTATTGGATCTCTGAAAACTCACTTATAATTGTGAAAAATCTATTGCATCCGCAAAAAGTATCTTTTTGGTGTACATTTTGGTCTGAAAGTATCGTTGGCCTGTATTTCTTGGAAAATAAACAAGAGACCGTTACCGTCAATTCTGAGCGCTATGACCGTACAATAACTGACTTATTTTGCCTTTAATTTGAATACATTAATCCAGATCATATAAAATTTTACCAAGATAGACGCCACAAGCCACATAACATTACAAATTTTGGTTATATTGCGTAAAAAGTTTTCCGGGTAATTTCGAGATTTGTTGATATCAAATGCCTCCAAGAGCGATCAATTGAACGCTGCTGACCATTTTTTTACTTAAAAATGCGGGATTTTTGGCAAACTTTGAGTGTTTATTTTGAAAAATTGTTACAATATATTTTATCCAAAGTATTGTCCATCGGAAGCCACTACCTTTTCCCATCTTTCTGGCAATATATGGATTCCGCGCCAAAAAAACTGCTCCGGTTTTGAGGCCAAGAATGAATCGAGCCAATTTTTGATGCCCTGTTCTGAAGTGAAGCGTATTCCGGTGAGGGCGTTTTGCATGGATCTAAACAAATGGTAGTCGGACGGGGCAAGGTCTGGGCTATAAGGCGGGTGAGGCAAAACTTCCCAGCCACTGTTTTTAAAATAATTTTTAACCGGTCTTGCAACATGAGGCCGAGCGTTGTCATGATGGAAAATTATGGCTTCGTTTCTGGTCGCATATTCCGGGCGTTCTTCGGCCAACGCTCGCTGATCCCACCAAATACAGAGCATTACCTTGGCGCCATGGATATTTGGCTTTGGCGTTGATTTGGCTGGTTGGCCGGGCTTCACATACGATTTTTTGCGCTTTGGGTTGTGAATCCATTTTTTGTCGCCAGTAATGATTCGATTCAAAAACGACTTCTTTTTCTGCCGTTCAAGCAGCATTTCGGACATGCAAAATCGCCTTTCAACGTCTCTCGGCTTCAATTCATATGGGACCCAATTTCCTTGCTTTTGGATGAATCCTGCTGCTTTCAAACATTTTGAAATGGCTGCTTGAGTGACTCCCAATGATTTTGCAATTTCTTCTTGAGTTCGACAACAGTCTTCGTCGAGTAATGCCTCCAAATCTTCATCTTCAAACTTTTTTGGCTGACCTGGTCGTTCTTTGTCTTCCGTGTCAAAATCACCACTTCTGAACCGCACAAACCATCTCTCGCACGTTGAAATCGATGGAACATATTCAGGATAAGCTTCGGTGAGCAATTGATGTGCTTCAGCTGCACTTTTTTTCAAATTGAAGAAATAAATCAACACTTCCCGCAAATGGGACTTTTTTGGTACGAAATTCGACATTTTTGAAGCATAAAAAAAATTTTGTTGTTTACACTATTTCGTTCAATGACTAATCGAGAATGAATGACAGATGTTTAACTTCCAAAATGCCATATGAATTATTATTAACACAAACCATGTGTAAAAGTTATGCTATCTGTTGTCAATCCCGCATTTTTAAGTTATACACCCAATACATAAAAAACTTTATGTTGGAAGATAATTTTTTAACTTTAGAACATTTAAACACTAACATCCGTCAAGTAATAGCCGAAAAATATGCGGATAAGTCGCCAAATTTTTTTTCAAAAAGATCGAATTGCACAAGAACTTTTGTGGTATTTTTATAAATAATATTAATTTTTTTATCTAATGCCAGAGTTTATAAAATATATTTAAGTACTTTTTGCAAAAATAGATAATTTTTTATAAAACTTTACTTGAAATTATTGTATATTATATTGACAAAATAATTGAAATATTCTATGCAGATTTAAATTGTTACGTCATAAGTTTTTGTATAAAAATATATTAATTTTTATATAAAATTGAATTTGTTTTTTTCTTTTTAAATATTTCCTTTTGGATAATAAGTATATTTTGACTACAAAAATATAATTTTTGAATTAAAAATGGCATCCTTTGCAAAAATATTCAATTTTTTGTATCTTAAAAATTTCTTTTTAAAAGCACAGCGAAATATTTTTAAAGGAAATCAAAATGGGGAGTGTCTGTGTACGTACGCCCAAAAATGGTAAACTGTTTCTATCTTTTTTAATGTTGAGCTATTCACCTTATAATTAGATTTTATAATTTTTTTTTTAACATACACCATAATTATGAACATGTTTCCTGATGCTGTAGGCCTTTGTAGTAGCCTCAGGAGTTACTCTGCTTGACTAGACAGACAATCGAACTACTAACAATAGCATTAATAAAAAACAGGAAACTTATTAAAAATTACATATTTTGGTTATTAATAAGACAATATAAAAGAGTTAAAAAAATATGATGAAAAAGATGAAGAATTTTAAGAAAATGTTAGTACCTGTCTGGGAGGCGATTACAAATCATTAAATTCTTGTTGGACATTTTGTTAAATTATGCTTACACGTTTTAAACATTTTGATACTTTGATACCAGTTTGGTGCCAAATATTGTCAGAAATTCTTAGTTTTTATAAATTATCAAGTCAAATGTGTACATGTGCAGAAAGTGAATTTATGGTATTTAACAATTGCAGTGACTAGAGTTACTTAGATTTGGTTATTATAGACACCAAGCATCCGCCTAAGACTAATCATTTCGAAATAGATAATTTTTATGACTCACCATACGAACAGAAGTAAGGAAGTAGACAACAATCAATTTTTCTATTTAATCTCCGTTTATTTACTGACAATGTAGTCGCATTTGCAATTTAACCGAGTTGGAATAGTTTTAAGATGTAGATCTTAGACGACGTGTGTGTGACTGGACCGGTCTGGGTTGGGCTCAAGCTGATTCTGAGTACATGGACTGATCTGTATTCTCAGTACAAATGAAATAATTTATATAATTGTAAATATATTAACTTATTATGTGGCCAAGTGCTTACAAGGTCAATACAAATAATCACATTGGAAACATCAATTTATGAAGAGAATAATCTATTTAACAAAAACCGCTTGGATTGATGTTCACTCCTCATTTCTACGAATAATTAGGTATTTCTCCAAAATACATAAATACTCCTAGAGCAGACGATACTGGTGTGTACATTTGCAGAGTCAGATATTTAATCAATCCCTTTTCAATTTCATAATTACAACAGATCTCAATTGGACAACAATAGACCTTGACTGTGTTGTAAACCGTTATATAGATTTAGAACCTATCTTGTGGGTATGCATGAGTCGCTCGTGATATCTTGGATCACATTTCAGAGTATATTTACGCCAACGAGCAATCGACTTCTACTCACTTGAGTGCAAATGTTGAATGTTATGTGAAGCGTGTCGCAGATTTGTCTTCCGATGGTAAATTTTGGAAAATACTTAATCTTTGTCGGTTCTTATACTGTTACTGGCCAACTTTCAGCATTTACTTTGTCCATTTGAGGCCAACGACCAAAGACGGTGAACCGGCAAAGAGCTCTAATATTAACCTTCTCTTACCTTAGCATTTAGCAAAGTGAAAAAAGCCAAATATTATATAAACTTTTGTGTTTTTTTTTTAAATTTTAATAATGTTTATAACTACATATAATTTATAATAAGGAGATTTTTTAACGAACATACAAGGACCTTAAGATATGCAAACGAAAACATCCATTGTGGTTTCCTCAAAAACATTTTAAACGCTGATAGATATAAAGGGTGTGTTTTATGTTCCAGGTCGAAGTTTTGTTTTTAATAACTTTTAAATGAAACACATTTTTATAATTTATATTTTATTTGTTAATTGTATGGTATTTTACCATTAAGTATAGTATATGACGTGTGTCAAATGCCCGCCTCTAACCGCGGCGCAAGGGTGAGCTATTTTAGGCACCGAGGCGCAAAAGCGACTTTTTAAGTTGTCCTTAAGCATCGAGTTTCTGGGTGGTTTGTTAGTGTACACCTTTTCCTTTAAGTACCCCTATACGAAGAAATCAAGAGAATTCAAATCAGGGGATCGTGGAATATCACCACTTTTTGATATCATTCGGCCGGGAAAAATATCTCGCAAAATTTGCAGCGCACTACGTGCTGTGTCTGATGTGGCACCATCTCGTTAGAACCACATATTTTGAATGTCTAATTGATCCAATTTGGGCCAAAGAAAGTTTTTCAACATGTCCCGATAGCTGTCACCAGTAACTGTTACAGTATCCTCAAAGAAATATGGCCCAATAATGCCATCGGGCAAAATACCGCACTATACAGTTACTCTTCGGGGGTGTAGAGATCTTTGGTATAACAGTTGAGGGTTTTTAGTACCGCAATAGCGGCTATTCTGTTTATTAACAAAGCTAGCCAAGGCAAAGTGTGATTCGTCGCTCATAATGATTTTTTTACCAAAAATGGTGGTCGTCTCTACCGAGCTATAAAAGTCAAGCACTCCAGTCCAAAACAATGTTAGATACTATCAAATATCAACAGACAAATATCATCTAAACAAAATCGACCTGGAACATAAAAATCAATCTATATAATGGAAAGGTGGGAGGGAATAGTTTTCTTGCTATTAAGGATTATGTGACACATAAGGATTATGTGACAAAAAGAAAGATTGACAATTTTTTGAAGGATTCGAGATTGTAAAAATTGGTTTGGATGCGAATTGGAATGCTTAGTCGAACACCACAGTTCGAGTTCATAAGTCCAAATCGGTTTCAGTACTATTTATTGTTAGTTTTGACCATTTGTCTAGGAGTCGTAGGCGGTTTTGGTATTGTCCGTTCAGTTCACTTCTTTTTAATTTCATGTGAGGGTGTAGATTCGTTCTTTGTGAAAAATTTCCCCTTTAGGGTTACTTGGGAACCTGTTCTCCGGCAAAGCATAAAAGTAACATGAGCACATTTTTACTTATTCATCCTTTATTTCCACCTTTTAAGCCAGAACCCAAAGGAGCTGTGAATTGGTTTAACAAACAGTGGTGCTGGCGGTGAAAATATGTCCAAACAATATTGTCCGCTAATATTTGTAGTTAGGATATTATTGTGAAAGGGAATATCATAGGTAAAAATGGTATAAAGGATTGGTTCTAGGAAGCTACCCTGCGAGACACCAATGTATTTTCAGTTAATTCATAATATCGATCTTAGAAATAGCATCTCAGAATGTGAAAATAACCAGAGTATGCCATGCTGCAGCTTTCAAAGCAATTCAGGGTGCCATACCTCATACTCTAGCAAGCACGCTTTCTTGTCAACTTGGCGATGACACTGCTGGATTATAGAGTGTTCAGTTCTAAATTCAAACCTATTCTGAGAAATTATACCCTCAGTTTTAATAAAAAGATGATAATTTTTAAGGATAAATTTTTCTAGAACTTGTGATAAAATGGAGGACTTGCGGGTTTATATGAGATAGGAAAGAAAGTTTGTGAGTTTATTGGGATTTCAGGATATTTTGATGATGGAAATCTTTCAAAGTAAAGAAAAAATTATGTACAAAGGATACTAATATAAATATCGTTTTGTTTTACTTGTTAAATATTATATAAACTTCAATTAAAAATTTATTTAGTTATCCATAATTATTTTCAGATATTTAATTTAAATTTTCTTACATAATTGAATATTTAACTTTATTACCGATTATGAAATCTTGGGATTTTCTTTACTTTCCACCCAAAGTTCTGAGCAAAGTTACAGGTTATTTGGTGATATTTTTATCTCTTACCTTTTCATTTTTGATATCATCAATTTTTCCCTTTAATACAGGACTTTCAAATCTTAAAGATACTGAAGCTATTCTTTTTATAATTAGTCACTTAACATAGTTAGGTAAGGCAGAAAATGTTGGAGGCTTTTTCTAAACTCCTCCTCAACATAGAAATTGTGCGGCAAAGTTAGATTAAATCTCAAATTAAACTATTAGGCATTTTTTATAATTTTTTCTTTATAAATACTAGAAAAATATTCACTCACAAATATTTGCAAATGACTCATTTATAAGCAAATTTTAAGGTTCAATGTAAATTTGAGCCATTTCCAAAATTCAGAATGCATTTATTTTCTGGTAGTATTTATTTCAATGACGGAATGCAACATTTTAAAAATAAAAAATTTGTGTAATGCGAAGCCATTCAACAATAAAACAATTCGAATGACGCATTCAGTATCAAAATTTATGAGTACAAAAGTGCGAACTGGGGATTGGGGGACTGGGTTGGAAATAGAGGCTACACTTCAACCATATGTGCGGTTATATTAGAATTCATGGTCTACGTGATTTGACTAACTAATTTTTGATGTAACTGCATTTAGTTTTCGTTGACCATACGAGCATTTGTCCATCATGGATAAGTTCATCCGCCACCTGGCTATATGCTTACACCTTGTGTTGTTATCTATTTATGTATTCTTAGTAATTTAAGCAGTAACTATCCAACGGAAATTGATTCTAGAATCCGTTGTCTAATTTCTTTTGACTTTGATTCTAAGTTGAGTTTTTTTCTACATTCTAGCTGAGGTTAGACTTATCATTGGTTGAAGATTCGTCAAGGTAAAAAATATAATATGCCAAAGACCAACCTCGTTGATGAAGACAAATGATGTAATCAAGATCAATGCAAAAAGAATTAATTAAAATACCGTCTGGAGATATAAAATTTAATGCGAAAAACATGGCCACACAAATTCTATATAGTGTAAAGTTTACTAGAATATTTTTAGTATATTTAGAAAATCACTTACGAAGTTAATTATTCAAAAGCTTCATGAATAATTGCTCAATAAATAAGAGTTTTTAAGAAAATATAAATTTTTAGTTAATTTTACAATGTTAAGTATAAAAAATTAAGCCTGTAAATAAAATACGCATTTTAAAGTAGTGAAAATATTGCCAAATATTTTTTGTTGTTGTTGTGGTAGTAACTACGGAACTATTAATTTTATGGTTTGGAAAATACAGCTCCATTATTAGATTGGTGTTAAATAAAAATATCGATTTAGATAATATTTGTTTAGCTTAAAATATGCCAATTAACGTAATTAATTGTTTAACTACCAAACGTATGCCAATTGAGTACTGTAATAATAGGTGTGGATACTCATTTTTCGAACAACATTTTCTTCAGCGATGAGGGTCATTTCTCACTAGGTGGACACGTTAATAAGTAAAATTGCCATTTATAAGGCTCTAAAAACCCCAGTTATAAGTGTGCAAAAGTTTTTGTATCCACTAAAACTGACTGTCTGTCAGGTGTGCATTTTTTTGGTGTGAAGGTGTCATTGGTTAGTATTTCTTTGACAATGAAGAAGGAGAGACCGGTACTGTCAATTCTGAGCGCTATGATTATATGATAACTAACTTTATTTGGGCTGAACTTATAGATTATAATTTATATCATATGTAGTTTTAACATAACTAGACAAATTTTGGCTATATTGAAGGAAAAGTTGCCAGAACTCGTAATTTCGACATTTGGTGATGACGGTTGGCATCCAAGATCGTGCAATTTGATGTTGTTGGACTTTTTTTATTTTGTAAAAAAACTCATATTAAGGCAAATAATCTTCAAATTTTAGTGCATTTAAATACCAAAATCTGTTAATAAACATCCTAATTACAGCCCGAAAGGTACTAAATTTTATTAAAAAATTACTTCAAAAGTGTCAAATCCTGCAAGGTCCAAGCAATTTAATGATATAAAAATTTATTTCAAGTTTATTCTATTCAATGTTATTTTCCGAGGCGCAAATTGGATGACCCTTTATTTTTGAGAACCTTTTCCAAACGAACATCAAATTAGCTCTTATTTCGTGGATGTAAAAAAAAGATTTTTTCGAGCTCAATACCTGACCTCAAGCTTATTTGCCATATAATGAGACCACATTGAATTATTGGGGTTATTTTTATTAACGCGATATGGAATTACGACCGCTTTGGGGGGCCAAATTAAGAACGGTTACTCTTATCGATTTCAGATATAATTGAACCTTAACTATGGTTATGATGTCGATAATAATAGTATGGATCATTATGTGGCATTGGTGGTGATAGTATTGACAATACTCATAAAAATGCTGTAATAAAAGTTTCGATTATTTTGCCTCATCAATCAAAAATTAACTAATGCCGTCAATATTATTTGGACTTGAAAAATTCCTAGTTACAAATACTAGAAATTTAATATAATTAAAATTTTTTTTATTATTTTATTCTAAAGAAACTTTTTTATTTCTTATAAATTTGAAAAAAAATTAATTGACAGGAAATATTAATTATTAGCAAATGGATGAGAATAAAATTATTCCATGAAGGATTGTGGTTATTTTAAACTAATATATAAAATTTTTAATTGGATTTTATAAATCCAAAATTTATAAAATTATATAAAAAAAAAGTTTAACATTTTAACCTTTGTCCAAAGAAAAGAGTCTGTAAAAAAATTGAAGCTAAATCAATGTCCAAAATCCATGAGGTTTTCTCCAAACCACAACGAAAAAGGCTATAGTCTCTTAACCAGTTTTTGGTTTTTAATTTTCGAATATTTTCTTACCTGAAAAAAATTGTATTTTAGCAAATATACAAAAGTCTTATGATACGTTTAAGAAAATAGTCTGAAAATCGTGGTACAAAAAACCAATCTTAAGCATACTCTGTGAATGTGTGTTTGTTTTTTTTTTTAAATAAAAATATACTGGTTTTTAATAATATTTTATATTCAGAATTTTATATTTTATATATATCAGAAGAAAAAAAAACATTAAATATTGTTCATTTCTTTAGTTGCCATTAATTTTATTTAGCAAAATCTTTTTAAAAAGAAAGAAAAAAGAAGCTATCGTCAAAACTGATTATGTTTTTGGGAAGACAACTAAAGAAAGGATAAAGCAAAATGTTTCCAGTTAAAATTTTTCCAATGAAATTATTTTTTGAAGAAAAAAAAAACTCATTTTGGCATTTCGAAACTGCAAGCCGTATCAGAAAATTTTCAGATTTTTTTTAAATTTAGCAATAAGTGAACAGCAGAAAAGATACGATCATGGACTGGAAGACCATCCGTTTCAAAGTGGTCTCTAAAAGACTATAAAACCTTATGAAGGCTCGAAAACCTTGAGCTTTGAAATTGGTTTTGACCTTTTTTTATTCTCAATAAACAGTCGCCAGACTATAGAATGCCGTGCACAAAGTTTAGAGACGGCGAAAAGTCGTAGTTTGTCAGTGGCTATTAAAAATAAATGTTTCAAGGAATCTTTTTCAGATTGTGTTTCTTTTTCCACATTAAAACTTATTCATAAAAAATGTTAAATTCTTTTCGTTCTTTTAAAGTCAACTTGTAATTATTTTTATTTTGTTCGGTTTTCAGTCTAGAATATTATTTTTATTTTTGTATAGAATTTGTTTTGTTACGTTCTTTAACTCTTTACAAATCAGCAAGTCTTGTTCGAGGATTTTTCGAGAAAAAATATTCTAGAAGGTTATAAATTTCAGGTTCTTCATTTGCATATTAATAACATTTGAATAAGATTCTTTGGAAAACTATAAAGAACTTTTTAATAGCTTATCTGATGTTGTATAGTCTAAAAAGAAATGAAATTGGAAGAATTTTTCGCTTATGACAACAACAATTCAGTTCTACCAAGAAATTTCCAAAAATATTTTCATTCTTTTTTAAATTGATTACAAACAAAATAATATATTTTTACTATAATTACAAATTTAGTAGAAAAATTCAAAAGTTATTCTATATTATTTGCTTATTGAAATATTTTTCCTTTACTTCTTCTACAAAACAATTTTTTCCATTTAAATATTCAAATATTCTATAATTTGTTGAATAAGTTCAGTCAACTCAATTCGATGGTATTTATTCATATGACAGTCAAAGCAATGTATTTTATGACAAAAATTTAATGAGTTGAGGGCCACTTGAAAGCGTCTATAATAATATGCAACCGGATATGGGTAATATTATCCATTCTTTGGATGTCAGTGAATTCTTTTTGAAAAATGTTCAACGCCAACACGGTAATATTAGTAAACCTGATAAAATCTCTTGAAGACTCATTTTGGGCATATTTTTATAAATGGTGTAAGAGTTTGTGCATGACGTGGAACTAAAATATATTCAAACATTCTGACCATCATCAATCCACCCACATAAGTCACTTTGAGAATTGCGAAAATAAAGCCACGAACGTTAAAAGTTTTGTTTTTTTTCTCTTCAAATATGACATCATCAGAATTTCTGGATTTCGATTCTAAAAATGGTCTTCATTGTAAATCATTCTGTTAATTTTTGCTCGATTTTTCTACCATAAATATTAAAATTTGATGTTGTTTTTTTTTTAAATTTTTTTATAAATTATCTCTTTATGGTGTACATGGCTAATACTTAAGAAACGGTTTATTTCTATTTTGATAGGATGACGGTGGTATTGAATTCTTCAATACGATCGTACTTCAGCCACATTTGAAATTGGTAACTGATCTAGGACGTGGTTATCATGTCCGTTGTCGGTATCGTAGCCGTGAAGCAGCAACACCGACACATCTGCATCATCATTTACCAATTTCAACAAATTGGGCTGAAAGTCCACAACCCTATCGCAGTGATGAACAGAATCCTGCCGAAGTGAGCGACCGTCGTGATCACGGCCGATCTTTGGACACAGGATCTTCGAATGTAATTTCAGCATCGAATGAGTCTACCGATGAGGTTAGTGATGTTCCTATGCCAGATTGCCATATGAAAATTTACAATGGCGAGAAAATTGCCGAAAATGTAAAGATCGGTGATCCTTTGACAATAATTGTCAATATTGATGCACAAGAACTGTATGGACTACATGTAACCGATTGTTTAGTACGGGATGGACTCGGATGGGGCGAACAACGTCTTGTCAATGATGAGGGGTAAGAAATTATCGACATGTTAATTAATTCGATATTTATAAATTTTATATATAAACAATTTATGCAGATGCCCACTGGACAATGAGATAATGGGTCCATTCGAGTATTCGGAAGATAGAGCAGCAGCACGTGTAACATTCCCAGCACATAAATTCCCATACACAGCATCTGTGTATTATCAATGCAATGTAAGATTATGCGCCCTACAAGATCCTGACTGCAAAAAGGTAAATGATTTTGTTATTTTGAACGTTGAAATGAAAGAATACTGTTCGAGAAAACAAAATTTGAAAAAAAAACTCTAAAAATTTCGTGCATTTTTAGGAACCAACATGTAATGGCATAGTAAAACGACCTAAACGACAAGCAGACAATAAAGAAGATGAAGGCCTACCAGCCACGATCGAAGTATATTCTGGTCTGTATGTTAACGAAAATGCTGAAGTTGTTGATGGTGACGATGACTCTGTTTCGAAGGAGAAGGTAACTTTCATCTCGTTATTATTACTAAGAAATTTTATCACCGAAAATAAACAATGAACAAAACATATTTTTATTAATTTCAGACGTCAGAAGACGCCCTTTGCGTATCACAACGCAGTTTTGCCATAGCCATCGCAGTAGCTGGTCTTATTTTAATGGTGGCCGTTGTAGCTGCTGTTTTATGTATAATGGCACGAAGACGTGGCAAGACTATATCGAATTCGGGCAGTTCCATTTATAGTGGACCCTATACGAATACAGCCTTCTCACATACCAGTTAGAAATAGAAATTTCACAAAATTAATAAATATTTTACAATATTTTACTAAAGTCAATAAGATAAGAAATATGAACAGTAATTTTCATATTATTTGAAATTTTTATTTAAAAAAAAAACAAAATGGTTCTTTCAAAATAATTGAAAATTTTTTTAAAAAAAAACTTTAATACGAAAGAATTCCCATTTGTACAAATTTAAAACTTGAAAGATCTTCATTATGAAACAAAAATTAAAATTTGGAAGATTTTTTGATTTTTAAATTTGATAATATTATATTTTTTGTTTAAAAATTTTTCTTTAATATTTTTTTATAAAAATGGATTTTAAAATTAAAATTTTCAGTATTCTAAAATTAAGCTGTATAATCCAACAGCATATTGAGAAAATTTCGAGAAAACAAAAATTAAATCAAAAAGAGCCAAATTAACTTAAATAAAAATATAAGATTGTGAAATATCTAAAAATATCAACAAATCAGCATATTAATGAGACCATTTTTATACGAAATAAATTTCAAATTAATTTTACATAATTACATGTACTTAGTTAGTTTAGTAATAAAAAATTATTTGTAAATTATAACAGAAGATAAAGCATAACTAAGAAAAATAATTAAACTATTAATATAATCATACTAAAGATAATACTAGGCAATAAGTACATTGCCTACTAATATCGCAGAGATTTGGTCAAATTTGATTTTTCAAAAACAAACTATCGAAAATATTCAATTTTAAATATTAATGAAAAAATTCTAATTTGATTTTTTGAATCGATTATTTTTATCATATTTTAAATAATATAAATTATGATAGTATTTGAAGTCAACTTTTTTAATTTCTGTATAAAAACGTTTTTTTTTTTTGAAAAATTATGCTGTAGAAAAATCAAATTTTGACAAAAATCTCTGATTATAAGTATTTCTAATAATTAAGAATATAAATGGATTTCCTTAGTTGACCATTCTTAAAGAGGAGGTCTTCTATTTATTATTATTTTTTGGCAAACATTTTCAGGCCACAAATAAATAGGGAATCAATAAGGCCTCTTTCAAACTAAACATTGGTGGTGGGTTCTTCTTTACACTATTTACAATAGGAACTGCTACTTAAGTTCCAATTCATTGCAGTCAAGATAGTCTCTTAAACAAAAAGTTTAAAAAAAATTCAAATACAAATAAAATTACCTCTACAATAAATATTAATATTTTTTTATTTAATATCAAATATAAACAACATATATTATAAAGAAATATAAAAAAACAGTGTAATCCAATTAAAAGAGAAAAATAAATTCAAAAATAATTAATGTTTTTTTAAAATAAAACGAATAAATCTTGTCATATTATTGCTATCTTATAAAATTTAAGTCATTATCTTTTAATATTATAATATAAAATATTATCAATTATAAAAGAAACAAAATAAAATATTCAAAATATAATTCAAAGCATAATAAAAATTTAAAAAAAATTATTTGCTGAAAAAAAAACGATTGAAAATGCAATTAAAAAAAAGTTCTCGTACAGAAAAAGTTGAGCATAATTGTTATAAACTTTTTTGAAAAATTTGCATTGCTTCACAGAATCATTTTTGATAGGTACGATTAAAAAATTTATTTCTATTTTCAAATACATTTTGCACTATCTAGAAAGGAAATGCACATTTTTGTTGATTATCCAAAAAACGAATTTATATTAAAGTCTATCAAACTGCCACAATTATAGTTTGTTATAAAATGATTCTCTGGAGCTTTGCAATATGTATTAATATGCTCTTATTTTTTGTTTTGTTTTAGTTTTTTTTTTTTATTAAAAAATACTGTAATAATACGCATTAAGTAATTTTTAATAAGAGAAAATAGAAAGAATTCGATAAAAATTTAAAAACAAAATTGTAATTTGAAAATCAAAAATAAAAAAACGGTGCTTTAATAATTTGAAAAAATCAATAAAATTGTTTTTATTTTTCATTTAAAAGGAATCAATCAATCCAAATTAAAAATATAAATTGGAATTTATTGGTTCCCAAAAAATTGGTAAAACCATTTCTTGATTTCACGCATTTCCAATATTTAGAATAATAATAATTAATATTTTCACAAAAATGTTTTCCTTTTATAAAAAAAAAAAGAAAATTAACTGCCACCATTTTGTTGTAAATTCTAATTTTTCATTTTGAAAAACTATAAAACTGAACAAAATGGCAGTATCTGTCATATGAAACTGGAATGCTATTCCATTGTAATTTCCATTCGATAATAGGTGGCGCTGCAGTTGTATAGTAGCAGCACATTCCATACTACTCTATTTACTTATCTTTCCAACACGTGTGACGTTTGTTCGACTGTCCGGTTTGACGTTTCTTTTCATTTTGCCGTGAATACCACATGGTGTTGCGGTGCAATTAGTTCTGATTTTTTCTAATATTTTAGATCGAACGGCAAAAGAAATTTATACAAAATGAGTTTGTATAACTTTAAAAAAATTATGGTGGTTCCGCCAGCAAAGGTAAATACAAAAACTAATTGTTTATACTCTGAACAAGTGCCATCAAAATATTATATGCTACATAACCTCAATGGAAACTAGTCCAACATATTTCAACGTACGAATTTATTTATTTCTAGGACTTTATCGATATTATGCTATCGAAAACACAACGCAAAACACCAACAGTAGTTCATAAAGGATATAAAATTTCTCGGATTCGTGCGTTTTATACGCGAAAAGTGAAATATACACAACAGAGTTTTCACGACAGGCTCACACAGATCATACAAGATTTCCCAAAACTAGATGATGTACATCCATTCTATGCGGATTTAATGAATGTTCTGTATGATAAAGACCACTACAAATTAGCTTTGGGTCAATTAAACACAGCCAGACATTTGATAGATAAGTAAGATTGTAGCCCACCAACAGTTGAGTCAGTTTCCCAAAATAATTTTTTTTTTTCAGTGTTGCGAAAGACTATGTCCGTCTGCTGAAATATGGTGATTCGTTATACCGTTGCAAACAACTAAAAAAAGCTGCTTTAGGTCGTATGGCTACTATCATGAAACGACAAGCATCCAATCTGACTTACCTAGAACAGGTGCGTCAACACTTGTCGCGTTTACCGTCAATTGATCCCTACACTAGGACGATTATCATTTGCGGTTTCCCAAATGTCGGAAAGTCTAGTTTTATCAATAAAGTTACGCGTGCGGACGTCGAGGTTCAACCGTACGCATTTACAACTAAAAGTTTATACGTTGGCCACACAGATTACAAATATTTACGATGGCAGGTAATTGACACACCTGGTATTCTTGATCATCCACTCGAGGAGCGTAACGTTATTGAAATGCAGGCCATCACAGCATTAGCACATTTAAGAGCGTGTGTTCTGTATTTTATGGACATTTCTGAGCAGTGTGGACAAACGATCGAAGACCAAGTAAAGCTATTTGAAAGCATAAAACCTCTATTCGCCAACAAACCACTCATTATAGCTGTAAATAAAATTGATATTCTCGGCTTGGATGATTTAACTCCAGAACGGCGGGCTGTTTTTGAGAAGCTTCAAGAGGATAAAGAGATCCCAGTGATGATGATGTCGACTGTCACAGAGGAAGGTGTTATGGCTGCGAAAATCGAAGCGTGTGAGCGGCTACTCAGTTTCCGAATCGAACACAAAATGCGTACTAAGAAAGTCGATGGTATACTGAATCGTCTACATGTAGCCATGCCTGAAGAACGCGACAACAAAGAGCGACCGCCATGCATACCGGAGTCCGTTTTGTTAAAGAAACAGAAAGTGGCTGACCGAGAGGAACGCAAACGCAAACTGGAGAAAGATATTATGGAAGAAATGGGCGACGATTACATTTTGGATCTTAAGAAACATTATATAACTATCCCGGAGGAGGAGCGATATGATGTGATTCCAGAATTCTGGGACGGACACAACATTGCCGATTATATCGATCCAGATATTTTCGAAAAACTCGAAGAACTGGAGCGTGAAGAAGGTTTGCGTGAAGAATCCGGATTCTACGAACCGCCTAAACTTACATTCGATGAAGCACTCAATGAGATCCGCGAAATGGCTGCAAATATCCGCGAACGGCGATTCCAACTTCGTGATGCCAGGCGGCTCGCCAACAACAGAAATCGCTCTGCGATACCGCGTCATAAGCAGCCACATGTGCGTGATCGAAGCGTTTCGAAACTCAAAAAGACCATGGAGAACCTCGGGGTGGATATGTCTGCCACAAAAGGTGCCAATTTCAAAAAGAGCGTTTTCGATATGCGACGCGGTATTATATCAATTGGTCAACGTATCACACAAAATATTAAACTTGACAAGGAAACTGCGGCTGTTGTACGTGCAACTGGTGCGCCATTAAAACGGGCTCTTTCACGTGATCAACAAGGTGTCAAGACTGTCGCTATGAAGAAGAAGGCACAATTTATGGCTAAAAGGGATCTTGCCAAGAGGGTGAAGAAGCATTGCATGAAAGGAGAAGCGGATCGATTTATTGGCAACAAAATGCCAAAACATTTATTCTCCGGCAAGCGTGGATCTGGCAAAACCGACCGACGATAAAATGTTTCTGGTAGAAATTATTTTAATAAGTTTTTACTGCTTGAAAATTAATTTTATTTGATATTGTCCTATAATAAAGACCACAACAAAAAAAAAAGAAAATATATAAAAAGTTATTGAAAAAATTATCTTGTGTTTTTCTGCAATAAGGCTTAATATATGAATCGAAATTGTCTTCCAATTTAAATGGAAAAAATGTAAATAGGAATAAATTCTTTTAGAATTTCAGCGGAATTAGAATGTAGTGCGATCGTAAAACTTTTAAAAAGCCGGTTTCGCTACAATTGATAAAAATGCATTTCATTTCAATTAAATAGAATGCATTTGCTGAAAAATAACTGGTTTTAAAATAAACAATTGCAGTTGCGCAAACAAAAAATTAACCTACATAATTCAGGTGTGCTCGTAAATTTCTGTTTGTTTTCTAAAAAGGAAAATTTCGAACAAATTTCTTTTGCAAGAAAAATTTAGTAAAAAAGACCTAAAAGTTTCTAAAGAATTCTGTCTATTATATAATCAACGATGATATTAAGTTTTGGAAATTGAACGATGTCAACTTTTATTTACAATATTAAATCAGGTGGAGATCGTTTGAGACATTTAAGTGTAGACTTAGCCAAATTTCAAAGTTAGAATTAGGCCGGCAGAGACGTACAATTCTTTTAAAATCTACCAAGATCTTTAAGTAGTAATTACGCAATATTTCGAGATCGAAATATTTGTTGATATCGAATGTTTCAAATTTAAATTAACCTAAAACGCGCAAGACTATTATTCTTTGAATGTAAAATTATGTAGGCAATGACCTTGAATAAAAGAAGGCTTAAAAATGACCTATAGTAAATCGATTTTTTTAAAACAATTTTTAGTAAGAGCATTTAGTCATAATATATAAAGAGGTCCAACGTATAACAAAATTTTTATATATAACGTTACCCACGTGAGCATTGACTTCCCGATTTGATATTATTGTAACGTATGCATCAGCCAGCTTCAAGATTTTGTGAAAACATACTTTGACCATTTCTCTTCACCGACTTGCATTTGTGCGTCTCCTACTCTACTATTTTGTTATATTTTTCTAGATGATTTTTCTAATCATCCAGAAAAAATGTCGCCGTTTCATAATTAGGGTAATAGGCTGTTGTCATGCATTTCGTACTCGTCTGTAAACGAATTGCCACTTTTATTTTGCCTTTAAAATTTTTCAAATCAAAGCAACCACGGCAGAAATGTAACATGACATTTTAAATTAATTGAAAGTTTAGTTAATGACTATCAAAATAGAACGTGTTCTATTATTAAAAAATAAGCAATAAAAAGTTAGTAAACAATTCCCCATAAAAGAGTTAATGAGTTAGTGATAAAATATAAAATAGTAAAACTCCAAATACGCGCAACAAGTCTAATTACATACACATATACACATGTAGTATGTAAATTGATCGTAAAAAATCAACACTATTCGAAGTTCATTTGATGGAGCCAAAATCAACACAAGAATATGGATCAGAATATCGCGATGGATTTGTTATATCGCGATAGATTTGTAATTAATGTTTTTACTTCTTTCAACGGAAAATAAGGAATTGAGATCAATTTTTACATTTCTAATCCAGAATTTCTGTTGCTTTTATAAATTGAGGGAAATTGCTCCAATTATTCAAAGTGTTTTATGTAGTGTATTTCTTGATAACAAAAAAGTGGACAAATTGCTTGAATTTTGGGTATATGTTGATATGTACGTATATTTATTATGTATATATGAAAGATTACGCACAAGCGATAACTCACCAACGGTCACTCACCAACAGTCACTCACCAACAGGCACTCAGACACGGTCACTCACCAACAGTCACTCGAACGGTCACTCACCAATGAATACATCCGAATTTTTATAATTTGGACGTTAATATTTTTATGGGCAATAAAAAAAAATTTTGTTCTATGTTTGAACTCTATAAACTATATTATTACTCAATTGAAGGAATAGATATTCACAGGTGAATACGAATTTGTTTCAAATACTATTTCATAAACATATGCAGATAAATAAAAATGTTTGCTTTACAAGTTAAAAATATAAAACTCTTATTTCAGCATAGTCCGAATTTATTTTCTCGAAAAGTATAAAATAAAATAAGAATTAATGATCATATAAATCCGGGAAAAACTAATTAAAGCACTTCTTTTTTTGAAGGGAAGGGGGGGGGGGTGGTGGTGTAAACGATCGCATCAAAAGTTTTTCTTTTCAATACAAATTTTGTTGGGACTTTATTTAATTTTTTTTTTTTATAAAAATCACGACCATCTTGACCATGAAACCATTTACAACAATGTTTTTTCTCTTTATTTATTTAGTTTTATCAACAAAGAATATTTATCGTTGTGACAATAAAATCGAATAAATCAAATAAAATTCATAATCGTATTGTTTGAATGGAAAAAGTATTGCGAAAGAATTACGCCACCTTCACGTACTCCAATAAATTGAATTGATCAATTTAGAGAAACAATGGATATATTGGGGCACAAGTACTCACTCGGAGTTGTTCTTCGCTGACAAAAGCTGGTGTATCAGTACTTAATAGAGAAGCACTCTTGAAAGCTTCTTTTTGTTATATTTCGTAAAAAAAAATTTTAGTTTTATGTACTTAACGGCTAGAACATCTAATATCTTTTTTAAGTAGAAGATAATTCATTTTCTAATTGGAGAAGTACACCTCTATTAATTGGCAGTTGTCAAATATAACATTTGCTTGGATTAATGTTTGCCATTTTAGATTATGAATGTGTTAAAATGGTAAAAAATGTCTAGTAAAGCGGTGATTCTACTTTAACCACGTTTTGTGTTTTGAGAAGCAAAATCTCCTCCAGCGACTAGACTCATTTAAAAATATCGAGCTTTGAAAATACACAAGCGACTGTTGAGAAGCTATTGTACAATTGAAAAGTCATTTTGGTTTGAAGGTGACCGTTTTTCTTTGAAAATAAAGGAGAGATAATTCTGAGTGAGCGGTATGACCGTATAATAGATCATATGTGATTTTAAGAATACCACACAACAAGTAATAGAATATGAAAAGTTTTTGACTTTGTTGCAGAAAAAGTTCCTAGGACACGTAATTTCCAACTTTGGTGATGTGAATAGGTCTCCAAGATGGTGCGATTTAACGCAATTGAACTTATATGCAGAAAATACTCAAATTTTGAAATATTTAAAAACAAATATCCGTCAAGTAATGGCCGAAATTGCTGCCCGAAATATGAGAATAAATCATCAAAAATTACCTCAAAACGATCGAGTCCTGCAAAATGTCTTGTGGTGGTCATTTTTATTTGTGGTAGACTATAAATGTTTATTGTACGCATAATGGCAGAACTGAGAAAATATAATAAAATAAAAATTTTATTAAAATCTGAATTTAGAGTTTTTCTTGATTTAATTTTACTTTTCAAAATGTAAATTGGATAACCATTTATTTATAGTCTGGCCCTTATAGTAAACTGGCAGTTAAAGTTGAAGGAACTCTGAACTTCTATTATTATAAATAAAAAATATTATTTTGATTTAATTTGAGAATACTATTGTCAACATATAATAAATTACTAATGTTTATTTGAGATGGAAATAATTGTCACCTAATAAATAATCTAAATAATCAAAAGTTATTTGTTGTTCTCTTCGCTAATAATTAGATTTTTTATTCAACTTCAGGGTGAATCATAATTTTATAAAATTTTCTTATCATATTTATAGTTTTCCTTTTATTTTTGTTGTAAATAATGTTTATTTATATTATATTATGGAGTAAATAGAAGTTAATATTATGAGACTAATACTAAGAAGTACATCATTTATGAGCTTTTTAAAAACTATTTTTAAAAGGCTTCACTTAAGAAATTACTAACAAAAGCAAATTACTTAGTATCGTGAACCAAAGTATTTAGTATTAGATTAAAGCAAATGTGCCATTATGTGATATATATAATCTTCTGAAATCAATGACTATTTCCTTTTTATTCAAAGTATAATTTTTAAATTCTTAATGACAAATAATAATCTGATTAAATGCTATTACATTCTTTCAATAAATCACGAGTTTGTTTTGGATTTGCAAAATCGACGGATGTATTCAATGAGTGTGATTGAAGATTAGGATTTCTATGACAAGATTAGAAAGTATGAGGTTTTGTTTTTGTTGAGTAGATACTATACCATATACAATATTTTAATGATAATGATAAGAACGAAAAGAATATTTAAAAAAATATATTGCGATGTAGTACAAATTGTTAACGTATATAAAGTTTAATAGAGTAAAATGTTGACCTCTTTGTTAATTTGTTGTTGTTGAAAAAATTACAATTTTTTCCATTCAAAGATTGGTTTATCTTTTAAAGTTTTATCTTTGCTAAAATATTGACAAATTAATTTGGTAGAAATGTATATAAACATAACGGTATTATTAAATAAAAGTGTCACTATTATTATTGCAGGAAAAATAAGTGCTTGGTCGACAGATTAAAAAAAAAAGAAGAAGACTGAAAATCATGATCTCAAGCTTAGAATTTGGTGAATTAGGATTTAACGCCATTACTTTAACAAAAACAGATGCTAGTCCAATTAATACAATATGATAAAGACGACCGTAACGTACGAGTAGCATCAAATAAGCGTAATAGATGAGGTGTGATGGGACTGATTTTTTTTTGCATTAATTTAATTCTATTTTTAAAAATCAATGTTATCCGATTCAATAAGAGTTCAGTTGGGCGGAGGCGTTGTTTATATTCTTCATAGTAGTGCTGAAAGGTCCTTTGGATGCTATTGACTAAAACCAGATAACGCCTTTTCAAGTGTTTTTTTTATCTTAAGGAATAAAAAGAAGGAACACAGACTGATATCATGTAAATAGAGAGGGATGGGGAACCACATGAATCCCTTTTCCGGATAAAAACTCGTTTTTTATATACGTTGAGAAGAATCCTCACAGGGATTCTTCTCAACGTATAGCATTCAAGTGCTTGAAATATTCGACCTAACATGGAAAACCCTATTTTTGGTCTTTCCAAGGACTACTCATCAAACTGAGTCAAAAGATGGTCTGACCTCACAACTCTCTTCACTCGTTCCACATTTTCATCAGTTTTCGAAGTGGGGGGCCTTAATTCGCGTGGTTCATATTCCATTACTTCTCAACTCTCTTAAAATTCTTTATATCACCGACATAGCTTGTGCTGTTGATAATGAATATTTCCCATGACAGGGAGCATTGGCAGGGTGGAGCATCCAAGTCTTGGAATTCTCCAATCTAATCCGAGGAACACTTCTTTTGCGGCTTTCAAGGACTACCGATCAGCTCCAATATTAGTCGACGGTCTAACCTTAGAAAAGCCATCGCTCGTTTTATATTTTCATCAGTTTTCAATGCTGAAGACCTCACTGAGAAAGGTTCGTCTTCCACTGTTTCTCGGACCTATAAAATGCATTCTTCCACCGAAAATAAGCAACAAAAATGCTTTCTTGCACTCTTTTTTTTTTTTTTATTTGACAGGTTTTTATTTCTATATTACACATAGACATGAGAACACAGTCACTCCTATGGAGCATATAGCGGCACTAGAGACTCTGTGAACTCTCTCCATCTGCTTCTGTCTTGAGCCAGCCTTTTTACTTCCGACCATGATTTGCCAGTTTGTTGGTGTTCGCGCTCGACTGATCTTCTCCAAGTGGTCCTTGGACGTCCTCTGCTGCGATTGCCCTGTGGGTTCCAATCTAGTGCCATCCTTGCTATGTCCGTAGGTGGTTTTCGCAAGGTGTGGCCAATCCAACTCCATTTCCTGCGTTTGATGTTATCTAGCAGGGGTATTTGCTTCGTGAGAAGAAGCAGCTCATCGTTCGTTATCCAGTTCGGCCAGAAGATCTTGCTTATACGCCTCAAGCATCTGTTCACAAATGCCTGAGGCTTATGAGTCGTGCTGTCTGTTACTTTCCATGTTTCGCAGCCGTACAGCAGGACTGGCTTGACGTTTGAGTTGAATATTCGAAGTTTGAGTGCTATGGAGAGATGATTGGAACGCCACACGTTCCCAAGTGAGGTGTACGCTTGTCGCGCCTTGTTGATGCGTGTTTGGATGTCTATTTCAGTTCCACCATCCTTGCTGAGCATGCTGCCAAGGTAACAGAACTTTTCGACATCTTCAACTTGGGTACCGTGTAGCATCAAGGGTCTCTCGCAGGTGGCGCCGACACGCATCAATTTGGTCTTCTTGATGTTGATTCTCATCCCAACTTTTTCGGCGTTGGAGGCCAGAGCATTCAGTTTCTCCTGAATGCCGTTGAAGGTGTGGGACATGAGGCATATGTCGTCGGCGTAGTCCAGGTCGTGGAGCTTCTCACACAGTGTCCACTGGATACCGTTGCTGGCTGTGCTGTTAGTGCGTTGAAGAACTTGGTCTAGGGCGATTATGAAGAGGATAGGCGAGATTATGCAACCCTGCCTGACTCCTCTCGAGATGTTGAATGTATCGCTGTTTCGTCCCCTGAAACGCACTCCATACGGGGCCTCGCGGTATAGTTCTCGGATGAGATCGATGATGGCCTGCGGGATGCCCAGTTCATCCAGAGCACTCCAGATGGCGTCGCGGGAAATCATGTCAAAGGCTCTTCCGAAGTCTTGCACTCTTGATAAGGAATATTTGCCATAGGCCCGTTGTAACTACTTTTCAGTAACGCTTGCGGATATATCATGCTTACAATAATATTTAAAAAAATACAACCTCTCTCATCCCGCCCTTGGATATTGTTGAAAGTCTAGGAGGGACTAATGTACTGCAAGTTTAGGAAGGACAAATGCACTGCAAGTCGAGGAGGAAACAATGTACAACCTATATAATAATGAAAATCTTATTAATTTTCTGCCAAATCTAGCAGGTTTAATTATATTTTATTGTCATGCTGTAGATTCCAAAAGTATACATCTCGCAAATATGTTTCTTGCATTTGTTTTAATCAGTAGATTATTTTTCTTAAAAATGGGAAGAATATATCGAACAATAAAAATTAGCTGAAAAAAAATGCTTATCAATTCAATAAAATAAAAAGTACTATTTGGAAAGAACCGAAATAATTTCCAGAATTTTTGACATAATTACAATCTAATTATTAAGCAATCTTCTATTCATAAATAAAATAAAAATAAAATCTATATTTCTAAGTAAACGAACAAATAGTTCAGAATCTATCAAGTATGAAAATGTGATCAATAATAATTTTCCCAAAATAAGAGATGAAAGGAACAAAAAATATTTCGCGTCAACAATAAAAAAAATTTAGTCGTAATTTCTCAAAAATATTGATTATCACTAATCATTAAAAAATATTTTTTTCTGTTGGGTTTTTGCATATTACTTGTTCGAGATCAACAAACAAGTACTATTTTAGAATGAAGACAATCTGATGGAAACTTCTTTGCCATGAAGATGAGATCAATGGCGGACGCCAAGAGTGTGCACACATAAAATTCCTCTTATAATAATTAATATTTTCTGATCTTGATTATATGTGGAATGCTCTTTAACATCTGGAATTGTTTTTGGAACTCATACAAACAATAATAACAAATATTATGTAATAGTTAAATGTGTTTTCAAGCAGGCTAGTTAAAGATAAATTCGATA
Source organism: Atherix ibis (assembly GCA_958298945.1). Lineage (NCBI taxonomy): Eukaryota > Metazoa > Arthropoda > Insecta > Diptera > Athericidae > Atherix > Atherix ibis. The sequence goes on from OY282607.1 coordinate 32,319,835, forward strand.
AGTTGCCATTGAACATAAAAGTGTCCATGCTTTTAGTGTCTGGCTGGCTTAATCTTTATTGTATGATTCGAAAAGTCAAGGCTATGATAAATTGTAATTTCTAAAAAAAAGGCGACCATGACATTCCCCATTATAATGGTAGCGCTGTGAGATGTCAAAAATATTTTAAGAACCGTTAATAGATTGTTAAGATGGGAAATCACTCCAGCACTATGGATTCTGAGAGTGATTAAATTGTACCAAGAAAATCAAAATATTTATTTTTATAGTCAATTTTAAGAATGAAGATAATCCGGAATATCTCTAAAAAAAATAATTTCCAAAAAAAATTTGGTAATTTTTGTTTGTTTCCAAATAAACTCATTTTGAAAAAATTTAATCGTAGTACGCATTATCAAAAAAATGACGTAAATAGATTTTTGTATAATTTCTAAAAATTTCTATAATATTTTTTGTTTTCTTTTTAAAAATTATACATTTAAGTAGTATTGATAAAAAAAATACGAACACATAGAATATGGTAATTATTTTTTATGGTAATGCTGGTTGTGCAAAAATTGCACATATTTCTGCCTATACCATATTCCGTGGTTATTTTGTCGGTGAAATGATAGTTTTTGGGGGCATATTTTGAGTGTACATAAGAAGAGAAATTTCTTTTATTCATCTATTCTGGAGGAATCTATTTTTTGGCAAACGTCAAGTATTGACCTCAAAACACTTTATTCTAATAGTATAGTACGTAAAATCATGTAGAAGACTATATGTTTATGTATGTTAAACTATGTTATAATAGAATAGAATGGTGAGAACCTGAATAGATTTGTATAACTCGACATATTAATGCAATATCGACCTTTGAGTATACTTTGCACAATTAAACGGGATCCCACAACAAAACAGAACTATGTACTGGTAGTGTTACTGATAAAATTTATAGTGTGAATGCCTACATAGAACGAAAGTCCATAGAAAAATTACTGATAGTGCTGGTATCACTTTAACAACATATCGAATTTGCTTTAAAATCAGCTTTCCCTAATCGACGATCAGTTTTATGTGAGTGTGTTTGTTTCTACTTCAAAATTCGGCCTTAAAAGAGTTCCATCGCAACGTAATTTCATTCAGTGTTTAATTAATTTGGAACAAGTGAACAACATACTTTTTATAGTATTCTCCCCATCAGTAAAATTAAATTGCAAATAATAATAATAATAATATTATTCTATTAAAAATATAATTAAAAAATAATTAAGTGAATAATTTATTATAAAATATAAAACAAGTTTAAAAATGTCTCGAATTCAAGGAATTTTTACTGTTGCAATTTTGTTTGCAACAATTTGTTGTGTTTTATCTGGAATCAATGATAATGAAATACGAGAACGTAAGTTTTGAGTGAATTTAAAGAAAATTGTGCTAAAATAAAGTTTTTCTAGAAATTTACAAGAATTTACTAGATTTTAAAATAAGGGACTTTTTTTCTATATTTTGTAATAACTTTTAAAAAAAATAAGAAAAGTTTTATCAAAAGAAAATTTCATTAAGAAAAGTTTTTGTTTATTTCAAAAATATTTCTTTTAATACAAAAAATGCCAAAATTAGTTAAATAATTGAAATTTCTTAAAACTAATATAATCTTTGTATTTGAATAATTATTTGCAATGTAAAAAATAGTCGATGTTAATTAGTTTTTTTTTAAAAAAAACTTAAAATAAGGGACTTTTTTTCTATATTTTGTAGTTATTTTTAAAAAAAATAAGAAAAGTTTTATTAAAAGAAAATTTTCCAAAAATATTCCTTTTAATTATTTTTTGCTTTTAATGCAAAAATTGTCAAATTTAATTAAGTAATGAAATATTTTTAAAACTAATATAAATTTTGTATTTGAATAATTATTTGCGATATAAAAAATAATCGATTTTTATTATTTTTTTTTTTCAAAAAAAAAAATTGAGTAAATTCATTTTAAAATTTATAAAAAAATCAATTTTTGAACAATACAAAATATTTAATAAAATTTTTATTTAAATTGTGCTGTTTCTGTTATTTCTCACAGGATATATGGGTGTTGACCTGTACCCATTAGAAAGAGATTGTGCTATGGTTGGAGGTATTTGCGTTCAAAAAGATGATTGCCTTACACTAACCAGAAAGAAGGGTCTTTGCCCATTGAACAGAGGCGCCGGTGTCGAGTGCTGTTATGAATGTAAGAATTAATTACTTTTAATTTAATTTAATTTAAGGAAAAAATTAATAAAAATTTGGTTTTCTTTTATTTCTAGTACCAAAGAAGGCAGCACCTTGTCAAGAACATTTGGGTGAATGTATGACTCGATGCCATAAAACATTACAGAGAGTATCGACCGATTGTCCTAGTAACGAAGTCTGTTGTGTATTAGTTTAATTTCTATAATTAAACAAATTATTCTTATTGTATTTTTACTTAAAACAAAAATTTAATTTAGTTCTAACTCTATTTATGTCTGTGAATAGATTTTAAGTTATTTTACTTTTTCTGCATTTTTTATTTGTACTTTTTTTTTTCGTTTACAAAATATACAAATCGAAAAGGATACTAAAAATTGGTTGTTTTTATTGTGCCATAACATTTGGAGAAATTTTCTATCAAGTTGTTTTCTAGTATTTTTTATTGTAAGTCGAAGGTGCTATAATAAATTATTGGTTGCAGAAATATTTAGAATACTATCGCCTAAAATTGTGGAATAACCTATTACTTTTTTCTGGAGATAACAATATATCATCTCAACCAAAAATTAATTAATGATTATGTTACATAAAATTATTTTAACTTTCTATGAAGAGTTCTTATTCAAACAACTCTGAATGCTGGATTATATAGTTTGTACAGAAAATTTTTGAATCGTTCTTGTTTGATGAATGCTTAATATTTACTATGTTATCCAATTTATGCTTTAGAAAGTAAAGTTAAATAGTTAATAGATGACATTTTAAATTAAGATATTTATAAAATATTTACTTAATTATATTGTATAAACTCATTTAAATTAGATATCAATTAAATAGTTGCTATAAGACTTCTTGCAGATGTCTTGATCCTTTTGAGATAATTTTTGAACTTGATTCTTTTGGGATAATACATTACTGGATAGATTTTGGTTTTTAAATGCTCCAAAGTTTAACAATATTCTTCGCAAATATGATATTTTGCCTACTTCTGTAAGAAAACTGCCAACTGTATTATATCGTTAAATCACGAAATTACGCGTTATGAAAACTTTTTGCGCAATAAAACTGTTATTAAAAACAAATATATATATCTGATTAAACTTTTTATGTTCAGGCCAAAAAACATTTGTTAACATACGATCATAGCGCTCAGAATTAACGGTGAGGGTCTCTACTTCTTCATATTCAAACAAATACGGGCCAATGGCAACTTCAGACCAAAATATTATACAAGTCACTTTGTATGAATATAAAAGCTTTTCCGTAGTTACTTTTAAGTTTTAACAGCTCAATATACAGCAATTTTGCTTAATTAACATAAGGGGAAAATGAGCCTCATCGCTGAAGGAAATTTTTTTCAAAATGTGGCTATGATCAAGACATTTTTTGAAAAATGTTATAATTCTGTCTAATTATTTTTATAATGGCAAACTTGAAACTAAATAAATTTTATTCTAAATAATATTTATTATTATTAACTGTGAAATAATATTATTATACTTTACAAACTATAAAATGGATAACCCGCCGTTAAAATGCAGATTTTTGTTTTCAATTGCCCAAGTTTTTTTAGTCTAAAAAATTTTGCAATTTATTTTAACAGATAAACTTTTAGTAATTTTTTGAAAACAAATAAATTCTATAAAATTAACTTTTGAGTATTTACCATTAAAAAAATCAATGTATTAATTTTTATATTATAAAAACAAAAATATAGCGTAAATTATTATTAATATTCGATTTGCAATTTAGTCAATGCAATTATTGTTTATTGGTGATAGATTAACATATTCCGTGATGGTGAAATAAAACCGATTCGGCTATCGATAAATTGGTCAAGGTAGGTTAGTCTAATCAAATACGAGTATAAATATTAGTAAATTTTTGTATATTCAGTTATTATAACTAATTATATGTATTTATTCATTTTATAGATTGATTACTCATATAATAGATGAACAGTGAAGAATTTTCAATTATTATTGAATTAAAATTGTTTTTTTTTGTGTTGGGCTCTTCACTGGACTTAATTGACAATTTTGCTTTAAATTCAAACAAAATTTATAGCAATATTAATAATAAATCGGACGGAAATAATTTTCTAATAATATATGTTTGCGTTGAATCAATAAAATAAACTCTTAAAAAAAACAACTCTACATATTCTTCTATATTCGAATGACTTTTATAAAAAAAACATTTTCCGTAAATTTCTGTGTGATGCATTCTTGTACAAATTTCTATTCTTAGTATATCTGCGAGAGAAAGGTGGAGAAATGATTCTTCTATACGTTAAAACAGCAGGAATAGGAGCTTAAATATCGAAAAATACAGAATGTGAGTGGGTGAAAAATGTTTCCAAACAAAATATATACATTAATAATATTGTATGTGGAAAATCTTTAGGATGATATGAAAACTGAAAATTTCATAATGTCTATTCAAATATCTGCTCTTGAAAAATACCTTGCAGCCTTTCGAGCCTTGCCATATATCCAATTTTGTTACTTGAGGGATAACGTATACAGAATCGACACGTACGCATACGTCTCCATTTTAGGGAGGTCACCACTGTAAAGAAATGGTGATTACCTCTTATAGTGAATTATTGTACTTCAACCTGCCACAACCCAGATCAGTCCAGCTCTTCAGCATATTCCAAATCGTTTCATATTCATACTAATAGAAATACAATTCCAGCACATCCTATTCGATTCCAGTTAAATATCGTCCTTAATGCTAAAGCTATCACTGTTACTGTTAAAGATTCTCCAATGTTTTTGCTTCTTCCAGTGATATCTCTGGATTTTGTTAGCAATACCTCTTCTGCCTTTTATTATCCAGTTCTCATCCTTAAATTTATCCAGAATAAATATTCACATCCCCATAAATGTGTGTATGTACTTTACCTCAAACCCACTTGTACTTGCATTAATATCCTTTGCACCACTGGCAAAAAAACTTTAGCTGAGATGGCTTGTGTATTCCGGAGACGAATGTATATGAAATTTCCTTAAGGTCATATGAGATATCCGGCGGCTACTTCATGTTATATTCCAGACAAATAATTTCTTTTTTCGCCTGTAAGGCAAACGCAAATTGCAAAATGGAAGAGTTGGCTCTGCCTCCCTTCGGGTTCTTTTCGATTTTTTTTTTATGTGGCGATGCTATGTGTTGTGCTTGATGGTCCCATACTTCAGATTTCATCCCTAGCCTGCTCCATTCAAAGTTCTTGTTTATCATCCACTGGCATTTATCCTGATCCAAAGTCTACTTTTACTTCCGTTTTCTGTTTGCTAAGCTTAAATCTTTTCTGCCTCTTTACCCATCCAAATATTTTTATCTTATATGCATACCCATATGAGAAAAAATTCCGTTGTATTCTTATTACAACTCTAACAGAAGTCGGTCGATTAAGGATGAGAATTGTACTGGAGCAAAAAAAAAGAAGGATTACTACAAGAATTCCCCAGATATCGTGGGAGTTCAAATTAGCAAAGGTCTTACCCATTTCAGTTGATTGTATTTAATTGAGATAGTATTTGGCATATGCAGAGTTTAAAGAAAATAAAATCATATATGTACGAGTATGGTATTTTCTTCAAGTTATAAATTTTCCTTAAATACGACTACTTGAGGCAAAAGCAATTAGCTGGAAAGATTGAAGAGAGTCGCAACTTCATATTTCTTTGAGATATCTCAGTAATATCAGCGTGAATGAAAGAAGACAGCTTAAATAAACTAATAAAATGTGGGAGTTTTTTCTTAAACAAATAACTTAACTTTGTAAACATTTAATTTGAAAAAGGAAGAAAGAAATTTTTTAATGGTTAATAATTAATTAATTATTTAAAAATCTGAACGTTATAGAATTTAAACACTTATAATGTTCTTGATTCTTTTATAATTTGTTTTTGTTGCAACAAATAATAATGAATATTGCCATAATTTCATATAGTGCATATCAAAAATAAATTTTCATTTTTTAAGGGAGAATTTAGAATGAGTTCACACCTGGCTGATCTCACCTTAGGCTTTCGTAATACCATCGGCTCATATCCTACTGCAGTTTTTGTAATGTTTTATTACGAAGTTTATCATTTTATCTACAGTTTATTATCTAAATTTTTTTTCATAGACATCCATTTGTTATTGTTGCCAGAATTATTATTTTTTCTGTATCATAAAATTGAACTGGAAAGAATTTACAAAAGGACTGAGTTTTTTTTGTGCACAGAAAAAGTGTAATATTTATATGAAGAGAGTCAAAATATTAAACAGAAAATATATACAAAAATATAATATTGCCGGTAAAAATAAAAAAAAATTGTCCAAAATTGAAATGAAACTAGTATGAAAATGTTACAGAAAACCTGAACCAAATACTGCAAGTGGAAAGAAAAATAAAAAGCGCTGGTTTATTCAAAAATGCATTTTAGCTGAAAGCGACCAACCAAACAGCCAACCAACCAACCATCCTACTACGGACTGATGATGATGGCGACGAACGATAGACCCGTTTCTCATTAATGTTGCAGTTAAAAATTTTTTAATAGTGTTTCGGATCCCTTGGGGTGTTAATTTATTTCACAAAATCATTTCCATAAAGTGCCTCAAGGATGGTTTGGGTGGTACCGTTGGCGACTGGAGGTGGTTTCATTTCGGGGCGTTATAATCGCGAACGTGGTTTCAGCAACAATGATTTTGATGATGATGATGTTAAAGTGACAGTAGCAGCAGTAACAAAAATATATGTGATACCCATCATCATCATTTTGATGGGTTATCACTCGTTTTGACTGAGTGATGGGTATCAGGGTGGTTGGTTTTATGAGATAGGCGATTGTAGCACGGATGGCACTGTTGCAGTTGCAATACCATTGCCAATAGTACATATTTGCAGTAGTTGAAATATGTTTTGATATAAAACGTTTTTTTATCCATTCAGTACTCAGTATCCAACAATCGCTGCCTCCAGTCTTCAGTTGCCAGTCACCAGAATCCTAGTATCAAGAGCCATCAACCAGTCTATCACAATTTTATTCACATTTCACAGATAAAAACAAGCAATGCTATTTACATATTTTGTTGTTTCCTTTTTAAATGCCAAAAAAAAAAAATTAAAAAAAATAAAGAAAGAAAAACAAAATATTTAGTATAAAAAATATATAAAATAGATAAAAAATTGCCAAAAAAATAAAAGGCGATGTAAAAACAAAATAATTGAGGGAAAAAATATTGGAAATATACTGAAAAAAGTAGAAATCGTGAAAAATTCGAATGAGAAGAAAAACTGCAATGGTAGGAGAAGTGAGAAAATATATTAAAGTATTTTTTACAATGGAAAATCTCGAATCCATCAAAATATTCATACAAGTTTTAATGCAAAATATTCCAACACGTACTGAACAATAAATTCAGTTCAGTTGATGATTACAGAAAGTATTTTTTCTCAACAAAAAAAGTGCAGTGGATAATATTTTCTGTTTTATGAGATGTCATAAATATTGGTTTGATCAAACGTATTAGGAAAAGCATTTTTTTTATTTGACACCATAAAATCGAATACGTGATAAATTTTGTAACATAATTTGTTTGGAATAGTATAGTAACTATTAAGAAAAGTTAATTTACAGATTTTTTCTTCTGTAGTTGCCCTTCAAAGTAGTTCCCTTGGACAGCAATTTATCGGTGGGGGCATTGTTTTCACTTTAAAAAGCTTCAACTGGAACCACCTTCACCTCCTCGGTTATACTCTTTTGGATGTTATCGGTAGTACTAGGATGACGTCTTTTCAAGTGTTATTTTTATCTTGGGGAACAAAAAAATGTCGCATGGATTGATAGCAGAAGACTCATATCCTTATACTGACTAAAACTCGTCGATGGAGATGACTGTATTTCCGTGAGCCTTGATTTTACATTTGTTTATTTGAACTTCCTTCTGTCGACTAACTTTGTCAGTGTTTTTCTCTAACGTTTAGTTTCGGTGTCACACACGAAAGTTCATGATTCTTCATCAGCGGTCACACTACTGAAGAAATCTTGGTCATTTTCGACTCCTTAACACATTCTTCCGATTATTTTTCTGTTCCATCGTGAGGATTTTGGCACAATATAGGCAGGACACACCTTTTTCATGTCCAAGTTTTAAGTCGAAATCTGATGATTAGTAGAACGATTCATATTAAACTTACTAATAACCTTCAATGTTAATCGACAGTCTGACCTCAAAAAAGCCCTCATTTGTTGCATACTTTCATAACAGTATCTAGGCTCTCCAAAAATGCCTTATGAATTAGGAAATATTTCCCATAGGCTCATTGCCAATTTTCATAAGTCAAACTCGTGGATTTACCAAGCTTAAAAAAAAAAAACTTTATTTATGACTCTCTATAGTATCGAGTAGTTATCGAACAAGACTGCAACTCATAGTGAACGTCTAGATGGGATTAACATATCAACAATGTTTTTTTTTGTTTGTTTAATCTAGGTACAGGGGGAAACCTTCAAAAGGTACTCGCCTGGAAGACCTTCTACCTGTCAGGCGAGTTATGCGGGATTTTTACCTCGCTAAAATCTACCTGTACCTGTACCCTGCGGCACTCTGTGTAAATAGTACTTCGCCGTGGCGTTCTTATTTGATATTAGTACTGTCCCGATATTATGACGCCTCGCGGCCTATTCTTCGTACGTGATCCGAAGATCTTTTATTAAAGATTCCGCGTAATTTGCAACTCTGTTCCAAGCCGATTGGCTCTTCAGCATGCACTCCACTATGTTTTCTGGACTGATGGAACGGACCAGATTTTTCTCCAGATCTGCCCGTGTCCCCTCGTAGAAGGGGCATTGGAAAAATTCGTATTCTGCATCTTCGATCACATCGCGGCAGTGATGACAGTTTGGGGAGTCAGTTCTCTTGAATCTGTGCAAGTATGCCCGAAAGTATCCATGCCCAGTCAAGAGTTGGGTGATGTAATACCCGACATCCCCGTGCACGCGAGTGACCCATTTGGTGACATCTGGGATCAGCCGATGAGTCCACCGACCCTTCGTCGAGCTGTCCCATCTCTCTTGCCAGAGGCGAAGATCCTCGGGTCTCTCCTCTTCACAGAGGACGTTTCGCCGCTTTTCCTTCTTCTTACGGTGTTGGCATTCACGCTCTCCTGCCAGGATGTCGATGGGTGGGCATGATGCCACGACGTTGACCGCATCGTGTGATACCGTTCGGTATGCTGACGCTACTCTGACCGCTGAGAGCCGCTGGACTGATGACATTGCCTTGCGGTATGTTGTTAACTCTAGCGATTTCGCCCACACTGGTGCTCCGTATAGCAGGACGGAGGTAACTACAGTTACCAGTAGTCGCCTTCGGATTTGCCTGGGGCCTCCGATATTGGGCATTATCCGCGAAAGCGCGCCCTGTCCTGCTGATGCCTTTCTGCTGACGCTGGAGATGTGCTCCTTGTAGTTGAGTCTGTCATCCAAGACCACTCCTAGATACCGGATGTAGGGTAGCGACTGGATGTCGTGGTCGCCTACTCTTATGGTGATGGTCTCTATTTTCTTCTGGCTACTGACAAGGAGTGCCTTGGTCTTATTTTCCGCCAAAGACAGGTCTGCCGATGTCATCCACTGTCTTATCCTCCGGATGGTGGTGGACAATGCCGCTTCCAGTTCCCCCACGTTTTTTAACATATTAACTATGTGGACAGGAAGTTATGCCGGTCTTATTACTCTTTTCTCAGACCTTTTGTGAAGTACTCGGCGGAAATAGTGACTAGAGCCTATATTAAAACTGTTCAACAATAGAAGTTTCGAGTTGCGTTTTGTGCAGGGGCTGGTGGAAATTATTGGGGAATAAACGTGCTGATCTGTTACCTGGAGATACCCTCTAGCGTCCGGCGCGCAAAGCTATCTCTAAGATGCCTCGCTTATTAACAGAATGACAAAGAACATCTTCAGCCACATGTGGAAATGCAAACTGAACTAATAATGAGACGTTTTTATTATATTACTGACCAACTACCAACAATCCGGTCTATTCAATATCCTTGCCGGAATCCTGGGAAGAAAAACTGCATAGAATCGCGGTAGGGCATACTGCTCTCACCTATAACTTTTATTTTAGAAATGAGGCCCCGTGGTCGTAGTGCTATAAAAATGGTATTTTGCTCATGTCTAATGAACATTACATATAAGCAAGGAAAAAAAAGATCACTCTTTTCCTGTTCAATAAAATCGATGTAAATATTTTAGTGTGATTTGCACTTTATATCCAATATGCTTACCAACCATTGCTTGGTTTTTTTTTAAAGTATAATATTTTCTATAAATTTTATTTTATCGAAAAAGATAATACATTATCATAAGGGTTAGTCTAGGAAGCGAAAAATATATCAATATCCATTTAATACTACATCATGACAAATTGTTTACAGAACCTATTTGAATACCATGTTTATGTATTTAGAAATCCTATCACTAGATTTGCTCCTGGCTATTATAGAAAAAATCCGACAAATAAACAAATTGCCAGAACTAACTTCAGATTGATTCCATTTATAAAAATCTTAAAATTATTTCAGGTTCGAAATAATACTACAATATATGACCTTTTTGAAATATATTGCTAAGAAACTAAACTATCAGGCTGACTATGTTTAATAACATCTTATATATTTTGTAAAAAAAATCTTAGAAAAAATGATAATTGGCAAAAACAAAAATATACAATAATATTTTGTTTATGCTATTGTTTTTAAAAGAAATTTGATTATCATTTTTAATGCGTATAATAAATTGTTGCAAAATTTTTTGTGAATCTTTAAGCTTTTCTGATAAATTTCGATTTTTTATTACAAAAAAAAAACAAACACTAAATAAAATTTCTAATAAACGCACTCTTCTTAGAAACGAAATCTGTTTAGCATTAACAAAAAATTGTTTCCAATGGAATATTTTTCGAATTTTCATGATCACGATTCATTTGCTTATGTAATATTAAAGTTGTGCTCTGTGAAGAATATTTTTACTCCATCAGGGGACATTGCGAACGCAAACAATGTTTTTCTGTTTATACTCGTAATATAAACGATGAAAAATATTTCATGAAATTGACCCAATAACTGCGAAGGCAAGCGTGGGGAGATAAGATTGACCAGAATGACTAATAATTATCAGTACAGTACGGCTGTCTAGAATTTTCTATTCCGATTAAGCGTGCTTCAGCCAAGTTCAAGATCATGTTCTGAACTTTCCAATTATGTTAATTAGGTCGGAATTATGGAATATGATTCCCGCCTCCACAAATTCATACATAATTTTCGCTTCCATATGAAATGAGCAAAGTTATATAACTTGACGCATGATTAATGACTCTCGTAATGCGATATTATGCAACATGGATCCACCTCTGTTCTTTATATATTCGTGGACATTAGGCTTAAAGCCCATATTATAATTTGCAAATAAACATGGTTTCAGATTTTGCGCAGCAGTTTTAAAGATAACCTAAAATTGGGTCGTGAATTACGAAAAAATTTCTCCAGTAAATAATACAATATATTTTCCAAATCGTATGTTCACTATTCTTTTATAGAATTTAATTTAAAAATTATTTTATTTTTATAGTGGTGCTTTTTCAATTTTTATTTTTATAAAAATGAAAAACGCAGCTCAATAAAAATACGATAAAGTTTTATTTTTAATAATTTTATTATTACTGTTCTTATTATGATCAAAATTGATTTTTTTATTATTTTGTAAATACTTGAATTGATTAAATGACATCATTTCATATAGAAAAATTAAGTTTTCCATTGGGAATGCGATTAAAATAGAAAGTTTATTTCAAAATATTAAATTCTACTAAGTCCGATTATCATATTTTAATTTTGCGTAATTTATTTTTTCCAAAAAAAAAGTAAAAAAACAAAATATTTAAATAAAGTATTTTTCATTATATTCAATATTTTGACGTAGATACGATTAAGTTATCATATCTTTTGACGTAGTAACAGACTCAACTAGATAATTACAAATGTTCAAAAACCAAAAATATTAGAAAATTATTGATATTTTGTTTGAAAAACAATTATTGTATTTTGATAGTATCTAATACGAAATATTTATTAAAAAATTTAAATTTTATTGTTATTTTACAAGTACTTATGTTATAGAAAACTTGTCTGGAGAAATAAAAATTTAATGGAAATTTATCAACAAATTAGGCAAAATTTATTAAACATATAATCTTTAGAAAAGAATTATTTTATTTGATCAAGTTTAAAAAATAGAATTTGTTCAAATTATTGTAATATTGTTGAACAGCTTATTGAATATAAAGAAATATCCAGTTTATATTTTAAAAAGCAAAGCTATATAAAATATACTTAAAGTCAGATTTAGATTCAATTTTGTATTTACTATATTGCTTTAATCTTACCATTATGTATAAAATATAACAAAACTTAAATGTTTGATATAAAACTTTTGCCAGGACACAAGAACATTTCGGCATATACTTTGACCATTGTTTGACGGATGTTAGTTTTTAAATGATCTAAAGTTTGAGGATTGTCTGAAACCCCATATTGTTCACATTCTAAAGCGCTCAGAATTGACAATCACGATGGCTCATTCTTCCATGATACTTTCAGACCAAAATTCACATCAAATTTTCAATTTTCGTCGATACAATGGATTTTTTATAGTAACTTGTGGGTTACCAGAGCCCCATACACATGCATAGTTATTTTACTTACTGATATATTCACGGCGCCAGACATGAGCGACATCGCTAAAGAAAATTTCCTCGAAAAATTCGTATCCAAAGTGTTCAGTGCCTAATAATGGGGATATCTTCTGCAAATTTTATAAGCCGTTAAAAAATCCATTTTGTCAAATGCTTGTACTTTTCAAAACGCAAAATGAATTAAAAGAAAGCAAAAACTATTTTTGTATTTTGAAGATTTTGTTTTTCATACCAAATTATAATACTCTCTTAAAATCCATAATAAATTATTAAATTTTTCTTGATTAGTGTATATAACAAATTATTCAAAATATATCTAAATACCAAAATAATTGAAATTGTCTAAACGTTCATAGTATATTTTACTAATTTATGTTTCTTAATTATTTTCATTAAATAAATTGACTAACCATATTTGAAATTATAATAACCAATTTACTTACTATTAGCATTTATGATCGATTTCTAAATATTAATAAATATATGCTAACACAGGCAAGTGCTCCCGTTGGTATGCTAACACGTAATTAGCTAATCGAAAACACAGTATCGGGTTTTTCAATAGCCAACTTGACATGTAAAGTTTCTATTGGAAAACCCGATTATAATTTGCAGAAATGTTAAATGAATTCGAAAACGTTATTATTCGATGGTTTATTATTCAAAGAAAACGAAAAACACCTACAAATAATATATTATACCTCAATCATGCCTCAATTATTATAATTCAAGCCCAACAACATCCGATGTTTTCTCAAAATTTTAAAGCAAAAATCTGCAAATTTTGGTTTTTCAGACTAGAATTTTTTTAAATTGCGCCTAATTGCCTACTAACAGTAAGCTCAGATTGCATACCTTTAAATTAAATTGCTATTATTTTTTTTTAGATTTAATAATTAACACAAAAATATGAATAATGACTAAAAATTCAAAATCTTCAAAAATAATTATTAACTATTAAAAAAAACAATTCTTACTCCACAGATGCTTACTCGCATTTCAAATTTTCATTATAACATGGCGAAGCTTTAATTGTTAAGAACATTTATAAGGAATAAGAAATTATGTCTGATATTTTTAATAAAATCTTTAAAAAAATTATATTAATTATAATTCAAGCAGAAGTATTTTACAATGAATGAACACAATAATAATAATAAACATCTCTATTTTCTATAAAAAAAAGGTATTTCCTGTGAGAATATTCAGTATAAAAAAATAATAAAAGAATTTTTTTTAGAAATTATAAAATTAATATGAGCACTTTCAGTTATAAGTAAATTAAATTTAAAATAATATTAAACAATTTATTTTGGTCACAAAAACATTAACTTTTTCTTTATCAATAAGTTGATAAAATTTTTTTAAACAAAAGTTTACTTTTAAGAGTCTTTTGGTTGATAATAATGTAATAAAAAAAAAAAATATTAAATTTTTCCAACAATCAAAATATTTGATATTATTTATCGAGAAGTATCTCTGACAGAATAGCTTCGGTAACTTTTTTTGTGAAAGAAAAATGTTAAAGGTTGACAACAAAGTGGGATGAAATTTTGCATATCTGTCACCTTACATATTGGATTCATTTTGTAAGGTAGGACAAACCGAGAGAACTAGGTGAAAAATGATAGGAAGGAGTTGGTCGGGTTTGATAATATCGGTGTAAATTTCAAAAGAGTTATTTTTACTTACACAGAAATACTGACTATGGTAGGGGAAGAAAACCGCTCGGAGACAATCATACTGAGTTTTGCATTTAAAATTTGTACATGACTCTACGTCTCGCAATAATGATATTTGTGTCTGGAACATAATAAATCCCTTAGCCTTTAAGCATGAGCTCGAAGCGCTCTGTGGTCTCAAAATAAGAACCGGTAAGACATGTGGTATTTGAAATCCATTTTTGAGTTGTTTAGTGGCTTGAAGCTACTCAGGGCAACTCTGCTTATATTTCTGGAGTACCTATCTCTACATTGGTGCGTTGTCATTCCGACTGTCCTTACCAATATCATAACGCAACGGTTTGGCTTTCAGTCATTCAGTCATTTACTCATTTAGTATGTAAAATCGTAAGTTGACTGTTGAATTAATAACCTGAAGGGGTTGGAGGTTCAGAAAAACGATAAAGGATTACTACCACCAGGAGATGAGCTACTATTAGCTGCAAGGCTAAACTTTTTTTCCTTTACTAAAATCTACATTCTCTTTGTACCATACTCACTATCTTTGTACCAGCAGATAAGTCCACATTTTCATAAATATTTTGTATGTACGTGTACTCTTTGTAATTTATCAGCAAAAGCTTAAATATCAAAAAAACATTTAATAGGAGTGTATCCATTCGGAACCATTGTATTTGCATAGTAAGTAAATTTTCATAGGTTATTATAATTTGCTGCACCGACGTGAATTTTCATTTTTACAACAGATTTTGTTTCATCGTAGCAACAATGTTGCATTGTGTCGATTGCTGCCTTATTGACGCTTATCATTATTTGGCGCTCACAATCCACTTGGCGGAACGGTCGAATTAAACGTACAAATTCCATTTTAATATTTTATGGGTTATTCTGTAAATGATACCAACAGTTTTAGGCGATGTTCACTTCATCTCGATAATGAGCTCTTCAGTGAGTCGATAATACGGTTTGGTCTCTGCCACCCTGCTAGTTTCAATGTTTGTACTATTTCGACCTCCAATCCTTTATAATTCCTAGCCACACTCACATTAATAAAATGAAAATATTATCGCAAACTTGCACTTCAATGTGATGTACAGGCTTTCAGAATATGGTGACGCACAGGCTGCACAGAGTAACACTCTGAGTACATAGCACCTTAGAGTTTTGGTTCGAAATGCACTGGTCAATGGATTGGAAAATATATCTTCCCCATAAATACTTGTCATATGCACGATCGTGTGTCATTTTAACAGTTCTGCATGCTTGCGCACACATTTTATTAGGCGTTATTTAGTGTATACATCAAACAATGTCACACTGGATAATGTCCGTGGTACTGGGACGACGAAGAATTACCGATGGCCGTTGGCTATTCCTTACCATCGACACTTTTGCATAATTATGTGCAGTCTGCTGGCCAAGTTGAATCGTCGTAGTTTAGTCTACAATCTCGTAATTAAAAACCCATTAATATATATCATAGATAAATGTCTGGCGGGGATTTCCTGTTTTTATCTTATCCATAATGACTTTATGTTTTCATACTTTCCTCTACATTTCGGATAGTGTTTGGTACGTTCCTACAATTTTCCGAAATGCAGCAATATTCCAATATTACGATACTTTGATGCATCGGCTTATGTAGCTTTGCCCCAATGGTCGCCAATTTCTAGTTTGATATCACTTCGTACAATACTTTTAGCTAAACGGTTTGGCATGAATATATGCACAAGTACTAAATGCATTCATGTTCCTGTAGACTAGCAAAAACCAAATATGGGGTAATCTGATAGTCTGCAAATTAGTGCCGTTGTAGCAGCACATCGTACAATTATCGTATCACTTCCAGGCTCTTTTGGTCCACATCCAACGGCTATCACATTTATTTACATCGAGAATAGCAAATATTTTATCTTCTCAGAAAATTTTCCCAATTATTATTATGTGTAATTATTTTTATTCTTCTTAAAGTCTACCAGCTCTTTTTATATGATACAATTTTTTTTGTTGAATTTTTATGTACTCAGAAATAAAATGATTATTAAAAAAAATATTTGGTGAGTTTGTATATTAATTATTCTTCATTTAAAATATTATAATTCATATTTTTAATTTATACAATATATATTATGGAAATTAGGTTTTAAAATTTCAAGTTGAAAATGAAATTTTTATGCAAAAAACCATTTTTTGTTGTAATTGAATAGTTTCAGTTTTTATTGAGTTGAACCAATTATCTAGGTTACAGTATTGTAAGGAATAATTTTAAAAGTGGTGTTATAAAAAAAATATGAATTAGCATATTTATATGAATTAGCAACCTAAACTGAAATTAGGGTATACCAAAAATTCGCCTCTTATTTTAGAGAGAATCTTCGACTTTTAAAAAAGTACTGCAGATTATCTGTGCAAGATTATCTTCAAAAATATGTTTTGAAGGTCAGAAGACGGTTTCTTTTACTAAGCACTCAATTATTATATTGAAAACATTATTAATTTTACTCAAATGTAATTTTTTCAATAGGTTTATATATAAGAACTAACAAATAATTTTTTTTATCAACCTAGTATATAAGGAAGGATAATACAGACAATAATTGCATATCTTAAGAGTGTTCACCATCTGGAACGATAGTTTTGACAATGAAAAATTATTCGCGTTTATTGACAGCAATTATTTTACAATAACACATTCGAGTTTACCTTCGGGCTATGTTAGGATCAATTTGATTATTGGCAAGTAATTTCGCTTATAAACTAGACAATTCGATAATTCTTTCAACTAGATAGAGAATTACAATTGAGAAGGAAGGAAGGTATTGATTTGAATGCTTTAAGGCTAGTCCAATAATTCTGACAGCTTTATTGGACGGTCGTATTTGAATCCATGGTTTCCGGTGAAAAGCGAGGTGAAAAGTTGACCGTGGAACATAAATCGTGACGTGTAACAAATAAATATGAAAATCTCCATTACCAATGATATGACACAATAATTGTGTGCATTCGAGAGTGCATTTTACTATTGACAGTTTTGTTGTTTTGATGTTGAGAGGTTGATTAGCAAGAATATTTATGTAAATTTGTCTCTTCCTTTTATTTGTTAACAATAACCTAGAAGACTTACTGTAAAATACTATAACTATTTTTTAAAGAATATATTGTAAATTTCCATTAATTTCTACTAATAATTAAAAATGAAATTTTTGCAAAAGTCTTTTAATATAATCACTCATTAGTTCCTTAAATTAGATAATTTAGTCGTTTTAGTTTTTCTAATTGACAAATGAATAATGATAATATACGAGGGTCATTCAATAAGTCCTTAGAAAAAGATGGAAAAAAATGTTTTTTAAAAATTTTTTTTTTATTTTTTTCGTCCGCCAAGCCATTTCTTCAGATTGGGGAAAAGAAAATAGTCACTCGAGGCCAAATCTGGTGAATAAGCGGGATGCTGCAACAATTCCATTCTCAATTCCACAATTTTGGCCATGGAAACAGCACAGGTGTGCACACGCGCATTGTCCTGATGCAAGAGGATTTTTTTCTTCTTCAGATGAGGACGTTTCTCTTTGATTTCCTCGCTCAACCGTTGCAATAACGACGCGTAATACGCTCCTGTTATTGTTTTTCCTTTTTCCAAGTAGTCGATAAAAATGATGCCCTGCGAATCCTTCTTCGGAGCCCGTTCACCCTTGAAAATCCACTGTGATGACTGTCTCTTTGTTTCTGGAGTGTAGTAGTGTATCCATGTTTCGTCCACAGTGACATATCGACGAAGGAATTCGGCAGGATTGCGATGAAAGAGTGCCCACATAGCCTCAGAGTCCACTACACGATTGCGCTTATTCTCCTCTGAGAAATTTTTTTTACAGACAATTTTTCATGCAAAATTGAAGCGACTGTACCTTGTGATATGCCCGTGGCCTCAACTAATTCGCGCACTTTAATTCGCCGATCGTTCAAAATCAGATCGTGGATTTTGTCGATGATTTCAGGAGTAGACACCTCAACTGGGCGTCCTGAACGATGTTCATCTTTTGTGGATAAACGGTCATGTTTAAATTCATTCACCCAATTGTAAACCGTCGCAAACACAGGTGCAGATGTGCCATGAACTGCATCCAACTCGGCTTTGATTTCTTTCGGGCTTAAGCCTTTCAAATGGAGATGTTTAATGACAGTCCTAAACTCGCTTTTTTCCATTGTATCTTTACCGATACTACGAGCGCAATTTCTCGGATTTTCTAAGGACTTATTGAACGACCCTCGTACAATGTGTTTCAGATATGTAATGATACAAATTATTTTTTAAAGATTTCTATTATATTTTAATACTTCTGGGAGGCTTCTACTGAAATCGCCTTCAGTTGCTCGGTGATAGACTGATATCAAGTGAATAGAAGAGGGTGCAGAACAATAAGAATCACTTTTCAAGCACAGGGTTTTTCAAAAAGACTAATATAAAGTTTTTCAATAAGAGTGATATGATTTTTAAGTGACGTTTTGGCCATTTGTAATTTGTTATGATCTGTCATTTTTTTTCATTGTATTCAGTAATGTTTACAATTTTATCATGGAGAGATATGCGCAAGAACAACGTTTACAAATTATTCAATTTTATTATCAAAATAATCGTTCTCCAATTGCAATAAATCATTTTCTCCGATGAGGCTCACTTTCATCTGCAGTAAATATACACAACTGTCGATTCTGG
Organism: Atherix ibis; assembly: GCA_958298945.1. Lineage (NCBI taxonomy): Eukaryota > Metazoa > Arthropoda > Insecta > Diptera > Athericidae > Atherix > Atherix ibis. The sequence continues at coordinate 32,339,197 of OY282607.1, forward strand.
TGCGAAGAAAACCCACAAATTATTCATGAACATCCATTACATTCACCTAAATTGACAGTTTGGTGTGGTTTTTGGTCTGGTGGAATCAACGGTCCGTACTTCTTTCGAAATGAAGCTGGTAACACCGTTACTGTCAATGGAGAGCGGTATAGATCGATGATAACCAACTTTTTATGGCCGAAATTGGAAGAAGTTGATCTTGACAATATTTGGTTCCAACAAGACGGGGCTACGTGCCACACAGCACGTGCAACAACCGAATTATTGCGAGAAAAGTTTGGAGACTTGATTATTTCAGGAAATTGTGACATTGAATGGCCTCCAAGAAGTTATGATTTAACACCATTAGACTATTTGTTGTGGAGTTATTTAAAGTCATTGGTCTTTAGCAATAAACCAGACTCTGTTCAAGCTTTAGAAGTCAATATTGAACGTGCTATTCATGACATACGACTTGATTTATTGGAAAAAGTGTTCGAAAATTGGGTTCATCGAATTCGTTCCTGCAAAAGAGGTCGTGGACGCTATTTGAATGACGTTTTATTCAGAACATAATTGTATCGATTGTACTTTATATTAAATAAAAAGTATTTGAATTTCCTTAACAATTAGTGTGTTTTTTTAAAAAGAAATCATATCACTCTTATTAAAAAATCCTATATGTTGTTTTCTTAATAAAACAAAAAAGAAATATGGAGGAGCAAAATTTATTATTTTATTTTAAAGTATAATCAATGCAATTATGTATTTAACATAAAATTATTCAAGTAGCTGCTTCTGTTCCGTTTACAGAACCGAATTCGATGGTTCCAATTTCCGCCCAACTTATGCAATAAATTGGGCCTTATTTCCGTATTTGGCGTTTCAATGTTCAATTTTAATAAATCAATGGTTACTGGTTTATTGATATAGACCAATGACTTTAATTTATCCCTCAAGAAGAAATCCAAAGGTGGTAAATCACAATTTCTTGGAGGCCATTGCACACAGGAATGGATTTGAGATTTTTTAGAAAAATTGGATAATTTTCAAGCATTGTTGAGGCGCCAAAGTTCATTTTCCATACTTTCTTGACTCTCCAAAAAAAAAAAATACTTTCCTCAACCAAAAACTTATCCTCTTAATAAAAAATATTTTCATAAGTTATACTCATCGATTGACAAAGCTTAACACAAAATTTTAGGAAACGCCATTTCTTTTCTATATTTTGCAATGCACTATTTATTCACAGACTCTATAGGATTCCATAATTACCTGACGATGTTAAAATCAAGGAGTCACTAATGTATAAGAAGAAGTTCAAAAGTTTCCCAGAACAGGAAATATATGCATAATATACAAAAAAGGGAAACAAAATATATAGTTTTAAAAATATTATAAACTTTATTTGTAATTGACTAAAACTATACATAAAAATAACTTTACAAACTCGTTGAAAAATTTATTTTAGTTAAGACAACAAACTAGCATATTTTGAAGATAAACATTTGTAAAAACATTTAAATAAATATCTTTTCTATATATTAGAGGAACAATTAAATTTTGAATATTAAATCAAATGATGATAATGAAAATTCAAGCTGACATTGGTAGAAAAATTTTAATATGGCAACTGCATAATTTATAGTTTTACTAGCTTTGACTAGAAAACTCTTTATTTACATTTCGCATTTAAAATGCAATTTTCGTGCATATGAATTCTATTTCGAATATTTTAAAATTACATCTACCCAAACTCTGATAGTCGTTTATATGGTATTATGGAAAAACAGTCTTTCTAATATGCTTTAACGATCCTAGGTTTTGTACCATCGCAAACTCCTTTATTAACTCTTTCGAAGTAAATGTTTGCTACGAAATTGAGTTTGCAGATACATAAATGAGTAAATTTTCAAAATGTTTACATTTCGCGAGGATTCATGGAGAAATTTTCCAACTTATTAAAATTTTCATATAACAAATACTGTTGAAAATTCATTATATCAAAATTTATTGTTAACATAAAATATTGCAATTGATTTTTTTTTATTTTGTGCACAATAGGAAAGTACTTGTCTAAATAGCGTACATGTGTAATTTAATTTTTTTTTTTAATTTTTGGCTTATAATAAATTATTTAAACAAAAACAAAATTATCGGATTATTAAAAAAAATGTATTGTTTGTTTTTAAATTTAATCAAACAAAAATTATTTTATGAAACGCCATTATATGAATACAAAAATTCATTTTTAATTTGTTCGAATAATAAACAAAATAAAAAGAAAATGTTCGAAGTAAAAATTAATTTGGCTTTTAAAATAAGCTAAAAATAAAAAAAAATTTAGTATCTTTTTTCAAATTATAATATTTTTCTTTATTACTTGTATCTTCAAATGTTAATTTTTAATAATATAAGGTATAACATTTTTTTAAACAAACAATTAACCTTTGAGTAAGAAAAAAGACGTCATATATTATATTCTATTATGAATACAAAATAAGAGGGAAATCCCCATCAAATCGCATGCATATTTTTTTTTTAATATAATATTTACGAACAGATAACAGATTCTCTTTTTTTTAGGAATTCATGTGAATGTTGTAGAAATAATGCAAATACTAAACACTTTGTATTGAAATTATTTAAAATGAAATCATGATCGAGTGATTAGATTAAAATGCCATTAGTATGCATTAGCTGTCCTAATTTTTCACAGCAAAGTATCTGCCCACATCGATTGCAGTAACGCAAATACCATCAATAAATTGTGCACGTATTATGGACGATAGGAAATCACAATTAGGATAGCATCGAAGGTGGAGAGAGCATGTTGCCAAATGGAAGGAAGACAAGGAAGAAAAATTGTTTTGGGTTGGGCGGTAATAATACACCTGCAGGGAGGTAAATGGGGCATTGCGGTAAAGAAGGAGAGATTGGAGATGAAGAAAAAATGTGCATATCGTTCAATAATGTGCAATGAAACGTTACCAGAAAAATTACGAAGCCTTATAGCCCTCAGGTGAGTTTTGCCTACGGTTGGGTTTCTTACGAATACCATAAGTTCGGCTCTTGCTGTGAGTTGCAAGGCAAAGTGTGCAGCCATAAATATCGGAAAGTTTTACCGATACAGCTACAAAAACTGATCCACTCTCGACAATTCCTACATTGGAAAAGCATCGATGCGAGCGTAAGTCGGTACAATTTACAGGTAAGACTTTGAATATTGAATATTTTACGAGTACTCTTAAACTCTTGAATCAAATATGAATCAAACCATGAATTTTAACATTTATTGAGTTGTGCGATATTTAAACTACCAGCCTTCTCCTACTTATCATAGTTTGATTTTTTGTTGTTGTTGTGTAAGTCAAAGCATCCGATTGTGACTATTAAAGAGACAAAAATATTGAATCCTCATAAGAGGGAAGGCGGGGGGAGGTTGGTTTGGGTAAATTTGTGTATAAGTGCATGGCAGGCACCAGGGACTATGGTAACGTTACATAAACAAATTTATTCTTGAAATGCGAGGATACTGGCTCCCTGGAGGTGTGTTCGTGATTTATATGTCTGTTTGGTTATGCGATTTTTTAAAGGCAATTACCCTTTTTTGTAAATAAATTTTCAACTCCATCTTGTTATGGAAAAGAGCAAACCATACCAGGCCTCAAGCCACAACCAGACCAAACTGAACCAACTAAAATCGAACTCAAAAAGACCGGATCGTAGTGGGCTGGATGGGATCAGATTCTGATTGTGAGATGTTGCTTGTACTCGTATATATGGTCCTTTAGGCGATAATGCAGTGCATTATACCTTCTGGCGTACTCGATGAATGGCGTTCGACAACAACGACGACGACGACGACAAACGACGATGATGATGATGATGATGATGGCGATGGTGATGACAACGACAACAACCTCGATAACCTTCCTTTCGTTTTATTATAACATGACTACATATGCAAATGTTAAACTCCTTCAAGATATTAAAATCGAGTTGAAGTTTTTTCTTTTCATTTTATATCTTGAAATTATATAAAACTAAATTTAAAATACTCAAAGAAATACGACGAACAAAATTCAAATACAAAATATTGCGATTGTAGAATACAATTTTTCAATTCTTTTTGACAGCAGAGACTTTTTGATTTTTTCGTATATTGACCTTTATGATATTCAAACATTATTAATAAATGATGTTATGGTAAAAAATGTATGATTTTTTTATATTGTATAAAAAAATATGGATTTATAATCTATAAATATAAAATTTTAATTTTAGTAACTGTCCCAGTTTCAAATTTTGTTTTTAATAAAATTTAACTTCTCTGAACAGTATCCATTTACTTTACCGGCTTATACCTTAAGATGTCCCACTAAGTTCTAGCGCTAAACGATATAGCGTTAAACGAGGTAATCTTAATGCGTAAATAATTTATTATTAAATCCTATACTTTGTCACTACAATAATTATAAGTAAGAATAAAAAAAAGTTTAAAATTAAAATAAAGAAAATTCCGAGTAAAGAAGTTATATTTGTGATGAGAAAGATTTTTCCTCATTTGACATCTTTCGTTGTTTTGTGAAGACGTCATCTCAGATCAAGACATCACATCAATGATACTTCAGCCTTTGAACTTCTATCAAAATTTAAATCATTTTGTATAAACTGATCTATAATTTCCGTTTTAGTGGTTAAACTTTTTTTTATTAAATTCATTTAAAGTTCCTCTTGTTCCTCATTTTCAGTAACACTAATTTCATCATCTTCGTGCACTTGTGTTTTACCAATTCTTTAAGATCGTCATTTGGAAAGGCTTTCACTAGTTGTAACTTGCAATAATTCTTCAATATCCTGAGCATCTATATTATCCTAAGCTATTTCATCAGCTAGCTTATAAATTTCATCGATATCAATGATGAACGTCTCAAATCTTCCGCATTGCTTTCAAACATTTATCCGTCATCCCATTCCAGGCAAGATTGATGGTGTCTACAGCATCCATATTATTGTAGTTTTTCCAAAAATATCTAGTGGATTATTTATCTTCTCCATTGGTTTTTTCAATCAGTTGTAGGATTGAGCTTTAAAATTTGCAATAGACAATAAATGAGCTTTGAAATTAGCAGTAGCGTTTAACAGACAGGCAAAAATGATTCTGAAAATTATTCATACTAATCCAAGATTTTAAATTGGACTTCTAAATTACTAGTGAAGATAATTTTTATATTCTCTTCATTGCGTTTGGAGTATCGGAATAATATAAAAGCAGTGGTCTCCATTAGCCTTACTCCCAGTAGAAGTGTTAAATGATCTTTTGCACCTTTAAATCCTGGTGCTTCCTTTTCTTCATGGGATAAAAATATACGTTTTTGCATTGTATTCCAGAAATTGCCTATTTCATCAACATTGATGCAAAAAAAAACAAATAAAATAGTTTAAAAAAATTTCATTTTTTTCTCAGAATCCCAATACTATGTGTACAGCGTAATACTGAAGCAGTTGTAAGCTTTTTATTAAGATTTTATCTTGCACTTAAATAGGCATTAATTCTCTCCTAATTAATAATTCATGATGGAAATTTTTGAAAAAAACAAATACGCTTGAACAGATTTTGATTTTGATTTTTCATTTAAATAATAAACCAAATTTGTAATTTTAATTTTTAACTCACAAAACTTAATGGATTTTTCAATGAAATTTCGAAGATAATAAATATTATTTTTCATCCAAAAATTCATAATACATTTTATAAATTAGGAAAAAAGTATAAGCATAAATCAGAAAATAAATATGTACTATTATCAAATAAAGTTAATGTTATTGATTTATGAAAAGCTAAATAATATTTAATGAAAAGAAAATAGAAAAGAAATTATATGAGCTGAATTATGCCTGGAATGTGGTTATGAAATTTATTTGCTTGAGGAGAATAAGAATCGCCCTATTAGACATCAATTCTGTTGAACATGATTAGAGTAATTAATTCAAGAGGTGTAATCACGCACCTAATCGCTAATGTTTAAACATTAACACGAACCAATAGCCCGTTTTGGTAGACGATGGTTTGCACTGACATAATACGTGTATGTAAGATTGTACAAAAGCTATGGTAGAAATGGAAGTGGAGAAGGTGGTTAACAGAAATCGGATGCGCGAAGGTGGCACTGCACGGTACCTGCCCAAGGATGTGAAAACTTGTTGATGCCACAATGGTTTGTGCTGATGGCGTACACTATTACAAATGCTCTATAATCAGTTGTCTTGAAACTGGTCATAGAGTATACTGAATTTGAATTTTCCCTTTAGAAATGCCCACTTTTACTCTCATCTCTTAGATCTTAAAAAAACAAACAGAAGGAAACCACCAGTAAGAGAGCAGATACCCGATGGTAGTGAAAAGCAGATTTGAAAGAGTTTTGCCATGCAGTTTTCTCTTGTATTCAGCGTAATATATTTTAGAGATACCACACGAAAGAGAAACGACAGGCACATGGTCTGACAGTGGGTGGATTCACAAACACAATAGTGGAGCTAAAGTCTCCAGTTCACTTGACTGTTTAACATCTTCATGGATTGCACAGCAGTACCGGCGGATGGTTGTAGTCTCTTCAATCTTCCGCATTAATCTCAGAGGTATGTACTTCGTACCTCAGGCAATCCTAGGTAAATACGTACAAAACAAAAGGTGTTCTGCCCTCTTTCTCCACAATTCACTTCCACTACGTACCGAATAATAGTGGTTTGCCTTCCATTCAGTTCTTCCGCTGTTAGTTCATTTCGGGCCAGAATGGTTGGTTGGTGGTGACTCGAGGCTACGCTATGGCACAATGATGGATTCTAAGTTAGAATCATACCCACATACATTCAAATAGAATCAGAGCTAAAATTGAAGCCGAAACCTGAAAAAAGACTTCAGAATATAATATGACCACTAAAGGGGTAGCCTAAGGCGAGGTAAATGATGGAGGATAAAAAGTTCATTTCGTATTACTTTCTTATGCGGCAATGTACCTGCGCCTCCAGCTATTTGAATATGTTTCAAAAACGAGTATGTTGGGCGAGATATCAACGGCTCGTAAAATCAGCTTCCTCCGAAGGATTAATGACCTCAAAAGCCGTTTTTAGACAAACCGCCTATCGCATGAGATTGGCGTCATCATACTGGCAATCTCCACTTACCTGGCTCTGATTCGACCGTATAATGTCAGGATATCAAATTGAAAAATCACAAAAAAAAAATTCTTTTAAGGAAATTATTATATAGCAAAGAGGAAAAAAAATTCTATACCCATTAGATTTTATTCTTTTTTCTTTTCATCGTACATCTTAACTTACACGATTACATGTAACAAGATGGTCAAAATTTGTATATTATGATAATCGTATTAGTTATTATATACTTTATAGTTTTAGTATTTTCCTTTAGCATATTTATTAGAATTTCTGTTTATGTGTTTGTTTTTGACCTAGTTAAGTTTATAGGTTTCTGTTAAAGTTTAATTTAAGTTAAGATGGAATTTTTTTTATGAGAATTAAGGATCGAATTTTGATAAGAACTTGAATAATTCTTCTTGATTTATTTACGAATATTTGAGAATAAAAAAATCTCATTATCATAATTGACGTAGTATTAATTTTGTGCAAGTGCCATATGAAGCCAAAATTAAATTTAAATTTAGCTTATTATTTAGTGGATTATTAGAACCCAATAATGTATCTTTGATAAATTGACAAGAAAAATAATTTTACAAAAATGATCTATTACGAGTATATTGTAGTAACTTCGAAAATGTACAAAATTTTAAGTCATTATTTAAGTTTATTGTAAAATAACATAAGAAATTTAGCTAAAGGATATAAGAAAAATAACATAAGAAATAATATAAGGATAAGTAAAGATATCGAAATAGAGTGAAAAAGGTGGAATTATTGGAAGAACAACATATACGTTCTTAAGTAAAAATCTGAAGAGCAATATTAAAACTTCATAATGTCTATTCAAATATGTGCTCTCGAATAATACCTTGGAGCATTCGAAGCTTTTCAATTCAGTCGGTTGTCTTGTATATTCGGGCAAAAATTTCTTCAGAACAAAGCCAAAATAGAAAAGAAAGGACCAAAGTGGAATGGAACAGAATCATCACAGAGCTAAATGGAAGCACAATAAACGAAATATTATAGTACAATCTACCGAAAAGTAAGTATAGTATTCTGTGAGAACTTTGTAGAAAGGATGCAGTATTTTCATTGGACTCCAATTCACAACACAATTGAGTAAAACTCTGAAGAGCACAGAAAATGCATACTTCTTCGCTGAGTTTTGATTCGTTTTGGATTTGCCATAGACTTCAATTTCCCTATCTTTATCCTATCAGCTGCATGTAGAACCAAAACATACCGCACACTTCTCCTTAAATCACAATAAAGTATGTACGAATACATTCAAGAAGTAGACGTACTTTTTCATTTGTCCTAACCATACACTATCCTGACATGATGGTATCCTATTCTAAACTTCCAACAGTACACAGAGAAATGAATAACATTTTTAGAAAGCGCCCACAGCCTAAAATGAATGCCTCGAAGGCAATTTGTATCCTCTCAGACATATAATTCATCGCCTTCCATCTCCAGGCTAAACACAAATTGGAAAATATAAGAACTGGCTTCGTTTTCATATATTTGTGGTCTGCCTTAGCCTAGCTACCATAGTCTGACCTAACGTAAGGAATTGTGGCTATGATACAGAATAGTCTGAAAGCGTTTATCCTGGTCTGTGTAGGTTCGGTAGTTTGGACTTGTTCGGGCTTTAGCTCAGTCAAGTATAGCTGGTATAATTTCGTATTGTCTCTATTTATATTTTCGTTTCTGCGACTATAACTGTTGATATTGTACCTTATCCAATACATCCCCCACACATTCTGTTCATCAGAAATCTTGATGGCCTGAAGGAATTCAAGAGAATTAAGTGCAGCAATTTTTTTGTTCAAAATAAGAAAACTTATGCAATACTAGTGATCGAGAAATTCTAAATGAAGATGGCATATTGTTAGCTACTATGTACAATCATTAAAAATATTTGGTAAAATATTTTGGATGTCATTTTTAAGTTAAAATTTTTAAAGAAACTTGTTACAATTACTGTAGATTTCCGTATAATAATTATACAAGATTTTTATTGTAAAAATATAACTTTTTTATGTATGAAATATTTTGGACTTATTCCAAAATATTGAATAGATTTTAACCAAAATGCTCAATAAGTTGTGGTTTTTTTTGGTAAAATTGTATATTTATCAACTGTTAAGAGAACAACTGTAAGAGTTTTTCTAAAGTATTTTTTATATATTTTTTTATTATTTCAAATATTACCAGTTACATTCTTTTTGTTGTAAACTTCAATTTATATGCAAAATTTTATTAAATGTTTTTTATCATTTACTTGAAATGGTCATAAAATTTTATAAGAAATAATATTATCGAACCAGTAATATAAAAAGAAATTAAATTAATAATTGTATAGTGTTATCAAGAAGCTTAATTATATGGAAATTTATGTACAAGTTGAAAAAAAAAACCATTAGAAAAAATTTCATATGCAAATTAACTAACAAAAATTTTAAAAAATTTTGAAACGACAAAAACAGAAGTTTTTTTTAAAAGATTTATAATTATTAAAAATCTTTTTGAAACTTTTCTAGTGATGGGAAATCGTCTTTCTAGCTTAAAGCTCTTAGAGCTCTACCGAAAAAATAATCTCCACGAAACCCATTTATACTGCATGCGTCTATACTATCAAATTTATCTATATTGAGTGCTTGTAGAAAAATTACTGGTAGATCTCTACACTGACTACTATGACTACTCTTGAGTAGAGATAGACGGTAGAGTGCGCAATAAAATTTGCCTTGACATTTCGTCTCAGCGCGTCCATATTTCAAATAAAAATGAGTTTTCAATAAAAATCAAATCGAGCAAAACACACTAAATTCAATGAAATTAAAATTCTACCGTAGCACAAATAACGAAATTGAATTTAAAATGACACAATTATTTTCTAACCATATGTTTTTGCTCAAACACACACATCTGAGCGAAAACATATGGTTAGAAAACAATTCCAACTGAAACTGAAAACTGCATGGCGCCGCTCTGTCAAAATTTTAAAACTCACACAGTTTTATCGGAAAGAACAAAACTCCAACTGTTTTATCACCGAAATAGATTTGGTTTTAATTTGGCTGCCATACATTTCGGTATTTTGTATAATATGTGGGATGATTATGCTTTGACAGTTAAAATCGAAATATAAATAAGGTAACTGAATGAATTATTTGTATAGTACTTATAATAAAAAATTGAATTAAACATAATTTATAAAAAAAACTATTATTGAAATTGTATATAATTGGTTAGTTTGAAAGAAATTCGTAAATTGTTGATACAATTTGCAGTTCAGTTTTCAGTTGCCGTCGGAACTGCATTTCTACCAATCTGTAGAGCTCTACACTCTACACATATTTAGCATATTGAATAAAGTGTAGAGACGATATAGAGAAGTAGAGCTCTCTACCGAAAGGACACTACAGAAAAATCTCGCAAAAACTGTCGAGTAGAGTTGCTATAGAGCTCTGCACTATTGCTCTACATGGAGTTTACACTTCTATAGTGAGATTTTTCTGTAACTCTATCACTTTTTTTTCGATAGTGTACATGAAGCATAAGAGAGATCGCGCAGAACCTGGTTCACCCGCGCCATTTTACTTGATATTTTGGGCATAAAACGTGTTGCAAAAATTAGACGAGCATAAAAAAAATTTATGAGCAATATTTTAACATTTTTTAAATTTTTTTTTGTTGGAAACCACCCTTGGTCCTATTGCGAATTGAAAATTTCTTTGCGAATAAGATTCTTTCCAATATGGAGCGTTTTTATCCAACAATTCCATTTTCCAGTCTATTATTTATTTTTCTAAAACAAACTAATTCACTCTGTAAAATATAACAAAATGTCAATAATCGAAATTAATCGTTTATCCAGTTTTTTTTATATGGCCTCTGGTACATAACTAAGGATCTTACAAACGAACAGAAAAACAAAACGTGTTTCAAAGAACCTGAGTCTTTTTCAAAGAAAGCTTCCCAAACAGGTTGGAGAAGACATGCTTGAACGGGTAATTACCGGTGATGAAACGTGGGTTTATGAGTTTGACATGAAAACTAGTCAATAAGCTTCAGAATCGTGCTTTCATGAAAAGCCGAAACCGAAATAACCACGTCAAAATGTCCTGAAAATTGAAGTGCTGTTTGCTGTTTTCTTTGATTATCGCTATGTTGTTTAGTCGAAGTTTTTTCTAGAGAGGCAAACCGCCAACAAGAAGTATTATCAGATAATTAGACATTTGAAAGAGAGTATTCGATGGAAAAAGACAGATTTTGAACCGAACATTTTTTGGATTTTGAACCACGATATTGCACGGTCCCACACAGCAACCATTGTATACGAAAGAATGGGTTTTCAGGGAAAACAATAAATCCAAATTACTAACTCCCCTCTTAAACAGAAAGAAAACTGCAGAGCCATCTCAGCAAGTTTTAAAGATTTCTTCCTACGTTATACATTCTTATAATCAAATCCTAACACTCGGAACAATATTTTCATGTATTTGAGAATATCGAACATTCTGCGATGTCGTCTATCTGATATAACAATTATGCATATTATACTCCAACTATTAATAAAAAAACTTAATAAAATCATATGCCAATGGTGCTGTCAAGCTAGCTCATCAGAGAAACGCTATCATAGCATTTACATTCCTTAAAACCAGTATTCAAAAAGTGTCAAAAAACGTTTCCTAAAAACCATCTCCTTCTATGTCTTTTTACGGCAGTATTAATACACCAGAAGTTATCTAGGATTCTATATTGACGAAAGCATAACATAAAATGTGCATACAAAACTAAAAAGCATAAAACGAGCAAGAATTTTCTGCTTTACAATACAGAACTGAAGCCACTTTGGGCATACAGAATTGAACTTTAAGGTTTGACGGAGCGTTTCAAAACCTTCTATTTTTGACGGAGCGTTTCAAAACCTTCTATTATCTTTTGGTGGATATATTAACAAGTACATTTACAATATATTGGGCTCTGAAGGCCTACCATTGAATATGCAGAAGCCATTGTATCCGCTAAAAATGACTGTTTTGTGTGTATTTTATTTTAAAGGCATCATTAGCATGAATTACTTTGAAAATGAAGAATTAGGGTTGTTCTAAATTCTAATCACTATAGAAATATTATAACTATGGTTAGTCTGAGCTTAGAGACTTTATTATGTATGATATGTAGTTTTACAAGAAATATGCACAAAAGTAGGTATTAAAAAAATTACTTCAAACGGAACAAGGCCTGCAAGAACTCTGGTGGCACCAATTTGCCATTACATTATACATCATAAAGGCTAGATTTAGAAAATATAATTAAGTTAAATTTTTATCAAAATTTGACCTTTAATTTGTGTTTTATTAAAATTTACCTTTCTACGCACAAATTGGATATTCCTTTACAATCTAGAATCCTATTTTAAGTCTTCTATGTGCGTAATAGTGTTAGTCAACGTAACCTTAAAGTTTTCCTTATACGCAAACTGCTCAAAGCATGGCATTCCCGTCTTCGTCGCCATTACAACCCTCTTATTAAGGGATTATCTCTAATTATCGTCCCAATAAATACTCAACAAAGTCTTAAGAAGCAATGACTTCCTGATTTTTTAATTTGGTAAAATAACCATGATAGGTAGAAAAAAAATCGTTCTATTTTTCCTGTTAGAAAATCTTCTTCTTACAATATATGTAGTTGTATATATCTATAAAAACTATTTAAAAAAAATATTTTACATTTTTACTTAACCAATTCTGGAATAATTATTTCATAGAAAGTATATTTATTTCATAAATAAGAAGGTAATAATTTTTGATTAGCTGTTGACGTGAATAAAGCCAAAAGTTAAAATTTGATGTCATGTACCAAGAGTTTCAAAGTTTTGATAATATTCATTTTTTCAATTAAAAGTAATTTCATGTTCAATATTTATTACGATAGCATTTATAATTACCAAAATTTTCAACAATTGAATGTAAAGTGAATATAATGCTTATATTTCTATTTTTATCTAATTAATAATTTTAACAGTATGTCAAATATTTTCCTATTGTTCAATTTAATAATAGATTGAAGAAGTAAGTTTTACTTGTCCTGTCAGAAAATAAAGGGTAGAAAACTGTATAGAATTGAACTGTAGGTGGCAATTTTCAATGGCAAAGAGATGGGGTGGCAATTTTGAGATATTACTCTATTGTCTGATGGGCAAAAAGTAACCGTAAAATCTGGACTGAGGCTGAATAACCGTGTTATTTATATTCATTGATAGTAAAATAGAGAGCAATATGTAACCAAAAAAACAAATTGCATATTTGATCCTTTGTTTATGATATATAAAAAAAACTACTCCCTCGCAAAATGCAGATATATACAAGTATAAGTGATTTTCTATAACAAAGTAAAATCAGCAGATAATAGAGGATATTTTCTGTTAATGATAGATGTTATTTAATAGGAAGCAACTACCAGCTCAAGTAGCAGTCAACATTATATCAATCTTTAGTCCTTATAGTCATCAATGTCAACTTTGTCATCATCATCATCGTCAACCACATCCATACCATCCAAGCTCATTTAATTTGATATTTTATGGTTGAAACATATCAGCGACCCCAATTTTGAAAAATAACTTGCGGCACTCGGATGAGTTAAAAATTCTGTTTCGAGCATTCATTTTTAACATAATGAGATACCTGTTAGCAAATTTTTATCTATATACCTCACTGTTCTGCTTATAATTATCTTAACTGAAGGGTTGGTTTTTCTATTTACCACCAATATGAACGTGTATATTCTCTGATGTTGCGGAAAAGTTTGAAGAGTTTGATACCATCAAACTCAACATCCCTTCTTACATCCTGCACCTTAAGAGTTGAGATAATTTTTGAAACTTACTTAAATATTATATAAGAAATTTGATATTTGATTGAAAGTTTCACCAAAAATACACTCTTCATATTTCTGAAAATCAAGGCAATTAGTATATATGTAGGTACTCTGAACAAACCGGAGTGTATAGATTTAACAACTTTTCAGTTAAATATTTTCGTTTAAAATTTCATTTTGATTTTTGTAATATTCTACAGTATTTAAATTATTGTTGTGCTGTTTCGAACAGAAGAAAGTTTTGATAAGCCGCGAATATTCTATTTCAACATACGTCATGGTTATAAATATTGAAGGTAGTTTAATTAATATATATATAAATGAAAGAGAATGTTGCAAATTAAATTTGATACCATGCAAAAGAGATAAAAAATGTAAGTTTTGTTAATTATTTTTTACTGCGATTTATTTCATTTTCAGGTAGAAGGTAATTGAAAAGTTGCTTACTTCTGATAAGATGAATTTTATCTTTGAATATCATCATTTTAGCTAATTTATGTGTATTTATTTTAAATAATATTTTTTATTATTGTATTATTTGTAAGGCCACAAACATTTTATTAGAGAATACATATTAAAACGTCTTTGTTCTCCATTTATAATTTTTGGAATTTTTTATATGTTTAAAAATATTAGCTTAAAAGAGGATAAAGCATTTTAAGTAAATAGTTCAGTATATGTGTTATTAAAAATTTGCACATTTTCTTTTGCACTTATTATGAAAATTGATACCAGACAAATTTAAATTGAAAACGAAAATTAATTATTAATTACTGGTACTCGTAAAAAATTGCTATGTGAAATGTACTAATATTTTAAAAAGCCAACCCAGTCACAGGAAAATATTTATTTTTATTAATTGAAATAATATAGCAAAAGTATTTAAGAAAAAAATTGTAAAATACCATACAAATCTTTATAATATGATTTCGAGATCGAACTCTTGACAACAAAATATAACAAAACCTACAGGGTTTTTTAATAAGAGTAATATGTTTTCAAATAAAACAAAAAAGCAATATGGCAGAATAAAATTTATTATTTCATTTATAGAATCGAATAAGGTGGTTCCAATTTCTGACCACCTTGTTCAATAACTCCGGCCTTATTTCGCGTATTTGATATTCAGTAATCAATTTTAATGAGTCAATAGTTTATTGGCATACACCAATGAGAAAAAGTCCAAAGAAAAAATAATATAAAGAAAAAGTCCAAAAGTGTTAAATCATAACTCCTTGGAGGCCATTGCACATCTTCATTTCTTGAAATTATCAACTCTCCAATCTCCTCAATGAATCGATGTGTAGCACATACCGCCATCTCGTTGAAACTAAATAGTGACAAGGGCTGTGTAGCATGCATCGCCATCTCGTTGACATGTAGCACGTACCAATGGCACGGACCATTTCAGGCCAGAAAAAATGGCCACCCACTCCAAGGCGTCAGCCCAGTAATAACAAATTTGTTTATTCAGGGAGATGAAAATGCTCCTCAACTGAGAAGATGATTTTCTTGGAAAAATCAGCATTATTTTCAAGTTGTTCCAGAGAAAAATCATGAAATTCACAGCGTTTGCGATGGTCCAACGTTTTAACTTCTTATATTATGATGTAAGTCTAAATCCAATCGTAAAATACGCCATTTTGTAGTTGCAGACAGTTCCAAATATTGAGAGCGCCATGAAATCAATAAATTTGGATCTCTATCAACACTTGTCTCAATGGCAGCAATATTCGTTGTACTTTGACCAAATATCTACCTTACTCGAACGTAAACATTGTGTAAAAAAAACTTCTATTCAAATTTATACACAGTTTGAAGAACAGCGAGCATACTACGCCTATTATGATACTCATAAATTGGAAGAAGTGCACGATAAGTTGCAATAAAAGAACGTATATTTTGATAAAAAACTTGGATAATATTGAAACGTTATTCAAAAGTATATCTATTTATACAATAAATAAATTACAAATTTTACTGAATACGAATAACAATGACAAAAGATATTGACATTTTAAATAAAGTCATAAGGTCTACTACAAAAACTTATTACTCCTATTGGAAAACTTCTTAGAAGAATATTTAGAGTTTGTTTTTTTATTAAAAAACACAATACAAGATAAACCAGAAGACTTTCCTTTATATGGCTTATACGTAAACAGTTAATAGACGTCCTATACAATCATCACTCGTACTTTAAATACAAGGCTTTATAAAGCGTGATAAATTAAGTTGTAATTTTGTAGTGAGTTAGAAAAAATTGAACAGCGATATTTGGAGTAACGATGAGCCATACAATTTTTGGTAGGAACACAATTCCATTCGGAACTGTCAAAATTTAAAGACCTTCACAGTCTTAACGGGAGTACACAAAACTCCGACTGTTTGATCGCAAAATAGATGCTGTTGTAATTTTGCAGTTGCAGTCCAAGCGCTGTAAAAAATACATTTCATTGTTTTGTTATATGGCAAGATAGTTGTTTGACAGTCTAAATTGAAAGTTAACAAATTTTATTGCTATTATATGTAAAGGATTTTCGAATAAGAGTGATATGATTTGTTTTTTATAAAAAACACACACTAGTTGTTAAGGAAATTCAAAGGTTTTTTATTTAATGTAAAGTACAATCGATACAATTAAGTTGTGAATAAAACGTCATTCAAATGACCTCCACGACTTCTTTTGCAGGAACGAATTCGATGAACACAATTTTCGAGCACTTTTTCCACTAAATCAAGTCGTAGGTCATGAATAGCACGTTCAATATTGACTTCTAAAGCTTGAGTCTGGTTTATTGTTAAAGACCAATGAGTTTAAATAACAACACAACAAATAGTCTAATAGCGTTAAATCACAACTTCTTGGAAGTCATTCAATGTCACAATTTCTTGAAATAATCGAATCTCCAAACTTTTCTCGCAATAATTCGGTTGTTGCTCGTGCTGAGTGGCACGTAGCCCCGTCTTGTTGGAACCAAATATTGTCAAGATCAACTTCTTCCAATTTCGGCCATAAAAAGTTGGTTATCATCGATCTATACCGGTTTCCATTGACAGTAACGGTGTTACCAGCTTCATTTCGAAAGAAGTACGGACCGATGATTCCACCAGACCAAAAACCACACCAAACTGTCAATTTAGGTGAATGTAATGGGTATTCATGAATAATTTGTAGATTTTCTTCGCACCAGAAGCGACAGTTTTGTTTATTTACCGCACCACTCAGATGAAAGTGAGCGCACGAAAAGTTGCAATTAGAGAACGATTATTTTGATAATAAAATTGAATAATTTGTAAACGTTGTTCTTGCGTATATCTCTCCATGATGAAATTGTAAACATTACTGAATAGAATGAAAAAAAATGACATATCACAAATGGCCGAAACGTCACTTAGAAATCATATCACTCTTATTGGAAAACCCTATAAATGGTAAATTTGGGTAAAATTTGACAATTTTTGATATTATTTGCAGTTTCAATTCTAGATGGCATTGTGTTCCTACTATTTATGTTAGACTTATGTGTAGTAAGTCCACGATTTCGACTTACGAAAAGTAACAATGACCATATGGAGAACATACTTTTTAAACGTCTTTTGATAGGGAAAATACTTTTTCAAAAGCATAATACAAAGTATTTTTGTAGGTTTTGGAAGCAGTGGAAACGAATCTCACTCACGGAGACCTTTAAAACATAAAACAGCTAAAATTGGAGAACGATTGTCTTCAGGGAAAACTGTCAATCGAGTTATTTTAATAAAAAAAATTTTGAAAAAACATTCTTCATATCAGATTGAACATTGCCGATATGTATATGCTCCAGCATGATAACGCCGCGTGTTATGTGAAACATTCTTTATCAAGAGCACAAGTTTTTCGGTGGCATTAGGCCTTTTTTTAGTCCGAGATGGAAGACGAATGTCGCTCTGCGGGGTCTTTAACATCGAAACTAAGTGAGACCTTTTATGCAGTTAGATCGCCGATTAACATTAAAGCTAATAAAGACGTCCTTGAGAAGCTCAGAAAAAGGATTCTTTTTAGAAGCTTTCCTGTCCACAATGACGATACTCCCTATCTCAAATCAATCTCTATCAACAATTTTTCAAATAAAAAAAGGATTTTCCCACCTCCCCCTTTCACATGATCCACGTTTGTGTGACCTTTTCTTATTTATCAAGATCAAACAATTTTTAAAAAGACGTTACTGTAGGTGCAACGTTTATGATTCTGAATAATTGCATCTAATAACCAGTTCCAAGATTCCACAAATTTCAACTAAACCAGTTACTAAATAAAAATGTCTATCAACAGGTAATATTATGAATAGTAATGAGCTTTTATGGTATGATTCAAGGTTTTATTGATATTTTTAATATAAGTTAACTCTTATTATCTCTCATCTTTTATTATGTTAGATACAATTTGCAATATAGGAAAAATCAACTTTATGATATGATAATTAAGGATATTATACAATAATAATAATTAACTTGTTCATTTTATTTAAATAGTTTAATAATTAATATTACTAGTTTTATTGCTGAAGAGTTTCTAATAATTCATAAAATACCTTGAATTTGTTATTGAAACTGAGATGAATATTATTTTATATCGATTAGACTCCATAAATACGTAAGAAAACTTTTATTTTCAAACTAATTTTTTCGTAAGTTTTTTTTTTTATAAATGCATTTTTTATAATTAAATAATTCTTAACTAATTAATACGAAACTCATTAAAATATTATTTATAATAATATCAATAAAAAATTTGCTATGTTAATCAAAATATTCACTTGATATCAGTTGTCAAATTTTCTTACATTAAATGTTGAACAATTTAATATTAAATTTACCATTATAAAAAAGTAATATTTTTTCCTAACTCATAACATAAGTATAGATACGCTAAGATAATAATTGCTTTATCATGAACGCTTCAATAACTTTCATATCCGCTATTTCGGCACTTAGATTCAATATCTATTTTTATATACTCGTCATTCTACTTATAACTTAGAGGCAATAATAATAGAACAGAATACACTTGAATCAAAACATATCTTTCAATGATTTTTTATTACAATTTATTTTCATTATTTTTTTAAGACGTCCTACTCTGTTTCCTTTTTCTTTTCATTGTAACATAATGAAATTTGTTCAAAAAAAACTTTTCTATATAAATAGTTAACAAAATATTATTTTATAACATATATTGTTTTTAACAATTATTTTTGGAGAGTTAATTATCAAAATTTTCTTTTACAGAAATAATCTTTAAATTTTGTCAAACCAAATCATTGAAATCAATTTTGGACAAGAAAATTATTGTTCAGACTATGAATGCAGTCTGATATGTCAGTGATAAATGAAATAAAGTATTAATTTATTCAATAAAAATTGATTTATTTTTCAACATAATCTTATTTCACCTCCAAACACTTCATTCAAAGAAATTTTAACTTCTTCATTCCATCCGTGTAGTACGATTTATCAAACTTTTCAAACGCTTCAGTTTCAGATAGAAATTCAGAATTGGACGCAAATTTCTTTGTACCAAACCATTTTTTCATTTTCACGAAAAGGAGAAGGTAGCAGAAGGCCAAATCATGTGCATCCCAGAAAACATGAGCCATAATCTTTCCTTCTGTGGTGAATGTTCTCTAGTAGAAATCTACTATTTTGACTAAAGTTTGGTTTCTGGTATGCAATGGTGAATTTATGTTTGATTAACAGTTATGAATCCAAGCAAACAATTTATTAGGCTTAAAAATTACTCAATCACTTCATTGAAATCGAAATTTCATATAAGATATTGTCAACACATTCTTTTGAGATGTATAAAAAATAGTGTTCTATGGTTATCAGCTATATTTTTGCTTTTATCACTGACTTTTGCTTTTATCACTGACTTATTAGACTGCCCTTGTAAGTATACCTCTTCATAAATATATTAAGTGCATAGAGCTGTAATTATCATAGATAGTTACTATGATTTTGAAGGCTAGAGACTCTTTTTAAGGAAGATGTATAAAGGATTTATCAAACTTTTGATTGATTCTTAAGAACGAGGTATATCAGAAAAGTAATGGGACTGAGTTTTTTGCCGCAATTTTATTTTTATAGATCAATGTTATCGCCTTCGAAGTAGTTCCCTTAGGTATACGCGTTTACATATCGGTAAAGGCGTTGTTTCCACTCTTTATAGTAGTGTTGGAAGGCTTTAACTTAGGTTCTCGACTAAAGTTCTTTAGATGTTATCGGTACTATCAAGATAACGTTATTGGAAACAAAACAAAACGTTACACTCACTTTTATCACGTCAATATGAGGCGCTAGGAAATTACGGGAAGCTCATTTTTCATTAATGGAGATGGTGGTGTGGGAGGAAAAGAAAACTCTTTTCCTAAGCCTTTATATATATTTCTTTATAAAAAATAGTCATTAATCGAAGGCCTCCTGTAAGATCATTACTCGTTTTATATGTCAATTGTTTTTGGATGTTGATATCCTCACAGAACAAAGCTCACCTTTCACTACTTCACGACTTTCTAAACACGCTTACTTCTACCAAAAAATTCGTGACTTTGATATCGTATGATTCCGAAAGGCTCGTTGCAAATGTTCGTTAATCAAACTTGTGAATTTACTAACTCGTCCATAAAATTTGATGGCACATCGTTACTCCAAATTATGCTGTTCAATTTTTCGTAAAGTTCTATAAAAAATACAGCTTCACAATAAAAAGCTATACTGTATACCTGTTTTAAAAAACGGACTCTCTTAAAGTTCTTGTTTTTGGGAAGTCACTTTCGAAACATACGAAAATGTATTTAATAATATTTCTTAAAAAAAGATACAGTAAATTTATTCTACAGAAAATTAAATTAAAAATCCTTTTTGTTAGAAAAAGAAATCATCATTCCTTTAATGAGTGTTTTTGAATAACACAAAAACACCCACTAAATAAATGAATTTAGATAACATAGACTATGGAAAATGTAATTTTGAAGCATAAAATCAGAAAATCTGAATGTTAATAGAATTATATGATCTTGTTGGATAGATGATAAATTCCCATACGTTCAAGGATAATATTATAGAATGAGTTGACATACATACATAAAAGCTTTTTGCGTTGCTCCTCATTTATGTTCTCTAAATTGGCTTTGTAGCGCTTTGTCAATGCTTCAAGTCAATTTACATGCTAACGAAGAATTTTAATGTTTTCCATTCCATTGGCCTTTGGCAGTTTTAGTCAAAATACTGAGAAAACACAATTTACAATGCTAAAATACATCATATCCGCCCTAAGGATAATATTGAATATTTTCACTTGATGAATTTATCTAATTAAAAATGGATTATTTTATAATCTAAAATAATAATTTTATAATCATAATAATAATAATAATTTACATAAAAAACAAACTCACATACTAAATTGAAATTTATTGGTACTCGTACACGTATATATTGTACATGTAAGTGAGAAGTTATCATTGTGCAAAAGGTATGGAAAATCTTAGGCTATGTTTGAGAAGAGTGTGCCTAAAATAAAACCATGCCATAGGAATATGTTGGAAAACGCGTCGACTTTAATTAAAATTTTAAATCCTCGAGGGATAATTTTATACTTATTTCAGAACACATTCATACCCACATTCAAAAACTGTTCGCATTTAGATACTATAAGAAATATTCTTCTATGTTTTCTTTGAATTCAAATTTTACATAAATTCCAAGTAGTTTGACAGAGTGTTTATTAGACTTAAGAAGTTCCTTCAATCAGGATTTATTCAGTTCAATTTTTATATCTAAAATATGTTTCCGTAGATTATTCTTGTTTTAGACTGTTTATCTACGAAATTAGAAAATCAAAAAAAAAAAACAAACAAAAGTTTTAAATTAATTTTTATAGAAATATTTAATTAAGATTAACTTTGATTTATTTAAAATAATATTTATAGAAAAATGGTAAATACAGGACATCCTGTCGTTAAGTTGATGCTTACTAATGTTTAGAATTTATATTATATTTCAGTACTAATCACTAGAAGAAAAAAAATTGGTAGATATTTTTAGAAATTTCATTTTAAGTTATTATGCCATTATGAGCTGAAGAATACATGAAAATAATATTATACGAAGGTGTAACAGAGAAGTGATGAGTCTGATTTTAATTGATTTTTACACATCCGAAGCAGTGGTGCTGAAAGGCTTTTACCAGAATCGCCTTCAGCTACTTCGACAGTACCAAAATGACGATCTTGACGGGCTTCCTAAGTCCAGGTAAATATAGGTGCTAAGAAAATTATTCTAAAAGAATTTTATTGAGGAAGATAGCCGTGTGAAAGAGAACGTTATCATTGTGGAATATTCAAGTGTCTGCAATATTAGATCTGACGCTAAAAACCCTTATTCTGAGCCTTTTAAAAACTTTTTTATAAAAAAACTTGGGTGATAGTTCGTTCCGTGGCACAATTTCCTTATGAATGATCCTATAAGCAATGAAATCTAGGTTGTATTTGATTCTGTCAGGGAAGTTAAGGCATATATTCTCCTGATTGTCTTGTTGTTCAATCCTAGTGTGCTTTGCCAACATCTTGGCACACATCTTTTTTATAACCAAATACTGAGCCGAAATCTAATGAAGGATAAATAGATATAAATTAGCTTCAATGGTAATCGACGGTCTCACCTGACCAGATCCCTCACTCGTTCCAAATTTCTATCTGTTTTCGTTGTTACTAGATTTCTGCATGAACTGGTTAAAAAGAGGAGCTGGGAAGCCACAGAAATTACTTTGTGCGACAAATACTCATTGATGGAGGTGGCGGTATGGCAATTTCCAATTTGACGCAAAGAAATCTTTTTGTGTGTAAACTTTGTAAGGACTTCTTTTTTTTTTTTTTAAAACTTATTAATCTGACCAGTTTTCGATGTTATAAAAAAACAGGATTCGTCTATCATTGTTTCTTAACCTTCCAAAATTGCTTTTTGCCTTGGAAAAATATGTACTCTTGACAAAAAAAAGAACTTATTTTAACCTTTTCAACGAGGTTGAAACTCTAGCCTCAGAGGAAATAATATCCACAGTATTGACAGGTCGCTTTCAGTGATTCCAGTCTAATTACTTATCTGCAACCACTCGTAGTAATACAACATTTAAGCTTTAAAATTTAAGCATATGTAGGAATATTTAAGCAAATTGAGTACGTTTTTATTTTGGGTAATTAAACTTTTGTTTTTTTTTTTTGGAAGGAATTTATAAAATTAAAAGTTCTATAAGAGATTAAAGTTTATAAATTCTATAGTTTTGTTTTTGTTTGAGACATCTTCAGCAGTGTTTACGACATAATAATGATTAAATATTCTATGTGTATGTAGATGGCGAACATTTGCTATTAATTTACATTGCATTCATGTAGACAGCCTAAAATTAAATTATTTTTTTAAATTTTCTCCTATATAAGAAACAAAATAAATACACGACTATCTTAAATGGTTTCTATAAAAATTTTCAATAAGAAAACTGCCCTGGAAATGATTTCTTCTAAAAAAGCGTTCAAATTCAACAAACTCAAAGTTTGTTCGAGTACAAAAATTATTATTAGAGTACGAGTATTGCCGAGAATTTTCATAAAAAATAAAGTTTTATTTGTCAGTATTTCTAAATTTACTCAAAAATTTATTACGTTTCGCACACTATAAATCCTAACCAATTATTCGTTAATAAACTATAAAATGATTGTAATTGGAATATTTTCTACAAGTATTAGAAATTATGAGTCTGGCTAATAATTTATCTGAAAATATCTGAAAATATAAGATATTTATATTACTTTCGAAAATATCGACTATCGTATTTAACAATAAATAGAAATATTAATGATATTAAAGGCTTTATCCTATGAAGTATTTGTGTGTTTTCACTTAATCGCTGCCGGCTATATTCACCTACGAAAATAACAATTTTACAAGAAAATTAATTGAGTGTCGAATAAGAGTCAAATAATTGAATTTAATTGATTTTCATTATCGTTAATAATGGTTTTATGATTTTTTGTTTGTTTATTTTTTCAAGCTTTTAATTAATTCTTTTGATCGACTTTTATGTTGTAACATAGACTGTTAATAAATTTTCACACTATCATGTTAAGAGGCTGTCAATAATTTCTTTTGAAACAATTTTCTATATTATCTGATATTATTTAATATTAAAGATTGTTCTGCTAAATACAGTTCTCGTATTTATTTGAATATTTTAGGGAATATGTTATACGATCAGTCATTTTTTTAATACTTTTAACATAAAAAGTTTCAGAAAATTTTAATCTTAGAAAATAAATTTTGTTTTGAAATAGGAAATAGTTCCTATATTGAAATTTTCTATTTTCCAATAATACATAAATCAAATAAGGAAATATGGGATGATCTAAAACACCTTCTACAAATGATTTGTATGCAAAATATCATAAAGTAACTAATAATATGGAAAATTTATGGAAAATTATTTTTATTGAAAATTCTCATTTTCTTGAGTATGCATATGAAAAATGGTTCTTTAGAAATATTTATTTTAATTAAAATATAAGCTTCGATAATAAATTTCTGTACTCGTACTTGGTTTGTAATTATGTTTATGTATGAAAGGTAATTTCAATGATAATTTTATTATTTTATTTTTAATTCAAAGCCTTTTTAATTCAAATGCATTTTAATTTGTTCATAGTCATTATGCATAGGTGCAAATTTATACAACAAATAATAATATTACAAACCAAGTACGTTTTGTACGACTTACTCGTATATGAATGTAATGGGTTATCAGAATAATAATTCTAATAGTTATTATTCTGACAACCCATCACATTCATATACGAGTAAGTTGTAATAAAATTGCTTGTTAACTTTTCAGGGATACTATTAAAGTAAAACGCCATATATCCTGTTTTTCAATAATTTGCTATTATTTCCGGTTTTTTATGAAATAATTGTTTAATCAAATATTGGCAATTTTCTTAGGTAACTATTTGTATTGCAGTTGAATTGATTAAAGCAACAGTAAAATTATTAAAGATGAAATTCTTACTTTTGGGAATGTTATTAATGTGATTGGCACTTCCTCAGCAAATGGAACATTCGAATAATAACCGCAGTCAACCTGGAGGAAAATTCAGCGGTGTGGCCACTATTGAGTCATTTTGTATATGGTATGTGAAAAATTAAGTTGACCAATGAAAATATTTTATTTATGATAATTCTAATAATTGGTATTATAACAACTAATCAAATCCATATGAGTCGTAATAAAATTGATTATTAACTTTTCAGGGATACTACAAAGTGAAAGGCTTTTTTAACTGTTTTTCAATAATTTTCTAGTATTTAGAGTTTTTTATGAAATAATTTTTTGATCGATTAGACTGGCTTTAGTGAAAAGTATAAAAGATTAGAAATTTTCTTAGATAACTATTAGTATTGCAGTTGAATTGAATGCAGCAACAATAAAATTATTAAAGATGAAATTCTTATTTGTGATTTTTGCAATTTTGGGAATGTTAATAATGGGATTGGCACTGCCTCAACAAATGGCACTTTCGAATAATAACCGCAGTCAACCTGGAGGAAATTCTAGCGATGCGCCCACCATTGAGTCAAGATATTTTGGTTCTCCAGCAATATTTTGAATTTGAATAAATTTAATTTTATTACTTTTTTATATATGAAAAATGTAAACAATATTCAAATTTTTTATTGTAAAAGTATTTCTTATATTAATAAAATAAACTATTCTTAAAAGACCTTATTTAAAATGTTTTATTAATTATATTTACTACTCACTTTCTTCTAGTGAAAAACTCACAATCCAAATATTTAATATAATGTAGCATCTGAAACCAGACAAAATATTATATTATTCATCAATTTTTTTATGAATTAATATATTTTCAATTATAATTTAATGAAATCTATATGAATATTTTACAAAAAGAAAACTTAATATTTATAAATACTTACAGAAATATTTTCTTTTAAAAATTTGGTTATCTTAAGAAAATGACAAAAGTACCTCATTTTTTGAAAGAATTTTTCCATTTACTATTCATATATATTATAGAAGTCAAATAACTGTGCTAATATAATTTTTTGTGCTATAATTAATAAGGTATTGATTAATTAAAACAATAATTGTATAAAATTAGATCTTTTTGTAAATATTATTTATTCTCTTAAATGCAATTTAACTTGTTAACAGTCATTTTATATACGAGTATGTGCAAAATTAAGTTGACAAATGAAAATATTTTATTTATGATAATTATAATAATTATTATTATAATAACTAATCAACTCTATACAAGTCGTAATAAGATTGCTTATTAACCTTTCAGGGATACTATAAAGTAAAACGTACTATTTATTGTTTTTTAATAATTTTCTAGTATATCCAGTTTTTCATGAAATAATTATTTGATCGATTAGACTGGCTTTAGTGAATAGTATAAAAGATTAGAAATTTTCTTAGATAACTATTAGTATTGCAGTTGAATTGAATAAAGCAACAATAAAATTATTAAAGATGAAATTCTTATTTGTGATTTTTGCAATTTTGGGAATGTTAATAATGGGATTGGCACTGCCTCAACAAATGGCACTTTCGAATAATAACCGCAGTCAACCTGGAGGAAATTCTAGCGATGCGCCCACCATTGAGTCAAGATATTTTGGTTCTCCAGCAATATTTTGAATTTGAATAAATTCAATTTTATTACTTTTTATATATGAAAAATGTAAACAATATTCAAATTTTTTATTGTAAAAGTATTTCTTATATTAATAAAATAAACTATTCTTAAAAGACCTTATTTAAAATGTTTTATTAATTATATTTACTACTCACTTTCTTCTAGTGAAAAACTCACAATCCAAATATTTAATATAATGTAGCATCTGAAACCAGACAAAATATTATATTATTCATCAATTTTTTTATGAATTAATATATTTTCAATTATAATTTAATGAAATCTATATGAATATTTTACAAAAAGAAAACTTAATATTTATAAATACTTACAGAAATATTTTCTTTTAAAAATTTGGTTATCTTAAGAAAATGACAAAAGTACCTCATTTTTTGAAAGAATTTTTCCATTTACTATTCATACATATTATAGAATTCAAATAACTGTGCTAACATAATTTTTTGTGCTATAATTAATAAGGTATTGATTAATTAAAACAATAATTGTATAAAATTAGATCTTTTTGTAAATATTATTTATTCTCTTAAATGCAATTTAACTTGTTAACAGTCATTTTATATACGAGTATGTGCAAAATTAAGTTGACAAATGAAAATATTTTTTTTATGATAATTCTAATAATTATTATTATAAGAACTAATCAACTTCATATAAGTCGTAATATAACTTTTCAGGGATACTATAAAGTAAAACGTACTATTTATTGTTTTTTAATAATTTTCTAGTATTTCCAGTTTTTCATTAAATAGTTATTTGATTGATTAGACTGGCTTAAGTGAATAGTATAAAAGATTGGAAATTTTCTTAGATAACTATAAGTATTGCAGTTGAATTGAATAAAACAACAATAAAATTATTAAAGATGAAATTCTTGTTTGTGATTTTTACAATTTTGGGAATGTTAATGATGGGATTGGCACTTCCTCAACAAATGGCACTTCCGAAAAATAACCGCAGTCAACCTGGAAGAAATTCTAGCGGTGAGGCTACCATTGAGTCAAGATTTTTTGATTTTCCGCAATTTTTGTAAATTGGAATAAATTTATTTTTCGAACTAAAATAAATTTTTCCCATTTGTTTATTTTATTTTATACTATTATTGTTTGAATTTAATTGCTAATAGCAAAAAAAAAATATAAACAATTTTTGTGAAATTTATACAATTTAATATTTTGAAATAATTTAAATTTATTATTGTTAAAGAGTTTGGTATATTAAATAAAATGAAATAAACTTTTCTAAAAAGTACTTAATTAGATGGTTTTATTAATTATTATTAACTAAATAAATATTTTCATTTAGTAGTCACTCAATTTTAGTGAAATTATCACTCTCCAAATATTTAATATAATGCATCTAAAAGAAGGTAAAATATAATATTTTTAATTAATGTTTTTTAATTAAAAAATATTTGCAGTTAAAATATAATAAAATTTATAATAATATTATAATATATATTATATTTGCAGTTTATAATATTTTTCTTCTATCAAATATAGATAATTTATTATACTCGTATAATGAGTAATAATAAATACATGTGATCAGTAATAAATTTTCATATTTATTATGTTCTAATAATACCTATAGAGTTTAATCGTTTTTATTTAAAAATAAAACAAATTTTAAATTAATGCAAGAACTACAATTGAAAAAATTTAAATAGTGTCCGTGTTTTATTATTATGAATTATAAAAAAAGTGATATTATTGAAATTTTCTTTATCTTTATGACAAATTTTACTTATAGAGAGTATGCGGACCAATTTGGACTTAATCGTAAAATGTCTATAATTTTTATAAATGTACTATTTTATTGCAATTTGTAAAATTTTTTTTAAAAAAAAAACCTTTTGCATTACGGCACGGAACGTTTATAGCTCCAAATTCGTTATTTCTGCAAAAATATTTTGTTTAACCTTGTATTAAGATGGGGGGGTAAATTTCTACCCAAATAACAGATTTCATTTTATATATTTCAAAAACCATTAACATGTGGCTATAATTTTATGACCTTATTGTTATCCTGTTTTTAATTGAAATAATATTGTTTGGCTTATTTGTAAAAGATAGTTTTTCGATATTAAAGACAATTTCTCTGTTAGAACTTTTCGCCACTTTTCGAGGGGAACTTTGAAGAGCGTTCGTTTAAATGATCCATTTGTTCGGTAGGAGAATCATCTTACCGCCAAAGATAACTTGGTCCAATTGAAAATAGACTGAGTTACTTCTACGATCTTACAATCCATAAGGTTGTGTACTTGTAGATTAATAACCACTGTCTGTTCTTCATTTAGGCAATTCATGCTAGCAAAGCCAGCAAATATACATTAAAGGTCTGGTTGTTCTTTATTCCAAAGCCTGTGGTAGGAGATCTGAAAGGAAAAATGTGACGATGAACGTTCTATGGAATTTTGTCGATATTTCTGCTCTAAATGTGCATATTATTTATAATAAAATCGCTGTCAATTGGAATTGACCTTTGAATTTTTGCATACACTCAAACTACAACTGGCATAGGACTCTATGTATATGTTTTCAAGATAATAAAAACCAGAATCTACTTTTTAATAAAAAGTAGAAAACACCATCAAGTACTTTCTTTTTACATTTCCCTACGAAATAAACTGAGGGTAGAAATTTTCCTACCAAGATCATAAAGATCATAGCCGGGTAAAGCCGCTAAATTGTGTTATGGCAACATACAAATCAGCTAGACTATATTCTTGGAATCTTCGTTCAGTTTGTTGTCTCTGGTTGCACTACTGCTAGAAGATTCCTTGGTTCGATGATGCTTCGTCGAATCAACGAAAAAACCTGCTCTAGAATTGTCAAATAAATTTAACGGAAAGTAAAAAAAAATAAAGCTTAATAGTGATACTAAGTTAAAAATTGAATTAATAAAATTAAAAATAAAAGAAATTAATTGTTAATTATATTAATTAATTTAGTTTAATTATATTACACTTATATTATTATATTATTTACAATTTATAAGTGGAAATATATGGAATTTAGTCAAACGATTTTTTAAAACAATAATTTTATTTAACAATAAATAATCAATTTTTGATTATAAATTTATAAGAAAATAAAGGATAATGGAAGGGAACACAATACAAAAATAACTATTATATACAATAAGTATATTTAAAACTCTTTTGATATTATATTAAAGAAAATAATAAATTAAAATAAACACACACAGACACGTCGAAGGTCGGCTTCACCACCTATTCATTTATTTGGTTTCCTTGATCAATTTAATTCTTTTTTTTCTTAAATTATTTTTAATATATCTTACAATTTTTTTTATACAGTATTTTCGACAAATTTCAATCTTACCAATTTTATACCTTCCTCCTCAATTCCTATTCCTTCTATTATTTTTCACCACTCTTTCTTCTTTCTTCCATAGGATCATTAACACTTTCAGGTGTCTCCAATATCTCCTTTATATTTTGGCAAATTTTGTTGTTGGTTTAGTGGGTGTGGGAGCACAACTCTGCTAAGACTTCTCCGCAATCCATGTATAAAGCTAGTGACAGTCAAGCTTAGCAGATTAATGTGGTCTCTGAATATGGTCGTCATTGGCCATTGTCCCGTAGAACTCTATGTTCCGGAAATATTTAGTTTGTTTAAATCCACATTTTAATGCCTTCATCCCTTCCACCATTAAAAAATTCATTGGACTTTTTTTAACCATAATTGTTTATGATTTTCTCATGTCCATCCGGATGTTCATTACAATTTTCGAAAAATATGGACTGATGGCTCTATCGGTCATAATTCCACATCAACAAGTATTGCTGATACAACGTTTTCAGATTTTTCATACCTTAAATTCAATAGCAATCTATTAACAAATCATTGGCCTTATTTTGTGTGCCATGGTAATTATTTTATACAAATAAAGTTGCAAAATCATTCTCAGCGATGTTTTAGAGATGCCCAAGTGAGAAGCACGTCGTCAAGTAGGCATAGAAGGATGATCGTTGAGAGTCTGTCGTACAGTCTCCATAGTTTCTTCATTGCAGATTGATCGATCAAGTTTTGATCATAGCTGATCGAATACTCTTCCATCTCGCCCCTCGGAACAGGTGTTTAAGTTTTTAATTATGTTCAGACTGAGAGCCGATAGAGCATTTTATATTTTTTTTTATAATCCACAAAACACAAATAACGCACAAAAGTTACTTTTTATTTTTAAACACAGTAAGTCCAAAAGTGGCAGTCCTGCATAAAATCAAAAATACTATTGAAATGCACAACAATACAATATTATGAATATAATATAATAAAAACTTCTCCTAAAATATTATATTTAAAAAATGTAGTACTAAAAATTTTTTACAATAATTAAATTATTTGAAAAGTAAAAATAATAATCGTTCAATTTAACTCAGATTTGAAAATTCCACATACCAAATAAATTAAGTTGTTAAAATGTTTATTTAGCAACAATTCTAGTAGGTGCACATTTAATGTTATTTAACACTTTTGGAGTAATAATAAATAAATAAACTGTTAATATTAGTTATTATAAGGACAATTTTAACATTGACAGAATTCAATTTTACAAACCACTCACTATATTAACATTCTTCCCATTAGGAATTTATTTTATTATAGAAGAAAAACATATTTGATGTACTAGCCGTGCATAGTTTGTAAAAACGAAAATAACGAAATGAATTATTTCCTTTCCTTTTAGGTACTCCAAGTAAGTATATTAGATTTAGACTAATGGTCTGGTTGCAAGATCCAGACAAGGGTGAAGTATGACTAGCAAATAAGCTTGTCAGAAGGTAGATAGGATAAATTTTAGTTAGAGTGTGAAAAAGGATATAATCAAAGAAAGAAAGAGAAAGAGAGAGAAGTTTACATTCATTCATAGAGAAGGAGAGTGTACAAATAATTTTATATAAAATAGCTTAGAGCAATTTTAAAAATTCATATTTTGCTAGATTTAATGAAGTGCCAATGGCAATAAAATATTCCATGAATACAGCAAAAAGCTTAAATGGCATAAATAACTCGAAAATTTTAATAACTCCGTTCTGGAATTTGCATTTTCATGATGAAAACTTCAAAAGTAAATAAACTGCGTGCACTATGATGTTGAAATGTAGTCTGGTTTGAAATTTGAACGATGGAATCAGATACTCACCATTCATTCATCTCTAGTTCCATGTTTCTAATTTAGTTAAATTACCAATAAAATGTTGCTAGTAATGATTTTGTATTATTTTTATTTCAAATTTTGCTTTTTTCTTACGAATTTAGACAAAAGAAATGTATGTAAAACCCAATTGAATTTAGCATAATGATATCGTTTTGTTTTTAAATAATACAGCAATAATAATATTTTCAAAGCGAATATACATAAATGGCTTTAGAATTTATAACAAATTGTAATTGTAAATTTTTTTTGCAAAAACCCCCAAACACTTAAATTGATAAGCTTTTAAAAAAAATCACTATTAGCAATAACCGAATTTGTATATTAATTTCCAATTCTCATATTTCAGTATTTGATAAAATGACAAATAAAATTGTTAACAATTACATAAATAATTATATGTGTAAGTCCAAGAAAATGTAAGAAATACATTCAAAAATTGAAAAAATCAAAATAATCGTAATAAAATCATTTTGGAAATTAAATTACTTCAATTTCTATAAATTTCTTATGATAAATAAATTTTATGAAATCAATAGAGAAAAAAATTGCAGTTTTTTAACTACAATATTATTAAAAATAAACGCTTTTACAATTTTTTATTACTCGTAGAATCAAAATTATTAACTTTAAAAGTTCATATTTACTAAAATTTGCTAAAATTTCATAACCTTAACACCCATTATTTAAGTTTTAACTTATATATTTAATTGAATATCCTTTATTTATTTATAATAATCCAAATTGGTATCTCAATACAAGTATTCCAAATTTTTGTTCTTTAACAAAATTTTTTTTGAATAATTATTTTTTTATCGAATTTTTTAATCCATGGAGCATTTATATATAAAACACAATATTTGCGACATGCGCTCCACAACTCCTTTGGCAACACAGAATGCGGCCATCAAAATTCTTCATAACTTTTTGCTATAGTTCGAGCTGTATCTAATTTGTAACGCTTATGATTTTATCCTTAAACTGTGGAATTGTCTTGGGTCCATTAATATAGATCTTAATTTTCACGTAAATTTAGAGAAAAGCGTCCAATGATGTCAAATTGTGTGAGAGAAGTGACACTAGTTTGATGAAATTATATTTTATACAAGTCTACGCCTTTCAATTCAGGATATAAAAATTTGTTATCATATCAAGATAACATTCAATATCTAAAAACCAAGTCTAAAAACCCTCACCCAATAATGACTTATTATATTGTAGGTGTAAAGCTCATGCTTCAGTGAAATGTGAATTTTTAGTATCCTAAAGGCGGTAGTTTTTGATTGTGGAAATGTGCGTCATCGCTCATTATGATTGTTTCTTAAAACAGCATTTACTCCTTCTTCGTTTAGTATCGAATTGTCGTTAGAAGTGATCTTTAGGACCAACATCATTTGAATTTTGTCGTATAATACGCTGACGGAAGGCTTTATTTCCTACGTCAATTGAATTTTGTCGTATAATACGCTGAGGGAAGGTTGAGTTGCGGTTGTCGAGGACCTTGGCCATACTTTTTTCTATAGCAGCAATATACTGACCAGAACGATCTCTGACGTGTTAAACTGATCCATATTCGTCAAATTTCTGCCTAAAACATACTATTCTTGTCTCATTTATGTTGATCAACAGTATCTGGTAGCCTGGAAAATGCACTTTCATTATAAAATTTTTCTTAATGAAAGATACTTTAGGACAAAATAAAAAAAACCATATATATACTAAAAATAATTCCTATCAAAGTTATGCATTTCCATCAAATAACTACATATTTTTCAATTACTTTAAAGAATCTAGAACGCTAAAATTTAAATACTTTTATGCGAAAAATTTCATCTTCTATTCTGTTATAAGAAAAACTTAATAAAATCTCTGATATTATACATAATCACAATAACAATATACACATACATGTACGTTTAATAATTTCAATATAATTGCGTTTGAAATATATTTTCGTATAATTCATAAAAATTTGCAATTAGGATGTATTATAATCCTTTCTAAATAAAAGAGAAAAACTGACAGAAATGCCTTTCGTGCTATTTAAAAAAGATTATATTATAAATTTTTATAAAGAATGTATAATAAAGTTGAAATAAAATTAAAGTTGAAGACAAGAAGATAATATAAAAAATTATATAATAAAGCATTAAGTGTAAAGGTCAAAGGAGAATCGACTTCAGATACTCAAACATGACCATAAAAATTCACAAACCATTATTATTTGTCAAACAAATGTACTTTTATATTCGAGTGGAAAATATTATTTGAAAACTTGTGAGATTTTTCATGTCCACATCATGTTCTCATTTAAAGGATAATACATCGCATAGTATTTGAATATATGCTGAAAGTAATATGGGATTATGAATGATGGGGGAGGAGGTATATGAACGGTTCGAGCCTTTTGTAATGGTTTCAAAATAATTGCGCAATGTCCCGAAGCGGTTCATTAACTCAACAAAATATAATTTCCGAAATCGCCGCTGGTAATTTGTTTGAAAATACCTTCTTTTCCGCCGTTAAAAGTTGTTCACTCTCATATTTGGATTTAGCAAAAATAAATATTACACGAGCAATTCATATAAAAAGCAACTGAACAAATATTAAAATAGAGTGAAATTATGTATGTAGAACATTTCGTTACAATTTTTCGTCGTTATATTATTACATTAAATATTTAAAAAAAATATAATAATGATAATAAAATAAATAATTTCATGATTGTCTGTATTTTATTCAACATATAATAATATGGTATACTTGTAAGCTTAATACACTCACGGAAAGATGTAGACAATTTGATTTATTTTAAATTTATTAAAACAATTATAAAAATAAATAAATATATAATGAAATGAGAACATGATTTGTAATAATATTAGGTGCATTTATTTAAATAACAAAAAGAATAGTTAAAATAGAAAAAAAAATGACTAAAATGGTATATTATGTTTGAATTATATTGAAATTATTGTTTAAATATACGAAAAAGGTAGTTTTTTAAGTATTTGATTTTACTTCCTTTATTTTAAATTACTACTAAATAATTTTGATTAAAGACTCCAACTCTTTAGTACTTTCGGGATAAGCTTCAGTAACTGCATTTTCTAATAACACCCCATAAATACTCAATCGCGATTTAGTCCGACGAGTGCGCAGGCTATTCCAACAGAGGAGTGAAATTATGGTTTCAAATCTAAAAATATTAATTTTGGTACCCTTGGAGTCATTATGGTATCCTGATTAAATACCCATTATTAGTTTTTTCAATAATTTTTATAAAATAATGTGAGCCCAGTACTGTGCTATTATAAACAACCCCAAATTATTATTTTACCCCATCCATGCTTGATTGTTTTTAAAGTGTATGTGTACTGTTCTTTATATTCAGTACGTGACAGCCTTCTTACGTTCTGCCGAAGTCCTTTATAACCACCGAGAACAATTTTAAATTCATCTGTCCACAAAATATTTTACCCTTTTTCCATAGGCCAGTTGTCGTGCTTCTTTGAGAAATTCAATTTGAGGAGCCTTCAATTGATAGCACTGCCATTTTCATATGTTTGCGTTTTAGTGTAGTTTTTTAGTTCATCATTATTCTTCACAATTTAATGCGTCAAGATAATTTTTTTATTTAACGTGATATATTTGTCGTTAGATAACGGGTCGTCCAATCAACCTGTCTAGTAACAGATTCGCTAGCAAAGCTGACTAGATCCAGAAAATTGCGCGCATCTAAATCAATACACAGTAATCCAGCTTGTTCAAATCCAACATTCAATTTGACTTCCTGCTTCGACTACCTCATGCAAGAAACACTCAGTTTGATTACCTTCCTATGAAAGATTGAGTCATAAGACCCTTTTATAGCCGTCTTCTGTCTTTTGCTGCTAGTTCGTTAGCCTGTTGGCAAGTGGATTCAGCTACCTTCTATACCAATTACAAAAGTTTCCTTCATTCTAAAGTGGCCTCAGCATACTCACTACACCATACCATCCTTTGCGTTCCAAGCATAAAGCAAACAAATAATTCCATCTTTTCATCCATTATTTATACCACGTACATTTGTGGTACCATCTGCCCCCGCTCTGACTAGCTCCATCCATCACAGGTAGGTAAATTTGGTAACAATCAATAACCAATACAGAAGCACCCCAGGTTTCAGCGAAAGATTCCTCTACTCAGCCTGACACGGAGGACGAACCACCCTGGGGCTGCAGACCCGGTGGTACCAGTCACTTCTACTCAAAGAGCTACAGTAAGGAACCTTGTAAATTCGTTGGCATTGCTAGGCCAACTCAGGTGCCGTGGGTTCGTCAAGACTCGTAGACCCCTTCGAGTATAGATCGTATAGTTAGATTATTCACCCATAAGTGACTCCTCGCTGACATGCCACGGGATAGTAAAAATTCACTTTTTTTACTAGTCAACGAAAACAATCATCTTCAGCGACATTTTTGAATCTTCTATGAAAAGATTATGATTATGTTACGTAATCAAGCAACATTTTTGAATCTTCTATGAAAAGAAACTACAACAGTCCCAGGAGCTTCCTGTGCATCCAGAAAAATTTACTACCTGGTATGGATTTTGGTCGGGCGGCATCATCGAGCCGCAAGAGGTATCGAGAAATGATAGCCGATTTGTTTTCCCTCAATTGGACAATATAAACTTTAACAATATCTACAATAGTTCCAACAGGACGGTCTGACTTTCCACATACCAGTTGAAACAAGAGACTTATTGCAGACGAAATTTTAAGTTGCGTTACAAGCATTTGGAGACATTTTGATATCAGCTTGCCACCAAGATCAAGCGATTTTAAGTCCTGAGACTAAATTCTATAGGACTACATAAAATTTATGGTCCATGCCAATAAATCCATCGGTGACAGTCTTCCCAGTTTCTGCGGAACAGTCATTCAAAATCTAGGAAAATCGTTTTGATGAAACTGCTCTATTAACGCGATGTCGCTTGGCCAGTAAAACAACTTTTCTTAGACTTCTTGCTGGCCTCTTCTGGACTTCTTCTGAACTTCCATTCATCTTTTATTCTTCTAGATGACTTTAAATATGTTTTTTTTTTCAACTAAATTTTCCATTTTCCGGCTAGTTAATTCCAATGTAGCACGTCTTCTAACACGAGTTTCCACGTTCTCGGTATATTTTAAGGCATGTGAATCAATTTTTGCAGAATAGCCAACATATTTTTTTAAAAGTATTTCGCTGATTTTTAATACAGTAATTAGGTAAGTACTCATCCGATTAAAACATTTTGATTTTTAAATATCAAAAACCATGAAAATATCAAAAAAAAATTTTTTGCTTACGAATTAACAAATAAAAACTTAATTTTTCGTAAGTATAAAAATTTTTTAAAAATAATTTATATAATATACTAATATATTTAAAAATAAAAATTGAGTTTTATCCCAAAAAAAATAAAATTAAATTATTTAAATCGAAATCATTGTAATTAAATCTTGTAACTATAGAAAACTTGGCTAAAAAATCTTTGTAAGAAATTTCAAAAGTTGAATTTTTTTTTTAGCAATAGTAAATAGAAAACTTTTGAAAGGATTTCTTTGCAATACATTGTAATAATATTTTCACTATAAAATAAAACCTGCAGAAAATATCAAAATACTTCCACCAAAAGCTTTCGTTAATTTCCTGTGAAAAAATATTATTGAAATACTTTCCCAAACTTTCTCTCTACTACAATATTATATACTATTCGTCTGTATGTTTAAATATTTTTTTATTCATTTTTGTCATAGCCAAAAGACCATTTTATTGTATTTAGTATATTTCAGTATTCGTTGACATTTTTCATAGATTAAGTAAAACCGCGTTAGTTACTATCAACCACTATTATCTCTCATACAAATATATATGTGGGGAAGGACATAAATTTACACATATTTGCACATATTCGTGTGCGAACATTTTATTCGAGAATGTCAGTTTGAAATTCACCAAATTACATACATACGCTATCGACAAATGATGAAAATGGACCAAAGAAAAACTTTTTCATTATGTTCGAATGTTAAACATTTGTCGAAGATATAAATTGTATTTCCATTTGTAGTGCATTCGTATAGATCATACGTTCTCCATAGAACCACCCTGTCACTCTACTGACATCACTTCATCTCCTATAAGCATTAAGAGGACCAAGACTAGGAATATAACCAGGATCAGAACAAATAGTATTTCTATAAGAATTGGCAGACACGATGATAGCGTGGAATAATTCTCCTCGCATGAGCTCGGAAATGAACTTGAACATGGCCGCGGGCTAATCCAAAGTTAAATGTTATTGGTAAGTTCGATGAATTTAATGTATTTGCATATATGACCAAGTACTACAGAAAATGTTTTTAAGAGCAATTTACAACTAACCAACTCGACCTCTACATAGAAGAGTCAAAAGTACAAATACGAGTATACAGGCTCTGATATAAAATGCTGCATTAATATAAATTCGAATCCGAGTATGGGTGTTTCTTCGCACCAAATCCATCAACTATCGAAATTGTTCCATTACTTCTGACTACTGCTATTTTGGGATTATTATTGATTTAAACTTTTCGACAAAGAATTCCATTTGAATGGCAGCCGTTCTAGGTCTTTTCCAATTCTATGTAGCTCAATGAATAATATATGCTCTAAAGTTCTATTGTTTTAATTTTAGTTAAAATAAAAGACGAACTATAATTTATACCTTTGAGGTGAAGTTTATGGAATTCGTTAACCTTACCTCTTTGAAAATGTTCTACGTAGAAAATTAATCATAATATTCCGAACTAGTTTCCTGTGAGTTTATTGTGTAACTTTCCATATTTCCAAATGCATTTTATTTATTCTGTAAAGAATAAAAAAATACCAAAACTTAATAATTATTTGAATTACATAAAAAATTTGTTAAGTCAAAATTAGTCAAATTTCTTGTTTCAATTCGATACTATTAAGGCAACACCAGTAAAACGAAATTATTCAATAGGAAATTTGATCGCTAATCAAAATCGATTATGGTTAAATCAAATTTTATTAAAACTATCTTCAAATATTAGTGAAACCGATATAAATTTTTGCTTGATAAACAAATTTGTCTAACTTAATTTATGAATTGAAATAATTGGTAATTGATTCCAAATTATGGTTAAAATTTTTGTAATATTGAAAAAAATATTCTATAAGATTAAGAAATTTATTTGCAAAAAAAAAAAAAAATGCAATTAATAAGAAATGTAATTTTTAGGTATTATAAAATAATATTTGTTAAAAAATTATATAGAAAAATTGTATCGATTTATATCTTGACTATCAGTACGCAGTATTTTTAGCATAGAGACCTTTAATTAATATATTTGTTTTAAAAAGCAAATGACATCTAAAAAAATATATTGAAAAATTATTTTTTTAATGAGTGTTTTTGTGGAGGGTAAAAAATATAAGTTCTCTAATGAGTAGATTTTAATGGTGGGATAAACAACAATTAATTTTTTGGTGTCGGAAAATACAAGTCATCAGCAAAGGATCTTATGTTATACACTATTGCGACCGGATGCAATTAGAATAGAGACGTTTTTATTCCGTAAGTCCAAATGGGTTTTATAATTACATTATATATTAAAAGTTCACTATTGATTGTTAATTTTGAATGGTTGCCGATACCATCTATTAGTTTCAAGATATTAACTTCTAGCATGTAGTTTCCTGGTTAATCTCTTGTCTATGTAAAGTCTTAAGTAACACACTTGAAAAACATTGTGGAACCATGTTACCATTACGCATAAACGGGTAAGCAGGCTTTTAGCAAAAAGTGAATGCTAGGTAAGTATTCTTCTGTTGTTTACCTTCACTCCCTATCTTATAAATTCAGGATTGCAAATTTTGGACGAGGAATTGTAAACGATTAAAAGCTGTGTCAGGATTCGTAGGAGTAGTAAATAGGTCAGAATTATCTGAATTTTTAATATTTTAGTTTTAACAAATTTTATTAATTTTTAAATTGATTTCTGAGTAAACAAATTGATTTTTCATATGTTCGAAAACTTTTTATTGAATTTTTAATATTTTTTTATTGAATTTTTAATATTTTAGTTTTAACAAATTTTATTATTTTTTAAATTGATTTCTGAGTAAAATAAATTGATTTGTAATATTTTGAAAGATTTTTATTAATTTTTAATATTTTAGTTTCAAAAAATTTTATTATTTTTTAAATTGATTTCTGAGTAAATAAAAATTAATTTTTAATATGTTCGAAGACTTTTTATTTATTTTTAATATTTTAGTTTTAACAACTTTTATTATTTTTTAAATTGATTTCTAAGTAAAAAAAATCGATTTTTAATATTATCGAAGGCTGCGAAAAGTTTTATAATTTTTATCATTTAAAAATTAAAAAAACGTCTTAGTTTTTATTTTTTTTGTGTATTAAAAATATTTTTTTATAGTTTAATCTGATTTATCTATGCTAAATCAGGATTTAAATTTAAATAGAAATTGAAAATTAGAGTTTGGGTCCAATTTTAAAATCTTGAAGTTTTCGTATTTTTTTTTCATTATTTTAGTATATTTTCTATCAACATCGAAAAAATTATTTTTCATTAAATTTGGTAAAATTAAAACAAAATTTTTTTTGGAAGAATGATTGAATTGAACAAAAGATTTTATTTCCATTAGGGAATCCAAAATCTTTTCACTATTTATAATTATTCAAAACAAAACTCCTCAATAATTAATTCAATTTTTCAATTTTTTGGAAATCGAATTAAAACTAGAAAGGAATTATAAATTCCAAAGAGTATTTAAATGCATCTAACTTAATTCACGAATTCTAAATAATTCGAAGCAGTTTAATTACCAGAGAGACAAGGATTTTGTTACCAAAAGTTAATCCATTTAATTAAGTACTAATGATGTCATTTATACAAAAACTGATTTACAATGTTTTTGGTTACAACCAGCTATCGTCCTTGTTGCAATTGTTCAACAAAAGCTTCCGTTCTTGCTGCAAAATTTTCGAACTGAGAAGGACCGACTGTAATTATAACCGAATGCACTTCAAGTAAATCTGTTGCGAGTACGAATAGAATTTCTGGCTAGTATATGCAATGTACGACTCTCGACTAATTGCCAACGGGTAAATTAGCATAAAACAATTTTAAGCACTCCAAATTCGATAGCCCGCGATATGCCATTATATGACCTCATTGTTAATCCAATGGGGGGAGACTATAAATAACATAAATTCACGAATAAACGCGGGTTAATATGACTTTATTATTATGTATGAATTGGTGTATAATTATATGTGTTTGTGCGTGTACTTGTGCAATAGCTTTTGGCTAAATATAAATTTGAGATGATATTAAACCAGAGAGTAGTAATAATAATCGTAATATTAACAAATACACATCAACACCAACGCCAACGCTCATATGAGTAACAATATCGACAGCGACGCTAATGTAAATATTAACATTCGAAAATCTTCCAAATATTCAAAAATTTCATACTATAGTTGACGATTCATTGCTATAATGTCCCATAGAAATATCGATGTTGAAAAGTATAGCACATAAAGTTTATAAAATAAAGGATCGAGAAAAATATTTTTTTTCATTTATTTGATTTTATGTATTGTAATTTGCTTAATTGCAATGGCTTTAATAGAAACATATATTTGGGAATAAGTTTCAAGTCCTTCGATTCTACAGATAATCGTAAATTGAATAATCCTTCATTCTCTATACATTTACAATATATTAAAGGCTAAATCTAAAATTTGCGTCCTTATTTACAGTATTATTATTTTTTTATTATTATTTATTAATCGTGATGATATCAAAAACTTGGTTTATTTCAATATTTGGATTAAATTTTACTTTTCTTTAATTTATTTTTTTCGAGTCTGCCAACTCTAAATACGAGTACATGAAATTATGTTCAGTATTAATTTTGATAATTATTGTATGTGTATTTGTATATAAAACTAAATCGATTTACAATGAAAGAATCCATTTTTCATTAAACAGCCATAGGGTTAACCTTAAGCTGAATGAGTTTCCTACAGATATGGAATTTTAATGGTTACTTTTTCATATTCCTAACGAAATATTCGTCTATTTACCCTTCTATCCCCCAAAAGTCTAAGTAAATGTCAGATAAACCTATTTTCCATTTTCTTTATCCTTATTTACTCTTCATGTTTTTCTGTCTCTCATTTTGTTAATTTTCAGTTTTTTAGCATATTTCTTACCCCTTTTTCATACTTTTTATACAAAATATAAGGTATCCCATGAACTTGTACACATTCATACAAGACTATATTTACAACTACAGTCTTATACTTTGTGAAATCATCTCTATTGGCCATGGGCTGTTGCAAAAACCCAAAGGGTTACTATTTAGAGAGCCAT
This sequence comes from Atherix ibis, assembly GCA_958298945.1. Taxonomy (NCBI): domain Eukaryota; kingdom Metazoa; phylum Arthropoda; class Insecta; order Diptera; family Athericidae; genus Atherix; species Atherix ibis. The sequence goes on from OY282607.1 coordinate 32,381,632, forward strand.
GGAGCTTTTCCAACGAGAATAAAAAGGGCTAAATAAACAACAACAAGGAAAAATTAGAAAAGGAATCTCTTGGGGCTACAGTACAATTTGTGAATTGTTTGGACTCTGTGAACAGAAAAATGAAAGGAAAAAATTATTCTGAAAGGAGTACAGAAAAAAAAGTTTCAGTTAATTTAAAGGCATTGCTTTGTGGTTAGTCACAAGTACACTGATTTCAGATGCTTGCATCCTTTTTTCTGATATTAAGCCAAATACATGACCATGAAATGTGTTGCGGTTATATGAATTTCAAAGGCTATTTACACTGTTTTATCCTTTTCTCTTATATTTTTTATATGAAGGTGTATTTTATTTATTTATTTATTTATTTGTTTTTTTCGGCTTTCTTATTTTCAATTACAATGGAACATTAATATCCAATGAATTTTCCTTTTTAAAATAATTCGTGGAAATGTACACTCAATTTTTAAGGTCTTACTTTGGATGAATTAAAGGTTAATAATTTTACTTATAAAATATTTTATTGTCAGTTACATTTTTTTTTCGAAAGTGGTTATATTTATATTTATCAAAACTTGTGTATTTATGTAATCTGAATGCAAAAATTGGATATTTTAGCACATATTAATTTTTTTAAATATATAACGGCGTGTATTAAGTCAAATTTTTGCCTGCAGCATGTTGTGTTAGTCTACGTATGAATTAAGTTGTGTTTTTATAGTTTGATACATGGAACCTAAAAAATGTGTGCCCTCAAATTTTGGGAAGTTTCAACGAAACCATAGGGAACATTCCTACGGAAGTTTTTCGATGGTTTAAGGCATTTTTGGTGGTACGAGAATCAGTGAAAGACAAACTTGAGTCAGAGACACCTTCAACATCTAAAGAAAACTAAAGAAAATATGAAACGACTGAGGGCGACTATGAGGTAGTCCTATTGATTGTGCCTGCACGACAAACTGTTAATGAAGATTTTACAAAGAAATTCTTGAAAGGCTCAGCAAAAGGAATCTTTGCGTCAGATCGGATATTGGAGACATTTAGAACTAGACAGAAGCTATGGTCACGGAATGAGCCCAATAAACGCTGGCAGTTTATTGGGCTCATTCCGTACTGCCTCGTATGAGGCTAATTATGTTTATCGCAATCGAGCTTTTGGCGCATGATAGAGCCCGAATATACCATCGACGATGGATGGGAAATGTAATCCATTGGCTCGCCATCAGCAGGGAGGAAAGAAATTATTCTATGGCGAGATGGCACGCACACTGGGATTTATCGATTAAAGGAAGATGGACGCGTCATCTTTCGAAAATTTGCGTCGAGAATTGGAAGCAGAAAGCGATAGATAGAGATGAATGAGGAAGAACAACCCTACTTTGGGTTGTAGTGCTCAAAAACAATAAAAGAGTATGCATCATAATATTCTTGGTATAATCACGTGGAACGGAAGACGCCATGGAGACATGGAGCCACTATATAGCCCATTTTCTGACACAACCTGGCTGCTTCAGGGCATATCTATATCGCTTTAAGGTGGAAGTTGATGTGACATACCGTTACTGTCAGCCCGTACTCGATGTGGAACATGTCTTATTCCACTGTACATGCTTTAGCGGAGAATGAAAGGAAGTGGAAAAATTATTTGGTGATCAGGTATATCAGCAGTGCATCATCACACAAATAGTAACATTATAGGTATGCTGAAGTGCGGTGGCAGAATATGTATTTCGAGTAATAAGGAATCTCCGTCAACAAGATAAAATGAGAAAAGGGGAAGCCTGCAACCTAAATAGGACAGTCTACTATTAACTATACTCCCTTTGAAGTAGGCACGATGTCAGTGTACTCCCTTTTGAAGTACTAAATGACGTTGTTTCCATGGAGAGTCTTAGTGGGTAAACTCCCACACACGGTAGGGATCGGTATCTCTGCAGCATCTTTAGAAAATTTCTCCCCACCCACGTATAAAAAAAGACACTTAAATGCTCCTAAATAACACTTTAATGCTCCAAAAAAACCATCAACGAGTTTTTGTCGGAAAGATGGATTCCTGTTCATTCGCCTTAAAATTAAAAAAATACTTGAAACGATATCCATCCCCTTGTACTGTCGACAAAATCCAACAAAGTGTAACCGAGGAGCTGAAAGCGATACGCCTTCTACGATTTATAGTTAGCCCATGAAAACTACGTTAAAGGAAATGAAATTGATGTTATATATAAAAATAAAATAAAACTGTTGCAATAAAAATCAGTCCCAGTGAGTGTCATTTGTACAATATCAAATCCAAATTTTTAAAAAGATTTTTCAGGAGTTCAATTTTTTAATAAAATAGTACGAATGTAATAAAAATTAACCAGAAATTGGGTAAAAAATACTTTACAGATTAAATAATTGATAAATCTGAATGGAAATGTATAATGGAAGAAAGTAAAATGATTTTTGGGGATAGTTTGAGAGCAAGTGTTCGTGTGCATGTCAAAGTATGTGCGTTGCATCATTACAGTCACTTTGAAAAGCTCACTGTTGCTTATAAAATATTGAGTATTAATGAGCTAAATATCATGAATTTTGCTTCTGGCGTTATCCAAAATATTTTATTATTTGATCTTCTTTGTTTTTTCTCATTTTGTTAATTAACTATAAGTGGAGCATACCGTCAACGTTTACCAGGTATACAAAAAATGAAATTCAGATGGAAAGTCATATCACTATAGGTTTTTGGATAATTACAAGTTCAATAAAAATGATTGATTTACATCCATACCAAAAAAAAGCTGTATCTTAATTGTGTTTCTCCTTTAAAATAACAGAGAAAAAAAAACAAAATTGAATTAAATTTTCAGAATAACGCATTGTAAAAAAAACCCACCAAAAAAGATTGCATAAAAGCGTCTATCCTGTCAGTTGCTGTAAGGGAAAACATTTCAAGAACTGCTTAGTAGTTAGACTTGATGTATTGGCGAAAGCTCTCTCATGGCCATAGTCTGTTATTTGTTTTCCTTTTAGTCAGTGTTATTGTAATTGTGTGAACAATTTAGTGCCGAATCGAATTGCTCATGGCATCATTTGCCACATTGTAGTGACCAACACAAAAAAAAGTGAAATTTTTGCCTTTTATTTCTCAATTAAATTTTAGAGTACACTATTCAGACTGAAAGGCACTAGTTCTTGTATCAAATTGATAAATTTTTTTAATATAAACTATGATTTGCGTGAAATTCAGAGAGTTACCGACCTTTTAACATCAGATACTTGCGGTCTGCAATAATATTCAATCAACAAATTGAGCGATATTTTTTCTAAAACCTAATTAAGGTTCGTTAATCTAATAATAAGAATTTGGTAGGATTTTTTATTGGAAGAATAAATAAAAGTGCAGATATGACGTATTAAAGTTATAAAATAACATAGGCTAACAATTTTAAATATGATTTGGAAGTCATAGGTTTTCCTATTGTGGACTTGTCTAAATAAATATATTTTTTGAAAAATTCTAAGAAAAAGAGATTTTTTAATGTTACAAAATAATTATTTAATCATTTCTAGAATTATTTCTTATGCTAAGACGAAAATACAAGTAAAAAAAATCTCTACACCTGAAATATGACATTACCTAATGGATTTAGGAATATTGATTTAAAATAATATAAATTTTTCTAAATATTTCTAGAATTCTATAATAAAAACTGTAAAAACTTATAATAAAAGTAAAAGTCAGTTTCTTTCAAAAGAAAATCAATAATACGAAATAAGTACACAGTAAAAAATTTTGATTAAAAATTAATTATAGCTTTCATTAAAAACTCTTCTTCTTTTTGAAAAATTTTATTATAACTTAAAAAAACCGGAAAAACAATTCATATTAAAATTAGTTCATATTTCACAAGAAAAAAAAACCATTTTTCTTAAACAATAATTTATTGAAAATATCGAAACATAAAAAAAACTTCGGTCTCTTAATAGCAACCAGTTCAATTTTAGTTTAGTGTCCAGCAATTACTGCTGGTGCTTTATGTCCTCGATTATGTCCTGCATGGTCAGTATGACCGACATGGCTAGGGTGGACTTCATGTCCAGCATGAACGTGAGTATCGTGATGTCCACCAGATTTTTTACCTTGCTCTACTGACTCTAAAGATTCTTCAGATTTAGAAGTTTTGGAAGCTTCTTTAGATTTGGTAGTTTCTTCACTCTCCGAACTCTTAGAACCCTGTTCGGCGGCATGATCATGTCCGTGTTTCTCCTTATGAGTATGGCCAGCGTGATCGTGTCCCGAGTTATCATGTTCCGAGTGATCGTGTCCTGAGAGATCATGTCCCGTGTGATCATGTCCCGAATGATTATGAGCTGAGTGTCCATGAGATCGGTCGTATGCATCATGATCATCTCCCTTATGACCAGGAACGTGATGAGGTGCTGTGAGCGCAACAGCACTTAGGCACACAACTAATCCGAGAACCACAAAAAGTTTCATACTGAAAGTGTTTTACGTTTTAAAAGCCGACAATCAATTTCGGAACGAACCAAACAACTGATCTGATCATTCTAAAGACCCCCGTTTATATAGGAAAGAGGCATTCATTCTATTCTCATTAGAATTCACTGCCGATTACCTTGCAATTATTCATTTAAATAACCACAGACACTTCAAGCGCAAACAAGTAATTTTTTCTCCGTTTTTTTCCTGTCTGCCTCTTTTTATTTTGACAATTTACTGTCATCAACTTACATATTATTTGTATATATGTAAACACATTAATCATAGTGAGTAAGAGATAGACATATCGATCGAAACTGAGATGAAGGTAGTGATAGTAAGAGAAGTTTATATTCGAGATTGTTAACAAGTTAAATGTTTTCTACGAATTATTAGCCATTATGAGAATTTGTATAAATTTATTAAGTGATTTTTTTATTTTTATCACGATTATCTGATATCCAATTAAGAAATGAGGATATCAAATGCAAACAAATGAAAATATACAAACAAATAGAGTAGATGATGTAAGATAAGGTTTTGAATTAAAAAAAACCAGCTTTTTCTCTAGATGATCTTACATTAGGGTAGAGAGGGAAAAGGTTGGCGAGGGTAAAATTTTAATTCTGAAACGTAGAACTTTTCTTAAGAAAAGCGAAAATTTCAAGTGAAATTATTTATTTTACTGAAAGTAACTTAATACCAAGAAGTAGGAGACCTTTTTTTTCTATTTTAGATTTAAGTCCAACTTCAGAAATTCAATTTTTTATATAATTTGAACAATAATAATCGACTCTTATTTCAATAATTTCCTTTTAATTATCCTATAAAAGGAATAGGCTAATAGAAAGCTAAATATTTTTTTCAATACTCAAGCAAATATATTTTTTTTATATAAACGAATTTAATTAAATGTCATTACGGAAATCATATACGAATATTAAATGATATCTACTCAAATGGTTTTATTAAGGAGTTATTCTGTTGTATGTTAATAGTGACATTGCAAAGATTGAAATGTTGATGAATTATTGTTTTTGATATTGACTCAATGTCACCATTCGCATTAATAGTCTTTTGCCCATGCACCGTTTCTAGTTAATTATACAAAAGCATAGATTGGCGCCAGAGACCCCAACGTTAGAAAATACACGCTAGAGTATGAGAAGGTTCAACCACAATTGACTGCGAATGGCTCACCTAATTATTGTATATTTGATTTATCCATAGTTTATGTTATCTAAGGCCAATGTCTAAATACAAAAAGATTTGCATGCAATTTATTACAATTCTACAAATATCTTCTGTAATGCATTTTCGAATACTATTCATTTCTGTTGGGCATAAGTTATCTTCGTACATAATTTTAATAAGAATTATATCGAAATACTCGTAGTGTTGAATTGACCATTGGAAGAATTGAAGAAACCTAGAAACGTACTCCCATAAAATTCAGTGATATGTAGAGAATTTTGTGACACGAAAACCAATTTTACTTGTGGAGAAATTTATGGCAACGACAATTAAGCAATAAAAGTTCTTAATTATGCTTTAATTATATTCGAATGGAACGTGTTCAGAAATGGATTAAATCAGCCCAGAATCTTGACCATTCACCCATTTACCGTCCATCGTCCACTATCCATGGTTATGACTTAATTCCAAAAGTAGCAATTATGAATACTTTCTTTTATTTATGAGAAGCTACAGGCTATTTTCTGTTTGTGTACAAAATAAACCAAAAACAAAATTGCACAGACCATCATCAACATGTACGAGTAGTGCTGGTATTTGGCTTGACCGTGCACTAATGGTCAATACACGAAATGTTTTTTACGGCTTATCTTGTTAGAGTCATCACAGTTAGTGTCGGCCTCCGCGTTTAATACTCACCATCAATATAAAATTCCAGAAGCTTGTAAAATCAGCGAGGTTATCTTTTTAGTAGAGTTTCCGAAACAGGTGAGCAAACCATCATTTATTCGGTAAATGTTGGAATTTCGATTTTCTATTTGAGTTTTTTCCACAGTTGTCTTTGGTTTGATTTTTTTTGTTGGTAATTTTTTTTTTGCACTTTATTAAGGAAAAGAGAATAATGTTTAATAATATTAAAAAAATAATTTTTTATAAATAAATATTATTCATTTTATAGTTGGGAAAATGCAACCCTGTCATTTTATTTATCATAAAATCGGACTTAATTACCAAACAACGCATTACAATTGTAAAAACTTTCTATAAAAGTGGCTTATTTCGGGGTTTGTGGTTACTTCAGTAAATAAAATTATCATACACTTGGCTCTAAAAATCCACAAGTGACTGTAAAGAAGCCATTGTATCGGCGAAAAGTGACTCTATCTGGTATTTATTTGAGTCTGAAGCTGTCATTTGACCGTATTATTATAGTCGGCTTTTTTGGCGTGGACTTGAAATAATTTCTGATCTGCACAAAACGATACTAGAAGCTACACAATACAATAAATCTTGATTTTATTGCGCGTAAAGGTCCCAGGATGCTTAATTTCGAGCTATAGTGATGTCCATTGGCCTCAAAGATCATGCGATTAGACGCAGTTAAATTTTTTTTATAAAGCTACTATTATATATACTCACATATACTTTATATGTAAAAGCATTTAAAAACCAATATCTGTCAATTAATCGTCGAATTACAGCCGAAATGTGTGACAAATTCATTAAAGACTTGCATCAAAAGGTTTGATTTCTGCAATAAGTCTCATGATAAATATTTGAATAATTTTATATGGCATGTATAATGGCATAATTAAAAAAATATACTTAATAAAATATTTTATCAAAATCTATATTTAAAATATATTTTATTTGATTTTACTTTCCAAAGCACATACTCAATAATTCTTTATTACTAAATATGAAATTAAAAAGATTTTAAGAAAATATATTGCATATTTTTTTAAGAAAATATAAGATTTTCCTAATTTTATTTACTATTATAACTTTTCTAAAATAGAATAAAATAATCTTCAAATATCATAACAAAAATTAAATTAAAAAAAAACACATTAAAATAAAATTCTGAAATAATTATTTTTATTATCTTTAATATTAATTTAAAGCATTAATATTTCCTTAACCAACAATAAAAAAAAGTACCATATAACCACTATTATGCCAAAAAAAAAAATATAAAATTGAATATTGATGATATTTAACATTCACTTAGAAGTCTAAAAACCACAAAATTAATGCCAAATATTACATTTGAATGATTTTTATGTTTAATGATTTATTTGCACAATACTTCAAAATATGACAGAAATTAATTGAGTTTAATGTGTTGAAATAATGGAGTTTAGGACAAAAAAAATTGTTATTCGGTTTACTAATTTCTTTTTTTAAATATTCTTTTGTCAATTTAAAAATTTAATTTTTATTATTCAATTTTAGTATCTGTCAGTTTTGGTCATTATACACCTAAAATTATTTAATTTTGCGGCTTTCAAGTGACAAAGATCTCATATTTACTATTGATTATTTTGTATAATATTTAAAAGAACATCCTCAAGTATACAGTATAAAAATATTTTTATGCAAATCGAAAACGTGATATTCATTTAATGGGGAAATTTCATAAATTTCACTATTGAGTGAGTAATTCTAAACTTCTCCATTGAAAAAGTTTGGATTCATGATGGAGACTGAATAAAGTGAACGATATTCCGAATACTGAAATTTAATATTTTCATTGTTTATTTTATGCATTTACTAAAAATGAGTTTAACTTTCATAAACTTTATATTTTAAAATATTATTTATTGATAAAATTGACGTAACAACAGTAGCTGCTTATCATATTTTTTCCTATTCATCTTTGTTTTAATAAAATATTTTCAAATTGGATGCGATTCTTCAAGACAATACCATGTTTAAAGTATACAAATTTATAAATACATATTTTGTATAGTTTCCTTTTAAATTGTTAATAGTTATTGTATTTATTATTAAACTTGAAAGTTTTAGTATTTTTTTTTGACTTTCGTGGTCAAACTGACTATTTTTAAAAGGTACGTTCAAATTTTGAGTTTGTCTATTTTTTTGAATATTATTCATCTATTATCAAATTATTAATTTTTCCTTCTATTTTAATGATGTTATGATCTAATAATTGATATTTAATTTTTTTCTTTTTCTAAATATGTATTTAAATGCTGCTGAGATTTTTTTTTCATTGGAATTTTATTTGTCATCAATTCTCTTAATAACTTTTACACATATTTTGGATCCGAACGTCGATTTTGGTGGCCAATTCACATCAGCGTTTCGTTAGATTTTTCGATCACTGAATTTAGTGCGCAACAAATCGAAAAAGAATGGCCACACCAAAGATTGATGGTTTTAGGAATGCATCGTAAATCACAAGAGGGTTTTTCGGTGGTGGACCCACATACACAGTGGTTGATTTGGGTTGTAAGGCAGTTGAAGGTAAATTATAAAATAAGGTACTAAGAAATACTACGCTGTCGTTATACTGGATGTCAAGAAGGAGATTAATTTGGTAAGATGGAGAAGTATTCTAGACGCGCTTCGGTTACTGAATGTTCCGGATCATATCCGGAACCGGAGACTATCTTAGCGATAGAACGCTGATATACGATATTGAAAGTGGGACGAAAACTTTGGCGATCGCTGTCGGTAAATTCATAGATGAGAACATCCAAATAACTCATAGATGGCTATTATCAGTGGGCATGGAATTTGCTGATCAAAAAAGTGAGGCAGTACTAGTGACCAACAGGAAAGCAAGGGAGTCCATTACTCTCACCAAGAGTATCTGTGACATTATCTCGAAGCCTCCGCTAGGATAGCTGGAGGAGTTCAGATAGTCGCCAGGTTGAACTTTGTCGAACATCTGAGTATCGTTGCTGAAAATGTACGTCGGGTTGTGAATGCCTTAGCAAGAATCATGCCTAACCACAGAGGGCGCAGATAGAGCTGACGCAGGCTTCTATACACATTTATCAGCTTTATAATACTCTAGGCAGGCCCCATATGGACAAAAGCTATGGTGACTGAAACGTAATAAGCGCCAGATGATGGCGGTATATGCTTGGAGTGAATATCGAGTCTCGCGAGCATTCCATACTGTCTCGTATGACACTGTTTGCCGACTTTATGGCAAACGGAAGAGCCATAAATGCAATCTATCGGCTCACCATCAGTAGGGACGACAGAAATGAGACAGTGGCGAGATGGCAGCGACACTGGGATTTATCTATTAATGTAGGATGGACATATCATCTGATTACTGATATAGTCATGTGGAATAGAAGAGGCCATGGAGTAGTGGACCACTATACCATTCTGACACGACATGGGTGCGTCGAAGCATATCTATATCGCTTTAAGTTGATAGTTGATGCGACATGCCATAATTATCGGTCCATAATGAGGATGTGGAACATGCCTTCTTCCACTGTTCACGCTTTAGCCAAAAAAGAAAGGAAGTGGAGAAAATAATCGGTAAACAGGTGCCCAAGAAGCGCATTATCACACAAATGATTAGATTGTAGGTATACTGGGGTGCAGTAGCGGAATACGCATCTCGAGTAATAAAGAAGCTCCGTCAAGAATAAAGTATGAGAAAAGGGCAGCCTGCAGCCTAAATTGGACAATAGACTTGATGTCAGTCTACTCTCTTTGAAGTTATAAATGGATAAAAATTTAGAACAATGTGCGGATCAGTACCCGACAGCGTCTTTAGAAGATTTCTTCCTACCCACGGATAAAAAAATATATTTTAAAAGTTGAATAAATAACCAAAAAAAATGAAATTCGCAATAGAAATCCGTTCTTTAAAATTCTTTAATATACTATTTTGATGATGAAATTCCTAATATTTAGTTTAAATAGTCGAAAGTTTAAAATATAAATTAAATCAATGCCTTAAATAGTAAAATATAAAATTTTAGATCATATATTTATTTTTGAAAATGTCTCTTTCATTTGCAAACCAATAAGCCAGCAAAAGTATAAATGTCTTCAATAAAAATAATGATTTAATTAACAGAGTCTTTAATCATAATTAATAAAGAACTATTCTTTATAAGAAAGCATTTTTTTTTGGCATTAGTACAATATAATTGAAGTTACTTACGCAAAATGCAAAAGAATTACTACAATAGTATTTCGTTAACAACTAGTTTATTTGCTAAAACGTAATGACACCAACTTAAAAAAAAACACAAAAATAGCGAAAGGAGACTACAAAAGTATAAAATTTTAGTTTAAAAAAAAAGTAGAAACATTACAACAATATGACCAGGCACCGGAGATAATGTTTAAGTTTTCTTTGGTGTTCTATTCATATTGTACAATAGTTAAGGTCTAGTAAAATACAGAATACAGTCTCATTTACCACAAATCCATAGTTTGTACGTATATTTTTAGTTCTAGTTCCAGTCTCATAAACCTTATTTTCATATGCACGTAGCCAATGGCAAAATACTGAGATCAGTTCATGTTTCACGGGCAAAGGTAAAAACAAACGTAAATGCAAAAACGAAGGCAAAATTAAGAGTAAGAGCATTGGTAGTGGTAGGAATAGTTAAGGCGATGGTTAAGTTAACGAAATGGTCAAGACGTATCTAGCCTTACCTAGCTATCGGGCAGCAGTACACAAACCTTTTGTGTAAAAGTATCTAGCTCTTCATAGAACAGAACCAAGAACTTCACGTTCAGCTTGTCAGCGAAATAGAAAATGTGAATACCTCTACTCCAAGATGTAGAAGAAGAGCTAGAAAACCTACCCGATTCGGTCCCGGATACAGAGAAGAGCCAAAGTAATATGTCGAGTAAGAGCTACAGTCGAGAATGATTCCTACCCACCGTACTGTACTCGTAACATAGCCTGAAAATTCAAATAAAAAAATTTCGTTGCAAGAGGGGCGCAACACAATGTGTACACGGGCTCCTTGTAGATATTAATGGATATATTTATACGTACCATCATATTTTTATACAATATTGTATATATTATCAGAGCCCAATATGAAAGCACAACTGTTGTTGGGATTGTCGGTGAGTGAAGTGGGGAGTACATTTGCTTACTCGGAAAGAGGAAAATAATATGAAATTTTATTCATCAGCATTTGTTTAGCCGAAAGCAATACCTCAAGCAGTTATATTATGTTTCAGACGTGAAATCCATCATTTCTCTTACCTGAGGCCATCAACGAAAAATATTATAATTATACTCTGTGTATGTGCAAACGAGTTGTGTACCCTAAGCCATGGTTACTAAATGGAACTGAATCGTTTTACTTGTTTTTGTCGTTGTCGCTAACGTTGTTGTTGCCGTTGTAGTCGCAGTTATACAATCGCCACGGTCTCAAGTCGCTGAAAATGTTGCTAATGTAAATGTTGCAACTGCTCACAGCTATCGATAGGTAGTCATGGCTGAATGTTCATTTTTCGGTGGATGAGAGGAAACTGAAGTGACTAAAAAGTTGATACAAAAAGAAAACCCATAACATGGAAGTAACTTTTAGTTCTTAGTAGAATTCTTATCTGGAATATTAGTTACTCCGAGGTGTTTGCATATTTTTGGCTCCCCCAACTATGATATTTTAACAGCCACCAGTTCGTATTTATGAACATTCTTTCTAGAGTATCTCTTTTCAGTAAGGTTGGCTCTCTTCAAATTGATGGCAGCTCTTTTCACATGTCATTAACAGAAGGTAAAAATTTGCAGACATTACTTAAGGTATTTTTACAATTGGATAGATAAAACTTGTTACACAAAAAGACATAAATACCTTATGTAGAGTTTAATTGAAATATAATGAAATTTTTTACCAATTGCATTCTCTTAGATTCATTATTAATTAATTTGGGTATCTTCTATTTGTATTTAACTAAGACATATTAAAAAGTAAAATTGCAGAAAAGTTTTTCAAGTTTTTATATTGAAATTTTCTATATTTTAATAATTTTCGATAATATTTTCTTAAATATTTATAATTTAATAATTATAAGTATAATAATGTGAATGATAAAAGGACGAGTTTTTTTTATAAAAAAAAATTATAATTTATAGTTGTTAAAAATTTTCTAAAATTACTTGATATATTTTACTTATTCCAATAATACCAAGCAAAATTTTAAAATTCATTCAAATAATCGCATAATCAGAGAAATTTTTTTAAGTATTTAAATCATTTCAATATATGTAATTGTTTAATCAAAAAATACCTGATGAAAATTTTTAAGTAAAGATTAATCAATTTATACATTAGAAAGTAAAATTTAAAAAAAATACAATAAAAATTTAGATTATAATAAAATTTTTATTTAATTATATATACTATATCTTGTCATTATGTAAGAAAATGTAAAAATATTCTAGTGACTGCTACAAGACTTTTTCTAGGACTCGCTAATTTCGAGATAATTTTTTAATGTCGTTCCTTTCGAGATAGTTTTTTTTAACTTTAATAAAAAGTTAAAAGGTGTCAAATTGCACGCTTTGAAGGCCAATTGACATAACCATAGCTCGAAATTATGAGTCCTGGGGAGTTTTTGCGAAAATAAAGCTCAAATTTTTTCATGTTGTGTGAATTGTTTTGTTAAAACTACATATGATCGCGATTAAAATATTTAAGTTCAAATTAAAAATGAGTTAGTTATCATGCAGTCGAAATGCTTAAAATTAGCGGTAATCGTCTTTGATTCTTCATTATTCAAAGAAATTTGTGCCAACAACCACAATGCATGGTAAATTTACTTATTTACATATTCACGGAGTTGTAAATGAGCCTCGTGACCAATTTTTTTCGAAAAATCAGCCATTTGTTCCACCACCCTATCGGTTACATTTTTCGTACATTTTTTGGTAGTTAAATTATAAATATAAAGTCTTAATTAATATTATTTATTTGTTTGTTTGCTATCATTTTAAGTAACATTAGTACTGAATTGTATATTCTAAGCACCATGACACTAAAAGGCTATTTGGCAAACAAAGGATATCGTTATTAGGAAATTAAAGTAGAAATGTAAAAGAAAAGAGGTTTTTTGGGAATTAGCGTAAGACCATGCCTCAGTGAGGTTCGAAACCCACGACCCTTTGGATGGTAGTCTAATACGCTAACGACTGTGCTACTGGGTCGGCTTTATATATTATTTATTAATTATTAAATGTCAGCTCTGTATATTTTCCAACCCTTAGAATGGACAACCCAGTATTTCGATTAAAAATTTCATAAATAAAACTTTGATTAAACATCATTTTTTATGAAGTTTCTTGACCTCAAAATATATTTAAATTTATTTATTGTTGATTAAAAATTCTTTAAAAAATTATATCATATTAAAAATTTGCAATAATTAAATATTTAAAAAAAGATAACTAGATTATAGAGTAAAAATGAGAGCTCATAATTTTATCTACAAAATGAGTACGAATAAATCAACTACTTGTAAGTCTCTTACTTCATATCTTAAACAGAAATATGAGAAGTTAAGAGAGTTAAGAGAATCGATTGGAATATTTTGTTCGGATCAAAATAAACAAGATATGAACGTGTGCAACCAATATTTAGATACCATTAAAGATTCTTAGCTATTTGGATAGAAGAGAATTGTCGTTGAAGGATGATTGGTGGTGATGGCCGGTAGATGAAGGTCGTATAAGCAAAGGATTAACAATCCTTTAACATTGTGAATAATAGCAATGGGACGTATAGATACTTACTCGTAGATGTACAGAATATTGAAACTTTTGGACGAAAATGAGTTAAACCAGCAAGTATACTCAAACTGGTGTTCATACTCCGTGTCTGATAAATTGTTGATTTCGGTTTCAGTTGTTCGTCGACATCTGCACCAAGTAGACGCGATGTTGTAGTCTGAACAAAAATACAATCATCTATGTATAAAAATTTTACTGAAAATACCAAAATTGGTGAATTTTTCATAAATTTTATGTGATTAATATTATTGTGAATACTCATGTACACTTTGACTAGAGAATTTTTAATTTAAAAGTGTAAAAATTCAAGAACCTACAATAATATAAAATAAAATATAATAAAACTAAATTAAAAGTTTGTTGAAAAAATTTAACATTGTGTGAGCATTTTTTGAATAGTGAAGATATACAAAAGAGTTACTACTAAGCAACTGAAGTGTTCAAAAACGTTCCATTGTCCTTCAAATTTAGTATATGTCCATCCACCCACAGTTATTTGCAATCTGTGTGTCTGCAAAACAATTGGTCTGCTGGTATCTACATTAGTAGTACACGTGTTTGTTTACTAGCTTCCGGTTGTTTAGATACTTGTTGCGCTTTAACTCGGAGGCTAAGCTTCACAAAGGTGAGAAAGCTCAAAACGTATTCGATTGATGATGAATGATGTGTCGAGCCTTTAACGTTTTCTACAAATACCTCTGCTAGATTGTTTTCCCTCTACTATCTATGCTGAATTGTATTCTCTAGCAACACATCGAACTAGTATAGTCCAAGTGCAAATTTCCATTTCTGTTTACCGATTGCAAGGTATCCACGCTTTGCAGTCAATTTGATGAGATTAATGTTTTTCACTTCAAAGGGAATCGGATTGTTAGGGTGTAGTTGGACTTTAAAGTAATTTCTCTATTAATATAAAATTTTAAAAAAATTTCGATTTATTATCGGTTTCTTTACATATTTTTTTATAATAAATAAAATTTCTTTTAACATAAATAATAAAATCAGAATACTACAATAATAAAATTTGAATTGAGATTTTTTAGTAAAGTTTCTTATTTTTGAATAAAAATTAACAAACTACTTTTTATAAACTGTTTTTATTTATTAGATATTTATGAATTTATAATACTTTTGTTTAATAAAATCAATATTAAATTCAAGAAAATTTTAACATATAAAAGTGTTGTTACCTTAAATATTATTTAAATAAATACAATTTATTAAACATAATTTTCTAAAAAAAAATATAGATAATAAGCTTATTTATAAATACAGATATCAATTCTCATTAATATAAAATTAAAGAAAATAAAATTATATAAATATTTTAATATTAAATTTCTATTTATTATTTATAAAAAAAATATGCTAAAACGTAAATTTTTAATACAAATTTCCAATTCGAAAATTTATAAAAATATATTTTTATAAAAAAAATTTTCAAATCTTAAATCTTAAAAATCATATTTTTATTAAAGAAATTACAAATTTAATTGCTAAAAAATATATTTGATGTAAAAAATTACCAATTTAAAGTAAAAAATAAGATATTTTTATTAAAAATTTGTAAATCTAAAATATTTTGTAAAATCTGAAGAAAGAAAATATAAAAATTGGAAAAAATGTATAGAAAATATAGTCTATAAATTGAGATACTTTCCAAATATTCTAAAAAAATATATTTAAAAATTGTAATTAAAAACGTTCACTTAATAATATCTTCTAAAAGATTAGGTGGTATTTTAGGTAGAGTTATTAAACGAATTTTTACATATTGGTATCCTATGTTTGATTTAGCTAATGCATGTTTGTTATTATTTTTTTTATGGAAATATATTAAGAAAAATATGTTTACTCTCAAAAGAAGAGGACTATAAATTTATATAAATTCTTCTCTTTAAGTACCAAATAAAAAATTCGGCCCTTAAATATGCTAGGATTTTATGCAATCTGAAAATTATTTTATTCGGTCTGAAAATTGCTTTCTTAGAATATTATTTAATAAGTAGTTTAGCTAAAAGAAAATATTTAAATAATCTTGATTTATGAAAAATATAGTTCAACAAATAAAATAAATAATAAAAAACGAAAATAAATGACACTATTTTTAAATCATTAGAATTTTTTTTTTTCTTTCAGGAATATTCTTAATAAGCATAATATTACATTTTTGGTATTTAAAAATAATAACAGCAATTTTAAATGTATTCAAAAAATAATATTCTATACTTTATTGATACTATTCCTAAGGATTCAAAATTGAATTAGCTGAAAATTTTTCGAAACTAAATAAAATGGCATTATTGTGCGTTAAATTGTAATTCAAGAGATGAATAAAAGCCAACATAAATAACAGTAAAGTAATCTTATCATTCCAAACTATAAGAAAATAATAAAAGACAAAGACTCTTACATGAGATGAGATATTAAATTAAAAATATAAAGGTTTAACCATAGAAGGCCAAAAATAAGAACAAAAAACGAAAATTAAAAATGGATATTATTCATATACAAGGAAATATATAAATCAATAAAAAATAAATAATATGAAGGGCATATAAATCAGAAATAAATATTAATAATGAAGAATCAAAAAAAAAATTACCACAAAGACAAAGATGAAACGATGGAAGTTGTATCTGAATATACAAAGTTAAAGATTGTATAAGAAAATAATTCCAAAAGATGAGAAGGAAAAAAAAACAGTGCGCCAACTATTCAGCCCAAAAAGAGCGTCTTATAAATCACGAGTAGTGCCCTGGGCGATCGATGTCTTCGCATTTTAAGAATAAATTTATTTGTGAGGCGTGTTCATCGCGGCCTAAAGCCTTATAAGATGATGGCATCGATGTCGACATTGATGCTGATATTTTTGTTGTTGGTGTTATTCTTATTATTTTAGTTGGAATCGCAAACCGAAACTATTCATATTGCAACTTTAAGTGTCCAAAAAAAAAATTTCAATCTGAATTTAAAGCTTTAAAGCCAACTAATTACAATCCAATTTAAAGACATACTACAATAGGTGATGTTCTTAATTATGTATAGTCTACATAGAATTAGATATACAAAAACATTCTAAATATATAAAAATTAACGAAAATAAAAAAAAAACAAAATCAAAGACCCGATGTCCAGGATTCAATTAGAGTAGATAATAGCGAGGCTTAGAGTCCTTAAAAACAAAAATATTTGAAAAGCTTTGCTATTTTTAAGACTAAATTAATATGAAAATATTATAAATATATACACATTTGCTGAGATATTAATATAAAAATATATTTAAAGAAATGCTTCTAGCTATGAAAAAAAAATATATCGAAAAAACTTTGGAAAGATTTTTATTGAAATTAAAATGAAAAATCATATCCAAAAATGAAATTTTTAAATTTAGAAGAAAAAAAAAATTGGTAAAAAAAAGTTGAAGAATCTGCAAGAAAAATCTGTAAAGTGAAACATGTTAAAAAGCCAAAGGCAAAGTGCTTTGGAACCGCAATCTTCAGATCCGTGCATACTCAGGATTGGAGACTATCCAAAAAGTACCAACTCATACTTGAGTGAGTACTCTACGTAGCTCCGTACGTTACCGTATGCCTTATGGCCAACCCTCAGGGCTTGTACATTTTATATAGAACCATTTTTTTCTCTTGTTTTCGGTTTTCTGTTAACCCACATCTCTTCTCTCTTCGGTTTGATTCTGCTTCATATTTGTGCAGTTTCATCCCTCTTCCTATAATCATTTCTTATCCATTTATTTATTAATATTTTTTGCTTTTAAATAATTTTTTTTTGTATCATGCCTGACATGCTGCTATATAAATTTATTATTATATATTTTTTAGTAGTTTTAAATTTGCAATCATACAGCATAGGACGGCATGAAATTTAAAATGAAATATTTTACAGAGTATAAGGCCCCTCTAAGCCACGGGCAAAAAAGGTGAATTTATTTGTTTGTTCGAGAATTAGGTTTTCTTTCTAACCATAATTAAATGGTAACTTTTAATTATCTTAATACGTATTCCTAATCAACCCTTTTTATCCAAAAAAAAAAAAGAAAATTTCTACCCGTTTTCTTTTATTTTTAAATTTATAAAAAATAAATGACAAATATATCCATCACATATCTATGTGGAATACACATAGATAAAAGCCTTATGCTTGTTTTAAAAATTATTTTTTTCCTTATAGAAAATCTTTCAAAGCTTTTAAAGTTTTTTCATCATTCACATTTTTTTAAGAAATAGAAAAAGATTTTTTTTTTGTACTTTTTTGTTCATACCTTGATGGGTGATGATGTTTTAAATATTTTCCTATCCGTTCAAGGCGAAGACAAATCATGGAATTAATGGAATGCAAAGTAAATTTTTGTGAGGGCGTGATTTACCATTTTTGATACTGCGCTAGTAAAAAAATGGTTTTTTTTTTAGTTTCAATTTCCTTCGATAGTTAAGAAGAAGAACTATTAATTATCATATCACATTCGAAGATTATGAAGACCAAGGAAATATTTTTTAATTAATTGGTAGATTTTTCTAAAAGGAAGAGTAGATGAAGGTTAAATAATTATGCTGGTATTTTTGTATAAACAAGTTTTTGTAATAATTTTTTTTATTTCTTTTTTTTTTGTAATTTTTCAAGAGAAGAATCTATAATATATTTTTATTAATTTGCATTTTTATACTGGTATTAGAAAAAATTGAAATAGGTGGAAGAGAGTATATTCTCTTAAAATATTTGGGAAGTACAAAGTCTCGGATATTTTTTATCTAATTTTTTTTATTTGTTTGTTTTTATAAAAGGTTTCTAAAATATGAATCATACGCCATGATTCAGTATTACTTCCCTGAGGCCATTTTGCGACCTGTGCGTCGGTTTTGGGTTGGTTAGATAGACCAGTTTGAGATGGTTACATTTTGTAGAGCATGCAAGTTTGTTTTAAGAATTTAAAAAAAGGACTTGGAAGTAGTATTGAGAGATCTTAAAGTACCATAATAGAGGGAAACTTATTAGAGAAGAAATGTTGTGTAAGAGTTCAATGTCTCAGAATGGGCAGATAGGAAGAACGTGGTTTCCGAAAAGGATATTACGTGCGAGAGCATATTGACCTATCCGAATTCTGAGCAGTTTCCGTGCCCAAAATTTTGGTAAGTTTGTCAAGAAGATTGGTCAGGTATAGTTTGGTAAATATTTCAAAGCAACAGTATGTTTACGAATGACAAAAGGTGTTATTTTCCATTTGGTTAGCAAGAGGGGCAAGTTAGCATCTGTTGTGAATACCGAGCACCGGAGAGTTTTCCCTGCCAGTTAAACGGCATGGTCGTTGCCCAAACTCCCACATAACCTGCAACCCAGCACAGTTACACGTTCCTTTTGTTATGCAGCTTATGTCGAAAACTATTAAGAACAGTATTACTCGATGGGCTATGAATGGCTTCCAGGACCGTATGGGTGTCACTGAAGAAATTAATATTACGACGATTAGGAGTGCAAACTACAATCTCTACCACCATCCTGATTGTCTAGACCTCACCATATAATGGAGCTGACCAAAAAGGGAAGATTCTCCAATTAAGTTTTCAGATGTGGGAGTCATCTAACTTAATGATGTTGTCGTTGACAGCCCCATCCATGAAATATACCAAATAATCATTGAGTCCGTCCAACTGGTCCAAAAAAATTTTCTTTGAAAATAACATATCAGTTTTTGCATTTTTGTACTTGTCAATTTTTTATACACACTATTAACTCTACTCGTAATCATAGTTTTCAGGCAGAATGAGGAAAGAAAGTTAGGAACTCAGAGTAATAATGATGGAATTTCTTCCAAAATGTGATATCAGTAATGAAAGGAAAGATGAATTTCTTTTGTAAAGACGAGAAGAAAATTATATTTTTAAGACGTTATAAAGAGGAAAGCTAGAGAAAAAAGCCTTTTTGTACAATTAAGTTGTATGTTATTTGAGAAGGTAATGAGAGATAGTCTTATAATAGGATTGTATTATCAATATATGATCAATCTTACTATTCAATTAAATATGAATTTTAAAATGTAAATACCATATTTTTGTAATGAAAAAAATTTTGGTGTAATAATTCAAAAAAATTACCCTTTAAAAAATATGGAACCCTTTTTCACGTTCGTTCTAATAAATTTTTATTTATTATGTTTTGAGGTTCAAATAAATTATATCAAATTTTATCAATAGCAAAATTTTTTGTACAAATAAAAAAAATTCTTTTTAAATTTCAAATAGAAATGGAAGTATTTTATCGTTTATAATTAATTGTTTCTTTTTTATTGACAAAAACTAATATAATAAAGGAAGAAATATTTTTCAAATAAAACTTTTAATTTAATTTGATAAATTTTATTTGTTTTTTGGTAAACTATTAAATACAGTTTGATCATATTGTGTATAAATACGAAAATATTATAGAAAAACCCCAAAATATTAGCTCATTTTATTTAAAAAACTTTCGATGAATACAAAGTATTCCCGGAGGATATCGAACTTTAATTATTTTCACCTGATCATGTTAAAGCTAAAACATGGACTTGTATGAATACATCACAAATTAGTCTATTTTCATTGCAAAAATAATAAAAGTTCCCACGTTGAAAAAATATTAGGAAGGGAACGGTTATGCTAGTGTGTATACCTTCCAGTAGCCTAGACTGAATGCATCTATTCTACCACCCACCAAGCCTAAATCATTATTAAAAGTTTCAAAAAAACCACCCTTTCGATATGTGCTTGTGAAT
This sequence comes from Atherix ibis, assembly GCA_958298945.1. Lineage (NCBI taxonomy): Eukaryota > Metazoa > Arthropoda > Insecta > Diptera > Athericidae > Atherix > Atherix ibis. The sequence goes on from OY282607.1 coordinate 32,402,611, forward strand.
TGCTGCTTCTTTTTTTTGTCAATACATGTTATGGCAAACTATAAATTGATTGAAAATCAGGAAAATTTCGAAAATTCCTAGAGTTTTACCAATTTTCATATAAACTCAATAAATTTCATATCAACCTAATTTTGTCAACGAGCAATCCGATGATTAACATTTAAATTTTGCTTACAGCTAAATTGCCAGCATCGTGTTACATCGCATTACATCGCATTACGTAGCATTTGTTAGCGTTGAACTTTATCGACTGAAGTCAAACTGCATTGGTTAGAATTTCAACTCAGTAAAACGTTGTGGAATTTACTGGAGAGTCCCTAAAAACGGCGGTACCCGAATTGGGAATTGAGGATACAAGAAAGGCTAGTGTGTGTAAAGAGAGTAAAACATCGAAGAGAGACAAACCAGTACCACAATTCGTTTAAGAGACCATCCACTGGGATCAACTTCAGCAGATTCAGCACTGAAGGATTCTCATACCACCGTAGCTAAGACGGAGGGATTCTGCGTACTAAATTCTAGCATGCTCTGAGCTGGATTCTTTCGTGGTAAAGAAGGTCAGCCTTGGTACTCAGCAGAGTCAATTTCTGAATTCAGTTCTACAGCGACTGTTGGCTCGAATGCAAGTCAGGTAAAAACGGTACCATCTCCTGTAGTTATCAATGTGCCATGTGCTCTAAAGAAGTACATTTGCTGTTATCAGTTAAGAAAATGTCATAAAACTTAGGCGGTTTATAAAGGCAAACAAAAAAAAAATTCGAATTTTTCTTTGTGGCAAATTTTATTAAGTAATTATTAAAAAAAAAAAAAAATCAAATTTTAAAATGAGTGGAATTTTTTCTATTTTTAAAATAATTGAAGATAAAAATTTAAATTTATATAAATTTTTTATGTCCTATTAAGGATAAGAATATTTTGATTAAATTATATATTATATGATGTGTTATTTTTTTGTACGGTTATTAGTCCTTTTTGATATTTAATAATAAAAAGAAAGTGTGATTTTTATAACAATTTTTCTTATTTACAATTTTCAAAGGAGTTCATTCGTAACACTGGACCAAAGGACTACTGTAACTGTGGATCCTATTTGCCCAAAAAGGTAAGCTTTTTATAATAATTTAACTGGTCTTTTAAATGTGTTGAATTTTTTTCTTTCTTTCTACATGATTTTCTGTAAAATTAATTATGAAAAAAAAAAATTAATTGCTACCAACGCATAAATTCGAATTCTATCATCAAAACTTTCATAAAATGTTCTAAAAAATTTTTAAAAACATTTTTTGAAGAATAAAGAAAAATAATTTTAACATTTTGATAACAGAATCATTTTAAATAGTTGTTTTTTTTTAAATTTTGACTCATTTTTAGTTTTTAGTACACACTTATAAAAATTTCTGCAAAAATAAATTAATTCCTTCAAAAATATATTTTTAATTCGAAAACGTTTAGATTTTATAACTAATTTAATTGTGAATTAATATTAGACTATAAATTCAATTAAATTATAACATTTTTTCTATAACATGATTTAAAATACTTAAGAAAATATTTAGCAAAATAATTTTTAGTTTTTCTTTAAAATCTAACAATAAAATATTGTTTAATACTAGTGTAAAAAAAACTCCTACAAAATTAGACAATAAGATTTTTTTTACAATAAAAGTTAATCTAAATTTTTTATATTTTCGACTTAATAAAGGGTAATTCAATTTGTGGTTCGGAAAGTAAAGTAGATTTTAATGAACATAAAATGTAACACCATAAAAATGGTAGTCACTACACTTCTTACAGGATTTGATCACGTTAAAATAATTTTTTTAATGAATTTTTCGCATATCTCGAGTTGTAAGTCAGTCATTACTTGACGGATGTTAGATTTTAGAGGCTAATTACCATTACTAAATTTCTAAAACAAGCGTCCTTAGAACTGTTTGCGCAATAACGCAAAAATTTTTCATATTTTGTGATTTTTCTCACTGTTTTTTGTTAACATCACATATGGTCTAGACGTGTTAGAATAACAAATTACAGGCTGAACAAATGTAACTTTAGATAATACAAATCGCAGATTAAAAAAAAAATTCTGCCTCTGACAACACAGGATGCGAGTATTAAAATTGTCCATGATATTTTGGTAAAGTTCGGACTCTATCACATTTATAGAACGATTAAAATCTTTTCGGGCCCATTGGCTTGGACCTAACTTTTCATATAGCTCTTGAGAAAAAAATCCGATGGTGTCAGATCCCAAGATCTCGTTGGCTATTTGACGTCATTGTTCCGTGAGATAATGCTTTCTTCCTGGACACTTCGTTCGTAATAGGTAAATTGTTTCACGTGCTTTATATCAAGTGGCACCGTTTTGATGAAACTATATATTGTCCAAGTCCATGTTATTCCAATCAGGCTGTAAAAAGATTCTTCATCGTTCAACATACCCGAGTTGTAGCCTTTTTTTCGAAGAAGTGGCCCAATGACTCCGGCAGTCTAAGAACCCTGTCAAACAGAGACCCGTTATAGATACATAGCTTATGCTTGAATAAGTTGTGGATTTTCTGTACCCAAATGTATTTTTTTTTTAGCTGCTTCGACTGCTTCTTGTTCAAGTATCTGCAAATGGTCTCTCCATTTTCCTGCTTCAATTGAATTTGCAGGCATGTAACAATAGATTTTTCACTATAATTCCTTGAGTGGTACTGTAGGAAGGGTCCGATTGGGGTGCATGATGACGAATAGAGCTTGTGACCCTGGCTTGGGTCATACTTTTTCTCTACAGTAGCCATGTTTTCAGTCAAATGACCTCTACGACGACGCACTGGTATATTCTCGTCATACACAGCCCTAGATTCTGTACCAAAACGGCTTATTATTGTCTCAGATGATCGGTTATGTTAACCGAAAAAATAAGGCACTTTGCGAAATTCATTTCTTGCGGGACGACCACTTTCATAAAAACGTTACGGATGGTACACTCATGTATCACTTCATAACTGAATTTGACAAACATTATAAAGGACAGTTACTTAAAAATAAAATAAAAATATTATTAACATCTTAGAAATATCTGCATTACCATTAAATCTCCCTTTACTTTCGATAAAAAAAAATATAAAAAACTCAATTAAAATATATTATAAGTAATAGTAAAATTGATAATATTACAATATATTTTGCAAAGACCTCATCGGCAGATTTATGAAAAGTCAAATTGCCAAAATGTTATTATTCTCTAATGATTGGCATTGTTAAGGTTTTATATTAATTAAAATACGATGTTTCTGTCAGGATTGCAAGAATAATTATTGTATTTGGATTTACTCATCAATGGTCACTAAACGAAGTGTAAAATTTCGATTGGATAGTATATGGACTCTGATTTCGAATTGGGTCTTGATCCATAATGCTAAGCGCTAAACTGAAATTGCTACGTAAACTGAATATTCCAGTTGATTACGCTAGCTAACAATAATCAAAGTTCAAATATCGTGTAAAAGACATACTGAACATATCACCATTCGTTATTGGTTTTGCAATAATGAAAAGCATCAGCCACAAATCGTATGATTACGACTAGCCAACCCCGTCCTTTCGGCTACAGGAAGTCACTATAATCGAACGATTAATACAGGCCGCTAGTCAAAGCTGTATTAATCAGCATTGGATGCTGTGCTCCACTTTCAGGTGGAAAGATGAAAGTGAATCGAAAATTGCATACCCCAACAATCTGAAGTAATTCAAATCGATGCCAAATGACGGCAGTCGATAGTTTAGGTAGAAATCGGGAAAATAGTGCAACAATTTCTTTATCTTGAATAGAAAGTACAAATAATTCGCAAAATAAAAGGATTCATTCTACTATGAGTTCTATTTACTTTTGGCAAAAAACAAAAAAAAACCAAGAGATTGTAAATAGAAAATCATGTTAGCCAATTTGAGAAATGCTATTGCAGGACGATGAATAGAAGAATTCCAACATTTCGCATCGAAAGGAACTGTTCACCTTAATTTTTAATTTACTAGCAACGTTCTGTATTGTTCTTTGATATTGTGAGTGGGCCTAGTTTAACAGTGGGCAATATACCGAGTTATTTGGTAGGTAGGTATCGGTCTGGCTTCCAGTTGACTTTTGACATGACATGAAAACTTCTTCGAAGATCTTTTCCCTATGCACACATTGCTTGGGGCGGAGTGGTTTAAACCATCTAACAGTATAGTGAGTAGCATGCAATGAGTGATGAGCACTAAGCACAGAACACTGAGTACCAACCGAGCATCCTCCACCAACCGACGGAGCACTAAAGTACTAAGAAAGATTGACTGGGATGCTGGTTAGGATGTGGGCCATTGAGAATTCAGGATACAAGATTATCGTACCGTACTTCGCTATTCTATACTTTTTCATACTATATATCGTAATGCCGTGCTTCTCGTACTCTCCGCAAAGATGAACAAAACGAAAGGAAACACAAAAAGCAAATTTTCAATTCGCCTCAAGGTTGAATCGGCTTCAGGCAACACAAGTGCTTGTGTTTTTCTACCTAAATTAGGCTCGCCAGGGTTTGGGGAGCAAACAACCAATTATGTCACAAGATTGAAAGAGAAAACCGTTCAATTCCGTAACGAAACAGCACACCAAAGTACGGACAGACGAATAAGCAACAGTATTATTCCATTCTAGAGAACATACAGTCAATTTTATTTAATTTTTATTTTCAACTTAAAAAAAATGTACGTTTTTTTTTTTGTTAAATTTTTGGTTTATTTGCAAAATAAAAAGATAAAAATTCAATTGAAAGAAGAAACAAATAGAATGAGATGGAATGATAGCCGGGGATGCGAATGAGACTTTAAACTGAACTGAAAGTGGATATAATTTGTTATTCCTTGTGAGGGAGGAAAAAACTCATTTTTTGGATGGTAGAGCGAAAGGTTTTTAGTTGTAAATGGGAAATTTTATTCCCAATATTATTTTGTAAAGGGGAAGGGTGAAAAATAGTCAACCATATCACAAAGTCCTATTACTAAATATACAAATAGACTACAACGAAAAAAAGGACATTTTTTTCCTGAAAATTCTATTTAACTGGTGCATTCCTATTGGGTAACTATTAGTACGTATATGAATAGCGATTCTTAATATAGAATTTTTCTATTTTCGCAGAGAATCACTTGTGGAATGATGAATTGATCCAGCTGATAATTTAGCTTTTCTCCACTTTCTTTCTAATTAAAGAATGTCTTTTTTAAAGTTAACTCAGTGAGGAATTTTATTCAAATAGATTTTCTTCAAATGGTTCTGTTTGAATTGTTTCTGATTTTTTTTATTCACAACGATAATGTGTGCAAGATGCGGTTATCGATGTAGTCGAACTCCTCGCCCATCATTTCACAAGCAATTGAATCAAATGTCAATTTGTGCCCGAGGCCAAGGAAGAATCTGTAATGGAGTACCAAAGTTTTGCTAGCCTCGCCTCATATCCATCTAGTCTTCTGTTCAACTTTCATGTGTACATTTACTTCTGGGGAATCCTGATCGAAGGAACAGAAATCCCGGTTTAGGGTTGCCGCCAGCACACCAAGCTAACTTGCTTAACTTGTTTTACGTGACTGCCATTTGTCTTAGGATATTTTCTCTTTCTACAATCCATCTTCGAAAGTTTGTATGTATGTACACCATACTACCTCCCTTTCGTTTCAGTCTCTGAAAATTTCGTTTCAGTCTCTGAATATTTCGGTAACTAATACATGAACAGAGATTAAATCTTGAAAAACTCTTCAACAGTTTTTGTTTGTTTGTTTTTTCTCCTTCTTTGCATTTAAAGGATTCTGACTCATTACCCCATTGAAAAGTGGGTACGTTTACGTGAATATTTTCAATAAAAATAAATCATTTCTAAGCGTACTAGGCAGGATGCTATTACTCAATTAACATTTTTTTTTAAATAAATGAAGAAAATTTTTCTAAAATTTTTGCTAGTGAATAATTTTTTTAAAAAAGTTTTTTTTTCAATAAAAATTTTATAGTTTATCGAAAAATTTACATATTTTTTATAGAAAAAGAAAAATATACATAAAAAATCTTAGCTATTGGGAATTATTTTTTTTTCTGCTAAGAACGAATTTCATCATAATTTTAATGGGAAATAAATTATAAAATTTCTAATTTTATTCAATGGCAAAATGCCCTCAAGTTGAAATTATCAAAGTCGACCGTACGTACAGACAAAATATACCTTAAGGGTAATTACCCCGAAAGGTTTTCTCGATACGGAATTGAGCCTCTAGCGCCTTTCTCCCACAGGCCATATAAAATGTTCTCTTTTATACGCAGGACCAGACCATTCATACAAAAAAATGAGGATAACATAGCTTCGGGATAAATTATTTCGAGAATTTATTCTCTAAATCAACTGAATTCAAAAACTTGAAAGCATTTGCAAAAGAGACAAAAAATTCTTTCGAAGAACTAATCACATTTCGAAAATGAACAAAACGGAAATATTCACAAATCATTGAGAATTTTGTAAATTATTTCACTAAATTTGAATATGATTATTTTTTGTTTGATAGCGATTTTTTCATTTGTAATATTTTTAATTTAAATTTAAAAAAAATGGAATTTTTTAAAATATATTTAATTAGCAAAATCTGTGTTTTTAAAAAAAAAAAATAAGTGGAAAGAAATAATAATTTTGTTTACCAAAATTTAAATGATATCTACAAGAACATACAATTTGTAATCAGTAAATATTTTAATGGAAGATACAAAGGCATGAAGCCATGTAGGGAAAAACACCCATCGATGTCTCCCCAAGAATGTGTTGATTTATTTGATAAATTTAAAAAATCATGAAGCCATTGTCCTTAAAAACGATATATATAGATGGTAGAATAGAAGCAAATGGGAATTGGAATGCTTAGTCGAATCCCAAAGTTTGAATGCGAATGTTTATATCGGGGTTTCAGTATTGCATTGTATAATAATAATTTATTTTTTAATGCCAGTTTTGACCCGTTTTCTAGGAGTCGGAATAATAATTTGTAACGTTTTTTTATTTCAGTTTGAGGGCTCTTGATTAACTATTTATTAATATTACTGCTATTCAGTGTTTTATGTTTTATTAGTACGACCGTTTTTTGTGGAACATTACTGCTATTCAGTGTTTTATTAGGAATTTGTTCTCGACAGAGTGTAAAAGTAACCTAACCCCATTTTTGCTCATTCATCTTGATCTCCAGTTTTTGAACCAACCCCTTACGGAGTCTATGTGGTTCTGTAAAATAGTGGTGGCTGTGAAAAGATCTTTATGATGTTTAAGGATGACTGCATCGTCGATATATATTGCCGTTAGGATATCTTTGTGACTATAAATATCATGGGTTTAAATGTTGTAAAGGATTGGACCTAGAAAACTTCCCTGAGGGATATCGGCGAAGATAGTACTATTTTCAGCTATCTAGTATTTAAGGATGTGGAAATCACCAGTCCAGCATCGAGTCGAAATCGTGCAAAATATCAAAAAATATGCCTGGACCGTATTTCGTTTGTTCTAGCGAGTACACTAAGTAATCGCCTACACGATGACACTGCTTGATAGTTCTAATTTCAAACTGAAGCTGAAAATTTCCATCCTCAATTTGAACAATAGAATGACGACTTTTAGGATTAATTTATTAAGGATTTTAGATAAAATAGGAAGAAGGCCCATGGGTCTATATAAGGAAGAAAGTGATTATTTTGATGCTGGGTTTTTTTTTGGATATTTGCTTAAGTATTTCCAAAGTTATCAGTTTTGTTTGGTAGATTGTGAATATAACTTTTTAAGAAAACTAAAATAATTTTAAAAAAAAATTGTTGATCGATTTTTTAATTCAAACATTTTGAGTCACGTGAATATAATTTTTTAATTTTGCGTCACGTGAATATATTCCATTATATTTTGTATGGCGACTAGTTCGAGTTTAAAGTTTATGACATGTGTTGTAAATAAGCTTTAGTGTTATGGCACTATAATAAAGTGATAGCAAAAAAAAGTATTTTTGGAAACCTTAGCTCAACTAATCTGTATCCTTATCCTCTTCCTTATCTTGCAATATGCTTACTTCCAATCATAACCAAGGTTTTTGAGAAACTAATCCTAAAACAACTTTATTCCATACTTAATCCTCCGACATACGTGTAGTTGCAGACTATCAGTTTGGACTTAGAGTAGAGCACTGCACTATTCAGTAAACTCATCGTATTATAGGTTATATTGCTACCTGATTTGAAAGGAAAGAGTAGTTTCCAGGTGTGTTTCTAGACATATCATTTGACACTTTTATATATACCAAGCCTTCCAACTCGAGTTGTATCCAATTCATTCAGTCAAAAATCCTCCATCAAATCGTGAATGCTTCGTATTATGTTTGTGACCGTGAATAAACTCTTTCTTGTTATAAGAAGCTCGTCAACCATATCATCCCAAATCGATTGTAAGAGAATTATTCTCAGTGACTCGTTATTAGCCTAAATAAGTCCCAATAGTTGAATTAGAATCGTCATATAGCAAAGTAGTAGTATAGCTATGCGGGTTCCGGGACACTTTTTGGAAAATTATTCCAAGTCCGGATCCGCCAAATTTGCTATATGCATCAGAGTGTTATATTGGATAAGAAACTTACGTGGTGTTTTTTTATAGTAAGGTGTAAATCCTGGAAAGACTAAGTATGGGACTATATTTCACTGAAACCATTTTATTTGAGAAATTTCTCAATGTTCACACGAAACCGGCGTCGAGCATTACTTCGGCAATACTGATTGATTAAAATCATTGCTCTGCTGGATTACTCCCACAGTATTCGTTCCCGCTTATCTAGGCGGAGTCTTCTTAGGACTATTTTCGTCGAGACATCGATAGCCTCTCAAGCCGTCCTCGAATCCAACATCAGGACCACAACGTTCTCAGCTTCAGTGCCTCTTCTTTTTCTGCTTGAAATCGGGTGCAGTACAAAAAACACCACTACTCCGTCATAAGAGGGGCCCGAAAAAATCCATGACCCTTTAACAATTGGAATAGGTAGAAGCAAAATTTATCCAAGGATACACCGCCGGGATGAGTCCATCTGCCATCGAGAGCTGTACAATTATAATACCGTAAATATTATAGCTATACGGATTCTGTGTCAATTTTTGACAAATTATTCAGAATTTGTCACAGAACTCGTATAGCTTCATTACTCACAGTATTGTAATGACATTTTTAATAATAAATCTGCCTATACTTGTGTTTAGTAATAAGTTTATAAAAATATATATAAAAATATCGAAAATTAGTTTTGGAAAATAAAAGAAAACCTCTCCAAAAAAAACAACTATAAAATAAATGTAAAAAAAAACTAAAAAATTTCTTTATTTGAATTTTTAGTAATCAAAGTTTCTAAATTTTTACCTTTTCTACAGTCAACGAAGGCAAAAGAAAATAATCGTATCTGTAAGCCTCGTTCGTCTTCAGGGAGCAATAAGTTCTTTATTTTTAATCAAATATTATAGATGAGTCCACCTTGTTATCATTTTTTTTTACGAATATCCAATATTTAATCGTTTAAAATTTCTGATAAATCTACAAGTGACCATTTTGAGGGTAAATTTTTCCTTTAATCCGTAGCTGATAGTAGACTCCGACTTATTGGAAAAAGAGTCAATTTTGTGGGTTAGTCTGCTCCAAACTTCTTAATTTTAAAACTCACACTTCCACTGGACTCTATCGCTATTTGGATTAAACCATTATCCAAAATATGGAGCAACTTTGCTGCATTTTTTTAATGTAAAATCATAGATTAGACCCTCTCAGCTTTAAGTGTTCGAACCTCTCCCAAAGGAATTTCGACCAAATATTTTCTACTAAAATCGTGCGAAGGTAGTTTTAAATATTTTCAATTGGAAATTTATAATAGTAAGCTTAAAAGCTAGAACAGTTCCATATTAGTAAATGATGGAGAGAGATTCTCGGACAAAGTTTCTCCCATGCTAATATTGAGGAATAATTTCGATATCGGAACGTTTATATTTTATGTACTTTAAGTGATTGTTCTAGCTTGTAGGTTTTGTAAAAGAAACCATTTAAAAACTTGGAATATGACCCGAGACCTTATGGAATGAAGAGCAGAAGAACTGACTTGGGAAGAGCGGAACCATTTCAAAAGGGCTCCTTAGAGATTGTTCTGGTAAGAAGGATAAATGGAAGAGGCTGAGGGTGACGGAATGAGAAGCAACATAGAAAGAATCAATTCGTATCCCATCCAAATCGCCGGGGGATTAAAATTCTTCTTAACTTAGCCCGTAGGACTTTCGATTTGTGTACTCAGACTAGAGATAAGGTTTTTGCCTTTAAACTTTTAACTACGAAGCATAACTAAACAAGCATGAATACTGAAATTCAACAACCAAACTAGCTATCGAGTGCGGCAACCAACCAACCAGCCAGTCAGCCAGTCGACCAACCATTCAAGAGAACAGGCAGGCAACTTTCCAAAGAGCCAACGAGGCCAGCCAGCATCAGTTTAGGCAGCTCTAGGCAGATGATATGGAATCATCTCAAACCTGGATACATGGGCATGCATACTCTTATATCTGATTTCGTAGTTTCCAGTATCCCTGATCCAATGCTGTGTCGAAGATGTAGGCAAATACACACACGTACGCACATATGAAGATTAGTGAACGTAGAGACAATCTTTAGGGCATACGCTCATCTACGAAAACAAGTCGATTTCTTCCTTTCCAAGACCTCTCTGCCAGCAAACTCCCTGTCCCATGAGAGGGAATTGTTGATGTTCCTCACCTCCTTCTTTTATTCTATTTTGTATTTCGATTCGGCTCCATTTATGTTCACTGTTGACTATCAATTGAAAATTGGGTCGGGTGTCAAGTGGGGGTTACTAGTCTTCCGACAAACTTAAAATCCAATGTTTAAAGTGTGTGCAAATGAAAATGTATTTTCCAATCAGGAACCGGATGTTTGGTTTGCTACTTGCTATTCTTTCGTTATTCTTATCGCTCCGTTAGGATTATTAGAAGTTTCCCAAGTGCTGTTCGATTCCGATCTTTGCAATAGTCGATTCCGATGCCATTAAAATAAGTTCATTTACACCTGAAATTTTGCATCCTTCTTTTTTCGCCATTACCATAAGTTAACATATACGTTCTGATATAAGAAAAAGTAGATACAATGCGTATGTTTTGTGAAGATTCCTTCCTCCCGGTTTATCTCCAATAAGAGAGAAAAAACGGTATTGTCATTATGGCAATTTTTCCCTTCAACGTTATTATTACTTTCTGATTTTATTGAATTTTTTTTGTTTTAATAAAGTAGACATAACAGCTCCACCCCCGAGGGAATTTCAGAGAAATTTTTTTTGTAAACAGCACAGTGCATAGTGCATCGTCCCATACTAAATATATGAGAATCTGATGCAAGACTTGAACGAATCGCTTCGAGGCATACAACATACTGAATGGGAATTTATTGAGTACGTGTCGGCACCGTGCGACGCATTTCTCGTGGTTGCCATTTTCCCAATAATTTTATGGGATTCTTCTGGTTATCGCCAAATATTGCTCGGTTTCCCGTGCACTTCCTTGCAACTCTTTTGTAAGAGAAACAAAAAGTTTTTCTTTTTGGTGGTGACCTTATTTCGCCGAGGAATCAACATTCAAATCCAACCCACTGAATTGTATTGAACACCCTCACATTAATTAGCAGGTCATACTAACTTTCGTAGGATTTGAAGTTTTCTTCCATGAAAAGTATTTTTTTTGTTTCTTTCTCGTGCTCTGAGTCAACACCTTTGGATTTTCGGTTCATACCTTTTCGTTCTTATAGAATATAGCCCATATTTCAGCTTACGTGAACGTGTTTTGAGATGAAAAAAATGTTCGAAAAGAAAAAAGAACGAGTAGATTAATAATTATTCTGCCACGAATTGTGCCCAAATCCATGGTGTCCAGGGCAGAAGAAGTTCCAGTCGTCGTCGCGCACGAGAAATTCTTCTGGGGCTATTGACGACGAGTCGTGAAAACTTCTTCCTACGCTAGTTCTCAGGCAATTTACGATGTCGGAAATGTCGTTATTACGATGGCTGGACTTATTCTTGTGGACGGTCGTTCCGTGAGCATCAGACTTTACAGCAATGCGATTTCCCTGCTGCAGCCATTGTCCGTACATTAATGCCAACGGCCTTCATGGTTTCGATACCTCACGATACCCCTAACAGTCGGAATCCCGCTAACTTCCACTTTGTACCATCTTCACTGTGACTATGGATTGGGATTCGTTACGACATTGGTTGGTATTGGTTAGTCTTCATTTACTGTTTTTTCCGAATATTTTTTCTTCACATTTCACATAAATTGCATTTTTTACTTTCTGAAGAAAAAATGGCAGTCAAGGGAATTTTCAGAAACATAGCGCCTTATTGCCCTCGAGTGGAGTATTCTTCACTCAGGTAAGGCACTGTTATCGCGCGTTTTCACACAAAACATTGCAGCCAATGAATGACGTTGTATACACTTTTTGTTTGCATTGAAAGTTTACCTTCGTCTTCATTCTTAATCAAAACCGTTCCCTTTCTAGCCTTACTAGAGTCTATATTTACCTTCTAAAAGCTCATACCTTATACGGTGCTGTGTACTTTTGCCTATTTCCCTATTAGTAAAGATTATTCTTGATGAATTTTCCACTATTGTCGACTATTTACGAAAAATTTCTACGTCGATCGATCAAAAGTTATCGCATGTGAACGTACGGCAACGTGAATGCACTTCGCTGCGGTTGATTGTGAGAAAACGCTTCCAGGATTGATTTAGAGGTGTCAATTATGAAAACACACCGTCAGTCTCACGTTCAAATTAACTTAAATACACTCTGGATTATCGAATGCTTTGCAAAAATTGTTCAAAAATGTAAATAAACATTTTTCGTCTATTAATTTTATGAGAAATGAAAATAAAAATAAATTTCTTCGCTTCTTAGGGGGGAAAATTGTATTCGGAAATTTTGAGGTTTTACAAGGGCCTTAAAAGCTTCAGTTTGCTTTACAGTGCAATGGGGAAAGCAAGGGGGAATTGCATTAGAAATTTTTTTTTAAAAATTACATTCAAAATAATATAAAAAAAGGAATAAAAATATGTTTAGACTTTAACTCGAAACGTTCCACGTGTTTTCATAACGAATCATATCACGATGTGAGTCTCAGTTACTTATGAGTTAATGTTATTGTCTTTATTTATAGTTAAAATTTACTTATAAGAAAATTTAAAAAATTATTTGTTGATGCAATTTCTGCATATAATCATCGTTGTCGAATGTTCAATGCATATAGTTTTTTCACAGAAGATATGTGCCACCGAAGCCAAATATCGCTCTTACTCCTAGTTGAAGTATCTAGGAGGAGTTTGACTTCCATGCTAGTGGATACATGGTCAAGCACTTCATTTGTGCCCGCAACGGCAAACTTATTCAAGTATAGAGTGCTGCGGCGATGTATCTTTTGTAGTATCATGTCCTGAACCAAATGTTTTAGGAACAATATATGAAAAATGTGCTTAAAAGAGCTCGCCTTTGCACCGCGGCTAGAGGCGGGCATTGGATCGACGTCATAATTTATACATACCATAATTATAAAGACAATATAATCAATCAATAAAATATAAATTGTAAAATTGTATTACATAAATAATGTGTAATAATGTATTGTGTGACTGTTTAGTCACATCTTGGTATAATCGTGCACATTTTGTATAAAAGTTTAATTTTGATATAATGCCTAAGTCCAAATTTACATATGCATACTTATTTATGATGTACAACATCTTAGCTGTTGGTATGTGGGACTAATTTCATGAATTCGATGGAAAAAGCGCGCGTAATTCAATTTACTTTTGTTGATTTTTTTTCTCTTTCGGTGTGATGTATTGGATGGGAATGACAAAAAATAAAAATTGAAAGTTTTTTTTTCGAAAATTCATATTTTTGGTTAGAATATTCTATTACTCTTTCTTTCACATGCAATTAAATTTAATGATATAAAAATATGTATCATTGCTTTTTATGTGTTTCTGAGCGCAACCAGATATATTTACATTTCGTTTTTTGGCAGAATACGAGGTCTGTTCAAAAAGTGTTGCGAATTTTGAATTTCCGCGGGTTACGTATATTGGATTTTCGATTTTTTGCGGCGTTATGTTGGTACTCATGTCTCTCACTTATGCCGATAAGTTCGACCATTTTGAATGTTCAGTTAATTTTTGACAGCTGTTTTGCTTGCACGTGTTTTGGCTCGTCTTCGATTTTTGCCCATTCCAAAAAATGGATCAAAGAATCTGTTTCGAGAACAAGAAAAATTCATAGGGGACCAGATCTGGGGAATACGGTGGCTGCGGCATTATAAGTGTGTTGTTTCTGGCCAAAAATTCGCGCACAAGCAAAGAACCGTGAGCAGGGGCGTTATCATGATGCAAAAGCCAATTTTTGTTCTTTCACAAATCTGGGCGTTTCTGGCGGATTGCTTCACGCAACTTGCGCATAACTTGCAGGTAATATTCCTTATTGACCGTTCTACCCTTTGGCAAGAACTCATGATACACCACACCCCTGCAATCGAAGAAAACTGTAAGCAAAACCTTCACATTCGACCGAACTTGGCGCGCTTTTTTAGGTCTTACCTCGTGCGGCAGGTTCCATTGGGATGATTGAGCTTTGATTTCCACGTCATAACCATAAACTCATGATTCGTCACCAGTTATGACCCTCTGAAGCAAATTTGGGTCATCGCGGACAGAGTTCAACAACTCCTTAGCAATGTTAATGCGATGCTGTTTTTGGTCGAAATTGAGCAATTTTGGTACGAATTTCACGGCGACCCGTCTCACGCACAAATCATTGGTAAAAATCAAAAAGCACGAGCCAATAGATATGTTTAAGTCCTCAGCAACTTCTCTTACGGTAATTCGACGATTATCCAATAGTATTTTCTTCACTTCATCAATGTTTTCGTCCGTTGTTAACGTGCTCGGGCGTCCGGCACGCTTTTCGTCGTTCACATCCTCTCGGCACTCTGAGAACATTTTTTACCACCGATAAACGTTGCTTCGGTCCAAGGTAGCTTCACCATATGATACAATCAACATTCGGAATGCGCCACCCGCAATTAATTTTGTTTTTCACACAAAATTTGATACAGATTCTTTGATCCATTTTTTGGAATGGGCAAAAATCGAAAACGAGCCAAAACACGTGCAAGTAAAGCAGCTATCAAAAATTAACTGAACATTCAAAATGGTCGAACTTATCGGCATAAGTGAGAGATATGAGTACCAACATAACTCCAAAAAAAATAGAAAATCGAATATACGTAGCCCGCAGAAATTCAAAATCCGCGATACTTTGTGAACAAAAAGGAGAAGGAATAAAAACAAATTTGACTATTTTTTCACAATCAAAAATTTTTTTTCTCTCTCTCTCTCTTTCTGTCTTTTAGTCGAGAGTAGTTTGTTTTCAGGGTAGTTTTTGCTATTTTTTTAATTTGCAAACATGTGTATTTATTTTAATGAAATGGTAGTCATGTCATTTTTTATTTAAGGAGACATAATTAAAATAGGATTTTTGGTGAGAAAAATTTAAAATTTCCAATATTTTTCCTTGAAATTGTTCTGGTTTTTTTTGGATTTTAAGGAGAGAATTTTTAAATTTTGAATAATTTGCTCAGAAACAAATTATTATAAACCTGTCAGTAAAATTTTCATAATAAAAAAGTTAGTACTAAATATGTGAAATCACTTCAATAAATAATCCGATTCTAATATTTTAACGATTAACGAGGTTAGATTGTTAGACACCATTGGCGACTACTGTAATATTGGTACTTTTATTTTAATGTTACTTGTTAATTTAAACAAAAGAGCAAAAAAACTTTTTCGAAATGCAATATGAAATTTAAGTTAAAAATTCAAATGTGACTCAGAGTATTCACAATCTGGTGCGATTAGGGTTAAGAACGACTCTTTGAATACTGCTTAAAAATTGGAACGGTTTTGAAAAATAATCATAGGCTGAAAAAATATTACATTTGCTAAAGAAGGGATCTTCTTATATAAAAAAAAATAAAAATAGAAGAATACCAAATAATTAAAGGTAATTCTACCTACGAGAATAGTCCCGTCACAGTTGGTATACGACAATTGAGAACAAGTTATACCCACGCCAGGCGATATCATTTCTTGAATTATTAAAAATGTGAATTTATTACAAAAATGTCTGTTTTAACAAACAGAAAAAATAATTTCTATTAAAATTTATTATCTGGATTTAAAATTGAAAAGATTCATTAAAAAAAATGTGTTCAAAAAAAATCTTTTATGAATGAGAATAAAAATGTTTCTTTATCGTTAAAAATAATGAGGTGTAGATTATGAGCAGTTATTTTTGAAAATGGTATAAGTCCATTTTTTCAAATACTGAAACATTTAAGGGCTTAAATTTGAATCAATTTAAAAATATTG
This sequence comes from Atherix ibis, assembly GCA_958298945.1. Classification (NCBI taxonomy): domain Eukaryota; kingdom Metazoa; phylum Arthropoda; class Insecta; order Diptera; family Athericidae; genus Atherix; species Atherix ibis. The sequence continues at coordinate 32,419,154 of OY282607.1, forward strand.
GTAAATTTTCATCAATTCGGGTGATGTATTTAACACCATAAATTATTATGCAATAATAATTAATAGAATTATTAAAGAAAAGAAACGATTTTCTTAGCGACAAATTGACTTATACTTTTTTCAAATCTAATAATTTATAAAAAATAAAAGTAAAAGCAAACTTAAATCTATATATTTATAGAAGTTCGTCTTTCTAAAATAGATTTTTAAATGCAGAAAATAATATTTAAAATGTATATATCATATGTGTATGTGAGTATACGAATAATCGAGTTCACTAAGGATTTATTTCAGTTATATTATAAAAATTAATTATAAATTTACTTTGTAAATGGAACTTATAACAATAAAATCATTTATATTTCTCCTTTACACTTAGCATAGTATTCATGATAATTGGGAGATATATAAGGCAGTAAACTCATCATAATACTATATTTCTCTGTTGTTGTAGGTCTTGAAGTTTTATACAGAGTATAAAATATAGCAACATAGTAATTTTGCTAAACTATTTAGGCCTTCCTTGTTTTTTAAATAAAAAAAATAATTTTAAATGGCGCATTTTCTTCTACACAGGTTTTGTAGATAATTTTATGCGATTCATGCCTTTTAAATCTTATCCAGCATAATTGCTGCTAATGTATAATTTCTTGGTCCATATTTTTTATCCTATTAAACAATCCTTAAGCACATCAATGTGAGCTTTATATTAGTTGGTCGAAAAATTGGTGGCGTTTTCCGACTGATGGAGTTAGAAACATATAACGCAGTCACCACTAGTCGCATTGTACCTTTTTAAACACTAGACCCGTGCTAGACTACACATATCTTTGATAACACACGAAAAATTAAGAGACCTTGTCTGGAAAGTTTTGGCGCATCCACCTTATAGTCCAGACTACTACTAGTTTCGATATCGGCAGAAATCTTTTAATGGAACTAATCCGGCTTTAAGAGAGGCCTGTAAAAACTACTTGATGCAGTTTTCCAACCAGAAACCACACAAGTTCTATACTCATGGAATTGTTGCTCTGCCCGAAAAATTGCGAAACATTGTCGAAAATAATGAAGAATAGTTGGTTTGAATAAATTGCTTGTAACACTCTGATTTAAGCGTGTCTGTTTTACTCAAAAACGCCATGAACTTTTTCGACTAACCAATATCTTGATTTTGTCCAATAAACATGTCACTCTACGCTATAATAATGCCTTGTGTTGTAATAAATTTTGAATATGTTTCAGGCAATAAGATGCTATTTCCACTGAAACTCTAGATATTATAGTTTCCTCTAATGCATATATATATTTATATAAATATAATTATTATAAATCGACATAATTAACAGCTAAAATTCTTTTGATTAATTGCACACTTAAATTTTTTTAAAACGTATTTTAATTGAAAGTCTTTAAAAAATGGAATTTATTTCTTTTATTTTGATAGGAAAAAATGCGATATGGAGCGAGACAGAGACAGAGAAGTAAAATCATTGGAACCAAGAGACCTCTCGTCAACAGGACGCATATTTTCCAGAAACGAAATAAAACTGAGGTAAGTTTTGATAGAATTTGACTGTTGGTGAATTTTATTTAAAGGGTTAAGGAAAAATGGAAAGGATTTACGAGAGATTACTTTTTGCAGCACATCGCCGACAGCTTCACCGACAATATCAAACTCTTCATCACCAACACCCACCACACCGACAACAACGCCACTGCCTACTCAAGGAGGAGCGGTGGCAGGATCAACAAATTCCTATATTCACAGTAATCACAAGCCCATTACCGGAATACCATGTGTGGCAGCTGCTTCTAGGTACACAGCCCCAGTGCATATTGATGTCGGTGGTACAATCTACACCAGCTCGTTGGAGACTCTCACCAAGTACCCAGACTCAAAGTTGGCGAAACTCTTCAACGGTTCCATTCCCATCGTCCTAGATTCCTTGAAGCAACATTACTTCATCGATCGGGACGGCGGCATGTTTCGGCACATACTCAATTTTATGAGAAATTCCAGACTTCTGATCGCTGAAGACTTTCCAGATTTGGAGCTACTCATAGAGGAGGCTAAGTATTTCGAGATTGAACGTGAGTTGTCCGTAGTTGCTAATAAAGTGAATAATATTTTAAAATTCTTCTCTCTTCTCCTTTTGGTTGCAGCTATGGTAAAGCAGCTCGAACATATGAAAAAGGACCGCGTGCGGAATGGTAATTATCTAACATCCCCGCCGCCTCCAACACGAATAAAAACCAGTCCAAGAATACCATCAACTGATTGCACATACGAGGTGGTCGCCCTGCACATATCCCCAGACCTCGGCGAACGGATAATGCTGTCCGCTGAACGATCCCTTCTGGACGAGGTGTTCCCTGAAACAAATCAAGGCACCCAGACAACCCGTTCCGGTGTCACCTGGAATCAAATGGATTGGCGACAAGTTATCCGATTCCCGCTCAATGGATTTTGCAAACTCAATTCAGTGCAAGTCCTAACACGACTCCTGAACGCCGGTTTCACAATCGAAGCCAGCACCGGCGGCGGCGTTGAGGGACAACAATTTTCCGAGTATCTTCTCGTACGGAAGATTCCAATGTGATAGTTAGCTAAGGATGAGAAAATAATCTTCTAATCTTAAAAAAAATTTGTCGTATAGTAAAACCATTTTTCTTTTGGTTTCCTCCTTTTTTTAAATTTTATTAACAACCTAATAATTGTTACTAAAATTATGGATTCGTCAATTTAAGAGAAAAATATTATTTTAATTATTGAGAAAATAAAAAGAAAAAAAAGAAATACTGAATGTACACTTAAGTGTGTGAGGGGTGGGTATATTGTCATCAAGCCAAATTGTACTTACAGAAAAGAAAAAAAAATTCTGTGAATATTTATAATAGAGTTTTTTCTTTTGTGCTCTTCCTCTCAAGATAAATTGGTTAACCGACATTACGAAGAATTAGTTTTAGTCATAAAATTTCAGTGATAATGAAACGTTTTAAGAAATTCTAGAGGATATGAAAAAGGCTCAGTTGAGTTGAGTTGTTGAAAATACGGACGATCCGAGGAATTATTGGTAAATGTTTTCAAGCGCAGATTTTGTTGGTACTTTTATACGAAAAATAATGAATTTTCGAGAAAAAAAAGACTCGAAAATTCATTATTTGAATCTGATAAAAAAATTGTTTATTTAATTCCAGAAGAAATTAACAAAATGAACAACAAAAAATTAATTTTTGTTTTTTAGAATTACTACAAGTTGACTAAAATTGAATTGAAAAATTTACCATAATCCTATCCTTTCCCCCACTCCTTTATAAATTCATAACTTTAATTTTTCTTGTAGAAAAACAATAAAAAAAATAAAATACAATAATTTCCATTAAACGAAAAGAAGAAAAAAGAACTGAATTTAGTTAATTCTTAAATTATGCAGCAATTTTGTTGATTAATTATTACAATAAAATAAAATTTATATTTAATTTGATATATGTTTTTTTTTTCACTTATAGCTCAATTATTAGGTGACTTTTTATTACAGGTATAAAAAATAGTGAATCGTCTTGGGAAGGATATAGTGTTTATTAGTGGTCCAATTTTGTTGGGAGGAAATTTACCAAACATGACCAGTTGAATTTTGACGTATTATTAGAAATAGAAAAAAAGATTTGTAGGATCCTGTTTTAATATTTTTGTGGTGTAAAAAAATAATATAAAGGAACGATATTAGCGAATGATAGGAAGAACCAAAATTAGATCAAATGATCTTTGGAAATCTGCCAATCTTTTAATTAAAAAGCTTTACTTTGAGACCCTTTTCACTGAAATAATTTCTGATGTGACAAAATATAAGCATTTTCTTGGACCGTTTAGGGTCAAAAAACAATACCCCAGTGTGACAGAATCTCTCTTGTTATCATGCATTAAGAGTCAGATCTAGACCTGATATATTTAAAAGTTTCAGACATTCTGGTTTCTGTTTGAGGGACCCAAATTTCTCTGGTGTTACGGCTTCTCTTATTCTTCAATGGAATATAGGATATTCCTTATCCGCTATTATAACAACTGCTACCTTCATAAATTAAAAATTTATTAAATTAAATTAAAAAACATTTTTTTGGGACCTCAATCAGGGAAAGAATTTCTCATATGATAAAATGTGAGACTTTTTTTATTATCATCAATGGTAGCGATACTTGAGGATCAGATCTACCATAGATCTGATATATTAAACAGATCCAGACGTTCCGGATTCTGTTTGAAATCCTCTAGTTCATTACGTCCCAAATACGTTTTGGTACTATTCTTTTATGGAATTCAGGGTCTTTTCTCTCTTCTACTACAAAAGGTGCTAAGGATTTAAATGAAAAACTATTTTTGGCTCCTGATTTAGTGGAAAAAATTTTGATGGAATAAAATATAAGTTTTTTGGCCCTTTTAAGGTCAAAACATACCTAAGCATGCCAGAATTTTACTTATTGTCCAAGTAATACCAGTGACACTTGGAGATCGGACATAGATTTACTGTATTAAACAGATCCAGACATTCCAGTTTCTGTTTGAGGTCCTTTGGTTTACTTAGCCTCAAATTCCTTTGGGATTACGGCTACTCTTATTATTTTATGGAATTCAGAATCTTCCTTTTCCTCTACTATAACAGATGCAACCTTTGTAGTTTTTCTAGGCAGATTAACTCCTTTCTAGTTAATTTTTATATATAATTGGTCAAAGATGATATCATTGGGCGGACAACAGACAGATCTTCTTATAAGCAGGAGCGAGTGACAATATCCCTCAAATATTACCGGCCCTCGAGCGCCATTAAAAATTCAAAGCAAATCTTTGGAGTTAACAAAAAAAATATTAAATACAATAAAAAAATGGGAAAATTTTCTAAGTCAAATTAGTAAAATGGCTTTTTTTATTTTTTGCTATTAAAATATTTCAAAAATGTACTTTTTAATATGGAAATAAGATAATTTGAAGCACTTTCGGGTAAAAAAGTCAATTCCTTTCCAACATATTTTCTCTACAATAATTTGTTAAATGTTTTAAAAATTGAAAATTCAATATGTGGGAAAATTGCATTCCAACAAAAAAAAGAATTAAAAAAAGAATTGCGCAAAAAAAATTACTTTAAGAGAAAAATAAAAGTGAAAGCCAAAAGGGTTTTTCTTATTAGTCGCATATTACAACAGGCAGAAAAGACTATTTACCATAATTTCAAATACTTAAACAGATCAAGAAAAAACAATGATTTTTATAAAATATGTTTTCTAACAAAAATTAGTTTAGACGCTAAACGCCTCTTAATTCATGGTTAAATAAGAGAAACGCCATTTTAGAGTTAATGCTAGAGACACACATCTTGTATGAATAGCACGTGTGCCACCTAATACCAGTTAAATACCAGCTGAATATTCCTGGTCTCGATATAACCAATGCTTTCATGTTTTTCCTATAGACAAACCTGGTATGTGCAATTGTTTGTTTGTTTGTAAGGTTCCTTAGACATGTGCCAGGGGCCACTTCATAGCGCCACGACCGTGAGGCCATTTGGCGACTTCGTAGTACGTGTAGGAAATCACCTGAGAGAGACCGGTCTGTGGTTAGTAGTATAGAAAGTTGAGAATTTTGTTATATTTTGTGGAGCAGATTAGTATGTTGTAGAAGTTTAAATAGGGGACTAGGGAATGGAGTTGTTGGATCGAGGAGCTCCATAATGGGATTAATCCTGCTCGCAAAGTAGTTCTTGGTTATGTGGCATTCCTGTAGAATATGGGTGATAGTGAAATGGGTGCCACAGGATTGGCAGAAGGGACAATTGGTGTTGCCAAAAAGGAAGTTATGAGTAAGAGCAGTATGTCCAATCCGGATTCTGAGGAGCTTCCGCGCCCAGAATTTCGGTATGGATGTTGAATACACTAGTTTATTAGTGGTTATCCAATGAGTCAACAAGAAAGTGGCGCTATTGGTCCAGTCATCGTGTCTGCGGATGGCTAATGGTGTTAATTGCCATTCTGTTAGTAGGCGAGGCAGATTGGGAATGACTGTGATCACTGGTTGACGGAGTGTTTCTCCAGCCAACTTGTCAGCACTTTCATTACCCACAATTCCCACATGCCCTGGCTCACAGCCCAACTCGACACTCCTATTGCTAAGTAGGCTATGACGAATTGCGCTAAGTACTGGGTCACTCGATGAGCCACAAATGGCTTTAAGGGCGGCAAGGCTGTCGCTAAAAATAATAAAGTTTTGTTGGCTGGGAATATTGGTCGCAATTTCAATTGCCGTTTTGATGGCCCACAGCTCCCCGTAATATGGAGCTGCCCTATAAGAGAAGATTCCACAACATAGTGCGCGAGTGCTACAGCCAAAAAGTTCGACGAACGAAAAAGATGTAATATCAGTGTTAGGGGCGGCATCAGTGAACAAAATCCGTAATTAAGGGGTGTTTTAAAAAAAAGAGTACAAAAGGTGTAGGAGAAATAGTTTTATAGTTTTACATCGAAGGGGTGGCGGGGGGTCCCAATTTGAGGGGTAAAATTAAGAAATTAGTTTTCAAACTAAAACCATATAAACTTAATACCAGTTCCCATGTGGTTTGTAACTTTGATGAATATCAAAGTTACAAACCACATGGGAACTATTCTGCAGCGGCACTGGCCCAAGATGAAATTGATTTGTTAGATTGCGAGAGTCGAAGAAAATTAAATACGGGTTTTCCAAATAAAATAGAAACATTTGTAGAAGAAAATGTTAAGATGTGAGTGCACCGCAATTATCATTTTTGGTCAAAGAAATTGAATCACCACCAAAAAAGTGTACATCGACAAGCATTTCTCAAACATACTCACAGCTAAAGGCGGAAAAGCAAATGGCAAGGAAGTACAAATACGAGGACTCTTCAGAAGATCATTCAGAAACAAGTTGTATTTGGTGCACCAAACTAATTGGTTAAATCAGTGGACCAAATTAATTTTTTACATAAAGCATAAATGTTTATTTATGATTTAACGACACTGGTTCACCTGCATCTAGTACACATTGGTCTTGAGTTCGGATCCAGCAAGTGACATGATCGGTGTACTCTTTAGTTGTGCCTAAGTGGCCTTTCAGTACAAATATTATTGAAAAGGACTTTTAAAAAATCTTGATCGTATACCACAAAAATATTTATTACGATGGAATTTCGATAGAATTTGTTTTTCTTGTAGATGTTTTTGATGCGATATTGGAAAAATGTAATAATAATTTATCTTTTTGGCCACATAAACTTTACATAAATTTTAAGAATGACAATTTTTAATATAAACTAAAATAATTAATTTCTATTGAATTTGTTTAACTTATTGTTTTTATTTAAATTTATTTGTTGCAAAATGAGATCATTGTAAACCTTAAAAAGAAATAGTATGAAAATTAAGTACTTTAATAAATAAAACTATTTGCGTAGTTGATAATTTGTCATGAAGCTATAATAATGCCTTGTGTTGTAATAAATTTTGAATATGTTTCAGGCAATAAGATGCTATTTCCACTGAAACTCTAGATATTATAGTTTCCTCTAATGCATATATATATTTATATAAATATAATTATTATAAATCGACATAATTAACAGCTAAAATTCTTTTGATTAATTGCACACTTAAATTTTTTTAAAACGTATTTTAATTGAAATAAAACTATTTGTGTAGTTGATAATTTGTCATGAAGCTTAATAAATAAAACTATTTGCGTAGTTGATAATTTGTCTTGAAAAAAAGTTTTGTTGCTATATTATTAGTCACGTTTTTTTAAACGAAAACACGATCTAAAAGTTTTCGTTATTGTTTTTATTAAAACAATATCAAATTCTAAATTTATTATCTTAAAAATTTGAATGGTTTTATAGGATCATAATTTCAATTTGTTTTTATATGAAAAGAAAACGTGCATTTTTATCATGATTAAAATATATTTGAACATACTATGAATTTTATAGGGACTAGAATTACCTATAAATTAGTAACAGTAGCATTGAACAACTGCAGAGTCAATTTGACAATTAAACGAAAACTATTAAAATGCGTTTCCACCTTATTATTATTCTCGTTGTAGCATTGATTGCTAGTAATATTGCTGAGCCAGTTAAAGGTAAATGGAAAATATTTTTGATATGTTCAGTTTTAAATAATTTGTATTTGGATTTTTGTCAGAAAAACGATCAGCTTTGCCCCCAGAAGTACTTGGATCTCTGCTCGGCTAAATATAACTAAAAACTTCAATTTCTGTTTAAAATCATGTTAACATATGAAAATTATTTAAAATATAGTTAAAATGAAATAAATAATTTCTGTTATTTTATTTATAATTGAATTTAATCGGATATTATTATGAATCACCGAATAGTTTGTGTTTCGACTAGAATAATTTGTATTGCGAGTATAAATTAACACATCCAATGTAAAATAATTAGTTATAGTTGTTTGATTATTTCTAAACTAATTATAAGTAGTACAAAGTATGGGACTGATATCACTGATAACGACTTGGAAATACCTCGGATTTCCACACCAGTAACGACGCGACCATTCACGATAGGTGAATTTGTGTTTTTATTGTGATCTACGAAATACCATATGTAACAGTGTTGAGTAACAATATATCACAAAGCTTGTTGAATTCGCATATTTGATGAGGAACATTCCTCATCAAGAATACAAGCTTTTTGGACGCATAAAGCATTTTTTGGAGCTCTCTCAGAAAAATGTGGGACGAGGGCTTTTGTGATGTCAAACCGTCAATTAGCATTGATAGGTTCAGAAAAATAATTCATTTGATCTAAGTCCGCACGACTTTTTTTTGTTCCTCAAGTTCAAAAAACACTTGAAGAGACGTCATCTTGGCACTGTCCGTAACATCCAAAGGAGCTGAAGGTGATTTCAGTTGAAGCCTTCCAACACTATAGTTGCCCAAGGAGACTACTTTAAAGTGGATACCATTAATGTTTAAAAATAAAATAAAATCGTTGCAAAAAAAATAATCGTTCTCTCTTCTTTTGTGTCACATCATGTAAGTTGGAATTGAATATCTGACAAGCAGAAAATATTGAATTAATTAAATTTTAAGGACTATTTAATCAAAGTTTGTATTTCAACATATGGTGAAAAACTGAATCTTCCTAACGACATTGTAACGGGATTTATTGATTTTTGAAAATAGAATAATATGAGCCACAAACTTTTCTTTTTTTCTTATACTAATTTTGTGAAAAATTTTATTTTGATTTTATAATTTTATCAATAAATCATAAAAAATTTTTTTTTTTTTAAAAGTTACTAAAAATAGGATATTTTAAGTAACCAAAATAAAGAAATAATTAAATAATTCTGAATTTTTTTGCACAATATTAAATACATATAAGTTGTAGTAAAAAGTAATCCATTATTTTGCCAATAGATAGCTTTAGGAGTCTGTATCTCCCGTTATAAAAGTGCAATCGGGTTGCACTAGATGGCGTTAGAAAGATGAAATTTCGTTCTAAAAAAGTTTGTGATACAGTTTTGTGATTACTTGACTCAGTATTTTTTTTAGCACGCGTCAAAGATGGATACCAAAAAAGAGAAAATACGCCATATTTTACAGTTTTTCTTCGATAAAGGCGAAAACGCAAGCCAGGCAGCTGAAAATGTGAATAGTGTTTATGGTCCTAATACTGTAACAGCCAATCATGCGCAATTTTGGTTTCGTCGATTACGTTCCGGTAATTTTGATGTCAAAGATGCACCACGCTCTGGAAGGCCAATTGTCGAAAATGTCGATAAAATAATGGAAATCGTCGAGTCCGACCGTCACGTAAGTACTGTTTCGATTGCCCAGGAGCTAAACATTGCACAAAAAACCATTTGGAACCACTTAAATAAGGCTGGATACAAAAAGAAGCTCGATGTATGGGTGCCACACGAGTTATCGCCTTATGGACCGAATTTCCATCTGCGAATCGCTGCTGAATCGCAACAATATCGATCCATTTCTGAAGCGGATGGTTACTGGTGATGAAAAGTGGGTCACTTACGACAACGTCAAGCGACAACGGTCGTGGTCAAATGGCGGTCACCCGGCGCAAACGGTGGTCAAGCCAGGATTGACAGCCAGGAAGGTTTTGCTGTGTGTTTGGTGGGACTGACAGGGAATCATCTACTATGAGCTGCTCCCCTACGGCCGAACTCTTAATTCGGACCTATACTGTCAACAATTGGACCGTCTGAAAGAAGCAATCGCCCAGAAGTGACCAGCTTTGCCCAATAGGAGCGGAATTGTGTTCCATCAGGCCAACGCCAGGCCGCATACATCGATAGTGACTCGCCAGAAGTTCCGGGACCTTGGTTGGGATGTTCTTATGCATCCACCTTATAGTCCGGACCTGGCACCAAGTGATTACCACCTCTTCCTGTCTATGCCGAATGATTTTGCAGGTAAAAAATTCTCCCAAAGAGAAGATTGTGAAAATCGACTGTCCCAGTTTTCTGCCAATAGGGACGAGGGTTTCTATGAAAGAGGCATTATAAAATTATTTCCAAAATGGCAACAAGTTATCGAACAAAACGGTGCATATTTGACCTAAATCGTATCTTTCTATCTATGCTAAATAAAACCTTCCATCTAATGCAAATATAATGGATTTCATTTTACTACACCTTATATTCTATAAAATATAGAAAAATGATCTCTCAACTAAAACTTATTTCAATATTCAAAAGTCTCTATTACATAAACTAATCTAAGTATTAATTGAAGTCATTATCTTCATTCATATTCATAAAAATGCTTAAAGGTTGCGTTTGCAAAAAAAAACTATTTGATATTAAAAATTTACTCAATCCTCACATCACAATTAATATTCTTGAACAAAAATATGTTTAATAAAACTATATGATGCTCCCTAGCCAAGCAAGCAAGCAACCACTCCTGGAGTAGTTGTCTTTTTTCTAAAAATAATCGAATTCAGCAATAAAAATTCTTACAACTTATTTAAATTGGCTCTGCAAATACACTTGAAATCAGTGCTACAGCAAAAATAATAATTTGGGGAGACGCATCTTGCAGGTTTTTTGTTCAATTTAGAAAAATGATTCTGATTAATTCTATTTAGTTTATCCAAAATTAAATCTAAAACTGAAAATAATTTTAATTTATCTTTTAAGATAATTTCAATATGCATCAATATTTTTAGTTTCTAAATTGGCATAACGTATTTTTTATGGCATGTTGCACACAAGAAATATCTTCTTAAAGCGCTGAATATTTGATAATCTTTCCAAAATATTTAACTTTTCTCTTTGTTATTTATGTTAATAGTAAGGCTCTAAATATAATCATTTATATTTTACTAAACTAATAGGAAGATATAAAGTCCAGGTAAAACGTTTATTTTATTACAATGTATTAAACATTTATTTCAATATTTTATTCTTATCAAACTATAACAACAATTTTTCTAGTAATATTGGGTGAATGCAAAAGTTATGACCGTTTTTTACATATACAATTAAGCATTTTTTTTTAGATTTGTATTATTTATTTAATCAATTATATAATTTTCATCCGTTCGTATAACCTTCTCCCATCTTTCTATCAACTTATTAATACCATTAGTGTAAAATTCCGTGGATTTTGATGCGAAAAATGTAGTAAGGGATATTTTTACCTGCTCTATTGTATCAAATTTTTTATCATATAAAATATTTTGCAGTGGTTGGAATAAATGAAAATCAGAAGGAGCAAGATCTGGAGAATATGGTGGATGCTTGATAACATCCCAATTCAACTCATTTAGCTTGTGTTGGGTTATCATAGCCACATGTGGTGGCGCGTTGTCGTGATGAAACACTACCCCTTTTCTGTTTACCAATTCGGGTTTATCCTTTTGAAGGGCGATGTTCTATTTGGATAATTGCTGACAATATTGTTCTGCTGTAATTGTCTGATTGCGTTCCAAGAGTTCAAAATACACAACACACTTACAATCCCACAAACACAAAGCACAACTTTTTTTTGATGGATTTCGGCTTCCGAAGTTGTTAATGATAGCCAATGTCTTTTTCTTGTAACGTTGTTGTACACGACCCATTTCTCATCTCCCGTTACCAAACGATGCAAAAACGGTTCATGTTTTTGTCTCGCACTCAAAGCAACGCACGTTGAAACACGATCCAATAAATTGGCAGCCGACAATTGATGAGGTATCCAAACGTCGTACCGCGAAACCATCCCCATACGCTTCAAATGTCTTACTTAATACGGTTGTTTGGTTGACTGCCATCATCGACTCGATCTCCCTGGTGTTTAGACCTTAGATTAAAGAAGTACTGGATAGGCCTCTCCACAAAAATTCTGTCCAACTTTTGTGGCAATACATTCATAGAACGCACACACATGCAATACAACAGAAATGGCGTAAATCATTGGGGGCCAAATTAAAAGTTCAGTATGCGATTGAAGCGGTTCGTTTAAAACCATTTTCATATGTGATATCATTTATGCGTAAAGAAGCAGATTTTTTAATATTGCGGGTCTTGTTGTTCGATGGAATTAGTTTTGTAAATATGCAATAAAACACAGTATTTTTTTTTTAAATATTTATTTATTTATTCTGTATTTTCATTTTATTTATTTCACTGTATATTATTTATTCTTGGGAATACCGGATGCTGCTGCCACAATCCACTTTTCCCGCAACCATTTATTTTGTGGGAACCTGTAAAGTTAACATATAAATATACGATCGTAACATTTACTTTTTCAATTAAGAATTAATAGAAATTCACGTATTTTTTGCACTATTAAAAAAAATTCGGTTCCTTAAACTTTCTTACACACACTTTATATACACCGGCACTGTACTATTTTATGGTAAACATTGAACTGTCAACACCGTATTTGTTTACATTCATTGAATGCCGAACTTTCCACTTTTAAACACTTTTTGCACAAAATAAATCATTCAAAACCATCTGAACACATTATAAACTTTTTTTTTTTAATTTCTGAAGTAAAAAACAAAATATTAACTTACCGAAAGAAAGAAATTCCCGGATTCCTCATTTTGTCGGTTGAGCGGCAATTCTTCATAAAACACTTCATTTTCTGAAATAAAAAATTCGTATTAATTTCTAGCAACAATATAACTACTTATAAATATACTTACATTTTCGTAAATTCTTCCAAATTGATAAAAACTACACTTTCACTTGCACTTCACTATTTGACACAATAACAACATCAGAAATGATAAAGCTAACCCCCCATTCTCCACTTTCATGGTGAATTAAATTTTCAAACTCTCCGAAAGTCTACAAAATTGAGGCGGTTTATATTTGATTGATATTAACGAAATGTTTAATAAACCTAAAATAGAATTCAATTTCGTATCAAAAGATTGTACAAAAAATAAAAATGACCTATCGTTGTATTTAAATTATATCTTTGTTTCCAGTAAGTGAATTAAAATAAATATAAATTATGCTTTTGCAATTAAAGAAATTTACATTACGACACATAGATGGCAGTGGGTGTCATGTCTACATAAAAAGTTTTTGACACTCGTATCCCCCCAGCAAATATTTGTACACAAAATTGCGTATACATATACGGTAAGGGCCTATCCAGGTATTCTTTAATCTAAGGTTTAGACGTTGATTGGTGTCAATTATGACTTTTAACTTGTCGTCATCGGACTTCAATGGCCGCCTGGTACGTGGTTTATCAATTAGTGAAATATCCCCAGATCGGAATTTTGTAAACCATCTTCGTACCTGTCGAAATTTGATGACATCTGCTCCATACACTTCGCAAATGTTTTCGGTTGCCACACTCGCGATATTGTCTTTACGGAATTCATAAAGTAAACAATGACGTAAATGCACTTTATCGACCGACATTTTGAAAAAAATACAAGGGCTCTTCACTGTACTCTGGCCAGGCAAAACTGAATAGAAAGTAGAGGGAAAGCATCATTTATGCAATGGAATCATTTAAAAGAAGATACTATTCATCATTTCTGAAGAAACATTTTTTTACCAAGGATCATAAAAAAACGGTCATAACTTTTGCAATAGTTGGATATAATCCTTTAAAAATATATTTGCCGAAAACAGTAGCAGGAATATTTTACAATAGTAAATGTATTTTTTAACACAATTTAAAAAAAAAAAAAAAATCGGAAAAAGGTTTTTTTTTAATCTTTTTAACAGTTTTCATAAATTGAAGCCTTTTTTTTCTCATACGAAACATTGTTTTATAAAAAATGTAATTATTTGTAAGTAAAAATTATGCAATTTCGATAGAATTTTTTTTCTTGTAGAATTTTTTGATGCGATATTGGAAAAATGTAATAATAATTTATATTTTTGGCCACATAAACTTTACATAAATTTTAAGAATGACAATTTTTAATATAAACTAAAATAATTAATTTCTATTGAATTTGTTTAACTTATTGTTTTTATTTAAATTTATTTGTTGAAAAATGAGATCATTGTAAACCTTAAAAAGAAATAGTATGAAAACTAAGTACTTTAATAAATAAAACTATTTCCGTAGTTCATAATTTGTCATGAAGCTTTTCGCAAAAAAAAGTTTTGTTGCTATATTATTAGTCACGTTTTTTTAAACGAAAACACGATCTAAAAGTTTTCGTTATTGTTTTTATTAAAACAATATCAAATTCTAAATTTATTATCTTAAAAATTTACATGGTTTTATAGGATCATAATTTCAGTTTGTTTTTATGTGAAAAGAAAACGTGCATTTTTATCATGATTAAAAAATGTTTGAATATACTTTGAATTTTATGGGGACTAGAATTACCTATAAATTAGTAACAGTAGCATTGAACAACTGCAGAGTCAATTTGACAATTAAACGAAAACTATTAAAATGCGTTTCCACCTTATTATTATTCTCGTTGTAGCATTGATTGCTAGTAATATTGCCGAGCCAGTTAAAGGTAAATGGAAAATATTTTTGATATGTTCAGTTTTAAATAATTTGTATTTGGATTTTTGTCAGAAAAACGATCAGCTTTGCCCCCAGAAGTACTTGGATCTCTGCTCGGCTAAATATAATTAAAAACTTCAATTTCTGCTTAAAATCATGTTAACATATGAAAATTATTTAAAATATAGTTGAAATGAAATAAATAATTTCTGTTATTTTATTTATAATTGAATTTAATCGGATATTATTATGAATCACCGAATAATTTGTATTTCGACTACAATAATTTGTATTGCGAGTATAAATTAACAAATCCAATGTAAAATAATTAGATATAGTTGTTTGATTATTTCTAAACTTATTATAAAATATCACTGATAAACGACCTGGCAATATATACGCATATGCTAGGACATATATTCCACTGTCAAAAGAGCAAAAAAGAGAAAATGTCCCATTTAAATCGTATATTGAACGAACGGCTTAATCAAAGCTTTAGTCTTTTGAAGAAACTAATGACTTTGTGAGGATATTGAGAGATTTAAAACTACTATTTCCGTAGTTCATAAATTTGTCATGAAGCTTTTCGCAAAAAAAAGTTTTGTTGCTTATTATAAGTCCGCGTTTTTTTCCTGCATACTAAAATGACGACGTTTTTTCAAAATCCGTAATTAAGGGGTGTTTAAAAAAAAAAAAATTTACAAAAGGTGTAGGAGAAATAGTTTGAAAGGTTTAAGTCGAAGGGGGGCGGGGGCGTCCCAATTTGAGGGGTAAAATTAAGAAATTAGTTTTCAAACTAAAACCAAATAAACTTAATACCAGTTCCCATGTGGTTTGTAACTTTGATAGTATTAATCTTTGCTTCCCAAGAAGTTTTTCACTTGTGGGTGGGGGGTAAAATACACGAATAAATTAATTCCTTAGAACACAAAAGTATGATGGCAAAATATAATTATATGTAATAAATAATTTACGAATAAATAATAAACCCTATTTCTATTTCGTATCAAAAGATTGGTTATCGTTGTATAAATTATGCTTTTGCAATTCAATAAATTTCTATTACGAGAACTAGATGGCAGTGAGTGTCATGTCTACATAAAAAAAAACCACAAAAAGCTATCTAATAAATGCCATTTCTCGGCGCTTCGCAATAAATTGTACACAAAAATGCGTATACATATACGGTAAGGGCCTAGGGCAATTTATGCTCCATAATAAAATTGCTACCAAATTATCCAAACCAAAATAGTGCCAAACAAAATCGATCTGAAACATAAAAAGCTTCCTGTATTTTACAAGCTGCAAGAAAATTCTTTCGATTGGTACTCTACATGAATTGTTCTCTGCGTTGGATATTCGCTTTAAGCTTAAAGCTTTCGAGATTTCTGCGCTTTTGAGATTTCAGAAAGTTTGAACAGATCTTGATTTGTCGACTGTTAAAAATTTCAACTCACAACTTTTGTAAAGAGATACAGCAAATTCAATTGGACTAATTTTGCTACTGCCACGGTTGTGTAGCTCTCATCATCTACTGTACCTCGAACAAAGCAGTAGGATTCTAGCAGTAGTTGCACTTCTCCCTTCTGGTAAGGAGATCTCTGTTTCCGAACTGGCTATAGATGGCTTAGCGGGTTCGTTGGTTATGTTGAAGCGTCATATTTTTATTTTTATTGTTTATTGGTTCGTAAACTCAGTTTTTATTGTTTATGTGTGAACAAACTCAGTATTGTTGGTGACTATTGTGAATTTGTATTTTACTGCTGTCAGTGATATGTTCATTTTATTGAGAGTCTACTGCTAAGTACTGCACTGTAGCAAAATTAGTCCAATTGATTTCGCCTATACTTATATGTGCTTGAACTAAATTTGGGTAAGATGAAAAAATAAAATTTGGTTTGGTTTTTTGTACAGAACTGGTTTTGTTTTGTGATAATAAATAGAATGTGTCCATACTAAATAATTGGTTCAAGTCACAAATTTTAAATGTACCTTATCTCGACTAAGTTTCGTGCAGTTTCACATTTCGTGCAGTTTCCTTTGATGAGCGAACAAGACTTGTCTTGACTTAAGTGTGTCTTTACTATATTAATAGTGCTTTTAAAGCCTTAAATCTGAATTTCTTTTTAATTGTTACTGAAAATTTTCTTTATTTTGCAAAATTTCTGACTGAGAATAACATTTTCTTTGGAAGGTTCTTTTTCTTTAAAATAATAATTATCGTAATTTGAACTAATCAAGTGGATTGACGGAAAAAGAAAAATTCTCTCTCGGCATTTTTAGAAAATAACATTTTATTATTTATTATAATTAAAATAAATAGTTTTCATTAATTATTATGATATTAAAATAGTAACTCATAATAAATCTTTCCATTTTTAAATATAAAATAATAATAATTATTTTTTCGTTCCAATAAAATATTCAGATTATTTCCAATTTATTTTGTTTTTTTTTTTTATTAATATTATTATTGACAATTTTGAATAAATAGAATACGTATATTAACTAATTAATATTAACATTATTTAAAATTGTTCTAATATTTTCTATCAAAGACGCAATCTTTTATAAAATATTAATAATAGTAAAAAGAAATGATAAAATTTAAAGAAAAAAATACATTTTCTTCTAGGATTGTTTCTTTATTAAAATAATTTTTTATTAAATGAAATTTTTAAGCAGATTTAAGTTTAAATATTAAATTGAAAATAAATTTAAGTAAATTGAAAGGAAAAATTGTTCTAAAAGGAGCTAACGATTTTTCCTACGAGGTAAATTGAAATTTTTTGTCCAGACCAAAGGTAGAAAGGAGTTGGGAAAAAAAGCCATTCCGGAAGTAGTTTTTTTTTCTGTTGCACATTTAGATTAGAAAAATTTTGGTAAATGTTTGTGAAAAATATGCAGTCATTATCTAAATTCGAATATTGGAAAAATAATTTAAAATCCGAATTAGGCTAAATTTATTTCGAGCTGATAAAAGTGGAATTTTGAAAAAATTTTCACAATCAATTTCCTTCCTTTTCCCGGTGTAAATTTGTAAAGCGGAAAGAAATAATTACATGCCAACAGAACAATTCCGATAAGGATTCGTCAAATATTGTTTCCTTCTGAAGGATTGGAAAATTTATAGTAAACAATTTTGTCGGTCTGCAGGGCAAAAGTGAGGAAATTGTTGGAGGAGATTGAAAGGCGAAATTCTTGCAGAGCAACTGATAACACCAAAATTATTGTTGCAATTATTAAAAAAGACAACAACAACAAAAATTAGGAACGAACTGAACCGTGTGATAAGAAGTTTTTTTTCGTAGAATTTACGAGTATTCTGGTTGGATTTGAAGAGGCAGAAAAGTAATGAGATGGATTTTTTTCAATTGCAATAATTTTTATATTTTTATTGATTTTATTATTATCCTCTTAAAAGTGGTTTTCTTAGAAGACTTTAACCGCCCTCTTTGGATGTTATCAACAGTATCGGGATGACATCTTTCAAGGTTTTTTTTTTTTATTTTGTGGAACATAAAAAGTCACACGGACTAAGATCAGGCGAATACAGGGGCTAGGAAATCACAGGAATTCTTTTTTCCGGCAAAAATTTGTTTACAAAGATGGCCTTGTGATAGGCTGCGTAGTCAGGGTGGAGCACCCAAGTACGAAGAACTCTTTCTACGATAACCGACGATATGACCTCACACGACGCTCAATCGTTTCATATTTTTATTATTTTTTGATGTTGAAGGTCTTTCCGAGCGAGGTCCTTTATTGCACTGCATTTTTTTGTCATCGAAAAGCTTACGCTCTTGATTAGGAATGCTCTCCATAGCCTCGTTACATGGGCTCGCGTAATTCAAACTGACAAATTCACTATTAAAACACGAAATTTGATGGCACATCTTTGCCCCCAATCTTGCTATTCCATTTTTTATAACTTCATCTACGAGTATAACGCTCTAGAGGGTCGTCTAGCTACCGGGCAAGGCTGAAGCTTGAATTGCACATTGAGGGGGCACTATCGTACGAATTGTGTGGAGAGAAAGATCCCCAGTGCTACCAGATCATTCTCAGTTATTCCAATATTAAGGCCACATCTTAAAAAGTCTAGCATAGCCGAACGTTCCACTCCAATAGCCGAAGAGGCATGACTTAAATCAGGAAACAAGTATCACCAACTGACAGCATTGTTATCGGCGGAACAGTGGATTGGTTTAGAAGTGACAGATAAGAGACCAGTTATGAAAATTAGGAAAAGGGTCGGACGTAGAACGGAATCGTGGGTTGAAGCCATTCCAAACACCTTGTATTGAACAGTTCGAAAGGATGCTTCTAATCCATTTGAGGAGGCAGTCATCGATAACATATGGAAGCATTTTCTAGAAAAGAACCTAAAGGCAAACTCAAACAAATACGTTCGAAATATCAAGTGTAATGAGGAGTACACTCCCCAGAGAAACGGAGACGGTGGTTCTTCTTTTCGGCTGGATCTATTGCTACATAAACCATATTAACGATCACAAATGGGTTACTCAGGTCCACGCTAGAGAATGGATCGGTTCCATGGAATAAGAGGGCCCCAAGAGCGTATTTTCGGCTTTGCCTTGATATGTAATGTTAGGCGCCTATTGGAAGCTTTATCTTGGTTTTGGTTAATCAACCAAGCTAGACAAGGTAGAGCCTCTATCAGTCAGTAGAAAAAATGGAAGGAACTCTTGCAATTTTCCCTGAAAGACCATACCTGAGATTTGGTGAAGGGATGGGAGGTAAGAGCCAATTGGCCTAAGAATCTATAAAGAGTTAACAAATGCTGACAATCAAAAGGAATACTCACTTAAATAGGATCAGGCAGTTCTTATGAACACAAATACTTTCCGACCCTATAGCCCTCTAGGTAGCACAGTCGATAGCGTGCTGGACTACCAGCCCAGAGGGTCATGGGTTCGAATCCCATTTGCAGCATCATGGTCCCTATGCTAATTCCTCACCACTAGACTGTCATTTCCTTATTCCTTATCCTACCCTTTCGGTCCAGCAGACCGCCTGTTCTTTCGGACCAGCAGACCGCCTGGTAGATACACGTATGTCCGGAAATTTAGTGGTAAACGAATATGGGGAATATTTCCCCAAGATATATCGAAAGGGAAATATTGCCCAATTTAATCGACACAGTTTTGGGTACTTTTTGGGGGCAGAGCCATGATTCCATCAGTTTAGAACTTCGGTCGTTTCTGATAGAAAAAATTCAATTAAGTAATTTTCGCAGGCGTCTCTTAAAGCCAGCTTAAAACCATTAAAAGAACTCTGTAGGCATCAAAACAAATACTAATCCGAGAGCGCTCTGTCTGGGCTATATGGGGGATGCATCAAAACTTCCCAGGCAAGCTTTCTTAATTTTTGGCGAGTCATCAAAGCTGACTGTGGTCAAGATAATATCCTCCCTATAGATCAACTCCTGCCGTTTCCTTTTAATCGCTCGACGTAAGTTGCTATACCCTCGGAGTGTTTCTATACTCTCGAAGACAGTATCGAGTAAACAGTTTGACCAAATGATATCAGTTACTAATGAGCAATTCCCTTGCAGTCCTACCATATACAGCGATCTTTTCCATTAATCTCTTTCGAACGATTTTATCTTCATCGCTTTAGAAATGGCTCAATTTCATTGCGCTTTTGCAGCGTATCGCACACATAGAGTTTCCTTTTAAATGCACCGACTTTAGTAAAATTTTACGCTACATAAACGCGCGTCTAGTGTTATTTGGAAAATGCCACGAACTATCGAAAGGAAAATATTGCCCAATTTAATCGACACTGTTTTGGGTACTTTTTGGGTGCAGAGCCATGATTCCATCAGTTTAGAACTTCGGTCGTTTCTGATAGAAAAAATTCAATTAAGTAATTTTCGCAGGCGTCTCTTACAGCCAGCTTAAAACCATTAAAAGAACTCTGTAGGCATCAAAACAAATACTAATCCGAAGGTGCTCTGTCTGGGCTATTTGAGGGATGCATCAAAACTTCCCAGGCAAGCTTTCTTAATTTTTGGTGAGTCATCAAAGATGTCAAAACAATATCCTCCCTATAGATCAACTCCTGCCGTTTCCTTTTAATCGCTCGACGTAAGTTGCTATACCCTCGCAGAGTTTCTATACTCTCGAAGACAGTATCGAGTAAACAGTTTGACCAAATGATATCAGTTACTAATGAGCAATTCCCTTGCAGTCCTACCATACACAGTATATATTTATTGACCGTCAAACCTGGCCTTAAAATTATTTGCGATATTTTCCATGAATCTCTTTCGAACGATTTTATCTTCATCGCTTTAGAAATGGCTCAATTTCATTGCGCTTTTGCAGCGTATCGCACACATAGAGTTTCCTTTTAAATGCAGCCTTTCGCAAATGGCTTAAAATGGTTTGATGATGAATCCCTAATCCATAAGCTATGCCATGACTGCTGATATGCCGGCCCATCAATTTTTTCGAGAATTGGCCGACCAAACCGGAACTCATCTTTGACATTGAAATTTCCAAAATGAACCTTTTAAGTGCTGCTGATTTTAATACAATCCCTTCACTATAAACACCGCAAATTTTTTCAAAAGCCTAGGTGCGATGGGTTGTCACCTTAATCGAAGTGATATTTTAAAATATAGCGAATTTCC
The DNA here is from genome assembly GCA_958298945.1 of Atherix ibis. Lineage (NCBI taxonomy): Eukaryota > Metazoa > Arthropoda > Insecta > Diptera > Athericidae > Atherix > Atherix ibis. Next base: position 32,440,792 of record OY282607.1, read on the forward strand.
TCTTTATTCTGATACAGTTATGAATTTGAGTAACTTTTAATGCACTGCACCGACTTTAGTAAAATTTTACGCTACATAAACGCGCGTCTAGTGTTATTCGGAAAATGCCACGAACTTTTTCGACTGACTTAAATTATGCCTTCAATTCAGGAGTTAAGCAAAAATTTATGATTTTTTGATTATCGGAAATAGTTTTTATTTTTCAGAAAAGAATTAATTAATTCAGATTCACTGAAAAATTGAGATTCTCTTTTAAGGTATAAATTTTCAGTACCATTTCACTATTGGTTCCGTTAAGAAAAAGAAAATCCTTTTCTAATCAGGAATGTATAAAAAAATTACTTCGACAAATAATACGTTTTCTTGATTAGATTTTAAATGAATTTTTTTATAGTCCAATTTTTTCTGATAAAATTTTTCATCCATCAAAGTTCTGTGAGAAAGTTTTATAGTGAAAAGGTGGACTTAACTTAACTTTGAGTTCTTATCAGAATCAATTTTATTTTTTGAATGATTTCCATTCTTGATAAAAGACGGTTTATTAGTTAGGCGAATAGGAAACTATCGATAGTAAAGAGGACACTGCGACTCTTTGTCGTATTTGACTGATTTTTAAACGGTCAATAACAAAAAAAAAAACAAAGTCCAGCTGAAAAGTACTCTTTTTTATTACCAGAATTTTAAGTTAAATAAACAAGAAAAAAAAATTGGAATCGGAAGATTTACTGAGAACGGAAGGGAAAAAATGAAATGTGATAAAAAAAATTCCCTTCATTTACTGATACGAGAATGACATGGTTTTCGAACCTGTTTACTTTGTCGATTTGTGTGCCAGCACGTAACCCCACAAAGTATCCATCGGAGCTTCCAGAAACACGTGTAAAAATGTTGTCATTAGTTTTGTGTAATCACGACGACGAAACATGCCAGCCCAGTCGTCGGTGACGGGGTGGAAGGAATTCACTGATAAGCGGAGAGGTGACATTTCAGAACCGGAAATGAATTTGATCTTCTTTGATTTATGTTTCGAAAAATTGATTTTGTGAAATTTTTGTCTACTTCAAGATGTGGAAAAAGTAATATAAAGAAAATATATCCGATGTGGGTGCAGGCATCCCTACAAAGTGTAACCTTCTCAAATTTGTTTATTAATTTTATTGCAAGATTTGATAAAATTATTTTTTAAAAATAGAATGGTTTAATTAGCATTTACGGGTTTGTCCGCAGGAGGTGATCCAAGAGGTCAGATTTTGGATAGCTCTTCCGCACAATTTCAGGTTGAACCTCACTGATGGCTTGAATGAAGCTCGGAATGAAGCTCGAAAAATTAAACATTTTTTTTCTTCTTTTTTTTTAAACGTGGATAAGGGAAAACCTTCTAAAAACGCTGTAGTGATACCGATCCCTGCATCTAAAACTAACCTCATGGGATCACCGTCAGGTCAGGTATTACTTCATGGGGAGTAAGTAGGTGGACGTAAAGTCTACTTTTCTGCTTAGGCTAACGGTTACGCGTTTCTCATTCTTCCTTGTGTCGCAGCTTCTTTATTAACTGGGATGCGTATTAAGCCTGCGATGATATTATTTGTGATAAATTGCGCTTCTGGGACAGTTACTACATACGCTCTACCTGCGCTTGTCCTAAGAGGTACCTAAACCATATCCTGCCCCATTAACCACTTTCGTGTGGTTATAGAGACGGACATTTTTTGATGGATTCTCCTTTCAATCCACCCACCCTCACGTACATTCGATTTTCGATTTTTTGTGGCGTTATGTTGGTACTCATTTCTTTCACCTATGCCGACAAGTTCAGCCATTTTGAATGTTCAGTTAATTTTTGACAGCTGCTTTGCTTGCTCGTGTTTTGGCTCGTCTTCGATTTTTGCTCAATTTTGACCAAAAACAGCATCGCATTAACATTGCTAAGGAGCGGTTAGACTCTGTCCGGGACGACCCAAATTTGCTCCAGAGGGTCATAACTAGTGACGAATCATGGGTTTATGGTTATGACGTGGAAACCAAAGCTCAATCATCGCAATGGAAGCTGCCGCACGAGCCAAGACCGAAAAAAGCGCTAAGTTCGGTCGAATGTAAAGGTTTTGCTTACAGTTTTCTTCGATTGCAGGGGCGTGGTGCATCATGAGTTCTTGCCACAGGGTATAACGATCAATAATGAATATTACCTGCAAGTTATGCGCAAGTTGCGCTAAGCAATCCTACAGAAACGCCCAGATTTGTGGACGCCAAAAATTGGCTTTTGCCATTTTTGGCCAAAAACAACACACAAATAATGCCGCAGCCACCGTATTTCCCAGATCTGGCCCCCTGTGACTTTTTCTTATTCCCGAAACTGAAGAGCCCCATGAAAAAATGACGCTACGCTACGATTGAGGAGATAAAGACGGCATCGAAAGAGGACCTGAACAAGATCACAAAAAAGGATTTTTTGAAGTGCTTCGAGGATTGGAAAAACGTTGGCACAAGTGTATAATATCTGGTGGGGATTACTTTGAAGGGGACAAAATAGATATTCATGAATAAATAAATAATTTTTGAAAAAAAAAACACAAAATTCGCGATACTTTTTGAACAGACCTCGTGTATGTGTTGATTAAAATAGGAAAATCCATGGAATTTAGTGGAAAGCGTGTGAAACTTTCCAACGTCTGCACCTTAGCCACCTCAAAGCCTACGCTAATAGTCGGGGCTTATTCGTGGTGGTCTGCCTAAGAATGGGAAGCTCCGAACCCCGAGTTCGCCATTAAAACAGATCACTCTGAATTTGGAGCGATCTTCCTTTCGAGTTCCCTTAGGAACACCTACCAGAATTTCACAGTTCGCACCCCTAAAGCACTGTTAGACTTTTGTACCATGAACTATGCCCCTGTTAGGCAAATCTTATGGATAGCAATGAACTTCCTTTGTTTTTTCACTAGTTATAAATTTTTCGCCTGCTACTATTTGCTCAAATTTTTTTATTTATTTCTCTACTTATCCTTCCTCTTGTATTACTTCATTAATTTTTCCGCCATTTTTATGTGGAGTAGTGTAACATGAATTGCGTTTGCAAAACATTCGCATGATTCCACGAAATTTCCACTGTCGGATATCTACTATTGCCCCTTGTTAGTCATTTAATATGGTGCGTACTTAACATCCCACCATGGGGCGGACGCTTCTGGGACAGGTGCTTACCGATTATTTTCTCCACTTCCTGTCATGTGGAATGAGACATGTTCACATCTTTGAGCAGGGACCGTCAGTTAGGGCATGTCGCATCAACGTCCACCTCAAAGCGATATAGATAAGCTCTGAAGCACCTATTACCTTTCAGAAATTGGACCATACCCTCTTCCGTTCCATATGGCTATATCAGGAATCAGATCATGAGTGCATCTTCCTTTAATCGGTAGAACTCAGGACCGCTGCCATTTCGCCATTGTCTGAATCCATCTCGCCATTGCCCTGCTGGCAGTGAATCGATGGTATATATTTTTCTCCGATCACCGATAGTATATTCAGCTTCTTTCATCCGTCAAAAGCTCGATTGGCACCATGCTAGCGATAATAGAGACAACATTATGCAAGACAGTAAGTAATGCTCTCGGGACTTAAAATGCACTTCGACGATATACCGCTATTACCTGACGCTTGAGCGTTTCCGTCACCATAGTTTCTATCCAGATAGGGGCTGAATAGGGTACCATGGAGCTGATAACTGTGGGTAGAAGCCTGCGTCGGCTCTATCTAGGCCCTGTGTGGTAAGGCATGATTTTTCTTGAGCGATACTCAGATGTTCAGCAATGTTCAACCTGATGTCTATCTAAACTACCCCAGGTATCCGTAGGGGAGGCTGTGAGATAATGTCACAGACGCCGATGGTCAGAGTCACAGTCGTGTGATTCACGCACACTTTGAACTACAGCCGTGTAACTAAGAATTTTGCTAATGTAGAGGCGCTGGCGGATTGATAAAAAATATAGTTTATGACAGGGAGTAAAAGTAACGTGAACACATTTTTATTTGTTCGCCTTAATTCTTTTTATTCTATATCTGGTAAATCAGTTCTAGAGGATTTGGATTCGGATTTGGAAAATCTGGAGACATATCGTCTTTACTAAATATATCATCTACATAATTAGTAAAGAAGGTGGTAGGATAGATGGTGTCAAGTCCTTGGGGATACCAGAGAATATCCGGGAGACATTTGAGAATTCATTTACTTGGAAGTACCTGTTTGTTAAGATATATTTTGTTTGCGATACTACGAGTACCAGGTGTATAAGCTTAAACCCGCTGTATTTTAGTCGAAAAAAACATGTTTTTTTTTATAGAAAGTAAAAACAAATTTATTCAAAGTACTTGCTCTCGCTAGCTACACATTTTTCCCATCTCTCGGGTAATTTGTGGATACCACGCCAAAAAAATTCCTTCTCTTTCGAGGCAAACCACTCATCAAGCCATTTTCGGACGTCTTCGTAAGAATCGAAGTGCTGCTCAGGGAGCGTGGTGCCCATCGACGAAAACAGGTGGTAGTCGGAAGAGGCCACGTCTGGTGAATAAGCGGGATGGGGTAGCACCTCCCAGTTGAGTGTCTCCAAGTACTTTCGGACCATTTTTGACGTGTGTGATGGCGCGTTGTCGTGGAGGAAAATCAGCTTGTCATGTGTTTGTTGATAATCCGTCCTTTTTTCACGCAGATCACGGTGCAATTTGATCAGTTGTTGGTGGTAGCGGTGGGTATTGACAGTTTCACCAGGTTTCAACATCTCATAGTAGACGATACCCTGCTGATCCCATCAAACGCACAGTATCGTCTTCCGTCCAAAGCGATTTGGTCTTGGGGAAGATGTTGATGGTTGGACGGGATCAACCAACGATTTTTTGCCTTTAGGATTCTCGAAATATATCCACTTTTCATCGCCTGTCACAATCCGATGCAGGAACGACTTTCTTTTTTGTCTGGCGAGCAAGATTTCGCATGTGTTTTGGCGTCGCTCCATCTGCCTATCGTTCAATTCATGCGGCACCCATTTTCCGATCTTTTCAATCTTCCCCATGGCACGCAGATGTATGGAAATGGCTGGTTGAGTAACACCCAATTGCTCCGCCAATATTTTTTGCGATTTTGTATCGTCTTCGTCCAAAAGAGCCTGCAATTGATGGTCCTCAACCTTCCTAGGCCGATTTTCACAATACTTGTTCCACAAGTCAAAGTTGCCGCCTTTGAACCGACAAAACCAATCTCGGCACATTGTTTTCAATAAAGTACCGTGCCGATTTCTTCAAATTGAAGCAGAAAAGCAGATCTTCCCGCAAATGCACTTTTTCTGGCACAAAACTAGACATGATTACCAAAGGAAAAATGTATGTTGTTGTACGAAATTGCTGATAATGTGTACTGATTACTGTTGACAGATGTCAAACTCTTAAAAAAAAAGTATGGCGTACCCATGGTAGCTTAATACGCTCACTCACGCCATCTATGACCAAACAGCGAATTTAAGCTTATACCTCTAGTATCTTATGCATCCGACTTGTAGGAATTTTAACCAACTAAAAACACTTTTGTTGAGAATGTTGACATGTTCCTAAATGCTAAACTGTGCTGGAAAGTTTAACGTGTAAAAACACTTGAACTTTCCAGCACAGTTTAGCATTTAGGAACATGTCTAGATACTTGACCATATTGGAATTTGGCATTTGTTGACTGTTGATAAATTCAACCTTTTCATTGGTAAAATCTATAAATGAACTGATTTAGATTCATTTAATTTCAATGTCCATTTTTTGGTCTAGTTTCCTTTTTAGATTATAGCTGATCGCAGTTTTATTGTTGATTCTTTGTTATTTTTTTCAGAATCTATTATGGCCGTAACATAAAAAATGTTGCTATTATATTATTTTCTAACATACACGTAGGAAGATCACTTATCAATAAAATATATATAATTGGATCAAGTGCACTGCGTTGGGGTACGCCTACTTTGATCTATTTCTGTTCCGAGTAAGCTTCTTCGTTTGTGGGTTAATTCTTATGCCAGACTTTATCAAACGCCATACTTTTTCACCTTTTTTATATTCCTGGGAAAATATAATTTAAATTCCAAGTAATAGGTAGGAGGAGGTAATCCTTTTGATTTTCCAGAGTAATCCCGAGGCAAATTTTTACCTAAAATGAATTTTTTTCAAGTAAGCCAAAAATTGCTTAATTAAGGTACAAAAGTATTTGGCTGATAATTTCACTAAGTATATTAAAGTCAGCCACTTATTTTTTTTTCTTCAATAAAAATATATAAAGGGGACTCATCAGGATTAGGAGTAAATAAACTGTTTCTTTATCCCATTTTCTGATAGTTTTTAAAACCTGGGTTTTAGTTCCTAACGCCCAACAGCCTTACAAGATCTTTGAAATTATAAAAATTACAGCTAGCCTAAGAATCTGGCGTCCAAAGGCTCTATTCCAATAATTCATTAAAAATAGTTTTCAAAAATAATTTTATGCACAATTTTAAAACCCTAACTATTAATCACCCCTCTTCCGAAATTTATAAGTTTATACATTTTATTTGAAGTAAAAATCTTTAAAAATTTTTGAATAGAAATTTTTATTTTTGCAATGAAAAAAGAGATTTCTTTCCGAAAAAGAAAATTTCAAATTTGTTCCAAAATATCAACAAGGAATACTATAAAAATTTCCACCTTTACAATCCCTAAAAAGCAGAAAATAAATTCCGATTTTCAGCCATTTTATGTTTATTAGAAAAATATCCTTATTTACAAAAAAATGAAACCTGAAAATTGTTCAAATTTCTTAAAGAAGAAGAAAAAAAGAAATCAGCAAAATGCCACGAAAACTTAAAAGAAAATTGATAAAAATATCAAGTAAGTCACTTAGTCTAAATTTATTGATTTCCACTCATAATAATTTTTTTTCTCGGCTGTCACCCTCATTCCTAATGGCACCACATTAACGGACTGGCAATCATGCCGGCATTTATATTTTTTCCCTTCTAACTTTTGACACAATTAAGTAAAATCTGTCATTTTTAGCCATCGACATCCTTAAATCTGGTCTTAAACTTATCATCAACGGCCTATCCCAGTCCTCCCTCACCTATCATCACCGACTGTTTCGGTTTGGTTTTTATTCTATTTTTGCCGCCTACAAATTTTGATAAAATATCAAATGATGATATTTTGAGAGGACCTTGAAAGGAGGACAAATATTTTATAAACAATTCGCCTGTGTGGCCTCTTTGACGAATTTCTAATAAAATTTAATATTTTTCGTTGTTGTGATGGTGAGTTCTGGCGTGTGGGAAGTAAAGAGGCAGAAAATAACCAAATCTTATTAGAAAAGCAAAATTTTTTTTAACCAAAAGAAAGAAACTGAGAAGAAAAAAAGTTTAAGGAGCAATTGACGATGTAATGGCCCCAGAGTAAAGTACAGAAATTTCCATTAAAATAATTCGGGGTGGCATTGGAAATGGAAAATGTTCGCATTTATTCTGATTCGGAAATTGGGGAGAACCTAAACAATGACCAGTTTCTGAATCAATCAATCAATCAATCATCGGTATCTGAAATTAAGTTCTCATTGGTGAAAATAATAGTATTAAAAGCGGGGAAAGGGGTGAGGGTTGAATCGATAAAATATATTCGAGCGAAATGTTAAAAAAACTGAATCAAAACTTAACCTTCGAAATGACCGCAAGAATATATTTTTGTTGATGATCAAAACAAGGACTGAGAATAAAAAATAGTAAAAAGACAAGAACATAAAAAAAAATTATGAAAAATGATAAGAAAATGCGCAAATTTCCCTTCAACAATATCAACAACAACAACAAACAAAAAGAAATTGCCAAAAATTAATGAATTTCTCTCGAATAGTTTCGAAAGTAAAGTTGATGCCTGTAAGAGGGATGAACACGAGCAACTGGTGCATAATTACACCGAAAAACGAAGGGTGCATATCCTAATGACTGTGGACGCAGTGCACCCGCATCTGTTACTAATGAGGCGGTAGTAGAAACGTCATCGGCATCGGCAGTAAGCCAGAAGTGCGGAAAATCGGATGCCAGAAACCTAAGCCGGGTTTGAATTTTTCAAGTTCAGAAGATCCCTCGGCGAGACTCTGCACACTAGCAAGTGTGTCGAAAACACCCTTCCCCCCTTCGTACATGTACATGAGACTCTTCCCCCCCCCCCATCCCCCGTCATGCCATGGCAATTTATACAAAGTGGGCCTAGTTTATTCTTGTCCGATAATTGGATTAATTGATTTATTTACGAAGAGTACCAGGCGTGACCAGTTGTGCCCGTCAATAGAGGCTTGCCGAACAGCCGCATTCGGGGGATTTACTATCATCATCATCAGCCCTTATCGCATTACTGGCCGAACGCTACAGCAACAATTCAGAAAAACCGCTTCGGAATCGTCTCGAATCACGTGCACTTGCCTGCATCTATTTTAGCAGCAAATAAATCGGAAAATCAGACTCTGCTCGAGGATGCACAAGCGATGAACCACTAATTGGAGAGAGTACACAATAGCTGCATTGATTGAAACACAATTTTTTTTCCCAAACAAATTATTTTCTCACCCCTCCTCGAAGAAGGTTCATCGATGGTAAAATTCAGAAACGATAACGCAACCTGGATAGGGGAATGACTATGAAGTCAACTATTGCCTGACTGATCTCAGTCACATGTTATCACAATTTAGGGATTCTAACAAAACCGTAAAGGCACAGTACAATTTTACTGGTATCGGAATAGGTTACCAATGAGCCACCATGTTTCGTATTTTATTTTTCAATAAAATAATAAAATTTCCTCAATTAGACTCTAGGGGCTTAGGACTTACAAATACCCATAATTCGATGTGGCAATTTAGTGTCTTTGGAAATTTTTCAACGATGAATTTCCCTTCAATTTAATTTCTTTTATTACAAATCAATAAAGCTATTGAACGTTATCAAAATTAATTTAATAGTTTGAAATTGTTCAGAGGGGAATAGAACAGCCCGGGGGGAGGGGGGATAGTACTCGTATTTGTTCCGTTTCTTATTTTATATTTTTCTTAAGATTTATGAGAGAGAATTTGTCGAGACCAGTAGGTGAGTGCTCTTGTAATAATCAACGATGTTTTTATTTTCAGCAAAAAATTTTTCTGTTGAGATAATTTTTGTATGAACAAATTTTGATTGTGTTTTTTTTTTAAAGGATATTTCTTGTAAATCTGGCACTGAAGTAAATATTTTTAGAACAACCACAATTTAGGACATTTGGTCATAAATTAAAAGGATACTTCGGCTATGTAAGTAGTAGTATTTCAAACTCAACACTTAAGGGCAGATGTCCTAATATCCTTTTTTAACTATTTAAAAAAAATACCCAATAATTTCTATAATTTTCCTATTTTTTTTTGTAAAAAAAATTTGATTTGTTAAGATTTGAGAAATCCTGTAATAGTGTCATTGCATATATTTGTGAAGGTTTACGAATTCACCAAATAAGAAGACAAAATCCCTTCAAAACTCACTTTTATAGATGAAAAATAAGAAAAAAAGTAAAGAATAGAAAATACATCGTAGAAGAGGAATATGTGTTATTTCGAACATAAATTCACCATCAATCAATTAATTACATCATTTTGACTAGCATTCAAGACAAAAAGGAATTTGGAACGAATTGCTTGCTGTTGATTCCTTTTAACTTGAATTATCTTCGAACATGACAAGTCGTCGGAGGCTTCTTGTTTGGGAGAATTTTTAACGCTGACACAGAGAATTTTCGCAACGCCAATAAAACTAGAAACAAAGCAATATAAACTTGAAAATAAAGCGGGGGATGAGAATGAATTTGATGTAGAAGTAAAAAAAAAAAAAACGAAAATGACAGTGGTGAAAGAGAAAAAAATGTTCAAAACGTGAACAACATTACAAAGGCGAACGAACACATGTCGATCCTTGGCTAGCATAGACAGACATTTTGATTTTAGTTCCTTGAAATTTCGACAAAACAACAAAACAGAACGAAATGTCTCGAACTTTAACCAACTTCAAAAGAAGGATTTAAACATTCAGGCAAAGTGTGCTCTTCTGATTTATTTTCCTCGGAGACTTGTAAGAACTTCCAGAACAACTGAAATAAATACAGACGATACTGAACGTTTACGTTTTGTTGTCCTTTTATCAGAAATTTTATTTTACCAAAATACCTAGAGAGGATACCATAGATGAGAGTCTGGAAGTGAAAAAACAGGAGCAAATGTTTTCAACTTTAAAAGAAAAAAATATCCTTTTTGGTAGAAATTTTATTATTTAATATTGTACGGAAATATAAAAATTTAAAAGCTGGTATGAAATTTATACTCTATTTAAATGTAAATTAATCACTACTCCAAAAGGTGTTTACTTAAAAGGTTTTCATTTTTTTCCTATTGAAACTTTTATGCTAAAAATCCTCTCAATGACCTAATAAATTGCAGAAACTATTTAAATTTCAATGAGTTTGTAATTTACATCCTGTACACTAGCGATTTGAGATAATGAACAACTTTCGACGGATTTTCATAGTCGTTCAATGGCTCCATCTATCGAAAAAGATTGAATTATCAAAACAGCTTCAGAGTAATTGTTCTTTGTCATCAAAGCTGTCTGTTTCGTAAATCGAATTCCTGCTTTGGCTGACGGTCAATTTTGAGGAATTTCACACCAAAATGGGAATGGTTTCCACTTTGCTCATCCTGCCTATCACTCTATCCTTTTGCCTAAATCAATCAATGTCACTATTTATTAAAAGTAGCGAACAACTTTTTGTACTGACTGTTTTTCCCTCCCTTAATTCAAAAGACAAACGAATTTGGCTTTTTAAACAACTTCCAAAAGGAAATATTTGATTTCATCGTATTTGGTATTAAATTAAAATGATATTCAGTTTATTTTAGGAAAAAGTTTCATTACTTTCTCTCTGAAGGATTCTTTTATCAAAATACAATGAATAGAGAAAGTGAGATTTGATCCACCCATTCACCTATCTATAATAGTCGGACGGAAAAAATCTAAAATGACTTAGAAGGAAATAGGGTCTGATGAGAAATGTGCAAAGGACATCTAATATTAAACTCGACAGAATAGCAATAGTCGTGATATTAGTTAGCTTGTGGTATTTTCCGGAAAATGGAGTTAAAAGCAATAGCTATATTTTATAATACCACTTCGACTAAAGCGACAAAGCATCGCACGCCGGCTTGTGAAAAAATTTGTGGCATTTATGGTGAAAGTGATGTATTAAAATCAGCACCATGTAAATGGTTCATTCTGGAAATTTCAATATAAAAAAATGAGCCCCGGTCTGCTCGGATTAAAGATTCATCATAAAACCGTTTTAAGCCATTTGCGAAATGCTGCGTTCAAAAAGAAACTGAATGAGTGCAATACGCCGCAGAAGCGCAATGAAATTGAGCCATTTCTAAATCGATTAAAATAAAATCGTTCGAAAAAGATTATGGAAAAAGAGAGATTAACGATCACAACAAATTTTAAGGCCAGATTTGATGGACAGTAAGGATATGCTGTGTATGGCAGGACAGGAAGGGAATTTTTCATTATAAACTGCTATCGTCCGGTAAAACTGTTAACTCAGTACTGTACTCGAGAATATAGCAACTCGAGAGATTACGCCGAACGATTAGAAGAAAACGACCCGAATTGATCGATAGGATGGGTGTTGTCTTCTACCACGATAATGTTTGACCACACTCATCTTTGACGACTCACCAAAAATGAAGAGAACTTGCCTGGGATGTTTTGATGCATCATCCATATAGGAAGAACTTGCCTATTTAATAATATCACTTCGACTCAGGCGAGAACGTATCGCATGCATGCAAATGATTCGTCTGCTCGGCCAATTAGCGAAAAAAATGATGAATTTCTTCAAAAAATTGATAGGCCGGCTTATCAGTAGCCATGGCATAGCTTATGGATTAAGGATTCATCATCAAACCGTTTTAAGCCATTTGCGAAATGCTGCGTTTAAAAAGAAACTCGATGTGTGCAATACGCTGCAGAAGCGCAATGAAATTGAGCCATTTCCAAAGCGATGAAGATAAAATCGTTTGAAAGAGATCGGACTGGAAAGGCATTGTTCATTATGAACTGATATCATTTGGTCAAACTATTAACTCGGTACTGCTTTCGAGATTGTAGCAACTCAAGAGATTACACCAAGCGATTAAGAGAAAACGGCAGGAGTTGATCAATAGGATGGGTGTTGTTTCCCACTACGATAACGTTTGATAACACTTATCTTTGATGACTCGCCAAAAATTAAGTGAACATGCCTGGGAAGTTTTCATGCATCCACCTTATAGGCCAGAGCTACCACCCTTGGACTAGTACTTATTTTGATATCTGCAGAACTACCAAGCTGGCTTTAAAAGAGGCCTGCGAAAGCCAATTGATTCAGTTTTTCAACCAGGAACCACAGAAATTCTATATTGATGGAGTCATAGCTGTGCCAGGAAGATAAGGAAATGTGAATAAACAACCGAGCGCCCAAGGCGTAAATATCTGTAGATAGTCCTACATTTTTAAGAAGGGCAAAATGGGTAAAAAATTTAATGCAAAAAAATATAAAAATGAAAATAACAATGGAAATATTTAAAATTCCAAAAATGACTATTATCAGTAAAAACTTTAAAGTTTTTGGCAGACTAAACAAATTCGCGTATGTGCTCGGAAATTTTTGTATGGTTTTTTTTTATAGCACTGTCGCCCAACAGAACTAATTTAAATTATTTCACTCAAAAATACTGACCATTGACCATTAGTTTTGTTAGTTCTCATGTATTCTTCAGAAATTTGGGTTCTCAACAAGATCAGCGTAGACTTTTATCGAAATGATGGATTATTTCGCAGCTTGGTAAGTAATAAGATCATGGAGGGTTTACGCGATGACCCGGTTTAGACAAAATCAATCTCAATAGGCTGGGGTGTGCTGGACACTTAATCCGTTCGGTTGAGGAAAATCCTAACACGAAAAATCGTCCGTTTAGGAAAACTACGATACGTGTATTAGCCAGGACGGAAAGGGCATGTTCAGATTGCCGAACTAAATAACGCAAAACTACGATGTCAGACCTTCTGTTATTCAGTAGGCCTAAACTAGACTACCAATTTACAAGTTTTTTTATCAACAATCAAACATATAGAAAACAGTTAATTAAAAAATTCTTTAAAATTTTTATTAACGAGGTCCCACCGACATTATTCCAATAAATATGTCCCATTTTGATCCAAGATTTGGTATTTGTTTTATAAAAAGAAAACGGTAGCTGCACGAAAAATTTAACAGAAAAAAGTTTTCTTGCCTCTTGCTGGAGAATGTAGTCTCCACAAAACCTTTTCGCTTCAATTAAAATGACAGAAAAATTGTATTTTTTTTTGCAATTTGTTTTTTTCTTCTTCTTTTTATTGAAAATTATTAAATTTTTATTAAGAATGACCTTTCAGATAAAATACAAAAAATAATTCCATTTAAATAAAATGGAAAATTGCAAAATTTTTTATTACGTAAATTTCTCAATCGGCCTTCAAATGTACAAATTGTTGGGAAAAATAATATTTAACAAAAAATACCTGTTTGGGATTGTTTGTAAAGTTTTGGGAAAATTAACTCAAACAATTGTTAAAGTGCAAAACAAACTGTAGAGAATGAATTTTGTATTTGGGAAATGACAATTTATAGTTTGAATTGGTGTTAATGTCAGATTTGTAAGCAGGGGTTGGTAGTACAGCCTTGGTTTTCGAACAAAAACGGGTGAATACTATTGGCCCGAATGTGTACATTTACTAATACATTCAAAGAATTCTAGATACTCTACTTGAACTATTTTCTCTATTATGTCTGGATAATATTGGTGGGTACAGCTGATGCAGAAAATTTGAGGCCACATTAAATTATTACGGTGGGCAGCCTATTCAACTGGGCGAATAGTAATTTGCCACTGAATGTCGTTAAAACGCGATAAAGTCGTGTTCCGAATGAATTTATTCTCGGCCAGCATATTAGTTAGCCGAGCACCGTGGTGCGTTTTGGTATTCTGTTTTCAGTAAATTTAAAGTTTTGGCCAGCCGGTGTCCTGTGTTTTGGTTGTTGTAATTCTATTCAAATGTATAGTAACCTACTCCAAAAGCCTCATGCCCACTTCATTTATTTGGCACAATCAGAAACAATAAAGAGTTCCTGATTTCAGTTTGAACTAGATTTCCGTATCCATTTGCAGTAGGCGCAAAATTACGTCAAAAGTGGGTAAAAAATATTCGACAAGCAGTATTCCCATATGCTGTTGGTATGTCGAAAGGGAATGAGTTATTTTCTTGTTGGATTATTGTTAACTTATCCAGAATTTGAGGATTTTATGTAAAAGGGATTCGATTGCAAAATTCTATGTTACAGAAACGTGGTCAGCAACAAAAAGCGAATAATTCCCGTGTGAGAACTTAATTCCCTTGAGTCCGATCGGGTGCGTGTACCATTCCCAATGCAGCAGCGAAAGACCATCCTCCCATATGAGTCCATTGTCATTTCTGGGTTTTGGCTGTAAATTTGAGGCCCTTTTCGAAAGTGTGTGGATAATTTTTAAAGTTGCTCACATATTTTTATCTTACTAACAATTTTTGATACTCGTTAATCACGAAAAAATTTGTTATTTTATTATTTTTCTGTTTATTAGGAATCGGTGGTAATTTCCCCTCTATTGACTGGATAGCATATCTCTATGACGCATATCTCTATAAAGTAGCCAAACAGAAAAGTCAGCAGACAACTACTAATTGGCAACAGTCAAACAGCAGCAGTAATTTACGTAAGTTACCTTCATCTGTGCCATTTGTATTAAGTATGACGCCAAACGACCTTGTTCACCCATCAAACCACCCAGAAAAGGTAAATATTTGCATTTTTCATTATTCTACGGAATGACTTGCAATTAAAAATGAATAAATGAATGACTCTCTCTCTCTCTCTGTCGCTGAGCTACTGAAATTCCAACAAACACGGTACATTATTTTCCGATTAACTTTGAGATGAAAGGACAATTTAAAAAAAAAAAATGACCAATATTTAAGCCAATGTCCACGGGTACTTATTTTAATTATTCTTAAGATTATCTACTTAAAATTAATTCCATGAAATTTTTCATTTTTGTAATCTAGTAACAACTTTTGTTTGGATTTTTTGCAGAATAAAAATTTTTTCTCAAAAAAAAAAGAATCCTTGAAGATGGTGTTTTTTTTAATACCTTTAACTAATTCCTATCCAACATAACAACTAACTTTTGTATAATTATTTTAATTATATATAAGTTGCAAACCATAAATTGAATAAACTTTTTGTTTTCAATGATTTTTCTTATTTTTGCAAAAGTTTCTCGAACTAATAAATTTGTTGCCAAAAAAATATCTCATTTTCATAGAAGGTTATGCCTGAATATGTAATTTTCAACTTGATCGTAAAATTTGTATAACCATAAAAAAAATCTGTCAACTAATCGATATGAATTTTGGGTATAATTGTTCTGAATAAAAAGTTCATAATAATCATCATAATTTTGGCGAAGGCATCTATTAAAAATCTGTTAAAAATCAATTTTTTTTAAAAAGTTACCTATTAGAAATTTGTGCAAATTAATTAAGTTCATATGAATAAGTGTTTATACTTAAATAATTCCAAATTGGCTTATCGAATCACAGAAAGTATTGAGTAGTTTTTTTTTTTAAATTTTATTCTTTGAAATGTAAAATTTTAATAAATTTCTTATTTTATTATGTTGTTGAAATTTTGTAATTATGCATAAAATATAATCTCATTAAAATTGCTAGTTAGTTTTTTTAAATGCTTTCAAGTTTGAAGATTGCCTGTGTAAAAACGATTTGTTGCATAGATTGATAAGAACCGGCGTCAAATTATACGATTTTGGAGGCCAAATCACATCTAGAAATGAGCCGTTATTTTTGAAAGTGGTACAAGTCCACTTTTGAAGAAAAAAAAACAATAATTAATGCTAGTTATAGTGAGATATAGGCATGCTCCTTTTATATTTATAATCACACATTAAATGGTGCACGTTTTCATTATAATTTAATTTAAAGAATTTGAGCTATAAAGAATTGCCAGTATCAAATATCAAATAGTAAAAAAAATACGCATGGAGAAAAAATATATATTGACAGAAAATATGCTGGATGAGATTTAAAAGGGATGACTTTGTATGGAAGGAAATGCACTATATAAAGTTATTTTTTATTTTAAAAATTAAAGAAGAAAACATTTTAATAAATTTAAATAAAAAAAAAAAACTAGTGTAAACTTAATTCAGTTTTTCAACCAGAAACCACAGATGGCTCTGCCCGAATAATGGCGAAACATTTTCAATAAAAATGAAGGATATTCGGTTTTTTGAATAAATTACTTTTAACACTTCAATCTTATTACTACGAACTTTTTCGACTAACCAATATAACTGAAATATTTTAATTATTATTTTTCAACATTAAAAAAATCTTTTTAAAAAAAGTTAACTTCTATAAAAAAATCAATTTCAATTTGCTTTTGTTTTTATTTTATTATGATATAAAGTAATTGGTAAATTTTTTTGGGTGCTAGACAGGATGGAAAAGTACAAAAATTTGGATAAAATTTAAATTTTCATGAATGCGAAGTTCCGTAGGAGTTTCTGATAGGCTATACTCAGATAGCACATAAATATTTCTAGTAGGCATGCTTGTCACTAACTTTATTCGATGATTACCGTGGGTGGGGGAGGGGGTAAGGTGTGTGTTGAGTTTCCATGAGAGGGAAAGAATAAAAAATTAACAAAAATGGTCAAAACTAAACAAAAATTACAAAAAGAAAACTAAAGAAAAGTTCACCAGGCTGAAGGATTTCTAGGATTTGAGAGGGAAGGTGGAAAAAAAATTTTAAAGAGAAAATGGATCAAAAAAATTTTTTTTCAGAAATAAAAAAAAATTATTTAAAAAAAACAGAGACATTTATAGAGGATAAAGGAGACACCCGAAGGTGTTAAGTTCTAAATGGGAGGGGAAGAAGTAGCAAAGAAAAAAATTATGAAATCTAAAGAAAAATTACAAAAAAAGAAAAAAAAATTAAAGAAAAGGTAACCAGGTTTGAAGGGAAAGGATTCCAAGGCGTAGAGAAGGAAAATAGAAAAATATTGGAAAAAATAATGGATCGATAAAAAATTAAAAAAAAAAAATTAAAAAAATGATTTAGAAAAAAACAGATAAGTACAAAAACTAAAGAAAAGAGAAAAAAAACGTGAAGTCGACCGTCGACATTGGCGGGAGAGACTTGCTGGTCCTTCTGTTCCTGGCCTATTTCCAAAACCGCACAATAACACTTTGTGGCAAAAAAAATTTGGAATGCCCTTTTGTTTTGACGATGATCTCTCCCAGCCCATCTTAGGGATGTGTTAGTGTAGGACCGGGTCCCTGTGGAGAGTAGGAACGTTGAATAAAAATATCAGTTCAGTTTAAATTCATAATAAAATCTTTTATTTAAAAAAAAAATAATTCATTTTGTCGATATATCGTAAAGATAAAAAAAATTTTAAAAACTAGTCGTGGAAGTAGCTTTTTTACTCGTATAAAATTTAATTGGCGAAACTGGAGTGCTCGAATTTTACAGCTCGGTATAGACGACCACCAACTTTTTGCAAAAAATTATTATGAACGACGAAGTACTCTTTGTCTTGGCTGGTTTGTAATTAAACAGAAAAGCCTCTATTGGGGCACTGAAAACCCTCAACTGATCTACACCAAATATGGTGCGACTTTTACGACGGTGGCATCGTTGGGGCATATGTCTTTGAGGATGCTGGAGGCAATGCTGTAACAGTTACTGGTGACCGCTAACAGGACATATTGGAAAACTTTATTCTGCCCGATTTGGATCAATTTGGCCTACAGAATATGTGGTTTCAACAAGACGATGCCACATCACACCTAGCTCGTGCAAAGTGGTGATATCGACGGGCCCCCATGATCCCCAGATTTGAACCCTCCCGATTACTTCATGTAAGGGTACTTGAAAATAAAGGTGTATACTAACAAACAAACTATAACCTCGATGCTGAAGGACAACATTCGAAACAAAATTGCTGAAATAACACCGAAAATCCGCAAAAATTTTATGAAAAATGTTCCAAAAAGAGCTCGCCTATATGCCGCGGCCATTTGACCAACATCATATTCCATACATAATGCTAAATACTATATAATTAATAAAATTGTAAAATTGTTATGAAAAAAAACTTTATAGCTTGTACGTTCGTTCGTTCTTGGCGTACAACACATCTTTTAACCTAGTCCAGTAATTACGTGAACGACCTTACGGAGAAACGCAAACGCTAAAATAACTCAATATATGAAAAAGTGGATTAATACCACTTTAAAAAACAACGGTTGAAATCACCGACTGTATAAAATCTCGAAATAACGCGGTCCAAAATTTGTAATGTTATGTGGTATGCGGCACCGTGTTGTCAAAACCACATATGGTCTAAATTGAAATCTCTAAGTTGAGACAAAAAAAAATTGGTTATCATATGGACATAGCACTCAATCTTTATTTTTTTAGAAAATACACAACAGACTAGATACAATGGCTTCTTCACAGTCAAATGTAAGTTTTTCAGAGCCTCATGGTTGAAGAAAATTTAACGCGTAACGTTGCTACGGCAGAATTTTGTCTTTTACACGTATATAAAAGATGTTTGGTGATTAAACAATCCATAAACTATATCACAATTTTACGCTGAATAAATGTACCATTAAATGACATTGATGCTTCATAAAATAAATAGCCATTCTCAATTAGTTTTTAAAATACGGAAAATTTTGTATTTAACAATAAAGTCAAATAAATTATTTTTCAACCAACAAAATCATTTCAAGTATTAAAGTCAAAAGAATTTAAAAAAAATATATATATTTTATCAAAAATACTACAAATCAGAGGATTATAAAAAGTATAAAAAATTGAGAAAAATTTGTTGCCAACAATGTTTTTCATAAGGAAAATTTATGATAAAATATAATTTAAAAAAATTAACATTTGTGATAGTAGATACTGTAGGTCTGGCTGCTTTAAATTATTTACTGATAACCGTACACACAATCAAAAATAATTATTTTAATGCTCTTAGCTAGTGAGTATCATATACAATAGAGCAAAAATAATAAATCCTAGCATATTCATACCATAATATATTGGAAATAGTTTTTTATTCAGGAATAATCAATTTTCAGCTGAATACAGTACATAACAATAGTCACCACATCCCCACCATTCCAACAATTTTGTGCATTTATATGAATATCAGTTTCTGTTACCTATATTTTGATAGTTAGCTACAAATGGCTATAAAGTACTCTGGTCCCGTTTATATAAACAAATAAATCCTCGACTCAACTCAGACCCATGTTCTTATCCTCGAGTAATCAGCCATTCATGCCTTGAAACTATAGTTGGGGCTAACTCTCGGATATTTTCTGTTTTTGCATCAAATGAAATATAAATTTGTCAAAAGTGCTATTTCTCTCGCTAACCACAAAGGACATCAACTCATAAATCATCAGTAAGCCGCGCACAGATATTCATCACAATTTATGGAACAATTCACCACTATGTGTCCGTCTGTCCCGCGAAGTGAGCGTGATGCCAATCCAACAACAAGGCAGCAATGGAAATCGGTAGGAAATTTGCACACAACCAACACTAGCGCTATTCATTCGTTTGCCATCGGACGGGGACACCTAGAATCCTCTGAATACACTAATTGTACAGCGCTCTGTGTGGATTGTAATCTCTCTCGGTATAATTGTAATCTGTCTGTGCTGGCAGTAAATATCCGGAGGCATCACTGTGGCCACAGAATAGCAATAGCTCCAAAATGGAGCTGTTCCTCGAACCAAACTTGACACAATGAACAATATGGGACCGCTGGGCGGACATAGACATGCCAATAGGGATACTGGTGATGAGAAAACAGTCGTGGTGTATCCAATGTACAAACTCATCAGCGTTGCTTCCCTATTGTTACAAACAAGAAATCTCTACGAACCAATAAACAAGAGCACGGCACAGCATCACAATAGGAATTTTACAATTCCTTCCGTTCCGATTCGATATTTTTGAATATTTTTAATAAATGGTAAATTAGCACCCAATATCCAAAGAGAAATTGTACCAAAATACCATTACTCAAAACAGGAGCCGCACAAACTAGCGAGGAACTATCACACATTGCAGAAAAAAGGAAAAACCATTCAAAACATGGTCGACAATAAATGCTCCTGTGAGCGTTGAAAATTATCCAAATCACCGCAGAAACCTGAACGGAGAATAATTGGATGAGGGAAAGAAGTGCCTACCAAAAATAGTAAAATCTGCGAGGAATTGATAACGATCCGATAGGATTAATAACTCCCAATCGATTCTCATAGTTCAAGAATTTCCAATGCAATATTAATACATGTCCGGTGATTTTGTATCTATCATCATCGGAATGAACGCGGAGTGAAGATGTTTGGTGTTACAAGCATAGTTAGAACAAAAATAATAAAGGACTAATATTAACTGGCGTACAATTTTCCGGGCACATCAATATAACTCCAACAGCGAAAGAATATGCAACTAGAAAAGAACGACTGGTAAACCATCAGAACTTTTCGAAAATCCTTCACAGCAATAGATCTAGACAACCAAATCCTGGATATACGAGTAGAACAGAATAAAGCAATCAATTACGTATTATTCCTGAAATTACTCTTTAGAACCAAGAGCCATGATAGATTTGGATTTCGCCCCACAATTCATACTCGTATATTAGACTCGTCCCCAGTTGTTCGCTGCAGTAACTATTCAGAAATGTCTTCCTTATTTTTGCCCTTTTGCAGGATCTCTCTTCCCCTTCACTTGGTCGATAATATCTGTCCCTAATCCGATGTATTTATTGCTTCCTATTTGACTTAATTTCGATTCTATTGAAAAGATGACATATGAGATGATGCCGTAACCTAGTAACACGAATTAGACCACGATGGTCATGTATTGTAGTTAAGGTTATATAAAAATATTTGAGATAAAAGTAATGGGGATAAAGCAAATGTTCAATTGCTTTCGAATATAGTTATAAGGCTGATGATAATTAAAGAGAAAAGTAATAACAATTATTTTGAAAGCTAAAAAGCAAAGAATAATCCCAACAAAAAATTTTAAATTAAAGTTGAATTTTTTGTTATTGTGTATAAAAATAATATTATTTATGAGTTCCAGGCCTGCATCCGAATGTCGAAATTGCCAATGACTTTCCCAATAAAAGTGGATCAACGGCCTTAATTTTTGTCGAATATTGTCTTTGAATCTTTCAAATTGTTCCAAAACAAAATTCTAACCGTGTCAAATTGCAAGATCTTGGCGGCCAATTCACATCAGCGTTTTGTGACCTTATTCGATCACTGAATTTAGTACGCAACAAATCGAAGAAGAACGGCTCAATGAAGCCGTATCAGACAGTAACTTTTATAGAATACAATCACATGAGCGTTATCCGAGCCACAGAAAAAAATCGATGCCATGCTTTTATTTATACTGGAAATACCAAAGGTGTGAATTTATTCATGGGAAAAGGATATAAACTGCAATATGTGAAGAGAAAGGTAAAAAAAATGGGAGAAAAAGGGGAGAAGAAAAATGGATAAACAAAGTGACCAGCCCAACATATGAGTAGGATCGAGGAGAGAGAGTTTTCTTGATTGACTTCTTCCTGTCCATGCCCAAAAACCACCACTTGACAATTCATTAGCCCATCTGATATTAGAAGTGCCCCTTTCTATTTATCACGTTGACCTACCTTTCACGCTC
The DNA here is from genome assembly GCA_958298945.1 of Atherix ibis. Taxonomy (NCBI): domain Eukaryota; kingdom Metazoa; phylum Arthropoda; class Insecta; order Diptera; family Athericidae; genus Atherix; species Atherix ibis. The sequence goes on from OY282607.1 coordinate 32,462,755, forward strand.
AGCTCATAGTGATACGGTTGTAATTGGAACCCGAAAACTCTTTCTTCTTCTCTTTCTAAAAGAAATAGAAAGACGAAGAACTAACCAGTTTATTTAGTTTAGAAATCATTTATATTAGATCATAACCAGCTGGTAATTAAACATTTTAATTTAAAAAGGGTTTAAAAATTTCAAAGATTTTTTTTTTATTTTTTTTTTTTTTTTTTTTTTTTTTTATTTTAAATGATATCTACAACTACTTATGCTAGTAACAAGCAGATTTTTTATGGGAATATACAAGGACATGAAGACATGTGGAGGAAAACACCCATCGATGTTACCTCAGAACAGGGTAATTTTATTTTATAATTTTAAATAATCTCTCGGCCATCGCCGTTTTAAACGTCGATGGGTGTATACTGGAAGGGTGGGAGTGAAAAGTTCCCTTCCTAAAGGATTAGGGATTAGGGTGGAAGGATAGGTGCGAATGGAATTTTTTATATCGGGAGATGCATAGTTCACGAACAAATGGAACATTTAGGTCACGGTGGATAACAGTGTTTCGCACATAAAAGGGGGCATTGACAATTTTACGAAGGATTCGGGATTGTAGGGATTGGATTGGAAGGGAGTTGGAATGCTTAGTCGAACCCCAAAGTTCTAGACCATATGTCCATATTGGTTTCAGAACCGTATTGTACAGTAATAGTTTACTTGTTGTTGTAAGTTTCGATTTGCTGTCTAGGAGACGTAAGAATTGTTTGTATCGTCCGTTAAGTTCACGTCTTTTAGTTTTCGTATGAAGGTTCCAGGTTAACCGTTTGTCGAATATAAGTCCAAGGTAACGTACGCTATTTTTTTGTGGAATAATACTGCCGTTTAGGGTTATGTCGGGAATTTGTTCTCGGCAGAGTGTGAAAGTTACATGAGCAGATTTTTGCTCATTTACCTTCACTCTCCACCTTTTGAACCAAGTTTCTAAGGAGTGGATATGGTTCTGAAGGATACTAATGGCTGTGGAAGGATCTTTGTGATGTGTCAGGATGGCTGTATCGTCAGCATATGTTGCGGTTAGGATGTTGTTGTGGCAAGGAATGTCATGGGTATAAATGTTATATAGGATAGGACCTAGGATACTTCCTTGGGGGACACCGGCGGAAATTGGATAAATGTCAGAGTACTCCATATTTTCAGCTACCTGAAAATATCGGTCTGAGAGATAAGATTTAAGGATGTGGAAATAACTCGAGGGTAGGACTCGCTGCAACTTCCAAAGCAATCCAGGGTGCCATACACGGTCGAAAGCATGCGAAATGTCAAGAAACACGCCTGGGCAGTATTCCTTTCGCTCTAGCGAACACGCTATGTAGTCGACTACGCGATGACACTGCTGGATAGTGGAATGCTCAGGTCGAAATCCAAACTGATGCTGAGGAATGACACCCTCGGTTTCAAAAATGGGATAAAGGCGTTTTAGGATTAATTTTTCTAGGATTTTTGATAACATGGGAAGGAGGCTTATAGGTCTATATGAGGTAGGAAGATTTTTGGGCTTATTGGGTTTTGGGATCATCTTAATAATGGAAAACTTCCACAGGGAAGGAAAAAATGATGTGCGGAGGATGCTATTATAAATATAGGTTATAAGGACGAGGGTTTTTTGGGAAATTTGTTTCAGGATTTCTGAAGTTGTTAGGTCATATCCTGGGGCTTTTTTATTGGAAAGGTGTTCTATTGTGAATTTAACTTCGGAAGGAGTGAAAAACTTAGGAGGTGGACCTATGGGCAACTGAGTTGATATTTGTCGGAATATTTGTTCGTCATGCAGAATGTCTTGGACATCTTCGTGAGGCTTAAAGATGTTTTCTAAGTGTTTGCCGAAGATGTCGGCTTTCTGTTTATCTGTTTTTGCCCAGGTTCCGTCGGTATTCCGGAGCGGGTGTGTAGCTGTTTTGTATTTGAGAATTCGTCGGGTAGCTGTCCAGAGTGATTTATTAGTTGTGAGTGATTCTGTGTATTCAGTAAATCGTTCGTTGTTATAATTAATTATTTCTTGTTTCAGTTCTCGTTGTAGTTGGTTCAGTTTTTTCTTCTCATTTGGCATTCTTGAACGTTGCCACTGGGCCCTGGCTCGACGTTTCTCGCTTATCAAGCTGCGAATTTTTTGCGGAAGATTATAGTCATGTTCTCGTATGGTTGATTTATTTTTGAAATAAAAAAATTTCATGGCAAATTTATGAACTTAGCTAAACGTTTCAAATGGAACTTATAACTACTTCAACTTCTAAATAAATGCTCTGAACTTACTATAGATAGTAAAGTACTTTTATACAATGTCCTATTGAAACCAATATGGACTTATGATTTAGAACTTTAGAGTCCTACTAAGCCTTGCAATTTCCGTCGACCTTAATCTTTTCAATTAAAAATACTCAGTACAATTATCGACGCTGGCTTTTATCTTCGCAATACTATTATTCGTGACTTTGTTTTTGGAAACAACCATCGAAGACTTAAGCATCACTGATCGCGTAATTTATTAAAATACAGAGTCTTTATATAAGTTGTAGTAAAAGGAAATCCATTATTTTTGCATTAAATTGAAGGTTTTATTTAGCATAGATAGAATGATACGATTTAGGTCAAATATGCACCGTTTTGTTCGATAACTTGTTGCCATTTTGGAGGTAATTTCATAATGCCTCTCTCATAAAAACCCTCGTCCCTATTGGCAAAAAACTGGGACAGTCGATTTTCACAATCTTCTCTTTAGGAGAATTTTTCATCTGCAAAATCATTCGGCATAGACAGGAACAGGTGCTAATCACTTGGTGCCAGGTCCGGACTATAAGGTGGATGCATAAGAACATCCCAACCAAGGTCCCGGAACTTCTGGCGAGTCACTATCGATGTATGCGGCCTGGCGTTGTCCTGATGGAACACAATTCCTCTCCTATTGGCCAAAGCTGGTCGCTTCTGGGCGATTGCTTCTTTCAGATGGTCCAATTGTTGACAGTATAGGTCTGACTTAAGAGTTCGGCCGTAGGGGAGCAGCTCATAGTAGATGATTCCCTGTCAGTCCCACCAAACACACAGCAAAACCTTCCTGGCTCTCAATCCTGGCTTGACCACCGTTTGCGCCGGGTGACCGCGATTTGATCACGACCGTTGTCGCTTGACGTTATCGTAAGTGACCCATTTTTCATCACCAGAAACCATCCGCTTCAGAAATGGATCGATATTGTTGCGATTCAGCAAGGATTCGCAGATGGAAATTCGGTCCATGAGGTTTTTTCGCGATAACTCGTGTGGTACCCATACATTGAGCTTCTTTTTGTATCCAGCCTTATTTAAGTGGTTCCAAATGGTTTTTTGTGCAATGTTTAGCTCCTGGGTAATCGAAACAGTGCTTACGTGACGGTCGGACTCGACGATTTCCATTATTTTATCGACATTTTCGACAATTGGCCTTCCAGAGCGTGGTGCATCTTTGACATCAAAATTACCGGAACGGAATCGACGAAACCAAAATTGCGCGTGATTGGCTGTTACAGTATCAGGACCATAAACACTATTCGTATTTTCAGCTGCCTGGCTTGCGTTTTCGCCTTTATCGAAGAAAAACTGTAAAATATGGCGTATTTTCTCTTTGTTAGTGTCCATCTTTGGCGCGTGCTAAAAAAATACTGAGTCAAGTAATCACAAAACTATATGGGAAGCTTTTTTAGTATCTTATCTTTTCTAACGCCATCTAGTGCAACCCGATCGCACTTTTAAAACGGGAGATACAGACTCCTAAAGCTATCTATTGGCAAAATAATGGATTACATTTTACTACACCTTATATAACATATGCCCATGCTAGCAGGATAAACTTCGATGAATTTTTACTCTCCATAATCATTCACTTTCATTATTAATATTATACAAGTATAAATCTGCTTGTTACTATGTTGTATATAGTTGTAGATATCTACAAAACTTTTTTAAAAAAACTTAACAACCTAATTCCAGGTGAGATTCTTAATTATTTTCTAATCAAATGAATGCTTTTTGATGTTTCATTGTTCAAGAAAAAAACAATTTTTTTAATTCTCTATTACCAAAATTTTGAAATTTTTTTTAATTAAAACATATTTTTTTAATTTGCTCAACATTAATGTTTATTATATTTTGTTAAAAAAAATATTTTTTAATCAATTAGAAAGTATAAAATTTGGTAATATATTAAACAGTGAAAAAAAATTCTCTAATCTAAGAAAATCAAAAAAATAAAATAAATTTCAATTTGACAAGAAGGCTAAAGTGGCAGTTATATTCGTTCTCATACAAAAATTATTTGATCAGAAAATTAGATGAATTGAATTTAATAGAAGTTATTTGAAAAATATATTAGCCCTTCACTGATCTATATTTATTAAAGTAAGTTTTTCTTGTTAAGAACACCATAAAAAGCTGATCCGGTAATGTAGTCGTTAGCGTACTGGTTTGAATCCCACTGAGGCATGGTATTACGCTAATTCACAAAAACCACTTTTCCTTATATTTCTGCTTCAGTATGTCACTTGAAATGATTACAAACAAAGAAGAAAAAACACCATAAAATTACATATGTTTCCAAAGCATCTTGTAAGGTTTAAGTAAAACTTTCAAAAAAATTTGATTCGTGTAAATGAATTATTTCAAAAAGAATGAATACCTTTGCGATAATCAGTAATACCTTTCATATCGCAATATTGTCAGATTCAGCCTACTTTTAATACTGTCCACCTGTTCAACTTCTCTACGTAAACGGTTTTACGAACTCTTAAAATCTGCTCTTCTAAAAGTATTTCTACTAAAAAAAAAAAAATATATTGAAAAAAAAAGCAGGAAGACACATAGAAATCCATCTAACTTGATTTAAGATAAATGGAAGGGACTGAAACTGTTTAAGGACTAAAATAAAGGAATACACAAAAATACAATGGAGGATTATTATTGAACCTTTGGGAATTAGTATGAGTTCATACGATGTTTGCACAAATAATAATCAACTGGCAAAATGGAGTCTCTTCTGATCCTCAACATGGACGATACATCTTCCTATGTGCGGAAGAGCTACACACTACCATATCATGTCGTCATTGAATTGAAGGCTACTATTTATCAAAGACTATTTGTATACCTTGCACCATAAAGTATCCCTCAATGTCTGTTCCAAAACGGCGCCCATCATACCAATTCCCAGCAGCACAGTATGAGATAAGGCAAGGTTGAGGGAGAAATAATAGGATTTTCGTGCCTGGCCATGAAGTTTTCGAATTAGTCATTGAATTTGTAACTGTAGGTGAGTCTGACTGGACTAAAGCTACTTTCCCTGATTTAGAATTGTTCTTATAAATAGATACATCGATCATGGGTGCAATCAAATGAACTGAGAGAAATTTTTAGTTAAGAATGGTCTGGCGTAGGAAGACGAAATGATTAAGTCGTTGCACAATAATTGAACTGTGTCGCCATAGCCATATTCTTTCTATTTCTAGTTTCGAATGGTCTGACCCCTATTCTCTGACCTATTCCGGTAAGTTCAGGTCATCAATAATCCTGCTTTACTACCTGAATCCATATTATTGTATTATTGTTTTTTTCTTTCTAACTTTTGTTTTCATTTAGTTTAGTACGATTTTTCGGAGATTTTTTCACAATTTTTTTTATTATATTTTTTTTTTGCGGATGAAATACGACATTTTACGTATTCGCCGCACAAACTTTTACAATCATTTGTCTCCTTAAGACTTTAGCCTCTAAATGAAAGGTAAAAACGAATGAACTGCTCTCCTGCTTTTAATCACTGATCAAATTCTATGTTCTTTTCTAATAAATTTCTTATAATTAAATTATTCTCTACCTTTAATGTGGGGATTATGAGTATATAAAAAAAGTTGTTTATTTATTCAAAATTATATTTTTTTAAAACTTACAAAAATTGACATTTTTCCTACGAAGACGAATATTCTAATATCTAAGTTTTTTTTGATAAAATTTTGTAAATGAATTTGGAGGTAAGTTGACTACCATTGTAGAAGCTTAAATTCGCTGTTTTTTATTCAAAAAAACACATGTTTTTTTCTTCATAGAAAGCAAAAACAAATTTATTCAAAGTAGCTACACTTTTTCGCGATCTTTCGGGCAATTTGTGGATACCACGCCAAAAAAATTCCTTTTCTTTCGAGGCAAACCACTCATCAAGCCATTTTCGGACGTCCTTGTAAGAATCAAAGTGCTGCTCAAGGAGTGCATGGTCCATCGACGGAAACAGGTGATAGTCGGAAGGGGCCAGGTGAATAAGCGTGGTGGGGTAGCACCACCCAGTTGAGTGTCTCCAAGTACTTTCGGACCATTTTTGACGTGTGCGATGGTGCGTTGTCGGGGAGGAAAACCAGCTTGTCATGTCTTTGTTGATAATCCGTTCTTTTTTCACGCAGAGCAGGGTGCAATTTGATCAGTTGTTGATGGTAGTGGTGTGCATTGACAGTTGCACCAGCTTTCAGCATCTCATAGTAGATGATACCCTGCTGATCCCATCAAACGCACAGTATCGTCTTCCGTTCGCAGCGATTTGGTCTTGGGGAAGATGTTGATGGTTGGACGGGATCAACCCACGATTTTTTGCCTTTAGGATTCTCGAACGACTTTCTTTTTTGTCTGACGAGCAAGATTTCTCATGTGTTTTGGCGTCGCTCCATCTGCCTATCGTTCATGCGGCACCCATTTTCCGATCTTCTCAGTCTTCCTCATGGCACGCAGACGCATGGAAATAGCTGGTTGAGTAACACCCAATTGCTCCGCGAACAATTTTTGCGATTGGGTATCGTCCTCGTCCAAAAGAGCCTGCAATTGATAGTCCTCAACCTTCCTAGGCCGATTTTCCCGCTTCTTGTCCCACAAGTCAAAATTGTCGTCTTTGAACCAACGAAACCAATCTCGGGACGTTGTTTCCGATAAAGCACTGTCACCATAGGCCTCCAAAAGCATTCGATGCAATTCGGCAGTCGATTTCTTCAAATTGAAGCAGAAAAGCAGAGCTTCCCGCATATGTTCTTTTTCTGGCACAAAACTAGACATGATTACCAAAGGAAAAATGTATGTTCTTGTACGAAATTGCTGACAATGTGCACTGATTAATGTTGACAGATGTCAAACTCATTAAAAAAGTATGGCGTGTCCATGGTAACTTAATACGCTCACTTACGCCATCTATGACCAAACAGCTTATACACATCGTATTTTACTTACATTAACTAACATTATTATGTATTCCATTGGGAAATTTTACTACTCACGAGTAGTTCTAGCTGTCATCATCTACACCACCTCGAACAAATGAGTAGTTCGCATGCGTAGTAACGCCGTACAATTTACGGTAGGGTATTTTAGTTCCCGAACTGGAAATAGATGGCTTAGCGGGTTCGTTGGTTATGTTGAAGAGTCATATTTTTGTAAGTATTGTTTATGTGTGAATGAACTCAGTTTTTATTGTTTATGTGTGAGTAAACTCAATATTGTTGTTGACTATTTTGAGGTTATATTTTACTGCTGTCAGTAAATATTGCATTACATTGGGCATCTACTCGCAAGTACTTGTGAGTAGCAAAATTGGTCCAATGGAATACAGCTAATAAAAGACAATTTTTTAGTAAATATTCCAAAAACTGACAATTTTACATATTCATATAATTTATTTATAGAGTTTCAAAGTTTTTATATGTAAATTTTTAAGTTTTTAGGTTAAAAAAATGTGACAACAGAATATTCGCGATGTATGTGTATTGTGTTGTTCGGAAAGTAATTTTTTTCTAACAGAGGATTTAATTATATTTTTTCACAACCAACTTCACACTTAAGCCGCATAATAATATGGATTTTGATAGCTGACATAGCAAGGCTTGCTTGTGCAAAAATTCGATGGATTTTGCATAGTAGTTTTTGGTTGATACCCTTTTAAATATGGAAAGTTAAAAACAGCATTTTCGGCATATTTTGCTTTTTTACTATAGAAAAGATAAAAATGTTGTTCAAGCAAGAAAACAATTATCCGATGTGTATGGAGAAAATGTGTTAAGTGAGCGCCAGTGCAAAACTGGTTTACAAAATTTCGATCCGGCAATTTTGATGTCGAAGATGATCCATTTTTGAAGCATATCATCACTGGGGACAAGAAATGGTTATCTACAAATATGTTGTATTGGATCAGACTGGACAATATTTAATTGAATAAAATAATAATTCACTATAAGAAAATCGTCTTTCATTTTTATAAAAAAAAAAAACCAAATTACTTTCCGAACAACCCAATATTACCGTAAGGCATAAACATGACCTTAGTTTTTGCACGAAAGAAATATTTACCAATAATACTGATTTCTACTTACCATACATAAACAATTAAATTTGTATAAATTATTGTATATATTTTTTTGCCACTAACACTATGCTAACCGGCCACTTATTTTAAATTTGGTGCAATAACCAGATTGATGCGACTCCGTCCGTATGGGAAGCTTTGCACCCTCCGAAAATTCCAATTGAAAATCTAATAAAAACTGCATCGGAATTTGATTTTTTTCTTCACATTTATAACATTCAAAAATCATAAAGTTTTTATTTATAAGAAAATAACTCCATTCTAATCGGAAAATATGACAGGTGTCACCATGTGCAAGGTCCACATGCCCTAAATATACTGCGTATCTGTCTAATTTGACTTTAAAGTTCCAAGAAATAAAGTAAATTACTTAACCAAAACCGTTTTCATTTATTTTTAAATATTTTTCACATTTTATCACACCTTATTATGATAACAAATACTTTCAAGGTACAAAATATAGCGGATACCAGCTAATGATAGGAACACAATTCCGACTATAACTGAAAACTGTATGCAGTTGGCGTTGTCAAATTTTTAAATCCTTCACAATCTTGAAGGAATGCACATAACACCGACTATTTCATCGCAGCAATAAATCTTGTTTTAATTTTTTAATTTTACATTTACTGTAATTGATAAGAGCGCCGTATGCATCAAAAGGGAGACAAATTGCACTCAGAGCCTTATGTTATGCACATGTGAAAGTGAAATGAAAATTTGTGTTTTTTCCCTTCTGTTTAATCAAATTGGAACGTATTTACAATGAGCCTATTTAAACAATGGGTTATAGATTCGATTAATGTGGACAAAATCCAGCTTTGAATATTTTTTTGGAATAGTATTTCTAAATAGGTGGTCTGTGTGTGTGGAAAACCAGGTAGTTATGATTAAATAAAAAGAGTGTTATGAGAGCTCTAATAGATTTTCCTTATTGAAGATTAAAGTACGTTCGATATGATTATTGTTTAATAATAAAAAAAACATGGCTTCATTTGTGGTTCAATTTTGTATGGCTCCTCTGAATAAATCGGGCTGAATCTCAAAAAAAAAGTCTAATCGCAGCATATCTTGAAATAGCGTTACGGGGAAATTTTATATGCAATAAGTCCATTGTTTCAATTGCTCTGTGTCAAGTCGCATCGTCCTTTTAGAACCAGATATCGTTCAGATTTATTTCGTCCATTTGAGACCAAAAAAAAATACAGCAATCATCGCTCGCTACCTCTCTGCACTGACAGTTACATTGAATGACGCCTTCTGACCAATATCAAAACCAGACAGTCAGTTTTTCTGGATGCAAACGGTAATAGTTGATTTCGGACCAAATCCGACAATTTTCCTTGGGTAAAAGTGATTTTCTTCGCTGAAGATGATTGGGATTTTTTTCCTGTCATTGATCTCTAGTAAAAGGGTGGCTCTAGTAAACTGAAAACGTATAATAATGACAGCGCTGTCATTTGAAATGTCAAAGTAATAGACGGTCAACGATCAATTGTATCTTTTGAAAAGCCTCTTAATTTTAGATACTATAAATTCAATTATCAAGTTATAATTTTAGTTACTTACTTTATCAAATATTAAAGCGATTTTTCCTCAATAAATAATTATTAAAAGTAGTAAAGTATTATAATTATTTTTAGACCTATGCGAGTAACATTGAAAAACTCATCAAGTTTTTTTACAATTTACCTTATAGCCCTTAGAAAATCTTTGATTTTTATTAAAAAATTGAAACATTAAAAAAGGTTTCTATTCATTAATACGTTTAATTTAAAATTAAATTTTTACAACTAAAGAAAATTTTATTTTTAGCTCAGATACTCCATAAAAATTTGATTTTCTTTCTATATTTATTAGGTTTTATGTAGGAAAGCTTTAAAAAAATATTTTTTTTATACTTAGAATTTTTTTAATCGATTAAACAACTTAAAATGCAACTCCATCGTGCAGTACATTCTTTTAGTAGCCTACTGTCAAAGTTTCAGTCGATTTCCTTTATTAGTTTTGTTTTGAGAGCCTTTGAAAGCGAGCGTGTCGGTCGGTTGCACAAAAATGGAAAAAGAACAATATCGTTCGGTGATTAGATTCTTGTTTTTGGAAGGGAAAACGCGCAGCGAAATCAAAGATCGCTTGGATGCTGTGTATGGTGACTCTTCTCCTTCGATGGCGACCGTCAAGAATTGGTTCAACGAGTTTGTTCGTGGCCGCACGTCGGTTTTTGATGAGCCACGCCCAGGTGCCCCGAAAACGGCTGCTACGGAGGAAAACGTTAAAAAAGTCCACGATCTCGTGTTGGCAAACCGTCGATTGAAAGTTCACGAGATAGCTGAGACTGTGGGCATCGCAGCAGGAACGGTGCATCATATTCTACACGAAGAACTGGGCATGAGAAAGCTGTCGGCGCGATGGGTGCTGCATTTGCTCACACCGGAAAACAAGCGCAACCGTGAGACCACATCGGCGACGTGTTTGGCGCTGTTTCAGCGCAATCCAGCGGAGTTCTTGCGTCGTTTCGTGACCGTCGACGAAACATGGATTCACTGGTACACACCAGAGACCAAGAAACAGTCGAAACAGTGGACTTCACTCGGCGAACGTGCTCCGATGAAGGCGAAGACTGTTCGATCGGCCGGAAAGGTGATGGCCTCCGTTTTCTGGGATTCACAAGGTGTGATCCACATCGATTACCTCGAGAAGGGTAAAACAATCACGGGGCGCTACTATGCTGACTTATTGGGCCGATTTGATTTTGAATTAAAGAAAAAGCGGCCCCGCTTTGCGAAGAAAAAAGTGCTGTTCCACCACGACAACGCGCCGGCTTACACCTCCGCCGTCGCCATGGCCAAATTGGTCGAACTGCGCTACGAATTGCTGCCCCATCCACCGTACTCTCTAGATTTGGCCCCCAGTGACTACTTTTTGTTTCCAAACCTGAAAAAATCACTCGCCGGGAATAGATTTGGGTCAAATGAGGAGGTCATCGTCGCCACGTAGGTCTATTTTGCTTCCCTCGAGAAAATGTATTTTTTGGACGGGTTAAAAAAGTAAGAGCATCGCTGGGCCAAGTGTATGCAGCTTGAAGGAGATTATGTGGAAAAATAAATTGCCACCTTTTCAAAATTTTCGTTTTTCTTTTGTAGGCTAAGTACTTGTTGAATGACCCTCGTATTCTTTATTATTTTATTTTTCTAGTAAAGTGGACGTAAAAATTTATTTATACTAGTAAAAATGGTGCAGTAACAAGCAAAAAAAAGGCTTCAAAATCGGTCAACGGATGATGCTTACCGAAATCATCAGTTGACAATTCATCACCGATACTATTCTGATATTGTAGTTGAGACACAAATAATAATAATAAAAATCACCTGCCACACAACAAGAACAATTGAAAACAAGTGAATTTCACGCCAAAAAATACTTGAAATGTATCAAATAGTTGCCTACGAATTAAAAATGCCCGTGACTTTTGTTCGTTATGTACTGGTGGACGCTTTTATTCAATGTCAAATACACCATATCACATGACCCGCACAATGCGAACATTTTTGTTCGTGCAAAAGCGCACAAGCCGACCATTTTTCTATGTTCGTGCAAAAACCAGTGTAATCTCAGCTTTATAAAGTATAAAGTTTTGTAATAAGTTTTTCTTAAAAGTAAATTTTCCATTAAAAAAATGGATAAAATGGGAATTTATTGATTAATTTAAGCTTCAATAAATAATTTAAGAAAAAAATTTCTTTGCTATAAATTATAACAGTTTTCACTAAATTTATATTGAAAATATTCTCAAATAAATCCCATATATTCCTGGCAGTAAGACTTTTTAAATTGTCCACACATACATGCACATGGAAAGATCTGACGAAAAGGAATCTAAAATTGAACGATTACTGAGCATGAGGCCAATTATAATTAACTACAGACTTAAATTAAATCGAAACCAATTAGCCGTATAAGAAAACCCAAACCAAATAGGATTATGTATACATGCATCTAAGCAAACATATCCTTAAAGTAGAGGATTTAAAAACAAAACAGGTGAGCAAACATTTTAAGGAAATATAGTATGCCAAAAGGAATCTGTATCTAGACGCGTACCAAAAGAGGCGAGTTTGTGCAATTATTTACCACCTGATACCTGCTATTTTCAATCGCTAGTAATGGCAGAGTATCGGTAAATGGTAATGTTCATCTTTTTATTTACTTTAGATTTAAAACAGAAAAGCGGATATTACAAAATACAGAAAAGGATTGTTATTTTTTTTGTGTGTTGGATTAAAAACTTCCTTCGGCAGATGTATCCAAACCGCACAGAAAAATATGTAGAGGAGAGGTGATTTTTAAGATTAGAATGGTCGATGGTCGAGCTTTACATTGAATATCCTAAGCCTCAGTATTTACCATCACTAACACCGATGTTGCCTGGTCATTTCCTGTTCAAATGCAATTCAATTAAAATAACAGCCATATAACGAATTTTCCTTAAAGTAGAACTTTTTAATGTAGCTTTTTTTTACACGGAATTCCTACATTCCAACTTTCTCGAGAGATTGTCCTTTGTAAATTCTAAATTCTGTGAATGCGGCTTTTTCTGCTCTCAAATGGGCAGATATAATTAAAGATATTACAGAAGAAGAAAGAATCCCTACACTTTACTGCAATCCACAACAGATAATACAATATACCAACCAGTAGGTGTTCTGGAATCCAACTGGCCATAGGGCAAAGGAGTATGCCAAGGGGAACAGGGTACTATGAGTTTTATCAATAAATTTAAGGCTTAGTATTTAGAAAATACTAAAATTGTATGTCGGTTGAATGGTAGTCGGTAGTGGGTGGGTGTAAAGCAGGCATCGTTTAGACTTATCGGATCACTCAACCTTTTCAGACTGCTCCGGCTTTAGAGACAACTGTGTCTTCTGTACACTCTAGCCTCTTTACAAGATAATCTCATATGTGTATGCCTGCCTGTAAACGAATTATTTACGAAATGGCAAAGGACAAATTACAAAAGGCGCGAATGAATCTCATTCAAACAAACCCAATATTTTATCGCCCACTCCTTTTCGGATTTCGACTGGTTGTGACTAGTCGTATTTCGGACTGGCTCATTACATGAAATGTCCTTGTCCCTAATCTCTTTCAACTTATGAAATTCAAAGTTCCATTCCATAAGCAATTTGATAAAACTATGCAACTATGCGGTAAATCGGCTAAAGTGTAAATCTGTAATCGGGGCCGCTTTAAGGGGACCATATCCTTTTTCTATGTAAAGATTCGAGCACTTGTCATTTGGTGACTTTTCATTCTTATTCCTTCCCACTTGTAGGCAACATTTCCAAAGGACAAATCTTAATTGATTTCGAAATTAAATGATGGTTTTTGTACATAAAACAAGCAAATAACAATTGTTGGTATTTGCCTTTTACTCTTACGAGAAGGAGTAGTCCTCGATACGAATGTATTGACTATGGTTGAATCTGCTTCGGACTCAGCGTGTTTGTTTGTTATATTTAAGATATTCTTTGAAAAAGTTTTTAGTTAATTTTTTTTCTTCTTTTTTTGGTGTTGTCTTATTTATTTTGAAAATAGAAACTATTCTACTTTAATTGAGATTTGCTTTATAGCAGTGTGCGAGTGTTCAATGTCAGAGGAGATTAGACTAGTTACTTTTATGTGATACTTAATGAATACACACATACAATGAAATTGATGGTATCCATATAAATCGTGATGTGGTAGTATGAAATCGGGAAATAAGATCCTTTTCTCAATAAAATTCGAAATTGCCATCGGTACGTTTTCGTTCAATCACCAACTTGTCCCTTAACTCGTCTTGCTTAAGTGTAAATGTGAGCAAAAACACGTTCCACAATATTGTAGAGACATTGAAAATTCATTAAAACAATTCTGTGGCATCCAGGATGGCTTCTAAATAATTTAACACTTTTCTGTATAGTGAAAAGCATTTTCAATTTTAATTTGTTAACAAATCTAATGAATCCAATGAATTTCAGTTTTTGTTTCCCCTTATTTTCTTATAACAAATGGACAATATAATGTACATGTGTCCTTGCTTTTTGTACATGCTCTTGATTGATAAATCTTTTCATTTTTTTAAGGACTTCTTGTAACCACATTGTACTTTTGAAGATTTTCCTTCTTTTTTTCTATGAATTGGAACAGAGAATTTTTTCGTAATTGGATTTTGTTAACATTGATTATTAGCGTATTTCAGAAAAAAGTATTTCGCTTTTGAATTTTTTCTAGAATTTTCTAGTGACAATAGTCCTAGAATCTTACAACTTTTATGGGTTTACAGATTGTTAGGAAAATTTTAAAAGCCTATTCGTTTTGAAATAAAGGCAAAAAAAAACATTCTATCGGAAGTTGCTTCCTATTGTATTTTTGTGGATTGTTTTTCTACAAAAAAAAAAACAAAAAGTTGTAGAAGTTTTGAAATTAAAATACAAAAAAATTCATATTTTGAAGGGCATTCCAAAATCCGTTTTTTTTTTGAGTTATACACCAAACTATATTTAATAATTAACTTTATTATAAGCACTTCAAAATCCATTGAATTATTTAAAATTAATTCCAATTAGAAATCTTCCGAAATGGGGGTGGATTTTTGTAGATTTGCCTCCATTTACTTATGTTTTCAGTATTTTTGATGACTGAAAAAAACCAAGAAGTTGTAGCTGGTAGCTGATTAAACATTTTAAAATATCTTAAAATTATCAAATCAGACAATATTAATACTTAAATGCAATGATACTCATAACTGGCATGGCTGTTATGTTTATAAGAAGCTTTGATTACCACGCGGTCATGGCGCATTGTGTGTCTTCTTCTTCGTTTTGTTTTGTTTTCGTTTTGTTTTTGTCAAAAGTTCAATCCCCCGGATGTGAAAATAGCATGGGGTGCTTGCTCTTTATCAAAGCTGGCTGGATAAAACAAAATTTGTGAAGAGTTTTTATAAGAGAACATGCGCTACTAGGAATTCGTAACTTGGGATACTTAATGAGCTTTCTCCTTTTTTAGTAACCATCGTCAGAACTCATTTGCCGAAAGCTTTTTCAACTCCAGTTTTTTATGAGTCCGAAATTTTCAGGGGAGCTAACCGAATTTGAGAATGTTTTAGATTCGAGCATATGGTAATGGAGAAGTGGAACTGTTTTGTAGGGGAGCTATCACCCATGCACAGTCATATGATTTTAAATGGACACACTGGCGTCAGCGACGAATACTATTCAGGATAGATCCTGATGACGCTGTGTCGTTGTCGTTGTCATTGTCGACACCGCCAGGCGATGCTGTACATATTGCCACTCTATAGAGCTATAGAGACTTCTATTGCTGTTACTATTGATATCTATATGATTGTCGGCAATTTATTCACACAGGACTGAGGAGAATCCCCCCAAAATGAGCACTTCTTGGATATTGTGGGGAATCGGCGCGTGGCCACCTTTCTTTGCCAGGCATCTCTTTCCAAGCATTTCCATATTAAGCTTCTATCTCGTCAGAAACGAGTGAACGTTCGACGCCGGCAGGTCATCACGTTTTTGTCCTGTTTTTGTTTTTTTCTGCACGACGTAACCGTTTTCGCATTTATATATTGTACTAAACATACCAACGCCAAAGCTTACATTTAATCGAAAGCTAACACTTGAGATAAATTAACGTGTACACGTGGTTATGTAAAATTCGTTGTAGATAGAAAGAGAGATACAAAAGATAGAAAGAGAGGTCAAGCACACCTACACCTGTTCATATATTCGTCTATGTACAACTGGCAATATTTTGATCTGAAAATACTTGGAGCATCATCATCCACGTGTACAATCAAACTAATCACCTTCAACAGCTACTTACCTACAGTAGAAAGGATCGTTTTTACCTACAAATCGAAAGTGTCTAATATCACTGGAAAAATTTCCAAAAACCATCCAATCAAATTTCTTTACACAAAAAAAAAGATCCAAACATTTCCATTAGCCAATAAAATTTATTTTAATTAATTTCGTTTTTTTTTGTTTAGACAATTTAATTGCAAATATTTAAATTTTAGCATTTTTCAACTATTTTCGTATAGTTTTTAATTTGAACAAAAAAATAAAAGTGCGGTCGGACGACAGGTGTTTTGTTTAAGTTTAGTTTTTACGAACGTCTCTTAATTTGAATCGGAAAATACGTCTCGCGTAAAGTCAAGTGCATTGCGCTGCAATACGGTTTATAGTACGCTCTGAGGTTGTAGTACAAACGCTGATATTTATAAGGACGAATAGTATCCTAGATTTTACTTTCTTTCTACACAATGCCGTAATAGTAAATATTTCATTGAAGGCGAAGGATTCGACTTAATTTATGTGGATTTTTTTATCAATTAAAAAAATTTACTTCTGACAATAAAGCTGAATGGATTGTGTTTGTGTGTATTAATAAATAATAAAATTATTTATTGAATAAAAAATAAGAAAATTTTTATTATAGAAAATTGTCAAAGATAAGTGCTGAGACGCTATGAATTTCTTATTTTTCGAACTTAAAAATATTGATAGAAAAAATACTAAATTTGAATTTTCGTTAAATAAGTGTGCAAGTTCGAAATAGTAAAAATTTATGTGAATTGTTTAAAATTTAAATATTTAAGAGAAGAAATATTTATACTAAATTTATTGTAATTTAATTTTTTTAAAGTGTATTTAAACTTAAAAAAAAAAATTATTTATTTAGAATGTTTAAAGAAGTAAAATTTATCGTTAACGGAATTTATCTGAATATTTAGTAAAAATTTATAACTTTTTCAGTAATTTTAAATTTTCGAAGAAGGAAAATCTAAATGTTTTCCCACATAAAAATTATTTATAACTGGTGAGTAATTTTATATGTTTAAATTTTCTTCTTAAAAAATTGCAATTAATTAAAATATAATTTTTAATAAAGTTACTTAAGATGTTTTAAATAACTGATGTCCTGAGAAGAGATTCAACTTTAATAAAAAATTGGTTTTTGTGGAGTTACGTTTTTATAAAATAAATAATTTTAGACCATTTTGTAAAAAATTCTGGAATTCATTAAAAATATTATTAAAAAAAATCTTTAAAAAAATAATTATTTTTCACGTATTATTTTCTTTCTGTGAAATGTATAAATGTTAAAAATAAATTTTTTTAAATGCTAAAAATTTTAGAATATTACTAAAAGTATTCTTAGTAAAAAAATCTAGTTAAAAAAATATTTATAAATAATTACCAACGAAATATTTTTATTTAAAAATCAACGAAATTTGGAGCTTTATTTCTAGATTCGCTTAAACGGAAATAATTAGTAAATATTCATACTTGAAGTAAATTAGTAAGGATTGATCAAATTTATGCTTTCGAAAGTAAAGTTTAATAAAACATACTTTAAATTCAGATTTTGTTAAAAACTTTTATTTTATTATGGTGCTTAAATCTTGGTGCTTAAAGGTAATATTTTGATGACTTTTTTGCACAGTTTGTGCCATTATTAATTGGATATTAGTTTTTAAATACTCCAAAATTTAAAAATTATTGTATATGCATAGAAATGATCTTTTGCATAGATCTACAAAAAAAAGTCACAATGTGTCAAAGTACAAAAATTGTACTTTTCGCGCGCAATAAATTATAAATTTATCGTGTTGTATGGGTTGTAGTGCCGTCTTATTGAAATCACACATGGTCCAGATAAGAATTTGTAAATTCAGACCAACCAAAGTCAGTTGTCATACAGGCATGGCACGTAGAATTGACGGTGATGGTCTCTCCTTTATATTGTAAATAAAAATATTTATTACAGTCACTTTTCATTAATTAAATGGCTCCTGACAGTCACATGTGGCTTATCAAAGCCCTATTTATAACAACAAAAGTCAGATGTCATACGGCCCTAGTACGCAGAATTGACCGTATTGGTCTCTCCTTCTTTATATTATAACTAAAAGTATTTATTACAGTCATTTTTCATTAATAAAATGGCTCCTCACAGTCACTTGTGGCTTTTTAAAGCCTTATTTATAACAATAAAAGTCAGTTGTCATACGGCCATAGCACTCAGAATTGTCGGTAATGGTCTGTCCTTCTTTATATTGTAAATAAAAATATTTATTATAGTCACTTTTCATTGATAAAAATGGCTCCTGACAGTTACTTGTGGCTTTTTAAAGCCTAAGTTTATAACAACAAAAGTCAGTTGTCATATGGTGCTAGCACTCAGAATTGACGGTGATGGTCTCTCCTTCTTTATATTGTAACTAAAAATATTTATTATAGTCACTTTTCATTGATGAAAATGGCTCCTAACAGTTACTTATGGCTTTTCAAAGCCCTATTTATAACAATTTTGCTTATTTTATGCCATGTGGACCTTATTGCTCGAAAAAATTAATTCTCTTTTAAATGCAGAACGTGGCTACGGCAGGCTAATTATTATTATTTTAAATATTTACAATTTTAGCACCTAATTTGATAATTAATATAAAATGACAAACTTTACACTAAATAAATTGTATTATAATTAATGTATTTATTTGAAATTAGTTAAATTACAGAACTCTCATTTCCAAACTGTTAAATGATTAATTCAGGCAATTAAAAAATAGGCTCAATTTTCAGACTTACTTTCTATTACTATTATTATTCATGCAAAATATATCTTCAAAATAAAGATATTTGTAAAAAAAATTTATTGCTTTTCTAAATCAAACTTTAGCTGTGCTTTCATTTGCTCCCTTCTGATATGTTTGGACTTATTTTGCAAAACATATTTTTTTTTAGCGCATGCGAATTAATTTGTTATTTTCCTCTCAAATCATGTACAATATTTATTTTTTTATATAATTCTGGATATTTTGTCTCGATAGGATGATTTTATAATAGTAGTAGTACTAATATTCTCTCAAAATCCTTTTTTTATTTCTTTCAGAATTCTCTTTTTTCTTTCAATGTCTATATACAAGATAATATTATCATAGCTCCTTATACTATTTTCTCTTCAGATCATCTGAGCCATCCTTATTTTTTTTACTGCTAGTACCTAAAATTCAGATAAATTTCTATACGCAAGTATGTATACACGTCTAGCTAAATTTTTGCAAATTTTTCAAATACAAAGTAAATTCACATGGACAGAAAGTATACTATTTTCTGCATATACGAATATAGGTATCTTTGAGAAATTTAGATTTTTCTATGTAAACACATCTACTCCATGGTCCCCATTCTCTGTTATTTTATAATATTGTAGTTAACAAAACAATCGACATCGTTCGATTTTTTTCTTGCTGTAAAGAATATTCGTACTCGTGTTTAGTATCATATCTACAGACTGTGATTCCATCTCTGGAATGATATGCGACAAAAGCTTTCATTTATTTTGGTTTCTCTCCCAACAAAACAAAAAATTAGAGAAGAAAAAAATTGGTAGTATTAGAATATTATTCGCAGACAAATCGAGTCTTTTAGAGAGTCTAGAAAAATATCACAAACGAACACTTGCATAGTAATAGTTGTAATAAAAATAATAATAAAAATAGCAACAAAAAAAGTGACTACATTGAATGTCAAATAATAAGAATACCAGGCAAAATTTGAGTAAAGTTGAACTTAACATTGATAAGTAGCAGGGTTTATGTATACTTAAGTCAGTGTTGCAGGGAGAAAATATCGAAAAATCGTTGTTATAAATGGGTTGGGGGTCTGTAGTATCCAAAAGACATATTCCAAAGCGATAAAATAACGATATTTGTTTTTATCAGCAAACAATAACGAGTAGGTATTCCGATGGTATATTATTAACTTCATTTTAGTAAACGACGAGCAGTTAGAATAGGAAATTCCGTTTAATCGAACTCTTTTACTATTGTTAGAAAAAAAACCAATTTTTATTTTTAAATAATGGAAAATAAAGGGCTTACTTATTTATATTATTTAATATAAATAGGTAAGTCCTTTTTTACTCGATCCTTTGGAGTTGATTTTTGATTTTTTTCGCTTATTTCATGGTGTAATTCGGTCGTTACTTTTGGTTTTTAAATGGTCTAAATTTTGATAATTATAGTTTTTATGCAGTTACATAAGAAAAAATTTAACGGAGTCAAATTACACGATCCTGGAGTTCAGCTGACATAACGAAATATCTAAATGATGCGCTCTGAGCAGTTTTTGCCCAATTAAGGCAAATTTTGTAGGGTTGTGTGGCTTAGAGTACCACGTTGTTAAAACCATTTATGGTCCAGATTAATATCTTTGAGTCCAGGCTAAAAAAAAGTCGATTATCTTCGTTAAATCTTTGCTCGATTCTTTGGAGTTGATTTTGGATGTTTTCTTTCCGCATATTTCATGGTGCAGTTCTGTCGTTGCTAGACGCATGTTGGTTTTCAAATGCTCTAAAGTTTGAGAAGTATACTTTTTATACAGTTGCATGAGAAAAAGTTTAACGTAGTCAAATCACACGGTCCTGAAGGCCAACTGGCATTACGAAATCTCGAAATGATGCCCCCTCATCAGTTTTTGCCCAATAAAGTCAAAATTTGTCGTCTTATGTGGCTTAGAGTGCTATTTTATCAAAGCCATTTATGGTTCGGATTAATATCTTTAAGTCCAGGTCAAAAAAAGTTGATTATCTTCTTTAAATCTTTACTCGTTCCTTTGGAGTTGATTTTGGATGTTTTCTTTCCGGATATTTCATGGTGCAGTTCTGTCGTTGCTCGACGCATGTTGGTTTTCAAATGCTCTAAAATTTGAGAAGTATACTTTTAATGCAGTTGCATGAGAAAAAGTTTAACGGAGTCATATCAGGCGATCGTGGAGGTCAACTGACATTACGAAATCTCATAATTATGCGTCCTGAGCAGTTTTTACCTAATAAAGCCAAAATTTATCGGTTTGTGTAGCTTAGATTGCCACCTTATTAAAACCATTTATGGTCCAGGTTAATATCTTCGACTCCAGGTTAAAAAAAGTCGGTTATCGTACAGCCATGTCGCTTAGAATTTATTATTTACTCAAATAAAAACGGACCACCTGTCGACACGCATAGACCAAAATGCACACAAGACAGTAAATTTGCTCCGTCACAAATATTCGCCGTTTTTCAGAAAATTTTGCTAGTTAAAACGGCATTGTAATTCCAGCACCCAATCAAAAAATGGTAAGCGTTTCAGTTTTATGATCAGGATAATAGGGAACTAGAGAATTATAGGAATCTTCTCTTCCGACATTAAACTCGTTGCATGGCTGCAACGGCCAATCTGAGGCAAAGAACCCTTTTTTCTGAGTTTTCTAAAAACTTATCAATCGACGGTCTGGCCACTAAAGAGTCGGTTATTAATCGTTTTACATTGCCTTCAGTTTTTGATGTTAACGGTCTTTCTGAGCAAGGTTTATCTTTCAGTACCTCACCTCTCGGCACTCCAAAAATGCCTTATACCACCGAAAACTTGTACTCTTAATAAGGAATATGACTTGTTGAGAACTTTTTGTATCTCAAACTTGCGGATATATCAAGCTTAATAGAAAATTTGATAAAAGGAACGCGTAGTAATATGTAAGGAATATCTAGGAAGGATTGTGCGAAGAAAAGTGTATAGTATTGGCAGATCACATAAAGAGACACATTTGGAATTCAAGCATCGCAATTTCAAGCGTGGAATCCTCCCAAATAAAACTTTTCCTTTTCATAATGAACTATGAATAATTAGGACCGCAGATTAATGTCTCCAAATACCTCAGCTTAACAATTTTTACCAACTGTATCGAAGCCATGGAAGCGATTTCTGGACCATCAAATGATCTGGTGCTCAATGAGATTTATCGTAATCTATTAAATGAGTTGAGTTCCTCTGGATCACCCCGGTATCCTTGGCAATAAGCGGACAGATCAGCTTGCGGGTCGTTCTGTTCAAACTGAAATTCCAAATTTTCCTCGTCCTGTAACAAAATTGCAATAAACACCTTTGGCCTAACGTAAACAAATAGTAAAATTTATTCCTTTTTAGCCATACATCAACAAATCAAGCAAAAATAGATAATCCAATAAAATTTGCATTGGTCATTCCGAATTTTCTCTTTGCCAGTCCTTCATGCAATTTTTGTGGCGCTCAATTCAGCACTGATCATTATTAAATTTTTGAATAGTATTCCTTCCATTGTGAAGCTCTTAGATCCAATAACTTCTATCCTATATCCTCTCCTCAACAACTCCTAATCCATAACTATCGACCAGTTTCATTCGGGAAGCTGGGCAATGCCGATGCACACGTAACACGAATTCGCCGAATGACCTCATGGTTGTGGCGCTAGAGAATGGCCTCTGGCTCTTGTCTCAATAAACAAACAAAAAACCAAATTATCCTTTATTATAACAGAATTAGAAGATTCTAGGAAATAAATTGTAATAAAAACTCTCTAATAGTAAATATTTTGTAATTTATTTGAGAAAATATAAAAAATTTTTAGTTAGTAACCGTAAAAAAGAGACTTTTCTCTTCTAAGTTCGAACATATTAAAAATAGACCTTCTAATATAAAAAAAAAACTCCTAAATTTAATACATTCACTTCTGAAATCATAATGAGGTAAATAAATAAAAATAAATTTTATAGCTTTTAACTATAAAAAACAAAAAAAAACTGCCACTACTACAAGTACAACATGAACAAGAGGAAAATACTTAAAAATTGTCTGGGAAATTTTTCAATTTCTTTGGCGAAACTTCCAACAAATCTAAATTCCGCCACTTGCCCCAATGTCAGTTCAATTAATTATTTTCGGAATAGTTTTTCTATATTTACAAGGAAAATTTTTGTTCGATATTTTTAATTTCTGCTCACTTTCTAGTTTATTTTTTTATTATTTTGGTGTTAAGAAAAACACTCTCACGAATTGTGTAGACATTTTCCTTTTAGAATATTTCAAATTTAATAGCAATGAAAGATTTTTAAAATAAATCATTGGTTTTTTGTTTGTTTTGTAGCAATTTTTTATTTTAAGAAATAGTGATTGATTAATTATTAGAATGTCTAAGAGAACTTGAAAATAGATTTTTAATCATTTTTTATTTATATTTATTAGAGAATATTTGAAAATTTCAATATCATAACAATTTCACATAGAATGACATAGTTTTTGCTTAAATAAATTATTACAAAATGGATTTTGTAAATTTTATCGAATGCTCTAATTTATGGTGGAAAAATGGGTTATTATAAGTTTTTAAAAAAAAAGAATTTCAATAACAAAAATAGAAAAAAAACTCTCTATACTAAACGGTCCATATTTAAAAAATTAACAATTTGATAGAATTATCTTGTTTTTTTTTAACTTATTACACAGATATGTACAACAACAACATAACAACAAATACACATACATGTATATAAAAGTAATAATGCATGTGAATAATTATGGGGAGCAAACATTCATCGAAATTTCTACTGCTAGCGAGTGCTTATATAAAGATTCAGTATTTTAATAAACCACGCGACTAGTGAAGCTAAAGTCTTCGTTGGGTATTTCTAGGAAAGGAACTGGAGGATAGTTCCTGAAGAACGGGATTAGTATGATTTGAGACACGGAAATGGAACTTTTTATAACGAGACATTTCTTCTTCTTCTTTTTGAGCAGTACAACCCTGTATGGATTTGGGATTGCTTTAATACTTATCCTAATTGATTTTGACTCTAATTATGACGAGACTCAGACACTTCAAGAGAATTGAAAGGCTTAGTAAGACTCCAGAGTTCTAGTCCGTAAGTCCATATTGTTTTCAGTAGGCATCGTATAACAGAAAAGGGCACTTCTAAAATCGGATGGGCTAACGAATGGCCACGAATGGGTGGTTTTTTAATATTGGCCGGAATAAGTCCATCAACATCGATACTCCTCCCGAGAAAACTCCTGGTCATATATTGGGCTGGTCACTTTTTTTGGACCTTCTTCTTCACATATTGTAGTTTATGTCCTTTCCCACTGAATAAATTCATACCTTTGATGTTTCCAGTATAAATAAAAAAATGGCATTCATTTTTTCTGCAGCCTGGAAAACCCTCATGAGATTTACAAAAAAAACCGATGTACCCTATAATAGTCACTGTCTGGTGCGGTTTCATTGAGCCGTTCTTCTTCGATTTGTTGCGTAGTAAATTCGGTGATCAAATAACCTCACAAAACGCTCATGGGAATTGGCCACCAAGATCTTGCAATTTGACACCGTTCGAATTTTTTTTGGGAATAATTTGAAAGAGAAAGTGTATGCGAATCATTCTAGAATAATTCAAGACGTAACGAACAATATCCGACAAAAAATTTAAGATTAAGGTCGACGAGAATTGGAAGGCTTAGTAGGACCCCAGAGTTCTAGTTCGTAAGTCCATACTGGTTTTAGTAGGGTGTCGTATAAAAGTACTTTACTATCTATAGTAGGTTTAGAGCGTTTGTTTAGACGTCGAAGTAGTTGTAAGTATCATAAATTTAGTTCTTGTCTTTTAAGTTTTGTATGTAGGTTCCATGTCAAGCGTTCTAGGTACTGAACTTTGGTGTATTGTGATATGGAACTGCCATTAAGGCATGGGAGGATATGGTTCACGGCAGAAAGCAAAAGTCACGTGGGTAGATTTATATTCATTGACCTTTATCCTCCAACTGGATTTGGATTTGGGTTTTGGAGAATTTTGGAAGAATGTTGGGGGTTTTCACTAGATGCAAGACAGGTTGTATCATCAGCATATGTTTGGGATGTAGTATGTATAAATATTGTAGAGAATGGGTGCAAGTATACTTCCCTACGGAACACCACCCAATATCGGACAGATATTGGCGATTAATTAAATTCGTTTACTGGGAATTGTCGATTGGAAAGGAATGATTTTAGAACTAAGCCCGTGTACCAAACTCTACCAAAAGCTTGACTTATATCAATAAACACTCTGGGACGGTACCATTTTCTTTTCTAAAGATATTGCAATGAAATCGACGAGTCAATGGTACTACTGGGTAGTGGGGTGTTCGGACGCGGGAGATGTAAATATACTATTATTTAAAGACTTTGGAAAGGATTTAAAGAAGACTTATTGGTCTGTTTATTGGTTTATTTGGCTTAGGGATCATTTTTACATAGGCATATTTCCAGATAATTGGGAAATATTGTTGAAGAATAGGTACTTGTGGATACAGCTAATTTAATAGAAATTAGATAGTTAGCCAGCGAATAAATAGTTATTATAAGAAATACACCTTCAAGCTAATAAGTTCAAAATTATCCCTTCAAAAAATTTATTTCATAACTCAAAAAAATAAAATTTTATCTTATGTACTTTTAAACCGTTTAAATTATTGTACAATTTAAGTGGCTATAAAGATAAGTCCTTCGAAATCAATATTTTTAAGAATAATTTTTAATTTTCAAGTATGACCCAATGATTAATAAAATTAATGAAATCAAATATGAGTATTCAAAAAAATTTTGAAAATATCCAATCCCAAGTAGAACGAACAGTCGTCGTCACTGACATTTTAATTACAATATAATTTTTATTGATTTTAAAATAAATTTTATAGCCTAATAAATGTTGAAATAAATTTCAAATATACTAAATAAACACTACATAAACACTAAATTAAATAACAATAAAATATCCTTAATTTGAGCGAAGCATTCAAATGAATAAGAAATAATTTGATTAAATAGCTTGGAAAAATGACCGATATTAATCACATAGTGTGTAAATGGAATATAATAAAAATAAAAAATAAAACAATTTATTAGAAATGTTTAAAGATATGTATTTGTGGATATAAATAGATATAAATGAGGTTATGGAATTTTAAGAAATAGAAAAAGGGGAAAGGTTCCCTTTGGAAGAAAACCCTAAATTTCAATGAATTGAATTGGCAAATCGGCATTAAATGAGCGCCAATAAAAATTATATTTATTTATACTATGTTCACATAGTAGACTCCACAATGGTTTTGTTATAAATTTTCTTATCCATTTTTGATAATATTACGAAACAATCTTTATCATTTTAATTGTAGTTAATTTCTTTCTTTGTCAAAAAAGATAATTCCCGAATGTCTTGTAAATTAAGAACGTTTTAAAGGTAAGAGAACCTGTCGCGACAGTTTTAATCAAATTTTGTCAAATGATAATATTCGCATTTTAGTCATCATTTCTGAAGAAAAATATGCTGACTCAGATGCACTTGAAATGTGTAATTTAGAAGGTGCGGCATCAAAGTAATGAGACAGAAAATGGGAGTTTTTCTAATAATTTTTTTTTGTTCAAACATTATTCAATTTTATGGAACAAAGAAATTTATTGTAAGAAGGTTAAAAATAAGGCTTTGAAATAGAATTGTTATATCTAAGAGCTTCACAAATAAAAGAAGTCCTATTTAAAAATTAAATGCCATGAAGAGAAATGGCATGAAGGACGGACGAGGTTGGTTAACGAAGAGGAAATCGTGGGTAAGTGTGGTATGCCCAATCCCAATACTGAGAAGTTTCCCTGTTAGGCCAATGTTCAGTAATTCAGGGGGAAAACAGCACATTTGGTTAGTACGAGTAGAAACACGAAGTTTAGTATTTCAGTGGAACAAAACGGTTTAGCACCTCTCCCGCCATGTGATCAGTCCGCTTATTGCCAAGGATACCTATATCCGGGGACTCATTTCTATTCGACATTTCTGATGTTTAAAAGGATATGACATATGTCATTGAGTACCGGATTATTTAATGAGCCACGAATGGCTTCCAAGGTAAAAATAATTACGCTGCGATGTTTTGCCAAGAAAACAGATACTTTTACCCAATACACGTAGGATTGCACACTTGATCTCGTGATATTCACTGATAGCAAGTTGGATGATAGTAAAGAATGCTGTCTGGTGGTCATCCTTATCTGCATCCGAAAGCAAAATTGTGAAAACACCCAATCTATCGACAAATTCAAGGAAAGGTTTCCTATAGATGGATGGATCTAAATCCAAGTGTGGAAAAAAAGTTTGGAAATTTAGAAAAAAAGTTAATGGATCTCTTTCTAACCGAGCGATAATTAAGGATAGCAAGGACGAATTTCTTTTTTTGTAGGATGAAGTATATAATGAGGATATTGCAGGTTTTTTAAGAGGTTATAAAATGAAAAATTCTGCAAAAGAAATATTATTGTAAATCTGGTTTATGAAGGATTTAGTGTAAAAAGATTTTGGACCAGTTTCAATATGGATACAGTCCGCCGGCGAAGTCCGGTATGCTCCACTGGATAGTCGACTGATCATTTCTTCTACTTTTTTTTGCCTTGCTACTGGCAATCAATGTCATCCCCTTCGAAATAGTTCCCATGGGCTAATGTGCCACTTTCACTCTTCGTAGTAGTTGCTAGAACTTCAAATGGAATAGCCTTCAGCTCCTCAGTTACACTTTTTTGGATGATACCGACAGTACCAAGATAATATCCTTGCAAGTATTTTGAGGAACAAAAAAAAGACACATACTGTGATCAGATGAATAGAGTGGAAATATAGATTATTTCCCATATTGTCGAGAAGGTTACGATTCTATTCAATTGTGTGATTTTTTTAGCAGTCTGTCGAGAAGCTTAAGGTTCTGAAATTGTAACTGATCACTCATCAGCTTCAATATTAATGGATAATCTGACCTTACATGAGCTCCGAATCGTCCTGCATTTTTAATCAGTTTTTCGTTGTTGAAAAAACTCTCCAGAAATAATTGAGCTCTTAATAAGAAAAATTCTCCACAGGCTTGTTGTGACTTCTCATAAGATTTATCAAGTTTTAAAAAAATTCTTCAAAAGGACGACTTCACTCATCATTCTTTATAGTATGCATTATAAATTCCAACCTTGTTCGGTATTATTACCAAATAAAATTAGAATTTATACTGCATATTTAGGAGAGTGTGTAGAGAGGAATTCCCGTAGTGTTGCCAGATCACACTCAGTTTATTTAGAGATTTATCAATTTTGTAGTTTGGAAACTATAGTCCTGCTATTTATTAATTTTTCAAAACATATATTTTTTTTAAATAAATTTTATTTAGTTTAAAATTTGCCATTATAGATTATTAGTTTTTTTAAAACTCAAAAGTAATAGTGAAGAAGACATTCCATCCACGTAATGTGATTATCTGGTGTGAATTTGTGTTCTGAAGTTGTCATGAAGAAGAAGAGAATGTTACCGCCAATTCTTAGCTCTATGGCCATATGATAAACGCTTTTTTTTTAATCAAAATTTAAATATTCTTATCCTCCCAACCGCATAACTCGACAAATTTTTACTACAATATATTGCACGAAATTTTATTCTTCTCATAACCGATGATATTATTATTATTTATGTAGTAAAATTTGTGACCATTAAAACTAACTTTATATAAATTTCGGTTAAAAAACAAGAATTTTTTAACGAAAAAAAATATAAAAAAATTTCAATTAATTACGTGAAATAATTTTCAAATCTATTCATTCACCACCTAATATAGCAGTAATAGTAGTCACTACACCAGAGAGGAGAGGCTTAATTTTTCCTGAATTTCCCATACGATTTAGTGCATCCGGAAAAGTTTATTTCATTTTATCCATAAATACGAATACATATGCAAATTGTTAACG
Organism: Atherix ibis; assembly: GCA_958298945.1. NCBI lineage: Eukaryota > Metazoa > Arthropoda > Insecta > Diptera > Athericidae > Atherix > Atherix ibis. The sequence goes on from OY282607.1 coordinate 32,491,798, forward strand.
AGTGTGTGGGTGGGGTGGTCTCTTATGCATTCGTGTGTATTTTAATTTTTTCTCGTTATTATTTTTCACTTTTTTCCATGGTATGCAGACTATGGATTATGAGTGATTTTAAGGCAGCGAAACTGAATGGAGAAGGTTGGAAATTATGCCCAGAAACAGGGAAACTTTTACTCACAGATATGCAGTCGTTTAGTTTGAAAAGTTTCAATAGCGAGTTGTAGGAGTAGAGATTTATAGGCATACCCTTTCCCTACCCTGTACGAATATAGTTTTGGTCATTGTAGGTTCTAGATTCGAAAAGTTCCGTTTCTAGCATGTCGTTCTGGGTTTGGCGGATGTTCGTCTGGGACCTACCGTCTCGATTTTTCTACATAAAAATGGATACTTTGAAAAGGAGTGAAACCAGCCGCGTATCAGTCAGTGGTGATAGTATCGGCTGTGTATGTGTGCTTGTAGGCGCATTTTTTCACTCTCAACCGTGTATACGGAATATTTTTACTACGATACGATATACGATACGATATTTCATTGATCAAGAAGTCAAGATACTCTTCCCATAGAGTACCAGAAAAAATCAGCGCTTGTCATTTCACAGTATGACATCTCACAGTGCACAAAGTTGCATATACAAAGAGGATGGTTTTATACTAGCCTGGAGGCATTGCTCCCATCCCGTAATAGTCGACTGTACTCCGAACTGAATGGTGATTCCTACCGAATCTTATATTGTATTGTGACTTCCATAGATAGATCTATTTTTATTTCTTTATTTTGTCTCTTTATATAATTCCATTCTTTCTGTGATGATGTCAGTTGCAGAAACACAAAAGTCGTCGTACAGAAAATCATCAAATTTTTGGAGTATTCAGTTTGACTATAAAATACTTTACTTTTTTCGTTCATTTATTTTCATCTTTTCCTCTAAGAGTACAATATTATAATTGTTAAAAAAATATACATTTTATTATAAACTAAAGAAGTTGTAGACAAAAATGTACTTTAATATTTGCTGGATGACAACTAAACTATTTACCAAATTCTATTAAAGTGAATAGTCTAGAATCAGTCATACTAAAAATATAGGTTTTGTAGAAAAATAATTTTTTTTTAAATATAATCAGGTCTACACGCATAGAAAAAGGACATTCGACTAGAATGAACTGCAAGAGATGTTGAATTTTAGTTATTCTTTTAAATTTTTAACATCACCTGAAAAGGTTAGAGTAGAAAATTTTCGGAAAATACATCAAATCAAATTTTATATTCTAAAATTGGTGTAGTTTTGGAATTTGAATGAAAAAAATGCCAAAATATTAAAGTTTTTACTTTAAAAAGTAAATTTTTGATATAAACGTCAAAAATTTTTTGGTGAAAAGCCGAAATTGAATTTAGACACTTCGATAAGACAAAAAAAAAAATTAACTAAAATTTCGTTAAATTCTATTAGTATTAAAGATTTTTTTTTTTTAATATGTTCATTAAATTTTTGTTTCCAACGAATTATTCCATAAACAATTAAATTTTTCGTGTAATAACAATTAAAATCTGTTCGTATAAGGAAGAAATCAATTAAAAATCCACTAAAATCGTTAATTAAATACCTTTTAAATATTTTTTCATTATTATTTAATAATTAATATAATAATTTGTAGATAATTTCTAAAAAAAATTATAAAAATGCCAAAAATCGTCTACTGTAAATGTTCATACAAAATTTGTATGACGTACATGTTTGTTGTTAATTTAATAAATTTATTTTCTTATATTTTTACAGTGTAAATACTATAACGCATAACGCTGCGTCAAAGCTGCAGTTAGTTGAATTCTGTACAATTTCTCTGTATGCTCAAGTGCTTCTGCAAACACGTGCTCTCAGACCAGACTCTTTCCAAAGTTTTTGTTTCTGCATATACCAATGGAAGAGGTGAAATCTAAAGAGAACAACAATTTTGAAAGAGAAGAAACAGCATTTTGGATGGAGGGGAAATAATGGTGGCGGTAGTGGTAGGTAAACGTATTAAGTGCTGAGTTGCCCAGCAGCGTCTATTAGGCTTTCTCTTTTACTTCGCCGTAGTTTTGATTCTCTTCTTTTCAGTTCTGCAAATGCAAAACGAAACGTAATAAGAGACACCGGTAGCGGCATTTCTCACACTCGCACTCACACCAATCACGGTTACCATGTTGTCCGCTCTCATTTCTGGTTTCATACCATTTTCTATACACAACAGTCTCGCTCTTTCACTGTTCTATCGCATCATACTTTTCGTATCGCCAGCGCGCAAACGCATACATTCTTCCTCTTAGCAGACATAAAATTACCGGTCAACGACGCGCGACAAGAATCGTTTTCTCAGCAACCGACCGACCAATGCTACCGTAAGCCAACTTTCTATGCAACGACACAACCCAGTTATGAGACTACGACCATAATGCGTTCGTAACGAGCATACACAAACAGCAGATAGGACGTAATCGTTCTCAACTGAATCCCTGGCTGTTCAGTCTTGTTTACGCCGGCTACTCTATGGTATTGACGTTTTGAATAGACGCGTTTTTACGAAACGCTTGTCGCTGCTTCTCTACTCAACGAATTCCAATTGGAAGAACAGCTAAACGGATTCATATTTCGTTCGGTGTGACGTTTTTTCCAAATAATTAATTTCTATTCCAGATTTTGTTAATTCTTTTTTTTTTTTTTATATAAAAACTAATTGGATAATTTATATACAAAAAAGAAAAAAAGAAGAAAATTGAATTTTTTTCTTTGATCAAAAACCAAGAAATTAAAGAGAAAATCAGTATTTCTTTAAAGAAGAAAATAAATACAAGGAAAAGGAAAACTTTTTTCTGGAAATTTAATATTAATAAATTAAGAGAGAAACTTATTACCTACCGTGTATTGTTATGGATTGTAATGCGGTATTGTGATTTTAAGATTTAATGTTTGACAAAAATCGGAAGTATCAAAAAAAATAATATTAAATCGGACAAATTTAATTTGAACATCAACTTTTATGGAATTTAATTTTGGATTAAAGTGGATGATAGCAAGCAAGAGATTCCATAGTTTTTGTTGGGGGATTTTTTGTTATACTTACTCTCTCTTATATAGCTCCAATTAACAATAATTGGGAACAAGTGAATTTTCTACTATAATCAGAAAAAGGAGAAAATTTGTAGAAAAAATATGTAAGCACAAATTGGTTTATTTTTTTTTTTAAATATTTACCAAATAATTACTAATATTGCCGGTAATTGAGAGAATTCTTTAGAGAATAATTTTATTGATTCAACAAAACAATACAATAGAAAAGAGAAGAAGAAAACCTACGAAAAATTAATTTTTCCGGGTTGCCAAAAAATTTTCTGACACTAATAAGAATTTTTTTTTTTTTTTTTTGTATTTAAAATAAACATAAACAAATATAAAAATGAAGATTTTTTTTTTTGCCTTTTCTAAAAACAGTATCACAATTTTTCTAGTATTATTAATAGTAAAAATGTTCAAGAAGCAGTTCTGTTTTTGCTGACAGTGTGTGTCGTACAAAATATTGTTGGGTGAAAATTGGTGTTCTGTTCATAGGTTGAGGTCCTAAAAATATGGAATAGGGTCCCTTTTTTTTGGGGGCTAACATATTTTTATGGATTTGTTTGTGTTCAAGGTGATTTTGGAATATTTCCTTTGAGAGTTCTTTTTTTCAAGTTTTTAATAATATTTGAAAGAGGAGAGAAAAAGTATGCGTGCTTTCCAAATAAAGTTTGAGTCTTCCTGTATCCTTTTTTAAGATTTTAGACTCATTAAATTTAGTAGTTTTTGTGAGATAGTTTTTTTTTTGTGTGAATAATTTGGTGTGTAATTTTTATCAATTTTCTCTCTAATAAAACCGATTTAAAATTATTTCCTATAAAAATTTCGTTCTTTTTGCAAGTTTCTGGTCAACATTTTTTTCTGTATTCGCAAAATTTCACCTTTTATTTTGATTTTAATTTGTTTTTTTTTTTTTTTTTTGGTTTTTTGCTGGGTAAGCGGAAAATTTTTTTTTTGTTTAATAACAAATTTGTGTACTTTCATCACATATTGTGTATATTATTATATCGGCAAGTCTGTCGCATCTGTTACACATGCACAAGTACGGCTATCCCCAAAAAGTGGATACTAAAAATATTCCAAAAAAAAAGCAAAATTATATGACATAAAAGTGTGGATAGAGATCATATGTACATAAATAAATACATAAAAATATATTATATTTTGGTGTAGTTTTTATTTTCTCATATCATACGATTTGCTTGAGAATTATTTGCCGGTCTTTTAATTTTCTAAACAATTTTATTTAGAAGAAAAAATATTTTCTTAAATAAATGCGACTTTAAATAAAAATTCTATGTTTATGGTTAGTTAACTAAATGTGTATTAGTATGTGTATATATTGTAGAAGAGTAGATAGAGTAGAGTAGGTTTGTTGTGGATTAAATTTTTCCATAGATGCTTTACGATTATTTATATGGTTTTGTAAAAAAATTAATATTAAAGCAAAAAGCAAATATTAATTTGTCTGGTCTTCTTACAAAAAAAGACTCCTTTTTACAAAAAAAAAATAAAGGAAAAAAACTTAAAGGATACTACTAATAATATGACAATAGAAAATAAAAATGGTGAAAATATTTTTTGATTAAAGAAAAAATTAAGTGGAAGTGTACATAGAAATAAAATGCACTTAATAATAGTATAATAAAAGAGTAAATTGTTTTGGGGTCTTAAAATTCATGTGGAAGAGTTGTGGTAGATCTGGAAAATAGCTTTAAAATATGAAAAAGTTTTTATTTTAAAAAAAAAGTTTAAAAGTAGATTTTTTTAAACTTTGATTTGATTAGAAATTGCTGAAGGGGTTGGAGGGTTCCAGGGTTTTTTTTTTTGGACGGATAGAACCAAAAAATATTGCATTCTTTAAATTCTATTTATATTTTACCTATTTAATATCTGATGCTACAAACACCCCTCCAGCTTTAGAGCATTTGTTAAAAATATAACATCTGTCAAGGAATAGTCAAATTATAGGCATCAAAATTTTAACTCAAAAGAATCAACTCCTCCGAAAAGTCTTATGATTGCCATTCGAATAATTTTATATTTCGTGCATCTAAAAAATATATAAAATAGAAAAGATTTTATTTAAATCTCAATTTAAAATTTATTCTATTTAACTTTACTTTCCGAACTATAAAATGGATAATCCTTAATGAGAAGATTTCTTTAAAAAAAAAGATCCCATGGTTTGAAGGGACGCAGAGTTGGTGGGGGAGGGGGGTGGGTAGGTGATTTGGTTAGAAGGAAATTTTCAGACTATCTTAAAAATCAAGAAAGATTTCATTCTTCAAATTCGATTTATATTTTACCTGTTTAATTTCTTTGAAATTTTTTATATTCATCAAATATCGAATATTAAATCAAAATAAATAATTTTTTTAATTTTGTTTTTGTTTATAAAAAACCAAAACTAACAAACTACAAAATAATTCTAGAAGTACGTAAATATTCTTTCAGCTGTAGTTTTAGTTTTAGTTGAAATTCATCCCCTAAACTATTGTTTGTATATTTAAAGTTGATGATTTATAGTTTTTGATTACGTTTTAACCTAAATTTCTACTATATTTTTTTGTGTATCTGAGTTTTTCCGGTTTGATTTTAATCTCAGTCTCTCCCACTCTACCCAATTACTTTTTCTACTTTATTTTCATTTAATCTAAAAATATTATTATTATACCACCCACTCACTGCTATCCAGGAAAAAAAAACTTTATACTATCGAATACTACTAGTAAAATTGAATATTTATAATAAAAACATTAAAACTGAGTATAATTACAAGTTTATTTATTAAAAATAAATAAACATTCAATAAAAAAAAATAGTTTGGAAAATAATATGAAAAAAAATATATCAATTTTTATGTAAATATTGTATATTTTTTATTGTTTTTTTTTTCTATGTTTTTGGTTTAATCAAAACACGTGTCTTGTTGGAGAGAAAATTTTTAATTTGAGCGAATTGACTTTCATTCAAGAAAATTTATTTTTATTAACCAAAAAATTTATTGTATTTTGTTGATAGTCTAAAAATTTTCCAATGCTACGAAAATTATAATATTTTTCTAATATGATATTTATTGTGAATTTTAATTTTGTTTCCTTGATAATATTCTAATGGGACAGAAATTATTTTTGTAGAGTTTCGTTGCTTGTCTTATTTGGTGTAAGAAATTATCCCTCATTCTGTGTATAAAATTGTTCATTAAGCTCCTAATTTTAAAATGTAAATTTTACTTAATTTAAACTAAAAATTTTTTTTGAAATTTTTGTGATATTTCCTTGGAGGATATTTTCTGTTAAAATTTTCCTATTAATAAATTTTTGTACAATTATAATAAATTTTGTAGAATTCTTTAAATCTAAAATTCAATATTTTTCTTCCTTAACAGATATCCTAGTACAATTTGTCGGATACCTTATAAAAGGGCGGATTACTACTACTTAAAAAGCATTAATTTATAAAAAAACTTTTAAGATAATTATAAAAAATTTGCAAAAAGTAATTTAAAAAAAAAAATTTAATTAAGCTGTGCTATAAAAACTTTTGTTTTGAATAGATTTGTCAACGTAAAACGGAAATTTATAGTTTATATTTGAGAAGCCGTGAGTGAATTTTATTATTTTCAATTTTCCAGAAAGGATATACATTCGAATATGTTTTTTTACGGGAAATATTTCTAATTTTTTGTTGTTGATATTTTTCATTTAGCCAACATTTATTGGTAAAAATCTTTTTAAAAATTATATTAAAATCCTATTGAATAGGAGAAAAAAAAATTCAACCTCAAACATTTAGATAATTTTTACAAACATTCTAAAAACTATGAACAGAATTAATATCAGACTTAACTAATAGTATTTAAAATTAAAAAAAAAATTGTTTAAGTTAACTCTTTGTTTTACCTTAAAATAAGTGTATTATAATAAGTGTAAAAAAAAATAACTTCAAATAAAGTGAGTACAAATTATTTTCAATGATTCAAAAAGGATATAAAATATTAAAAATTTAATTTTTTATTTTATTTTGTTTTAATTTGTTTATTGAAAAAAAATAAATAAATTTCCAAACACAACTAACTAATAAACAAACTATTTTTAAAAAAAAAATAATATTAAAAAATTTGCAAAAAAAAAAATTAAATTAAATTTAGTGAATAATAGAATAAAGTTAATTTTGTGTATAATTTATCGTATCTTTACTGTGTTTAGTGTAAAGTGTTATTGTAGTGATTTTTTTGTTGCTTTTGTTTAATTTTTGTTGTAAAAAGTGTTAAAAAATATATTCAAATTAGTCAAAATGGATATACTACCAAGCGGCAATATATTCCGAGAACTTCAGGATATATGCAACACTGGATATTTTTCATCGCAATCATCGATTGAGGATCAATGGCAACAGGTATGTTTTACCATAAAAAAATAAATTTCATTCAATTATAAACGTATAAATATAGCCAGTATCCTTTTTTCCCGATTATCACCTGTTTGCAGAGCAGTTTTTTATGAGAAAACATTTGGTTGATATTTAAAAATTAACGAACGTTTTTTTATAGAGTGTTAAACCAATTTTTGATTCAAAAAATAAAGTTCAACGAAATACAATATATTAAACCTACCTATTATACAGGACTTGATTCATTTGAGATAATTTTTGATGATTTTCACCACAGTTTGGCCTATAATCCGACCATTAATTTACGGATGTTGGTTTTTAAATACTCTAAAGTTTAAGGATTTTTAGCGTAAACATGGTCTTTTGCATAGCTTAATAAGATATAGTCCAACGGTTTCAGATCGCACGATTTTTGAGGCCATTCGATATTGGGGGTCAGTTTTATTGAAACCACATGTGGTTCTGATAAATATCCTCAATTTTAGGTTAACAAAACTGGTTATGATATGGTCATATCGCTCAGAATTGATGCTAATGGTTTATCCTTCTTTATTTTCTAAGAAAGATGGGCTAATTATACCGTAAGGACCAAAATGCACACCATAGAGTCACTTTTTGCCAATAAAATAGGTTCTCCATCGTTATTTGTGGGCTTTTAGAGCCTAACATATGCCAAATATTCTTATAGACGTATTAACCAAACGAAAAATGAGATTTATTTTGATATAAAATAGATGCAATTATGTTCTGAAAATAATATCATTGAAATAGGAGGTACTGCCACCTTTATAGAACTGATTTCGATGACCTTGTGCACTAAATCCAGCTTTTTTCATATATTTGGCGTTAAGTATTTAATATTAATGCATCCATGGTTGTTGGTTAATTGAAACAGATGAAGAACTTTAAATAACCCCATAAAAAAAAGTCCAAATCTGTTAAATTACAACTTCGTAGAGGTCATTGCACATCTGCATTTATTGAAATTATCGACTCACCAAACGTTTCCTGCAATAAATCGATTGTGGCATGGGCTGTGTGACACGTAGCGCCTTCTTGTTGAAAGATCATATTTGCTAAATCATATCTTCTAATTCAAGCCACAAAATGTTCATTATCATCGATCTGTACCGTTCACCATTGATAGCAACGGCAACTTCTTCCTCATTTGGAATAAAATAAAGACCGGTGGGTGGATAGCAACGGCAACTCCTTCCTCATCTATAAAAAATAAAGACTAAACGGTCACTTTTTCGGAATATAAAGGTTCATCGTGAATATTTTTGTGGATTGGTTTCAGCCCAGTAGCGACAATTTTGTTGGATAACTGATCTAGAGATATGAAAATGCGCCTTATCTGAGAGGCTGATTTTCTTGGAAAAATCAGTATCATTTTCCAATTTTTGCAGAGAAAAATCAGCAAATACACGGCATTTACGATGTTCCAACGGCTTCAATTCTTATGTGATAAAAATTTTGTAAGGATGTGAGCCCAAATCCAACCGTAAAATATGCCATGTCGTTGCGGTAGACACTCACAAATATCGAAAACGACTTAAAATTTATAAATTTTAGTTTAAATCAACACTTGCCTCAACGGCAGCAATATTCTCGGTACTCCGATCGGACTGGCGCGTGAACATTATGTAAGGAAAGAGTTCGACGAACAACGAGCATACTAGACCGATTATAACGGCCATAAATTGGAAGAAGTGCTCGATAAGTTGCAATAAAATAACGATTATTTTCATAAATAAATTGGAAGATCGCGTTCAAAATGTTTGACAGTTCGACGAACAACGAGCATACTGAACCGATTATAACGACCATAAATTGGAAGAAGTGCACGATAATTTGCAATAAAGGAACGAATATTTTGATTAAAAAATTGCAGGATTGCGTTCAAAACTTTCGACAGTTCTACGTACAGCGAGCATATACATACTCGACCGACCGATTATAACGAGCATAAATTGGAAGAAGTGCACGATAATTTGTAGTAAAGGAACGATTATTTTGTTAAAAAACGTTTTGACATTTCAAATATGGGCAGACTATCGATTTAAAAAAATATCACCTTTATTGAAAATCATCTTAGATAAAAAAATACTTTCCCTATAAAAAAAATAGCAAATATCCCAGATTGTACTTAAGAGGCTTTCTGAAAATTTTCAATATACACCAATTTTAATAAGAATTGTAATTAAAATATAATTATATTTACACTTTAATAACATTAAAAGAAGTGAGACAAATTACTTTCCAAGAAAACTCAATTGATTTCACGATATATTTTGCAATGAATGTGAAAAAACAATCAAATATTAACCAGGTAAAAACAAATACTTCAATAATAATTAATGTTGAAAGAATGGTAAAATAATAGCCAAACATGTATTCGTATGTGAGCGTTTTGCAAATGCGTCTAGGGAAGGGATAGTTAGTTACCTGTTTTCTTATCGCAAATGTAAATGGAGAAAAAAAGATTGTATCAGCCAAAGCCATATTGTTTCACTATCTCGAACGCACAAATTTCGCCGACATTTTGATAAGAGAGCCCGAGGCTTTTGCAGTTAATACAAGTACAACCACAAAAGTCTGCTCCATCACGCTTTCGTACGAATAAAATGTGCAGTAAAGAATGTTAGCCGGTAAAAATACTACACCAAATTGGGTATTTATAAACGAAACACCAAACCGCGATTACATAATATTCGGAGACTTTTAGGTATGCGAGCATAGATTAACTGCAAATTTGCTGGTTTAATATTTTTCTGGTTTTATTTACTCAAAGAAACGATAAGAAACTAATTTCGGGTAAACCAATACTAGTACACTAACGATGGTTATAGAAAACGATAGCGACATCTATTGACGAACCTATACTAATAGTCTAAATGTACATATTTATTTAAAGAATGTTGTTTGTTATGTAAGAGATTTGATACGACAACTACAAACATAATAATCGTTGGACAAAAAACGTTTATATTTTTTTTCCCAACAACAGCAGCAACAAAAAATTTCTTAAAGATTTCTAACACGTTCCAGGTGACTTCCACTTTATGTGAATATGTCTGAAAGCTATTATAATTTTCCGGTATACGATAAATTTTGTAAAATTCCAAAATATAAACAATGAAGAAAAGATTGGCGTCAAAAATGAAAACGCAAAAGGAACAAAATCACAAATAAGTTTTGCTTAAAATTGTAAGAAAAAATAAACTTTCATAATTCACAAAAAAAAAAAGAAAAAAAAAATTGGACATTTTCTTCTATTCTCTTGATGACTCTCCCCTTTGGGGCTTTTTATTAGAAATTTTTTGTCTGCCGCAGTAAGCTTTTAGCATTTTTGTTAAATAACTTATATTTTAGTATAATTTATTGAAGTAGCTTTTAGATTATCATAGTTTTTTTTTTGGTAGCTTATTTTGACATCTAAAATCCATATGGGAAAAAAATTTTAAAAATTCCATTCGATTTTTCTCATTTTGGAATTGAACTTCCTGTGCAGAAAAATCATTTAATTATATGCTCAGGTGCTACCACCATACGAACTTCCGACAAGAGTACAAATTGACTCTAAAATAACAACATAATTGAGAATTTATTGCATTTTCTTATAATTTTATGAAATATTTCAATGTCAAATTTTTGACTACGAGTATATTATGAAGGATGATGGAGGAAACATTAAAATGTGTTTATGCTAAATACTAGCTTTTTTTTTAAAAAAAAAAGCAAAATTAATTAACAAGGAATTTTGTATATTTTACCAAATTATTATTTTTAATTTAATAATAATAGTTAAAAAAGTTAATTTTTTTTGGGCAGAAATCCATGTATAGAGTTATCTATTTTGTAGTTTAGAAAGTACGCAGTACGGTCATCATTTGACAGCTGTCAAATATATTTTTATGTCATTGAAAGAATTTTTAACTTAAAGTTTGCCATTTTTACAAATGGTTTTTTACGAATAAAACTAATTTTTCGCTTGCTGGTTACGTCAATTAGCAAAATTGCGGTATGTGAGGCTCTGAAAACCGACGGATTGTAAACACAGAAATTTACTGCGTTGTGAATATTTTAGGATTATTACACCGTATTTCTTTAAAAATATAAAATGAGAGACCGTTACTATCAATCCTGAGCGCTATTTTTGCTTAAATTTGAAGATTTCTTTCTGGAACAGGCGTGGTTTCAAGAAAACGATGCTACAAGCCACACAACATAATGTTTTATTTTCTTTCTTCTTCGAAAATTTCCCAGGATGCGTAATTTCGAGGTTTGGTGATGTCAATTGACCTCAAAATTTGTGCAAAATAGACGCCGTTGGACTTTTTCTTGTCTTGAAGAAATCTTCAAATTTTAGGATCAAGTTCTTCATTTTAATTTTTATCAACCGTTTTTTTTTAAATGTAATTTCCGATAACATTTATGGTGTGATGGAAATTCTGGATTGGAGTTAAAAACTGCGTATTCCCTAAGTCTTTAAATCGTATATACTTTTAAAGAGAAAAAATATTAAATTTCTGGATATATTATAAAAAACATCCCTAGGACATGTGCAAGGTGCCATTTTAGATACCGCCATGATGTTGAGGCCATTTAGCAACAACAAGCATGTAGATAGCATCAGTCATCGAAATGAAAAAGTTCTCTGAGTCAGTGGAAAGTAAAAAGAAATTGAAATTAGTTTTTTTTTTGGAAGCAATTTATTAGAAACAAATCTTAAAAATATCAAATTTATGGATTTAAGTCTAGCCAATACGTTAATAATTCAACTCTATAATAAAAAATTTAGAAATGATCAGAAATTTTATTGTTTCTAAATTTGAACTCTTACACAATCTTATATTTGTAGTTTAAATCCGTTTAGACTGATATCAAATAAGTTTTCTTTCCAAAAAAAAAGCAAAAAACAAAGCTCATTGACAAAATATTTTTTTTTGTAAACATTTAAAATTCTTTGGATAAATAACGAATAAAGTTTTATGGGAATGTTGAATTTTTTAGATAAAATTTGATAGTGAAAAGTTATTCTTTAAAAGTCTACAAAAATGCTGCAAAAAACTTTAGTAAATATTTGCAAAAATTGTGAATTTAAGGCAGGAACAAAATTGAACACTAAATAAAATAAAAATAATATTAATAATAAACATTGTAATACCTTATCACCTCGTATTGCTGATTCATTTGTCGATTCATAGTATAATCAAGAGCAAAAAATATTCACAGTTCAAATGAGCCGATGCGATGCGATGCAGGGCAATATCGCACGACAGCAGCGTTAGCTGGGCAAGTAAAGCTTGGGGAATGAAGTGTGAATATTTGCGCAATTCGTCTTGAACAAACACTTGATAAGGCATGCAGAGCTGATAATTCTGTAAAAATATATTCCAAAGAAGAGAATACTGTAAATTGGTTGCCATTTTTCATACTGTTCACATTTTGTGTTTGATATGCTCAGCCAATTGTGAACAGGAATATCGACGTACGAGTATGTTAGTATAAGACAAATTCAAATCGAAGAATCCCCAAAATTTTCCATAACATCACACATTTACTGTGAGAGGCAATGGAGGAGTAAACCGACTTTTTAGTATATTTTGCACGCGGCTACAATTTTTCATAATTTTATTAATGCAATAAACCGCATTGTAATGGAGACGAGGCGAATGCGTTGAAAATTGTAATCGCCACTTATAGAGTGGAATGAAATGAAACCAAAGAAAACAATTCCAACCACAATGGATCGTCCTTGTTGAATCGAAAAATCCTCCATCTCTAACCAAGAAAGGAGTTTTCTAGACAATTTCGAAAATCGTATCAGAAAAGATGATATTGTTTACCATTTCAGCAATGCGACATTATCAAAATTTCGTATAAATTGGAAGAAAATACAATAAATGTAAATAATAACACAAGGCAAATGAAAAAGGAAAAAAGGATCGGTATTATCGCTTCTTTGGAACTGAACAAACACTTCTGAATGAACACTTTCATTATGGATATTATCCTTCCCCCGTTTTATATTTTTATTATCGTTCCATTATTGTCCCTCCTGCAATTGGATTCCGTATAACATCAGTGGTCGGAAGCTGATAGACGTAAAACTTTATTTTAAGTAGGGCACCAGAACAGAATACAAGACAAGACAAGACAATGTCCTCAATTCCCATTCCGTTCATATCCTTTCAACAATTTTACGTTGTCATAGACTGACTATCTTGTACGCATCAATTCAAATCGAAACCATTCATTCAGACGTTGTACTGTACCTTTTCAATGGTGTGTGCCAAAAAATCCACCTACCTACAAAATACTGATATATATTGTATATAAATGTATATAGATGACACTAAAGGATATTAATAAAAGTTACATTTTGGGGGAAAATTTGTTATTCTGTTTATATTTTGGTAAGAGTAACTGATGGTATAAAAAATTTGCAAAAATTTAATAAAACGACGATAAATCTTTGTGTTTGTTTGCAAATTCATTAAGTCGATTATATTGTGTGGGAGCCATTATCCGATCCGGACTAGATTAATAAAGATATTAAAAATATTTTTATTTAAAAATATCCGATTTAAGTGTACAAAAGGCCAAAAAGAGGCTTACAAAACAAATAATAAAGGATCATCTTACTTTGACTTTCCCAGTTGTTTTTTTGTTGGAATTCTTTGTAAAATTAGAGATCTTATATTTATCAAAATGACATAAAGTCCGTCAATTAATGCTCGTTTAAAATCGAAGTAAATGAAATAAGGGTGGAAAAGTAATAGATATAATAATTTACAGGATATCTAGTCCTAATATTAATTTAAATATACAAAAATCAGTAATAAATTTTTCTTGAAATCAAAATGAGGGATTATCCAATTTGTGCTTCAAAAAGTAAAGTTTTAATAAAACAAATTTTAACTTTAAGTTCAGATTTGAATGGAATTTTATTTTCTTGCCATTATGGATAGTTTTAAAATGGCTGTTATAAGACTTCTTGTAGAACCCGATCCTTTTGAATTAATTTTTGATATTGTTTTCGAAAATTTCCGAGCATTAATTGATGGATGTGGGTTTTTCAAATGCTTTAAAGTTTTAAAAAGGATTGTCTGTGTAAATACGATATTTTAAAGTGTTCTGCAAGGAAAAGTCCAACGGCGTCAAATATAATGATCTTGGAGTCCAATTTACCTCACCAAATCTTGAAATTACGCATCTCGGCAACTTTTTGAGTAATTCAGGCAAAATTTGGCGGGTTAGGAGGCTTCTGGCGGCATCTTATGGAAAGTGGCTGTCTAGTATTTAGGCCAAACTCTTCGCTGATGCTTCACTTTCAATTGTTGTTTTTTAGAGCCCCATATTCGGTAATATTACTTATTTATATAGAGACCGCACGAAAAATAAACCTTATCACTGATAAAAATTCTGTTTCTTAAATCACGAAACGTGGCTGCATCCTAAGTTCAGATTTAAATGGAATTTTATTTTTTACCATTATGGATGTTTTCAAAATGGCCGCTATAAAGTCTTATAGAACCCGATCCTTTGAATTAATTTTTGATATTGTTTTCGAACATTTCCGGGCGTTACTTGACGGATCTCGGAAAATTTTCGAGCAATCAAAGCAAAATTTGCCGGGTTGTGAGGCTTATGGAGCCATTTTATGGTAACTACATCAAAAACACTGTATCAGCGAAAAGTGACTGTCTAGTGTTCAGGCCTAACCCTTCGCTGATGCAGTGGTTGTTTCACTCTCAATTGTGGTTCTTCAGAACCCCATATCCGGTCATTTTACTTATTGATATAAATACCGACCAAAAAAATTTTGTTCTTAAAATCACGAAACGTGGCTGCAGCAGGCTTATCGTTGGTATTGGAAATTTGTACAATTTGAAATTTTTTTTTTTGATAATAGTTTCTATAATATAAAAAGCGTAACCCTTTTATTGAGAATTATTTAATTACAATAAATTTTATGATTTCACCACTGAAAGTAACGGTTTTTTTGCTGTGAAATTAGGGGGATTTTTTTTATAAAAAGTAACTACCTTTAATGTACTTCAGGAAAATTACTATAAGACCAATTATTTAGTAAATTATTTATTCAAATTTGTTTTTTTTTTTAAATTACAATAATTCTCCCAATTTATCCCTTATAAGGATATAAACATCTTTAAATAATTTTGCCATTATTTTTCCCTTTAATAAAATCCAAAAGGATGAGATCATAAAAGGCTTTTCCTGAATGCCTTTTAAATTTATATGAAAATTAATATTGGAAAAATAAAAATTATCGAAAGGACTACATAAAAGTAAAAGTATCTAATAAAAGAAAAGTAGATAATGGATTCTAGAAACAGATTAAATGGCTAATTTTTATGTATTTGATATAAATTTCTTGTTATTTTGTTGATGGCTTTGAGTGATGGCCAGCATATTAAATTTCTATCAGAATTCGAAATGTTGTACTCGTATAGTCCGTTCTTCGTTTCGAGTAAATATATGTAAAAGTACTAGGCTTACTTTGATGTTGAACTGACCTCTTATAAATTTATGAAATGTGCAGCATTGTTCTTGTCAAATGGGGGAATGAATTCAATCTGTTGATAGGGCAGCCTTCGAGACAAAAATTTAAACCCTCTAGACATAAACATGTTGTCATTGAGAACGGATAAAATAACACATTAAATTGTACAAAAGATAATTTTCTATTTTCGTTTGTTCCATGTCCTTTAGTTTTACAATATAATTTTCTCTTCAATCGGTAACATTTTCTTATTATTTCTCTTATCTTAACAGGAACGTGTGCGAGTATTTTTATTTTTCCTTTTCCTTTTCGATAATATGAAATTTTATTTTTCGTTTTTCGGCAAAAAGGACTCTGATAGACAATATCAAGGATCAACTTTCATTTTTCAACATCTTACCCTCGGGCAATGGTCAGCGATATTATTGAAACCTTTTGCTTTTTTCTATTTTTTTTTGTTGGTTTTTGTTTGTCTTTGTATACTACAACAACCTTCTTTCGAGTGGTAAGATTTTTAAGTTTGGTTTCTTATAATTTATTTAGCATTTTATTTAACTTATTTCTTGTTGTCCTCTTCTAACTTTTATCTAATTCGGTGTCCTTATTCTTCTTTTTTTTTGGGAAAGACAAAGTTTTTCGATGTTATAAACAGAGAATTTGATTAAAAACTTTTTCTTAAGAAAGATAGAACGAAAAAAAGAATATTTTCTGTTATATAATAATTTTTCCAAAAAAAAACCGTTATGAATATTTGTGTCTCATCAAATATATACGTCCAGTGTGTTCATAATTTGAATTGAATTTATGTAAAATGTAACTCCTTGTATTTTTGATGTCAACGAAAAAGAAGAAGATTTTTTTTTTTTTGGTAATATTTATTTTCGCCTCTTAACATAGTTTTTTTTGCAAAAAAAAAATATATATATACAAATTATGGTTTCTCTAATAGTACTCGTAAATTTATGAAAGGAACTTATAATGTATGTAAATTTTATTTTATACAGAGCTTAATCAAATGGTATTCAAGCAAAGTTTCTTACTATACAAATAAACAAACAAGAAATTTTTCATCAAGTAATAGGATAATATAAGTACAAGACCTCCCCTTAAATTCTCACAGAGATGATAACTCTATTTTGTATCAGGTTTTTATAACAATTTAAATTTAGTCTTTTTATGAATCTGTTCGAAAATTAATTAAGGATGTTAATTCTACGTTAAGCAGCTACGAGAACACATCCTCCGTTGCTCATCCTATTATGTCTATGGATATTCTTTATTTTCGTAATCTAATTTTGATTATGATCCTTTCGACTCAATTTTTACTTATAAATTCATATTGAAGATAATTTTATATGAAATTTTAATCAGAAGGAGGAATTTGCGGAGTATAGAGGAGTTGGTAATACAGAGCTGAAGAGCTTAGAATTCATATATGAAGAAATCGAAAAAGAAAATCCTTTAATATATTGTGCAGATATACATATTCATAATAGTTGACGATATATGGATAAGACAAACAAGTTATTTCTTATATTTTTCCTTATTCATTGAAGAAAATCAAATCGAAATGAATGTTAATGCCTTGAATAGGACGAACTCATCAAATTATTCTCTGCACGCCTTCAGAGCTTAATTCGATCAGAATCCTTGAATAACATGAGTTAGAATTTATCCACCCTCAACACATATGCATAAACATTAGGTAGGAAATTTTGTTATAAAAACTAATGTTCGAAAAGAAGCTATGACCAATCAAAAAGTGGGGATGCTGATGTTCGTGTTGCTAAAAACCAATATCATCCTGAAATGGTATCTTAAGCAAATGTAGCCAATTTGTAGGCAATATACTTGCCTGCCTGTATATGGGTACACATTATGTGAAGGTGACAGTGTGATGTGTGCAAATATCAACTGGCTGGAAAGTGGAAATGTAGACAGAATAATTGAACGTGGCCAATACATGATCCACTTGAGTGAACCTAATCGATCGTCATTTACCAATGAAAGTTTTCAAGAATCTTCCACATCTGTTGCCCTTTCGCCGTCCCTTATCTGCGAATTTCTAATAAATTTTCCACTCAAGACCAATTTTGCGTTTTGTAATAATTCTTACCCTAGTTTTGGTTTCTGGAGTAAACTTTCGGTTTTCGATAAACTTTAATACTTGTACTGTCCCATAACATCTACTTGACGAGCTACACAATCCCTCCGATATTAGTCTTGAATGTGAAACTAGCTATTCGTCAGTTAGTCGGATTCTGAAAATTTCTTCCATAAAACCATAAATATGCTCTGCTGTGTGTCTGACCATGGCACACATGAATTCAGCCCTCCCCCAATGAATACAAAAAGGAACAATCGTGGAAGATAAAATGGCTGCAGAAATTACTATTCCTCGCCTGACTGATACCGTATATCCTTTTAATTCGGATTCGTATTATAAGCGAACCGACCGACATAACATGAAGCAGTTGACGTTTGTTTTAATTAATTTTTGCGCAATCAAATGGTACTGAATTTTTTATTAATGCTGACATTTCAGTATTTTCTCTGAACTCAAACTTTTAGGAAATATCCATTGTGAGGTGCATACGAAAAATGAAAAAAAAAAACAAAACGGAATTATTCTAAATGTAAGAATACGAAATAAATAGACCTCTGCTCTGTTGAGTGGATTTTTCCTTTTCTTTTGGAGGCATGGAAGGACGAAGAGGTATAAATCGCATTGTAAAAAAAAAACAACAAAAGTCTGAAAGAAATTCTTAAGGCATACTTCCATCTGACAGGTGTTCTATTTTGTTGACCAAAAAAAAAGGTGGGTTGATTGAATTTCAAGTCTCATTTTTACTATTTGTGTGTAAATTTTGCAAATTTTTCTGTTAGATGACAGGTGATTGCACAGGTAGATCAAATAGATATGTAAAATTATTCACATGATGGATTAAAAGTGTTCATTCTGTGATAGCTTTAAAAAAAATTGATTTTACTGAAAGAAAATGAATGGCTTTTCGGTTCAAAATTAATTTAAAATATTCCGTTTAGTCTATTATCGTGCATTTATTATTTTTTTTTTAAATAAAAATTATTTTTATTTCTGCAGGAATTTTTAATCTCAAACAATTTGCAGACGATCAGCATAATTAATTATCCCGCTTACGCTCAAAAATGTTGACTGTATGAATGATTAATTAATTAGAAAAAATTAACAATTTATTTCTATTTTGGGGCAAATGATAAATAATCAGATAGAAATAACTTACTACTACGATTATATCCCCATTTATTGTCAGTAGCGATTTTCTGATTAGATTTTAGATATTTTTTGGTGCAAAGTACACTTACTGAGTACAATAATTATGTGACATTTATTATATAGCAATTTCTAAATATAAACTTACCACTCAGTATATAAAAAAAATCGTTTAGAAAAAAAAATTTGTAGTTTGCAGCGCATTGTTTGGTAAAAATGTGCAGGCGTAAAATTTGAATATTTCGGACATTTCAATGTAAACTAATAAAATTTTAAGTGAGTTTTCCAATATATATGGTATAAACAAAGTATTTTCCGGATGTAAGTGAGGTTGGGTTAGGCGGAAAAACAAGGAAGAGAGGTAAGCAAACGTAAAGTTCTAGAGAAACACGACCAATTAGGACCGTACTATTTCGCTGCTGTAGATATTTTTGCAAAGACGGAAGACTGTTAAACCACATAACAAAAAAAAATTATGCCAAATGTATTATAACAATTTTGTTTAACTTGAAAATGGAGAATGGTTGCAAAAGGTGTAAAAATCAAAAAAGTATAGAAAAAGTTATAAAAAAACCGGAAAAAATTGAGATTAAAGAAATACAGGGGTCCAAAATTAAAGACCTCGGAGAAGAAAAAAAATTGTGGAAAACCCGTATAATAACGGATGTGTTGATTTGCGTTCGGTCCTTGGTCATATTGGAATTTTGGGCAACGTCTGACATGTTAGCGATTTTGGGACTCTCAAACTGCACCTGTAGCGATTGATATTTATACAAACTATTCTAGTTACGGTATTTTCTTATGGAGCCATTAGCTACCAATTGCCAAACGCGATTACTCAATAATTTTATCGAAATTCTTCTCACGCAAACTGCTCAAGATCGGGATTTCCCATACAGCCCTTACCCACACTCCTCCTATCTGCCGAGTTTATAGTACAATATCTATCAACTTTTAGATACCTCGATACCTTTTCCCTGACTCCTTTTTGATTTTCTTTAAAAATTATTCCATTTCACTCACTTTCGAACAACTTAGCATTGATAACTAGTAACGCTGGCACGTCTAACGAACCTAGAAAAGTAATGAGACTGGTCTTTATAGCAGTTCCTAACCTTTGGATATTCGTAGGCACACGAACTGGAAAATAGTGAAAGGTTTTGTCCCATCACCCAACCAATCGAATCGACAACCTTACCAAAATATTTCAAAATCATGAAAACTGCTCAGAATTTGGATAGGACATTCTGCTCTCACACATAATTCCATTTTCGGGAACCCATCGTCCCTTTCTGTGACATTCAACTCATCATCCCTCATCTTTTACCGGAATGCTACCTCACTGAAAATTTCTTTTCTAATAAAAACCCTATTATTATGGATATTTTTGATCACTTAGTATCCTTTCCAAGTCTTCGTTTTGATTTCATAAAACAGATTGAAACTGATATCACGTCTAGCTGATCCATCCAACAAAACGAAGACTATTTTCATCCAACCCATACCACATCTAGGTGGCCTTAAGACCTTAAGTTCGTAGCGCTGCATCATGGTTTTTGGATCATATTCTAGGGAACTTAATAAAAACAGACAAATAAACAAAATATATGGCTGCATGATAACGAACCTCTTAAATAAATTACCTTAGTTTGCAAACAACACGAATAAAATTAAAAAATTTTTGTAAGGAAAAATTATGGTAAAAAAACCAAAACCTAAAATATTGCATCGAAAATACTTTTTTTTGAAAATCTAAGGTGTAATAATCCAAAATGTGAACAAAAATGAAATAATTTTCCTAGGCTGAAACATGACTTTCAGTTTCAGTTGTTAAAAATAATCTGTAGCTTCTGTAGTAGTAAATTTATTTAAAAAATTATTCTTCAAACTTTATGTATGTTCTTTCTATTAAGAAATCGTTTCAAATAAGCATCTTTGAGTTAAATGGCATTAGTAAAGCCTAAAAGCTAGTTTGAGTAAATAGTTTTTGTTAGGAAAATATGGTCACATAATTGTTTGCAGTTTTCATATCGTATGGGCGGATGGTAAAAGGTTCACGTTGATAAATAAATGTTAGTTCTATAATTTGATAATAATTAAATTTAAAGAAAAAAAAATTGGAAAAATACATAAAAACTTTTACCAAACTTAAAGTTTTGTGTTTGAATTTCGATTGCTTATTATTCATGCAAACATCCGTGGTCAGTGAAAATGGAAACTGTCGGCGATGGTGGTGGGCATCTCGTAAATTTTATTATATTGCCTCTCAGACTTCTAAATTGGCTGTTTATACTTTGCCTCTCCAAATTCCATCGTTGTCGTTCAGTTGGCTAACTTTGAAGGTAAATGAAATTCCCACAGAAAACAGTGACCACAATTGATTCCCCTTAGTTGAGTGGGAAAAGCAAAAAAAAACTTTTGAAATTTTAATTCTATAAAATAGCAAATTCTTTAAAAACTTATACTTTTTGTAAAAATGTTTATTGCTCTTTTCACGGTAAACTGATTTTATTTTACTATGTCTTGATTAAAACGACCACGAGACGACAGTCTAGTCGAAAAGGAAAATTTTTCCAAACATTTCTAATAAAAATTTCAAAATAAACAAACCATAAAAATATCCCCATAAATTGTAAATTTCAAATACAATAATTTCATCAAAAAGAATCCTTCGAAAAATTGACAACCTTTTTCTTGATTTACTATTAATTTTCGACAAACTTGTGCAAAGAGTGAAAACTTTCTCTTCTCACCTGTTGTTTAGAATATTTCCTGCTAATGAAGAAAAGGTACATATTGTTCCATTCTTGTTATTTTATGGAAAAAGCTTATTTATTAATCTATGGTTTTTGTTTTATTACTTTTCAGTTTAGTGAAAAATTCTAATTAGATTGTTCAGTGAGAAAAAGAAACTGTTTTCGTTTCTGTTGTGCACATTTTAAATGAAACCTCAAACAAGATGGGAAGAAAGTTTTCCTTTCTGGGTCACCTAGCTTTATGGGAAAAAATCCAATTGAGTAAACAATTGACCCTTTTTACTTAGGGATCTACTATTAATAGCGAAAAATACGTGTCCATTTTCATAGAATTTATTAAATTTCAAATATAAGCCTTTTAAATATCCTCATTTAATTGAGTTGATAAATCGGCTGAACAATTTTTGATGAACTTTTAATGATTTTTATATAACTTAATTTATAGTTTTTGATAATGAACTGATTTTGTTGTATAATAAATTTTTTTTAGTCTATGTTTATTAGTTAAAAATTATAAAAGGGTGGATTTTTAAATCTACAATAAATTAACTATGGTTTTTATAGCAAATAATTAAATTAAAATATAAAAAATATACTTAATATCTTCTTGAGTTATTATTTTTGTAAAATAATAAGTAATTGGTCTATTCAAAAAAAGGTTATATAATTTGTTTATTATGTTGACGGAGTCGATCCTTTTGAGGTAATTTTTAACGATATTTTCGCAAAAAATAATTTGGCTATTACTTCATACTATAATTTGTCTGCATTTAACATGATTTTTTGGGTAGTCTCATAAGGAAAAGTTCAACTGTGTCCAGTCGGACGAATTTAAAACTTTTTATGCAACAAAACTAAAATTTATCGTGTTTTGTGGCTTGTGGCACCATTTTGTTAAGACCATATATGGTCCAGATTAAAATATAAAAGGTCAGCCCGAAAAAAAACTTGTTTATCATACGGCGGTAACGATCATAATTGACGTTAATGGTCTCTGTCTCTATATTTTCAACGAAAAAATATGGGCCAATGACACCATCAGACGACAATTCACATTAGACCTTCAATTTTTGCGGATAAAATGGCTTTTTTATAGTTACTTGTGGATTTTCAGATTTTTGCAGATACAATGGCTTTTTTACAGTTACTTGTGGATTTTCAGAGCCTCATACGAGGTCTGTTCAAAAAGTATCGCGAATTTTGAATTTCTGCGGGTTACGTACATATATTCGATTTTCGATTTTTTGTGGCGTTATGTTGGTACTCATGTCTCTCACTTATGCCGACAAGTTCGGCCATTTTGAATGTTCAGTTAACTTTTGACAGCTGCTTTGCTTTCACGTATTTTGGCTCGTCTTCGATTTTTGTTCAATTTCGACCAAAGACAGCATCGCATTAACATTGCTAAGGAGCTGTTGGACTCTATCCATGACGACTCAAATTTGCTCCAAAAGGTTTATGGTTATGATGTGAAAACCAAAGCTCAGTCATCTCAATAGAAGCTGCCGCACGAGCCAAGACCGAAAAAAGCGCGCCAAGTTCGGTCGATTGTGAAGGTTTTGCTTACAGTTTTCTTCGATTGCAGGGGCGTGGTGCATCATGAGTTCTTGCCACAGGGTAGAACGGTCAATAAGGTATATAACCTGCAAGTTATGCGCGAGTTGCGGATTTGTGGAACAACAAAAATTGGCTTTTGCCATTTTTGGCCAAAAACAACACACTATTAATGCCGCAGCCACCGTATTCTGCAAATGTGGCCCTCAGTGACTTTTTCTTGTTCTCGAAACTGAGAAGCCCAATGAAAGGACGACGATACGCTACGATTGACGAGATAAAGACGGCGTTAAAGGAGGAGCTGAACAAAATCACAAAAAATGATTTTTTGAAGTGCTTCGAGGGTTGGAAAAATGTTGGCACAAGTGTATAATATCTGGTGGGGATTACTTTAAAGGGGACAAAAAAGATATTCATGAATAAATAAATAATTTTTGAAAAAACACAAAATTCGATACTTTTTGAACAGACCTCGTATAGAACAGAACTTCAAAGTTTATTGTTCCAGCACTCAATCGAGGTTTGCTCGGTAGTTTAACGATCCTTAATATGAAATAGCACCTTTTCAATTAAACAAATCGTACCGATAAATAAACATTTATGTTTGGCAACTGTTAATAACTGAGCTATACTTTCCGAATAATCCTTTTCTTAGTTAGTTAGCTTAAAAACACTTTTTTCTAGTAGTTAATCCTTGAAATATCAAACATAATTAATCAACAAAAAATATCAGGAATTCCAACAATTTGCGTAGTTTTTATATGAAAATAACACAGACTCACCCACCTGATAAATTTATGAACACATTTTTATTAATATTCTAATTGTTGCTATAACGTAAGGTATAAAAATAGATCTTAATTCAGATTCTATTCAAGCTACATCAGATTAGATTTTTTCAAATTTCTCAGTTGACATTGTAACATTTTCCAAACATCTTAGATACAGTAATAATCTCATGGAAACACCATTCAAAGATTCATTTGTGATTTTATTAATAATTACCATACATATATTTAGTACGAAGTCCGGCAAGTCTGATATTCATTACTGCAGCCCACGTTAGGACAACAACTGTCATATTTAGTCATTATAACTTGAGTGCATCTATAATATATTGTACTATATAAACATACCGGGTGAAAGACCAAGGTCGATTCCGGTTGTACCTTCGGGTTTTGGCGAACCCGCGTACTTGAGCTGGCCTAGCGGTGCCTAGGAATTTACAAGATTCCTTACCGTAGCTTTAACGAGCGGAGTACAAACCAAAGTACTCTTAAAACAAAAATGGGTACCACGGGGATTGGGAGCCCCACAGTAGAATACACTGTGGCCGATCGAGGTGAGGCGCCATTTGGCAGCAACGTGGTGGTTGTGGTTAATACCCATGTCGCGGGTACGGTCTTTGGATCGCAGGTGTGAGGTAACTGGCAAATGTAGCAATGCATTGCACTTATCTCGGGCACTGTCACTGCTTATGACAGTAGAGGTTTAGATAGTCCTCGCCACCAGCAGGTGGAGAGTCAGCTTGTAACTGATTCTATCTGCTAACTGCCAGTAATGGTGGTGCGTTGATTGAGCGTATCTCGATCCCTATAGTCGTAGGCGACTCGTGGTCTAATGCATTGGCAACAAAATCACGTTAAATAATAAACTTTCACTGTACTATATAAACATACCGGGTGAAAGACCAAGGTCGATTCCGGTTGTACCTTCGGGTTTTGGCGAACCCGCGTACCTGAGCTGGCCTAGCGGTGCCTAGGAATTTACAAGATTCCTTACCGTAGCTTTAACGAGCGGAGTACAAACCAAAGTACTCTTAAAACAAAAATGGGTACCACGGGGATTGGGAGCCCCACAGTAGAATACACTGTGGCCGATCGAGGTGAGGCGCCATTTGGCAGCAACGTGGTGGTTGTGGTTAATACCCATGTCGCGGGTACGGTCTTTGGATCGCAGGTGTGAGGTAACTGGCAAATGTAGCAATGCATTGCACTTATCTCGGGCACTGTCACTGCTTATGACAGTAGAGGTTTAGATAGTCCTCGCCACCAGCAGGTGGAGAGTCAGCTTGTAACTGATTCTATCTGCTAACTGCCAGTAATGGTGGTGCGTTGATTGAGCGTATCTCGATCCCTATAGTCGTAGGCGACTCGTGGTCTAATGCATTGGCAACAAAATCACGTTAAATAATAAACTTTCACTGTACTATATAAACATACCGGGTGAAAGACCAAGGTCGATTCCGGTTGTACCTTCGGGTTTTGGCGAACCCGCGTACCTGAGCTGGCCTAGCGGTGCCTAGGAATTTACAAGATTCCTTACCGTAGCTTTAACGAGCGGAGTACAAACCAAAGTACTCTTAAAACAAAAATGGGTACCACGGGGATCGGGAGCCCCACAGTAGAATACACTGTGCCCGATCGAGGTGAGGCGCCATTTGGCAGCAACGTGGTGGTTGTGGTTAATACCCATGTCGCGGGTACGGTCTTCTGATCGCAGGTGTGAGGTAACTGGCAAATGTAGCAATGCATTGCACTTATCTCGGGCACTGTCACTGCTTATGACAGTAGAGGTTTAGATAGTCCTCGCCACCAGCAGGTGGAGAGTCAGCTTGTAACTGATTCTACCTGTTAACTGCCAGTAATGGTGGTGCGTTGATTGAGCGTATCTCGATCCCTATAGTCGTAGGCGACTCGTGGTCTAATGCATTGGCAACAAAATCACGTTAAATAATAGCCTTTTACTGTACTATATAAACAGTATGGTTTTTTGTAAAATTTATGGAAAAATATAATGAATTTTGTAAACTCTATAAACTTTTGATTCATAAAATCATTAGCGATTCGATAATAATTTTTAGGAATAGTTTATAAAAAATCACTTTAAATTCATTAAAAAAAATATACGAAAATAGTAAATAAAAATAGGTACCCTTTAATAAAAATATTAATTTTTTCCTTGCAAGAGTTAATGGTGCCAACCAAAATCACGTATTCTAATATATTTTTTTATCAACACCTCTAAAATATGCTGTACACGCAAAAACCTATTTTATTTTAAATATAAAATATTTTTCTCGAAGATTTTTATACGAAATAAAGTACATACGATATTTCCAAGAAATATGAAAATTGCTGACAGTGTTGCCTAGTATCCAAAATAGACGTGACTTTCTGATGATGTCTAATTCTATCGATATAGGAAAAATCATAGAAAAAAATATAAGTCCTCCAGGTATAAAGAGACAGGTGAAATTTTTCCAAGTACTTATATATATAAATATATATATATATATAACTATAAATGGGAAAAAAAATCCCCCAATTCTATTGAAATTCGATTCTGCTGCGTTTTTATATTATTCAAATGCCTCCAAAAAAAAGGTAAGTTAGTTGTTTCGTCCCGTTCAAGGTGATGATTTTTCCCCTTTCAAAAAACAACAACCATATTTTAGTTAATATTTTATGATCAGAAAAAAAATGCCTAAAAAAAATTTGTTGAAAATCATATAAACTAAATTTTATTTATTGTAACCTAACAATGAGATGAAAAGTGTCGTGAAATTGACAGTGCAGTGTCCTAGCAACACTCTTGAAATTGTGACAGTAGCGGAAAATTCAATTATTTTCATTTTACCAAATCACCAGACGATAACAGGCAGTGTCTGCTGTCATGTACTGTTAGTAGAGATACTCGTAGGTTATAAACGATGTTTCTAAACTGTAAACCGCAAGGTAGGTTCCCACGAAGCTCCCCATTCAATGGAACAAGTGCGGTTCCACACAAAACTTATACACACATGCACATATATCGGCGCAAAAATAGTCGTATATCTACTCAGGTGTGACACGAATGAGATAAGATCTGATGCATCCAACAGAATACAATTCAACCTTGTGCGGTGGCTGGTGTGCTTTCTTTCCCGCATCTTATACTTTCCCTGCACCGATAATATCAGCTGTAACGGTGGTGGTACCCCATTTCATCCGGCAATGGTATTTTTTGTATCGTTCAAGCACACATTTGCAAATACGTTATATTCAACCAGGTGAGATAGTCAAATGCTTCCAATAAATTATTAACAGTCGCAATAGCACAATAGAAACGACGCAATTGTGTAATCCGAGATGATTCTGTGTGTTCAGGTACAGTAGCTCCCCCCAGATTGCCATTATTTTTGCCTAGTCGCCCACCTTCGGAAAGCTTTTCCCTTCAACTTTCCAATTTCTAAATGTTCCCCGCCCACGTAGGTCTCGTATTTATATACCATACATCTTCACAGCACCTTGCCTGCGAATCGGAATTTATTGTTGGTAGTGAGCACAGTATGATTCTAGCGATTGGAAAGAGCATCACCACGATTCTCATTGGATGCCCGGATCTAGGAGACATAATCAGATATCAAAGTTCCGATTCAAAATACCAGAAACCGTATTGAATTTCAAAGTTCCTTACAATTAGAATATTTTTTTTTTTGAAGGCTACACCACCCCCCTTTTTTTTCTGTGGTACACTCTGAATCCACTTAGTCACCTTTTGAATGGTCAAATTCGATACACTTTGGTAAGCTTGCCGCGCTATCAGAATAGAATGGAGTAAAATATGGCCAACACCGTTGACAGGTGTAAAATGGAGGTTGGTGCAGGATGCTCCAAGAGTCACCACCAGCTCTCCACATGAACTGAACAATTTTCACTATTCGGTTAACATGGACAACTCAGTTCTGGATAATCAAACTTCTTTGTTGGTCTGTATCTGTATTCAGGCTCCTCCGTTGTTTCTAATTTTTTAACCACCTATATTTGTACCTAGAATTTCACATTTTTGTACGTGCTCGTTTATTGTTTAAGGCGATCTATCATTTTTTTTTTATTTGTAATTTTATATTGTACCACTACCAGCCATTATTTAGCTAACGTGATTTGCATTCAATGCATTTTTTTCAACTCTATTGTGAATTGTTGCATGCTTTGTTATCGAGAAATTTTCATACGTTCAGAATTTGATGAGCTTTCAATTCGAAATCGATTGAGGCCAACGTTTACGTTCGTTTTGCCAATTATTATTCGACAGCAATTTGTTCGTATTCGTATTATTATCAGTTAGAAGCTCTACTATCAAAGGTAAATTAACTTCACACAGGCAACAAGCGCACTTATACAGTGCAGGGCAAAAGTATTTTGATCACTATAGTTTTGTTCAGAATATGCCGGGTGGAGTGGGAGGGGAGGGGGGTTTTGTTAGTAGTTGAATAAAACGCGGAATTTTGATCTAAAATATGAAAAAAAAAAATGTATGCATTAAATATTATCGAATTAAAAATAGAATAAAAATAAAAATGATCCAATTGATTCTTTGTCGAAAAACTCTTCTTGTTTGTTTGTTTATAATCATTTCAAGTAACATTAGTACTGAAATCTGACTTGTAATTGCCACGACACTAAAGCGCATTTGCGGTGATTATTTATAATCGACACGTGATTATTCCATCTAAGTACTAATACCGTGCCCAGTCTTGCTTAACTTCGGCGTTCGAACCAGAACTGGTGGATCCAGGACGACTTTGCGTTTGATGACAGAGCTTGAACTATGTTGGTCAGTCAATTTTTCTATCATATCCCTTGGAAGACTTTTCGAGCATTGCAAAATGACTCTTCACAAGTCTTCTTTGGAGGAAGGAATGGTATCCTCGCACCTTCTTCTCTCTAGTTCATCTCCTGTTTCTTTTCGATATGTTTTTCCTTGTAAACAGGGGCTCCCAAACATTGAAAAATTCCACCTTTATAGTGCCACGTCCGTAAGACTATTTGGTGGCATCATGCTAAGTGTGAGTTGGCATTGTCAGCTCATCTAATGAAACTGACTTATAGTTAGTTGGAGGAAACAATTAGAAGGAGTTAAATAATATGGAGCATATAAGTTATTTTTAGCAAATAAAAGAGGGTACTTGGGTTGTTCGGCTTAGCAGTCATTCAATGGAAGGATTTTTTTTACAAGAAAATTTGGATTAAGTGTCATTACCGCCTTGACGGCAGCATTTTTTCTCTAATACTGGGACGCACGTAGATTCTTCTATTATTCTTCAAATATCTGGAATTTTCACTTATCCGACCAGAGTAAAGTTCTTAGCAGTCTGGTTTTGATAGAAAAGAGCCCAATCCAAACTTTTTTGTTTTATTTTGAGGGCATAATTATGGTTTCCTTATCGCCACACGCCTAAATAGACTACCAGCTCTGATGTGAGCAAGCTTTTATTTTACACCGTTGTGAGGTTTTATTTAGTTCAGACCTAAAAAGGCTTTTATTTAGTTCAGACCTAATTTAATGTGCTGATAGTCTCCGATTTCTTTTACTTGTTGTGTGAATTAAATGATCTTCGCTTTAACTAGTAATTTGAAGGTCTGCCACCCCTTTGAATGCTCCGATAACTTCCAATCTCAAAATAACGTCCTCTACTTCTATAAACGCACTTCTTTGAAATATTACACATAATCGCTCCGATTTATCTTCATTAAATAAAGTAATAATAATAGATTATAGTTCAACATTAATATCATGATTTTTTCCTTTTTTTAAAAAGTTTTCGTCAAATAAAACTAAATATTTAGAAAGTATAATATTTTAGTATCTCCCCAAACAGTAGCATAAAAAATGA
Organism: Atherix ibis; assembly: GCA_958298945.1. Lineage (NCBI taxonomy): Eukaryota > Metazoa > Arthropoda > Insecta > Diptera > Athericidae > Atherix > Atherix ibis. The sequence goes on from OY282607.1 coordinate 32,522,035, forward strand.
GTAATTAGTTTTATCGGCTCAGAAAAAAAATACGGAAATTTGGTAATTGTACTAGCCCTATTATGAGAAAAAAGGTACATGAATGGAAATTAGTATTTTTTTTTAAATATATCAAGTAAAAATAGAAATATTAAACTATTCAAATAAATAATATAAGTTGACTATTAAGTAACATTTTAGGCAAAGATTTTTGGAGAATATGCAGTATAGGTAGTAAACGTTATAATTAAATGTACTATCAGAATTAGATTTAATTAAAAGTTATTTAATTTATTTTATTTACAACTATTAACGAATTGCCAAAAATTATTTACATCATTACTTTCGTATTTTAAACACAATTAAAGTGATAGCTTTCTTAAAAAAATACAAGTACGTTAAGAAAAATTCCTAAAACTATTGTTTATATATTGTATTTCTATATCCATCATCATAGTACCATAAAAGCTCAGAAAAATTATTAACCAAACGAATATTTCAAAGAAGGACTATTTTCTTAAAGATCAAACCATATTTCCTATTAAAAAAAAAACACATCAAAGTTAATAATATTAAATTATCATTTTTAAACCAAATATGATTATTTTTTGACTGGTAAAATGGCAATAATAGAAATCGCAAGCTTTAAAAAAAAAAATTCAAAATCAATAAAATTATCCATTATATAAGAAGTTATTAGGAATTTTTTGTCTAAGGAGCACAGTAAGGAGCGGCATTGAAGACAGAAAACGAAACACAAGGGATGGCAAAAAACCAAACCATTTGCTATAAACGAATTTCAGAAAATGTTCCCTCATTTTTTTTTTTTTTTTGATAATCCGACATATAAAATGAGAATTTAATGAAGAGCTTTTACAGCTTTGGCAATAAACTAATAAAAATATTTACAATCGATTTCAATTTCGCGTATATACCTTTTTGACCTTTTTTTTATCGTTCAATTTTTTACACGAATATTTACCGGGTATACTAAAATTTCACTGCCAAAAAGAAATGCTTTTTTTCTTTCGAAATAAATTTATAAATTTCGAATAGTAAATATGAACGGTGTAAAAGAGAACAAATATTAAAATATGGAAAAACAGGACGCTGATGGGAAAATTTTTTTAATCAAATTTTATTTGATAAGAAATCGAACATGGGATGGTCAGAATATAAAATTAGATACAATAAATTATCATGGTTTTCTCATACGTGTATGTTGAGTAATTTTAAATGATAAAAGCCTAAATAGAAAGGTTTAAATAATTAGCCAAAAAAACAAGTGCAATTGGCATACATTTTATAATATAAACCCGAATGCGATATTTTTAATAATTAAGGATATCATTAGAAGCTAATCTTATAGTATGATAGGGAAAGTAAATAATTTAGTTAATTATATAAAGGTAAAATATTTATACAGAGTTTTACCTAATCAATAACTGTATTTTTAATACTGCAAATATTTTAATTCTGATAAGATTTTTTCCTATATTTTAATCAAAATCAAAAAATTTATAAAGTTAGTAAAAGAAAATATTTACGAAATATTTTTTTGGAAAAATTGCTTATACGTAATGTTGATAGAAACATTTTTATGTTGCCATTTTGGTATTTTGAAAAGTTTTTAAAAATATTTTTGCTTTTAGTTTTAGGTTTTTTTTCTTCTATTGTGAAGGTCTCAAAACCTGTTAGATATTATAATAAAGACTTCGAAAAGTCAAGTTAAATAAAACAAAAATAAAATTCAGATTTTTACATCACTGAGGACATTATGGTCATTACTTTATTGGTGCTGGTTTTTTAATACTCTTAAATTTGAGGACTATTTATGTAAACTCGATATTTTGAATAGTCCCACACAGAAAAAGTCCAACGGTGTTAAATCGCAGGATCTTGGAGGCCAATTCACGAAATCTTGAAATTACGCTTTCTGCGACGTTTTTGTGCAATAAAGTATGCGTTGTGTGCCTCTTGGTGCTGTTTTGTTGAAATCACATATCCAAATTAATATCTTCAAATTTAGGGTAAAAAAAGTCAGTTATCATACGCTCATAACTTTCAAAATTGAGGGTGGCGGTATCTTCTTATTAATTTTCAACAAAATATGAGCAAAGGACAAGTTCAGACCAAAACGTCCACCAGGCAGTCACTTTTTGTAGATACAATGGTATCTTAACATTTACTTGTGGGTTTTCAGAGCCCCATATAAGATAATTTTTGACGTATCCACAAAATGTAAAACATGATACTTTTTATGAGAATATAATTAATTTTCTTTAAACAGTAATTTTTCGTACATACAATGGTATCTTAACATTTACTTGTGGGTTTTCAGAGCCCCATATAAGATAATTTTGCTTATTGACGTATCCGCGACGTATGTTCGTTACTTATTGATGTGTATTTAGAAAATCTGCATCTACATTCTCTTGTTTTTGCATGTAATCCTCTTAATAGATCGATATATAAAATGGCAAATCTTAAACTATATTACCTTGAATAAAATACCATATATGTTTGACAGCTGTCAAATGACATTATTGTACTTTCCGTACCACAAAATGTAAAACTAATATAAAAGCATTAAATATACTATTTATTAGAATATGACTAATTTTCTTTAAATTTATACAATTTATTTTTATTATTACTTATATAAGAAAAATCATTTATTTTCAAAAAAGTATTTTAAATCCAATGATTTAAATATGCATCAATTGCACACCATAAGTTTTTTCATCATTCGACAATTGATTTTTTCTATAATTTCTTAGAGGATTGATTCGTTTTTCTTTAACATACAAGGATTAATGAAAATTTCGTTGATGATTATTAATCGGAATCAGTTTTTACCCTTTTTTTTTTAGGACGGAGAGACTATAATCTTTTCCAAAAGGAGTTTGTACGAATTATTCAACGGTTACATAGTTTCCTTATTCAAGATTAAGTAGTTTTTATGCTTAAAATTTAGAGAACATAACATCAAATTGATGAAAAATGAGAAATCGTGACAAATTCATAGGAGAATATTAAAAGAGATTTCGGAATAAGACTAATGAAGATTAAGAGTTTAGACTTTTGTGTGCATTCAAATGAATTCATGAGCATACGAGAGGCAAGGAAACAATTCAGCCATATTGAAACAAATGTCTCCTTCTTAAGGCCAATATAAAAATAATTCTGAATTACAAGAGAGAATATTAGATGCATGTACTTACTCCCTTTGTTTCGTGTTTCCAGAAAATATATACAGTATATTTTTTTCCTCATTGGCTTAGTGTACGTAAAGTGGCTCAGGACCCTATAAATTCAATTTCAGGATATACAAATGTCTGTCTGCACTGTCTGGATTTAAGAATGATTATGAGAAAATTTACCAATGTTCCAAAATCTTAAAAGAAAAAATGAATCTATTTCTCTCTTGTTTTTTGTTGTTGTTGGAAGTATGTAGATACATCAATCTATTTGTATTTAAGTTGCCTTCCGCTTCTATTGGTATTATAATTTGTTCATTTTTGGAGTTCTGTCTTAAATTTAAATTAAGAAAACAGACTTATATAAACACAAATCTTAATTTCGATGAGATACACATGCTCCCAAAGTATAAGCATAAACAATTGTAATAAATAAATACGTTAACCAAAATCTACATAGTTATTTGTAAACATTTTACCCTGTTGCTGACTAACTTATTTGGATGCTTCTGTATTGTGGACAACAACATTTCTACTGGACATTCTGTGTCGTAATACTGTGTCGTGTTCGTACAACAAATGACGGAAATTTATACTTATACGAGTATGGTGCATTAACCAAGGGCAATGCACGTTGCATCTTAAGTATAATGTCTGGTCCAGTATTTTCCATTTGTTTTTTGTTTTTTGTTTTTTGTTTTGTTATTACTATGCATCGATATCTGACCATTTGTAATTGTTTTGTATCTTATTGCCAATTGTGAGTATTCTCAGAGTTGACCAACAACTATGTCTAGTCAGTACTGGATATTGTGGATGGACAATGGAATTCTAATACTCGAACGAATTTATGTACTGTATCCGAAGTATTTGTGTCTGCGCAGTTATCATTTTATGTTAACTATAAGCCCATGGCTTTAAATCCATGGAATTTACTGACAATAACATGAGGAGGGACTCTAGTCTAGTAGTTGTGCACAGTGTTGAGATTATAAAAATGCACTTAAAATCGTTGTCTATGCATTTTCTAATCGATTTATTTTCATACTAATATCGAGTTCGGCGACTTCCTCAACTGGAAAGTATTACAGTACAAAATTGAATAATAAAAATCAATTTATAGAAAGTTCAATAAATTTTAATAGATACATTTTTTTTAATGTTATTTTCTTTTTATAAAATAGTCAGGATGGTAAATTGAAGCCTCAAAGTACTGGTTCTGATGAAAAATAATATTTCTCAAGTCTCTCTGCTGGTTTCTTTCTAGATTTAATTGTTATTTTTACTTTGGTAATTAATTTTAAGAATTTTTTTTTTATAGAAATCGAATATAAGTGATTAGATTGAGACACTGCACCTAGTTTATGTGCTAGTCCTTCCTAGACAGGGAAATTCTATGTTAACCTTAGTGAATCCAACTTTTTCATAAGGTGAATTTAACTTTCGAAAAGTTGCAACAAGTCTTTGGGGGATATTCGTTACTTAAAACAGAATATTTTCGGTGGTAAAAAGGAACTAGAAAATTTCACTCATTCATGGAGGTCTTCAATATGGAAAACTGAAGAACTAGAAAATTTCACTCATTCAATATGGAAAACTCCTAAAAAGGAACTAGAAAATTTCACTCATTCATGGAGGTCTTCTGAATAGACTCAGAAAAAGAGTTCTTCATGTCAGATCGATCATTGCAGACCTTTGGATGCTCCACACACCTGTCATACAGATATATCCATCAATGAGTTATTGTCGGCAAAAATAATTTCAGGGCTTCCCCAGTTTGACCCTAAGTCTGTGTGACTCTTACCGTTCGCTGAGACCAAAAAGTACTTTAAAGCACATCATCGTGGTAGCATCGATAACATCTAAGAGAGAAGCTAAAAAAAATTCCAGTTAAAAGCCTTGCAACGCCTCTGCCGAAAATTACGAGGGTCGTTCAATAAGTCCTTAGAAAATCCAAGAAATTGCGCTCGTAGTGTCGGTAAAGATTTTTTTTTGTAAGTAGCATTATTGATAGGAAAGCTGACCTACGCTATGGATCAGCTCGATCCATAGCGTGGGTCAATTTCTATCGTCGATTAAAGTTAACGACATTTATTTGTGCATAACAATGGAAAAAAGCGAGTTTAGGGCTGTCATCAAACATTTCCATTTGAAAGGCTTAAGCCCGAAAGAAATCAAAGCCGAGTTGGATGCAGTTCATGGCACATCTGCACCTGTGTTTGCGACGGTTTACAATTGGGTGAATGAATTTGAACGTGGCCGTTCATCCACAAAAGATGATGAAATCTTCGATGATTTCAGGAGTCAGGTCTACTCCTGAAATCATCGACAAAATCCACGATCTGATTTTAAAGGATCGGCGAATTACAGTGCGCGAATTAGTTGAGGCCACGGGTATATCACAAGGTACAGTCGCTTCAATTTTGCATGAAAAATTGTCTGTGAAAAAAATTTCGGGAAGATGGCTGCCGCGTTTGCTCTCAGAGGAGAATAAGCGCAATCGTATAGTGGACTCTGAGGCTATGTTGGCACTCTTTCATCGCAATCCTGCCGAATTCCTTCGTCGATATGTCACTGTGGACGAAACCTGGATACACTACTACACTCTAGAAACGAAGAGACAGTCATCACAGCGGATTTTCAAGGGTGAACGGGCTCCGAAGAAGGCAAAAACTGTGCCATCGGCCGGCAAGGTGATGGCCAAGGTCTTTTGGGATTCGCAGGGCATCATTTTTATCGACTACTTGGAAAAAGGAAAAACAATAACAGGAGCGTATTACGCGTCGTTATTGCAACGGTTGAGCGAGGAAATCAAAGAGAAACGCCCCCATCTGAAGAAGAAAAAAATCCTCTTGCTTCAGGAAACCTGCGCTGTTTCCATGGCCAAAATTGTGGAATTGAGAATGGAATTGTTGCAGCATCCCGCTTATTCACCAGATTTGGCCCCGAGTGACTATTTTCTTTTCCCCAATCTGAAGAAATGGCTTGGCGGACGACGGTTCACTTCCAACGAGGACGTCATTGCTCAAACGGATGAGTATTTTGCAGGACTTCCGAAATCCTATATTTTGGATGGGATAAAAATTTTGGAAAAACGGTTGGAAAAGTGTATAGAGCTAAAGATTATGTTCAAAAATAAACTAAGTCTTACTATTTTTCTGACACACCTCTTAATTTGTTTGGCAGTAAATTATTTTTTAATGATTAATTTGTCGGGACAAATATATTGAATGAAAACCAAAAAAATTGGTTTTAAAAGTTCCCAAAATAGAATTAAAAATAATTTTGTTTGAAAGTTTACATAAGCAACTTTGTTCTAATGCAAATTAATTTTCAAATATCGAACGACAAAGTGAAATGTGTCAGTTTCATAGGTTTTTCGTAATTTTTCAAGTAAATATAACCAGAACCTCATATTCTATTAAAAATGTCGTTTGCCTTAAAAACGAACTTGCTGAAAAGAAAATTTTTCATCAAAACTCATTTACGAAAGAGTTTAACATATTTTTGTTAATAATATTATCGTGGTAGTAAATTTATGTGCAGCTTTTGTAACAATACACCTTACAACATAGCAATTACCTCAGGTTTTTGGTTCCTTCAACTAACAACCATTAGTTTAGTTAATAGATGACAAATATTTACGTTTAATGGAAAACTGCGTATGTTTCTATCATTTGGTTTATAGGAAAAAAATAATAATCATAATAGAACTCTGTTTTGACTCGTATTCGTGTACACATTCCAGCTATCAATACTGTATGCTCTATTGTTGATTGTGGCGATAGTCAAAACAGTATATTTCCTTAATATCACGTAAAGATAAATGTTTACTTAACATATTTACACTCCATATTTTTGAGTTGTTATTTTGGTAACAAACGTAAAAAACATCGAAATTTACGAGTAGACAAAAATGAACAGAACTGACAGTAACTTTAAAGATTTTTTCAAAAAAAAAAAAATATATTGTATATATATGAATCAAGCTAAAATTTATTTTACACCTGAGCGCATCTTTCATTTATCAACTGAAAGGTGCAAATCAAAAGAGGGTTTACTTTTGTAAACAAAAAAAAAATATATAAAAAATACGATGCAATTAAATTTATTAAAAACCTGTTGTGTTCGGTATGTTAATTTTTTAAACCTTGATTTCATACCTGTCTAAGCATATTTATTTTCTTATGATTCAAAAATTTCATATCTAAAAACTGATGTAAGGAGACTGATTGTCATAGATTTGAAAAGATGAAATTTTTTTTTAAACATACTTTTTATGCTAATGAAGAAAAAATACATATGTGTGTGCATTTGTATAAAAGGTGAGAATTATTTTAATTTTCAATATTTATTTTTCTGATAGTCGTTTCTAAAAATACTTCCAAATACGAAAAAAAAAAAATTTTGTTTGTTAGTTTTTATGCGTTTCTATAATAATTTTTTTATTTTGCCTGCAAAGTGGCATTTTTTTTCTAGTTAGTCTTAAGATTGGAAACAATAAAATCAAGTCAAATAACGAAAAAGAATATTTTTTGACCATTAACGAAGAATTAAAGAATAATCCAATAATAGTGGTATTATTGCAGTCTTATTGGGATAATAATTATTTATCTGGCAGAGATGACTATATAGTATAGTATGCCCTTAACGTGTTTTGAATTAAAAAAAAATTAAAAAATTCTGGACACAAAGGTAACCAATCCCACGCGCTTATTTTTCTAAACGCTATTGTACTTTAACGAACGATTCAAATCAAATCGAACCCAATTCGTCTGACTTTATATGAGCCGGACTGTACCATCATTAAATTAGTCTATCTGTCTGGTTTTAGTATCTAGATACACGATCGTCCATGGGGAAATATTGTATTCAGCGTTGTTTTTTCTTCTTCATTATTTTCCTTCTTTTACGAGTTTTTTACGAGTAGGGGTATGCATATAGTTCTGTATTGTTTTCTTGTCCATCCCCATGTCTGTTTACTTATTTTTCTGTCCACTCAATGACCATTCCGTAAGTAGAAGTTTCGGTTCACCGATAAAATTCAACCTGTTTTCCCGCCACAATCTACTGTTTATTTCCCGCCACTTGTAACCTGTTTTGTTCTGTCCGTTGTGCCCCCCCCCCTGCTTCCTCCCTGATTTCTATAATAAATACGTTGAAATGTTATGCAAATCGTTGCCCAGAAACGCTCCTGTTCATATTTACGGAAAGATATACAATAAATTCGAAATCGAAAATTAATGGCGGGAAAAATTTAACCTAAAACAACGTCCGAAAATATTTTACTTAAACTTAAATATTTTTAATCTGGTTTTACTGGATTTTTCTATTTTAAAAAAAAAATTTGCTTACAAAAAACACCTTGTTTTGATAAGGAAAAAAAATTCTAAATTATTTCAGCGGACAGAAAAAGATTTTTAATCAAATTAACTAAAATTCATTGTTAATTATTAAATTAAGTACTTGATGTAATTTGTTAAAATTTCTACCGGATGTGGTTTGCTTACAAGTTCCTTTAATTGGTAATAATTTGGTTTTGCTTTGGTTATTTTTAAATTTTCAGAAGGGGTTAAAATTTTCCCAAGCTCTTAGATAGGCTAATGTCTGTTTGCGGTGGAAGAGCCATCTTTCATAAACTTTTTCAAATCCTTAACATATTCCTTTTTTTACGATTGAAAAAAAAAAAAGATTTTTGTTAAAAATTATTGGTCCTGTTTACCTGATGGCTAAGAAAATCTCTAAATTAGTTCCCGAAAAATGATATTTCACACGATTTTCAGTGGTTTTCTTTTTTTAGATAGAAAGAAAATAAGAAGTTTTGTGCACATTAAAATTATATACTCAAAAAATAACTCCATTATTTCTATTAATAGATTAGAAAAGACACTGGACTAGGTGCAATCCAATATAGAAGGGAATAAAATTGTTGAATTAATGTGAAAATTCATGTGTACTGGTTACTCGAATGAGCTCTTATTCAATCGATTATTTTTATTGAACAAATCTCTTAAGAAATTATATAGAATATAAGTTTATGAGTCTGTATGCGATTGGTATTAATGTGTTTGGCGGATGGTATTTGCAGAAAGTGGCTATCGGTTTTCAATGGCATAAAAATTCCTTTATGCTTGGAAGTTCACGTAAAAGTTGTGTAACGAATAGCTGGTGTTGTGGTATTCGATAGATAGTTGTAAATAACTTTAAACAGAACTAGATGATATGGTGTACACTCGATTCAATTCTTGGAGATGTATTCCATTAGCTTTTCAGCATAGTCCAAAGACAACGTGGCCATCAACCGCATGGTAGCCGGGAATGTCTGTTTTTTAATCAAAGAAAACCAAAAGGAGTGCTACGCAAGAATTCAGTTGCCTTAAGTTGTTTGGGTTGTTTTCTAGCTGACCATAGTCTCTCAATTGTATGCATGCACTACAGCCTTATATAGCTATGGACAAGAATTCATCTGGCTTGAAGGCATACAACGTCATCAATACTATTTTCAATTATACTACCTGCTTCGTTACCATATACACAGGTAAATATAGAAAAAGACCATGCATACATATATCGTTTTGTCTTGTCTGACTGACTGACTATCTTTTAGCTTCTTCCACCGGTGTTGCTTCACTATGTAATCGTTATTTCTTTGCTGGAATACGAGTATTTGTACATGTTTAAGCTAAGTTGAAGAAGGTAAACAATAAACACACATTCTGCCAAGCATTCATAAGAAAAACGTGGCATGCATATATGAATGCATAGAGAAACTTTGTGGTGGCTACATAGTCGCTATACTTACCTTTTTATAACTTTATAAAAATGGTTTCCTCTATAAGAGAAGTGTGTATGGACGAGGAACGAATAGATGAATAACAAAAAAATAAAAACATCCCGAATAATTCTATTAGATGAAAAAAAACCCATCCTTCTACTACTGTGTGTGTACAATAATTATGGTGAGTTGGTAAGGAACAGTTTTTTTCTGTCAGTGCATACCAGGTTTATGACCATGCCGACCTATGCATGTAAGTGACGAGGCACACCTGAGAAGGAAATTGTCGGGAATTAATTAAGTTTGTATAAAAGGGGCGATGGACAAAAATGGATATTCGTTTTGGTAAAAGTAACCGACTCGCAGCATGAAAAGAGGGAAATGTTTTGTTGTAGTACACTCGTAAAAATAAACCTTATATAAGATTCATAGAGTATTTATAAGAATAGACCATTAAGAATTTTTGACACGTGTACGTAAATACTAGAAAAAAATCCTGACCATTAGAAAAAAATCTTAATTCTTGATTTCGTTGGCAATAATGATAAATTTGTCAAACCAAAAAAAATATCTACCAAATTCATAGAATCTTTTAATACAAAAAGCTTATTTATATTTCTTTTATATAATATAAGAGATGCGTGAAAAGCATCGATTTTTCTTAGTATTGAAGGAAACTTTTTTTTTTTATAAATTTAAAAAAAAAAAAATTCTTCCAAATCGAACTACCTTAAAAAATGATTTAATACAAAATAGTCGTTTTTAATTAAAATAAATTTGCAATAAAATTTCGTATTCGATAGATATAGTCGTTATCAATTCCATATTAATTTCGAATTGAATTGATTTTTTTGGAAGAGTAAACTTTATTTGTACTGAACCAAAAATGCCAACCAAACGACCTGAGATGACATTGACAATGAAATAATAAATAGACAAACAGACGGATGGATGGATGTATTATTATGGTTGCGATTATTTTTGGCAACAAAAACCGCTTATTTGTACGTGATTTGTTTAAAAATGTGATAAGCTCAATTCAGTTAAAGATATGTCAAAATGTTTTGATGACCTCAGAGCAAACAAGAAACCAAAAAACAAAAAAAAACGCGGGAAACAGAAAATTTTAATTTTTAGTATTTTATGACAAGTCAACGTTGCCGATTGATAGTGAGTGTATTACTCGTACTTAGTTTGAAGAAAGTTTACTTAAAAAAATAATATGGTTTCCATTTAGGATGATTAACCTTTAATAATAAATAAAAAGATTTGTATGCGGGTTATGGTGGATACCTTTATTGCAGATTAAAATATATTTAAAATCATTATTACTAAAAAAGAATTCCACAGTTTCGTCTGCTTGATGTGATCCTAGAAGCCCAATTTTCGATACCTCTTCCTCCTTATAAATCGGTTTAAATCTCATCGATGTCTTGATTTTTTTATTATTAATGTTAGCCCAATAAAAAAATCTAACGACGTTAAAACGCACGATCATAGCGGCCAGCTGACACCAGCATATCTCCAAATGACGCAACATAGAAACTTCGTTTGTAATAAGTTCCTTATTTCAACTTCTGTGTGGAAAGTCCTATTGGATCCAGAATATTTTCCAAGTCTATAACATTCAGTTGGGGCCAAACAAATATGTGATAATCGCTCGATGCCTCTTGCCATTGACAGTTACCCTCACCAGCCTTATTTCGAAAGCAGTCCGGCCCCATTAAAGCTTCCGACCAATATCCAGACCAGACAGTAGCGATGCAAAGGAAGCTCCTGGAACTATTGCGGTTGCCTTTCATCCTTTATCCAATAATTTTGCTTGTTAAAAATTGCGCTTCATTGCTGAATATAATTGGGATTTGCTGAAAATGTACTATCTTCACGCGTAGTCCTTTATTAGTAGATGGTGGCTAGCGCTGTGATTTGTAACGTCAAATTAATAGGCTGTTAAAACTTCGTAGTTCTTATTTAAAGCGTCTTATTAAAGAATATTTTGAACAGTATCTATCATAGGGCTCACTTTGCAGCGCCACGATCACGAGGTCGTTTGAGGACTTTATTGTATGTGTGGGAAGCTTAATGATACTAGTTTGTGCTTAAGCAGAGGAGAATGTTGCAAGGGATTAATCCCACAAGGGGACACTTTTGGGTGTAGATCCGTATGATCGATACCGGAAGTGACCTACGAATCTTGACTAATTTTCTTACTATATCTTATTGAGTTAGCTCTTAGAGTGAAGAGTACCCAACCAAATACTGTTTAAAATATATGTTGCTGTAGTTGTCATCTATATCGCAGATATACTCTTATCACTGGAACTGAAGGATGGCGGTATCCCAGGTGGTATCACTGCAAATAATAGTATAGCTTTAGGAAAGCCTTGTTATCAATAGTTAGGATAACTAGCACTACCTGCAATGTATGGAGCTGGTTAGAGGCAGGATCAGGTAGCTGCACAAATGATGTGGAGTAATGAGGAAGCGGTCTGCTGGTTGGCACTGTTTACCGCAGGAATTGGGGGAAGATTGAATGTTTGACTGCTTCGTCAATGGTGCACGAAAGATGGTAAATGGCGTTGAATGGCAGAGATTGTATTAAGACCATCTTGCCATAGAGTAGACTGATTTTCAGAGGATTAGAAAAGAAGTTCCAGAACAAGAAGGGATACTGAGGGAATGTTACATGCATAAAGTGGCCCAAGCAGGAAATTAAAGAAGATTGCATTGGATTGGACCGAGTTGTGTGATAAAGCACGTGGTATTATGTCTAATGATAGGTATGTCACGTTAACTAACATTATACTTATGTAAAAGATTAAAGAGTAAACTTGAAAATGGAGTTGTGTATCTACGAGGTCTACAATGGGAGAAATCCTGCTCGTGAAATATTTCTTGGTCAGGTGGTATACATATAATTTGTAAGTCATCACAGACGAGGGTTTGTCTTGTCAAAAAGAAAACTATTAGCGAGAACTATAGTTTTCTTTTTGACAAGGATAACTTTCCTTTTTGGACATATTAGTAATACGAATATTAGTTGACATTCTGCTAGTAGGTGAGGCAAATTTGGCATAATTGAGATCACTGCGGAACTCAGAGTTTCTCCACCTAGCTTTTCACCATTTTTCACTCTTATTATTAAGTAGGATATATTGAATTGCGCTAAATATGAAGAATCCCGATAGTCTAAAAAATGATATGACCTCATTGTCCGCGGGTGCTGACCAGTTTCATTAGACCGCCGATTTCCATAAATACCATTCCTTAAATGATCCACTCTCAAGTGTGCTCGATGTGGAGTGAAAATTTGGAAATTTCGAGGATGTAAAATGGAGGATAATTAAGAAAGCCTATGTTTTTATGAGTAAGGTTAAGAAGAACCTTTTGAGCATAGAAAAAGTAAGGATTCTATTGGAGACGTTCTATGTGCTCCACTGGTAATCTTGGTGTAATGGCTCACGTTTGCTTCGTTCTATTGGCAAATATAGTGAAAATTTAGTGTAAGGTTCTGTTGAAAAAAACGTAATTAATCTAATCAGTACATTTGCTATTGAGAATAAAATTATTCTTGTCAATAGTACTGTTGGTTTAAATATCCAATCTTCCTGCACGGGTTATTGAAATACGAAAAGCTTTCATGGAATCTCTTAGACGGAGACGAAGAAACGTGGCCTTGTTAGCTATATTTTAAAAAAAATCAAAATAGGATGAACAGAATGCATTTTCTACTTATATAAGTACCGAAATACTTAAAAGGTAAGAGAGTAGAGGAAATGTCCAGAGTTGCTATTTTCATAAATTGTCAGTTACCAAATTTACCTGGAATTATTGTTGCAAAAAAAAAGCTTTTTAAATATAATTTTAAACAATGCTAAACTTTACTATTTGTACTCTGCAGTATGAGAGCATCCCATCATTGCCATTATATGGTGGACATCAAAGGACACGAACAGAAATGACTAAAATCCATTCAGGATTACATCAAAAAGAGCGACTAGAGATTTTTCACCTGTTATCCGATATAAGAGATGAAAAATAAAATATTACTAAAAATAGTTACCTTTTACTCTTTTTAAATCTAAAACATCGATTTTTGTATTTGTGAATATTTTGCATTGAGTTTTGTTGCAATGAAATTCGGACTATTGCAGTACATTTTTTATCCAAGCTACTACTTTATTAGGTGCAATGAAAGTATGCAGTTGCAATGTGATTCCACAGCAGCTTTTATCCCATATTACAATAGTTCGAAAAATTCAGGTACAGATGTTACCAACAGGAACAACGCCAGTAGTGGAAATGGTGGGGCCCCTTTACGCGAACGCTAGACTGCAATATTGTATTAGTAGCAGAGGAAGTAATATTCATGAAGTGGATAGGCTATAATTTGTAGAAATTGTTATAAAATAAGCATTGTTTATAGGTCTGTGAAGCGTTAAACGCAAACTAGGAAAAAGTAATCGGAACATCTAGTAAATATTACCTGGCCATGTGCGAACAATATGTGCCTATGCTGTATGCAGTTTGGTGATCTCCATAAAAACATTCCGATGCAGAGCAAACTGCACTGTTCCAGCAATAAAAAAAAGAAGAGGAACATGGATGCATTATTACTGTGCATGTGATGTAATGTCAAAGAGAAACTGATGCAGAAACGTCTCAGTGGTTGTGACAGGTGGTCAGAAAATGGAGCATCGTGCATCTATTTTACATGTGAATAGATATTGTGTAATTTCAACCAAAAATTCAATGTTGAAAGCTATTCTGAATGAGTGCCTCATAAAGTCGTGTTGTCTACAGACTACAGACTAGCCTCCTCACTCGCGTCGCTTTCATACTCGTAGAAATAAAATAGAGCCAATATTTGAGTGGAACGTGCTTTTAAACGGTCATTACTACCCAAAGTGTAGGATATTTGGTCTTCGGATTTAAGTGATTGCCTATGTGGATGTTTGGAGTATGCAGGTGAAATGGAGGCCGAACTATACAGTTTATGGTGTTCAAGACAAAGCTCTGATGACACTAAAAGTTTAGCCAGTGCTTGGTCGAAATCTATAAGCACCATTCGGATAACCACAGTGTTGGTGCTCGCATCCGCATTCAGTTGTAACTTTGTTGCATTCAGACACGTGCTGTTTAATTTTGATGGAGATGTGATGTGGGGAAACAATGATTTCGAGTAGCTCACATTAGCCGGAAGGTGCATAGATTGTGGTTGGGCCGGATTACCTAAGGCTCCAGTTGAATGTTACTGACTTTCTGTGACAACAACGTATTTCCGTCAACACTATCAGCATACCCGAGAAAGTGAACAACTTTCCATTCATGGCTGTGTCCTACGCAGGTTAAACTGGTTCAGATATAAATGATTCGGAACGCTCTAGGAGGGCGGCCACTAACATCGACTGCTTGGCAATGATGTCTTCTCGCAATGACCACGATGACATTTTGCGATTTGGACATCAACCGTAAATGCCGGTTTGATTAAGGGCACTTTAAAACGTAGCCACAAACTAAACAAAACATGGAAGGCATTCACACCAAAGCAGCGATGGCTACACATTCTATACATGCGTTTCTGTAAAATGAAACCACGGAACCGGGAAGATCGGAAACCTGATATTCCAATATGTGAGTGAGTGTACTCGTCTCATGGTATCGTTGGTTTACCTCGTGTTAACCGAAAAACAAAAAACTATGTTTACCCTCGTCTCACTGTATTGCGTCTAACTTCACGTTACAGAACTATTCCCATTATGTCCTATTGACTTCGATCAAAAAATTTCTGTCTGTGTTTTCACAATTTTTTGGATTTGCCCATTTCTGGAGTGTAAACATGTACACCCATCGACGTTTATAAGGCAAACATCTGCTATGCGACTAATTAAAACTTTTCCAAAAACAAAAACTAACCAAATTACAAAACATAATCTCCTCAAATATGGTCAACGACTGAAATGTCAATAATTGGCACTTAATATTGTTGAAAACAGAAAACATCAAATTTTTAGTTGCTTAGAAATATCTTTTTTTGAAGAAAATTTTCAATTTGTATCGAATTAGGATGAAAATCGTTTTTTTTTTGCTCATTTAAATTCATTTGATTTTTCGGTCGATTGTTGAGAATTCGTCTTTATTATATGTAGATAAATATAAAGCTTCAAATTAAGTAGTTAAAAGGAAATTAAAATGTTTCGTAATGTGAGAATTAAATGTTTTTGGGCAGAAATTGTTTTCGTCTCTAAAGAAATTATTCTTATGAATTTCACAAAAAATATATTAGACGAATGTCAACAAACCCGGAATTTCCTCCTGCCATTTCGGAGCGATTCAAAAAAAAAACATTTTCCATTACTTTTTTTCAAATAATTTTAAAATTACTTCTTTTTTTTTAAATTATTCACAAAGTTTTACTTGTTTGCTTAGGAAACTGATAAAATTTGAGGTTCTTATAGTTGTGGGGTTATAAAGTCGCCCCTGACTTATATTTAAGGGATCTTTTATGTAAACAATACTTTTATGGAAATTCATAAAGATAAAAATTAATTACAAAAATTTAACAATTCTGTCTTAATATAATATAAAGTTGGGCAAAAAATGGGGCAACGAAATTTGGAGCAACGACGTACCATCAAATTTTGTGTTAAGCTTGGTGAATTCAGGAGAGCCTATGGGAAACATTCCTAATCACGAGGACACGTGTTTTGTTGGCATAACGTATTTTTGAACTTGAACGACCGGAACGCACTAAAAGACGAATTTTGCTCAATGGGTGGTGCCTTCAGCAGCATTTTTTTCAATCATAGAAGGCTTTAACAGCGATAACTGATGATAATGTGGATCGAGCGATTGCTCTTGTGCCTACAAAATAAGTTTTACTAATAAAGAAGTCCTTGAAAGTCTCAGAAAAATGATTCTTCGCATCAGATCGAATGTTGCAGACACTTGGATTTTCCTCGACCAATTAAAGATTTTTTTTGATAAAATTGCTGCTAAACATATTAAAGAAATTATTAAAACAATAGATACGAGTACGTATTATGAAAATTATTTACAAAACCATTTCCATCAAAAAGCTTTTGTGGAAAAAAAGGGACTCCACTAATTTCCTAGTCCTCTGATCATAATCTGTGTAACATTTTTTTACTCCCCAAGATTAAAATTTTTTAAATGAGGTCATATTGACATTGTCGATTCCAGTTAAGCTTCGAACCTTTGTAGCTTCTGAAGGGAACTCTTTTGAAAAAGTTGTATAAGTTTATAAAAATAAACTTTATTTTTTTTCTGTTGATCTGGATTGCTCCGATAACTCAAGAGCGTAATCTCCTGTTACTAATTGTCTCGACATAAAAACTAATTGAAGAGTGTCGCAAAGTTACGTTCAAGTTATAGAAAATCTCAAATATTACGATACATCCAACAATAATAACGGTGTTCTTCAAGATAGCATACTTAGTCCCATCCTTTAAGACAACTTGCTTATGATCATCACCATCAACGCTGCAACAAGCGGGAGGTCGATCTCGCGTCGAGGTCTTCCACTTCGTCTTCCACTTCGATACTCCCAGCATGTTAATAGCATCCTAAATAAAACCGTCGCTCCACCGAAAGTCAGACCCACCTCGTTTTCTGGGACTATCAATGCAGACACTGTAGACTTTCCGGGCAGGATTTTTCTCATCCATACGGATTAGGTGTCATGCCCAATATAGCCTATTGAGCTTAATTTTATCCACAACCTCGCGTTCGCGGTGACGCTACAGGATCTCCTCGTTACATAGGCTCAGAAATCGTTCATCGTTAGGTAGGAGGCCAAAAATTTTCGTGAATCCTCTGTTTCATTCGACCTAATTTACTCAAACCTGATATAAGTGCGTGCGATTACACCTCCCCCCCTACCCCTTAAGATCAGAAACACTTGAAAGGACATTGTTTTGGTGCTGCCGTCAACATCCAAACGATTGTAACTGAGGAGGTGAAGGCGATAAACAGTCCCATTATTTTTCTGTGAATTTTGTTAAATATTATTTTCACAATTAATTTTGTTTTATATTAATTGAAAAGAAAAGCTTCTCAAAGAATTTTTGTTCTCTTTTATAAATGGTAAAATTTTCAGAAAAAAAAAACAATTTTAATCCTTAAATTTTTGAAAAATTTTGAAATTCAATAAATTTGATTTTTTTAAATTTTTAACGTATCTCGTTAAGTTTGTTGGTAAAATTTATGTCAAAAACAATTTACCTTTAACATCTCAAAACTCTATTCGTATTCATATTCAAGTATGATCGACATACTATTATTAACATTTAAACGAATACAAGCAATTCTTATGGGAATAAATAAAAATACGTTTTGATTTTCTTTCAGTGTTTTTTTTAAATATTTAGTCCTTTATTTAGACCAATATTTTTTCGACTAGTATTTTTATTCTTATCATTATTATTATTATTATTATTATTATAACTTAACTTTGATTGTACATAAGAAAAATATAGAAATACATTTTCCACTTGATTGATGTCTTTTCATTCTGTCAAATGTTCCAAATGATTAACGAAATAAAAGAATATTTTCATCTGTTAAGGATACCGAAAAACAGTTTTGGTAACTCCACTTCGATTTTGTTCGTATTTCAGTCAGAATTGCTGAATAGCATTGTACTTATCCTGTATGGCCGTTTTGGCTTTTGAGCTTCTCGAACATACTTAACTGCATGAAAAACCAAGAAAAGCCTTCAGAAAAGAATACGAAAATGGAAAAATGTTTTCAAGTATTGTGTGAATTTTTTCTATAGTCCCATCCATTTTTACTAAATATAACACTTAGGCATGGACAAAGTGTATGGTACTGTCAGAAAATCTGAAAATACTGAAATTAGGAAACAAGAATAGATGCTGCTGAATTGTAATGAGAAATATATGATGGTCGTCAGTAGGACATGTGAGGTAATCGGTGGAAGTAGGCAGAAAATTAAAGACCTACAATCGTACAAATATATTACGTTAAAGTCCGATTTGAAGTCAAGGAATAGGAATATCGACGAGTAGTGTTCAGAAAGGACTTCGAATAATGTAGTCAGTCTATTTTAGTTTTCAATCATTCTTTCATCTTTTCAAAATCCATTTCGAATCTACAAATGGATCTTTGGAGAGTATTTCCAGCAAAACAAGAAAAATAAATCATTCTTCATATTTTTGATTCAATTCGTATTCTTGGTCATTATCAGGACACAAATGGAAATCTACAATAAAGAAAAAAAAGGAAAAATAACAACGACAACAACAAAAAAAAGATTTATTTTGTCAGTAGTTATTTTTCGGATATCCTAGAAATTATGATAGAACATATTGCGATGCCTTAGATTGAATACGAAAAAGACAGCTTTTAAATGATGTTGAACGTTTTAAGATAGAAAATTAAATAAATAGTCATAGAAATCCAGAAGGATCTGATCCCGTAAGCTGTCTAGACCAAAACTAATTCAAACAAGAAGCATAAGTTAAAATCTTGTCAAAAGCATAGTTGAGTTAAATAAAAAAAATTGCACTGGACTGGTTTTTTTTCAATAATTACAATACCAAAGCTAAGCAGGTATTCGAATCACTCCTTAGAGATGAACCGTTTATGTATAATATGATATTACCTTCCTTTTTAAAATGGGTGACTACACCAAACTAAGCCCCAACAATACGACTATTGTTACCGGAAAATAGGTTTTCTTATATTATCGTTGGTGCGTGTGAATCGAATAGAAAAATAGTAGAATGTGTTCGACACCATTTTTGTTGGCTTACAATTCAGTGAATTTTACATTAAAGTTCTTTTTGGGGAGGTGGAAAGACATACATTCCTTCACAGAGACGAAATGGTAAAAGAAAAAAAAATTGTATTGTAGAAAAAGAGAATCGAACAAAAATAGGGAGGATGCCACAATGCCAGAACTAAAGTAAGAATATTCATTTCATAGGGAAATATTTCCCCAAAAAGAATTCCTGTCTTGCTTTTTACAATTCTTATTTCATTTTATGTTTTTTTCTTCTTCATTTCTTCTTCTTGGAGACTCTTTACATGTTATCTTTAAAAAAAAAAAACTTAAAGATATCCTTGATAATTTAGACAGAAAAATACTTTAATTTAACAGAAAAGATATCTTCCTGAAAGTTAGATTTTTCAGAGATTTGCCCTTTTGTGGACATATTGCCTAGACAAGGAACATTTTGATTTAATCGAATTCAGTAAAAGTACAATAGTATTAGTACTGGATAATAGATAGAATTTGAGCAGAAAAAAATAGTAAATTCGAATATTTTCAACAGTGCAATTCTATATTCTATGTGAAAAGAGAAAGATATATTAGATATGATTAATGATAAATAAATCTTTAAAAAAAATTGATAAATAACCATCTTGAATAGAGGTTTTATATACGCCATTATTGTTGGTATATGACATATTATGAAATTTTGAAAATAAAAGCTTTTCGGTTATGGGGTGTGTATAAATGCTGTTGTATCAAAAATATTCATTTTTGTTCTTAAAAACAGGCTAAAATATCCTTTCTTTAAAAAAAAAAATCATTTTTTGATCTCATCAAACTACCACGTGATAAAATATGATTTATTTTTTAAAAGAAAATAAAGTCTTGTCTTCGCTTATAATTATTGTAATCCAAGAAATAATAAGTTCAAGGAGGGGAACTATAGAATAATTTCTTTAAGTTTCATAATGGAATAATTATAAAAAAATCCTCCTTCATAATAAAAAAAAATAGAAAAAATTGAAAAATTAAAAAAACCTACACGTGCATGTTAAATTATTAATGGTGGGAGGATTTATAAAAAAAAAAACATTTAAAAACAAATATGATTATTTAATAATAATAAAAATCTCAATTTATTTACGAAAAAAAATAAAAAAATCTAAAAGTTGATTAGTTGTAGGGTAGTTTTCTGAATCATAATCACTTAATTTGGATATGGTTTGTTTTTCCGAATAGTGATAACACTTCCCACTTTTCGTTCATATCTAAAAACAAACTAATTAATTTTAATATATATCAAATTCGGCAAAATTAAAAAGAAAACTATAAAAAAATATAATGACTTTCGTTAGAATATTGTTAGTAGTTAAAGAAGCCAAAAAAAAAAATTATGATTATTTTAAAATTATCAAAATTACAATTGTTCGTCAAAAACTAAGATTGCAGTGTGGGGGTTGTAAGATAACAATTTTGGTGAGAGCCCACCATATAGAATTGTTATTCGTGATGATAAGAGGTCTTTTTTTGGGGGGAATAAACGAAGGGTGTTTGGTTTAATCAAAACAAAAAATTGTATACTGTATCCGTTCGTAAGAATTTTGTTGGAAGTTGACGATGCCCAAGAACGTTTTTTTTTTTGTATTTATTTATTTATTTAAAGCATTATAATAAGCAACATCTAAAAACTTTATAAGTGAATAAATCTTTTGGAAGATAATTTCTTTTTGTAAATTATTTTTAAGATGCGATTCAACTATGCATGGGCGGATGCAAATGCGATAAATAAGGCGCATTATGTGATTCGGGAAAGAGTTTATTATAATCGGCGTCACTTCTGACAACCAAATATGCATCCCAAACTTGATCCTCAATTCCCATTCCCTTATCGCCAATCTCCAATTGAAAAAGAGACATTGTGCTCATAGCTTTATATCAGATACCCTTTTCTATAGTATGACATTTGGCTCGTGGGTAGTATATAAATTACAAAACTAAAACTAAAAATCATTTTAACTGAACTGAACAGAGTTGAAATGGAGGAGATCCGAACATCTCCTCGAATCGAAAAGGAAAAGTC
This sequence comes from Atherix ibis, assembly GCA_958298945.1. Lineage (NCBI taxonomy): Eukaryota > Metazoa > Arthropoda > Insecta > Diptera > Athericidae > Atherix > Atherix ibis. The sequence goes on from OY282607.1 coordinate 32,543,829, forward strand.
CAGAATTGCATTGAATGGCGGTATACTGCATAAATTGCATTGCCTTGTAATATAAGCAGAACATTTTATATTTAGTTAGCCGATAAAATCAAGAGAACACAAAATTCATGGCAAAGGGCTATAAGACTCTTGGCTATAAGATGACGCTTAATTTACCAGACAGTAAAAAGCGAGTCATAAACGATTATAAAAAAAATGGCAAAAAGGAAAGATAAAATTGCATTTGGAATGCCTTCAATTTGACATTATGCCGTTTTGAAAAAATTAAGTGAACATCATCAACATATGTGAAGTTTTTCTTTAATTATGATTTTATGGAATGGAAATATTCGAAATTTTTTTCAAAATTCATATTGGCGACTGGAAAATGTTTATTTCAATATAAAATTGATTCGATAATCTTAATCTAAGGGTTTTCTAAGAAAATTCCAATAAGCGGTTAGGTTTTTCCTAAGAACTCTATGTGCTGAAAGAAATAGCAATTGACTCATGGCCACTTTGAGATATATTGTATACAATTTTTTTTATGTTAAAAAATGATTAAATTTTTGGTTAGCAATACCAGTCATAGTCATAGAAATAATATATTTTTATATTCCAGCATTGCAAACGCTAGAAAATTCAGTAACAACACAGCTTTGAATAGTTTCTGAAGCAATGTCTTATAAAATCTGTGTAAAATATTATTCTTAAAGATATCAATTGAACTGTTTAATATATTCCATATAAAATTAATTATAATGGGAACATTATTAATTTTATTGTAATATTTTAATTAATTAATTCTTCGAACTTAAAATGTTGTACTGATTTTCAGTAATTTTGCAATTATTGCCTTAAATAATTTTAGTCATTTAAATGTATAAAAATAATATAAAATTTTTACAAAAAATTTGGTTATATTATTTTATTAAGTTTACTAAACTTTATAAGTCATCAAAAAATTACGTTTCTAAACTTTTAAAGTTCAGTCGTAAGCAAATGCAATAGCTAATTTCTTAGAACCGTCCTAAAATTAAATGAGAATATTAGAAATTATCTAAATTTGAAAAAAAAACTAATTTTGAATAAGAGTTTTTTAAATATTTTTTAAAAAAATACCAAATAATAACTTAAATTAGTAAATTGAATAGTATCTGGGTTGGTAGTATCTGCGTCTTTGGATTTTCGCATACTGAGATACTGAGACTCTTCAGGTTTTGTGTAAATGCAACAAGCGATGCAGTTGTTGCCCACTATTGTGTAGAATTTGTTTAATATTTTTGCATTTCGATATATATTATTTTGAGATATAATTTTGCGTTTACAAAATAAAATAAAATTCTTGTAAAAAAATCTCACGAATTTTCTGCCTCACCCCGTGTCTCATTACTTTCAGCGAAAATAATATTTATTTAAGAATCCAACTATTAGCATATATTGTATTTATTAAGGAAAAAAATCGAAAGCAATAGAAAAAAGATACTCATTTTAAATATATTCTGTGTAGAGGGGAATCATAAGGAGGAGAGTGCAAATGCATATTCCAAGAAAAAATAAAGCTCCGACTATGACATCAGACAATACAAATACTATCGATGACTAAGTTCTGTTCTTATATAATCAATAAAACGTTGGACTTTAAGACTATTCAACCATTAATTCGATTGTGTTGGATGCAATAATTTTGGCATTCTCGTTTCTATTTGTCAGTCAATCTGTTTGGAGACATCTATGTTAATAATAACATTATTCTGGAGCCAAAAATTAAAAATAAAAACAAAATTGTAAAAAGAAAAAAAACTTAAAGTTTGTATACATTTTTTATTGTCAAGAGCAAAAGCTTTCGTGTCGAAAATAATTCGATTGTGCATACCAAAACAATTTAGTCATATTTGCCTAGAAATTCGTCTCGATAACTAATTTGAATTTAGATTAAAAAAAACTGAAAGAAATATTGTTCACAAGAAAATTGAATACTCAAAATATGACAAAATTAATTTTGTGTTAGTTGAACAAAAACAGGAAACATTTCTCATAGAGAAGGTTTCCTTTTTTAGCAATGTCTAAAATTATAGTAAAAAACCTATGGGCAGTGGATTTATTCAGTAAAAAAAATGATTAAATATGTCTTATTTTACACAAAAACTTTGTTTTATAGATTTGCCTTGAAAATAATGAAAATTTATTTTACTAATTAATTTTTCTTTAAACAAATGGATGAATCATTAAAAAAAATTAATTATTTCTTGTCGTTGTTAATTAATCAAAAAGGGCGATAAGAAATGGTATAAATAAACCTTAAGCTTCATTTTATAATAATTATTATTACTGTTATCAATCATATTAATAGTTTTTATAGAGCAAATTTGTAAGTTTTCATTATCAGTGCCTTTTATGATTTTCACATTCATTTATAATTAATTCGCTTATGGTCTGTTTATTTTTATTAATTTCAGAAATTTTCATTTATTTAGTTTTTTTCTTTAAAAAAAACTTTTAGCATACCGATCTGTGTACGTTATTTATTCCAAAGCTTAACTATCAAATTGTATTTACGTTAATTTAAGAGGAATCACCAAATAAATACTTGTAAATTACAAGATATATCAAATTTGTAAAAAAAAAATGATGGAAACATTAAAAAATCTATGTCCGTAAGTTCAAAATGACTTGTCTAAGCCAAGTTGAACTTACAGACTAAAAAAGCTCATTATTTCACAAACGATTATGCTCAAGGTTGTATCACCATAAAATAAGACAAATTGAATTTTGAGAATTCCTTAAAGTCCTTTTTATATTGTTTTACAAACAGAATATTATTCCTTGTTTTAACTGAAATTTTCAGATTTTGCATCACACCTTTTCTCGTAATTGGATTATGATTTTGTATGTCCGTAAGTTCAAACTGACTTGTCTAAGCCAATTTGAACTTACGGACTAGAAAAGCTCATTATTTCACAAACGAATATCGTCAAGGTTGTATCATCATAAAATAAGACAAATTGAATTTTGAGAATTCCTTAAGGTCCTTTTTTATATTGTTTTACAAACGGAAAATTATTTCTTGTTTCAACTGGAATTCTTAGACTTTGCATCACATCTCTTCTAATGGTCTGATTATAATAATTATAGAGTTTACCATAACTTTGAATTTTTTATGACAAAATAGACAATTTGATTCAAATATTTAAAATAATTGCATAAAGACTTGAATAATCTTTTTAAAAATGTAAAAAAAACAAAATATTGTGTCAATTGTTCACAATAATATCAACTAAAAATGCCTTCGACCGTGAAAAAGCTTTCGTTTTTATAATAAAATCAAATTTAGCATTTTTTTTTTACCAAATTGTATATTAAAATTTGTATAAAATTGTAATGTAAGTTTTTTTCCCATAAATTACATTTTAAGCATAACTTTATGGTAAATATAATTTGTTGGATCTATGCTGTAATACTTATTTTATAAGTTATTCAAAAAAAAAGTACTCTTTCTTAATAATCAATTTAAAATCAAATATTTTTATGAAATTTTCTTTTTCGTATCTGAAAGTTTGTCACCAAAGACGAAAAGATTTCGAAGGAGAGAAGATTTTTCTTTTTTCAATATTAACTTTATATTAAACGTTGAATATGACTAAAACTTATACTAAATCAGGTGAAAAAGACAGAAGAATGGTGGTCTTAAATGTATTACAATGCAAATGTGAACGCACCATCAATGCAGGCCATCACATCAAAGAGCTTTCTCACGATTGATTCACACGAATATTTAATGTCCAGTGTAAAGTTGACGTTTTCTTGTATTTTTCGGTAGATTTCCATTATTATTGGGCAGCCTTTAATATTTTGTTTTTATACCATTTTCCCACAATCAACATTAACCTCAACATCAACAACATCACCTGTATGTCAGATTAGATTTGGAAAACTTTCAATGCTATTTACGGTCTGTTCGTGTAGTGGTGTGACCCCATTTTAAGAACACAAGCTTCTTAAAAGCTATTGCTGTAATAGCTTAATAGTTTTATTTTTATTTTGAAAAAGTTTTCCTTTTATTCTGTAAGGCAATAACCTCGTCAATGCAATAGATATACGTATTCTGAATTTTCCTTATGTATCTTTTGTCTCCAAAATAATTTGTTAATCTTTTATTTGAAATTTTATAAGATGTCCAAATTTAACCCTGAAATTGTGAGTAAATTTCACTCAAAAAAAAAAAAATCTCAAAATAACTTTATGTGCTCAGATATTTTGCAAATTCAATCAAAATAATCATTTTATTGTTGATTTCCGCTTTATACTGTCAATCAGTAAATTTATATGAATTTCAAATTCGTTTTTACAAAAAAAAAACTATTTTCACTTATTATTAATAAAAAAAAACAACAACAAATAAAAAAACTAGTTTTTAGATACAAATATCTGAACAAAAATTTTATTAGAAAATATTCTCAAATCAATTCGAAAATTTAACTTAAAACTAGGAAAATTATGAGATTTTGCTTGAATAAAATTTCAATATTATTCAAAAATTTGAATTTTCATTAGATAACCGGAAATTATTAATCAGTGTTGTTAAGATATACTTTGAGAATATTCATAGACAATACTATTCTTCGTAGATAATTTAAATAAATAATTTATTTTTTTCTGTGTGTGTATTAATTTTTTTTTTGTTGACATCATTTAAAATTCCATTTATGTTTATGCAAGTTAAGCGGTGATATTAATGATATAAGTACATATTCGAATCACATCCAACTAGCGGAGCCAAGGCCAACTAATTGTTTATTCAGATTCTTTAAGCATAGTTCACACGATCACACTGTATACATTATTAGCTTGGGCGATGAGGTTCTAGGTTTCTTTTTTGTGTAAAAGATATTGTAGCCAGTTGCACTAAGCTTGTGTATTTTTCATAGGTCGGTTTCCAAAAGAAATTTATTTAAAAAAAATTAGAATCGTAATTTTCATCAGCTTCCAAATTCCATGAAAGTGTTAGGCATTGGTAGATTGAGTTTTCACATTAAAAAGACTGTAAGCCGTCTTTTGCCCTGACAGGCGGAACGGTGCACTATTACCTCACTGTATCACCATAACCAGATGCTCAACCTAGTTGACGCAGCATTTTACTAGTGGGCCACATCGAACTTCACCGGTGGACCCACTACTTATCGAATATGGTCGCAAGCCCATCTCTTATTAGCTTCTCAAATTACGTACAAACTTACTGTACAAAAACGTTTGATGGCCGGCTCGGTCGTACTATAAAAAAATAAAGCACTACCAAAGTAAACTTCATTTACGAGTATAACGCGCTATAGGGTCGTTTAGCTACCGGGCAAGGCTGAAGCATGAATTACACGTCCAGGAGGGACTATCGTAAGAATTGTGTGGATAAGAAGATCACCTATGCTGCCAGATCATCCTCAATTATTCTCCACATTAAGGCCAAATCAAGGCCACATCTTAAAGTGTTTAGCATACGCTGACGTTTCATTTCCGTAGCCGAAGAGCAATGACGTAAATCGGGAAACAAGTATGAACAACTGAGATCACTGTCATCAGCGGAACAGTGGATTGTATTAGAAGTGACAGATAAGAGACCAGTTATGAAAATAAGGAAAAGGGTCGGAGATAGACCGAAACCCTGGGGAACACCAACATTTATTTGGTGGACTGCAGACTTGAAGCCATTCAAAACACCTTGTATTGAACGGTTCGAAAGGTAGCTTTTAGTCCATTTGCGGAGGCAGTCATCGATAACATATGGAAGCATTTTCGACTAAAGAGCTTTATTCCAAACTCTGTCAAATGCCTTCGAAATATCAAGTGTAATAATCATATACTCCCCAGAGAAATGGAGAGGATAGTTCTCCTTTTAGGCTAGATTTATTGGTACGCAAACCATATTGACGGACACAAATGGGTGTTTATTACAAGTTACACAGGTCCACACTAGAGAATGGATCGGTTCCATGGGATTAAAGGGATCCAAGAGTGTATTTTTTATCTTGATTTGATATATATGTTAATGTTAGGCGCCTATTGGAAGCTTTATCTTGGTTGTGGTTAATCAACCAATCTAGACTAGCTAGGGCCTAAATCAGTGGAAAAATGGAAAGAATTCTTGCAATTTTTTCTGAAAGACCATACCTGGGCTTTGGTGAAAGGATGGTTCACAGCAGGGGGTTCACAGCAGGCCCCAACTTACCGAGCCTGTTAACCAAATAGCAAATAACACCTTCAGACATTTATAGAATGGAACAGTATCGGAAGACTTCTTTTGAAATATAGGCCAAAAAAGTCTATTCGAAAATTCGAAAACTACTCAGAATTTGGATAGAAAATTCTGCTATCACTCATAATATCCTTGCGCCATCTGCTTATTATATTTCAACTCACAATTACTAATCTTCTAACGGAATGTTTTAGATACCGTTTCAATACCGTTTCATAAAAAAATGTTGAATTACTTAAAACTAAATAAATTACTCCATAAAATCAAATCATCTCTAACTACTCCATCCAACTTACATGTCACCAAAAAGCCTCATGTTTGTGGTGCTGCATTGTGGCCCCTGGCTAATGTTTGAGGTCCTTTAAATATAAATAAACAAACAAAGTCTTGATGGCAACATTTAATTCGTATTAACGTAGCATTATTTTTTATCTGAATTTCATCCTAAATCATGACTACATTGGCCCCATTTTAAACAATATCCAAATGCCTCATCATAAGCTTCACTTTCGCTGCAGCAACATCGACCTCCTACTCTACGCACGCATTTATTAGCACATCCCGGCTTATCAATTCGCTGATTACGATTGCATGCAAATCATCAATTAAGCGAAGACATCAAACTGACGTCATATGATGATGAATCATGAAACACTTTGTATTTCCGCAACCGACAGCTTGTACTGGCAGTTTTTCAGCCTCCAATATCAGCTGTAGGCAATCTCCAGTGGCCTTAAATCGTCAATCTCTATCCCACCCACTTATCTACCCCCCCGATATCATCATTGCATAACCCCTGCAACTAAAATCTGTAGTCACCAATCTTCCGATACTTCTTTCTTCCCCTGTTATGATTTTTAACTCTTCAATCCACTATTATTATTTATTATTATTGTACCAAGTACCAGGCAACCAGACAACAAACAATAATCAATTTTCCGAAGCTTTTCGTATAGACAGGGGTTTGGGGTTATGTTCAGATGAGTTTGAGTTATGGCGGCGGTGTGGTCAATTGTTGTAGTGTTTGAATTTATTATTCATTACCATTGAAGTAATTCAACTGAAAATTATTATTATTTTTATCGAGTGCAAAGCATCAGCAACTCATGTGCACAAATGTTGCCAGGAAATGAGGAAAATCTAAAAGCAACTGACAATTTTCCTGGCTGATGGAGGATAAGTACTCCTATCGTTAATGAATCATTATTTTACGATATAATCGTTTTTTATAAATGCACTTAATTTTTAGTTTTATATTATTTCATTTGATTTCTTGATTCTACATGTACGCATTTATGTTCATTAAAGTGTTATAATATTGTTATTGATATGGCTTATAATAAATTTTTATTGTTTTTTTTTATTTGAGTTTGCAAAATTTTTAGTTGAAAGTTGGTTCTGAAGAAAGTTTTCTGCCAGATTTTGTAACAGATTTTTTCGATGCGTTTTTATCAGCCAATGAGTGTTTATATGGAAAGTAATAGAATGGAAATTTTTAACACGATGATTATAGTGGCCGGCAGTAAAACTTTTTATAACGAGAAACACAAATCATTGTTAATATAATAGGAATATTTAAGCAACGATGCATTGTTTAATTTTTTATATTGTATAAATTTTTATATTTTATTTCAAATTTTTATTATAAATAAAATTTCAGTTATATCAGCTTCTTTTTTATAACAAGTAACATAAAGTAAACGAAACTCTTTATAACAATTAACACATAAATCATAAACAAAAGGAATATTTAGGTCCTAAACTATGAACATTGAATGGAGCATTAAAGATTTTTCAGAATAGCTTGGATTCGAGAGGAATCCGAACGCTTAGTAGATACTTAGACTTTGATACCATAGCGTACTATTTTTTTAATGAAATTATTTTGACATTGGTATATGTCGTAGTTATAATGTTGGTATAGAAGTGGATCAAGAATACTGCCTTAAGGCACAACAGCCTTAATAAGCGACATTGATTCTAATTGAAAAAGTAAATGTAATTTATTTTTTATAAGTTCAAATTGGTTTTTTTATAATTTGGGGATAGATTGGGATATGTCATAGTTATAATGATTATATAGAAGTGGATCAAGAATACTGTCTTAAGGCACATCAGCTTAAATAAGGGACATTGAATCTAATTGAAAAAGTAAATGTAATTTATTTTTTATAAGTTCAAATTGGTTTTGATTTGCAACCAAATTCTACGGCAAAATATATTTTTTTCTAATTGAATAAAATTAAATTTAAGAGAAAAATAAAAAAAAGTTAAAACTTACTAAAAAAAACAACCAAAAATAATATAAAAACTAGGAAATCAGAACCAATGTGAAGTTACGAAAAAATGTATCCTAATCAAATTTGATTATAAAATACACTGTTTCCAAATAGATTTATTGCGTAAGAAAAATATTTTGTACGATTAAATTGAATTATAAAAATTTAATATATAGTGAAATGGAAAATCTCCATTTTCACAAAGTATATTAAAAAAAAAAAATACCGAATGCTTGAAGATAAAAACTTTGTAAAACATGGAAAATATTCGTTTATTATTAATTAGCACAATTGCACAAAATTAATTTTCTAACCAAAATACTTCTTCTGACATAAACTGATGATGATATCGTTAGTTACTGGGGAAGATATACGAAAATATAGTTAATTTTATGTAAAATCAATAAATTAAGATATTATTATGCTTGGATACCAAACAATTTATCATTCTTACTGATGGAAGTTTACACCTGTTGCTAATTACAATAATTGTCTAATATTTCTACCTTTCAGTTTTCGTATCTAATTTATAGGCAAGAAGAAACTTACAAATAGCCAAAAATTATAGATTTTCTCTCCGGTTTATATCAAGCAGTGCCGTTTTGATTAAAATTCCTTCAACCAACTTTTTTTTTCGTTGTGGGCTTATATCCATTCGGTTATTACATAGTAGAAATTTTAGAAGATGATAAAATGACTGGCTCTTAAGCTTAGTATGTTTATCTAGATACGATTTTTAGAGTTTTATTAAAAAAAAAATATTTTTTTTTGTTAATTAATTTGAATAAAAAGCAAATAAATTGAAAGCTTGATTACTCCTCGAAAAGAAATCGAAATTGTTTCTGACCGTAATATGAATAATTTCGATTGTGAACGTATGTGAACGCGCCTCTATTAATATCCAAAAATGTTTATTTGGAAAAGAAAAAAATATTGGAAAAAAAACTTGCTTTGAGGCTTGTCTACCTTTCTGAGGTAGACTTGAAAGCATTTCACGGATGACCTATCTATAAAGTTATAACGAAACGGAGAGTGTTGGTCGGAAAACTTGTTTCTATAATAGTTTCCAATCAAAATCGACTTATTTTTATTATTATTTTTTTTGTCCATCCGCAGATAGATTAATAACGACTATTTTTGTTATAAGGCGTTTGTAGGTTCCTACGTATGATTATGAAACTTCTGCCAAGACCAAGTTCTGTTCAATCTGAAAGATATGATCATCAATGGTACTAACGAATAATTTTGTTAAAGCACATTCTTACACGTCACATACACATACGCTAAAAAGTATCTACATTATTGACTATGGAAAAAATCCATCTTTCGATGTTAACTAAATTATGCTAATGCGCATGTCATCAACGTTTAGTCTTTAAATGTTTTTTTTCTGTGAGGGTGAGGGTGTATTCCATTATATTGAAAATAAATTATTTTTTAGATTTGTTTTGGAAAATATTCATCTTTCTTTGCAAGCTTAAAAAATGGCTGTCTTTTGTCAAGCCAGTAGAAAAAATGGATAGCTTTCCTCGAGGTCTTAGCATAATCAATCAAAATCGGAAGTGATGGATTTTTAAGAATGTCCATTCCGTCGTTTTGTTTATACAATTCTGGGATTAAAAAAGCCATCATTATTAGTTAAGAGAAACTACGTTTTTAATGCCATTATTTTAAATTAATCTTTAAGTGTTTTTCATTGTTTCTTAAAAGATAAATATTTTTATGGAGAACATGTCATCATAAAGTGTTCTTATAAAGAATAATAAACAATTATTTTTTAAAACTCTTTTTTTTTAAATTTTTTTTATTTAATTTGGCTTATAATTGAATGGATTTTTTTTCGTATTATAAAAAACAATATTTTCATACAATAACAATTTTCTTGCACATAATTTTGCAGAATTTTTTAAGACCGATCGTAAGATTTCAGGTCCTAAACGTAAGATATTGGTTCGAATTTAGCCCCACAAAATAAGTCTGGCCTCACCAAATAAATGTGGAGGTCAAAAATCTGCGGAAACCATACTTCCGCATTATCTTCCTGCTAAACAGGCTTCCGTTCATTCTTTCTGGCTGACCTTCATTTTCCAAAAAATAACGCCCGATAACTCTTTCAGCCATAACATCATCCCAAATGGGATGGCAATCGATGGTGATGCCCTCCCATTTTCAGTATCCCAAAAAATGTACCCGTTTAAATAAAAATAGACCTCATCATTCATTATCGAGTTGTTCAAAAAATCATTATCTTATGGCTCTGCTGAGTATTTTAGGGTAGTAAAGCTTGGATCATTTGTATCTTGTATGTAAACCTTTTTTAAATCCTGTTTCAGATTCTATTGAAGAAATGTTCGGGCGATGCCTTATTGAGCAGGGCGGGGATGGCTATAGGAAAAATAATTATGTTATTTAATGTGATCGTTAGACATAATATCACGGAATAGTGATTGAGATACGCCCAATCAAAACAAACCACTTCTGTTATGGATGTCGCCAGCTCAGCTGACTAGATCCAGATGGTTGCAACTAGTATGCTCAAATCCATGTTTTTATCTACTTTCTCTTAGAATTCCTGCTTAGATTACCTCAGATACCATCATGATACCTTTTTCAACCTGTAGATCGCTACCCTCGTTTCAACTAATAACTTTAGTCTCCATCTAGTCTTGCCTTTGCACCAGCTACGTCAACAACAGTTAGGCTAGTTACTATAACTATTGGTAGCAAGGCCTACCTAAACCTCTACTATCTGCAGTGATAGCACTTGAAATCCTGGTATCCTTCAAGATCAGTTCTTATACTATAGCCGCGATGTAGGTATTAAACCACAACCACCACGTTTCAGCCGAAGGCACCTCATCTCTCAGTGCGTTTTAACACCGTGGCGCACCTGATCCCCTTGATACCTGTTTTGTTTAAAGAGTACTTGGTCGGTGCTTCCCACTCAAAGAGCTATACCAAAGAATCCTTTAAATTTCTAAGCACTGCTAGGCCGGCTCAGAACCCTTTACGTATAGATAATGGTTCGATCGTTTTCCCGGGTAAGGTTCCTTACAAGCATGGCTAGAAGCAGATAGCCCCTCATTGATATTTGTTGTGCAGTTTTCATCACTACTATACGGTAGAATGTCCTTTTTCGAAAATCGCCGATCGATACAGTTCTTTCAAAACGGGCGATTAATTGATCTTTCACTGAAATATAAGAACCCATTGACTTTTACTCGTTGTAGAACATCATCCTTAGACATTCTAAACTCCAAGTGATGCTCTATAACCTATAAAAAATAAATAAGAAAAACGCTAGATAAAGAAGATGTTATTTTTAATGGCCACCCTGTACTTTATAATTTTTATGTAGTAGCAAATACTTGGCAAACAATTTTTTGAAACACAAATTATAAGTAGCTAGTATAAAAAATGGAATATTTCAATATCGTGTGACCATTTAACAATTAAGTAAGAAAATTCAGTAAATTCTTCTACGAATAAAATTTCATCGATTTAATTGGAAATGGTTACTTTTCAAATATTTTATTGTAAATAAATATTTGATATTTGATAAGAACAAGTTTCCATGAAGTGTATTTATTATACGTGATCGCACTATGTACGGTCGAACGAGTAGTACTTGATCGATATTCAGCTATGACAGCATACCTGAAAATAAATTTAAAAAAAATCATAGATACTCTGTTGTAATGTGGAATGTTTTGTTTATTTAAAGGCAAGAAATTTGAAATAAGCGCTATTTTATTATTTATTATACTTGACCATAATTTTCATTACCGTACCTTTATCAAGCGATAAATAAGTTTTTTTTTTATATATATTAGTTTGTAATCAAAATGATTTGAGAAAAAAAAACCAAATTTTTATTTAATGCAAACTTTATCAATTTTCTGATTTTTAATCAATTTGGTTTATTTTGTATTTATTTTGAAAATTTAACATAAAATTGATATGATTTGTGTTTGCTTTTATAGATATCAAGTACTTACAGAGATAGCATATATTTTAATGACCTATTATCATAAATATGTAATAAAGAAAATTAATTTTTTTCGCCTTATCAATAAATTTGATAAGAAGTTTGAAAATAAATTTGTAACGATTTTAAATGAGAAGCAATTTGTGTTGACATAATTTCAGTTCGAAATTACGAATATATTTTCAGGTGCATATAAAAATGTTATTCGATTTCTGCTTCAGAATAAAGTACATTTTAAATTTAGATATCGATAAAAAAATTTAATAATTATATTTCATGGATCTTGTCATTATCCATCATATATAAAATGATCTGATAGTCTTTTTGCAGATTTCTATCCGTTTGAAGTACTTTTGAATGACTTTTTCGAACATTGCAGAGTGTAATCTGGCCATAACTTGACTAGTGTTTGGTTTTAAATACTCTACAGATTGAAAATTGTCTACACAAATAATATTTTTTGCGTAGCTTTCTAAAGAAAAAAAATCAACGGCGTCAAATTTCACGATCTTGAACGCCGTTTTGACATCAATTAATCGCAAAAATATGTATTGTGCAAAATTCTCGCGCCATAACGGCACAATACTGTATTGTGTCTAGTTATAATCTTCAAGTTCGGATTAAATATATTATAAGACGGTTATAGCGTCCAAAATTAACGGTAACTATTTTTTCGTTTTTTTTCCAAAGATAAATGGACCTTTTAAAACAAAATTACCCTGGATAGTTACATTTTGAGAATACAATGTTTTAACTATGGCTGCATGTGGCTCTTTAAAGCCCCATATATGGTAATTTTGCTTATTGATCATATGTCTGAATTTGCTCAGAATTAGATGTAACGGACTCTCCTCCTTCATTGTCAAAGAAAAATGGACTAATGAGAAGTTTAGACCAAAATGTTATACAAAAATTAGATACAATGGCTTTCACACAGTCACTTGTGTATTTTCAGAGCCTTGTATATGACAATTTTGCTTATTGACGTATCCACCGAACGAGAAATGACCTTCATCGCTAAAGAAAATTTTGCTCGTAACATGACTACGGTAAAAACATCACTGTTGCAGAATATTTTTACAATTTTAATTAGACAGCTGTCAAATGACACGGTATTGTAGCTTCCGAAACACAAAATGTATAATCTAGTATCACGCAATTGTCAAATGAACAACTTTATTGACAAAAAGCACTCTTAATTTAGTATCTTATATGAAATTCCTATACTTGTGCAAAAATCTTCTTACAAATAATATTTTTTTCCTTTTCAAATCAGCAATATTTTTGATAAGTCTTCATTGAATCTTATAATCAATTCGATTCACATATTGTGTGGCATTGAATTATTTTGCATATTTTGTGGAAATTATTGTCCGAATAAATAAGAAATCAATTGCAAAAATGAAGAATTCATAAAATTTGATTTCTTTTACTATAATTGGGATAATGTAATAGCTGATGTATAGAGATCGATAAATTTTCAAAGGATTAATTAAAAAAAAACAATTTTCCTTAAAAATAAGAAAAATGTTAAAAAACCATGATTTTTTTTATGAAAAGCAGAAATTAAAATTTTTAATTTCTGTCAATTAAGATTTTTGTAATATTTTCCAATTTTCTATATAACGTCGAAAAAAACAGGAATTAACAACAGAACATTCTTGATATTTTTCGAAAAAGTATCTTTTTTTTCCTTTTCAAGGAAGAATCCCAATTTCGGATAAAAAAATTCCCTAATTCGAAAAAGATATTCCATTTTATAGCATCCGCCCATTTAACACTCTATGGCCTGTTGAATTTTCACAAATGAGGAAGGAAAAATGCGTAGCATGTTATTCTGTGATACCCTTCAATGGCTTAAACTATAGCCGAACAGTGCGTGTCAAAGTGTTTGAAGTTATTTAAAATTCGTGCCATTTTATAATAAATTTTATGCACATTAAGAGTGATTAGGGCGTTGGGCATTTTGTTTCGTGCCATTATCCATATTATTATTATTACTATCGCAGTTGAACCTAAAAACAGACACAATATACTCTACCGGATTATTAAAAAATGATCATTTAATTTGGCTGTGCGTTCATATAATAGTGATAGTAAAACACCATCCCGTAATCATTAAAAAGTATGCGAATAAAAAAACATATTCCATTTTTATATACTCACCACTGGAAGGAATAGGGCAAAGAGAATTTAGGTGCGTATGCATTCCATGGATTTTAATGGTTTTTTTTTGTGTATTTTTTTAAAAATCGTTTTTTTAGTTTATGACGATTGCGTTGGATTATATTTTCTATCAAATCAAAAACCAAACGAGAATCTTTTCATTTGATTCTGGCTGATCCCTCAAACTCTAGAGAATACCATTCTTCCATTTATAATATTTACCTTTAAGTAGAAATATGAAAATATAAAATTACCCATTTAAGATATTAGAAGATTGAAAAGGTTCTAGTCCCGTTTGAGTTTGAGTTATTTTCATTACAGACAATTTTACATTTGCACAAAAATTCAGTCTCCTAATAAAGGAATAAAACCCGGCTTACTCCTAGCATAACGCATTAAAATTATTGGAATTTTGTATAATTCGCACCATCCCTCTCACCCTCATATAAGGGTCTGTTCAGTTGATATTTCCCTCGAGGGTGTGTATAGAAGCAAATATTTTGAGTAAAGTCCATTCGAAAATAATAATTTTATGCATACACTATGTTAAGGACTAAATCAAACAAATTAGAAATACGGCACGTGCCAGTAAAATTGCTTTTTCTGCTGGTCACTAGTCACTAGTCCTATTTAATGCAAAGAGTGCGTATTCCCGACTAATGCAGTATTCCTGTACGCATATATGCATGTATGTAAATGACTAGGACTATGAGGGATCTATCCTTAAGACAGAGTGGCTGCTCATGTCCTTCTGCAAATTATATTAGATGGAAGGTTGTAGCGTTAAATTCGGAAGCCGTAAATACCGTCTGCTTATTGCAACTCACGCATCAGGACGAACACTTATGCCTGTTCATATATGATTATACACGTATGGTCAAGCAGATGATATGCATGAGTCCAGTTGTACCATCTTTATCGGTGTGGATCTACCTCTCTGTATTTGGGCTGAAGAGTGAAGAAATTACCTGAGTGTTATGAGACCCGACAGTTCTTTAGGCATTAGTGACCTTCTACTACCGAATGATTTTTGTACGTTACACATCCGCTTAAAAGGAAAATTGCCTACTGGAAATTGCATGGTCCCATTTAGGAGTGTAAATAAAATGCCATTTCTCTTCTCAAAGGGAGCATCACATACAAAATCGTTCTACCCTATTCGAAAAATATGCAACGTGTTATGTTCGGAATAATGAAATAATCCTGTACAGTTTCCCCACTCTTCCCACATCTTCTAGGTTTCTGCACTGTTACTCTTACTGTTACTTAGCTTTTATGTTTACTTTTAGTGTTATGCCTGAAAGAAAGAAAGGTGTTACTGAAATGAGATTGAACATATATGGGTGTACATTGACAAGGGTTTAAGCTCAACAACAACAACAACAAAATTTAGCTGCAAGTCATATTCATATAACATATTCCTTATAAAGGGATCCATTTTTATCTCCTAGCCACTTTCAGTTGTGCTCCTTTTCATTTGGTTGTTTTCTCTCATAAAATTTGGCAAGAAAATTGTGATATCTTTTATGGAAAAACAAAAACTGAACCAAAAAAAAACCAAAAATTATAAAGATACACTTGTAATATGAAGAAGGAATTTGAACACCCTAAAACTTGGCAAGGACTAATATCTGAAAGCCTCCACAATTCACGAACACAACTAATCCAGGTAAACGTAATTTTAAAACCTTTTCTATTTGTATTTATTCGTGTAGGGCTAAAGTTCAGCCCTCTTGTCCTATCGTCGTATGTGAAATCGTACAACAAATGAATATTTTGCTATTCTATGCTCTCGGTAAGTACAAAAAAAGTGAATATTTGAATGTAATATGCGTCTATTTTTGCTTCTCTTACACTGTGTTATTCCATTTGATCGGCGTTCTCGTATCCTTTAATGTCTATGGAGCAATTCGCATTATGCGTTTGTCAAATCCCATAAAAATTCGATATATTCTATAGTCTACACAAAATATAAATACGAACACATACTCTTCACACATACACAGAGAAATAAACTTGTACACACCATTTTAAATTACACATTCGAGGAGGTATCCTTAATTTGTTGAGCATGTTTATGTGAGAAAAAACTGTATTAGCGGTGAAAAAATATTTTCTTTTTTATTATTCTCTTCCTTAACTGTCATTTTAATGTTGTTAAGATAAAAAGTAAGTATTGGAACCATCCTTTTTGACAGTCTTATTTTTCTGGCAACAATTTTTTGTGCATACTTTATTTTACTTTGAATAAAGGATATGCAATGAGTAAGGACAATTTTATAATTTTCTGAAATATTTGAATAAATTCTTTGTGTGCTACGTTAAATTTGTGTGAACTAATTAAGGAAATTTAGAATATTTCTTTTATAAGAACATTGAATACGAGTAATGGGATTTTTTTGATTTTTCCAAATTATTATTTCCTTTAAACATCGATGGACACGTTAGTTCAACTGGAATATCCTATAGATCATCGGATTCACCTCTTTTAGATAATATCGATATTACCAACGGTCAAGTGAGTTTCGATCCGATGAAAAAAACCCGTTTTCTGAGCTTGTCAAGGACTTACTTATAAAAAACTTTGTCTGATCAAACAAGAGCCCGCACTTATTCTTCATTTTCATCAGTTTTCGATATTGAAATGTGAGGGATGCGCCTTCCACGGCTTTTCGGCCATACAAAAGTGCTCTATGATACCGAAAAATTTGTGCCTTAATCAGGAATTTCCGTAAGTTCATTTTTTAATATACTACAAATTACTTTAAGAAAAATGAATGAAATATGGTTTTTCAAGTGTTGAACTCTTAATGTCACCTTTACTCAATATGAAAATACGACTACATAGATTAGGGTAGTCTTAACAGTTTTTTCTTTTGCTTTACTTTGAGCATTATCCCCTTATTTTATAATTATCCTTAGAGAGAACAGTTATGTATGACATATCATACAACCATGAGTAATATATAAGAAATGAGCATAGAAACAATTCTGTTGCACATATGACGGTATATGAGATGAAAAGGGTTAAAGGAAAAAAACGCACAGTATCGTCAAAAGGGATCTTGAGTAAAATAGAAAGAAAGGATAACAAATATATATGCTCGTTTTCGAGTTTTCCTTTTAATATTTACAAGAGTACGTCTTCCCGTACCGGGTTAAGATCACTTCAAAGGAGGTGAATTAATTGCTTTTGTATAATTATTGATGTAGTTGTGGCCATATTACTGTAGAATTATCCTGTAAGTACAAATATTTTCAGTTTTATGCTCATATTCGTATATATGTAGATGCATTTCTACATATGGATTTAATAAAAAAAAAGTTTTACATCAGGAAAAGGAGAGAATGTCAAAAAAAAGAACAATTTATAAGAATGTTGTACATAAGAGGAGAATTTTGAGAAATTTATGTTGAGGGATATAAGGTGCTCGGTAAGATGTTGCAATGAGGAAATTGAGTTAATTGAATGATGGTTTTTAAGTAGATTGAAAAGCGTTCGAAGCTCGCTCCCTTCATCCTTATACTGAGTGGTATATTGTGCTTTCTAATTGGAAAAGTCAAGTGTGCCGTTGGAAATTACGAGTGTGTACTTAATTTTGTATAGGTGTAGGTGGGTCTTGGGAGGGAAGTGGGGTCGGTTGAAGATTAAAGTTGAAAAAATATATAAAGGATTGATAATTGCTGCAAACAATTAAAATTCTTCTGATTGCCTACCGTGAAATTTTTTTTAATTTTTACATTTTATGCGCTTGAAGTGTAGGGCGTGCTTGCTGGCTCTGATCTCGGAAAGGGGAGTTAATAGTTAGAGTGATATTCCTTCAAAATCGACGAAATACACCTCTTCCTAATGGGGGAATAGAAGATAATTTAGCATAAAATAATTTTCGTTCTGAATTTGATAGTCAGCAATATAATGTCGTAGTTTAGTATATAACTAAACTGAACAGATGATTTGACAGATAATCATTCATTAAAATAAATTACCACAAAAGTTTTTGTGTTCCAGTCTGATGAGCTTTTTATATTCGGTTCGTTAACATTGCTGCATTTAGTCT
The DNA here is from genome assembly GCA_958298945.1 of Atherix ibis. Lineage (NCBI taxonomy): Eukaryota > Metazoa > Arthropoda > Insecta > Diptera > Athericidae > Atherix > Atherix ibis. The sequence goes on from OY282607.1 coordinate 32,562,546, forward strand.
CAACATGCATTCCCAACACAAAAAGAGTTCAACAAAAAATTTTAATATTAAATAATAATTTGTGATATTATATTTTTAAAGAGGGTAATTTTATAAAAACTATTTGAATGTAATTTTAAATTTCCTATAGAATTTTTTTTGGTAATTTTTGTCAACCAAAAAAAAAAAATGGGGTCAAATTTGAAGTTTAATTTGTTTTGAAATTTACTTTTTGTAATTAAAAATTAGGAATTTTTTACCTGTTTTGTAATTTGTTTCTATAAAATTGCGATATAAAACTGAAGGAAATAATTTTGAAAAAAAAAAATTTACGTATATAACTTATACGTAAATTTATACGCTAAAATATCATATTTCATGAAATTCCTCTGTAAGCAAGAATATATTAGGAGAATTTTTGATATTTTTCTGCCTATACGATGGCACCCACTATAAATATATAAAAATATATTTAATATTTTTTTTTATTGATTCAGACATATCGATTACGTATTTTTATTTTTTTAGTTATTTGGTATATAAAATATTGAAAATCCTCTTTGATATCTTAAACGTACACATTAGTACTTTTTATAAAAGGGAAATAGTCTTAATAATAGATATAAAATTTTTGGTAACCATATTTGGTATGATCATCGTTGATTATGTAATAATATCGAAATTGTGATAAAATTTTGGACTTGTAATCGTTCAATTCCCCAAAAAAAATATTTTAAACGGAAACTAGTAAAAAATTCTACACTATATTTGTTTGTATCTACAGAGAATTGTTTGTGTACTAATTTTATTTTTAATAACAGAAAATTAAAAAAAAATAAAAAACCATTTAAATTTTATCTGAAAACGTAATATTGTACATAAACACCGATGTGAGTGATAAATTTAGTCGACGATGGTTGTAAATTACCCTATTTTTATGACGAATTCTTTACCTAATCCCTTATGCTGCTGGTCGATGATATTTTTTTTCTCTTAAACATCAAGTAATGTTCAAGAGTCTATTAAATGCCATAATCAATTAGGTACTTGTCGTAAAATATCAATTAAATACGAAAATTGCCTAGAATATGTCATATGAAGTTACGTAGGACATACAAGTCATAATAGAATTCCTTTTGACATATCAGCATTTATGAGTCTGCTGTGCGGTCTCTAACTTTAATTGTTAGAAATCATAAGAAATTAGACCTGGCTTAATATGTCCTGGCGTATTTGTAACTAATTTTCATTTTCACCAAAATGCTGAAGCTAATAATAAATAATTATGCCAAGTGGTGTCTCCTTTTTAAGAGTAAGATGTGTCCTGTTTTGTATGGCAAAATATTTGTATTCCTAAAGGATGTGTAATTGGTACTGCTATTTATTTTATTATGAGTACGCACTTCCTTTAAGATATAATCTTTAAATAGAATAGTTTCAACCAAAAAAAAATATATAGAAATTTGTATGTTCCTGTAATAGTAGGTATGGCACAGGTTGCTTTTTACGTCCCGGGTCGATTTTCTTTAGGCGCCATTTTGGTTTGGATGACATTTGTCCGTTACTATTTAACAGTCGTAGAGAGTGGTCGAGGAAAATTTATTGCAGAGTATCTAACGCCGCAACAACGTGTTGAAATTATTTAAATATTTTATTTAAATAATTGTCCAATTCTGAATAAGCGGAAAAATTACGTGATTTTTTTTCGATTTAATCATATACCCAGCAAGTCAGAGCATTTAATGAATAATTTTGAAAATATGCATACACTGGGAAATAGAGCGAAGACTCGGACGATAATTAAGCCTCCAGTACACCTGAAAAGATTGATGCAGTGAGGCAAAGTGTTACCGAATGCCCCTGGGTACCTCTCATCGACACCGTTCACAAGAACGTTTTGTTAAAATTTCTCAAAAAATATTTGATTTTTCATGTTTGCTAAAATTCTCAAATTTTTTTTTTCATGTTTATTAAAAATTCTCAAAAATTATTAAATTTTTTACCCGTATAAAATTCAATTGATACAACATCTGCAGACAAATTACTTTGAACAGCACCGAGACAGGAATGCTACAGTGTTTGTTAATAAACAGAATAGCCGCTATTGGGGCATTGAAAACCCTCAACTGATATACCAAAGATCACCAGACCCCTCGTACAGTAACTGCATGGTGCGGCATGCGGGCCAGTAGCATCTTTGAGGATGTTGGAGGCAATGCTGTAACAGTTACTGGTGACCGCTGTCAGGACATGTTGGAAAACTTTCTCCGAATTGGATTAAGTAGGTACAGAACATGTGGTTCCAAAAAGATGGTGCCATATCACACACAATGATCGTGCTAGAATGCAAATTTCGAGAGAAATATTCCCCGGCCGAATAATATGATATCGACCGGCCCCCACGATCCCCTGATTTGAACCTCATGCTTTCTTCGTATGGGGTTACTTAAAAAAAACAGTGTACACTAACAAACCAACAACAACCTTGATGCTTAAGGATAATATTCAAAACGAAATTGCTGAAATAACACCAGAAGTCTGTGAAAATTTTATCACAAATGTGCTTAAAAACGCTTACTTTTGCGGCGCAGCCAGAGACGAGTATTTGACCCAGATCATATAATCTTTCGATAAAATATAAGTTATAAAATTTTATTTCATTTAAAAGTTATGTTAAAAAAACTTCGACCTGGAACATGAAACGTACCCTGTAGCTTGTACGTTCGTTCGTTCTTGCCGTACAATACAACTTTGAACCTAGCCCAGTAATTGCGTGAACGACCTTACAGAAATTTTTATAGTGCGTTATGGGGAATATATCTTATCAAGCTGACAAGTTTTTAGGAGGCATAATATTGTAGTTCTTCGTGCCTACAACATCGTAAAGTGATGATTTCAGTTGAAACCTTCAAGCACTGCTATGAAAAGTGGAAAGAACGCCTCCGCTCATGCATAGCTACCCAAGTAAACTGCTTTAAAGGGGATACAATTTATGTTTAAAAATAATAAAAAATGATTGCTATAAAAAATGGGTTTCGCTACTTTTCTACCACACGTTGTATCTTATCACAGTTCTGAACTTAATGAGACCTTATAGTAATTGGGCTTGGAAAAATCTGAATACCATAAGTAGCCTAAATAAATGCATACTTAGAACAAGTAGCTGGATCCACGAAAAAAAGATATTGTTCAGTCGTGAGCAAATGCAAAAGCTTATTTCCTAGCACCTTCCTAAAATCATATACGGACAATATTTTCTTATTTTATAGAGTAAAGTTAAATTTATTAATTTGCTTTGATAAATTTTTGTACTTTTGAGAAATTTTTAAATAATTATCTACAAAAAAAAAATGATTAAAACCATACAGCAACTTAACTGATCTGCTATAAAAATTGATTGTTAAATTGATACGTTAAATGATTTGAAATTTATTATTACTAAAATAAAGGGTTTTCCAATAAGAGTGATATGATTTCTAAGTGACGTTTCGGCCATTTGTAATATGTCATGATTTGTCTTTTTTTTCCATTGTATTCAGTAATGTTTACAATTTCATTTTGAAGAGATATACGCAAAAACAACGTTTACAAATTATTCAATTTTATTAACAAAATAATCGTTCTCCAATTGCAACTTTTCGTGCACTTTTGCCATTTAATGGTCGTTATAATCGTTCAACTTTGCGCGCTATTCGTCGAATTGTTAAAAATTTCGAGCGTACATTTTCTTTACATAATGTTCAATTGCCAATAAGACAAAGAACCGCTCGAAGTAATGAAAATATTGCTGCCGTTCAGGCAAGTGTTACTGAAGACCGCAATTTGTCGATTCCAAAAAGTTCTCAAGAATTGGGACTGTCTCAAACCGCAACCTGGCGGATTTTGAGAAAGAATTTGGGCTTGCATCGGTATAAAATTGTTATCACTCAAGAATTGAAGCCATTGAACCACTGTAAAGGTCGCGAATTTGCTGATTTTGTCTTGGAACAACTTGAAAACGATAACAAAACTGTCGATTCTGGTGCGAAGAAAATCCACAAATTATTCATGAACACCCATTACATTCACCTAAATTGACAGTTTGGTATGGTTTTTGGTCTGGTGGAATCATCGGTTCGTACTTCTTTCGAAATGAAGCTGGTAACACCGTCACTGTCAATGGAAAGCGGTATAGATCGATGATAACCAACTTTTTATGGCCGAAATTGGAAGAAGTTGATCTTGACAACATCTGGTTCCAACAAGACGGGGCTACGTGCCACACAGCACATGCAACAACCGAATTATTGCGAGAAAAATTTGGAGATTCGATTATTTCAAGAAATTGTGACATTGAATGGCCTCCAAGAAGTTGTGATTTAACACCATTAGACTATGTTATGTGTATTTCTTGTGGGGTTATTTGAAGTCATTGGTCTTTAGCAATAAACCAGACTCTCTTCAAGCTTTAGAAGTCAATATTGAATGTGCTATTCATGACATACGACTTGATTTAATGGAAAAGTGCTCGAAAATTGGGTTCATCGAATTCGTTCCTGCAAAAGAAGTCATGGAGGCCATTTTAATGACGTTTTATTCAGAACTTAATTGTATCGATTGTACTTCACATTAAATAAAAAACATTTGAATTTCCTTAACAATTAGTGTATTTTTTTTTTAAAGAAATCATATCACTCTTATTCGAAAACCCTTTAGATGATAAAATTAAAAAAAATTTTGTTTGAAGTGTAAATTTGAAAGTGCATCGTAAAAAGTGAAGAATTCTTTCGTAATAAAATAGCCATAATGCTTTCATGTCTCTGGTACCACTGAGATTATTCAGACTGCCCTAAGGTCAGAAATGAGTTCACATATATTTTCTATTAGTAAATAAATTATAAAGTTCTGGTTATAAAAATGCTTTCGTATGGTGGCCTTAAGGCGGTTGGTTATGTAGTAAAAATCAGCAGTAATAATTGGTTAATAAAAGAATACATCCAAACTGACTAGACGAAAATTATTAAAGGGGTTGTTATTATTTTTAATTGAAAGAATTTGAAATTGTTTGCAGTTTATCGAATATGAAAATATACTCTAAGACAGACTTGGTTGATGATTGTCTTTAATTTTCTTGTAAGTTAGTTCGTTAGGTTATACTAAATGGTAAATTAGTAAAAGAGACTCATTATATACTGTAATGTTTCTTATATTGTACTCCACTTGAGCAATTCGTTCCCAGCATAATTATGGTGGCTTTGTCTGAAATCGAAAATTGATATGCGCTAATAATGTTGTTGGCTATTTTCTTCTAAGACATGTTCCGAGCTGTTCAATTATATTCTGTGTATGGGAAAAATTTCCTGATGTAGTCGTTTTCTTTCCTTACAGCTTAATAGTTTCTTAATAGCAATTTGATGGGACGAGTAGGCTGTGTTTATAATCGGTGTAGTAACTAAGAGCAAGTTCCGAAGGGTAGACTACCTAGTTCTTATACTGTTCCGTCTAGACAAATAATTCTACCGAAATAGACAATTTGCTTTTCTACCTTCTAACTATTAGCAAATGAAAGACGAAGCAGCCCAGCCATACCGGTCTGCCGTACATGTTTAGATACAAACAAAGATTTGATGTTTACAGTGCGTCAGAATTGTGCGTACCTGCGAAGACCGATGTTATGCGTCTAGTGCCCACTATCGCTTTCCACTTTCACTTATTTCGGTAATTTCATACAGTACACAGTCTTGTCTAGACAGTCTGTCTACTCTGTCAAAATGAAGAAAAAAATTTCCATCTATCTTCCCTATAATGAGTAACGTGAAAATCCGAATTTTGTATTTTGTACATTGGATCAAGGTGATTCATGGCCGTGCTCGTGGTCGTCTTAAAGTGGAACACCGCCAGCTACTTGTAAGACGTGAATGACGAATCGATGACTTTACAAATCCATGCTATTAAAATGTTTAACGAAAATTTGTAATTCTACACTTAATCCATGGTTAAACTTATGTTTTTTTTTGGTTTTGCAATTGTTTTTTTTTTTTTAATATTTATTCTTCTCCATTTGTTTTTTAATTATTACACAGGAAATTGACAGTATCTGTGATTAGGTGCCATTTAAAAAAATTCTTTGTCTAAAATTATCAGGAAATGAATCTGTTTTTTTATAATTATTTCCAGAAAATAGTATTAATTTGTTTTTAATATACTTATTTTGTTTTATTGTTTTATTGTTTAAAGTTTAAGGTGTGAATTTTATTATAATAGATTGATAGTTGAGTTCAAGATTTTTCTGTTGGTCTGTAAAAGATTATTGTATAATTGCGAGTATCTTATGGTATCTTTTATATAAAATATAATAAAACACAACTGTTATAAAAATCAAGCGGTTGAAATATTTTTAATTTTAATGTCAAAGCACTTTTGATTCTGGTCATAATTTTTTATATTTATAGCAAATTTTTCAAATAATAAAGATTAACACCATTAAAGGGAAAAATTATCGAATAATAAATAACTTATTTCAGAAGCTACAATATTTTGATTAACTCCGTAATAATGCAATTCAAATGCAGTAGCAGATGCTTAATAATAATGGTAAATTATTTAGTATGTTTTATTACATAAAATGTACAGTCTAACTGCCGTAGTCTAGTGACAAAATTCGAATATTAAAAATTGAAAAGGACACTCTCTAAAGGTTAAATAGGACTGTAGTCATATCATCCCAGAAAATTTTCATATTTTCTTTCGACATAGAAAAAGCTTTAAAATTTCCTAAACGTTTACCTAAGTCAGTAGCTTATTATAAGCAAAATTTATATGTTTACAATTTCGGTTGTCATGATCTTAATGCAAATATAAGTCACATGTCAATTTAGCCAGAAACTGAAGGATCTTTGTAGGTGTCAAGAATTTTCGTCATGCCTAATAAAGTATATAAGGACTTGTTGCAAAAATCTTTTTAAGAAATAATAACACATTCAGAATACTACACCAAAAAAAATAAAAATATTAAAACTATGCTAAGTTTATTCAAAGTATGGAAATTAGATCTCAGTCAATTGAAATGAAATTTTTCGTAAATGCACATAGATATTTGCTTAATAATTCAGATTTTGCCATTCTGATCGAGTCACATGCGAAATAATTCAAAATATTTCTTCACCAGATAATTGATACAATATTATTAAAACCAGCAACAAAAAAAAGGAGGACCATATAATGTAATTCAAATAATTCATAAGGATGTTATCGCAACAAAGTCTTTAGAGGATTCCATCATTAATAGAAAATAAAAACAATTAATGTAAAATTATAAAAATTTGATCTTTCTTATTTTGGATAAAATAAGAAAGGTCAAATGAAAACTTTTAAGAAGATTCAGAGTTTAGTGCCATAAATATAAAAAAATCTGAAGATGGTAGACCACTAGTTCTGGTACATTCGATAGGTAGAACTATAACCAGAGAAAAGAGGAAAGATATGATGATGGATCTGTTGAAATTAATTCGTTCTATTAAATATAATTACTACAAAAACTTAAGAACGTATCGATATGACGGCACCTCAAATACAGCTGACGAAGAAGACATAATTACCATCGCTGATAAATCAATGACAAATAATAATATATTTAATATATTATTATTACGAAAAATACTTAAACAAATACAAAATAATGAATTTTTTCTGTAATAAAAAATATAATTTGAAATCTGATTTGGATATTGTTGCTTTTTTTTACATGCCAAATCGATTAACTGCCAAAAGTTGCAATATTAATTAACGATTACTTTAAGGCTATTCTATCTTATTTATTTTATATATCTTTAGATAAAAGCTACATTTGTATTTATGGATTCTATAATATTTGTTTCAATTTTTATTTTAAATGGAATTTAAAAAAAAAATATTGTGTACTTTCTGTTTTATGAAGTTAATTTCTTTGGCTGCAACAAGCTACAAACAGAAACTTAATCGACTACAACGTGAACTGAATATGGAAATTAGAAAACACTATAATGACCATCATCAAATTTATACAAGATCGCTTATTGACAATTTTTCTTTATGGGAAGCCACTAAAAGAATACTCTCGTACAAAAGAACATCACACCTACTGAAACAAAATGACGATAACTGGGGCAAAAACAGAATTATTTACTAAACATTCGGTAAATACTTTTGATATAGAAGATAAATCGCAAACTAAAAAAATTATCAAAGAACTAATGTTCCAAATCTCTATGAGTCGTTCTCCCAAAAATTTTAAGCCCTCGGATATTAAATCTACTTTTGATATAATGAAAAAATTATTCCTGATCAGGAAAGAGTATTGCCCAGGAGTATTTGGATATACCTCCAAAGTTTTTGATCGTGTATGGCATCCTGGTCTCCTATGGAAACTCAAGAGCTTTCTGATATAGCTTACAATTCCATATACACAACCTTCAATCTTGGTTTAAGAGATGGAGAGTGAGGGTAAATGAACAGAAGAGTGCTCACATTACTTTCACTCTTTGTCATGGAAAATCTACCCCTTTATACCTTTATAGCACCATGATTCCACAATATGATAAAGTACGTTATTTGGGAATTTACCTGGACAAGAGAATAAACATGAAACCCACATACTAGACTAAAAAAACTTAGGCGTTACCTAAAACTTCTTCAAATTCTGGAGAAATGCTCGAAACTAACAATAAAAAGTAAATTTTTAATATACAATAAAATTATAAAACCTATTTGGACTTATGGAATTGAACTTTGAGGTTCAACGAAACGTTCAAAATTTCTATCGCGTCCAGGCCTTACAATCCAAGATACTCCGTAAAATTGTTGATTAAGATCAATAAATTTACGGAGGATCTTGGCCTACAGATTTTCTAGAGGAATCTAAATTCCGTTAGCTGGAGAAACGTCGATAGATGTTCACTTCCACTTTATAATGCACAAAATTGTTAATTAAAATGTTATGTAAATCTCCTTGTTACAATACGATTGTAGTTGGAGATAAAAAAAATAATTATTTGACAAGTATGCACCTCAAATAAGATAGCTTCGGAAAAAATTATGTAGATGACAGTATTTATCCCAAAACGTATTTATTGTCAGTGACCATAGAAATTCTTTCATTACCAAATTTTAGCTAAATTAAATTCGATCATATTTAATTGAAATATTATTAAATGTGATGGAAAACTATAAATTTTCAACAAAAAAAGAGCAAAAATTAAAAAAAAATACTATGTGAAGAGTCTCCCTTCCTCTTTATATTTTAGTAAAAAAATTACCAATTTAAAATAGAAGAGAAACAATTTTAATTATATTTGAAATTGAATTAAAAAATAATAAATTTACTATTTAACCTCATTAACCGCTGTCAAAATTTATGTGAATGCAAAGAGGCTCCAAGAAGAGAAATTATCTTAGTTAAAGTATATTTTTCTAGCTTGTATATAGAGGCTATGGTCTATTGGTAAAAGCGTTAGTCCATATCAGCTTATCATCTCTGGAGCGTATCACACGTGTTTACCCAATGAGAAAAACAATCTTCCAAATCTATTTATAATCTCGCGTGCCGTCAATTCAAACACTCGATTTGTCGTCTTTCGGAAGATTCGAAATTAATCCACACAAACTACGAGTAGTTCGTAATGTGGTTCCATTTGAGGGCCAGTTGGCTCCTGACAGTGTCCTAAAAATAGCCTTAATGAAAAATAAATTAAGACATTATTCGGAAATGGAAATAGAGAACAAGACTTGTGCATCATTTCAGATGGTTTTATAAATAAAAGGGGCGCCTCTCAGCATACCACATACTACAATATATCAAGGAACTTTCTTTGTATCGTTTTACTAGACCAGAAGTTGACACTTTGAAGTGAGATATTAATTGCTCGAAAATAATTTCAAATAACAGCAAAATGTTACAAGAGTCGAAATAAAATTTAAATGTGGACTCAAGAAGGTTGTCGATGATTTGAAGCGTGGAGGAATGAAGTTTCTGAACTTAACGGATACAGTTTAGGGCTATTTTTCGGTCCAATTTTCTTCTTTTATTCTGGAATTTCCCTTAGTAGAAAGAGAGTGAAATTTAAATCACCTGTTGCGATGAAAATTGTGTAAGACTTTTTGATAAGAACTCTTTGTAATTTAGAAGATGGTTTGGTTCATTGGTACTTGTTGGTATTTTTAATTTAATCCAATACCTAAATTGATAGAAGCTTTATTGAAACTTTAATACATACACATATATTGTATTAATGTCATTTAAAGATAAAGACAATTTGAAATATTTCTACAACTATTGACTATTAAAGTGTCCTTAATTATATTAAAGTTGTAACTGATTTCTCAGAATTATTTTCAGATATATTTTCATCGTCAGCAATTACTGATTATAGACGAGACAATCACAATTTGCTTACTCAGAGCTAGACAGATTTTGTTCCACTTTTATGAAGCCTTTTAGAGTAGAAGAAAATAGCTAATCCTTTAACACATTTATTACAATATGGAATAGGACTATAAGTTAACTTGTTAGCCTCTTGAAACCCTTTTGACGAGACGAAATTGATTTTTTCCGATTGCCTGTCGACTTTATTGTTCAAGCTGGGGACACCCCATTGCGTTTTTGATTACTTTTCTTTCAGAAACAATTAACCACAATATGCTTATACTCGTATGTGTGTAATGTTGGGAACAATTTCTCCAGAAGTAATTGAAACATTTTTTTTTTTCAAACAGAATTTTATTGTAAATAATTTTTAATAATCTTTTCAATTTATGCTTCGGAAAGTTAAGTTGAATAAAACACTTAAAATTTAGTTGTCGATCAAATTAACTTTAATTATATTACTTTAATCTTACGATTATATGTAGAATACAGGACTCGATTCTTTGGAATTTTTTTGAAGGAACTTGATCCTTTTGAGTTTAAATCTCAACATTATACGTCCTGTGAATTTTTTGCGTGAAAAAACTAATTTTTTTTTGTGATGTGACTTGTGGCACTTTGAAATCTAGGTCATAGCGTACAGAAATAAAATAAACCAAGCCAATGACACCTTTAGATCAAAATGCACAGCAAACAGTAACTTTCGCTGATACGACGGTTTCGTCATAGTTACTTGGGGGTTTTCAGAGCCCTCATATACGGCAATTTTGCTTATTAATGTATCTGCTGAACAAGAAATGAATTCCATTGCAAGAGAAAATTTTGTGTTAAAAAGCGTAAAAAGTGATCACTTGGTAAAAATTACCACGATTTTTACAAAGTTTTCATAATTTTTACGCATTTTTCGGTGATTAGGCAATTTTTATTGTAAATTGGCAAACTATAATTTAACAAGTGCCACTTAAAATGAGAATATAATTATGACAGCTATCAGATGAGGCTTTTCGTGCCACAAAATGGATAACCAAGTACAATACGTAAATTCTAAAAACACAAAAAAAAATTTTATTTTTTTATTTTTACCTCTTTCTTTTAATTACTTTAGACGATTATTTATTTTATGGCAAGGTCAACTTTAAAATGATTCACAACATTTACCTACTAAACTAATTTTTAACTCCAACCAATTTTACAGTCCAACATGAAATGAATGAGTCGATCAAACTTCAATAGAACAACGCAAAAAAAATATATTACTATGGGCTTGTACCATGTTATTTGCTTCAAAACTCTCAAATTATAAACAAACTTTTGAAAACAAAGAAAAAATAAATTAAAACAATTTCTAGCTTTTTTAAGACTTTTGTTATTTTGAAAACAAACAAACCAAAAATTCAACTTAAGATATTTTTACAGGTTATTATTAAGATTTATTCGGTAAAATAAAATTTAAAAAAAAAATCGTATACGATTACATACTACGTAAAAAAATGTTGTCGAATTTTTTCTGCTATAAAGAAAATTGTTTTTATGGTTCTTAGCAAAGTTTCGATTTTAAAATATATTCTCAAGAAGTTCAGACACATTTAGAAATGACAAAAAAAACCATCAACATAAAAAAAAAATCTCTAAGAAAACGTTGGAATTCATTTAATTAGCATAACTTCTACATTAACCTATCCCAATAATGTTAGTTTCTGTCTTGAAATTTGTTGATTGCTTATAACTCACCTTGGTTAGAATTAAATTTCAAATAAAACAACGACCACAAATTTTTCGATAATAAAATACCAACAGACGCAGACATTTCTTGAAAAACATTTATACAATTACAATATTTTAAAAACACGTCCTGTTTATTTATTCTAAGGATAATAAAGAGAAAAAAAATATTTTATAAAAAATTGTCAAAGATATCAAATTAAGTTCAAAATTACAATTTACGAAAAAAATTCCTCTTTTACTATAATAGCATCTCTAAGATATGTAAATTTTTTTATAAAACCAGTTTTAACAAAAATAGATAGAAAAAAATTGTTTTTGCGTCATTATCCATTCAAGCATACGCATAAGCTTTATGACTGCAGAGCTTATTTCACGTCAATTTCACTGATTTTTAGTTTACAGAAAATATAAAAAAAATTAAATATTGAATAAAAATCATACAAATACAATACATTGAATAAAGATAAATTTATAAAAAAAAAAAAAAACCAAATACATTGATAACAGCTAAGAACCAGTTGAGCCAGTTGTACATAAAAAATTTCAATTTTGAATATATCGAGAAAAGAAAAGGAGAATACAATTAACAAAAGCACTAAACTTTTGACATTTTTATTAAGTTTTTTTTTTATTATTCATCTTGGAGCTTTTATTAGAAATATCTTCAAAATAATATCTGAGTTAAAACATTTCTACACGTAGTCAACACGGCAAATACTGTTGACAAGCGCACACAATCTTGGATGTTGTCCATAAAACACTTCTCCATACATACATGGACTCCTTAATTACTTATTGTTAGGAAATTTTGGGCAAACGAGTAAAAAGTAGTAGTTTCGTTAAAAAAAATAAACTTTTGGTGAATCGAAAGTGAGAATGTAATCGAAAACGAATCTCTTTAGCTTAATCAATGTAAATATACGAGTATCTTAGCGATCTTTAGATTTTTGCGTAGGCGATTCTACCGGCTCCAAAGAGAGCTAAACTGAGAGTTTTTTTCCCCTCAAGACTATTGTATTAAAATGTATCTAAACGATGAGTAGGTGTGCATGTGAAAAGACGTTGAATTTTGAAAAAAATTTACGTTAACCCATCATGACAGTTGGGACGCGCAGCTTCGCGTCATTTTTGAAATTTCAAATACAATATTTGGACGCGAGCTTACTTTTTGTTGATCAGCTCAACACTTTTTATTGATCAATTCTATATGAATCGGATGATTTTGATGCGTAGTGTTTTTTTTGTACAAGTAACCTTTTTCACTTAGTAATGATAAGTATGAGTAATACCTACTGTTATGTTAGTTGATTTTTCTTACCTTTTATTATTATTTTTTTCTTTCTTAATTAATTATTTATTACCTGGCATATTAGCGTAAGAGTGCGAGTGATTTTATCTTTCGAGAGATATCGCTGTTTATTCAACGGAATACGTTTTAGTTTTATAGAATTGATGAGTAATAGTGTATGGAATTCAATAATATATTTACTGATGCTTCATGAAAATATTTTTTAATTGAAATTTTGCGGTCAAATTGTTTTTAGTGATCACGTTTGGTTTTCTTCTTTCAAATAAATTTCTAAACAAATCATTGGAAAATTGGTGTGCGTTTTTTTTTTTTAAAAACGAAAAAGGTAATCTTTTTGTAGTTTGGAAAATAGAAGCCTGTCATTTGACCGTTTTCAAAGGTATGTGATATCCAAGATTATTTTTGTTTAGTCAAAAAATTTGCCATTTAATATTATAGATCAATAGTTTACCGAATAATCCCATATTTTGCGCTTTTCCGAACAAAAATTTCTTCAGCGATCAGGCTGATTTCGAAAATTCTCGTATATGGGGCTGTAAAATTCCGCAAGTAACTGTAGAAAACCCATTGATTGAATTTGCAAAATGTCATGGGTCCGTGTTTATTTGAAGATGAAAATAACGGGACCGTTACCGTCAATTCTGAGTGTTTTTTTTTTGGTTTCAACTTGAACAAATTTATTCTGCACCATATGCGGTTTTGACAAAAAATTTCCACAAACCAGACAATACGATACATTTTGGCTTTATCACGAGAAAAGCTCCCAGGTGGTTTCTAGATTTGGTGATGTCAATTTGTGATTTGTCACAGTTGAAATTTGAAATTGTAAATCAACGTTAGAGATTGTTGAAATAATCTTGAAACTTTAGAGAATTTAAAAACCAGCATATCTAAAGTAATGTCCGAATTATAATCCGAAAAGGATCGGCGCACCAAAAGGATTGTCATTAGACCTAAATTTTACGTGTGTCTTATTAATTTGTGTTTTCCGAAACACAACTGAAATGATAATAAAATATTGAACTTTGTTTTTAAAAAAAATATTTATAATGGAAATTTAACTGAAAAAACTTGCTGATTGCATTTCATAAAATATCCAAATTATGTAACGAAAAATATAATCTTAAATACAATAATTCCCTTTAAAATAATTTTTTAGAAGGACATTTTTTAAGCATGGATTCTTTAGAGATGAGAAAAGCCGCCATCATAATCCTTAATATTATTTCTTACCATTCGAAATATTGTCGTAAATTTCGGATTCGATTATATAAAAAGAAATTTCACTCAAATTAATATTAAAACTTAATTTTTTCATGATTAAAATTCTTTAGGGTGCTTACAGTCGTATTATTATCAGTAAGCGATAGTCTAAGAAATGTTAAAGAAATTTGATTGGAGGGGTCTGGCGTTCTGATGGTAAAAGGTGGCATGTTTATGCTGTTTCTCTGTGTTGTGTGCAGATGAAATTATTATAGAATTGTAGTGAGCAAAAGGTGTATGACAAGTCGCGTCATCGAACACGAAACAGGTTCCAAGAATCCATAAAATAAAAGAATGAACCACGAGCTGGAATCAAGGTGATTATGACTATGTTGATGACTGCGATAAATAAAAACACTAATTACTCGAGATGCTAACCAGATGCTCACATTTTTACGGATGGCGGATGGCGAATGAATGGAAGCCACTGTGACGACATGGAAAATGGTAAACACGAAATTTTGCGGCGATTGGAAAAATTTGTGACTGTAGTAAGTCGGGATTGTACGGGGTACAAAGAGGTCTGGGATATGTGATTCACGTGTTCCAAATTGGTTCTGAGATATCGAGCATATTCGTTAGGTGGGAATGTGTCTTCGCACTCGCAGCACCGATGATCATAATGATTGTGAGGATGGTGATAAAAATGGAATCTTGATAGCCTGCTAGCTATAAATAATGAAAATTCAAATGTAAACATCTTTAGACCTACATTAGAGTATGTATTTTTCTAGGCTGTTTTTGGTAGAAACTGCTTTGAGTGAGCACATTGCTGTGTGAATTTTTTATTATGAATATCGTGAGTGGAGTGTGCCAGATTTAGAACAGTTACTCATCCATCGTGCCTGTTGTTAAGAGATGCCATCGGCATGAATGCTTCACTATTTAATGTGCGTTTGCACAAATTCAAATGCATTGAAGCAGTCAAGTGCAGTATGGAAGGAATGCACCGCTTTCGGGTGATTGTAGTTCAGGGCAATTGTGCAAGGGCAGTGGTCTCTGGGACAAGAAAACTACCATGCCTGCAGTAGCCAACTATGTTAAGTGATTAAAGTCGAGCACAAGAAAGTGAAATTTATTTTCACAACAAGGTCAGTGCAGCAACATGGCAGTCAGTTCATGCCATATGAAATTAGATAAAATTATGCTTCCAACTAATACTATGCTTGACTTTATTCCTAGAGAATTATATATACGAGTACGAGTACATGTGATGATAGATTTGTTAGCCTGCTCTAAGTGAGAAGACATCCACTTGGCTATGTTTAAGATCAAATTGAAACAAGTCCTTAAAAAATAAATCAAAATAAAAACAATATCAAGAAAAACCGTGGCACCAAACTAAAACCCTTCTATTGGTATTAGTGTGCTGATTTATTGTTCCATCTCTTATTGCCGTTTGTTTTGGTATGGTTATAATAATTTCCCTTTAAAATTCACCCCCTTTCTTTGATAGTATTTTGTAGAATGGGTGAATGTCAACAAATTTTTTAGTATATCAGCAAACAAAAGCTCAAGTTTTAAAAGCATATAAAATTGTTGCTAAAAAAATGTTGTCTCTGAAGTTTTTCAATTAATAAAGTGCAATGCGAATTGCTTTTGAAAGCTTCTCCTCACGTCCACTTTTGCTGGTGCTCATATTGTAGTTTTTTGTGGAAATTTCTGGGATGTGCTGCTCTTCTAGTTCCAGTTCTTGTTGAATTCGAATGAAAAGATCGAATAAAATGGTGTCGCTACTGAAGAAACCACTTGTTGCCATCGTTTGTATTGATAAATTTCTCTAACTGAAGAGCTCTTTGTTATCACTCATACCCTGCCTGCCTTATAAGGTCCTGTTGCTTCGAAACGTGCTTCTGAAAAAGATTGTCTATCATCCCGTTTTTCTTTATACAAAATGAAAGTGCATTTTATAAAAAAAGAACGGGGTGAGAATCGTAGAGTAGAGTTCATATTATATTTTTCTAGATTTTTATTATATTATCTTTGTGACATGAGAATAAAAGTGCTTCTAATAGCGTTTTTCCTATAATTTATGTCACAATTTTCATAGCACACGAGTGAGTGAGTATTTATCGAGATTTTAATTTGAGATCACATTTTTTTTGCAATAATATTTAATAGTTATTTTAAGAGATGAACAAATGGAAAAAAATATTTATAGTTATTTTTTGTATAAACAAATTTGAAAAATATCTACTAATATCGGGTTAACTATTGTATTTAGTATGAGGGTTGTTTGATTAATACCTGGCTTTGGTAAGATTTTATGCTGCCACTATTGATAAAATCTATTTATCATAAATGCGATCTTTCACAAGAAGCCTGTCTGGTGGAGGTGTAATTTTTTTAAAATGAAGAAGATACTGTTACCGTCGATTCTGAGCACTGTTGCCTTATGATAACCATTTTTTTTTTTTTTGGTATTAACTTGAAGATATTAATTTGGACCACATGTGATTTGTTTAAAATGGTACTACAAGCTACATAATATGAAATTTTTTAGCATTTCTGCGAGTTAAGTTCGCAGAATGCGTAGTTTCGAGACTTGGTGTGAATTTTTCTTGTGAAACTTCGTTTATGAAATTTTTGTAGATAATTTTCAATCTTTAGAGCATGTAAAATTGAACACCAATCTAGTAATGGCCGAATTACAACCCTGAAATGGGTAACAAAGTCCTTAGACAATGGGTTGAATTTTTTGTTCAAACATTATTATCCTTGCCAATTATATATTAGGTCCAGGAATATTACTTCAAATATCAGCTGTGAGCCTAGTTGGATATCAAGCAAAATCACAAACACTTCGAATACTAGCTTAGTCGTACTGCAGGTTTATTATGATGTACAAAAATGTTGTTACAATAATTTGTTCAATTCCAAGCGGAATTTTCAACTTCATAAGCTAATTCTGAAGAAACCTTAAGAAAAACAACATTTGTTATTTTCAATGTGGCCTAGAAATTCTCTCTAAATACTCATATGTGTTTTTAAATATTATTGCATATTTTCATACAAGAATCCATCTGATACTATGAAATTATTGTGAATTGTTGTTAATTTTAATTATTATTTAGTTATGAGTAAATAAATACAAAATCATAAATGTATAGATTATGGTATATTTCTAAGGAAAGAATTCATAATGCTTCTTATAAGGAAATGAAAAATAAATAAGCAAAAAAAAAAGAAAAAAACACTTCTTTGAATTGCAAACAACACGCTTCATTTATTTTATCGAAAAAGTTAATTAAGTAAGAATACTACTCGTATTTGATTAAAATGTACTGAATATACTACAGAATTATAAGTATCATGTGGGAAAAACTTTTCTACTAAACTTCTTACGAATACTTCCTGGATTTCTTAACTGAATTCTTTATTAAAGTGTGTTCGTCGGCGTTTGTACATTCATTATAGACATTCGTACGATATGTAAGGTTTTGGTGAAGAGTAAGAAGGTGAAATATCCTTTTGAAAGATAGGAAAAAACATACGATAATCGCTATCCTGTAGCGAAACACTCTTAAAAATCAGAATTAATATTTATTCAACATTAATCAAGGGCAATAGTCCAACACCGTAAGTATTCGAACCTTACTTTTGGAATCTCTTCAGTATATATAGTCGGATACAGGATATTATATGGTGTAATATGACTATAAAAAAAAATTTTGTAGCGCACAATGCAAGTGTGAGTTTGCCTGGATCGTACCTAATATGAACTGTGTACATGGTATGAGAAGGTACGACGGTAAATCGTAGATAGTCTAGGAAAGTACAGTTCAATATAGCGTAACGATATTCACTAAACTTTTTGTACGTTTCTCATATATCCTTGGAATGGTCGCCCCGAAGTTATTTAATCCTATGCTCGTACTCACGGTTCGTTAACTTGGCGAAGTCATGTCACTCGCCCACGGGTCATTTAACGCATTGTCACTCTTGTAATAATCCTCTTAAACTTTTCCTTTATCCTTTCTAGTCTAACGTTATGGTCGCATAATTATGTGAGTTTCATATACGAGCATTTATTCGAGCTTGTATTTGTGCATGTGGAGCAAAAAAAATTGCACAGTTTTTACAGGATTGTTTTGCTATCTGTTTATTGTATAAATTGGAGCACAGTACTAAAGAGTGCCGAAGTGGATAAAGAAAATGAAATGAAGGTAACGATTAGATGGAAATATCGTACATGGAAATACTTGGGAATCCTACTAACTTTTCCAAATACAACAATAAAGACGTCTTCTCCTTATAAACGTGTTTTTTTTTCTTCATCTCATACACATTTCTACGCATTTCTTAACACATTAAGTCCATTCGTCCGTTAGTGAATTGCAGTAACCGATGGTGTCATGGTCCTATGGTAGCCATTAACCAACCATCTGCGTGCCATTCATGACAATTTCTTAAGAATAAGTAAAATTTACAAGGATAATCAGACCAGAATACGTTCATACGCAAACACTCAAACATTATCCGATAAGTGAGATTTTTCTCTCAGCATTTTATTTAAGGATATATCTCTTTTATATATATACCTATAAGACTAAATGGATATCTATCTAACTATATACAATATATGAACAGAAGAACTTATATTATATTGCATTTCTATATATACACAAATGATCAGATTTTCTTCTATTCAACTTATGTATATGTACATATATCCTCCCATATCCTCGAAAAGTTATAAACACCGAATAACAATATCAGCCGATTATATTATAGTTAATAGCTCACAAATCCTACATATAACTCAAATCCAGGATAATTTTCTATCTTCATAGAATAATAGCGAATTGAACTTTTGAAGAAAACCAGAGGGGGAGGGGTTGAAATAGTCTATAGAATATCATATTTATTTACAAGCAAGTTGGGACTTCTATTATGAATAATTGTTTGTTTTGTGTGTCTGTAATTCTATAGTGAATTTGTGTAATCGAATGTCCTTTCAGTTAAATAGTGGTTTTTCTTTTTTTCTAACCGGTATACATATTGTATAAAGGAAATTTCTATAGCGAAGAGTGTATAAATTCTTATTTTCGATAGGAAAGTGGAATATTCCTTTTTCATGTTTGTAGATAATAAAAAAAAAAATCTGCCTCTTAGTGTAAAAGCTCAAAGAGTCCTTTAATAGTTATTCATTTTTTCTTGCATTTAGTTACTCTGACACATTTTCTTTAGCTTAATATTCTAGGATATATTTTCTTGTCTTAGTTTCTTTCAATTTTTTAATATTTTCATGTGTCTTCTTTTTTTCTAATAAAACGTCCTTTTTCTAATAAATATTTAGTACTTATTTTAGGTATAATCGTATTGTTATAAATTTTTGTCACTTATGGTAGTGATTTTTATTTTAAATTATTGTAAAAATAATTGCTTACATTTTTGTTACAACAGAAAGAGTCGATAGAAAAAATTCCTTTCATTTATTTTCCTACAAACTCCAATATGTTTATATTGACTATATATAAATATATATTAGGAAAATGAAGAAAAACCAGAAGATGTTTATTGAAAATGAATAAGGAAAAAGGATATTAAAATAGCCCCTTAAGACTTATTATTAAAAGATACTTAAAACTGATTAATGAATGTTTGAAAATGACAAGACACCAATTCAACAAGACTCTCTACATACTAACTTAAATATATAATAAATAAGTATCAATAAGTAATGTAAATGTATGCTCATATATCATAGAATGAAGAACAATAATAATAAAAATAATGTAGGATCATCAAGTATAAGGAAAGAGAAGAAGATGACAAATATGAAAACATAGCACAACATAGATAAAAACAACGACAAAAACAATATTACTTGTAAAAAAATATAAGATTAAGTTGAAAAAAATGGACAAGTAATAGGAGTGTATGAAAGAAAGCCAAAGCGAGTATAATTTATAAGAACATACTAAAGCCTAGAAGACTACTGGGTTCTGTTCCATTCCTATATAAGAATGGATAAAAATGCTCTTGTCGGCGTTGACGTTTATTATTGTTAGTATTTTTCTTTACTGTTCACTTTATTGTATCATTTTTAATAAAATACAGTTAATGCACTTATAAGATCATATAAATGTGTAATTACGATAAAAAGTAATATTATATATGAAAAAATATTAATAACATGAAATAGGATCTTAGACACTCGTCATAATTGGGTTATAATGTTTTTGCTCTTACCCCTATAATAGTAAATTATCATTTTATTAATTTTTCTACAATGAAAAAAGTATCCTTCGTCATCTGGATGTCCTAATTATTTTCGATTATCATTTTTTTCAGTGGTTATATTGATTTAAAAAAAAAGGAAAGTAAATTTAATCAGATATTATATCGTTATATGGATTAGGCTTTGCATTATGCACTTAATATAATATAATTTAAAGGCGATTTCTTGCATGGACTCAATTATTTATAGTTAATTTTCTAATTGGTTCAACTTAATTAGCAAATGTACAGTTTTAATTCCATTTATCAGACCCCGTGTTTTTTCTTCATTAAGAATATAAAGGATTCTATATTAATTTTCTTTTTTGTTGAATTATTGCTAAGAAAAAAGGTTGCTTATCAAGCAACCTTTTTAAGATATGACCTTAAGAAGAAAATTTGAATCTCATCCTTAAGTACGCAGCAGACAGTTTGCCGATAAAAAAAATTCTTAAATTTACAAATATTTTCCAAAAAAATATTTTGGCAAGTATTATTAGTGATTTTCGAAATCAAAAGCAAACAAAATATTTCAAAAAATAATAAATACTACATAAATTTACTTTTCCTAATCGATATTCTACACAGACTAAATATAAAGTACAAATGCCCGAAAAGTCTGCTCATGATTTAAGAATACTGGCAGAAGGATATCTTGTTTAGTTTTGATCTGATATCAAAAAAAGAGAGATGAAAAGTCTCAGGAATCATTTAACTGCCATACTTAAGAATAAGAAAGAAAAACACAAAAAAGGAAATTCATTGATAGAAAGTATGCAGATGAATGGCATCCTGACATCAGAGAAATGTTCCGTACAGGCACTGTGTGTAAAGGACATTATTTGAGATTCAATAGAACCCTCGCATCCTTTCATCATTTAATGATTTACTTGGGTTAAGTTCTGTATGGATCAGTATGGTCTGATTCGGTTATAGTTATCTGATCTAAAATTTATTCAATACCACAAAAATACCAACGAAGTGATAGAGCGTACCAATTAGGGATGTGCAAAGGCGATGAGGAGAGATTCTTGTGTGCTTGGTTTAAGGAAGTTGGTTCCATTAGAATCGAAAAATACCTTTCAGAAATTGAATCGAAAAGGGGGGCTAAACAGGGGAAGAGATATATATTTATTCCAAATTGGTGGCCTTATTGGAGTTGATTGTAATAACTGAAATTCAGCTTGAACTCTTATTGTATGGCGAAAAGAAAGTATTCCACTATAGTTTTAATATTACAATATTATCTAAAAGCTCATACCATGTTGAGTTTTTTACCAAAAATTTGACTTGATTGAGATGTAATACAAAATATTTATCATATATGAGTGATTAAAAATGGTTTAAATTATTTTTACCATACTGAGTGATTCTCACAGCCTGACTTGTCGAAAACAAAGCAATTTTGCGGTCGTACATCGTTTAACTAGAGGTAAAATGAAAAATTGGATCCGACTCATAACTTCACTTTTAAGGTAGTGAGTGTTATCAAAAGTGAAGGTGGTTGTTAAATTGTTCCCTAGAGTATTTCAAATCGAAAGGGGTTGTTTTATGGTATGCTTTTCCTTTCACCATTTAATTCTGATTTTTTTCGTCTCCCAATTTTTCATTTGAATAATTTTGCTTTAATAAGGAACCATTTTTTTTTTGTTTTTTTTTTTTTGTTACTTTTATTATCTTACCCTCTGTTTGTAGCTCGTTTTATTATGATTTCTTTTACATTTTCACTTTTCCATAGTAAAAGAAGCACTAATTGTGAATCAGAAAAGTTTTCCTAGATTTTCCCGCAATATCGATCGATTATGTTGCCGGAACTGCACCGAAAAGTTTTTGGTTGATAGTCAAAAGCTAAACGCAGGTCAACCGTGAATCCGGTTTAAATTGTTTGGCAATTACTGAGTTCAATTAAAACTCGATAGCTTCTAATTACAAAGTGAACAGCAAATGTTAAGGATGCTTTAAGCTTTAGAAATTATCGTTGACAGAAAATATCCGTTTTTTTCTTTTTTTTTCTTATATTTTTTTCTTAAGTTCAGAAACAATTTCTTATACAAAAAAGAAAGCGATTTTTAAGATTGTCGTCGGAGTTTGCATGGTAATCGATTTGAAATTTGTTTAAAAAAAAAAATAGAAAAATCTTAAAAAAAAATCGCTTGAAAAGGAAATGACCGAGATTTCTTAAGCTAATCAAAGGTTACCTTCAGTTAGTCCTTATAGAAGAGTAGTATCGATTGTTGTTTGCTCCTTCATGAGTCTAATGCCATTGTTAACAAGAAATTCTTTTACGTATAGTAGTTAAAGGTACCTTATAAATTAAAAAAAAAAACTGTTTTATGTTGTCAGAAGTGTAACCATTTTGAGACCCTTATAAAAGTGTCGCTCGTTATAAAAAGCTCCATTATATTTTTTTCGAAAGATATTCTATACTTTCTTCCCTATAAACAGTCATTACTAGTCCGGCAATTTGTTTAAATACTAAATTTCTAATTTATTTAGAAACTTTGATGGATGTTATCACGTTAATAATAACTATTATTTAAATCTGATTATTAGTATTTTGTTTTGTTTGTAAACATTTGTAAAATTTGAAAAAAGTTACTATGACTAATTAAAGTATTTTCTTGCTATTATAATAAATACTAAGATTTAGTATTAAATTTTAAAAAAAAATATTTAATGAAAATATATGAAATTTATTTCAATAGTCTACTCATTTTTTCAGCTATAAATTATTACAAATTTTACTTTTCATAAATCAATAATTTCCTTTCTATATAAAGAGTGTATAAAATATTTAACACTAATATAGTATGTATTAAAAATATATTTATAAAAATATAAGAAAAGAAATTTTTAAGTAAGAAAAATTTTTCTAAAAGGCTTCCATTAGTTTAGTATATGGACCAGAGAAAAAAAAATGTTTCGGAAAATCTTTATAAACAAAATTGACTAAATGAATGTTTATGCAGAGAATTCTTCATTCTTTTCGAAAATGAAAATTGATGACCGATTTTATTATCGTATCCTATTATGTTAGATGGAAAATTTCCCGATCTAACTATTCCCTAACTCAATTTGACATTATTTTTTCAATTTGAATTTATGAGAACGTAGGATATCGTTCACTAATATTGAAGCCATTCATCTTGATAGGATACGAAACGTTGATGTAGTGTGATCGTATTCTATCGTCAAGATAGTCTAAATCGGTACAGACGGAAGGCACCGTCTTCCATACTACACTCATCGTAATCACCCCAAACGTTAAACAAACGTCAGGCTATCATAGTATTGAGAATATATTAACAGGACTATATATTATATTGGTAATACTAAACATTGATGAACCATATATTTGTACAGTAACTGCCATTGATGGACCCGATTCTACTGTACGTAGTTAAGTGTTTTCGTTGAATGTACAGCATTTCCCTTTTTCTGCTGAATAGCGTATTCTGAAATCAGAGAATTGTAAATTATGTAAGTGGGTCAGTAGAAAAATTTTAGGGGAAGAGAAGTACATCGGGATTTTTTCTCCAAAAAAAAAAAAAAACAACAACAAAAACAAGAAGATAAGTAGCTGAGAGGGGCTTAAATTAGTTAAGTATGGAAAGAGTATGTGAGTCCATTTTCCAAGAGATAAACAAAATTGTTCAGTTTCTTCTTCCATACGATCCTCTTTTGCTATTTTATCTAACTCTGTTTTATTGTTTTCATCGTAAAATATTTAATATCCTTTAAAGAAAATCATCGCATAGATATTTAAAAACTCTCCATTTGATAGCGAATAGATGCTATTACAGAAGTTCCCAAAATTTAATGATTGCTATCTCCAAGAGAGACGAACAGAAATGTTCTAATATCTAAGCGGAAATTTTCCAATGCCTAATTGAAATAAAAACAACCAAAAAAAATTCTTCTTATATAATTTTGAATGTTTTTTTATTGGTTCTCATACATATTACTAGGAGTATCTGGAAAAGAAGTCAATTTTAATTTGAAAAACAAATTCCATAAAAATTCCATTCAGATGAGTATGATCTCGAAATGTTAGCAATATTTAAAATGTTCGAATTGAAAATACAATAAAATGTGTCAAAATTCTATCGAGATGATATTTAGACATTAAGTAGACGTTAATTGAGAAAAATTCTTTGTTTCTTGTCTTAATTAGCTGAGGGAATGACAAAAAGGTCAATCGGCTTAATTAATTATTCAAAGAGAGCATGAGCAATCATCATTTAATAATAAATAAATAGGAATTGTTCAAATGTACACTCCACTTTTTATGATTTTTCTCATATGGAAAATGTTTTAATATAAATAAAAATTACAATTTTTAATATAACATATTTTATAATTTTCAATTTTTATTTCATAGATTATGATAAGGAAAGTGATTCTTTTTTAATTAATAAATTGACTTATTAATTCGATTATGATAGCAACTGCAAAGAAACATTGTCATAAAAGTACATATACGAGGTGGGATAGAAAAGTAATAAGACTGAGTATAATAAGTTCATTTTATTTTTATACATACATCAATGTTATCCTTTTCAAAGAAGTTTGTTTGGGCAGCTATACTTTAGTGGATACTTCAGCTCATCGGTTGCCATTCTTTGAATGTAATTCACAGTACCTCAAATATCAAGTGTTTTGGGATTTTGGCAGAGAGTCAGTTTTGTGAGCATTTTAAGAACTTTTTTTTTATAAAAAAACTAACCCTCACTCGTACAACATTTTCATCATATTTTGATGTTCAAGGACTCCCTGAGTGAGCTTCATCTTCCAATGCATTTTGGTCCCCCAAAAATCATCTATTCCATCGAAAATTTTTTTTCGATCTATTCTATCGAAAAATTTGTACTCCTGACAACACTTTGTTGGATTTTTTATACTTTTTTTTCTCAAACAGAAGATTTTCATGTTTTAAAATATCATAAATCAGATATTTCGCACATCCTTCTTTCGTTCATATTAGAAGTTTTCCGTCATCGAAATTATCCCAAAACACGACAAACTCAAAAATTTTTCGAAAAAGATGTCTTTCTATTTTATCAAAAATTCTTGAAAAATTAATTTTGAAACGTGTTCATGCTACAATATTATTTAAACTGAGGCTGTGAATCCTCAGCATCACTTTGGATTTCGAACTGACCATTCGGAAATGTATTTTTTTTTTAAATCCCGCAAGCTTCCGACCTTATGAGATCCTGGATTGCTTTAACAACTGCAGCGGATTTAACTTTATAGATATTTCCACTTTCTAAAATCCTACCTCTTAGACCGATATAATCAGATAGTCGAACATTTTAAGTTATTCCATCTTCGCTGGATATCTCAGGGTAGCTTCCTAAGTCTAATCCTTTATATTATGTACACCCATGATATTCCTTGTCATCGTAACTGTAGCATATGCTATGGATACAGTCACCATCAACCAGCATTAAATTTTTTCCACCGCCAACCCTATTTTTAAGCACAACATAAGCTCTTTAGAGATCTGGTATAAAAAGGTGAGATACAGATCGAATAAGCAAATATATGCTCATGTTACTTTTACACTTTGTCAAGACTTATAGTTAATAATACTATAAATTTCATTGGAACTCTCGCGCAAAAATAAAAAGAAGTAAACTTAACAAACAATATAAATAACTACTATGATTCTTTAAAATTAAGTCATAATTGACAACAAATGGTAAACTGAAATCGATATAGACTTAGGGACTCAAATTTTGGCTTTCGATTAAGCATTCGAATTCCTCTCGAAACAGTGTTAACCATCATGATCGTTCGTGAACAGTTCATTTCCCGTTATAAAAAAATCTACTCGCGTTTATAATTCCTCCCTAATACTTAACCAAAACTACTGTCCACTCACACCTTTCTATAATTAACTCATCAACCCTTAAAACGACAGCCTCGAGATTTTTTCAAATTATAAACTAAATCATTCCGTTCTTAAGGAAATATTGCTGTTTGTTCACAAAATAAAATGTGTTAATAATTTGATAAAAATAATGTATTGTAGTTTTTTTTATTGCTCTTGAACCTATAAATTGCTGACAAAAAAGGTTGTCCTTTAAATAATAATCTACGAAAAGTTAAATTTTATAAAATGTTTAGAATTTATATTAAAGGACTCTCATCCAAAATTCTTTAAATATCACCCATCCTCTATCGATTAATATCCGTCGAAAATAGTAAATTAAAAATTATTAGAAAATTTAAAAAAATCTGAATAAACAAAATGGAAAAAAAATGTTTTCTTAACAATACATTTAGAGAGTCGTGAACCTTCCAAATAATTGTAAATTGGCATAATAAAACGATCGATCGGTTTGGTTGTATAGAAATTTCCAAATCTGAAACGATTTCGGTGGTAATCGTGAAAATCCAATGAGGTGTACAAAGGCGAAGATTTAATTTTCGTTCCATTAGTAGGAATAAGCCAACGTATAGGTTGGTGTGAGGGAGGCTGTACTATAGGGCGACGCGATATTATATACAATACGCAGTATATAATCGGAAATAAAATAAAGGAAAATTTCCATTGAACTGATTTTCGATGAGGAAAGGAAACAGGAGTAGAAAATCCTTCAAAGTATGAAGCAAATCCAGTGCAAATCGGGGTAAAATCAGACAAAGTAGATGAAAAGCAAAACATAAATACCCAATTTTCCTTATCAACACTTATATAGGCATGAAATCAGAATCTCTCAATTCTGTTCCACTTTATGAGATTGAACGATGGAAAGTTTGCCTTTTTGATGGTGGATTATTTCCATGGCACAATTTCAACTTAAAGTAAATATGCCCAACGACTTTGGATATACTGCCACACATACAGTTTGTCGAAAAATCCATGGTAATCGTGGTTCAGTAAGCAAAGAAAAAATTTTTTTACCAAAGAGTCGCAAATGTATCAATACGGCTAGAGGAAAATTTGACGCACTTGTATTACATCCTCATATACATAGTTAAGACCTTTTTCCTTTTTTTTCAATCAAAAATTTAAAAATAAAATGGAAGAAAATCGTACGAACAAAATATTATAACGTACCCAAAAGAATGAGCACTGCCTTTTCTGAATAGGGAGCCATGGTGGAAATCCGGAAGATATTGAGGTGAAAAGTGGAAGAGGAAAAAATTTTGAATTGGAAAGTGGAAAAATTACTACAAATCGTACATTTGGGATTGAATAACAACAAGAGGAAAACATACCAACAAAAAAATTTTGCCCTATGCCAAAATAATTGGTAAAAAAAGAAAAACCAAAATACCGGTAGTGTGATATTAACTGGTGTAAAAAAGCCAATGACACAAAAATAATTGCCCAAATTTAGAAGGTCAGACCTACAGAAAATAAGGGAAAATGAACAATTTAAGGACTAAATAAAAATACATGTATTGCCGCAGGATGTAATTGCTTTCTTATCTGTTATAGATATTAGTTTTTTTGCTATTTAAGGTGCGAATATCCTCGTGAGATCAAGTAATGGGAATTTGGTTGTAAAAAAAATCTAAGAAACAAATCTTAACATTTTTTATACAAAAGATACTCAAAAAAAAGAAGAAAAATATATTTTATATATGATTGGTTTTTCAGATTTAAATAAGAAGAAAAATATATTTTGACGAAAGCATTAACCATTCAAGAAATGCACCCGCACTTTTTCGGCTTGAGCTGTATAATATATGCTCGAAC
Organism: Atherix ibis; assembly: GCA_958298945.1. Taxonomy (NCBI): domain Eukaryota; kingdom Metazoa; phylum Arthropoda; class Insecta; order Diptera; family Athericidae; genus Atherix; species Atherix ibis. Next base: position 32,591,136 of record OY282607.1, read on the forward strand.
ATTTTGGATGTACACCTTTCCCTCGAAACATGTTCGAGACGAACAGAATGAGGGATTTGCTCGAATGGTGTAATCGCCTCAAACTGTAGACGCTCGATCATTTAAGACAACGAGCTCAAACATGCAACTCAATAGAAATTTTTCATTCGAGCTGCGTGTTTGAGCGCGATCATTATTGCAATTTTGACATTTCACAGTGTGATTTGTATGAAGAATGTTTGTTTTGTGTTTTAATTTACCGATAGTTTGTACAAAAAAAATGTTGCAAATCGAAATCATCCTTGCCAAGACGAAGAAAATTGCTGTACGATTTCTGCTCGTCGTTGTCATCGCTTTCGCTATCGTCCAACATCAGCCACACTGCTGCACTTTGTTTTCTCTATTGCATTCTGTTGAATTATCCTTTTTTCTATTTTTTTTTTGTAAATATTTACTATTTGCTTTATAAATATACTGGACTACAAAATGCAAAAAAAACACAATTGCAAATCGTTCATGAAAATGTAACAAATTGTCAAATGTCAAATAGATGAAGAAAAAAAAATCGTAGCTCGAAGAAATTCTGACAGGGCAAACTTTGTTCGAACAATTCTCAAAGGTAATTCAGTAATAATCATAAATAAACATTCTGAAGTTGGTAACTTTTTTTGAGTTAAGTTCATCGTTTATGTAAAATTTTCCGCATATCTATTAATGTAAATATGAACAAATATTTACAAGTAACTAAGAATATAAATAAAATTATTCAAAATTAGAAAAAAAAATAAAATAAAATAAATGCAAACAAAAATAAATAAAAAATTATTTTTATGCGAAATAAGAAACTGATTGTATGAAAAGTTTAGGATAAACTTTCTGTTCGAAAAAAATATACAAAGAAGAGAGTGTGTTTCACAAATGAGAAGACGATAAAGACTTATCATTAAACGTTCTTTTTATGAAAAAGAAAATGGTATTTTAAGTGTCTTTTTTTTTGTAAAAATTTTTATTAGCCAAAATTTTTTGTGAATAATTTTTTTAAAACCTTTTTTGTTGTTTGATCATTATAAAATGATATATTCAAACTCGAATAATCTATAGTATGAAATACTAAGCTAATATTTAATCGAAATTGTTTCGAGTCTTCCATGTTGACAATGTAATTTTAGTTATTTAAGTTGCATACAGTAACGTGCACAAATAATTTCCTTCGAAAGAAGACGATTTTCAAATAAATTTCAATAATAATTGAAAATTCTCTCTATGCAGAAGTTTTTACGCAAAAAATATTTTTGGTGAAAGGAGTTATGGGTAGATCTTAACCCTTTAAGTTTCTACAATCCATTTTCAAAACCAGGTGCAAGAATCTAACTTTCTTCAAAACTGTAAGCTAAATTCTTACTGGTCTATATTTTTAATTTATTCATATAATAATAATTTATATTAATGCAAAATTTACATTACCAATCAATATTTTGTGGTACCCGACGTTCCCAACATTAACAATGCTATGAACTTCCATTTAATTGGGAAAAAATATTTTAAATTCCTTGTCAATATTAGGCGATTATACTAAACTTGAAACACAAAATTGCAAGTCTTTCAAAGGAACGTTTAGTAAAGATGGCTCCAACACATTCTTTAAATTGTCGATATATTTTGAAATTATAAATCACGATCATTCTTACCACATTCAGAAAATTATCCCCACACCTTTACTCCTTTTGATTTTGGCTGCATACGTTCGTTCCTCAGCGTCCAACTAGCAGTCTTCCACCAAATGTCTTTGCCTACGAAATCTGTTGTTGAATCCTGAATATATTTCATCGAAAGGGTTTTTTACTAGGCACCGACTGTGTGCTTTTCACTAAAACTCTCAGAGATTTTTGTTCCTCGTACCCTATACAGATCATTTCTTTAATCTGTTAATATCTTAAAACAATCATGAAGACTTTGACGTCTAAATAACTTATTAGCGTTGTTTTCTATGGCCTACCAGATCTACTTCTACAACTGGTACTTTAAGGATAAAATACAGGTTATCATGGGACTTCTAGAGTCCCATTATAAATCTTAAAAATATTAGTCTAATTATAAATCTTAAAAAAGTCATCTTGAGTTTGAATCCAGATGGTGGGATAGACACTTCAGTGCCAATATTACCAGAAATGATGCAAAAATCAAGCAAAATATTATATTGTATTACACTGTCATCTATCGCCAAACAGAGAACATCAAAATATTATACTGCCATCTATTGTCAAAATATAAAATGTCAATAGTTGTGACAATTTCAATTTATTTTGTATAAAGCAAAAATTTTAATGCACACCAAAATAAAAATATTCCATCTTAAAAAAAAATAAAATTATTAAATTAAAATTTATTCAAATATACTTCCATTGATTACAAATGAATATCAAGTGAATAATTATTTACAATTTCCTACCAAGCTAAAGTAACGCATAGAAATATGCCTATTTTGATCAAATTAAATTGCAACCATGATTCGTTCATGTTAGTAATAGTAGGCAATATTTTTGAATAACAAATATTTTATTCATCATTTACTATTATAGTCTATTAAATATTTGCATATTGTGAAAGCTTCTCAAATATACGTTAACATATTTAACACTCCAGAAATTTTTATTAAATTTTAAATGATTTTATTATTTGAATAAGGTTTAGGTATCTGCCAAAATGAAAATTGGCTGCAATTGAAAATATTACCACTGTGATTATTATTTATGATTCTGTGTTGTTGCTATCGATATTTGCACAAAAAAATTCAATACCAAATAATATTTGATTAATTAAATATTGTAGTAAAAATTTTACTTTTTTAATTAGGCCTAAAAGTTTATTCAAATTAATTTTCAACATGAATTATAATTGATTATAATTAAAAAGTTTTGAAATTTTTGTAAAATAATAAAATCATAAGAAAATATCCCACAAAATTATTAAAAAAACTCTATAAATATGAATATTATTAAAACCAGATTTAAGAAACTACAAATAATGCGTAACCGAAATGAATTTAGAACTTTTCTTTGTAGTTTTTAAAGAAATTTTTAATAAGTACTACAGGATCTTGGATAATTACTTGTAAAACCAAATCATTTTATAAAAATTGCTTATAATTAATTAAGAGTTTTGTTAAAAGAGATACCAATCAGTAATTTGTCGAAATGTTCAACGAAATTGGGGAAAAATGAACACTTCGAAAATTCTGGCAAATTTCAATAATTTTCAGTAAATTGATAACAAAATAATTTTCAGTGAAATAATACCAAAAACGTCTTTTTCAATGAATACTTGATTGAAAATATCTTCGATATTCGCTGGTGTTCCGTAGGAAAGTAAGCTTGGCCCTATGACTTGAAACCCACACTTGAGACTATAAAAATCAGAATTGCCAACTACTTTGACTTCTAAACAAACATTCTAAGTTTACTTTAGATACCAAAGTACTTTTATACGATACCCTTCTGAAACCGGTGCTCGGTCTATATCAATCCCTCAAATTTTCGGCGAATCCAATTTGTTGAGTCAAAAATCCTTTGTCAAATTGAAAATATTCCTTATTATATTCATAATAAACTTTATTTTGTACCGTAATTAACTGTTGCTCCTTATAAAAATTATCATGCTCGTTATAAAAAGTTTCACTGCAATAAAAAACTTTTAACCGCTTGAAATGGCATGGTCACCAGATTTATTTAGCTTATTAAATATTACCTTAATTTAGTCCCAATGGAGGAGTATTACTGTGGTGAAACTTTTTATAACGAGCATAAAATATAAGTTTTATAATATTGTTAAAACAATGAATATTTTTTCTTATAGTAGTTGAATATGTTTAATAAATTAATATAAAATAATGCTCATATTTTTGTTCGTAATAGTGATATTAGATTCGTGATAAAAGTGTATCTCGTTATAAAAAGTTTCATTTTCGTCTTTCTCGAAAGACATATTCTTACTTCCCTTCTTTTAAAAAGACTAATTGACGACTTTAACATTACTGGTCTCGTGATGCTTGTTATTTAAATCTGATTGCTACTATTTTGTAAAAAATAATTTTTAATAGAGACAATATTTGAACTCATAACCTCAATAAAATTACTATCAAATTAACTTCATTCTTCAATGAGTGTATATCTGTCATTAGAGTTAAGTAAGCGCTATTCTTATAAATTTCTTGCAATTTTGTGCTTAATAATTTTTCAGAATTTGTAGATATTTAATGTTCAAAAATAATATAAAATGAAAAACAGTTGAACAGAATCATATTTTTTAATGCTAGAGAATATTCCATTAGATAATACGCAACTAACGACTATGACAAAATGGTATTCCGTGCAAATGACTTAATCGTCTTAAAATTATGATTATCTCGGAAATATTGCATAGAACGGTAATACAGAAATCGTCTTATTTCCTTTTACACTATTACATAAATTTTACTACAGTTGTTAATTTTGATAAAAATCACAGTAAAATAAAGTTAACTTTTGCCCATATTTTTCTACTGTATTTTCAAAGAACTACTATTAAGTTCTGAACAACGAGTAAAGCATTATATGGTTTTTGGTAAACTTTCCACATTCAGATAAATTTTCTTTAAATTTCAACTAAAGTTAATTAAATTTTAGCATGAAATGTTACCAACAGCCATGTACAAAGTTCGAATATGCTGGACCCTTTGTACGTTCGGTTACATGAATGTCCCCCCCATCGAAACAAATTATCATTCTTGAGCTAAAAGCGCACGTGATTACTTTGAAAGATGTCATTAGAATTGAAAGTGTACGTCTCTTATTGTAGTATATTTTGATAGAGCTTGTTTCTTGAATATTCGCACAATTTATGTGCAAATAAATCATCAGAGGATGAAGCAAAGCGATGTGGCTATGTAACTTAACTCAGAATAAGTCTATATCGTGTTCAAAGTTACATAGAATATTGAACTTTAAACTAAATTCAGAGTAATAATTTATTAGACACAAAAACGTTGATATTCGATTTGGGTACTACCGTCAAGGATAAACCTTAAACGTTCAGACATTTTCGACGATGTGACGCCTACTAAAATCTATCCAGTCAGGTAATGCTGGTCAAACACACGTAGATTCCTGGCATTAAACCTTCCAACAGATATTGCATTTGTACACAAGTTTATAATATTGTACTCGTAGTTAAAATATTTACCTTTGGAGAAAATATTTATAATAGCGTGATGAGTGCTTAGATGAGACGGTAAACATACATTACCCAGTACAGTCAAATCAAATGAGCGCTATGGCGGCGAATAGGAATAAGGATACATTTCTTATATATACATACACATACAACTTTCGCAAACATTTCACCGAAGACAGCTTTTAACACGAATCTTTCAGGAATGGGTCGACATCAATTAAAACAAATCAACGTAGTCTCTACATTTTATTTAATCTCACTTCGAACACCGGAAATTTTCAGTTCCTTATTAAATTTGTTGCTTTTTAGTTCAACATTTATCCTAACGATTCCTATTAAAGAAGGAATTATGCACACCTAAGCTAGTCCTTAAACCGGAACGTGCATGTTACCACATTCAAATTTAATTTTAGTAAATGACTCTCGAGAATCATATCAAGAATTTTGATGAAATTTTGTTCATTTTCATGAGATTTTAATGTATGCGCAAACATTTTCGACTATTTCCTTAAATAATATTCATTATTATTATTATTATTATTACTATTATGATAATTATTTTTATGTTTATTATTTCAATGATAGTTTATAATTCTCCTTTTGTTATTGTCATAATGGTAAATTTTAGCATTTTAGTCCATCATTTTGTTTTGAACTCAAATATGATTTGGAAATTTGGAAATTTTAATAAGAATTTTCGAAAAGTATTGTTAAGATTTTTCAAGTCGGATTGCGTTTTAAATTTCAAAATCTTTACGAATATTTAGTCAAGTAATAGGAAACCGATAAAGGGACACTTGATGTCGCTTTAACTAATCGAAAATTCGATAATTTGAATTAAATTTTTTTAGAGATTTCCTAGTTTTGAGAAATTACAAAGTTTGTATAGTGTTCTGAGTTTATTGGATCCTAGGATAGGAGTTTGAGTAAATAAACAAGCAGAAAAAACAGAGGAAGATGCCCTTCACAATAAAATAATGAAATTTCGTCAAACTACGTTGAAATCTGTTTTTTTTTTAAATTCAAAAAAATCCTTGTCTATAAAGGACTCTATTCATAGAAGACGTTAGCATATTGAGGTCTGCAAGGCTTTCTATCCACATAACTTGACGTTACTCCCTCCTAAACGTGCAATACAAGTTTCGAGCTTGTGCTGCTATAATGCGATTTTATAGACCAAAAATGGAGCACTAAAATTTGGAGCGACGAAGCTTAGTCAATCCGCGAGTTTCATTATTGAAAAGTTGCAACAAGTCTATTAGGAACATTCATTATTAAAAGCACAAGGGTTTCGCTGGCATAACGCCTTTTTAGAGGTTCAAGAGATACTGAAAGGCAAACCTCGCTTAGAGAACTCCCGAAAACTGACAAAAATGTGGGACGAGTGATCAGATCATCGATTTTGCGTCCAGGATAATCGGTCTACCAAGGTTTTTTTTACAAAGAAGTCCTTGAAATGCTCAAAAAAAAATTTCGATCCAAATTGCAGCTTTTAATTTTTGGAAAATAAGTCCTTGAAAAGCTGATATAAAAAAAGTTTTTTCGCGTTAGATTGATCAGTGCAGACACTTGGAGGCCGCCTGTTTCACGGACATCTCCATTAACGAGTTTTGCTCGGAAAAGGGGATATCTGAGTTCCCCCATCTCTCTTAGCACCTTAGTCATCTAATCAGAGTCCACGTGGCTTTACTTTTGCTCTACAACATCATAAACTGCTTGAAACGACGTTTTCTGGGTATTGTCGATACCATCCAAATTAGTGGAACCGAGGAGCTGAAGGCAATTTTGGATAAATCATTTTAGTACTAATGAGAGGATAACATTGATGTATAAAAATAAAATAAAATTGCTCCAAAAAAAAAAATTAGTATCGTTACTTTTCTGCCACAACTCGTATTCGTACTATAATTTTTAATACTTGTTCACACAATTGGTTGTGATATTATTTGGTACTCCCGGAAATTACAGAAGAAGAAAAAATAATTTTCAAAAAATTCAATTCTTTTTATTAATAGTCTTGAATATATCTCAAGAGATGTTCGCAATTAATTTACTATTAAATTTGTCTTGTTTATTGTTATTAAAAAGAAATCGAATTTTTCTAATATTTCCATTTTACATAATTAGGTTTTCGTAATTTTACATAATTTTTAATCACTTTGTTAATTAAATAATTTTTCTTACTGTTTTTCAGGTAAATATCGTCACTGTTGGTGGATGGTGAATAAATACTTTTATTTAGAAAACGATGAGTATTTGAAATTAATTATTTCTAACATATTTAAAATTCTACTAACAAAAAAAAAATATTTCAAAAGTTCTTAACCGATTTTTAAGAATAGGTGTTTATACTAAAAATTACGGATAATTTAAAGTTTTTTCTAAAACTATTTTTATCAAAATTTGTTTTGCGTATTTCCATCAATTAGTTGTGGTTTTTTTTTAAAATTCTTTGTCAATTTTTATATAGCCTTGAACTTTCTTTAAATATGTAATTAACGAAAATTAAGGAAGTTCCACCTAAAATTATGAAAACACACTTTTTGTTTTAAATACTTAATGGAATAATTGTACTAAACGTACACCTGAATTACGAAAAAACGTAATTAACTTTTTTGTTATGGCTTACGCAAAGTTTTCACAAATTAAATAATGCTTAAAGCAAGTTCAATAGTAACGAATTACGAATTTGCTTTAAATTATTTTTAATTATTTGTTGATACTTTTTTCAATAACAAAAAAAAAATTATCACCCAATAAATGGTTATCCAATTTGTACTTCGGAAAGTACAGTAAAATAAAACACTCTCAAAATTCAAATTTTGTGCCTGTTTCGTACATTTCGCACTGCAATTCTACCATTACTTGACGAACTTTGGATTTTAAACGCCTTAAAGTCTGAGAATTGTCTGTATAAATACGATATTTTATGTACCTTCATAAGAAAAAATCCAACGACGTCAAATCGCACGATCTTTGAGGCCAATTGACCTGCGAAATTTTAGCTTATTAAAACGGAAATTTGTCGTATAGTGTAAGTTGCGGCAACTTTTTGCTGAAATCACGTATGGTTCAGTATAAAATCCTAAAGTTCAGACCGAAAAATTTAGTGATCATACGGAGTTAGCGGTTGGAATTGAGTATAACGGTCTCTCCTTCCTTTTCAAAGAAATCCTTCAGACCATAATGGCCACCACTTTTTACGGAGACTTGTAGGTTTTCAGAACCCCATATACTGTAATTTTTCTTATTGACGTATGCACTGAGCTCATTGGATGAAGCTCGTTGAGAAAAAATTTATTTAAATAAGCGTAAAACTGTTCATTTAATATAAACCTCAATCAAAAGATGACATAAATATTTGGCAGCTGTCAAAAACTGAGCTGTACTCTTGGATAACCAAAAAATTTTATATTTCGTTATGGAAATAATACGTTTTGTAAATTTAATAGTAAAGGATTTATTAAATTTTTTTATAATATACTTTACATATTTGTAATTTTTTTTTTTTAAAAAAAAGCTCCTAAAACTTTTTAATTTATGAATAAATTTAAAATAAGGTCAGTTGATATACAATTTTTTGGCGAGGTCTTATAACTTAGTTAATAATTAAGTGAATTTTTCTATTGAAATAATTTTGCTAAAAATTGTGTTATTTTCACAAGAAATTCTATTAGAAATCTAAGTAAGCAGATGGGAAATATTTATTTACGCAAAAATTATTAAAAGCACTTTTAATTTTAGAATTTTCAAAATTAAATACTCGTATTTTTTTTGTAGTATTGTACAATATACCATATATTTGAAAAAAAATCAAACCAATACATTCAGCTATTAAAACAATTTGAAAAGAAAATACTTTTGAATCAAAAAAATAATTTTGTTAATTAAATAATTTTTACTCTCCCATAAATTGAGGTAATCACATTAAAAATGTATAAAAAAGGTAATGCAAAATAATTTTCTAAATTATACTAATCAGCTAATAGGAGCAAGTAGTAGGGGTATTAGTAGTAATAGTAGTAGTAGTAGTAGTATTAGACGGAATAGTATTAAAAGTTATAGAAATGAATGCGTGCGAAAAAAAGCATGATTTTATGTGATATTTACGAGTATTGCCCTATCAAACTTGACCTGTTTCCAGGTGGACTAATTAAAGTCAATCTACATTTAATAAAATACTAAAAGGCTAACTGAGCTGAGATTTTTCATGCAAGAAATTTTCTTTAGATTGCATTTGTTTTTGAAAAATTCCAATTTTTAGTTGGAATATGAAATGTGCTTCTCTCATAAATAATTCATTACGATTGTTGAACACGAAACTAAAACTACGTGTATGAACAGGAGTTCCTCGTGCATTTCTATGTGATTATCGTAGGAGTTTTAGTTGCGAAAATATTCTCAACATAATCAAAACTTACCGGCAAATAGTAGAAAAAATTATTTTTTTGCTTTCCTATTAGAAATGAAATTAGCCTAATTTTGTGGTCAAGTAGACTAGTAATAGTATGTGTATGATATTGCCATTAATGTTGAACCGTATTTGTATTTGTTTGAAAATTATTATGGATTCGTAATATGGACAAGTAACCAGGCACACAGTTCGTATAATCCATAATCAAGAGTATCTAATGCAAAAGTTTTAGATTAGTTGAACGTACCTACATACTAGATTAATGAGATGAATTCAGTTAATACTATTACTATTCCTCTGATAAGTAAATAATACTAATCATTTGTGTAGAAAAATCTATTCGGTTAGAATTCATTGAGAAATGTTCTCCGAAAGAATAGAAGATTTGCTATTCGAAGTGGAAAATATCCGCAAATAAAATCTACATTTTGTGATTTTGGTTATTAGTTTATGCTAAACATAAAATCATGGTAATACCCACTCAGAAATTTGAAACGGTTAACTGGGATATCTGCAACTACTGGTCGAGTAGGTGAATAGATATAATTTGTAGGAGAAGATACTCCGGACGACGTCTACTGATTAATATGTGACCATGTTCCATATTGCTTTGAAAACATGAATATTCTATGGTCAGTAACATCCTCCTCCTGCGCTCTTTCCTGCTTATCTGGTATGCAGGTTTTTGTATAAATTATGATCAGTGTGCACGCGTGCATGCATTCCTATTCCTTTTCTAAATCCATAACAAAACATGGTTTACTGCCTTCATCAGGATGCCAACAAGATTATCGAATTAATCCAATTGAATCAGTATCCAATTGATTACCAAAGAGGAAATGTTTATTCATTGTACGCGTATTGATAGTGTTTCGAACAGCAGAACAAGAACAACTCTTATGAATACCATATGTGCCTACAGATGTTTAGAGAATACCATATTTGATAAAGAATCGAATAACCAATAGACAATCGAATATGAATCGAACAAAATTCAAATCCAATATTATGAAAATCCTCCAATAACCATAATCGAATCGTACACACAAGCCTGTGTCAAGGCGCAGATAGAATTTCATGTTGAATCGAAACGAAACAAGCAAAAAATGGTGTCGATACCATTAAAAATCCGAAAATAGTCATAGTTGTTTGGGAGTCATAAATTGTCATAATCGAAATGTTTTTAGTTATTCATAGTTTTCTACGGAAAGAGAAAAAACTAACTAAATCTTAAAATTCCGAAAGGTTATTTTTGGAATTTGATTTGATATCGATACAGGCAAAGATGAGGGAACTACAAATATTTCCGTTCATATTTAAGCCATTTGCGAGTGACTAAAATTGGTTCCACTTTCGTAGAGAAAACATTCTTCCATAATTTTATAGTTAAAGATTTTATAGCTAAGCGAGCATGAATGAATGCGTTTCTGGCTAAAGAAAGCCACATTGTCCATTCCATTCATCATCTGTCGGGGAATTTTCTAATTGATGATTGACTCCAACAGAGAGGTTCAAATATTCTTTCTTCTTATAAGCAAATCTGAAATGGGTCTTTCCAGTAAGGTTATATGTTCTTCTTTTATATTTAGAAACAAATAAATCCCACATAATTGCAACTTTCATGTACCCAGCACACTTTTGATCATATTAAAATTGCACAATGCATTTTCTTACCGAAAACTGATGATAACCGGAAGTTGTGGAAATAAGTTTCCGGTGATAAAATTCAAAGTTCATTTTTTTTCGGAAAGTGAATTGGAAGTTTTTAATCTAAAAGTAATTTTTAGTTTTCATGAATTGATGGTCTTTCGATCCTAGAAAGGAGAAGTTTCGACCAATGTGATACATTAGGAGAAGATGGCGGTGAAGAGAGGCGAGTACATTTAATCAGGATTCGGGTTAAACGAATTTCTAGAGCTAATAACTTCCACGCCAATTAACTAACAATGTGTGTACTGAATATTCAACCTCCGGAATGCTTGAAAATAAAATAGGCCCAATTAGCCGGACTATGCTGGTCATGACGGGTGGCTGATGTTGGAGCAGTTGGGGAATCAGGGAAGGCAGTATATGGTATTTGTATCTTTATGCTGCGCCATTGGGAAAGAAAACGAATGGCAGAGAATTGAATTTTTTGCGTGCAATCATAAACATGAGCATATGGACACATGTATATATGGGAGCATGGTCATGTTTGTAAATTGCAAATTTCCACAATTGGTGCGTGGGTGCAACCAGCGTACCCTACTATGCTATAGGGGAAAGAGTTCATCAAGAGCGATTCGCTTGTATCTAAAAATAAAACTGACTCATTGGAGATGTTCCGCTTCCCGTCCATGTATTGCTCCCATATCTTCTCCTTCTTCCAGCATACGAGTACATATTAGTCCATGCATTTTAGATATTCCAGAGTTTCAAGTGTACATGATAATCTTTTTATCAGATTGAATAAAATTCAGGTTCTAATTCCAAATAAAATAATAATAAAAAAATATTTCCTATTATTTGTAGCCATTGCATAGTCGTCGGTTCTTTAGATTTTATTTTTATATTGAAAAACATTTTATGGAAGATAAGGGAATTGGGGATAATAGCTCTTGGCATTATAGAACACTAACATCTACCAAACATTGAAAATTGAAAATTAATTGCTTAGAACTAATTGAATTAATTTACGAAAACAGATAATTCCGTAGGAGTGTGCATGATTCTGTCTAGCAAATTGGAAAAAGATACATCTCACGTGTATCTAAAACAATTTCAAGGGCGAATTTATTTAAAATTTACGAATGACTGGCTAACTAACGCCTATACAGAATGTTGGCTCATTTTTAAAACATTGTTCTGACTACAGTGACTTCAATGATTTCGATGTCTTCAAATGTTCGCCTATTGGTACCTATCATTTAGTTAAATTATCACATATTTGCTAAATAATTTCATATATCACGAAAAGATCGTCAATTATAACCTTAGAAAATCTATTATTATTTGAAATTTAATTCTTAAAAAAATCTGATGACTTTTAATTTTAGGATATTAATTTTTTTATATATGAAAAAACGATTTGATTGTAAAAATATTTTTAAAAAAATATGGAATCTGATTTTTTATTATTTAAAATTTCATATTTTTTTACTGTTTGTAAATTTTTCTTTATTGATTCTTTGGCGTTGTTTGTCGATTATTGATCCTTCTAAATTTTGATCCTTCGTCGACGAAGTCAGATCGATTATTTACTATTCAAATTTGGTAAGGTATGTTTTGATATAAAATTTGTGTTATTTGATTGAATGTGAATTCCTTTAGACAAGAGCCACGGGCTACTTAATAGCGCAACGACCATGAGGCCATATTGATGGATAACTGAGTACCATAGGATTGGCATTAAGAGCTAATGTGCCCATAATTTCAGTATGGATGTTCAATAGACTGGCTATTTGATAGTTGTCCAATGAGTCGATAAAAAAAAGTCGCTATAGGTTCCGGTTTTTTTTTAAGAGATACCAAGCCCCACAGGGTGTGCAATTTTGAGCCACTAAAACCCACTTCCTAGTTCTTCAAATATAATTTCCATTTGGGACTACGGTCAGGCATTATTTCGCAAGGAAGTTATGCGGATGCCAGTAGACTTGCACCAATCCTGTTGTCCTATTTCAGGTGCAGGGCTAACCTAAGCTTCTTTATTACTCGGAATGCGTCATTAGCTACCGCACCGCAATATGTCTTTAGCACCGCAATATGCCTTCAGAAACTGGGTCATATATTGGTCCACTTCTCCATGGCGTCTTCCATTCCAAGCAATATACCAGGAACGAGATAATGCCTCCATCTTCCTTTAATCGATAAATCCCAACGTTACTACGTAACGCGATAATGCCTCCATCTCGCCACTATGTGATTTCTTTCCTCCCTGCTGATGAGGAAAGAAGTCATACGAGACAGTACGAAATGCTTTCAAAACTCGAAATACAGCGCGATAATATACGTATCGCCATCGTCTGGTGCTTGTACGTTTCGGTCTTCATAGCTTCTGACCAAATCGGGGTCTGGAATACTGCTCCATCTCGTCTGGTTAAAAATGTTTTCGACGTCAACTATATTTTATTATGATTTATTCAGACTATGTGCCTGCGTATGGCTAATGGTGTCAGTTTTTAGTCTAATGACACTGAGCGAAGGACAGTTTCTTCAAGTAGCTTCTCAGTTACTTGGTTCGCTTAAAATTCACATATGTCCTGGCTCCCAACGCAACTCAACAAATTTGGCTAGCTTATACGAAATTTCCTTTGACAAATGTTTTCCCAAATTTGTTTGATGAAAGTTCTTCTAAAGACTTTATTTTTGTAGAATTTAATTCGCGATCTTTGTTGAAGTTGAACATAAACGTAAATCGTTCTGTAAATTTTACTATTGTTTTAACTTGACTTGAAGTTTTTTCCTCGCTTGTAAGAATTAGTAACTAATGCATTGAATACTAAATGAAAAAGTGGTGTAACATAATGCACCTAATTGTGACTGAGCGTTTGAAAAGTTCTGATGCAATTTCATCGTGCCAAATGTTGCGAAAAGTTGTAAAATTGAAAAGTTTTAAATCAAAAAATCGTAATTCGTCTCCAGCGTGTTTTCTTCTTCTTTTAATTTACAATTTTCTATTGTGGAAAATTTTAACTTAAATTTTTTTTTCGTACACTATTCGATGTACGGTTGAAAAATGTAATTTTGTGTAAAAGTTAGTTTCAACTCCACTTGTTAACTTAGTGAATAGATTTTTAATCGAGTGAACATTGAACTCATTACTATTAATTCGTATGCAAAAAGTTGGAGAACTTTTAGTAAATACATGTTTTCCACTTAAGTGCAGCCCATAAGTCTGTAAAAAAATACAAATTCTATGAAAATTGTCTGAAAATAATCCTTTTTGGGATGAAATTTTTGAATTTTTCCTTTCGACACTTCAATCTGAACATAGTCAGTAATCATCATCGTGGACATATTCAGACGTGAGCAAGTCTCACGTTGCCATGGTAAACTCTTATATTGGTGGTGTTGGGATATAATTTGAAAAGTTTGTGTCCTTAAATTTTTTGTAAGAGTTTTTCTAATTAATTTTGACTCAGTAGGTTTTGTCGCTTTGACTTGGAAAGGGTCATGTGGAAGGGGTCACTATTTAGCACTACGAATTTGAGATCTTTTCATGGCGCCATAAACATACTGTGTGGATTAAGCGTTAATAATTGCTTTTGTTGTTGTTGCATGGTCTTTGAGACAAGAGGCAAAGGCCACTCTGTAGCGCCACAACTAGAAGGCCATCTGGCACCTTCATGTTACGTATAGATCGGCATTGCCAGCTTTCCTGATGAAACTGGCCGATGGTTATTTGGAGGGATAAGTCGGACACTGCTCAATTTTAGATGTTTAAGAACATTAAAAATAGGGCTTGGAAATAGAATTGTTGGATCTAGAAGCTCTACAGCGAAAAACATTACACTGTAGTTAAATTTTGGGAAGCATGTTGTTAGTCTTTTGACGAAAATCAAACTGGAGGCTTAGAAAAGATATTGGGAAATCTAGATTCTAGAACATCAGTGAGCTAGAATACCACAGGATTGACCGATGGACTAGCGTCTGAGTACCAAAAAGGAAATTCATGGGTGAGGCTGGTATGACAACTCCGCATTCTGAGGAGTTTGTGGGCGTAAATTTTTGTATTATTTTTGAGTAAATTGGTCTGTCGCTTATTAACTAATGACTGAATACGAAAGCCCCGCTTCTATACTGATTCGTGTGCTACAAATGGGCAGAAGTGTAGTTGACTATTTTGTTATGTTTGGTATAACAGGGAGAATATTTTCCTGATATATGTAATATGAAGAACGTGCGAAAAGGGAAAAAAAATTAAATTTTTTTTTTTTTTTACCTCTAGAATGAATAGAATTCAATTTCTAATAACCACTTCAATACGAACGTGCGATATTAGTGTTACCTTTAACATAATAGACAGAATCTTTCTAGACACTATAATTGTGAAAGTTTTTAACTTCGGTATTCACCTGACAGATAGAAAAATATTAGTTACGCTATCACTAGTCATGTCCTCTCTAATTTTGTATATGGCTGAACCTCCCCATAAACAATGTTTACCCTTCAATTACGTATTTTATGTTGGTTCACTTTACTTTGAACTTTGCCACTCCAGCTTATTAGAAGGCTGGCCAATGGATAGGAGTGTTGTCTAACTCTCGTCTCATTTGTGTAAGATGACAGTACAGTTAAGTTTTTTGGTTCGTGTCACAACGTGCTGAGCTGAAGCCTTTAATCCTTAGCCAGCAGTTCACCCCGTTTTCTATTTTCTAATTCACGTTGTCAACCTTGTGCATCTGGATATGCCATTAAGCTTCGGCTTCACCCATTTTGATCCGAAATTCGAAAAGAAAAAAGAGCCAACATTACCTGTTTAGATGATGTCCTTTAATAGAGCTTTTCCATTCGTCGAATACCATTATTACGGGAGTATCCCGTTCCCAAGGAGTTTTTCGAAAAAGTGAATCAAGAACACACTGTCATCGTATGCAAACTTTAACACTGACTGGTCTACGAATGGTCGCTCCCAAGCCATTTATCGAGAGTCCATTATATTCTTTTGTGGCCTCACGCTGCCATTTCATCTCTAAGAAGCAGTGCTTTTAAGGTAATAACCATCCTTGAGTGATGTTGTTTGGTCGTTGTTTGCTTTGCCATAACCGTGCTGAACGACAATTATTGGGTGCAGTTTGTCCACACGCTGCGCTCTTAAGGTAGTTTTGCTGTTGTACGACTTCAAACTTTTGCCACGCTTTTTTCTCCGTTTGTTGGGGAGCTCATATTAATTTCGCAGATTCATGCTTTTCATTGTTGTTGCTACTGCCATTCTATATTCAAGTATTTTTATTGCTGGCTCTGTTGTCGCTATTGTTGCTATAGTTGCGCTATTATTTTTGTTGCACAAGCATGTGATTGTTTCGAATTCCATCGGAAAACTCGTTCGTTTTATCATTGAATGTTTTGTGTATTATTTTTCTTTTCGCAGTCGGTGTTTTTCTAGGCATTTCCTCTTTCCGGAACTTCTCTCGCACATTCTATATCCATAAGGGTATCTGTATGAGTTTGTCCGAGTTTAGTGACCTTCTGTGCCGTTTTGTTTACTCGGAACAAGACCAGCCTCAATCCAAACCGCCAGACAGAGTCTTTTGTGGCAAACACCGCACTATGTGTGGTTCTAATATTGCTTGGCTTGGTTGTCTGGGACTATTTGGCTGCCTGCCCGCCTGTTTGCTTTGTTGCTTCCCTACTTCTCTGCTTCTTGTTTTGTTGCTTTACACAAATGCGATCGATTTCCATTTCAGTTCAGTCCAGTTAAGTTTGGTTTATTTTAATTTAAAGCCCCCCTTTCCCCAACTTATCGAACTTATATGAAGGTAAATAAAATTTTTCCCTACTATATTACTACTTCTTTAATATCAAAGGAAAAACGAACGCACATTTTTTCTATAGAGAATTTTTCATTCATTTCGTTCATATTCGTTGTTCATTTATTTTGTTTTGTTGATGCACTATTATTAAAAATTGCAGTAGCTGCAAAATGAATCATTTGTCATTAGTTTTACCGGTTATAATATTTTGTGAAGTTTTTTTTATAGAGTTACGTATTAGCTAGCCAAAGTAGTACTTAGCATTTTTTTTTTGCTACAAATCTTTAATACAGGGTGCGTTTTATGTTGCAGGTTGAAGTTTTGTTTTTATAACTTTTATATGAAATACAATTGTATAATTTATATTTTATTGGTTGATTATATGGTCTTTAGCATTATGTGTGGAATATTATGTCGGTCAAATGCCTACCTCTGGCTGTTTAAGAACATTTTTCATAAAATTTTCGTATAGTTCTGGTGTTATTTTAACAATTCCGTTTCGAATATTGTCCTTAAGCATCGAGGTTGTGGTTGGTTTGTTAGTGTAAACCTTTTTCTTCAAATACCCCAATACGAAGAAATCGGAAGTATTCACATAAGGAGATCGTGGGTGCCAATCGATATCACCACTTTTTGACATTATTCGGCCGGAAAAAATTTCTTTCAATATTTGCATCGTAGCACAAGCTGTGTGTGATGTGGCACCGTCTTGTTGGAGCCACATGTTCTGTAGGCCTAATTCGGGCAGAAGAAAGTTTTGCAACATGTCTCGATAGGGGTCACCAGTAACTATTACACCATTGCCTCCAGCATCCTTATAGAAATGTGGCCCAATGATTACGGCGGCCCAAATGCCCCACCATACAAGTTAATCAACGAGGGTGTAGTGGTTTTTGGTATATTAGTTGAGGGTTTTCAGTACCCCAAAAGTAGCTATTCTGCTTATTAATTAAGCCAGCCAACTCGAAGTAGGCTTCATTTGCTAAAAATGGTGGTCTTCTATACCGAGCTCTAAAACTCGAGCACTCCAGTCTCGCCGCCGTTCATGGTCATTTGCCTGTAGCTGTTGTGTCAGTTGAATTTTATAGAGTATGATTAACACCACAAAAGTCATGTAATTTTCTCAGCGTATTCATAATTGAACAATTATTTTGAAAAAATGTTTTAATAGTCCTAAGAAGTTGTTACGATCTCAAATACTCCATAATAAATTGCTATCAATCTCTCTCTATGACTGTCAAATGCCAATAGAGAAATGTTATCCAAACCAAAATGCCGGCCCAAGAAAATCGACCTGGAACATTAAAAGCACCCTGTAGTAAATTTGTTATTGAGTTAAATTGGAATTGAGGTTGTGGAGGTTTAAAATGTGCATAATTTAAGATGCCAAATAATATCTTAGATATGTAAATTATTATTTTTTATATATTTTTTTTTCTTTTCTTATTAAACCGTTTCTCTTGATAAAAATTTCTCAATAATTTTTAAACTTTGTCGTATTTTTCCTATATTTAAAGAAACTATTTTTTTTTAAATTATTTTTATAAATCAATACTATCTAACTGGAAGGCTTCAATATGAATCGCCTACAGGTCATCGATTATTCTCTTTTGAATATTATCGACAGCACTAAGATAACGCCATTTTAAGTAGTATTTTATCTTGGGTATCAAAAAAATCCAGCGACCAACATTCTGGTGGAATCAGGGGGGGGGGGGGAGAGCTGATGATTTATTTATTGGTTCCAACAAAACCCAATTTTTTTATTGACATTGGTTGATCGATGGTCTTACCTCACCAAAGCACTGACTAGTCTGCACTTCCGTTAAATTTTCATGTTGAAAACCTCCCTGAATGATGCTTGTCTGCTAGTGCTTTTCAGTCTTCCAAAAATACTCTAAACACCGATAAACGTGTGCCCTGGATAATTGAAGATCCCCATAGTCCAATTTTTCTGTAAGTCAACCTAGCGAATTCACCAAAATCAAAACAAAATGTAATGACACATCTTTGGTCCAAAGTTCGTTATTCCAAAAACACAACTTTACTTATTTTCGTAAGCGGTTGCAACTTGACCAGCTTGTCTAAAAGGGAGTCGTATAAGCTATGTAAACGGGTAGTTTGCAGTATTAAGCAAGATCACTCTTCTAAAGACTTAGGGAGTCGTCTAAGATCGCTCTCAGTATTAAGCAAGATCACTCTCCTAAAGCTTTTAGATTTTGCAAAATTGTAGACGATTTTGCAAAATATAAAATCTATGAACAAAAGATCATTGTGCCTATTAAGTAAGAAACAATTTATTTATTTAAATAATAATAAATAGTTTTGTCTAATATTAGAAAGAATGAAAATAAATTCTGCAAAATTGTGTTGTGTTATTTTTGTTAAAAGTGTGTTTGCCTATGCAAGTAAATGAAATATTTAAAAAAAATGTGAAAACGTGATTTTCAAATAAATTCGAAGATATTTTAAACAAATTATCTGCTTCTAAATTGAAAATTGAAATAATTTAAGTGTGAAACATGAATTTTTGTGAATTTATGCATCGTGAATTTGTAGTTTAGCGCACATGTTAGTGAGGTTCTAGTGGAGCCTTCATCTGAATTTGATATGGTATTATGGTATTCTGTTATTTTGTATATTTGCAAATGTTATGCTTATGTAGTAAATATTTACCACAGCGTCACGGCATGCTGTGCTGTAAACCACAGAGTAACTTTTCACTGTACGAGAATTTATCATAGAATATTTTGCATTGCCTTATATTGAATAGAGAACTATTCCCAAACCGAACGCTCACACGAATGTTTGAGTGCAGTATACCTAAGGGGATGATATTAAATATTGCCGCTGAAATGTTTTCTCACACAGATGAAATTATGTGCATTTCTGAATAGAGCTAATAATAAAAATCGAGGTTGCTAGATATGAGTACGTACTGACATACTGACACAAAATTTTAGTTCTTCGGAGAAGGAGTTACGCGGAGGATTTCTGAAGAGAAAACCTTTTAGATACTATCACCTTTATCTATATTTAAAAATACATACTTGTACATCCATCTAATGGTGCAACATCTGAAAGAAAACTTTTGCTCCTGAAGAACACAATGCAGTCAGAAATAATAGACTGACTATCTTCATGGGGGGCTGAAAAGTGTTAGATGAAAATAATGACGACAACATCATCAGAATATTTTCGGGGTTGAGACTGAGGAATTCATTGGAAATGGTATACATTTGACTTCAGAGCGCTATGAGCATAGAGAAATATATTCGGAACCTAAGGTGTGCGTAATAAAATATGAGAACCCAATGATGACACTAAAAACGTCTTTAGTGTCAAGACCCTCGTGAATAAATGTTCTGCCTTTTTTTTGCTGACTGTGATTTCTATTCGTTTATCTAAAAGCATTTTATAACAGAAGGTATTGCTTTTTGCTATAAGATGCGGTGTTTTTTTTGTGTCAGTGTTTCCTTGAGACTCCATCAATCTGAAGGTAGGGTCCTGACAGTGCTGGCGATCACATTGACTATGATGATGTGTAAGACAACAACGATAATGAGTGCGATGATGGCGATGATAGCAACGACGCTGAATGATCTCTTCAACATGAAAATCATGCTAAAAAGGAGATAAAAATATCAAGCACTGAAAATGCGACATTCCTTTAATTTTATTCCATTTAATTTTCGTTGGAGAAAATAATAAAATGAACTGAGAAAAATTACGTTGACATTTTCCCTAAAGATTTAAACGAGAAAAATAAATGCGAAACTTATCTGTTGAGTACATACTTGATTCTTGAATAATATCTCGCCTTTTCAGAAATCCTATCCACTTCCATACATACAAAAACGAGTTGCTTCTATGTTGCATTTTGATTGAATTCAAAATTGTGTTGGTTGATGGGATTGTAGGTAGAACATTCTAAATATGCAAATTAATGCATTAAATAAAAATAGCCAGCAATAGTAGAGCGATGAAGGTTGGTTTGAATTTAGGATATTATTTTTGTATTTTTAAATACGAGTCCTTAGATGTGAATGAATATTTTGAAGGTATCATTGAATTAGGTTGTGGTTAGCTCTAAATTCTATGGGGAATGTCTTGCAAACATTTGGGCCAAAGATCGGATTTTAGAAATAGTTGAAGTTGATAAGTGCATATGCTGAAAATGGCATGGTTATCCTTATCAGACATACCGTTAAATTTGACTTTTATTTAACTTTTTTATGTATGTGCATACATGCAAGTGAGTATGTATGTCAAGTTTTTATCATATTAAAGAATAGTCAACAATGACAGGATAAGCAAATAAATTGCAAAATGATATTATTACGAGCAAAAAGGATGTGCAACTTGCCTTGTTCCACTAGATACGATACTCATATTTGTTTATTCAGTTTGCCCATCCATGTGTATTCTTATTAATATATGAGTTATGTTAGTGGTTGTGCGTATATTTTTTTCTCCCGAATAACGTATTTGAGCAATATTATATGTTGGCTTGTAGAATAGTCCTTATGGACTTGTATTTCCATTTCAATTTTATCTATAGACCCAACGTAGAAGCGTTGATATTTGACTATACATATCCATATGTTTGTATACTTGAAAACAGGAAAAGCAAGTATTTATGGAGAAATCCTATAGGTATCCTGTAAAGGAGTATGTATGAGTTTTCGTAGAAAAGTCACCCGCGGCCAAGTATACAAAGTTTTGATGAGATGACGTACATGAGTACGTAGCAAGTGTGTGCTGTTAATGATAGAATGGCTGTTAATGATAATTGACACGAAAAAAGATTTGCAAGGATTGCAAACTTGGAAATCTTCTTCTTCTACATCTTCTTCTGTTATATGGTGATAATTAAAATTTAATAAAAAATTTACTTAAACATATTGTGAGCTATATATATGTTCACTAAACTACCGCCTACGTCAGCTCTACTAGTTCATTGGATAATTTCCTTGAGTCTCTTCAACATTTATCTTCTTTACTTGGCATTAAATTTGTAATTATATCTTATTGTACCCTGTAATTGCCAGAAATTAGATTTAAAATTTTATGTTCAGTGCTTAAAAAAGCAAGAACAAAAAATTTAAACTTTTAATACAAATTTAATAACATTATTCTTTAAGAATTTAACATTCAGAATGTTGGTGGAAAAAGTATCCTTGAATTCATAGGATAAAAGTAATTCAAATTTATAAAAACAAAAGAATGGAAACTTTTAACAAATTCACGTCTCATCGAAGTGGCTTCATCATTTCAATTTATAAAGGAATGCACGTCTATTACACCAAATGACAAAAAACGAAAACGGAAGCCCCAAAAAATAACATACAAAATATATATTTGAAAAGGAAATAAACTGTGCGCTATGTTCTCTTCTCTTTTAAAATCTAGAAAAGTTCTGGAGACAACTGAACGATTATATAGGACATTATTTTATTTTGTTTTATTTTTTTTTCTGGTAAAATAAGTGAAGGCAATTTAAAGTTTTTGGCAAAATGTCTACCAAAGTCAAAGTGTATTTTATACATGAAAAAGAAAAATAAAAAAATAAAAGTAAAATTGTAGAACAACATAAATACGAGTACATTACAAGGATAAAATTTTTTTTTGAGAAAAAAGAAGGAAAAATGAATTGAAAATAAGGACAAAGTAATAGAAAACTTTTTTGCTAATGTATGTATGAGTTATTTAATTAAGAAACTTGGAAGCGAAGACAAATTATATATTTGTATAAAGTTGTTTATAATTGTAATCGAATCAGACATGTGCGCACGAGTATATTTACATATATTTGACGAAATGAAAATAAGGATCCTTAATCATATTTTTTTTGGAGAAGAATTTTTCTTGCTATTTAATCAAATTTTTTTCCTTTTAAAGTCAAATTGAATTAAGTTGGAAAAAGTTTAAAAGCTTATTAAAATATTGGCTTTGCATTTTGTATGTCTGATTATTTTTCGGTAATTTAAGGTGAGGACTTTTGTCTATTTTCTTTTTGTACATATAGAAAAAGTTTTTCATATTTTTGTATGAAATTTTTAAAGGTTCTCTTTTCTTTTTTAAAATGTTTTGAAAACTTTTGATATACTCGTATTGGAATGCGTTACCGATAGTATTTCTTGATATAAGTAAAACCAGCACTGATAAAAGAAATTCGAATTAAATTACGATAAAATTTTATCAAATTCAAAATTAAATTGAAAATATATCTACCAAAGTAAAAGATTTATTTACAATAAGAGTAAGCGCTGATCAAATGAGATTATTTTGAAAAGTTTGCTCAGCAATGTTTTTAAGGATGCGGTTAATCTTTTGATGCATTTAAAATTTTATTTTTTTTCGGCTTTCTCATAATATATTTATATGCTAACATTTTCTTAGATTTTCTGAATTTACATTATAAAATTGTTCTACTACTAAAAAGGAATTTAAAATATTACAAGAAAAAATATATATAGAATATATTAAATATTAGTTAAATTTAATAGCTCTTTTACTATTATTGCGATATGAGTTCGACTTTTTTTTATATGTTCTTATTAGTAGTTTTCTGTAAGAGGTGCGGCCTGATAGTACCTGTGGAATTTTCAGTGAGACTTGCATCAGTGAGAGCGACCTGGTAGTCCTGTAATATAGACTTTTTTAGATATACAGTATAAGTTTCATTCCCATAGAGCTTAATAAGTGAAGCTGTTAGAAAGACTTGGAGCAGAAAAATTTGGAGCATTGCTGTTCCCTTAAATTTTTGTTTTAAGTTTTCAAGTTGGAAGCATTTTTTTCGGACCCGAGAACCAGTAGCTCATGGAGGTCTACAACATTGAAAACTTATGAAAATGTTCCATAATTTGGAACCCGTTCAGCTAAATAAATACCACTTATTCGAACATTTCTTTTTGAATAGGACTCCATCCATTATGGAGATCTTAGATCTAAAAGTTTCTTTTTCTAGGCCGTTTTTTAATTTTTTCAAGCTTTCTAATTTGCTTCACAAAATTTATCAACATTTTATTTCTCCCTCCAACTATCTATTAATCATATTCATCAGTAAAGCTGCCAATGCCAATCCATACGCAACACAATGTCAACAAATGGCCTCATGGTCATGACATTACAAAAAGGCCTCATGCCTTCGTCTCAGAAACTTTAAATACTAACAAACAAAGTTATTAAAATGTAGAGCAAGTGCCTCCACAGTTGACTGTTAAACAAGTTTTTTTTAAAAGAAGTCCTTGATAGGCTCCGAAAAATGGTGCTTCTCGTTAGATCACATGTCTGTTAATAATAGCTGCTATTCCTCCATCGGGTGTGTAGCTGCCTAAGCGAACTACGTGTACGTTGAAAAGCATAGCATTAATGTATAAAAATTAAAAAATGGTATCATAACTTTTCGGTCAGCTCTGCGTCAAGGTAGTGGACCGAACATTTTTTGGGGCCCGCAAAGATCCTTGAGGGAAACGAATACATACCCAAATAACGAACTTGCAGATAGCAGATCTGGACTTTTAAATTAAGTGTAAAGTAAACGTTTCGCTACGACTCCCGGACCAAGCACAAATTCTGGATTTCAAGCACAAATTCTGGATATCTAAGATGGATAACGTTATTTTCACCGATAGTCGGGCAGCGATTAGGTCGATGGAATCACCTTTTGTAAAATTGGGGGCTGTGAAGCACTGCCTTAGATCTCTAAATGAGATTGCCAACCAGTGCAATGGTTATCTATGCTGAGTTCCCGGAAATAACGACATTCCAGGACACTGTAATGCAGATGAGTTAGCCTGAAATAGTACCAGGTTAGATTCCTCCATTGTTACAGAGGAGACATATATACCTCTTACGGCGGGTACACACAACATCAAGAGGCTTCTTGATCGTGTCACATCTCTAGAATAATCTGGTCTACTGAGCATAGGTAGGACGCACATTACCATGCTGACTAGGATCATTACAGCTAGATAACTAGGTATCCCCGCCAATGACTTCTGCCGTAACTGTAAAAACGAAGAGGAAGAGCAAAAAATTTCTATGCCTAGCCTTCGCATCCCTCAAATGGAGAACTCTGGATGACTTTTTTCTGGACGAATTGAGTTATGTTGTGAGCATGAATATCACAAAACTGAAACACTGCACTCGCTTCCAATTGGTTCTCAGGGTGACATCAGCTTTCATGATCACGTTGTATATCAACGACGTGGCATATCGTAAGTCCTAATTGGCATAGTAGTCAGTTATAGGCTGATTTTGTTTGGTAATTTTTTAAAATGTTTTTTTACAATTTGGCATTTATTGTTTTATAAAAATATAACATAAAAAATTTAAAACTCTTTCAATAATTTTGGTAAAATAAGTCTTATATCTGATCAGTAAATATAAATTGGCTAAATATAATTTACAAATTTATTATTTTCACTGGTAAAAATTATCTCCTTATTAAAATAAGCCAATAAATAATAATTTTGTCGACAAGTCCAAATTGGTTCAATGACTTTTTCATTAATACATAACGCTATTAAATGCAAATTCATGAATAAATCTATTAAAATTAACAATTTATCTATTTCATCGTTATTATTTATCTATCTATAAAATATTCCTTTATTTAATGTTTAATATTGTATATCGTTTTAATTTATCCTCGAGATATGCTTTTCAAATCGATCTGAAAACAATCCAATAAACCGAAATACCGGAGCAAATAACTAACTAACAACTAAAATTGCAATTAATCATGGAAATTGTTTAGTAAATTTGAATTGATTCACAAAATCATCCATTTTACTTTTGTTCATTTATAGTAGTTTTTATTGTTGCTATGGGGGGATTTTATCTCCACCATCGTACACCCTCCTCCCCCGCTCTTTTAATCTTTTATACAAATTTGTATTTGCATCGATAAAATGACAATAATTTATGCGAACAATTGTAGAAATGCTATTATTGCAAATTGAAGGCTTAACAAGTACATAAAAGTTATTATTGCAAAAAAAAAAAAAACACCAACACTACAAAATTTTATTTACTTTTATTTTTATTGTTATACTATTATAATGTTTATTTATATTTATTTATTAATAGCGTATGTGACCATAATCGTACCATTCTGTATCTAGTAGAAATTTTATATTCACAATAATTTTGTTAAATGTAGCATCGTGTAGAACATGCGTACATGCTGTTTGGATCACATTTGCATATTAAAGTTTAATGATGGGCTCCATCCACTACCCAGTATATATATATGTTGGGCTAGTTGTAGTAGTAGTGCTTCTCCTATAGGAGAGGATAATGAGGTGGAGGATTTTATAAATATGCTTTTGGATTGTGAAATTATTACTTATTATGCATGGAGTAATAATTACAATAATAGCACTTCACTTTCTGGCTCATTTTCTATGCAAACAAGAAATTTTAATAAAACAATTTAATTTTTTATTGCTCCAATGTGGGATGTTGGGAAATATTCATAGTGTAAATAGTAGATTTAATAGTATGTACTTGTTCTGTACTGACTGTAGTGCACACTTCTGTAGTGCTTATTGTTAAATATTCTTCCATATGAGGACTTACTATCTATTGTCCACCATTGTAGGATGGCGAAAAATATGGCAGAATATGACTAGCACTTTTGGCCCTAAGATACTATGGAATAATAATATTTGCTTCTGGAAATCCATCATACATAATGAATGCGTTCTTGATATAAATTGTTTTATGCACTTTGAGTTGAGGAGAAGTTTAGTCTGAATTACACGATTACCTGATAAATACTACTCACACCCATTCGCGCATATTATCATAGAAAATTGCTCATAGATAGAGCAATTTTCTATGATAGTATGCGCGAATGGGTGTGAGTAGTATTTATCAGGTAATTGGTGGAATTGGATAAAATACTAAGGGGTAGTGGAGATTCGAAGACGGATCAAAAAACAGGTGGTGGAGGGCATGAAAAATAACAAAATTGTTGGTGGTAGTGCTATTGGTAAGCGGTGTCATCAGTTGTGATAACAGCCGGCCGGCGACATCATTTTTGACGGCATCTAATTCAAATTATAGCACAGCAGATCCATTGGTAGGGAAACCCCAAATATTCTGGACCCTAATGGATGTTAGTAGTCTGTGATAATGTGCTCTAGAGTTTGGGATATTATTAACATGGGCAAAATGCTAAGTTATGCTACTGGCGGATTTATGCACTTGTGGTCAAATTTTAATAACACTCTTAACCCAGCGGCCCTTTTGCCAAACCATATACCCTTCCGTTCTCGTTTCGGATTGTTGTTTTGTTCTCTGTAATTGGATTTGGAAATAACGATTATTGCTAACATATCCGCTCGTTATTACTTTTGAAACTGAAAATAAACACACATCACGACAGCCATTGCGTCCAGCCGCATTTATTTAAGTATTCAGACTATTCGTAAAATTGAAACTCTTTCGTGATTTAATATGAGTATTCGCTGCATTTGTAGAGGCTCTCAACAATAAATGGCATATTTAATGAAATTCTGTACTTAAAATTAATTTTACTAAATTATTGACTATTTACTGGCAGTTTTCAATGTTGTTGATTAACGCATAAATACAATGGATTGCATCGTACAAAAATCTAAAGTCACAAGGACTAATTAAAATTTGATTTAAATATATTTTATATCATTTTTTTTCAACTTATTTTCATGTATTTTTTTCTCTCATTACAGGTAAGCAAAAAAAATTCATTGAATGCTTGTCATTTTGGATGGGAAACTATTCATGTAGCTTTCAGATACGTTTGGTAATTAAAAACAAATTATTTCCATTTCTCTGTTGATTGCTTAATTGAAATGTTTCGTGAGCTAGCCAACTAATAATTTTACTACAAAGCATTTTCATTTTTCTATATTATAAATACTGAGAATATTTACTGCTTTCAACTAAAACATAGAAATTCAATTTTTTTTATACTAAATGTCTAGACATGATCCATACCAAGCATTTATTACTTATATTTTATGCAAAATAATATTGACTACCTTCAGAATTATTCAAATGCATAAAATTTTACAAATCATTGAAGAAAATCATAATTTCTATGGTATAATAAAATTTGGATTATTTAAATTGAAATTTTCTCGAATTGTTTTAACTCATAAATGGTACTTTCAACTCATAAATGGAAGTTGTTGACCATATAATTTGTTGAGCTAAAAGTATCCTTAACATTGTAACTTAAATCTTCGAAATGCGTTTTAATTTTGAATATCTTTAGAAGAAAAAATTAAAAATTTGTTAAACCTTCAAAAAGTTCAATTTTTGAATTAAATAGTTTTTTATTTTCTCTTAAAAATATATAAAATTTGTTTTGGAAATTTGTCCACATAAAAAATCTATTTGTAAAATTTGCAAAAATATTTATTTTGACTTTGCATTAAAAAAACCATATTGCAACAAATCATAAGACTACTCGTATGTGTTTATATATTAAAATCTGCAGTTTTATAAGACAATCATCATAAATAAGAAGACAAAAATATCCATGTTTCCTTTAAATAATAATAAAAATGGTAAAAGTGAAATTCTAATTTTTTTCAAAACAACATAAAAAACAGCGATCCCTTTTATTTAGTTACAAACGAACTTTAAATCTCTTTAGTAAATTTGATAAAATCCTTCGATAGGCAAAAATTTTTGCACGCTTATTGGTATTAATCGAATTGAAGAGAACCCGAATCAAATGCCCGTCAACACATCCTTTTGATTATAAAATGGTGAAAAGGGTTTTCATATACAATATTTTTGAATAAATATTAACAAAATGAAAATAAATAAATTTGAACGAAAGGTAGTTCTCATATTCAAATAATGTGTAAGGACAAAAATATGCTCTTATAAAAGAAAGCAGGATAACGAAAGCCGAACATCTGTCCGATACCATCAAAATTGGCATTAGCATTATCAGTTGAAAGATGGAAATTTTTTTATATCTGCCCTTTATGTGCGCCTGTTTCAAGGAACTTAAAACTGAAAACGGATTGTTGAACTCTAACCCTGAATTCTGCCTTTCTTGATGACGACGGATTTACATAATCAAATATTTGTAAAATGTAAAATACGGAATCATAGATAATAGCGGTTCCGATATAATAGATATCACTGGTTTTTTTTTGTATTTTATTTTATCCGTTATTTTTTACTCTTAGTCCATTATTGAGAGTGAAAAGAAAGGATAAAATAGGCAGACTTTTTCTTTGATAACTTCTTGTAGCCTCTGTTTTTTTACTGAGTAAATTTTAGTCCGCAAAAAGCAGTTTTTTTATGTATATAATCAAAACGAAATAAAAAAAAAGTGAATTATATTAAAAAAATATGCATAAATATAAAATGAAATATAGAAAGAAATAAAATATTAAAGAAAAAAGGGTACTAATATATTGTAACACATGGCGACGCCAATCGATATATGCAAAAAAATGGAGCCCGAACAGAACTTCGAAAAAATATCGAAAAATGTCATTTAAATTTATGCAAGAAAAAAAAAACAGGAAAAAAGCAGTTTCTTCGTTTATCTGTAAGTAGATTTGGATCCATGAAACATTGAAAGGACCCTTTTTTTTTTGAGGAAATATTTTCCAAAAGTCCTAACAGAATATAACAAAAATAATATTGAACAAAATATATTATTAGTTCCGAAGAACACATTTTATTTTAATTTTTTTTGTATATATATTCGTCTTTTTTTATTGATAAAGAAATTAGGCAAGATTTGTTTTTTTCTTCTTATTCTTGAGTAAAAGTTTTAATATTTATTATTAAATAGTAATAATGAAGAGCTTGAAATTGCTTTAACTGACTTATATAAAAATAAGAAACATGCAATTTTTAAATACTTTGATAGTGCTATAGGTAAAATAGTTTTTAAAAAATAAATGCAAATTTTTTTCTTAGTTACAGGAAATAATGTCCTTTACAAAATTTTTTTTATCATTGTCTTAAGAAATTTAGTGGTCAGATCAAGTGACCAGTCCCGAACATGTTGTTCATATTTTTTCATTTTTATTGATTTTTTTCATTTGATTTTTAGTGAGATTTTTTTGAAAAGTTTAATCAATATTTAAAATATCCAATTCTGTTTATAATATAGTTTATCCTTGAAAAACCTTTTTAAGAATCAAAGTGAAAAGTCATCAAATTTATTTTATCCAACTCATATTAACCTTATAATATAAAAAGTCATAATTTAATTTAATATTACCCAAATCTTCCCAATATAACAATCATGTCCTAAAACATCAGTCTAATAAACAAATCATCCAATTAGTTAAAGGGTCCAATAGTCGAATGGAATATTAATGTTGGACACATCATCCTAATAGGTGTCCAGTTTATGATTTATCTCATTAACCCAAAACGTTTTATAGGCAAATCTTTCAACCGAATTGGAATGTGAATTATTGTGCAACTAAGCAATCAAAAACGGGCACTGAACTTTTGGAATTCTAGAACAATCCTTTCTTCTAGTCCCTTGTGTATACACAAACCATAAAGGTTATTTGTATCCCTTTTTATGTCTCATGATAAAATGATTTTTCTATTCTGATAAACCTAAAAAGCCACATATTTTACACAAGAAAATATTTTCCATTCTAACATATACTCGTAAATATATGCTTATACCTATATACATCAACACATATGTCCATATAAATAGGATATATAAGTTTCTATAGTGTTGGATGATTTAAATTCCTAAAAAGGATCAATCCCTTTGTTGGGTATAAATCTTTTGCATATGAAAAATCCTATGAGGCTCAAACGATATGCCATTGTAGATTTCCAAATATACAAAAACAAAAAATTTATTTTCTATCTGAATCTTGATGCTTTTATTTTCAACTAAATAATACAATAATATTCCCATTCCAGCGATAATAAATCTTATTCCTAGTCTTATCCGAACAATTTTAACACTCACTTCCGTGATAGCAGAAATCAATAGATGATAATGCTCCAGGGTAAAGAATGAGGTATCCAGAAAGATATACAACTAAGGCATGCACATGTAAAAAATATGGAAAAAAAATAAAAATTGAAAGTAAAATTAAGGATTGTCCTCCTGCATATTTGTCTATTTGCCCAAATAAAATTTCACGAACGCTTTTCGACGAGATTGAGTACTAAATATTATTTAAAAAAAAGAATATGAAGGAGTAGTGTGATAATGAGATAGAATTCGGGGCTATCTACTTAAGAATATTCCTCTACATGAATTAGCTTATAACCAGTTCCCAGGATGAAAAATTTTGAAATTGGCATGACGATATCAGAAGACAGCATTCACCTATGTATTCCGACTGGTTTTAAATTTTAAAAATGTGTTTTTGCAAATAACTTCCTATGTTCTTTCCTTTATTTTACTCATTTCTCTAGAAGAGACAATACTACCACCTCTCTTCCATTCGAAGTTAGAATTTTTGGAAGTTCCTTTTTCAGTTCATACCTTCATATACACTGGAATCTACGTTCTAACAAATTTTCGAGCATACTCAAAGATGTTTTTGGGTGAATCATTAATTTCGTTTAGAGCTCATTCATACAATAAATTTGATGGTGGCTCGTAAAATTATGCCTAAATATCTATTTTTGGTTCAGAAATTCATAAGGAAAATGAGAGATAGGAAAGCGGAGAATTAGAATGGGGACGGCTGGGAGAATACAGGGTGGCAGCATATGCGGAAGATCGAAAGGCCATATTGGCAAGTGAGTCTGCCATTCAACTGACTGCTAAGAAACCAACCATTTAGCCATCGGCCTAGCCAAAAGGAATATTTGTCAGTCTTTATGGGTTTGTTCTCCGACAGTAGGCATATCGGATTTTGGGGAACTAAAACCTACCCAAACTTGGATGCTATCAGAATTCTCATTTGTTCACTTCAATGGCTTCTTTTTTAACTTTACATTTCCTGTCTTATGATTTCATTTAGCATGTTGGACTAAAGAAGGTGAAGAAGATGGAATGAGTGGATGAAATTTGACGGACACAAAATTTAAAAACTAGGAATTTAAAAGTAGGAAAATACTTTTGATGAAATGGAAGGGCGACGTTAGGGAGGTTTGGAATAATAAAAAGTGGGAGAAAATGTGGGAAAACTTACCTTGAAAAATTTATTAGATTGTTTCTATGGATATCAATTTTCATAGTCCGGAAGACGTAGTATGATTCGAAGCTGTGTGTAACTGCATAGATTATATTGTTGGTTATCTGGAAGTTTTCTTTTACTAACACATACCAAAGGAAAAGCAGCAATAGAGTATGAAAATAATTTTTCGTATTTTTTTTTTCAACTCTATTGCAGCAAAATGTTAGGGGTGAGGGTTTTTGTATTTTTCTCTCCTAACGGCGTTCATATCTTTTATCTCTAATGGCAGAAAACTTAGATAGAATGCACGGACATGGAACTGAAAACAATTTGAAAATTTTAAATGGTCTTCTTTGAAGATTTATTACGGCATACTATGAGTAAATTAGTTAAAAAGTTTAAATAAACCATCGCCGAAATCAGATTTTGATGTTGAGTTACGATCGGAAACGGGTGTAAATAATAGCTTTTATATTTGAAAATTTCAGATTACAGAAAACCATTAAATGGACGTATTTAATTGTTGTGATGATCATCGGAAGCACGTTTTCAGAACGAGCCTTTTCTGTACCTGATACCGCTTATAATCAAAAAGAATTTCGTCCGTAATTTTCCAAGTAGGAAAAGTTTCAAATTTCTTATCATAGTTTCCTCTCCAAATGGCAATTATAATATTGCTCTTAGTTAATCATTATACGGAAAACTTATTCTTCTATTAGCGTATTCTTTTTCCAAAAACAAAAAGCAAAAAAAAAACTGTGGCATTTTATAAGAAATTTTTAAAGAATTTTTTCTTCCAAAATTATCATGTCGAAAAGAAAACTTTTCACTGTTTTCGTGTCATAAATTTTCATCGTTTCATGATTTCTACATAAAAATTTAACGCAATCGTAGTATAAAAATAAAAGAAGCACAAATATTTTAGATTTTTTTTGAATTTTTATAGAAAGTATAAATTACAAAAATTTTGTAAAGTCTGCTCGAAATTATGCAGAAAATTGGTAGCCTTATTTACTATAAAAGAAAAGGCTCTTCAGATCAGTTTTAAATAACAGCAATGTTTAAGAAAATTATTATTTAGCAAAGAATTTATTTTTTTTGATGTTCTGAGAAACATTTTTTAATTTTTGATTGCATGGAAAATAATATTATTTAAGTCCTTCTTTTAGGACTCACTTTTTTGAGATAATTTTTGAAGACTTATTCGCATATTTTTGTGTTCTAAATCCTCTAAAGTTTGGGAATTGTCTGCATAAATACGATAATTTGCATAGCCCAGCAATAAAAAGTCCAACGAGGTCAAATTGTGCGATTAAATTGGAGTTCAAGTAACATTACCAAATCTCGAATTACGTGACCAATGAAACCAATATTTATCATGTTGTGTGGCTGGCTTACGGTGCCGTATTGTTAAAACCACATATGATCCAGAATATCTTAATACTTTAGCTTAAAAAAAATGGTGATCATATGACCATAACGCTCACAATTGATGGTAACGTTCTCTCCTTCTTTATTTTCAAAGAAATAGGACTTTTAGACCAAAATGCGCACTAGACAGTCACTTGTTGTGCATAAAATTGATCCTCCATAGTTATTTGTGGTTTTTCAGAGCCCCATATACGGCAATTTTACTTCTCCACTGATCATGAAATTAGCTTTATCCTACAGGAAAATAAACGTGTATACGGAATTATGAATAAGTTTTTTTCAATTTTTCAGTGACTAACTGATTTTTTTTAGTAACTAACTGATGCATAATGTAAAATGGCACAGCAAAAAATGTGCTACCTTAGATGATAAATACATTTAACAGATATTAAATGATCGAGCTATACTTTCTGGACGACGAAACGGATAATCGTATAATGGGTGATGTGAACGAGGAAAATTTTAAAAGGATACGCTTAATTTCGGTTGAATGAAAATTTTCTCAAGTAGATTGCATGTAGTCTGTCAAATATAAAAAAAATTATATTTAAAACTTGTTAAACTTTACAATAAAAATTGTTAAAGTTAAAAGAAAAAATAAGTGAGAAAATTCTTAATAGTCAAAAGATTGAAGGAAAGTAGTATCGTTAAACGAAGTATTTTTGGCGCGGTTCTACCTAACAAGACATTTTAACGTTTCAAGAGATCTCTTGGTCAATATCTCTCCAAGCGCCATAGGGAGTTTATGGGGCAGGTAACGAAGCTGAGGCTTTTTAATAAGAAATTTGTAGCTGTATGGTTATCGAGTATGAAACTTTTTATAACGAGAACTACGTCCAGATTGGTTGTAAAATTGAGTTGTTGAATAGAATTTGGTTCCTTAAAGTACGTTTTGGTTAGTTGTCTGTTAAGATCAACTGCTTTTAATCTCGTTTAAGAATCCAAGATCATGTAAGTCATATTTATCATAGAATAATATGATTTATTATGCCAGAGACTATACTTATAGGAATTCATTATACGACCTTAAGGTAAATAGGGATGGGTGGTTATTACTAATAATCAGTTGTGGAGAAATTTAAAATTTGAAAATTTCGATAGCATGTAAGACTAGTTTTGGCATAAGTTGGCATGTCATAAGTATAAATATTATATAAAAGTGGACCAAGCAACGCCAAATGTAATGGAAAAAATTACTCAGAAATAATGTTGGTGAATTTGTTCATTATCTTTCCATTTGGAATTTCTAATCGTTAGTAAAATAAAACCGAATTTGAATTTTTTGTCTTGCCTTTCTTGTTTTGTTTTGTTTAATTAAAACAATTTACTTTAGTTTATAAAACCATGTATTATCGCTATTTTTTCAAACAAAAGTGCATTGATTAGGTAAAAAAAGCATCAGCCACAAAAATTCATTTAATGTGCGTTCAAAAACAAATAATGACAAAATTTGTACGAAAACTTTCTAAACGTGGCAACCGATCACCAACCACCAATTTGTGTACATTTTATCTTGTTGCATGGAAGATTTTTGAACAAAACCGTAGAAGACTACACGTTTAAATGTGCAATCGAAATACTACGAGTATATTTCGACATTTTTTGCTTTCAGTTGCTACCACATTGTAGTTATAATTTTTTTAGGCCACAATTTCCTCCAGAGTATCTGTGTGCATTTGTTTACGATCGTAAAATTCATCTTGTCGCAACCATAAATAAAGTTTTAAGAGACACAAATGACAAACACCTTAATCAGTGGATTTCTGTTTCAAAATTTATTTAGTATTTTTTTGAGTAGTCTAAAAATAAATAAATGAATTTTTTCCTATTCAGTTGGTAATATTGAATAACGGACTTATTATTAAAGGAAAGGTATACGATAGATAGTCGGACGATAATAATACATTGCCGTAGCTTACAAGGTACACTGCCTCTTTCCAGTTAGTAACACCTCTCCTTCACCAAAGTGTCATTTCACGTTATTAGTCGGCATTTTTTCTATGCACTAATATGAAGAGGAAGAATATAAATATTTTTAACTAAACTTAAGTACGAATGGTATTTTTATAGTGTTACTATATTAATTTTTTGTCAGAGTGAGTGAAGAGAAATTGCTAATTACTTAAATAAATACCAAAAAAAAAGAAAGCTGGAATGTGTGAGTATCTGTGCCAAGTGTTTGAACAAAAGATAAACAGAATAAAGTATAAATTTGATCAAGTTAAGTGATAAAATAAGCATATTCGTGTATACATACTTGCGGCAAACCTGTCGAGGTTCATTGTACGTACGTGAAATTTGTTTAGAAAACGAGACCAACAAAAATTTCGTCTATTATTTTCTCGCTAGAAGAGGTGACGGGGAACTGTCACAAATTTGACATGCGGTTATGACAAAACTTGCGCAATCCATCTAATAAGTGAAAAAATTTGCATAAATATCATTGTTGTTGCAAATATTTTTCGTCTATTACTTATGTATGAGCTGGTATGTACGGAGGACAGGCAACTAGAAATTAGTGTAAGCCAATGTGCACGTATGCTCCACCGTTAGCAGTTGTTTCGTCAAGTACAGAATATATTAGATTAATTTTTTTTTAGTTTTCTATTTTTTTTTATGGGGATTAAGAAACCTATGATAGTAAGTCATTCAGTCAGTAGAGTTAAGTCAGTAGTAAATTTTGCTATAGTACATACACTGCAGACCAAAAGTATACGACTACTTTCGTTGCGAGGAAAAAATTTAAAAAAAAAACTCGGAAATCAAGATGAACAGGTAAAAAACAATATTAATTTTTTTTAAAATTATATCAAAATTGCGGTTTAAATATGAAAAAAGTAAAATATAATTTTTACATTTTTTACTATAAAATTCCAAATACAATATAAAAAAAAGCTGAAATTGCTGTTTCTTCGGAAAAACAATCTTTGCGTTTGAAGACAGCATGTACGATTCTAGGAAGCTTTGCAAAAAAAGTCCCTCTAAAAGAGCCTTTCTTGGATAATGGATAGTGTACACATATGCGTACACTTCTCTTTAGCTGATCCCATAAAAGTTCTATGGGTAGCAATTAATTCACCATCACTCACATACTATATGAGTGCCACCTGCTTGCCAAGACTATTTCGCGATCGCGATTCCCTCCATTGTAGAGCATTCCGATGTCCCCTGTTTAATCCTTTACAACAATCTAATCTGTTCTACAAAATCTTACCAAAGTCACCAGCGTTGCTTAGATAGCTTTCCACATAAACAATAAAGCCTCACAATCATGGCCTTTGATAAGCAAAAATGGGACCTTTGGTAAGCCAACAAACTTTTAAAATGGGACCTTATTTAAGCCCACATACTAAAAACCCAATCTATAGCTAACCATTTTATCCTCAGCGGATGGTAAAAATAAACATTCAACATTTTGCTGCGACCCACCAAACGTTCGTGACACACAGTTTGAAAAATGCTGCCCTACATAATTTCGAACTATGTTTATATTCATTATCCTGCTGCATAGAGAAGAATTCCTTCAACAATGAACTGAAGTCCTGATGGAAAAGTATTTATCACTAAAATATTAAGATACTGCTCTTTTTAAAAAAAAAAGGTCTCTAAGCTATGTGCGTGAGGTCATTTTATAGTGCCACGTCCATGGATTGCCATTGCTAGTTTACCAAATAAAACTGGTTCAATGTAAGTTGAAGGGAGCAATTTGAAGAGCTTTATGGTGCGTATTACATTATTTTAGAAAAATAAAAAGTCTGCTTGGCACAGCAATTGTTGGGTCTAGAAACTCGAAAGTGGAAGGAGGTATATTAAAAAAAAATTCTGGATTAAGTGGCATTCGTTTAGGATATGAGAGATAGTCATTTCGTACCACAGTGAATTAATTGGAAATAAATTATATCAAGTCTGCAGAGAAGCAACCTCAAAATATAATCGAGCGAACGCCTTACTTCACGGTTCGCACCGCAGCTTCTGGCATCACGTAAATTCTATTGTACTTTTAAGACCAATGATCTGAACCGTTACTTATTCATTGACAGGAAATTTTCAAATCGTCCTCATCAGCCATGTTTTGATGGAATAAAGCCCAATCTAATCGGGTTTTCTAACTGTCAGGCACCAAAATAGACCAGTGGCTCTCAATAGCCTTTTCGCCGTTATTGGATACTTTAGATGGGCACGGTTTCTTTTTCATTTTGTACCTAATTTGTGATGCTGTAACATAAGTTTCCGATTCCTTATACTAGTTGGTCAAGTAAAACTTACCATGAGAACTTGGTTTTTGTACATTGCCTAACTTAATTTATCTCATAAATATAATAAATTTAACAAAAAATTGTATACCTTTACGATTTATTAAGATGTCAACTAAAGTTTTCTAGAGAATAATTTTCTACTCGTATCAAGGTGTTGGCATACTTTTTGCTTGCAGTGTATCTTGCTGGCGCAATTTTTCTGCCACCTACAAAGTTTTTGATGATATGCGGTCGGGGGTGTATAAAAGCTAAATTTTCACTATAAGAAATTACTATCCTCAGTGCCTCAGTGTCTATATACTCCGAAGTGAGTACTCAACACGAACACTGATCAAACTGAGGTAGATGACCTGTGCATTCTCTACTGTGGTTTGGAGTTTACGATCAATTTGATCAAATCTTCTGGATGGATGATTTTCATTTGTCGTATTGTCTTGTCTCCACGCCGCATGGAATAGAGAGAAGCCCCAAAGTAAAAGCTGAGGTTATTCTTAATATATTTTTTAAATAGTTTTTCTTTTTTGTCAATTTATCTTATTTCCTATTCTTTTTTCTTAATCATAGTTTTTATCTTTCTGTCTTTTTTTCCATTTCCTTTTTTCTTAGTTCTTTTCTAAGATTTGGTTGGGGTTTTTTTTTTGTTGTCTTATACCTATTAGATATCGGATATGCGGTGGCATTAGTCTTCCTGTCAATTTGCCTTGTCTTATATACAATACATAGATACTTGTATTGTTCTAGTATATATAATTCTTCTTCGGTTGTGTCTCTTGCATGGATTACGTGAGCCTCCAACTATAATGCATTCGATTCTGTCCTCGCTTCCCCTTTCGTTCTCATTGTTTAATTCTTCCCGGCAACTCCTACCATTGGAAACTCCATTTAAAGAGGAGACAACACTCCTAAACTACTCCACAGTAACAAATCCAAATGTGGTTTTGCGCATTCTTCTACTTAAGATCATATCATCTGATTTTCTGTCTTTTATAATTTATTAAGAAAATGGTTTTTTATTCCTGGTTCAGAAAAAAAATATTATTCAAAATTCAATACAATTTTTGATAGTTTTTACATGATTACATCTCATTTCCTATATAGATTCTTATTCGGAATACTATTACTGTCTTATTTTGCTCTTACCATTAAACATTCTTCATTGTGGGGTTATACTTGACTGTCTGTTGTAGTGAAGAACCGAATCGTTTATGAAATAATTGAAAAATATTAACTTTCTGTCATGTTGAAGACTTTTTGTATTTCTTACAATATAATTTTGTTTCTTCTTTCTTTGGCCCCTATTCCGTCTTATCTGGTTCTGCAGTTCGGTTTTTTTTGTCATCCATCTCTGACAGAGAAGAAACATGATTTAACCCAATTTGTTTTTTTGTGCATTCCGTAAATTGCTTATGAGTGATATATCCGAATTTTTATTATGCTATAGCCATAGTTAGCGAATGCTTTATTCTTCCCTCAGTACATATACAAGTAGGCCTAATTTCAAGAGAGAGTCTATTAGTTTGCTTGAGACCTCCAACATTTTACTATCTCCATACACATAGACTGGGTATGAAAATATGAACTATAGAAGTACAGTGAACGTATTGTACTTGAATATGGATTAGAGTATCTTTTTTTGTTGGGAACTCATCTCTTGTTGGCAGATTCCATTTAAGTTTTGTCTGCTTGGAATAGATTTTAACTGCATCCGATGTGGGATGATGTCCATTCCATTAAATCTTTGACAAGATGATGATTATTGCATATTATGACCATTTTTCCCTATTCCTCATTCGGCTGCATATTTATTTAATACTCAATAGAAAATCGAATAAAGTTTTTAAGACTCTTTCCTAAGACATTTGAGATGAAGAAAAAACCAAGCTTATATTTTATAATTTTTTTTAAATTTTTTTGTTTTGAAAAATATGACGTAATTTGACTTAAGTTTTGATGATGATGTCAATGATGATATTTAATATTATCTCCCTACAAGGCATATGTATATCGTAAACTGATGATCTTCAGTTTTTCCTGTTTTTTTTTCTACCATAATATAACTAATTCTAAAAAGTTGCATTAATGAACTATTATTGAGTCTTTAATTCATTCAGCATTATGATTATCTTCATTAATAGAATCTTTTTGTGCATTTTCACATTTCTTCAATAACTACTCAAGTATATTCTACTTAATATCATATTTCCGTATATACTTAAAGTTATTAGAAATAGGCATCTACTATTCGTATTTATATTTTAATGATGCAATTGACGGTATTAAGTTAATTTTTTTTTTTGCAAGAGCAAGTTTAGATTTATTTATCCTCGAATTTTTTGCCATGTTGCAGAAGAAAAAGTATTTTCTCAATTTTTTTTTGACTGTAAAATTCCAAAGGAATTTTTTTTTTAATTTCTAAAATATTTTTATTAAGATTTTAATTAATATTTGAGAACATGTGACAATGTGATGATTTAGTCATTTGAGTCATTATACTGACTGAAAGATTCAAATTCGAGGACAGTTTTCTGCATTGTAGATTTATACTGAAGATATAGAT
Source organism: Atherix ibis (assembly GCA_958298945.1). Lineage (NCBI taxonomy): Eukaryota > Metazoa > Arthropoda > Insecta > Diptera > Athericidae > Atherix > Atherix ibis. The sequence goes on from OY282607.1 coordinate 32,631,572, forward strand.
TGTAAATCAATTTGGGAACTTATCTTAGAGGTCTTTAATAGTTTCTAATGGAATTTTCCTACTTTTGATATTTTACATATTTAAAAATTGATATTTTTGTTAAACGATATTTTTTTCAAATCGCAAATATATTATTTCTTATATTTTTGGTATTTTCTTTCAAAAGAGAAACTATGATTTTATAAGAACCGTATCTTAAATATAGCATATTATATGAATAATATATATATAGATGATATATGTAGTTTTGAAATTTTTTGAATGAGCATTCTTCTCATGAATGGAATTTTTCTAACTCAACCACCTTGAATCTTTTTCAGAAACACTACACTATTCATTTTATATAAAACTACTCTAACCAACGACTATGTGTATAGTTTTGTTGGAAAATTAATGTCAATGATCAAAATTTGTGACAATAAATTAGCATGTCAACCTACACAAAAAAATTCACTTTAATGAACTGCAAACAAAATAAGCTTATTAAAGTTTAAAGAAATCATTTAGAAATTTGGATTTATATTTGGATTGCATCGCCTACTCTTTTAATGAATATCGTCTTTGCCTGTGTAATTTTCAAATGAAAGATGAAATTGAACATTGCCATATAAATTCAAATATTTACTAAACTATTTGAAATAAATGAGAATCTTTTCTTAAAATGAATAAAAAAAAATTTTACTTTGAATTTTTTTTAACTATTGTAGTTAAAAATTAATTACGCGAGGTGTGGCAGAAAAGTTATGAGAATTTATATAATAGAATTTTCAACCTCGTCCGGTAACCACGCGGCCCCATGCTCTTTTTAGTGTGTTATGAAAAGTGAACAGCCAACGGTATTTGAGTTACGAAAAGTTGGATCAAACCTATGGGAAATATTCTTTATTAAAGAAATAAGCTTTTCGGTGAAATAAGGTTGAGGAGAAATGGAATACGATTTTGTCTGAGTGAAACCGTCAACATTGAAAACTAATGAAAATGTAGAATGGCTAAGGGCTAAAAAACAGACTCCTAACATCAAATTTCAGGACCTTCCTTCTAAGTTTTTCAATGACTTCTTTATTTTTTTTCGGTTTTCCTTAAAATAAGAAATTTCCATGGTCTCCGGTATCCTGTTCACCTGGTCTAAGTTAACTTGAAAAGAAATTTTACCTGTTAAGTTGGTATTAATGTATCTGATTGCCACGTTTGGTTTTGACGCGATCTGTTAACTATTCGTGTACATTTGTTGGTTTTGTTGGTCGTTGCCAAATGTGCTCATCACATTTTGAACAAAAATTACGGAGAGTAAGCTGTTAGGAAAATATATGCATTGGAGAAGAAGTCCTAAGTGGCGGAGAAGTCGTTGAAGACATTCTAAATGGCCGAGAGGTCGTTGAAGACTCTTCTCCTCTCTGTTGGACATGTTTGACAAACCAGTTCCGGTGGTTTGACAGGCATGTCAGTCAGCAGGTTTGGCAAAAGCGTTTCTATAATGAGCCGAAAAAACCACATGTAAGTTGCTCGAAAATTAAAGAGATGATGACCGTTTTCTTTGACTATCGTGGTATTATGCATTACGAATCCTTTCTAAAGGGGCTACCCGGAAAAATCTAGATATGTGTCGTAAGAATTTTGGATTTTGCGCCAACATTGTACTGAAATTGTTTGACTAAAACGTCATGGCGTCTTCTTGGTAGATATTTTGTGTTCATTGAAGTCATTTTTATTGCTTGTAAAATGTCTGTCGAAGAGGGGAGGGTATCAATGAATCGATTAAAATGGAGTCTGGTTTTGTTTGTTTTGTAGTAGGTACCCCATAAACATAATCTCGGGGTCACTGCTTCAGCACCTCAACCTTGAAGGCCACATGACAACAATAGAGATATAGTACTTTGCTAATAAGGCCTGCCAGAGAAAAAAATCAAAGGGGAAATGGTCGTCCCTGAGGATATGCAAAATTGTTATTGGTAAATTGGAGGATTGATATTATTATGACCAATTCTAATCCTGAGCTTTGTGTCTTATTTATCAATTCCGGATACTTATTTGACAGAATGTAAATGAAACCGTCATTCCTTTTTAACTCTACAAAGTCTACTAGAGCTTCTAATAAGTTGTAACGAGTATTTTTGAGAAGTTTCAATATCCCCTAAAATTTAACCCTTATTTACGCACTGGTCATTGCCATAAACCATTTAATCCTTGTTGAATAAATATATTAAAATATTAAGTTATAAATATCATTGGTGAACTAGGAAAAACACTGAGCCACTTACTTAAATTTAACAAATTTCCAGTTTTTTTTTGAATCATTTTTTTTTTACCTTTGAAAAATGATTAAATACTGCCATTCACACAATGTAGGAAAATTTTGTTATAATAATAATTTGGTTCAGTGAATTTTCCGGTTTTATATTCCAAATGGAATTTTCCTCAAGAGTACTTAAGTCTATGTATTCTGGTGCAGGCATTTATAATAAAAAAAAATTTAAAAAAAAACAAGTAGGGTTACTACTACATAACGGAAAAAGGACTCCCTTTCAAGCTGAATGAATTTTTTTTATAGTCATTCTACCTGTACCAACTTGGAGAACGATTATAGATTCTATTCCATTCCATATCATTCCTTTTAAATTGTGAATACGAATCGGAGTATCCTCCGACTTTGACTCCCTCATTTAGCTTTTATCTTTTTATGGATCATAACAATTCACATGCGTTAACCTAATTAAATATTTATTTTTTTTTTGGAAAAAGGATACTTCATTTTATGAATAACAATTTCATACTGTACTGTGATTTTATTTGCGCAAACATTTTATTTAAGAAAATATTAACTTTTTCAACAAAAACAAAAAATACTTCTCTTAAAAGTATGTTATTTTATTATTTTGGTTGTTGGTTTGAGTTTGTATTTTCTGTTAAATGAATGAATTCAAATTAGCCATTTAAATTTCATATTTTGGAAGAATGTATATAGAAAATATCCTTTTGCTCTTTACTGATTATTTATTTAAAAATTTATTAATTTGCGGAATCAATGTTAATATTGTTTTTGTGTGAATATTTTTCTTCAAATTCCAATTGGACGAATCTATGATTTTAAATATATTTTTTTATGAAATTATTTTTATGCTAATTTAAATTACATTCTAGAGAATAGAAATATAATAATTGGCATATTTAAATAAATTAATTAATATTACAATAATAAATGTGGGAGTATTATTTTAAATAATTTTTTTATACCTTCAGTTGAATTATGCAAAATTGATATTCTACCGTAATTTTTTGTTATGTTACCATAGAGAAAATTGTATATTTGGTGTGGTATTATTATAGGTGCAAATGGATTCTTATTGAAGAAATTGTTATTATATAGAATTTTCTATTTCGAGCTTTTGATGGGAAAATAATTAACTTAAATTAACTTTAAAATTTGTTCACTTTAAAATTATTATCGGAAAATTTTAATAGATTTTTACCGGACTATTTATAGTGTAAACATGATTGAAAATCATAAATGTTGAGCATAAAAAAGAAACAATTTTTTTTGGTTGGAGTGTGGGCAAAAGGGGAAAATATGATTAATAAAGCGGTTATGTTCACGTGAAAATTTACATTAAATGAATGTGCACACGTGTAAGGATATTTCAATCATTCGTGAGAAAATGTAAACTTTTATACAATTTGTTGAATTAAATGAAAAAATAACAATTGAACCAACCGAAATGATATTATTTACATTTAATTTTGTTGATATTATTTTAATGTTATTATTAATTCATTTTAAATGTAATATATTCGATCCTGAATATGGGATACATTACAGTTGTTTATTATGGAATTTTTTTAGTAGTGTTTTTCTATGTCAATAAAAACACATGAATTTTTTTTTTCTCAACCTACTGAATTTACGAAATTTCTGGTTAAATTTTGGAATATTTAATAGTGTTATTGTAGGTGGAAAAGGATATGTATTTACCATAAACCTAAACATAAAGTTCAGGGTATACATAAATGTGGTTGGAATATCACTGATTGGTAGGACTATGCGGGCAGTTTGTAGTCTGATCAAATTTTAACAGAATCGTCTCAGTTAAGGTTTAAATAAATAAAACCGACCAACAGTGAAATGGTGAACTTGAACAGGGATGAATTTTCGAAGCTTAACGTAATCGTCGATTAAGGGATTTATTTTCGGGTTGCATTATTAATAATTCATGTTCGATTGTCGATAGTCAATATTTTAGACACGAATTGTTGTACACCATTTTTATTGGTTTTCGATCGTAAAACAAAAATATTCATAATAAATCTTTAGAAGTGTAATGGAGGTGGTAGGGAGGGGGTAAATTTCTTGGGCTTTAGATTTTATTGCTATAAGTTTGAGATTCTTTTATTGTATTGGAAAAGTACCCTTGCAATAAGAACGATTTTATTTTCTAATGTTGTCAACCATCTCATTTCTTCTACAGTATTTCGATAACTAAAGCACTTTAAAAGATTTGGTATCAATTCAGAATGCCTGGGGTTTCGTAAAATTTCAGTTGTTCCCATAGGATTATTATTAAAGGCAGTCCATTCTGTTGACAGCTAAAATAGCCATCGATGCTCCAATAAAAACCACTCGCGGAAGTTAACTCAGCTGGAATCGAATTCCCTCCACTTAATTGATGATCGTTCTGAAACCAAAATAGGTTTCGATTTTCTGTAAATGCCTACTGCCTTCTATGTTTGGTGAACACACATTTAAATGTTCTAAAATATTCGAGAAAACAAATTCATTAGAGACAATTTCTATGCAATGGATTGAACTGATTGTAGACAGAATAATGAGTGTATGGTCAAGGCAATACTTTCCAGTTGTTAGTTTGTATTTTTTTTATGGGAACTATCAAAGTTTCACCAAAACGGAGGACAATTTCGGACTAATATATACATGATTTCATTTTTAATACCAATAAAAATAGATAAGATTGTTATTGCTTGATTTTAATATATTCTCCTTAAAATTTTCTCAACTATTTAGGTTATTTTCTATATAAGAATCAGCTTTAAGTAAAGTTTATTTTATTTATCATTTAAGAGATGAAAATTTACTTACAAGAAAAGTTACAATACTGATTTTTATACATCAATATTTTCTCGGTCAAAGTAGTTTACTTGAGCAGTTATAAATATATCGGAGGAGGTGTTGTTTCCAATCTTCCTTCGGCTTCTCTATTATTTTCTTTTGGGTTTTATCGATAGTATCAAGATAACGTGCTTTTAAATAGATTTTAAGATCAGCGGAATATTAGACTGGAGAACTACATGAATCTCTTATTCCGATATTAAACCCATAGTGTGACGTAGAGCGCTGTATCTAAGTATCTGCAATGTGCGATCTGAAGTGAAGGAACCTCTATCTGAGCTTTCTAAAAAACTTGTTTAATCGACGATTTGATCGCTTAAGAGACCCACATTATCTTCCACTATTTCTCGGCCCTCCAAAAATGCTTAATGCCACCGAAAAATACGTACTCTTGAAAAGAGCTTTTTCCCGAAAAACTTGTACTCTTGAAAGAACTCATGGATTCAACACGTCTACAAAGGACTAATATGATATCAAGTGTGGAATTCTTTAAATGGAAATTGTCGTTTCTGTAAGCACCTTAGCGTAACCATTTTTACCGAGAGCCTCGCAGCATTAAAAGTCATTCGTGGATCATCAAATGTTCCGGTACTCAATGAAGTTCAACGCAATCTATTAAATAATATAAATATCGAGCTGTGTTGAGTTACAGATCATGCTAGTATCCTCATCAGTAAGCGGACTGATTATCCGTCTATTCCTATCCTGTTCCCACTGAAATTCCGAACTTGCCGTATCTACTGACCAAATAGCTTTTAACATCATTAACCACGCGTAGACAAATTGACTAGGTCAACAGTGGAAGATTTCTCTCCACACATTGGCACAATATCATAAAACCATTCTGAAATTCTGGGCAAGGAAACTTCTCAGAACTCCTTCCATTGTAGTGTTCCTAGATCCAACAACTCCTTTCCCAAGTCCTCTCTTCAATTTTTTTAAAGTATCTAATGTACTCCACAAAATTAGCCACATCCAAGTGCGCTCTGCAACTAAGTCAACATGATGTCGCCAAATGGCCTCGTGATGGTGGCGCTGCAAAATGGCCCATATCTCTTGCCTGAAAGAAACGCATAAACAAAACAGTTGGAATTCATATCACTAGAGTAAATAGGTGCGGAAAATTATATTCGGGCAAAAATATCCTTTAAGAGAGTTGACCGCGTACAATCAATACTATTTTATGCTGCCACGAAACTTGTTACTTTTTTTATGAGTCTTTATTGGAAAGTCCATATTCGAGAGCAAGCTTTATATTTGGAATTACTTTTATTTACAATTTGGACATATTTTACATTGACTGACATGTGTCAGATGATAAATTAAATAGAAGTATGTGTGAAGGCATATTGTACGAGCAGTGAAATGATTAGGAACCGATAAATTCTGATTGTAAAAATATTTATTTTTATTCATACACTAAGTTGGAGGGATATGGTTCTGTTTAAGTAAAATAATGAACCCACCAACCAAACCTCATGATAAAAGGTAATCGCCCTTCTACCCTCAGGACATCAGACACAGATACTTGATAGGTTTCGGCGGATATATGAAATATGTCACGTAGTCAATATTGGTAAAAGGTATATATTTTCCGTCTATATTGTGTATTTGCTACATTTATTCATTTTCATTCTTCAAGGATTTGTTACACATCCCTAAATCCATATGGAATAGTCGTACAATATCAATAGGCCCACATAATAGCGCTTTCATCATCAACCACGTTTTACCATGACTACCATTATGAGTGCTAGGATTTTCCCCATCCTCCCGTTCCATATTTTTGCAAATCTTTTGTATTACCTGTCTGTCAGCTTCGATTTTTATTCAACTTCTGTGCTTTGCATTCAGATTTCTATTCTTCAGGTCTTATATGCTTCATCATCGCAATATTCACACGATATTTTTTCTAACATTTTCAAAACAACACTGCTATACAATATCATTTTTTATGATTCCTTATTGCCAACATACGATATAATATGATACGATACGATAGGATATGATATGATATGATATGTTATTGGTGCACGTTTTTATCGCGATAGAGTGTGAAATCAATTACGGAAGCATTTGTGATGGCATACGTGTGCAGACTTAAACAATTTTCAAAATGCGATTTCCCAAAACTAAGCTTAACAAAATTTTCTATCGTTTTTGCTATAATTTTATTTTCATTATAAATATTTGCCACCATAATATTTTTTTTTGTTTTTTTTTTTTTTTTTTTATTATATGCAATATAATTTATCCTGAAATATATGTAAGGTACGTTTAAGGTTCATTTTATGCTTTTGCTTATCCATATTCATCAACATTGATCAGAATTTTTATTTAATCGTTTCGTTGACTACCGGATTTTGTTGATCAGAAAATTCTTCCACAATTCTAAGCAAATATAAAAACCTCTTCCAGTTAGTACTATGAGTTTTTCTCACGAAAATGTTTTACAATTTCATTCGGGATTTATTCAATGTTATTTAATTGTGACCACAAATTACCCTCCTGCCATCACCACAACCTTTTCTGTTTATTTATATTTATATCCTTATTCAGACTTTATTTTATTTACACTAAAAATTAGAATAAATATTTTTTTTTTGTACTTTTTTTTGTTCATTCAACTCAAATTGTATTCAACATATTAGAAAGGATTATCGTGCGTTTTTTTCTACTTTCAATAGAAGAGAAGCTTTTTCTATTCAAAGAATTTCAGTATTGATTTGGAAATAAATATCTTAGAATTTCGAGTGGAATCGAATATAAAAGAAATTATCTGTATCGTATTGTGATATATTGAAACCATATTAAAAGTCATAAAATCCATTAAACTTTATGAAATATCAGTATTGCATTATTTATATGTGTTTAAGTAAATAAAGGTCAGCCATTCGTGAATATTTGCTTCGAAAGTCTATTTATTAAAATATGTTATGTTTTTATTCATTTAAATAGTTATGAGACTATTATTTGAAAATAATACATTCCACTCTTAAAAGCTTATAAATTCGAATACTAGGTGATGTTTTGTTTTGATTATTTTTTAATAAATCAAAGGACATTATTGAACATTATGAAAATTTCTAAAGCAAATAATCAATTATATTGTGATTTTGAATATTTATTGTAAAAAATATTGTTTTTTCTTTCAAAAGTTCTTAGGATTATGTTTTATGCATATTTGATTCAGTAAACATTTTTTAAATATTTTTTTTGAAAATATTCAAGAAAAGTAGGATACAGGTTTCTCCTAATTTTTATTATTTTTCATTCAATAATTTGATTTTTAATATTTAGTTCGAAGAGAAATTCTTGAAAGGAAATGGTCTAAATAATTCGATCGGATTTTTGGTCATACATTGTTATAAAAAATCATTAAAAGGACCTGTGTTATTGGAATATTTTATTTGCTTTTTTTTCAATTTCAATAAGTAAGTTTGATGCATGTGAAAATAGATGAAAAATGCGGGTAGTACAAACACACATCGGGGTGATTCCGGGGTAATTCCGAAAAGAATGTGCTGTTTTTGTTTTGGGTTATAAAGGAAAAAATCGTGGAAATTGTTTCTAGTCCATAGAGTGATTGATTAAAATCGTACAATTGCACGAACTTTTTTAATACCGATTACACCATTCGAGCAATGGACGAATTGTTGCTGCAGCTCGAAAATTTTTGATCAAGTTTTTGGAGGGGAAATGAAAACATTTCGATCATGGGCACATACCGTCGGACAATTTTTTAGTAGTTATTACACGCAAGCTCGATTAAAGTTCGTCTCATGATCAATTTTTAATTGTGGTTTTATGCGTTTTTCCGTCCAATATATTTGATAATCAAGGAAAAGGTAATAAATTTTTGAAGAAGATAATAGCAAATAATAAATATATAATAAGCTGCATGGCAAACAGAGCATTGGTGGGGGAAGCATGGTTGGGACAGTGTATACAGAAAGTTATTGTCGGAACTTCGTGGCGGTGACCACTTCGAGCAGAAACTGTATAGCAATTTTCAACGTTTTGGCAAGGATGATTTTGATTACCTTTTAATCGCCGTTAATCGCTAAAGAAGATACGCCAATATCTATACAGGGTAATTCAACGTCTTTGTCAGCGTTGAACAATATATTTTGCGACATTTTTTTTTACAAACAATCGGCAAATTAAAATACAAAACAAACAATAAAAATTTATTCACACAAATCATACTGTGAAATGTTAAACTTTTAATAATCCAGCGTATTTACGATCATTGCCTAAAATGATCCAGGTCCACCATTTGAGGCATGTTCGACCAAGGGAAAGGTGTACGTCCAAAATGTTCGAAAATAAAGCATCCAAGCTGAAAAAATGGATGATGTTCAGTTAAAGAGCATTTCTCGAATGGTGTTATCGTAGCTTAAAGATGTTCAGTCCAAGAGGGATGAGTCCTATAAAAATTAGACCATCTGAATAGCAAGGATGTAGCTGGCATGCTAGAAGGCTAGCATTAAGAATCAATTTTGGAGGCTCTTTATTTTGTGCCCAAAAAGAAAATTGGAATTACACAGAAATATTTTCCTTGACGACACATAAAGTGCTAATTTTCTGCAAGAGGATGAATAGGGCATAAAGGAGAAAAAAGATAGAACACTTAGAGAAACAGAGAAATAAATTGTGAAATAGTGGATAAAAGAATAAGTAACATAACTGGTAACTTCCATGCCTCAGTATCGATGCAATCCTGCTCTATTTATGGTTTCTTAATGATCGAGGAGAGTCAAGCTGTTGTGGAGGATTAGTTTTGCTGGAAGACGACTCCGTACTTGACTATTGGCCCTATACCAACCATGGCAGTTTGTTCGCAAATCAAAAGTGCGCCTTGTATGTCGACTTACCTTCACGTTCTGCTCATAAATGACAAGATAACTTATTAACGACCTAGGATCAAAAGAGGTGACGTAAAATTATATGAATTAATTTTTAAAAAAATATTTTTTTATTATAATGGAAAATTTTCAAAATTTTTTTAAAATTAAAATGTAACAATTTATTTTTGTAGAAATGTTATAGGAAATAAATTGCAAGTCTTTATATGAAGTTCATTTCAAGTTTGTAAGTCCAGATGGGTTTCAATACTGTATTGTTAATGAGGAATTGAATTTATAATACTTTTGTTAAGGTGTAAGAGGATAGGTGGTTTACGGCAAAGGGTAAAAGTAGCGTGTATATTTTTTTCCTTATTTACCATCATTCTCGATCTTGTAAGCTAATATTAGAGTTTTAGAATGTATTGTAGAAGTATCATAGGTGGCGAAAGTTGAGATCCATCAAGGCATTATTGTTAGTAAGAATATCATTAGTCGAAATACTATATGAGCAAGAATGCTACCTTCAGGGACACCAATTTTAATAAGACTAATGTTTGGAATATTTGTGGTTTTCATTAATTTCCAAACAGCGTTTTAATAGATAGGATTTTTTTTTATAAAATAATAAATGAGAAAAAGGATGCTTTTGAGTTTCCAGAGCATTTCACAGTACTGTACTCGGTCTAAAGCTTCAGATTTATCTAGTTAAGTACCTGGAAAATATCCTTTTGCCATCTCATATTAAACTAATGTATTTAAGAAAACTTATGAGTATTTTGTCATCTCAAATTAAAGTAATGTATTTGCTTAAATATATGGGCATGCCATTAAAAATATTTTAATTAAAAACAATGTAAAAAAAATATTGTAACTTTTTTTTTTATTAAAAAAATTTGTAATAAAATTGAAAACTTTTAAGCTCAAAGAAATAAATCACAGTATACTGAATATTTTCATTTTAACAATCTTTTTATTTATTAAAGAGAGAGAAAATATTCTGTTTGTCTCGTCTGTATGAAATTACAAATAAATAAAAAAAAGCTCTTTAACTAAAATAAAATGCTTTCTCTTTATATCTGATAGATTAAAAACATTCTAATTCTATCCGAATTTCGATTATCTTCTGTAGGTTATAAATCAACTCAGATTACATCTATTATTCCAGTTCTTAGTTAGACATATTAATCCTTAGTTTTCGATAAATGCTATTCGTGGGAGGAATGAACGATTGACTAAAGCATTTATAAGCTACACTGTACACATACTTGTATCAGAGTAAATACAAATAGTACCAAAATATCCCTTGTATATGTACACATAAAACAAAACTTTACTTTATTACATTATTTGATATTCGTTTCTTTTTTTTAAATTTAAATTCAATGAAAATATAGCTTATTTCTTTATTGGTAAATGTTCAATAACAAAAAAATCTAAAATGGTAACACTAAAATGAAAACAATTGAGCTTATAGTATACAGTTTTTTCTCAAAATAAATACGAAATAATTTAACGAGAAATAAAGATAAAACATGAAAAGAAATTAGATTGGAATAAAATGGAATTTTTGCATCCATTCTATTATTGGTGTTGCCAGATTCGATATGAATAGTTATGCTCTCAGCATGGATCGTATCTGACATATTCATTCGTTCAAATGTAAATGACATCAAGCATAAAAATGATGAAAAATTACACTTGACATTTCTGTCTACCTGTCCATCTGTACATGTTAAAAGTCTCCCTATCTGTACATTTGTCAGTAAATTTGTCTTAGCAGTCTCCGTTTGACCTTTGGGTCATTATCATAATAAAGCTGAAATGAGCTACAAAGCGTAAAAGACATCTTAAAATAAAGAGTGAAGAAAAATAAAGAATTTATCTATCGATCAACTGTACTTGACATGAAAAGTAGAATTTCACTCTGAAGTAATGAGAATAAATTAGAACAGTGTGAAAGATGATGTTTGGAGTTCTTTTGTTGCAATTGAAGAAGATTTTTCGTATGTATTTGCTTACATATTCAACATTCTTTAATGCAATTATTTTATATAATTATTGTTATTATTCCTTTTGATATGATTGCATTGCGAATAATTTTTCACTCATAATCACTTGTGTATTCTTTGTTCAAATTTGTTAGAGATTTATTCCAAATCCTTTGACAAAATATTATTCTTTTTGTTATGATTATTTTTCAGCGCAAATTAGATAAAACATATTTTAATGAGTGTATCTTTAAAATTGTAATCTTATTATCCATACAAGTATGATTTGATATAAAAATTCATAGTTCAAACAGAGCCAATATGGACTTACGAACTGAACCTTTTGCAATTTTATGAATTTTTCTAATTGTTTTTTCACTTTTAATATAAAATTTTATCAATAAAAATTTACACAATATAGATGTGCATGATCCGCATTGATCATTATAATAAATCTTTGAATAGTATTAATATTTTAAGCAATTTTATTTGGACATATCTTTTAAGACACTATCCTTAATACAAAAACAATTATCTTGAAAACCTATGAACATATATGATTGTAATTTATAATTTTTATTTCTAAAAAAATAAATATTAACAACAAAAACCATTCTTCTTATTATTGTTAAATCAATTTTTTTTTAAATAGTTTGTGTAAAAATTAATCAAATGAAATCTATTTTATAAAAGAGGGCACCAATCAATCTCATATTTATATAAATACTGTCAGAGAACAAAATGCCAATTCAATTCGTTTAAATATACCAAATTTTATGATGAAAACAGCCTTAAATAAATACCTAAACCACCGCATACAGTCTAGAAAATACTTGGCTTACAATATTAAATAGAATTTTGTCTTATTTTATGCTTTTATTTATTGCCTCCCAACATATATAAAAAAAATTTGAGAATGTGAAGCAGAAAATATGTCAAATTTATATTATTTACATTTAACTGTAGATAGTCCACAGAGCTTTACATGGCAAAAATTTTACAAAAATCGTCTTGTATTATGCCATTTTATAGAAATTGCATAACATGACATTCAACTGGCAGCGTTCAACGTTTAGTCATAATAAAAATATTTCTATGATTGAAAATAGTTTTAAAAAATAAAAATTGACTGATTGTCGCGAAAATCAACTTTTAAAAACTTGAGACAACTAGTATGCTCTTAACAACAAGCACATTTGTACATGGAATAATGTGAAATAATTTGTTGGAGCACTCCACTCACTATTTTTGGAGCACAAATAATAGCATGACTCAAGTTCAGAAACATTTCAAGTTTACATAGACTGACCAATTCGAAATACAATCACGATCACGTCTTATTGAAAAAGCTTAGTAATCATGGCATAGTTCAGTGGAATTTCGTGCTGTTTTCTTTGAATTTCCTTACAAATCCGAGAGTATGTTTTTGATTACGAATGAAAAAGTAGCTGGAATTGGTTTTTATTTGCATTTAAAACAATTAAGATTATCTCTGAATTGGTAACTATTTATCTAAGGGAGTACATGGAATTTTATTACCGGCTTTTCATAATCATTAAAATTTGCATGAATAGAGAGTTATCCATTTCGTAATTTGGAAAGTACAGTACTATTTTTTGACAGCTCTCAAACATATATGTCATCGAAGGCCTCGAAAACCAATGTCAATCAAGTATTAGGCGAATTACAGTCTAAAATATTCGAAAATGTCCTTAAAAGTCCTTAAAATTACATCCAAAGGATCAGATCTTGCAAAAGTGCTTCGTGGGGACCATGTGAGTTGGTTTTTATTTCATGCATAATGGCAACGCCTAAGCAATATAATGCAAATTATATTATTTTATAATGCAATAAAAATATATTTAAAAATCACTTATCGAAGAAATTGCTTTAAGTTTCATGAGGTCTTATTGATCATGAAGATTACTTAGGGTTTTTTTTGTAATTTTTAATATGATCATTATTTTATTATAAATGCCTAATTAATTATTAATAATTGAACTATAATCTTAGTAAATATTTAGTTTCTACTAAATTCATAAATGGACTAATTCCATTACGTTCACTAAATGCATAAATGGATCAGAATTTCTCTACCGGTCGTAGGTATTTGGATAAATTTTTCAGAGTTTGTTGAGTAATTTCTTGGCAAAATCAAAAAATTTTACTCACAAATTCCTGTTGGCTTGGAATATTAGTAACTTAAGCCTTTTGGTACAACTCATCCCATATACAATATATTCAATATCGATGCGATAAAGATCTGGTAGCTGTAGTAGCCATATCATGGTCTCCAACTATTGCTTTTGCAAGAATGATCGACATTATTATTAACAAGAAGTGATGTTAGTATATTAGTTAGACTCCTTTTCAAAAATCCTTATTCCCAAAGAAAGATCGTGCATTTCCTTTATAACTTTTCCTATAACTGATGTGCTTCTCTTAGTCCCAAAAATTTTAAATTGTGACTTATCATATCAAGGAACAAATTTTCACTGCCTTAACAACTAAGTTAGTGATCTTTTGCCAATTCGAACCTCTTCTTATTTGGTGGGTGAAACCTTCTAACTTTGCCCTCAACGGTTTTTTCTTATCTGGCCTAATTTTTTCTGTTTATAATACGACCTGCTTCAGTTCTCTTTTCAAAATATACCATATTAAGGACTTGTTCCTATTAAGCCGAGGTACAGAATTTCCCGCAGTGAATGCCGATCCTCTCTATCACAAGATACATCGCCGAAAATAACTCTCTCATATACTCTACGATAACGATACTCCCTGTCACGTGGCTGTACCATACCCTTTCCCGCCCTATTCACCTGATATCAGACCTTCGAACATATTTTTCCCCCAAGATAAAAAAAACACTTGAAAGGATATCCTCTTGGTACTTTTGATAACATCCAAGCGAGAATAACCGAGAAAGCTGGAGGAAAATCCCAAAAAATCATTTCTTTCAAATTCCTACAACCGGGTCTGAAAAAGTATCTGAATTGACTTATGGGCTTTTGGACTAACACTGGTATTGATTTACTAGTGAGTATGAAAAACGATCTCATACGTGCGTGATTATTTTTGAAAAACTATTTTTTCTTTCTCATATTTAAAAGCAGTCATATTTTTAGGATTTTAAAATTTTCAAAAACTATTTCATGTTTATTAGTTTTGTTTATTCCGCATTCTCAACATACCCTAAGTTTCGAGCGAATTTATTATTAAAATCTGTTTTTAGATTTTAATTGAATAAAATCCTCAAAATTGTATATTTTCCATACCGAACATTAAACAATTAGAAACAACAAATATAAATATATTTACATAAAAAATATAACGAACCGATGAGTTGGAATTATTATTATTATTTTTGTAATGTACGCAAAACGAAACTGATCATAATTAGTTATAATATATGGCGCCATTGATCATAGCTGGAATATTTTTCAAATGTGCTGAAATTTAATTTGGTTATTTACAAAATATAAAAAATAAAATATTTTATATGTAAAAAAAAATCCCCATTAAACTATAAAAAATAGAATAGTTTTTGGCATTAAATAAGATCATAGAGAATTTCTGATGTCTAATAATAAATCGTTGATGATAATGATGATGATGATAATAATATTAATAACGATGATGATGATGGTGATTTGCCTGGTGATAGGGAATATTATAGAACTTTTATAATACCGAAAAATCAAATGAGGAATTCTGGAAAAAAAACCTCTACTCGCGGATAAGGTGTTGTACTCGTTCGTTTATAAAATATTTAGATTGTATAAACTATGCTAAAGTTTACATTTCATGTCAAAAACACCAACTACGAGTACTCAAATAAAAATTGTGAACATCGTAAAAATTGAATTTATTTTTAGAGTCGAAACTAGCCAATTTAACTAGTTCCAATACAAATATGATGAAGAAATTGTGTTGTTCTCGAGATCATCAAAAAGAGCACATTGTTCGATAATGGGTGCCCCCCAACAGCCGACCCGACATATACCCGACTATATATGAGTATTTTTTCGCTTCCGCGTACCTCTACCTCTTCAATTGGAGAATATCAATATTTGTACAACATGCGAATATGTTTTCATTATTAATATTTTGAATAATTTTTGTTTTCGTTCCTGTTATTATTATTCATTTTTTACTTGGCGAGAGCAAGCAATAAAGGTGCCCAGATCCAGACTAGGTACGATGATTCGTAGTGAACGGCAAACAAGAACAGACTTTGTTTGAATATGAAATTTTTCTATAAGAAAATGAGGTGAACTTTTTTTCCGTGCCTCCCTTGGGCATTAAGCTTTCGGCAAAGCACACTATTATTCATTGTAAACTGTATACTATTATAAATATTTCGAATATCTTCTCTAAATTTATTGGTAAAATCTTTTTTTATAATCGAAAAAAACTGTTTGTACACAAGTTTTCATCTTAATTGCTTCGGAATTTTGAAATATTAGCAAAAATATCTTCGAAAGAAAACTGAGAAGAAAATCATGAATAAATTTTTTTTTTATACTTTCCTATTAAACTTCGATATGATATACAGAATCCATCTGGTTTTATCGAATAATGATTACGACATTTGGATTTTAGTTTTCCTTGTCAAAATTTGATCAGATCTTGATCAAGTCAATGCTAGAAGTTTCATCTACAATATCACGGCCGATAATAGTACAAGTGCTGGAACTTATGTTTTTAGAATAGATAAGATATGCTTTGAAGAAGTTCTTAATCAATCAATGTCGATTGATTTTGATTTGATACATGATTATATAGTGTCAAGGGAAAATAATACTTATACTGTTTACTAAAAATTTTTATGATTTTTATCTTTTCTCTAAGTACACCTTTCTTACTATATTTACTATCAAAACAAATATGCATGAACAATTAATTAGCTCAATAAATGCCAGAATTTTTCAAATTGAACAAACTTTCATTTGATCCTTGGAGTAGTTAAAAAAAAAAGGTTTTTGTTGGTTAAAAGAAAAGTTCCGTTTAGAAAATCTTGCAAATTATTTAAGGCATCGACCGCAAATTTACTGAAATCATCAAAATTTTATTATACCTAATAAAGTAGATTTAAAAAAAAAAAAAATTGAAAATTCTGTCAATAAGACCCATATTTTTATGATCATCAAATTCTGATGATCCTAAAACTAATTAAAAATGTATATTTGCTTAGGACTAGCAGACTTTACATTAATAGTAAGATTTGCAGATGTCACTATTACCTAGACACAACAGAAACATATCGATAAAGCTTCTAAATTGGTAGCTCAGAAACATTGAGCCCCCAAATTCTAGCCCGTACGGCCATATTGGCTTCAGTGCCATAGTATAAACAATTTGCGGTTGAATTCATGATTACACAGAATAAAAATAAGTTGAATAACTACAAAGATTTCTGGATAACCGATCAAATTTTTACAGTCGATCAAAAAATGCTAATGCATTCGTCAAATTGGATTCCTAGCATACAAAATCCTTGATTAAATTGTTTATACTCTCTTTTAAAAATAAAATAGATACACTGAGACCTAAACTAATCCATTACAGTCCCCTTGTATAGTGTTACGATCCAATCTAGATTCGGTGGATAGGGTAAAATGCACCATAAATTACGAGACGTCTACAAAACACTTAATTTATATTCAAATGAATCCTACACAAATTGCGTAGCATCTACGTAACACCACTTAATATCGCCGTTCAGACTCAACTAAAACTAAAACTAAATTTAACTAAACTCTTTCACGTGAAAAGCGCTTGTTTTCTACTCTCTGAAACGGGTTTTCCGGAATTTTCCAGAGAACGCCACCGCCATTCTACGCTTTAACACTACTAAAATCTCTCTCGCGACCACGGCTCTTATTTATACTGCTCGGGAACCGTTTTTCTGGAATCTTCTAGAACACGCCAGAGCCATGCTACTTCGTAAAAATAGGAACAATCTTTCATTAGACTTCTTTTTAAATGCCAATGACCGTAGGATCTATTGTTCTAATTTTTTTCCACTAATGGTCCGAATTCACTCTGGAACGCTCCATTCACTACTCCAGGTGATGTGAAAAATTATATCGACTGCCAGTTGAGCAAATATGGTAGTTGTAAGCTTTGGGAACAATCATTATTCTTGTCATTTAGCTGAATTTTTATGGCCGCGGTGAAATGTTCGTGATATTTTTGCAATTTCCAAGACCTCTGCAAAAAATATTCAATCAAAATTGCAGACATGATGATTGTGGGCAAGATTTTACTGCTTGTCGCAGATATACGTGTAGCTTCTAACTTTTTACATGTCACAAGTTGATTTGATCTCAGGATCGCTCCGTACTAGACGCATGCGTTCCTAGTCTCGCTTAATCATGGCACTGCCAATAGTCTTTTTTTGATAAATTTAAGGAATTATATTTAAAAAAAAACTTTAATAAAGATTTTAAGATCTAACTAATAAATTTGTATGTTTTTCTATTTTCAGGTAAACTAATGATCCGTTCATTTTTTTCGCATGTCTAAGCTCTCCATGCGCTTTTATCATATCGACTATCCTTAAAAACCCCTCTTCAGTTGATTGAAATTTTCGTAAAATATAAAGTACACAGGAAAGTAAAAAAAAAATATATATATATTTTTTATAATTTATTATTATTATTATTAAATTAGGAAATTCGGTTGCCTTAGTAAATCTCTAACTTTTTTTTGGTGATAGCGTTCTTAAAATCGAAGTAAAATACTCAAAATTATTAAATGCATAAAAATATAAAATTATCATTATTTACTGCAAGCTATTTATCATAGTAGCTGGAAAAATATGCAATAAACAAAATTAATTTTCTCAATTCAAGGGTAGCGTTTTCGAAATAAATAATTTATTGACGACAAGGTTGAAAACAAATTTAATGTAAATAACTAAAATGGCATTTCATCGAAGCTTAATTTTTGGGGAAGCAGCACTTCTACAAAAATTAGTCTATTAATAAATGGAGCGATATTAATTTTTTTTTCTGGTAGTCATATCATTCTAAATGAAGCACATGTGCTCCTTAAATTATTTGGAATTTTTTTTTTATTTATCTATGTCAGTATTAATTTTGCAATAGAACATATGTAAAAACCGATTTTAAAAAGCAATTTCCTCCACTTTTTCTTGAATATTTTATCAAGTACATATTTTCCGCATAGAGTAATAAATTTGTTTATGTTCAATGAACGAAGATAATTTGTTAGATATTTAATATTGGATGGAATTTTCGGAAGGAATGCCTTACGAATATGTATCGTGTGGTTATGTAATTTAATAATGGATATATCTTGTTACTTTTATTCCAAAAAAAAAAAAACAAAAAAAAAATCGGAAAAAGAATGTATTAATTTTTTATTTCTGAAGTGATAAAGAGTAGCTCAGAAGGGATATATTAAAAGCTTAGCACATCATCGGAAATGGATTCGTGTCCATGTCAAGTTTTTGTTTATTTAAATTTTCATGACATATTTTTTTTGTTTTCAAAGCTTAGCGATTATTTTTTGTTAGCATTTCTAAGATCTTAAAAAAAAATTTTATATTATAGTTAATTGAGCTTTAATAATACCATCAGTTTTTCTATTTTATTTGTTGTTAGATGTTTTTTTTTCATTTTTACTCGTGTAAACTCTTACCGAACATAGTTTTTAGAGTATTTGTAAATAAACTAATTTTTTGTTGTTGTAAATGAATATATACAATTTTGCCTATATTGGTGTTTTTTTTTATTTTTATTTTTTTGCTTATGGAAGTTGTGACTTCTTCAATGTGTTTATTGCAAGCTTTCAAGATGTTTATTAAACAAGATACCAGAGCTTATTGTCCATTTATCATGCACGATTCCGTTGTTCATCTATCGAGAATTCGTGACATTGCAAA
This sequence comes from Atherix ibis, assembly GCA_958298945.1. Classification (NCBI taxonomy): domain Eukaryota; kingdom Metazoa; phylum Arthropoda; class Insecta; order Diptera; family Athericidae; genus Atherix; species Atherix ibis. Next base: position 32,651,441 of record OY282607.1, read on the forward strand.
AATTATAAAACGAATTCGAGATAAATTTAGAAATTAGTTCAAAACCGAATACTTTATATAATAAACTTCTCAAATTGAGTTTACAGGCCTATACTTTCTTCAACTGACCTACACGGTTATCAGTTCCGGGGTTTGAAGAAATGAACAACATTTCTTGGCGTAAGTTTAAAGATTTTAATATAGACCATATAGGGCTTTAGCAAAACGAAGCCATAAGCCTCAAAATACAAATAATTTAGGCTTGTTAACGCGAAAAGTTCTTAGGCCCGTAGTTTTAAGACTTCAGAGCATCTAAAAATTTACATCAGAATTATAGCCTGAAATATGCGAAAAAGCCATTAAATTTTACCTGAAAAACACCGAGTCCTGCACAAGTATAATAGCAGCTATTTAAATGATATAATATTCCCAGTATTATGCCAAGGTCTCGTCAACATGTAGAACTAAAATATTTATCAAAATCTATTTTTAAGAGTTGATATTATTTTACTTAATTACCTAAAGTGCAAATTGGATAGCCCTTTAGTTATTATAAAATTTTAAGCACTCATTTTCTTGGATATTTGCTTGCATTTTTTTTTGTTACTATATTGAAAGTCATCAACTTAATTTTGTTACTAAGAAAATCCTGAAAAAGTTATTTTTGAGCATTGAAAACTTGCCTAAAGCTTCCTTTACCTTTGAATTTATATAATGTAAAATTGTGTCCTTAAAATAATTTTTCATTATACCGAATTAATCAGAAATAACGAATTGCTGCGCTAAAAATGTTTTTAAACATAAAATACAAATATACTCAACAGTCACGTGGAGCTTTTAATTTAAATAATATCAAACAAGTTGTTCTCACGTAGTTACAATAATAAATTTTTGCTTTGGATAATTTGTGTTTCTATTTTTAAAAAAAAGAAAAAATTGAAAACTCCTCTCGAACTAATAAAATTTTCAATTCAATAAATTAAATCTTACCTGTCAATATATAAAAAATACCACACCTTTATGTCAATTAAGCAATCAAAAATATTTTTGAACAATTACTTATCATGCATAATTTTTCATTTAAATCGACATAACTTTCATTGAGACAGTGCTTATTAAAATAAGTGAAAGTTTGAAGAAATCTTGATTTTCTTACTATGAGAATTTGACATTTGACCCCAGCTATCGATCGATACATCATATTCGAAAGGTTTCGAAGAGGGAATCATTTATTTTCTAATATCATTTATCATATCTCCGCTGAAAAATCTTAATATTAAATGCAAAAAACACCATGTTCACCTGTCTTAAGATTGGTAGGTGTAAGAGAACATTGAAATGTTAAAATTATTGTTAAATTTGCATTCGATTTATTTAGTAGGATTATCACGTATTGAAGAGACATTTAAGGTCTTCTACAGTCTAACACGGTTATTGCAATCCACCTAAAAATTATAGGTTAACTGAGATTGAATTCCGAAATTGATTTATTTTGTGTCATCCATCAATGAATCCATACAGAAATGTTCAAAGACTCTAAATCGTACTTTTTAACTGTGTGATTTTTTCTACTCTATTGGCTAATAATTATGCTATTTGCAATGCGTTTATTCGATTGCTGATTATAAGATTGATTATCAATTGGCACCAATCATCCATAAAAGGAATTTCCTCATAAAAGATGCATACCTTTGATAATTTCCATTTAATTTTTACTGTTTTCCCATCGATTACTGGCATTAAATTATTTTGCAAATCAGCTTACTTAAAATAGTATGCCTCATTTTTATTGGAAATTTTTTTTGTTAACTATTTAAAATTATGATTTTTAACATTTAACATTTTAATACTCTTTATAATAATATAACAAAACTTACAAATAGATTTTTAAAAATGAAAAATAGAAAATCTCAAAATTCTTTCAAAAGGAAAATTTTATTTACTTTCGCAATAACGAAACTTCTGTAAAATAATGGTTTTCAAACGAAAAGACCAGTCAACACAAGTACTTAATTTTAATGGCCTAAGTTTAAAAATAATTTTTAGTATAAAATTCAATCGAAAACCAAGAAGACAAGTGAAGCTAAAAGGCAAAAAAAAAAAAAAAGATTTCATTTTTAATAACGTAAGAGAAATAATTAACAACCACGCATGTTTGTGGCACGAATCTTCCCCACTATGGATGTGGATGATTTTTATTGCTTTGCAATGCCACCCACTCACCTTCATGCCCAGCCTAATGAATCAAAAATTGGCAAACGGCAAAGACGAACAGTAAACTACTCAGTCTCCTTAAGTACGACGATATATGAATACTGATCATTAAAGCTTGGGAAATGGTACTTATTTTATTGGGGAGACCTTTTATGAAGGATCGTCTCCCAGCTGCTTACAGTGAGCTATTAGAGCAGCAACGCACTTCGAAGACAGACAACTCGTAGAATACACCCACAATCGTTGTCGGTTCGAACAAGAAAGTTGCGCTGTAGTGGCTATCAACAGAAACCATCATCATTAATATCAGTATCGCCATCGCCATACCATATCCACCACTTGGAATATGTTAAATGTTTCATCTCACATAGTTATTGGTGATCATTAATCTTGTCGCGCACAGCATTAAAAAGAAAACCTAAACGCAGACCCACTGGCTGGCTATACAATCCAACAAAAGCAGAAAAGAATTTTTTTTTCTCTTATTAAATAAACACATACAAGATGAACCTACAACTATGAGTAACAAGAAGAGAAGAAAACCACATGATCCATGATCAATCGGAAAACTCATCGGCATTGATTTTTAGTATCAGTGCCGGATAGGATAGGTATCAGTGTCGAAATGATCTTTAACTGCGGTACGGATATCAGTATCAGTATCGACACGGCGACTATCTCTAGAGTAGATATGATAAAATCCCATTGGGGGCATCCATAAACTCTGAAGAGATGAATGAGGTTTGTCTAAAGAACAAGAAGGTTTATCCGTACGCTTGTGAAGATCATTTGTGACGATGACAAACTATCTATTCCCTGTGCACACATACTTTCTCCAAACGCTTTGATGTCTAAGGGTTTCCTCCTCGCATCATTATTTCACTTCCGAAACATTGAGATTTCCCTGCATGACACCAAAGGGAACAGAACATGACCCTAAATCTGACTAATTGTTTTTAGCAGGCCTAATCAGGGGGGTCTAGATACGGTCCCGCTGGACAACTTTGACGGGAACTTATTCTAGATTGAGAATTCGGTTCTCAGCTCTTGTTGAGATTTTCTGTACTGGATTTATTTGAAAAATGCACTTAAGTTCATTTGTTTTCCATTTGATCTAATATTTTCGTTGGATATTTCGGTCATTGACACTATCTGAATAGTCCTCTTACTTGTTAATCCACTTTCGGTTCATTTAACAGTTGGCGTTTCTTCAACGCTATTTTGATAGCGCTTTACACTCTCGTCGTGTTCGGTCTCAAGCAATTTGTCTTCTTAATGCTTTTAAAAGCAATTCAAAAATAGAATAAATTCGGCCCTTTTTAAATAAATCGAAATTTTTATTCAATTTTAAACAGATTTTAAATAGAATGTCCAAATGTGGGGCTGTAGTTCTCATTCAAACGTAAATCGGAAAAAGAAATTTTTAATTTGGTTCTTTTTCATTAGGAATTCATTTTTAAGGTACTAAAATTAAATAAACTAAAATGTTCTCGCATAGAGGCAAAAATGTTTATATGAGGTGTGACAGAAAAGTAATGAGACTGGCATTATTACGAACTTTGCACTTTGTCCGGTAATAACGCGAGTTTTAACATCGTTTCGGTAATTACACGACCCCATTGAGCGTGATAAGTCAAGTTGTGTTGTTTGTTTGTTTTTAAGATCACTGAGACAAGAGCTAGAGATAATTTTGTTGCGCCACCATCATGATGCCATTAAGCGACTTTATGTCTCGTGTGAGGTTGCATTGTCAGCTGGTCGATAGTTAGTTGGTGACGATCAAAATAAAAAATCGGGCTAGGAAATGGAATGGTGATTCTATCCGGATTATGTGGCATTCCTTTAGGAACCACGAAAAAGGCATAATGAACGAAGTTGGTTCACAAAAAGAAAATTATTATTAATTTAGGTATGCCCAATCCGAATTCTGAGAAGTATTCTTGCACAGAATTTTATTATTGGGTTCCGATGTTTGGCCAACATGGAAAGAAGGGAAGTTGTATTTTTTCTTACATTAGAAAGGTATCCTTAAAAACCTTAGAAAAAGAATTTATTGCGTCAAATCGGACATAGCAAACATTTGGATATCGCTCTCTTAAAACATCCCCAGTAATAAGGCTATCTCCATTAATAAGTTTTTCGAGGAAAAGGAATTTCTGTTGTTACCTAGCCCCACTATCTTTCTGGGATAAGAAAATGGTTATTAAATAAGTCCTAATAATCTAAATACCAAAATTGTCAGAAGAGGGTCATAACGGAATGAATATCTGAACATGCCTAACTATTCTACCTTATTTTCCATCGTTTTCAGAATTGGAAATGAAAAATTCCCACTAGGCATCTCCGTTTTTGTAAAATTAACGAAACTTAAAATTACTGATCAAAAATGTTCCTTTTTCTCTTCTCAATAATATAAAATAATTAAAAAAAAGTTACTAAGATGACAATTGAAAAAAGGGTACGATTTTTAAAAACTTAAAAAAAGTTACCCAGAAAAATTATCTTTTCTCCCCAAAGGAATAGATAATAATTTCCGATTTGAATTTTTGTTTTTTGTCAGTTGAACTATTTTACTAAAGGAATTTTTCCATTATTAAAAAATTCCATTATTAACGTGGTATAATTTTTAATTAATAAACAATTGAAATTCCAAAGCTATTATTGAAATTTAAAAAAAAGTACATATTATTATTGTTTAAGATTTAATTGAAAAAAATACAAACAGAAGCCGTTGTCATCACCTCTAGTGGGCTTACTGTAGAGTAGAAATTATAAAATTTTCGTGAGTGAATGTTAATATTTTCTGGCCTTTTTTTTGTATGTGTGATGTAGATAAAAGCCCAAAAGGGGCATCATAATCTTGCAATAGTTAATTTGTAGGCGAACAGAGCCTATGAATGAGGCTTTGAAAAATTCCCTTCCTTTGGAATGTGTTCATAAAACTACAAAAGCAGAAGTTAATTCTTTTAAGAAAATGTATTGTAATTAAAAATAAGCACGTACACGCATATTTGGAATTGAAAACTTTAAATTAAAATTAAAATTCACCACATTTAGTAGTTAGGAATGCACCAAGAATCGATGATGACGACAAGTATTGACGCGATAACGATAGTACGAGTAACTGACCCGAAATCAATAAAACGTCGTCAGCGATTGTTTTCATTGCGAAACTGAAGAAATACTCTACGAACTGTATGTGTGATAAGAAATCTTAATGGAAAAGATGGAAAAGTTTTATAATTAAAATTGGTAGTTATTTACAAATGAAAAACTAAAACAAAATACAAACATTTCGATAGACGAGAATTTAATTTTAACCGCAACCGAACTTCTTTAAAGTATCTCGGAAAATATTATAGTTGTATACTCATATTACAATATCTGGTACGAAGAATTTCATCCCCCATAGAGGGGCTATATGTATATCCCTCTATAGATATTACGAAATCTCGAAAGATATAGAACGCATTATGATACTCTACTTGATAAGCTCTTTTATTGCGTACAAGACACTCTGCAGAAATTAAAATTAAGTCGATTGCCTTGAATCGACTTAAAATGAAACTAATTCCGAATTAATTATACAGAAAATAATTTCTGATATGATATGAGTTAAATAACCCTGAAAGAAGAAGTTTTATTTATGCTGATTTGAATGGGAAATTCCTCCACTGAGATTCGCCTTCTGGAGCTATTTCTTCTTTAATAGAATTTTTTTTTAAGTTTTCAACAACAACTGTAACAACCATCAACCACCATCGCCAGCAATTTGTAATGTATTGTATTTACTCTCGAAAAGGACTATTAAGGATAATTGTAGAATTTAGCTGGGTTCTTTTTTTCATTTTTATTATCTTTCAAAAATTATGCTTAATTATTGAATACATTTTTATTTGATGATCTTGGTATGAATTAAATTAGAAATTGTGTTTTTTTAATGATGCTTAACTAATTACAAAAAGATTAGCATTTATAATTGCACAACAATTTCAAGTGTCATAAAGTTCTATTGTAAAGATATTGACTGTAATTGCTGGTGTTTTTTCTGTCTGTCTCTAATTGTGTAAAGATAAAAATAACCGGAGTTAATAAACTTTTAGTCTAGAAATTCGGTCCGTAGATGATTGCTTCAAAAAAATTATTACAGGTGGCTTTTGCAAAATGGTGCTTTCTTCTAATTAATTTTAGATATCTACAAATACAATAAGTAAAAATCAGATTTATTGTAAAAAATTTCATTAAAATACCATGCAACGTGAAGAAAGAGCTGACAACCATCGATGGTACTTCAAGGTTTTCGATGCTACTTCAAGGAAAACTTAATAAGTTTCGTGGCTATTGTCATTTAAAGCGGCGATAGGCGTTACCTCATAAGAGGTTTGGAATGATAACGATAATATTACTTTTTATAAGGAGAAAAAGTTAATTCATTGTAACGAATATAATAACGAGAATTCACAGCCTTACGAAAAATGTTTGACTGACTAGACTGGAAACGAAGGCTTGGTATAACCCCAGAGTTCTAGTCTATAAGTCCAAATTGGTTTCAGCACTGTATATTGAATTAGTAACACACTGTTTCGTGTGCGCTTTGAACGTGAGTCCAAAAGTCTAAGTAGTCGATCCTACTTCGACGATTGCGACCTAATTAGGCTAACCTTTGATAAACTCAATAAGTCTCGTGGCTATTGACGTTTACAGCGGCGGAAGGTCTTACTAGGGAAGGTCACCGAGAATAATTCTCTCACAAGAGGTTTGGTATAATAACGAGAATATTACTTTTTTATAACGAACATAATAATGAGCATTCACAGCCTTGCGAAATATTTTTGACTGAATGGACTCGATACGAAGGCTAGGTGTAATCTTAGAGTTACAGTCCATAGGTCCAAATTGGTTTCAATACTGGAGAGAAGATTTTCTGGGTATGTAAATATGGCTGTATTGTCTTCGTAAGTTGAAGTGAGGGCGTCAAGATACATAAGGATATAGGGATGATATAGGGATGAGGCCACGAATACTACCTTTAGAGAAGATTTGTAAATTTTAGGGAAGAATTGTAAATTCTGTACAATTAGGGAAGAATACTACCTTTAGAGAATATTGTAAATTGGTCAAAATTGTGAGTTGAAAGTACCGTTGTGGAGGTATTATTCTGTTATTAGGTAGTAAATGGATTAAAGTGATTATTTCAATTTCCAGGGTAGGCGAGAGTACCAGACATGGTCAATTGATATATCTAGAAATACCCCTGGCCACTTCTATTTTTTTTAAAAGAGTTCTTTTAGAATTAGTTTATCAAAAACCTTGGCTAGAATTGGAAGTAAGCTTTTTCGGCTATATGAAAAGTTTAAGGTAACGAGTTAAGTTGGCTCAGGAATTATTTTTATGACTAAAAATATTAAAGCTTTTATGCAATTTTATTTTCGAATAAATAAAACAAATGATCTTAAATTGATTTTTTTAAAACTCCGGCCAATTTTCATGTAATTTTACATATTTACATTATAAAAAATTAAATAATTCGAATTTGATTTTATTTTTTTTTCGCAGTTTTTTTTTTATTAGAATCTCTAATGCAATATTATAAACAAAATAATTGGATCACACGCAAAGAAACTCGTCATAATATTTGCGAAAAGGAAAAATGTGGAATAGATAAAATATCTGATTCATGCACACAATTTCCATTCATGTATTTTCATAAGCAGGCATTTCCGAATCGTAATCAAGACACAAATTATAAACATAAACGTAATAATTTAAATATTATATAAATACTTAATAGATTCATTGGAAATCCACCAGATGCATTCGAAGTGAGTATGAAGTACGACCAGAGAAGCTGCGTGAATGGACCGATTATATTTTAGGAGTAGACAAAAATACTTTTGAATATTTTCCGAAAATGACGAAAATTCAAAACTTCATATTTACCAATGAGGACTATTCTAATTTCTTGGTACAGTACCTCCCCTGAAGTGCTAGAAGCTTTAAATATATTTTAAAACACTTCTATTTGCATATGGATGCATCAGCTAATTTTAATCATCCACGTCTAGACAATGAAGAACTTCGAAATCGTAAAATTAGTGGGGGCAGCCCGACGTTAGAATCATCTTCACATCATTTCCGTCTAAATGATTATCCGTTTTAATTTTCTTAGTCATAAATACCATATTTCGTTTCAGACGTAATTCTTCGTCTCAATCTCGATCTCAATTTTTGCATCCCCCATTGCCACAATGCGTTCTAGAGTCATCCAGATACTCAAATTAACTAATTTCAAAGTAAAGTGAAGCACTTTTGATCGATTTTTCTACATCGTTCAGAATTATACCATTGGCCAGGCACCTCATAATTAAGAATCGCCAGCACAAATCCCATCGTAATGCTTTCAACTTGCAAGTTTTTCCACTATCGCATTTTCTGTATCCAATCTGGAGAGAAAGGATAAATCTTACAGCTAGTCTAGAATGTTAAAATCTTAAATCTGACTTAATCGTATTAATAATTCCTCATTTGTACTCTGATTCATTTCTTACAATTTAAACAAATCTTCTATCAAGAATAGCACATTTGGTCCGGAAATAAGAAAAATTATTTTCTATCAATTAATGTACATCATTTTTTATATTAAATTTAAGACGTCCATAAGAATTGAAAATTTTTTTGAGTCAAATATCTATAAAAAGGATAATTTGGAAAAATTATTCAGAAAGTTCCAAAATTGTTTTTTAAAAAACCGAAATTAAAATTTTACACATTTAAATATTTTGGAACTTTCCTTCAAATTTCATAGACTGAGAGACTTATAGATAACATATTCTGATTAACAGCTTTAAGACCACTACAGCCTTTAATGAAAATACTACAAGAACTTGAAGATATGCAGAGAAAGATATCCGCCGATTTCTTCGCAAAAACAGGATTATTTATTGTAAAATTTTAAAAATCTCGAGGCGATCTTCATTTTAATCGTAGTTGAGTACAGTACATAATGGAAGGGTGAGAGTAAATGGTTTTTTTTTGGGTAAGGATTAGGATGGTAAGATATAGAAGCAAATATATTTTTCATCTAGGATAGAAGTAAATATATTTTTCATAACTGTTTCGGTTATAAAAAAGAGAATTAAAGAATTTTTAAAGGATTCGGGATTAAAGAGATTGAATTCAACAGGTAATGGAACGCCATAGTTCGAGTCTGTATGTCCAAATTGGTTTCATTACCATTTATTACGAATTTTTTGCTTTTCGTGTCAAGATCCCAGTTTAACCGTTTATCGACTATAAGTCCAGAATACCGCACATTCGTTGTTTGTGGAATGATATTGCCATTAAGGAGCCTGTTCTCAGCAAAGTGTAAGAATGACATACTTACTCTCCATTGCTTGAACCAGGCGCCTAAGGATTAATGTGGTTTTACAAAATATTTGTGGCTGTGTAAAGATTTTATACAGGGTGAGAATGGCTGCATCGTCAGCATATGTCACAACTAGAATATTATTATGCCAAGGAATATTATAGCAATAAATATTTTAAGGGACTGGATCTAGGGTACTTTACTGAGGAACACCGGCGGAGACCTGTGAATATCTGTCTGAGAGATAGAATTTTAGATTGTGCAAAAAACCGAAGCACCAAACCAAGGTGGCATAAGCGGTTGAAAGCTTGCGATTCCAAACTGATTCTGTGAAAACAAATGCTCGGTTTCAATTATAAGATGAACAGGTTTTTGAATTTTTTTTCTAGGATTTTTAATAATATGATAAGGATTTGGAAATTATAGGGTTTTGGAATCATTTTTATAATTGAAAACTTTAAAAGAATGATATGCGAAAGAAACTATAATATTTTAATGAAAAGTTATAACGATCATGTTTTCTTTGTTATTCGTTTTAGTATTTCCAAAGTTCTGGTTTTATTTTGTTCATTAGGTATTTTACTGTGCATTTAATTTTGGTATAAGTGAAGAACTTTAGAAGGTGGCTTTATGATCAATTGTGCTTTTTTCGGATGTCTTCGATTAGTTTAAAATTGGTTGCTAAATCTGTTTGTTTTTTCTGTTTTTGGTCAACCTCTATCGGTTAATTCTATTCGAATTTTAATTCTATTTTAGATTTCTAATTTTTTTAATAGGTCCACTGTCAAATCTTATTGAACTATACCAAAATTAAATCCAAGAATCGAATCCAAACTTTTTGTTTTCAACTACCATCAGTTTCGTTGGGAATGAGCTCGTTACATTTACGATATAAAGCGATAGCTTTTTCTAATTGAAATTTTTATTTTTGATAAGCAAAACAATTTTCCACAACGATGTCCTTATCATGGAAACAATAGTAACAAAAATCTGGTATTGTATTTGGGGTTAGATTTTCATTACTATATAAATTGGACAACTCTTCCGATTTTATTATTCTTATCAAATTCAAATATTGTTTCTGTTTTTGCAACAATATTTGAATTTGATAAGAATAATAACGATAAGAAAATTTATTTAATTAGATTTGAAAGTATCCAACTATTGTAGTATAACAGTTAAAATTTTATCAAAACGTAGCGCAACATTTTCTTTTCAATTATTATTAAAGTTTTTCCATCTATCAAATAATGTAATTTTTTTGTAGATTGTAGACAGAATAAAAAAACGAATATTTACAAGCCCTCACTCATCTATCCTACCTTTAAAATTTTCGATTTTTTTAAGTTCACCCCTAAAGCTAAAAATAGGACTGTTCGAAATAGTTAAAACAAATGGTGGTAAACACCACCCCGAAAGCAAATATGAAATTACAAAAAACCATACATCATTTCCCCAAGAAATGTTTGTGGAAGTGCCAGAGAATAAAAAATATTATGATAAATAATAAAAACATAAAAGCTTATCAGGATGCTTTTCCAGAGCCACACCTGCTATTCTTCACTTTTAACTTTTTAAATATCTTTGGATTCCCTCCCAACAGGATCAAAATGCTTTCTTCCATCTCCTTCTATGTCTCCTATTTATTGTCCAGTAAAATTTTTTTTTCTCACAAAATATATTTCCTTTCTTTGATATCGCATAGAATTTTCTATTATACAGACAATCCAGCACAAGTGAGAACATCCTTTCCGTCCAATTCATACTTCGTATCCTTGGTTGTTGTTTTTTGTTTTTGTTAGCTTGGTTAGCTTTTGTTCTTCCGGTCGTATTCGGAGCATTCCATAATATTTTTCTTACTCGTTTTTCTAATTGTTTTCGCATAACAACAGAACAAATTGAGCAGATAATGTCCTTTTGTCAGTTTTTTATGTGAGTTTTCATCATTCTTATATACACACTCGGTACACTTATTTTGGAGCCCATTTCTCTCCTTAGTTTATCTGCTAGAAGAAGTACACAATAAAAATGTCTGTGTCTACTTGTTATTTGCTCTTATTTTGTATATTTCTATCTACAAAAAGTGTTAGAAAAAACTCTTTATTTTTATCTCACTCTCAAAACGAGGATTTAAATGCGGTAGAGGTGGTTTTTTGTTTGTTTGATATTGTATCGAGCAAATAACAAAAAACACATTTGTAGGAACAGAGAGGCTGTCGACATTAACTGAGTGTTTAAAGTGAGGATCAACGTAAATTTTTCTTATGTTCTAGTCATAAATGTCACATAGCCTTATGCTTTAGTGTTGTTTTAAGGAAAAGTCCTTTTTTGAATTGCAATTTGCATTGTAATGTCGCGTGCCTTTTAATCAAAACAAAAGTAACCGAAAAATAAAATACCGCAGCAAACAAATAATTTTTATTCATATTTGAATATTTCTCATCACACAATATGAAACTTTCCCCATTTTAGTAGTCACAGAAAGGGTTGAGATTGTTCATTTCTAATTTTTTCTCATGTTGTTTTCAGTGTATTTTTCTATAAAGTCTTATAGTTATCCTGTTCAGTGTAATATCTATTCTTATTGTTTTTATCCTTTTTACCAATGAATTTTAAATTTTGTACGATGGTTGAAAAATTTTTTTTGAACTCTTTGCATGTATTTTGCTTTTAGCAGATGGAAAACTTACCGAAAGAAAAATGAGCAAAAATAAAAGAAAATCTGTTGTACTATTATATGAGCATTGATATATGACATACAAGGATATAAAGGTGGTATTTTTTGTGCACATATTTTTGTAGATGTTTTTTTCTTTTGCACATTGTAAAAAAAATGTACTATTTTCATAGGTAAAATTACTGATTGTATGAGAGAATCTCTTGAATAACACTAGAGAATGGTGTATATCAGAAAGGATATCTATGTATAATGTACAAAAGGGGTTCTTATATGCAATCGCGGTAGCACGAACAGCTGTATTAATGGTATTAGAAGTAACAGAACTTTCCATGACCGATTTTACTATCATTTTTTGCTATTTTTTGTTGTTGTGTTGGTTCGTTTTAGAAAATGTTTGCTCCCCAAAGTGTGATATTTTCCCATATCCTATGTAAAATACGTCTACGAGCATGTAAAGATATCCTTACATGATCTGTAGAGGGTAACTGCATCGGAGAAGCCTTACTTTAAGGATTACGTTTTCTTTATTTTGCTGGAGAAAAAGAACACCATACTAGATTTTTATTATAAAAGCTTTCTTCATAATTTTTAAATTCAATGTTGCCACCAGAAATGAATAAGAATAACAGAAGAAGTGAGAAGATTTATTTTACGGGTTCCACCGAATTTACATGCCACCCTATTCTAGGATGTAAAATATTCTTTGTTCTCCTTGCATTCATAACATTTCGTAAGTATTTGTTGGGATTTCATTCTCTCCCATCCTTCTAGCTCATAATTTACGTACTTAGTGTATTACTTACATTTCTGCATTCATTATTTAACATCATTTTTCACTTTATATGAAGTATGCCTTATCTTTGATAATGCAAAAACACTTGTGTTTGACGAAAAGTAAAAATTATCTTAGGAGAAGAAAAATAAAATGAAGCGTAACGAAAACTCTGTCTTTTGTGGGTGAAGAGAAAAAAAATTGAATATGCCTACTTATTATTTGTAATTCTATAGCATCCTTTATCATGATCCCCGTTCCCACTGTCGACCTACATAAAAGTTAAGATTATTGCAGAAATAATTTTCCTTATTACCACATTTTATTAAAAAAAAAATTTTAAATTTTTATGCCATGTTTCATTTTTTTTCTTATAATGAATTTCTTTTGAAACTTTAAAGAAACTGTTTTTGCCAGGATTTAATTTGAAAAGGAGAAAAGTAATTTTTACTTATGAAGACAAAAAAAAAACAGTCACACTTTTTAAAGTTTGGAAATAACAATCTCTAGAAATATTCATTGGTAAAGATACTCTTAAAAATATTGTGTAGTTTAACCTCGTATAATAATTATTATTCAGAAAACTTTTAAATATTTCAAAGAATTTTTTTTTTAATTTTATTTAAAATAGTTTTTTACTCATAATTTGTTTTTAATTATTTTATAAATGCATGCAAATATAATTTTTATGCGTTTTCTAATAGATTCTGAAATTTTCCCAGTCACGTATAGTAACTTATTTATTAGCCAATGATTCATTATAAATAATTTTTATAATGAATAGTTAAGGAACATACGCCAAAGTAAGTCGGACATATTTTTGAATTGCAAAAAAATTCCTTAAAAAAAAACAAAGTATGAAAATAGTTGAAGACGATTTTTAATATTCTATAAAATTAGTATATAATTACTGCTCAATTAATATAAATTTAGCAAAATCCTGTTCATATTCAATATCATTATAATAGAAGTCATTAGACTTTTTTTTTATTTCCTGTATATTTAAGAATAGAAAAACTGCATAATTTTAATGGCAACTGCTACTGTACCTTATAGAATAAATATGCTAGAAATTATTCAAAATTTTTAAAAATAATTTGTATGCGAATCTTTTTTCGTATATTGTTAATCATTAAATTAGCATACAATATAAATGAAAAACTGCATAATCTACGAATTAAAAGGAAGTCTGTCTCTTATCAATGCATGAATTATTAATATAAGAAATAACATAAATTGTATAATAATCGTACGTGATTTTATACTTTAATCAATTTTAAATGTTTTTATTTTTAGTTAAAAAATTCAAGATAGACTACTGATAGTAGAAAGTATTATTTATAATATTTTTTATCGAAAAAGCTTTCGACATAAAATTATTCTACGAAAACTATATTCAACATTAAAGTTAGTCGGAAAATTGATATGATCACAATATTTATTTGCGAAATTAATCAATTCCAATACAATTCCAAATGAAAGCTTTAAGGTTTAATGCACCTAATTTTAGGATAAACGAAATATTTTAAAATATTCAAAAATTTGTTTTTATTTAAAATATTTTTGAAAATTTTTTTATTGTAGATAAAAATTTGTAGGTCCAAGTGGCTACTAATCTATATTTTGCGGTATTGAAAATACAGAAAAAGGGATTACCGATTTTTTTGTAGTTAAGAATCTAGTCTTAATATTAAAATAAAAACTATTATTAATTACTTAATTTTTTGGTCAATTAAATATAAAAAATATAACATTTTCCAATTATAATATTACTGCTAATAACTGAGTACCTTGATATCCTTGAAATGGAACTGAAAGCCAATGATGTGCTTATTCCAAAGCCGGAAACCGCGGAACCCCATTCATATCAAATCAATAATCATGTTAGAATGGAAATAAAATATAATAAAATATAGTATAATGTTTTTGGAAATGGTTTTCTGAATTAAAAAAACTAATATTATAATTAATAAAATAGTTTTTTTTTTAAGTGAGTGAATTTGGTTTTTCCACGATATGGAAAAAGTTGTTCTTTGATGATCCATTATTCTGAAGATTTTCTTTTTATAAAAACTGAGATTGTTCCAAAATAGTTTTATTCCCATTTTTATAGATTTCTGCTATTTTTAATGTCTTGAGATTGCCATTTAAGTTGTCCCTTACAATACAATTTCGTCTAGCCAAAACTGACGATGTTTCGATACTTATAATAAATAATGCAGTGAGCTGAAGTTGGATGCCCAGAAAAGTTGGTGTTCGACTCTTTTCCCTTTGATCTTTTACGAAGAACTACATAGAATTTAAAAACAAACTAAGTTCTTTAAGTTGGCCTAATTCTTCGTCGCAGTCAAGGAGAGCAGAAAACACAATTTTTCTGTTAATATACATAAAAATGCGTTACAAAATTCCTTTTATTATTATTACAAGTACAAGTACTTTTATTTGCAATAAACTCTTTACTCTTTGGAATAATATTTTATATGTTCTTATTCCAATATTTCCAAGTGTTTTTCAGTAACAATTTTACTACCTTAAAACTAAAATGAACAAAGATTTCCCCAGAACTGTTTTTGATTCTTACTTCTTAAAAGCATGCTGCGAAGAGAATCTTGACCACAATACAATTTCGTATGAATTATAGACGCTTCATTAAAAGATTCGCAGAAATACAGATTCAGCTAAAAAAACTTGTTTCCCACTTTAAATGCGGTATATCAATTATGACCTCACATGATCGGGCATTACTTATGTTTGGTTTTGAAAGATCCTTGCCTGATTTAAATTGCAAACAAAAATCACATGTTTTTGAGTTTTAGGCCTTTTTTTTACTTATTTTCAAAAATGTTTACTTTGTCATCTACGCATCTTTGTATTAACATTTTGTTAGCAAAAAAAAAACTTTGCAGCATTTTTAAAATGCTTCTTAATTCTTTAAGATAGAAAGTTTAAGATACTATATTTTTCCTATTACTAATAAGACTAAAAAAAATTTTATTATTACGAATAAATTTTTTTAATAAAATATGCTGCACTTTATTTCTGAGTACCTTTGGAAAAGTATTCCCTTTTCTTATAGGAAATAAAATCGATTTATCGCTCTATAAATTTAATCAGTACAATAAATCAAAACTTTGAATGGAAATAAATTGAATTTCGTACTGATTAACTTTATGCTAAACAATGCGTTATCACAGCTCAGAACGAAAATACTTGCTGAATGCAGCTATACAGTGAACTGTGATAACATTTCTAAGGAAATGGAAATGAAAATAGAAATGCAAGTTGCGATACTAATGGAAGCGAGCGATAACGATGCAGCCGAAGTAATCTTTTGCTGGTACGAAACTGATTTATGGTATTTCAAGTCTAATAGGTCAGCCGTGAATGTCAGTGTATTCTGCATATACGAGCACTGCTGATGGCCATGGCCCAGGGCCAGTCACAATCTCAGTATCGCAAGTTTTTCGTCTTAGCCTCAGCTTTAGTGATAGCATAGTTGCAGTTGCATTTGTTAGACCCTAGCTAGCGTGCATCCTGCCCTATACTTGACCATGCTTCGTTGACTGGCTTCTTCCATCAGGCCTTGGCTACTCTGTTTATCTGCACAACTTCCGTTTTGTTGTTATTTCATTTATCAGTTGCTTTCTTCTCAGGGTCTTTCCGGTTGGCCCTACAACGCTAGCCAAAATCGTGCAGTCGAAATAACGAAATTCCAAAGACCTGTCACTAAGTGCCAACAAAAAACATGCCACGACAAATGCCGGAACGTAATTAGGCCGTGCACTTGATGCGGGGTCATGCGCATACATTTTTACCTATTCGGACGGATGGTATTTGATAAAAGCAAGTCTGATGGTTAATGTATGCCTCAATAGAGCTAGTCAGTCAGTAGTAACTCTAGACAGTCTGTCAGTCAGTAATTTGGTTTCCCAATGTTAGGTCAATATCAGTAAATTTTGAATGACATTTTTAGGCACTTAGACACTTTGTGTACGATCATTGACTGAACTACCTACAAACTACATTGAGAGTGAACAAATAATGGACTTTGACAAAAAAATATTAAATTGCTTTGATAACAGAATGGAGAAAAATAATTGCACAGACGACATTTCCATGTTTCAGATAATGTACGTGGACGTACAAGAATGGTAACTATTCGTAAAAATGAATCTCTAAAAACAAATTGTTGTGATCCAAAAATAAATTGTTGTCCGTGTTTATTTGAATTGGCGACCATTTGCTGTAAAATATGGAATGTGGGGGCTCTAATCAGTTCGAGATAAGCAAAATCATTCCCTGATTTTTTTTTAGTCTCTGCCTTGCTTTTTTTAAGTCTCTGCCTCATAGTTCAACTGTATACGATTTTGTCATAATTTCCGACATTCCCTAGAAATTATTAACTGTATTCAGACACTGTGACTCCAAATATCTTATTGTCCAATTTTATACTCTTGGGACGATTCGAAATCCCAAAAATAACTGCTCTCGTCATACTGAAGCTAGAAAGTTAATTATCAAAATCTATTCAGTGTCAATCATTTTGACGATTTCTGACAAATATTCTGTCTTGGACAGTTTTCTCTTATCAACTTTAGCTGTGGTAGATTTTCTGTTTTTTTTTGTTTTTTTGTTGGTACAAGTTTTACAAAATTTTTATTCTCAATTATGCCCTAAGATATAATGTAAGTTTTTATAATTTTCTTTTTATTATTTAATATTATTTTTCCATTTTTATTGATATTTTAAAGTACATAAACTTTGTAAGGAGCAGAAGTTTATGACAACAAAGATACTATGACAGGAGAGCCACATATGTGAATAAATATCTGTTGGCGTTTTTCTGTCTAACAATCAATTTAAACGTTACTAAAAATATAAATTAAAAAATATCAAAGAGGACTTATACGAACAGTATTTTTCTTATATAAGAAAAATTACGGACAACAATTTATTATAGACTGCAAGCAAATAAATATTGTTTTTAATATATTTTCCAAGTATTTTGTCAATGCCTTAACTTCATACGTGTGCCCAAAGATTTCGTATCCCATAAGAAAAAAATTACATTTTCATATTTTCTATTATTAAAATAATTCCTAAACCAAACAAAACAGTAAATTTTCAAAAGTCCAATAGATTATCAATCAATTTTAAAAGGTCTTTATTTCATTCTTGAAGATGCCGAAATCATCCCATATATTTTGTCCTCTCTTCAGTGAAAGCTGTACGATTGTCCTAGACAGCTGTGAAATTTTGAGAGCTTATTTGTCTTCACATACATTCTTTTTTAAAGTCATACCGTTACCAATGTCTTTTCCATATAGCAGTTAACACTGACTATTCCGAAATATACCCTATTACGGTTGGTGTTCCTCAAGGTAGTATTCTTGGTCCATTTCTATATAATTTTTATAGATACCTAATCCCAAAACTAGCAAAGCATCCTATAAAAATTATACCGGCTTCCTACTAATATATCGAAATAGCTTTTAACAACTTACGATCCCATATTCAAAATCCCCAGGACTGGCTTAAGAGGTGCACAATACAAGTTAATGCTGAAAAGTGTTTTGTACCAAAATTAAAAAAACGTGGGACTGAATTTCTGAAGCCAATCTGGACGTACGATAGTGAATTATGGGTTTCTACTGAGCCTTTCTATTCCTTGCGAATACAATCCCTTCAATGTAAAATCCTTCCGAAAGACTTTGACTTTTTCATAATTTATGTGTTACTCACAGTTTAATAATATATTTAAAAAATTTAATATCTGCCCTTTTTTTGTCAGTATTTTTTTTTAAAATTGTTTCTATTAAAAAAGATTATTTTTAAGGAAAAAATGGTTTTAGCAATAAAAATCGATATCAATATCCTATTTTTGCTATAAAAATTCAAAAAGGAATTGGAGAAAAACAAAAAAAAAATTCTATAAATTTTAATAAAAATGTGACTCTCGTCGCGGAACTTGTTTCCGTTCATTGTTGTTCCGTAGTGCTCCAATCTCTTCGTGTATCGTCATTAATTACAAAACATCATCCTTAGTCTAGCAAATAATGTATTCCGTTGGTCGTTCTTTATTAAATTTATAGCCTATTGTAACCAATTAGCAAATAATCAAGAATTTCAAGCCATAAATATGGCATTCATTTAAAATATTCTTCAAAATGGGCAAGAATCGTTTCATACATTTTATCTTAACAAATTGGAATTTAGCAGTGGCTGGTGGCCCAAAATAGAAGTGTGAGCTCTCTGATAGGCGGCATCTCGAAATAATAATCGACAAGGAAGAAGATCAAGGATGCAGTCATTTGTTTGGCAAATAATTGATTTTACTGTTTTAGGATGATTTAATTGAGCATAAATTTGATCTGATAGCCATTCGAAACGTATGCATTATCAGTTTTATTACTAGACCGAACATTAAATCGATAAAATACCAATAATGTCTTATGTTATTTATATTAACGTCGGTATGGTCTTTTTGCGCTCATAAATGGCACACAATAATTACAGAATAGCATTTGAAAAAAGTCTGTACATCTCAAAAGGATGGAGTGGTGGTCATGGATGGTCATTTGCAAAAAGGGACAAATTTTCTTAGTATAGTGTTTTGTGCAATTTTCTGTGGAATTATAGCCGAACACAGAGAGTTACAGATGCTGTTTCTTAGATTAATTCCCTCTCTTCTCGTTTGAGTGCCATTATTTTAGTAAATTTTCTCTTTTGTACATATTAAATGAGATTCACAGTTAATGAAAAAAAATTACGATTATTTACATCAAAATTGTACTCCATTGTATCATTAATGAAATAGTCATAAAAGTTTTAGTGTTCATAGTTCGATGCTACTGTTTTTAAGCAATTCATTAACATTGCCGTCTTTGCCATAACACCTTGACCGTAGCAACTTCCTTCCATCACTAGTAATAAATGTAAAAGTCACCTTTTCGTCTTTTGTACAGAAGCTGAGTCTCATAAAAAATCCAATTCCTTTTTTTTTTGTTATTTTGTTTCACCAATTAAAGTACATATTTTGTCGACCACTTAAATGTGCAATAATATTTTGACCTTGCTAACTTATTTATTTTCACACCTGATGAAATCCTTCTCACTGCATTTTTATTATTCATAATTAAGAAGATTTTCATCCACTCATATAGATAATCGTATGGTATTATAAAAAAAAAAAAAAAACTTTTGCTTAGGAAAAATGTTTGAATAAAAATAATGAAATTCCGACAGTTTGAATGAAAATAAGAATCATTGCTTTATTTTCTGGCTAGTTAAACACAAGAAAATACAAAATTTTCCATTTAAATAATAATTTTCATTTGATAAAGTGAAGATAATGAATTACTTTGTGGATGGATATTAATAGATAACATTGAGAAAATACTGGTAAAAAACTACATTTTTACATCATACACGGAAATTACTTGTAGATAGACTGCCATTTCCGTGGTAGTATTATTATTAATTGGGTCTGTGGGTTAAATTTCTCTGTTAATGACTTTCTCTATTCAGTTAACTTATAAAGGTTTATTGCTTAACGCAGACCTTCTATATTAAGGGGTGGTCTCTACCCCTTCACGGTTTTTGACTAGGTTTCCCGAAAAGATTCATTTCTCGGGCGTTTCTTTGTTCATTCACAAAAAAATGTCCTAACAATCAAATTAGCGCGATTTTTATCTTTTGATCAATATGGGGAGTATGATAGATGAAGATCTTAAAATTCCCTATCTAAATCAATCGTGGAATTAATTTAGGCTTAACATAAATAAGGCTCTATTAGCTAGCATAATTCATCGGTCTATTTCTGCATAGATTTTATTTTGGGAGCCAATTAACGATCACTTCAAAATAGTTTTCTTGAGCAGCTTTACATCGGCGAAGGCGTCACATCCACTCTTCGTAGCAGTGCTAGAAGTTTCAACTGCAATTATTTTCCCGGTTATCCTTCTTTGAATGTTATTAACAATACCAAAATAATATCTTTTTAAGTGTTTTTTTTTTAAATTTGGGGAACAAACAAATTCGCAAGTAACAACAGGGAATCCCTTTTTTCAACATAAACTTATGAATGGACATGGTCGTATGACAGGATGAAGCATCCAAGTATCGTTGCATGGCGAAGAATCCAAGTACCGCAAATACGCTTATAATCCTTTTTATGAGTCTTTCGAGGCGCTTTAATGTTAATCGACGGTTTGACCTCACACAAGTCCTAATTCGTTCTACATTTTCATGAGTTTTCGATATTGAAAGCCTTCGTTTTACCGTTACTTCTCCCACCGTCCAAAAATTCCTTATGCCATCTAAGAACATTTATTCTTATTCTTCACAAGGAATATTGTTCCCAAGAGTTTGGTGCAATTTTTTAAGCTTAATACTTAATTTAATGTGACATCCTTGTTCAAAATTTCATTAAAAAGCACTACAAAAACACGGCTTCACTTATTTTTTCATCAACTAAAAGTGTTAGGGTCTCCTCCAGGATCAACTAAAATTGTCAGAGTCTCGTCCAGGATCTGTCGTCACATAAAAATCTAATCGATCTGGTCTAAAACCGCATTAGTATGACCTCATTTTAGGTGTTCACTAATGAAATTCGATAAAATTTGATAGTAAAGCTCATGATTGAGCATTGTTTATAGTTGAACGATTTGATTCGAGACTCAAGTGATTTTTGGTATAAAAAAATTTGCATAGACCATGTTACATTGAAATTTTTTTCGGAATTAACTACGATCATTGATTAGAAAATCAATTAAATAAAAAAAAATATACAACATTGTCAGTAATAACGAAGCAATTCAAAACTGAATTGTAGTCAATGAAAAATTAAAATAATTTAATACAGAATATTTCTGGAAGTTTGGTGAATAAGTGCAAAAAGAAAACGAATCGCAAATTGGAAATTAAGTGAATTAGCAGATATAAAATGAACATAAAATAATTTTTCTATTGATTTGCTCTGTTTTTTTTTGTTTGGTTGTTACTAAATTCTAATATATTTTTTTTTTTAGTTTGGCAGAGATATACAATAAAATATTTAAGAGTACGTAATACTCACATATGTATGCTGAAAAGACTAGTTTTCGTTCCGATTTCAATTTTCATTTCTATTTTCAATTTTATATTTCATTTTTCCTAAGAGCTTTTCTCATTTTCGATTAGCAATTTTGCACAACAGCTGAGCAAAGGCGAAAATCGTAATCATCAAATTAAATTGTATTTTTCCGATCGAATTCGAATTGGATTGATCCGACATTAGACCAACCAAACACATAAAGTTTTTTTTTATGGAACGATTGGTAAACTCTTTCTATCTTCCTGCCACCCCTGCTCCCTTTCCGACATTTCCAAAGCAAGGCCATTTATTTTTAGTAAAAAAATTTCTATCACAAAAGATGGTTTCTTATTTTACTAAAAGTTTTATTATAAATTTTTATTATCATTATTATGGCTATAATCTGGGGTATATTGTATAAATAAAAAAATAAAAAAAACGAAAAAAACAGCCTTAAAAATTCTCAAGTATCTAGAAGCATGTTCTGGTAGTCATCATAAATAATTTTGTTGCGTATCTTCCTCATACATATGTCAGTCAGATGGATCACGAAATCACTTCTAATCTTAGAAGATCATACCAAAAAAAAAAATCCTAAAAAAAAATAATAAAAATTTAAAAATTCTACGATTAAGCAGAAGAAAGTCATTTTCAAAAAGTTGCAAAGATTTTCTTTGGACTAGATTGGCTATACGAACAAATTTTATATAAGAAACGGCATAAATGTAATTCAGAAACGAAAGTCCGAACTTTTGAAAAAGTTTTATAGAAATGCCTTAAAATTTGTAGAAGTTAGAAAAGGGGTTTATTTGTATGAAGCAAATATGCTGGAAGATTTCGTTTCTTTCGGTTAACATTATCCTTGACTCGAGTGATGAATTTCTTATGTTATTTAATTTCAAGACATGGGGAAGTTCTTATGTTCCATGAATCGACTGTTCTAGTCATCATCATCTTCATCAAGTACTTAAAAAGTCTAAAATGTGTTTCCCATTTGGACTCACTGTTGCTAGAGATGGTATTGAATTTTTCGACTTCTAATATAGTCTAGAATTTTTTTACTACACTTTAATGTATAGAAGTTCTTCATATCTTGGAATATTTTTTTTTTAAACTATTTTCTCTAGAGTGATGGAATTATTTATTTCCGTTTTTATTTTTTTATTTTTTTAATAAAAGCGGAAATAACATTAATTTATAAATAAAAGCTGGTTCGATGAAGTTTTAACTGTGCATAAGTGGTGACAGAATTTGTATATGAAATTTTCTTGTACTCCGAACTACAAATTTTCCCATCTCTATTTAGTCTCAGTATCGATAAATAAGTAAATGTCTTACAAGTGAGTATATCGATTACACATGTTTTAATTACAAAATCCATTTTAGGCTATTATTATTCCTATTGTAGAGAATATGGGATTATTGTAATTATTCATCAATAGCACGAGCAGAATCCTTTATCCTTTGCACTGATTGCAATTTAGCGATTTGTAAATGTTCAAATGCATGGTAAACTCGTAACATATGTTCGCTTGTAGGCATTCAATTATGTAATCGTACTTATATGCATGTGTATATAATAGATACTCTTTAATGCGGCTATACTTCTCATTTTGATGTATATTGTGTTAAGGCTTAAAGTTGTAATCTAATAGTCAATAGGAATATTATCAATAAATCAAATTTGTGTATAAATTTATCTTCACAAGCATGTTACCATTATTAAGAGTATTATAGAATAATATTATTAATAAGAAGACTAAAAATTTTATAAAAAAATATTTTTGTATTTTATTGTTTATAACGAAAAGGTTAAGCACAGAAAATACTATTTCCTACACGTACGTTTCGTAAACATTTTGCCGATTATATTTTTTCACAATTAATCTCTAATATTATTAATATAATTGATTCTCTTTCTATTTTCAGGTAAAAACATCTTTAATTTTACTGAGATTTCAGACTATTCAAATCGAAGGTATCGAAATAATAAGGAACCAAAGAACATTCACTCAACAACAGATTATTGTTTAAATAATAGTCATAAAGGACCAAATTTTTAGGTCCTTTATGACTATTATTCAAACAATTTATGAAAACAAATCAATTTCAGGTAATATTTTTAATGTGGAAGTGCATTTGAAAATTTTTATAAATTGTGTAATTGATGAAATTTTTTTTCGAAATTTGTGAGAAGATTAACATAACTTATGGAGTGGTATTTGGGAAGCTATTTGAAAAGATGTTGATGTATCAATTCAAAATTATTCTTAAATTCCCCGTTAATAAATGGGTGTTATAAAAGTAATAAGATTCATTTTTTATACTGTATTTAATTTGAATACAATAAAATGTACCTCCTTCAAATTAGTTCCATTGGGCAACTATCCATCGGCGAAGGCGTCATTTCCATTTTTCGTAGGAAATCGTTTTCAAAAGTTTAGTTTCACTCCTTTAGATGTTGTCGACAGTACTAAGACTGTCCTTTTAAGTCAGTTCCAGTTGTGCCTTCGGCTCTTGGCAAACCCGCGTACCTGAGTTGGCTTAGCGGTGCCTAGGAATTTACAAGATTCCTTACCGTAGCTCAATGAGCGGAGTACAAACCAAAGTACTCTTAAAACAAAAATACGTACTACGGGAATCTGGGTGCCCCATGGTGTTAAAACACACTGTGCCCGATAATGGTGAGGCGCCTTAGGCAGCAACGTAGTGGCTGTGGTTGAAACCCATATCGCGGGTACGATCTCCGGATCGCAGGTGGGACGCAACTGGCAAATGTAGCAATGCATTGCAATTATCTCGGGCGTTGTCACTGCTTATGACAGCAGAGGTTTAGATAGTCCTCGCCACCAGCAGTTGGAGTAGTCAGCTTGTAACTGACTACTGACTGCTAACTATCATTTATGGTAGTGCGCTGATTGAGCGTATCTCAATCCCAATGGTTGTGGGCGGCCGGTGTTATCTTGTTTTTTAAGATGCGGCATAGCACCATTAAATATATAGAGACTTCTGTCCTTTTAAGTGTCCGCCCCCGCGGAGGGATGGTAGTATACATTTTACTTATCATCCTGAAGTCAGCAAATCTGGAAGGGGGCTATAGTAAATAGGTATGGATTGCAAATCATAAAATGGTATTAATATAATATTATATAATATTGTATATAATACCATCATGAAACTAAGCAGAACTGGCGCTATGGGTGCATGGGTTTATGAAGAGGAGGATAAGAGCCACTTGGCCAGTTACCTCGCTTTCAAGGAGCATGTGATAAGCAGATAGATCCAAATGTCCTTTTAAGTAGTTTTTGGTCTTGTGGAATAACAAAAGTGATGTGAACTTTGATCCCCTTTTTCGGTGTAAACTAGATAATCTTGGGGAATAAAAAAAGTTGTGCGGACCAATCAGTAATCCTATTACGGTGTAAGCTAGCCAAACGTTAGGAACCACAGTTGGTGGAGATAGTCCCGTTGGAGGGGGCATTGTCGTGGAAGAGCATTTTAATGTTTACATTATCAGATCTGACATAAACAACTCTTTTTCTAACCTGTCCATAATACTTTATGGCACCGAAAAACTTGTGTTCTTTATAAGAAACGTTTACTTTAGGTGCATTCGTAAGCCAAACTCACGGATCCACCAAGCTCAATACGAAATTTGTAGGCACGTCCATTTCCGTATAGCAAAAACACAACGAGGTTGACACTTGTTCTGCACGTCAAGGAGGAACTAACGCATAAGTCTATGTGGAGGGTAAGTCAGATAGCTGTCAGTGATGACAATCTCATTATTTCTCTGCCAAATCGTATATTATAAAAAAAAAATTAGTTTGCATTTTAAAAATAAACACAAATAGCAAATGTTTGAAATGTATTTAATTTGATCATCAATAAAAAATAGAAAAATTCTCTAAGAAATTTTCTTCGAATTGTTTTGTAAAATTTACAAATATCATCTCATTAAGAGGACTGAGCATAGTACTAATTGGGTGCTGCATTGAAATCCATATAGTGACTCAGCCCAATTACCTGAGTGTTCGTGGACCTAAAAATTTACATTTATTTCCAAATATTACTTTAATAAGTCTTAAAAAAAATATGCTTTCATTGCGACAATAATTTCTTATTCATTATAAATTTTTTAAATGGAAATATGCACTCTCATAGAAGATGAAACAAATTTCATTATGAAAAAATCTTAGAAATTTTTAGAAACAAATTTTCATGAAAAAATCCATCTTTTTGGAGTAGAAAATAAATTTTTTCTATTTAATTTAAATTTCTTTTTCATAACATAATTTTTGATTATTTTATTTTTAACATAATTTCTATAAATGGATAAAGGTTAAAAAAATATTTCTTTTCGCTTAAATTATTTTTCGCCAAATAATCGCTGCAAATCTAATTTTTATATTTTTTAAAATAATCCCTACCAATCTAATATTTTTAAAGGGAGCTAAATGTATTTATTTATTCTTCAAACTTTTTTCTATGGACATTTTTTTATTTTCTTAAATTTTTTAATATCAATTAATATTGAATTGTACAATAAATATTTAAAAAAGCCTTAACCTTTTCGTTATAAACAACAACAAAAAAGTTTTGGGGTGGTTTTTAAGAATTTGCAATTATTTTGGATTCTTTTTTGATAAAAAAAAGGATTAATTTACTTTAGAAATTTTCCTTTGCAAACAGAAAATTTATGAAAATAATAACATCATTAAAATTGGAATATCGAAATATTTCTTAAAATTATGGGTAGTATCTAGAAAATTACTTTATTTCTGGGAAATTATTATTCAACCTAGCTTACCGTAGGCATTTTTAATCAACCCTTAAAAAATTAACTTTTTTCGGAATACAGAGAAAAAGTACAGAGAACAAAAAAATAATATTGATTCAAATTCAACTTTCTTTTCATAATTAAAATGAAAACATTTTAAAATTCACAATGTTTCTTAGTACACTGTGGGAAAATGACGGAATGAAAAATATAAATTATGCTTGATTGGACAGTGAGTCTTGTGAGGAATAGTATGTTAAGAGTACATCGATTATTTGATTGTAGAATCAACAGGCAGTCAATAACAGGCAACGGCGCACTTTTGTTCAAGCACGTCTGCAGGGAATATTGCCTAAAATCCCACTGTTAGTTGATGATAGTTGAATCGATGATGTTTTTATTTTTTTCTTGTATGATTTTTTTATTGAAGTCTTACCAGATTGTCTTTCGTGCAAATTACAAAGTTGTCAAATGATAATTTACCGGATGTACTATCGTTTAGCATAGTGTCCACAGGTGCAGAGAAACATTATTGTACACCGAAAATCCCGCCGATGTCAATACTTTTCGTCAATGTGGATGGATATTGGTGATTCGGTGTTCATATCGAACAAAGTCAGACAGCATAGTTCATGGCACGAGCCATTCACGAAAGGTGCACAGGTGAATGAATGAATGTTGTTCGCACTACAATCTGTAGTCTATACGAGTATAAAGGTATTCGTAAATGTACA
Organism: Atherix ibis; assembly: GCA_958298945.1. Classification (NCBI taxonomy): domain Eukaryota; kingdom Metazoa; phylum Arthropoda; class Insecta; order Diptera; family Athericidae; genus Atherix; species Atherix ibis. Next base: position 32,679,039 of record OY282607.1, read on the forward strand.
TTTCAATGTAGTCTCCATAATTCCAAATTTCTGCTTAGACATAACCACCAGACGTATAGTCGTTTGATTTTAGTTATTGACTAACTACAAGGTTGTGGATCGACAGCATAGGAGGTGGATCCAAGAGGAGTGTTTTCATTATTCAGCACCAACAAGGGCATCGGTGTCATTATTACATCGATATCAGTTTAGTTTCATGTTTTCGAACGGAAAAGTAAAACACGACAGCTACAGCTACACGAAAGTAAATGCAGACAAACATTAGTCGTGTGCCATGGAACAAGGTCCAACACAATGCAACAGGAGTGCAGGGAAACAACAAAATCAACAAAAAATATTAAACCAAATAAATTTCAGCACTTTATTATAGTAGGCAGCTCTGGAATAGATAGAGTAGTAGGTAAGGAAAGGGAATACGAGTATCTAGCGATATTCTGTGCATCTGGTTTGTTGAAGTGTCGAAGCTCGGCGAGGTGTAGATACGTGCAGTCACCCGATCAAAGGGGAGTTTTTCTGTCTCAATAGTATTATCTCCATATGATTCCATCGCTGTCATAGCTATACGCCATAAACCATGAAATTGAAATAACTATAAGATGTTGAGTTGAGATATTTACCTGTCTAGGTCGACGGCGCACATCTAAAATTGTCTATGCTTCGACAAGTTTCAATAGGATTAAAGATAAATGTTGTGTATTTTTTTGCTCAAAGATTCAAATGTAAATTTCTCCTGCTTTTCTTATATACTCCTAAAAAAGAGTACTCCCGAATGCACAGTTAGGAAAAGGAATTGAATCCGATGTGCATGGAATTAATCAGATTTTCAGGTAACGAAAGTTATTTTGGTAATAGTAAAGAGTTTTTTGCAATAGTGAATGTGTCGCAATATGAAAATAGCATCCGATAACAAACCGAACATGAATAAATAGTCCTAGTCTGTATACAATCCCTTCGATTTCTGTCGATCTGTTCCATTAGAATTCTTTCCGTGTCGAGTAAAAGAGCACTAAGCAAAATGCAATTGTCAAAAGGAAAAATAAGACATCTCCGAGTGCAAATCAATGGAAAATTTTTCAAAAATACCTTAAAAAAAAAGATTTATGGCTAGGAGTGGAAAAATAAATCAACATGAAGGATACTTTTTAGAGTAAATAGCAACCCTGTGATTTTAGATGGTACCACCGGATGTATGGTAGAGTACAGTTTTCCCAACTTCTTTTGATAGTGTTGGAAGGAAATACATTTTAACTGACGACTGTACATGCTTTTATATCGTGACGGATAAATGGTCGAATCTAAAGTCAGTTACAGTCTGTTAAAATGGGATCAAATATAAAACTGCAACAGTTTCAAGGATTTGCATCGTTGATAGAGCTTTACATTTAAAAGTTGCCTGACTGCCAGCCAACACTGAGACGACAACTCGTATATCTTCTTAGCTCTTAGTTCCACGTTTAACTGATTTGTATCTATACGAGTACGAAAACAAAGTACCATCGACTAGCTATTATAGTAAAAACCCACCACCGAACTTCTAGTGTAGAATACTGATTCGTTATTGCCTCCAACAATTCCGGCATTCTCGAGGAATATTTATCCTGAATTTATTTTCTATGCTTTTTTATTATATACTTTCTATGTTGGCATTTTTTCATCCTGCCATCAATCCACTTGACTTTACGTAGCACAAAAAAAAAAAATTGTTTTTATCATTCAGATTCAGGACGAATGCATCGTCGAGAATTCTGGAAGTACTGACGCATTACAAATCAGTAGTCGCCAACGATTCCGTTTATCATTACTTTTGTCCTTGTATTCCTACATAGTACTCGGGATATTTCAATTTTATTTATATTAAGGAAGGTGGGGATTTGTAGCATATCTAATAGTGCACTATAACCATTATCCGTTTTATAGAATGACTTCTTTAAAAATTTCGACCAGTCGTAAAGTCTTATGTCAGGTAACTCTTAGATTGTATATCATAGCTAATCGCATTTTTCAGCATCCTTACAAATCGGTTGGATCAGCAGTTTTAAGATCCAATTGGATAGGAAAATCCGAAGAGTTTATTTTCATAATTTCCTGGAAATTCATGAGTTGTTTTAGCGCGGTTTTTTTTTAAGGACTGATAGGCCTCGTAATTTTTTCCATTTTAAGACGATATTTTCTACTCTAGTCTTGAAGGAGAAAAATTTTTAAAAATGCACTTTATTCATTTTAATAGCAATTCTCTATTTTTCGCTAATTGTTTATTACACGTATGTGCATTTTATTTAAAATTATTTTTAGAAAATTTCTTTATTTAAAATTTTCCTATAAATTTTTAAAATATATTATCCTTTAGCGACATTCATAATTAATAGCGCCATCAACATGTGCAATTATTTCTATAAACAAATGTTAAATTGGCTATTTAGAACGTGAAACTTTTTGTGTTAAATTCGTGCTACATAATATGTGACCTGTTTTTTGGATGAAAGAAAAGTCTCCTTTGTGTCGTCCTAGCGTCTGCTTCTCAATATAAAAGATTTATTAGATTTTCATGTGCTGTTGCAAATGCATATCTTTTGAATGTAGAGTCTACGTCCATAGAAGTCTGTCAGATATAGTCGAGCAGACAGACAAACAGAGAAAATTGAAATTAGTTCATCTTGAGCTGATTTATCTCTTCTGAATAGATTTGTATTTGGTTAGTGTATTTGGTGAATAAAAGACGCAAAGTTAATTCGAATTGGATGATATCATCGTCTATGGATATTCTCAGATTGTATTCGTATTTTTGAAATTACATGGAATTTGTTTCAATTTCATCCAAGAAAACGGTCTTTGTTCAAAAATTCTAATTTTATTATTTATTCTTTAATATTTATATTTAGTTGAATTAGTAATTTTAACTCTTAAAGGAATCTGTCCATTGTTATCCTGCCCAATATTAACTGATTTTTAAATCCATTTTTTTTTCTTACCAAAATTTTTATATTTTGCAGATGAAAATGTATCCAATTTGTATATTAATAAATATTTATATTAATATTAAATATTTGATTAAATTTTTATTTTATTATATTTCATGGGCTTTTTTAAATAGTTACTACGATACTTCTTGCTTACACATTTCGACCTGTAATTCGGTAATTACTTTACGGTCTTAAGTTGAAAAAATGTCTGTACAAACTGAAAATTTTGCTCAACCCTGTAAGAGAAAGTCCAAAGAAAGTCCAAATTTTCCAGGCCAATTGACATCATCAATTCTCGAAATTATGTGTTCTCGGCATATTTCGCGCAGTAAAGCCAAAACTTTTCGTATTGTGTGGCTTGTGGTGCCGTTTTTTTCCTAATATTTTCGTTTTGTTAAAATCACGCATGATTTAGAGTAAAATCTTAAATTTCATGCCAAAAAGAAATTGGTTATTATACGTCAATAGCCCTCAGAATTATGGGTAATGAAATATGGCCAATTCATATTTTAAGACCAAAAAGGACACCCATCAGACAACCACTTTTCGTGGATACAATGGTTCCTCTTAGGCTCAATAAACAAGTATTGAGCCTCACCGCTAAAGTAAATTTTGTTCGAAATCGGCATCCAAAGTCTGTTGTTAAAGCAGCCGGTCGGCTTATCTTATCCATATTCTATGCAACAAGCCATAATATAAAATAGTAAATTTTAAAATGGACGATACACATTTAAACTGCTGTCAAACATTCCGAATTACAAAATAGACATTACGAGTATCATTATTAGAAAAAAACTCCTAGCGAATTTTGATAACAAATTTTGATATTCTCTTTAAAAAAAATTTATAATATGTCTCAATTAAAATCTATTAATGTGGTTATTTGTTTTTGCTTAATTAACAAAAACTTTGAAAGACAGAAAATATCTTTAATTTTAGGGCACATTTTTAAGTCTAATAAAAAAATTGTAAATAATTGGTATCTTTTTTGATCAAACGTCAATTCTCCTAGTCGAAAATTTAGTAATTTAAGGAAAGATTCATTAAAAATTAATTTTATTTGAAAAAAAAAACAAATAAAATACATTCTACTTATAATTTAGTTATTGTATGTTTATTTATTTTAAACTTATTTTGCTATTTAATACGAAATAACTTTAAGGAGATACCATATTTTTTGATGATCATTTTGACAGATAAATTACCCTCTATAAAAATTCTAATAATAATATATCGATAAAATAAATTATCAAATATCTAAATATTAAGTACTGCGATACTAATTTTGAAAATGAATAATGAAATTCCGATAAAATTGTACGAGTATGAAAGGAATTTCCTTGTTTTTATCCCTGAAACCATTCAATATTTTTCTTAATCACATTTATTGTATACTTTTCTAGGTTTCTTCTTGAGATAAAAAAGAAAAATTTACTTTTTTTTTTGATACTCTATTCTAAAAAGTAAGTAAATAATATCGAAAGATAGTAGTAGATGGATGAGTTAGTGGAGGGAAATCGCTTTTATTCGAATATTTTCATATCAAACTCATTAAATATAATGAATTGTCACCCTCGGCAAAATGGCTTCCAACTTAATTTTCTTTATTAAAAAGAGTAAACAGTCTTAAAATTAATGAAATTCGTCTTATGAACTTTGCTTTATCATCGTTATCTATTGTTTGTATAAAAGATAGGAGATATTTTTCTTTCCATATACATTTTTGATGGCTATTTCCTTTTTAATTTATTTTTAGATTGACGCGGTGAGGAGGTTTCTAAAAGGAACTTTTTTTATATTGTTTAGATAAATTTATAACACAGTAGCCTAATCAAAAGGTGTGTGAGCAAACAAAAATATTCCAAATTAGGACAACGATTGGAAGGTATACAAATTTTTAGCTCAACAAACAAAAATGGGAGGTTAAAGTAAATTTCCTTGAGTAAAAATTTGCTAAGGTTTATCTTTGATTAAAAACGTGAAAAATGAATCTGCAGAACAGATTTTTTCAAAGTTGACGTAAAAGTAACATGAACACTTTTTTAAAAAAATGTGTCCTGGCATTTGTTTTTGAAAATGCATACTCCTTATCTATTATTTTATAGGTAATATTATTAGTTAATTTCTAAATTTAAAAACAATTTTTAATTATCGCTAAAGAAGATTTTACAAATAAAAATTTTTCTTAAATTCTAAAAGGCAATGAAAATCTCTAAAATTTTAAAAAAAATGTCATTCCTAACAATATTTCTTTTACATTTTCCTCTTCTTCAGTTAAATATGACTAGTGGTATTTTCCATACTACCACTCATTTTAAAATAAAGAAAAGGAAAAATTTTAAATTCTCTTGATTGTTGCCATTTTATTTTTTCCTAAGTTTTTGTTATAAAATATAAAATTCATTGAAGAAAATTTCCGAATCATTTTCCGAATACGTTAAAAGGGAAATTTTTCTTTTTTCACAAATTGAAATAAAACTTGTCGTATCATTTACCTTCTATCCTTGTATTGTATTCTGTTGGAGGATACTTTTATGCAAAAGGCAATTGCATAACCGACGACCCGTCGTTGGGTCAACAGGATGGTATGGTTGGTGGTAAATTTGTAACAATAAGGATCGAGCACAAATTAAGTTATTCAAGCAAATCTATTAACAGTGGAGTTTTTGGTTCTTGACAAAATTACAAATTTCCTTGGACATTGAGGGATTGTTTTCGAATAAATTTTCATTCAGTGCGGTTCGCAGACAAAGTGCTGACCCTAAGCCGTTGTCTCAAGATTATACGCGACAAAGGAATTCTCGTCCGCCTAGTAGGAAGTTCATACAAAAGCTATGGGGAGACTACTCGAACGGAAGAGAACACTTTAATTTCGAAAGCTTCACTTATCCTTTCCTAGTGGAGATGATGTCAAATTGCTAACCACCCATTCGCCTAGTCTGCAATATAGCTGGTATAATGCCAGCTACAAATCGTAAGGGATGGTCATATATATTTACATCTTTCCACAGACTACGAAAACGGCATGTTGTATTTTGTACAGTGTAAATAGGAATTCTTTGGTTAAAATTTGGTTATTCTCATTCCTGTGTGCATTGACTATTTTAAGATATTTTCGTAGCGACAATAAGGATTCTAAGGATTTCATTTTCTGGTGAATTTTTCAAGCGTTTTCTACAGTTGCTGTGAAATGCTTACCATTTTTAATAGAGAAATCGTTTGAGTGTGTCGGCTTAAGAGATGAAAGAAGGGAAAGTGGTGCCTTTACCAGACACATAACAAAACTATTTTGGAAATTGGATTTTTTCAACATCATTTCAATCGTCGTCAATTTCGCTTCATTTGCCCGTCCTTTTATGTGTGTGTGTATGGATGGATGTGCGCATATTTTGGAGATGATGCTGATGTGTACATCCGCGCTCTGAGAGGTAAATAGCTAAGAAAATGTGGCCAGACCTTTTAAACCATATCGTATTTTGGTTCTAAGAAGACGATTTACTTTAAGGATGAGAAGGATTTTACAGTTACTTTCATTCAGTTTTCTTATTTATATTTTTTACCATCTTAATTTTTATGCCCATTCAAGTTTTGCCTTATTTTTCTGTTTTTCAATTGTGTTTACTAAGATTGCTGTGGCTAAGGTCATTCTAGTGTGTACTTGAAAAACTCTATTCAAATGTTGAAGATGTCGAAAAACTAGGCGATAAGAAATGAACTTTAAACAATTTCCAGTAGAAATTTAGTAAACTAAGACTGCTGCCATATTTCTTGGTGGAATTATACGTGCATGACGTTAAGCAATTTAGTTAAATTGAAAATTGTTTTAGTGCTGTTGGATTTTAGTATTAGTTTAGCAAAATTTCCCTTTAAATCAAATACGTTTTTTCCTTTTCAGCTTTCGTCTATTATTGTTGTTTATTTTCTCTCAATTATTTAAATTTATTGGAATCATTTCAGTTTTTCTTCAATTCAGTTTTTTCCCAAAAATTGATTTTTAGAAAGAGCAGAAATTTTTAGAGAAACATCCTATTTTTGGTGATGAATCGTATCTGGTTCAGAATCTTCTGTGAAAAATGTAAATAAAACGAAACGAAAAAATATTGAGATTTTACTGAAAGGAAAATTAAGTTTTTTGTAAAGATTAATTAATAGATTTCAAAGTAAAGGACATGCATTTGTAAGTGAAAGCATCGATTTCAAAGTGGAATTCTTCAAAAATATTTAGATATATTTGCTTTATTTAAACCATTTATTTGTTACGGTTTATCCAATTTGTGATTCGCAAAGCAAAGTTAAAATGAAACACATTAAAAATAGTGCCTAATTACGAGGGTCATTCAACAAGTACTTAGCCTCACCGCCCGATGGAACTGCTGTCATAAAAGAAATTTACCATCGTGCAGTACATTCTTTTAGTAGCCTACTGTCAAAGTTTCAGTCGATTCCCTTCGTTTTGAGAGCCTTTGAAAGCGAGCGTGTCGGTCGGTTGCACAAAAATTGAAAAAGAACAATTTCGTTTGGTGATTAGATTCTTGTTTTTGGAAGGGAAAATCCGCAGCGAAATCAAAGATCGCGTGGATGCTGTGTATGGTGACTCTTTTCCTTCGATGGCGACCGTCAAGAATTGGTTCAACGAGTTTGTTCGTGGCCGCACGTCGGTTTTTGATGAGCCACGCCCAGGTGCCCCAAAAACGGCTGCTACGGAGGAAAACGTTAAAAAAGTCCACGATCTCGTGTTGGCAGACCGTCGATTGAAGGTTCACGAGATAGCTGAGACTGTGGGCATCGCAGTAGGAATGGTGCATCATATTCTACACGAAGAACTGGGCATGAGAAAGCTGTCGGCGCGATGCGTGCCGCGTTTGCTCACACCGGAAAACAGGCGCAACCGTGAGACCACATCGGCGACGTGTTTGGCGCTGTTTCAGCGCAATTCAGCGGAGTTCTTGCGTCGTTTCGTGACCGTCGACGAAACATGGATTCACTGGTACACACCAGAGACAGTGGACTTGACCCGGCGAACGTGCTCCGAAGAAGGCGAAGATTGTTCGAACGGACTGTTCGATCGGCCACCGTTTTCTGGGATTCACAAGGTGTGATCCACATCGATTACCTCGAGAAGGGTAAAACAATCACGGGGCGCTACTATGCTGACTTATTGGGCCGATTTGACGTCGAATTGAAGAAAAAGCGGCCCCGCTTTGCGAAGAAAAAAGTGCTGTTCCACCACGACAACGCGCCGGCTCACACCTCCGCCGTCGCCATGGCCAAATTGGTCGAATTGCGCTACGAATTGCTGCCCCATCCACCGTACTCTCCAGATTTGGCCCCCTGTGACTACTTTTTGTTTCCAAACCTGAAAAAATCGCTCGCCGGGAATAGATTTGGGTCGAATGAGGAGTTCATCGTCGCCACGGAGGCCTATTTTGCTTCCCTCGAGAAAATGTATTTTTTGGACGGGATAAAAAAGTTAGAGCATCGCTGGGCCAAGTGTATCGAGCTTGAAGGAGATTATGTGGAAAAATAAATTGCCACCTTTCCAAAATTTTCGTTTTTCTTTTGTAGGCTAAGTACTTGTTGAATGACTTTCGTATATACTATTTGTTGGACTTTGCCATTAGACATTATTGAAATTGTTGCTAAAATATTTCATGCAGGATTCAATCCTTTTGACGTTATTTTTGATGAGTTGTTTTCATATTTCAGACTATAATTCGGCCATTACTTGCCGAATGTTGGGTTTTAAATGGTGGAAAGTTTAATGGCTGTCTTCGTTAACATGTTCTTTTGTGTCAAATTGTACGTTCTTCTAGGCCAACTGACATCACCAAGTCCCGAAATTATGCGTCCTCGAAACATGATACAGATTAAAATTTTGAAGTTAAGATCAACAATAGTCGATTATTACTCATGATTGACAGTAACTGCATCTCCATCTTTATTTTCAAAGAAACATGGGTCAGTGGTATTTTCAAATTAAAATCCACACCCTGATACTTTCCAAAATCACATTTCATGCTTTTACGCAGTCAATTATGAGTCCCCAGAGCCCTATATACTGCAAATTTGATTATTGATGTATATATCGAGGTAGAAAGAAGCCTCATCAATAAAGAAAATTCAGTTGGGGAAATTAGCATCCTAGGCCTTTTGGTCTAGCATTCAATCAGGGAAAGCTTCATATAGATGCGGATATGGGTCCTTATGTATCCTAAATAAGATTAGCATAAATGTTAGTGCACCATAAAAGTGATTAATTTGTATCTTCGGGCACTGTTTCTTTGGCAGAAACAATTTTTTCATGTGTTATATCATGTGTTACGATGGCGACCAGATCTGTAACACATCATTTTCTTTGTATTAGCAATTATTCTCTCAGTAGGGCAATTATGAGGACCATTACTTGCTCTTACAGCCCAAAACGTGACTACGGCAAAATAATTGATAAAAATGCAAAAAATTTTACAAAAAAAATTATTAGAACCCCTTAAATACTTTAAATCTCAATAAATAAAATAAGTTTTAAAGAGTAGCAAAAAAAAAATTATGTTAAATAAAAATTCATTTTTTTTTCTGTTAAATACTCTACAAATTTTTTCATGCATTTAAAAATGTATTCAATATTTTCAAAGTAAAATGCAATTTCATAAAAAACCGAAATAACTTAAATCGAACAATCTTTTTATATGAGATGGAAAATATTACCATCCCATTTTTGTTACATTAACGTATAGTATTCTGCGTTAAAAGGATGACTGTCGGCATTGTGGGGAAATATACCAATGTTCACTTGTCTATCTTTAAAGTTAATAGAACTGGAAAAAAAACTAAAGCTCTTTTATGGGATACCTGAACTGATGGGACATTTTCATTACATTTGAAAGGAAAGGGATAAAAAAATACTAAATTTACTTTTGAAAACATCGTTGATTTTTACCACGAATATGTTGCGTGCTCTATGATACATGCTGAAAATGTTTGGGGAGTCAGTGCCGTGTTTCCAAATATCAGGGCGAGTCAAAGTCGTCGCCATTTTCATCGTCTCCGTCGCTATCGTCTTTGTACTAATGGTAAGGAAATTCCGGGTTATTTATGTCACAATTGTTGTTCCGTGTTATTACATTTCAAAGTATGCAGACACATCAAAATAGGGGATGTTATTCGTTCATAAACCCAGCATGAACCCACCCTCACCTTAAGCATTTCCCTGGAGATTGAACCGAACAGTTAACAGTCTTTGGTACAATCAGACTTCAAAATAGATTCAACAAACGGAGTGGCATCTCTTTTAGATTATTCATACGCATATATACATACAGTACCTATTATCGTCTGCGCACCAACCTGTTCCACCCTATTCAAAAATTTGCGGCAATTACTTCGAGAAAATTCGACGCGGTTCAACAAATTTCTATGGCTCCCATCTTGGGAAACCGGCCCAATACCTACTCATTTAGTCTTCATTATGTAGTACTTTCATTTTATTAATAACAATTTTAAAGAATCAATTTTGCGTGGATAAGCTAGACTATGGAAAATAACTTAGCCGCAGCTTCACTCGAAGTTCACCTTGAAAATTAAAGCTTTGTCTGAAGTATTCATCTGAATTTGTTTATACAATATTTGGTATTCAAAAACTGGGCAATTTCCCAAGTGATTTCTCTGTTATTTTTGTCGCATTTTATGTATGTACGAACAACTTTTTAGACAGTATTTACCGCAATACAACAAAGCCTAAAAATTACTGTAGCCGAAATGGGGAAAGTAGGGGTGTATACCTTTAAACTGATGTCCTACGAGGCCGTAATGAAAAATCCAACAACACTTGACAGTCTTGGGTTCACTCCATCGTCACTGATGCAAACTGTGCTGAACAATGTTACTCATGGGGAAGAATACTTTTTTTTTTACATGATCAGAATCAATGCTAAAGTCAGGATGTCATGGGAATAAGAGTAACATGTTGATTCGTGGGTAGATCAAAGAGTAGTAGAATGCCAAGGCCAGTTACTAGAGCTGACAGGGTTAGTAAAACTGACAGGGGGGCTGACTGCTTTGCTGATGAAGATATTCTTCTAATGTAATTTTCGTCAAGGATAATTCCTATGCAACGAACACTTGCCTTATTCTCCGTCCAAGGAAAAATTGAATTTGTTAAAAAATTCTCACATAATTTCCATCTTTTGAAAATCATTTTATATTATCCAAAGGTATGCTCTATACTTTGCTAACGCTTATACCTCATCGACAAATTCCGTTCAGTGGTTTCAGATCGTATTAGATACGCACTGGGCGAATTGGGCTGAAGGATATGATAATATACTGAATATCTCGAATATCCACATCGATGATGGTGTAGATTTTAGAAGAAATAACATTGATTGATGATTACGCGTACTTCCTTTTCAATCGAATTTATTCCCCTTTTGATAATTTAGCGCGTATCTATCTAAATTTCGCTTGTTCTTATCACTTCTATCTTTATATAGAAATTTGCGCACATTAATCAATATTATGAAATTGAATTTTGAAAATATATATCTATATAATATTGATTAATATACTCTTAAATATAATTGCAGTTTATTTGTGAAAATATGTTAAATAAAATTCCTAAAAAGAAAACGCGAAAAAAAAGCAAAGAAATTGTGCGTATATACCTTTCAGCACAAATTTTCATTAAAAAACAATTTAATGAAAATTTAAACTCATGGATTGTTTTTTTTTTATTATTTGAAATGTTTGGATTGTTTTTTTTTTTTTTTGTTGAGAGATGCTTTGAAATGTTTTGAAAAAGCTCAAAGAATTAAAATATCTTTGCAAGGATTCAGGTAGATTTTTTTACGCAAAATAAGAACATTAGCATAAAATTTGAATAGAAAAAAATATATTTTCGTAAATCCTAATTACAGGTAAGTGACGGCAATTTGGAGCTTCCAAATATAGCGTACGTTTAATAATTTTCGTAAAACATATTGTATTATTTATACGGAAAGAAATATAAATATATTAAATATAGTACAAACACAATGTAAGTGTAGAAGAGGAAATTGGTTTTAAAAGAATATGTATATATCCTCTCATAATCATAAAGGAAACGTGAACAAAACGAACATGAAGTACATAAAATAAAGGTGAAAAATAGCACTTGTTCTTTAAAAAATTAATTATCACGTATTTAAGTCGTCCGTATACTTTTAGCATACCTGGAATTACGACGCCAAATGAGATGGTCCTCTTATTCTAGAATAGTCAAAATCAATTTTTTAACATTTTACCAGAGAACAAACACGTGTTTATGGTATGGTATGGCTTAGATTGGCTATGATGTGCTATGTAATGGTATGCTAAGTATACTTATTGTAATAGGCATTCACATTCCGATGAGTTTATAGGATGTGCGTGCAAATGTGTGAAAGGTAAAATCCAGGCTCCCTATTCTAGGACGTACTTGTGCCTAAATGAAATTGAAAGGCAAGAAGCGTACCGAAACCATTCGAGAACTTAATTTATTGCATAAAATTCAATATTAATATCTTCCCTTGCCATTACAGATTCTCGTTTGTCGATTTTCAGTAACACATCCAGAATTTAAATGCTCATTACCAGTCGAAAACAAACAAATTATCTTGTACACTTCCCAACCATGCATACTTCGTACGTACCATACATACCTCCGTACGAGTACGCAAACGACTTCCATACCTGGGAATGCCTTAATGTTTAGTGAATATTTAGCTGCCTAGCTAAGTTCTTAGGTATAATGGGTGTCTTGATACTTTGATGATTCGGTAGCTCGTTTGTTTGATGACTTGATGGTTTAATATTGTTCGATGGGCCCAATATCAGCTACCAGATGAAATACCTTCATTACAAAATACCTTTACCATCAATCCACATCTGAATACCTTAAAGCAAGCTATACAGTAAAAGGAAATCGATTCGAAATGCGTGAAAATTCAATACACTTTAATATATGTAAATATGATGAAGGAATACGAAACGGAAATCATCAACTGGCGGAGTGCATATCAATCATAAATCGATTGAGAATAACAGAAAAAAAAGTGAAAATTTCTATGCTAATGATACGAGGTTCTATGTTTAATGTGCTGTTCTATGGCGTATATATTTATTATTCAAACGACGATAAAGGCAAACATTTTAAATTGTCGTCAACAGTGAAGCGTTTATTTTGAGACCTTGCATAATTGTTATCGTACAATGACTTCTTACAATCAGGCGTGCTATTACTTTCAATTTGAATACTTTACCAGTAGTACTTGGTACCTCCCTCACCACGTTCTTACTACTATTTCCCGTATGAATGCCAAAACTTCCCTTAGCCTATCCTATCCTCGGCTTCATTTTCGTCGGGGATTTGAATTTTTTTATGCTTTTCAAAATCAAGTCCATTTTCGATAGCATCAATTCACAAAACAAACAAAAACTCTTATATGGTTTTGAATATAAGAAAGGAAACTCAACAAGTTCTTTAATAGCCAAAGGCAATACTCGATAAGGACTGTTAACGTCATTTCTCGTATAAACAACGTAATTCGGAAGTTAATAAGCCATAAATTGTTATTGAGCTGAATTTCAATAAAATGAATATTTGTACTTTTTTCCTTTTCATTTTAGAAATTTTTATTATGTGATATTTCATTAATTTTCTTATAGCTACACACACACACACAAACACACACGCACACGATTAATAATGGTTTCCATTCAAAAAGGATGTGCCATAACTTTTTTTTGTTTTTTTTTTCAAACTTTAAAGGTTGTAATAATTTTTATCTGAAATCATTGTGAATAAAATTATTTTATTATTAAACTTGTTATGAATTATTTAAAAAATGTATTATCCTTTTTTTTTTAAATGAATAGCTAAGGATAATTTTTATCGAAAATTACATAATTTACTTTAGTTTTTAGGGAATCATAAGGTCTTTTTTTATCAACAAAATTTCCTTTTATCAATTAACGACTGTACTTTGCAGTTACAGTACATGTAATTGGTGTATTTAGATGAATTGATGCTAGGCAAAATTTTAGTTTTTTTAAAACTCTTAGCTATTAGCAGAATGTCGAAGATTATGAAAAAGATGAACATTTCTGAGAAAAATTTGATAATGTAGTTACAAGTTCAAATACTTGCCTTTAGAGTTCTGTGTTCATTTAAAATATTTACATATGTTCAAAATAAATCTAGACAAAAATATTGCAATAGCACAATGCAAGAGTATTTAAATAAAATGCAGACTCTATGAGAATTATTAACGATAAAAAAAATTAATTTTTGATATATAATAGCTCAGTCTAAAAAAAATATCTTTCCCCTTTTTTTTCTGAAGATATTTATTGTGCAATTTACAAAATAATCGAATATTTAAAAAGATTCTTTCACAAAAATATCTTCAAGTACTTCAAGATTCAATTGGTTTTTTTTTTTCAAACGTATTTAAAGACTAGAAAAAACTTCAATCGATTTTAATGATATTTTCAAGATACACATACACTTAATTTTTTTTTTTGTATATTAAAATATTTTATTTAAGTATCTTTTCTAATAAAAAATATTTTATATTGTTATATAGACTTTCAAGTTATTCTTTAAAAAAAAAATGGCATAGAATTTTATGGTATGATATATTATATTATTTTTATTTGACAAAATACTATAATAAATAAAATGAAATTGCGATTCTAAAAATTGATTGAATTTGTTTAGACACATGTTTATGAAGCATTTAAACGAGTCTGGCGATCCGGCCTTAGTCTGGAAACTTAAGAGGATTCCTTCTTCTATATAATACCGAAAAATTAAACCAACAAATTCTTAAATTATCTCGGCGAGATATATTTGGCCCCATTTTCTCAATATTTACACATTCGATATTCAAATTTGTCCTTATTCCTTCTTTGTTTCATATGATGGTTATCTGCCTTCCATCTACCAATAATTCCTGACATGCATTTGAAAATCGATAAATACAAATCCAAATCCTCCAGTGGAGAATTACAATTAACGAACACAAATGTGTCCACGTAACTTTTACACTACGCCGCAAAACACTAAAGTTCGTACCAATATTTACACTGGAGCCAATATAGACTTATAAGCTATTGTAGAACTCTGGGGTCATAGTAAGCCTTCCAATTCTCGTCGAATTCCATCTGTTCAATCACAAATACTTCATAACAATTATCGATGCTCCCTTTCATGATTGTAATAGCATTATTTATCGAAGTTTCGTTCTCATCTTTTCAATTATTTTGGACTGGAAATTCGGCAGATGATTAATTGAAAATAGCTTCAGTAAAATAAATTCTCATCGGCAAATATTTTTATCAGAATTCTTTTTAGTCTATTATAAAAAAAACGTTCAATAAAAATTAAATATACTATTTTTGGAAAAAAAATTAACTCATATACAATAAAAATCAATAAATATTTATATATTAATTAATTTAAAAAAAAATTTTATTAAAACTTTCTATACAATATTTTTTATTCTTAATTTTATAAAACACTATTAAATAATGGCTTTTTAACTAAAACTTTAAGGAAAAATAAACTGTATCTTAAGGCGAAGTGATTTTTTATTATTTATTTTATATGGTAAAAATTTTACTGATAAATTCAGTTCAGATTTTTTTTGTTTTTAGTAAAACTATCTTAGATTTATTTGATATTTTCCAATTTTTTATGCAGGTAACCTTTAAAAACTTCATACAAAATTAAATGAATACAACTTTTGTTATTAAAAATTGTATTTAAAGAAATTATTAAATTTTGATTAAACAAAATTTGGAATTAATTTGTGCAACTCACTTTTAAGAGTTTACCTATGTTCACTAGTATCAGAAATATTTCTGTTCAACTGGAACCAGAACAAAAGCTGCGATACGTCAAATTGCTCTTGAATGGGGTCAATATAATTTTTGATATTAGTTATAATTGCACTGATGTTGATGAGTGATCTCCCTTGCTGATAAAAACTGCACTGACAGTTGTTAGCGTGCTGGATTACTATCCAAGAGGTCGTGGGTCCGAATGCCATTGATGCATAGTTCTACGCTAATTCCCAAAAAACCACTTCCCTTTCCATTCTAATTTATTTTCCTGATTCCATTATCCCGTGTCGCCAAATGGCCTTTAGTATCGTGGGGCTTAGAATATACATCTCATTCCTAACGTTAGTTGAAATAATAATAAACAAACTATAACCACACTGGTGCAGTTCCCAGCGAAGAGCCTAATTCCACGACTGATTTGAGTTACCACACAGTTTTCCGTGCAAATAACTCAAAATGTCAAATAGTACACGTTGTCTTTCTTGTTGTTAATTAATTCGGTCAAAATTTATTTTACTGCTCAATGATTTTGAATATTAAGTTTTTTAATAAATAATTCAATTTTTAATTTAAATTTAATAAAAAAGAAATTCTTTTACTTTATGTTGGTTGTGAAACGAATTCAGTTTGATTATATCTTAAAAGTGTTTTTTTTAAAACAATTATAATTTTTGCTCTTTATAATTAAAAATATTCTATTTTGTGTACTTTTTAGAAAATTTAGTAAGTTTTATTTTGTTGTCTTAAAAATTATTTTCTTCAATATATTTTTGCTAAAAAATTCAATTTGGTTGATAAATTTTTAAAAATTAACTGTTTTTTTTGGCAACTTGTCTAGTGTTGACAGAAAGTGTAATGTGTCATCGCTTTTTAAAGTGACACAATTTACAGACTTTATTAAAATATCACTAACCAATACTATTATTCGTCACATTCTTTAAATTATTACTTAAACATATGTGCTTAGGTCCTTTCTATTTTTTTTTTGATAGGATATTTTTTTTAAAGGATAAAAATATGGACTTTCTTAAAAAAAAGTTTGATATATTTTTATATTCTAACGACGATTTTGCTTTAAATATTATAGCGTTCGTAATCCGAGTTTTTTCCATAACTTCAAAAATTAATACAATTCAAAATTGTTATATTAGAAATTTTTAAATTTTGGACTTGAAGAAAAAACGGTAAGGAAAATAAGGAATGAATGAGAAGTTTCAAAGGAATTGGATCAATTGTTCCAAAGGAGTTGGTTCATTGTTGTTGTTATGCTTGCCGCTAGCATTGCGTAGACAATGGGAGGATTCAAAACCTAGTACAGTGAGTTGTTCCCATTCCCACATAACAACAACAAAATCATGCCAGATGACAAAAAGCTTAATCTTCATTTCTCATAGGGAGGGAGTTAAGGAGAAAAAAACACCAATCTGTATACGAAAATAATTGATTAAATAATTTAAAAAAAAAAGTTATAATGACTGCTACTAAAGTAGGATAACCTGTTGGCCGACAAGTGCCGTCAAATGCTTATTGTACAATACGTTTACAGAAAAACCAACAAAAAATTATTTAATTTATATTATATCTATAATATAGAGAGAAAAATAATTATCATATATATTTGAAAAAGAATATAAATCACAAAATATTGTAGGGAAAAATTTGTAACATTTGTACAAATGAGAGTAAAAATATTCTAAAATCAATACAAGTCCTCTTCTTTACGGGACTATTTTATATAAATACGACCAAAGATTTAAATAAGTGCATAGATGCGGATACGGCTTTATTTGAAATTATAACAATTAACAAAAAGGGATTAGGTTGGCTATGAATCCTTATAATCCGTTGTAAATCGCTTCAGCCTAAATATCGTTTAGAGAGAAAAATCATCCGGTAACTTGTTTTCTACCTTTTGAATGCTTTGTTCCCAAACTAGGATCCTACATTTTGATCCCGAAATCTAATGTTGTGGTACATTGGGTAAATATTTGACTAAATAGATAAATGGATAGAGAGATAAATAGGTGAATAGCTGAAAAGGAAAGGCCACTACATGAGCCAATAAACGTGGTGCCAGGATACCAAGCAATGAAGCATTTTTCGCTTCCGATATATTTGTTTATCCTTAACTTGTAGATCGTTGAGCTGAATGGGATGGTAAAGCTAGTCGACTCGTTGTTTTAGATAGACGTTGTGGTAGCATGAACAACTAATTTAGGATAAATAAAAGACCATCTCCCAGGATTTGATTCTATATCCCCCACTTTTTTTTTATTGTTATATGTCTTTTTTAATTCTTCTATTTGGCTATTTTTACTTTTAGAAAATGGTCAACTTCAAGGTTTTCTCTGTATCCGTTTTAGCAGAGTACTATTTATTTATCTATTTTTGGGGGTGTATTTCTTTTATTCTTCTACCTTTTCTTATTTTTGTCCTTCCCACAATAGAATTTGTTGTTTGCATTTAGTTTATTTCTGTATAACCTTCTCCTGTTTTTCAGCCACTTATTTTATCAGAATTAATTAATGAAAATCACTTTGTTAGATTTTTATACATTAGGCTGAATTTGAAGCTCTTTAGTAGTAACTAATAAAAAAAAGTTTATGTCTCTCTCTCACACTATCAGTTCAGATAATTAATCTATTTAAGCATTTGATGCTATAATATTTTTGTTTCCATCATGTATGTGTTTGTGGCATATTTTTTCTAATAGTCTGAAGCTTTTTTGCATCAAAAATATACTTTTATTTTAAAGATAATTTTAATATAATTCATCCAAGTATAAAAGCAATAATATTTCTGTAGGTGAAAATAATTTCTTAACAGGATTAAACATATCTTCATAAATTTACTAATAAATTACTGAGTGGTTCATATTTTATCGTATTGGTAATTTAGTATTTAAATTTTTCTAATTAATTCATTAATAATTGTTTTTCGAGGATGAATTTTTACCAACCCCCAATTTTTAAAAATATTGGTCAAATATTTCTATTTTTACAGTTGGAAATTATGATAACTATTTCTAATGTCATTAATATAAAATTTTAGTAATAAAATTATGTGCAGCTATCGCTTTATAATTCATATACTTCTGTAAAATATAATAAACAGTAGTAAATGGTCATAGTTACACCCATATTTTTCTAGACTATAATATCATTTCTAAAATGGCACTTAATCATATATAATTAAAGTTTGAAAGCATAACAAAATTTCTTCTCTAACCTCAAAAATACTAAAAAATATCATCCTTGAAAAAGAGAATTTCTGTTTCTTTATTTTTTTTTGTGTGTGGAAGAAGTTAAAGTAAAATTTAAGTACATAATAGTAATAATAAAAATCTCTGAACAAGTTATTATTCCATTTTGTAAAATGACTTATAAGCACCCCAATTGAATGGTAAATTTCATGGTGTGGCAACTGTGAAAATTTTCATAGCTAAAAATTTTCCCGTATTTCACCATTCAAGTATTTATTTAGTCATAAATTTGTCCCTCTAATTTTCATAAGTTATAAAGGCAAAAAAGAATATTCCAGAAGAGAAAAAAAAACTGAGAAAATATTCTAAGGACCCAACAGGATGGATGGCTGTAAGTGAAAATTGTATATACTTGTAAGAGCAAAAGGAACTGACTTAGTTAGGCTCGGAAAATTTGCCTTCTGACTTTTGATATTGTTCCATTGTAGGCAAGTGTTTGTATATAAACTCGTTTAGATGTTGTTACTAACATAAAATAACTACTGTTTCCAGTGCGATACGATGGCAAAAATGGCTGTCTTGAACTTTTCTTAAACTTTGCAATTTGTATGGGATCGTAACTCAGCAACCTGCCTAATAAAATATTTCCATTAAGGCGGAAAACCGTTTCAGCGAATACGTTTCACTGGCCTAAAATTATTGGCATGAGGGGTTGTTATTAGGATTCGTTTTTCCTTATTCTCATTTGCCCTTCAGGCTTCACCAAGCTTTCATGTAATAAGCTTCAAATGTCCGCAAAGTCTTCAAGTAAATATTTTTTTTTTCTACAAAAAAAAATGCGAGCGATAAGGTAAAAGTAAGCGGTAAACGGAACAGGCAAAAATTTATTTAACGACACTTAGTCGAAAGAAATTTTTTATCAAGCGCAAGATGGATTGGCATGGAAAAATATGAAATACAACCTTTAAGAAAAATCTACTCATCCATTGGCTGTCAAATTGTTCGCAAGTGAAAAAGGAGCTCGATAGCGGTTAAAGCGAAAAAGGAATAAAATTATGCAGGCAAAAGTAGTAATAATAAATGAAGAAAGGATTCTTCAAATTCCTAGGGTGTTAGTATTTTTTTGCCTTTACGTTAATTTGGTCCTTTAAGGATTTTCACGACGAACATTTTCCATTGAAATACAATCTAATTAAGAAGTGTCACTAGGCTCTGTAGTCTGTAGCCTGACTATCTTCTACTTTATATTATAAAACATACCTTCTATGCCTACTCTAAATTTGCAAGCAGAAAAAAATATGTATAAATAAAAGCGTTTTCGGAAAAAAAGTACCAAAAAAGAAAAGATATACCATCGTTTTAAATGAACAATGGCTAAAAAAAAAATTAGAAATTAACTAAATTAATCGAATTAGAAGGGCAAGAAATAAAGGTAAAAATTGTTGAATTTTAAATCAGCCTAAAGTGACATATTCTCATTTGTAGCAAATCCAAATTGTACAAAAATGTCTTCCTTTTTTTAGTTTTTTGTCGCTGTCCTACTAAACTTTTTCTTATAAGAGGGATGAACTTTACCAGATTAGATATTCGAATTTCTTTTTATGGAAATAAGAGTACAACAGGGAGAACATAGAAATTATAGCCTTTAAGCTATAATATTCGTTGTTTTATGCAGATTTAATCTGATTATCCTTCGAATTCATTAAGTAATTAAATTGCCGTATATAAAATTCTACTTAGATGAGGAATAATTTCAAGGATATTATATTATATTATTTCTATTCTTATATTTTTCTTTTAAATAAGAAGAATTCGTTATATTCGAGTAGAAGTAAATTTGGAGAAAATCAAAAATTAAAACAATAATATACTTTTGGGAATTTATCTAAAAAGTTTTTAGTAGGGATCTTTTTATATTGTCTATTCTTTATACTTTTCAATAAAATTTATTCAAAAATCGTCTTCGATTTTTTTTTTTTACAATATAAGATTTATTAAAAGATATATAAAATTATTAATTACATTTTGAATGTAAATATTTTTAGGATTAATTTTTTGTAATTATCTTTTATACTGCTTAAAAAAATTGTATAAAATTTTCTTAAAATGTAGGTTAAATTATTTTTAAAAAAATATTTTTTTTGAAAGCACTAAATAGAAAAATATTTGGTATACACGTACCTAATAGAGTAAGTGATGGTCTCTTAAAAGTACATGTTAGTTGAAGGATATCCAAATCAGGACAAATTTTATTTTTTTGGTACAAGAGTAGAAATGATTTTTTCTTTTCCCATTTGAATAATTATAAGGTTAATAGTAGTAGTGGTTTTTAGGTTTATTTTATTTTTCTTAAAAATATTCATATTATTTTTGTTTTATTGCATTTTTTTTAGGAATTTCATGCCAATCTGGAATGATATCATGTCTGTACCAGTAAAGGCCAATGTTTTTCAAAAAGTTCATTTTATTTTTGTACGTTAATGTTATCCGTTTCAAAATAGTAGCTTTTGGCAGCTATACATCGGAGAATTTGTTGTTTGCCCTTTTTGTAGCAGTATTGGAAGATTTCTTGTCGACAGTAGCACGATGACGTTCTTTTAAGTGTTTTTTTATGTTGAGGTCAACTTCCAAGTGTCTGCAACGTTCAATCTGAGGCGAATGACCTTATTTCTGAAGTTTCAAGAAGTTTTTGACTCATCAGCTTCAATGTTAATCGATGGTTACGAGCTTTTAAGATCCAATCGTTCACCAATTTCATCGGTTTTCTATATTCAAAGCCTTTTTTTCCGACCAAAGTATCATGGGTATGGCCGTGTTATAGGGGGTTTTGCAATGGGGGAGGATCTTAGGATCTGCAATGTACGATCTGATGCGAAGGACCCTATTTATGAGCCTGTCAAGAAGTTTTCACATTTTTATCAGTTTTCATTGTTGAATGCCCTAATGAGTGAGATTAATTTTGCGCAGCTAATTGTGCTCTTGATAAGGAATGCTCCTCATAGATTCGTTAAAACTTTTCGTAAGTCAAAGTCGCGGATTCACAAAGCTTAACAAAAAAGCTAGCGAATATTTATCGTACGATATTGGAACTTATACTGCACGTCTAGAAGATGCTAACTTACAATCTGTGTGGAGGGGAATCCCAGATCGCTCCAGGTGATACCCAGCAGTCGTATAATATTTTCGCAACACCTAATACACGTAGGTATAAATGTGCACATGTGTAAAACTAATAATAGGGTTTGTTCAAAAATAAGCAAATAGTTTGCATTTATTTTGTCCTTTCTTCTGGTGGGGGCACTGATAATGTCACCTGTTTGGGCGTGCCTTTCAATTTTTTATGTTCAGCACTATTTGGCACCTAAGGAAAAATGAATGCAATCATAATAATAAGATTATTATAATGGTATGTTTTGTTTGTAAGTAAATTTCGTCTGCTATATTTAGTCCCATTTGTATTAAGGTTACCACAAATGTAAGTGTTCTTATTAAAAATTTCCTGGAAACATTTTATGATGCCAATATTGGTTGCCAGACACATTTACAATATGCCACAATAGCCAAGAAATTGGAAAATTACTATACGACCATGAAAGCACAAAAATTACAAATATTTCCTTGTGTAAGAGTATGCATTTGATACTATGTGAAAGGAAAAAACTAACGCTAGCAGTAGTTACGGAGTACCTGACAAAAGTAAATCACAGTAAAAATTTCAATTACCTTACATTGTTGTTATTAGTCCAGTTCACTGTTGCAGTTTCCTGTGAGGACCTCTGCACTTCTCAGTTCCTCTCATTTAATTTGCTATAGTTTTTATTATAACTTTAGTCTTCCGTTTTTATATCATCAGACTTGGTCTACTTAATCGTCTGGTTTGTGGGCTATTTACTGATGCTTGGTTAGTACTGGCCAATAAATACCATCACTTCCAGGTATAATACAAAAGACTGTGCTCCTGGGTATGCTTAAAGTTTTTGTTCAAACTTCGTTAGAGTAAAAGTCTGTCCAGTCTCTATTCTATTATACTTGTTATTATTTTAGGGCTTTGTTAGAGAGTTTATTTATACCCCTCCAAGTAAACAACAATTTCGCTTTTTCCAACACATTTTTTTCTCTGACACATAACAAAGTAAACCTTTTCTCGTATTGTGCACAGTTTCTTTATGCATTGTGTTGTTTTCTTATGAACAAATCATAATTTTCTGTACGTTTATAAGATATAATAGGCAAGCATAAGTACCGAGAGTTTTAGTCTTTGTGTAAATAACTACCATTTGTGGCATGTTGTCTGCTATATTTACTATTTTATAATCTATCAAGGAAAACATAGTTATCGGTAATATTGAAAGAATTGCAAATATTCAAGATTTTTCCTGCACTCTTACCAAGAAGAAAAATTTGTTTTGAATGGAAAATAATATTAATAAAGCTTAATGAAGCGAAATTGTAGAGTAGTAACAATTTGTTAAAAATGAAATCATATTTAAAATTATATTCTATTCAGTAAGTAAGTGTTCTTAAAATTGTTTAAAAAAAACTCTTTTTCGAAAATCTTTTCACAAATGTTTTTTTCTAGGCTTTAGAAAGAAAAATATTGTTCGTCATGTTTTCAGATCATTGATATTGTCAACATAATGCTTTTCTTTTAAACTTTTAACAAATTGAATTTAAAAAATCTTGGAAACAAAACAAATTTGGTTACTCATACAGTTTTTTCAATATTAATTTAACTATATAAGCTGTATTTTCATTTTATTTTAAAATATTTTACATTTAAAGAAATCTGACTAAGCTACTTGAAAAAAATATGCAAAATGCAATTTAGTCAGATTTTCTGTGACTCGTTAATTAGAAGGATTTAATTTTATGTATTTAGTTTTGATTTTAGTGGTTTTTTATATTAACTTATACAGAAAATGAGTTTTTATTAGGGAATAATTTATGATAATTTTATCTAATTAAATAATTTTCATAAATTGCTGATTCAACTAAAATCCCATAAAAAATCAAATTCATAGTTTTTTTTTGTGGATCTAAGATTTTTAAATCTTTTCGAATTTGTTTCCCATATTTTTTTATATTCTTTACGGCCTCCACGCTTTCCGCCTTTTGAATTAACCTTTTAAGTAGTGTATGTGGTTTTGTATAATAGTCGTGGCTATGCAAAAGTGGATATAAATGCTATTTTTTATAAATTGTGGACATAGCATACTTCCCTGAGGGTAACTGGCGGACGTAGAAAAATGTTAGATAGGATCTTAGGATGTGGAAATAACTAAAGGGTAAGAATTAGTGAAGTTTAAGAAAGCGAGCCATTAAAATTTAAGAATTTTTAAAACCTTTTAAATTTTTGCTTTAAAGTTTGATGTTATTGCTTGTACTATCAAAATTATTCCTAAATTCCGATTTTTTGATGTGGTAATTTATTGTAGTGATAGGAATTTAGATTATTAGTCTTTTGCTGTAATGAATATTTTTAAAAATTGAAATAAATTTTACAATAATGGTCGAAAAATTCAGATTAAAAAAAATGTATTCATCGAGAAAGAGGGAAAATTATGTGAGTCTTGGACAGCAAACTAGGTTTATGACGCTCCAGTTAAATTTATTGACGGTTTAGAGGAGCTTCTAAGGTGGACTATTTGTCTGCTAAGACAATTCAAAAAATGGCTTGTTCGAGGCGAAAGAGGTGAGATTTTTAGCGATCGCGCCAGTTTTTGAAACTTTAACGAAAAATCCTGACTGGAGTTTCAGAAATATTCTTCTGAAATTTTTACCTCATTTTCCCACAAGTAACTTTTTTTAGAGATTTTGGAATCTCTACGCATATATTCCAAACACTGCAATTGGCTTGATCACAGGCTTTAAGTGTTCAGAAAAGTTTTCCTAATATCCTGTATTGGATTAGCAAAAGAAAATTTCAATTGAGACAAAACTACTTACTTTGCGCTGAAAAAAAATTATATTTTGTTGGTCAATTTATTTTGGTTGTTGGTTATTTCTGGAGGCTGCAAAAATTGCAGCGTGGTCTCATCTTGTTTGGCAGTGTTTTATATACAATTTCACCACCCCCCTCGCCCATGAACCCTATGCGGTTCTAAGTAATATGAGCTTTTTTTTATTCTTTATTTTCATGGAAGCTCTGTAGAAATTCTAAATTAAGCAATTAACTTTTTATCAAATTGTTTAATTTTAGACTATTTCAGGATTGAGTGGATATTTAGCATTTACTCACTCTATCTGCCAACATCGAATATGTATTTCAAAACTCAGCCTCCCCCCACTGTTTTCAGCGGTATAAATTTAAAAAAAAATTCATAAAAATTATCTTAGTTACAACCCCAACAAAGAAGAAACCCCTCCCTTAATTTAAGTAATAATCAAGTGTTATAGTCATGGTCAGACAAATTTCTTTATTACCCTTCGAAAAGATAATGGAATATATTATAATCATAGTATCTGGGATATTTAAAAATAATATTAAACAAAAATTGATAATATATTGTCACCCTTAAAAACATTGATAATAAAATAAAATTAAAAAAAAGTTAACCAAATTGGATGAAATATTTCTTCAAAATAATGTATTTGTTCAGAAAAAAAATAGGTTTAAAAAAAAAAAACGGAAAAACAACAAACAATATTTAAACTTTCACCCCTTTTTTTTGAAAAAAATAAAAAAGCTGAAGAAAAAATGCAGACTTTCACCAAAAAGATAAAAAACAGGCAACTTATTACTCTTTTATGTATATTAATGTTGTTCATGTACACCCTTCAGATAGAAATTTATGGCGTTAACATTTTACAACCGCTAATAAAAAGCTGAGTGTCGATGTTGTACAAAAATAATGCGTTATCATGTCGTAAACTTATTTTTGTTTGACTGTTTTGTGGTGGAGTTTTTTCAGCTGATATGAATTTTGTCAAGGAGTATTACTCCTTGTCCCGATGGAATTTTTTTTTATAAAGCTGTCATTTTCGCTTTTGAAGTATTTCAGTATTAAAAATATAAAATTAGTGTAAAGCACGAAAGGACTTTAAATGATATAATTTCGTGTATATTTGCCTCTGAATGTCCTGTGCTTTTATTTTGTAAATTTTGGCAATCTTTTAAAAATTTTACATGCAATAATTTAGTTTTAAAAATTTTACGCGACATACACATATTTTGTCTTTTTGAATTATTTCTTCGAAGTGATACCATTGCCATCTAATGGAAAATGTTAAAAGCATTAGTTTCAAAAATAATGTCGGATGACGTTAATTTTAACATCTGTTTTGTTTAAAATTATCTTGTTATTTTTAGCTGAAATATTTAAAACCAGATCATGTCCTATCTCAAAAGTAAATACTTTATATTTTTAAAAAATATCTTTTTAATACATTTGAAAAGTGGAAAATTTTATCACCCGATTTACAGATTGCCTAAATAAAATTAACAGGATTACATTTTCCAACTTTAAATTTCACTTCTTTGTGTAATATTATTCAAAAAAAAAATTGAGCCTAATTTGACAATAATTAATGGATAAAAAATGTTTCGCCGTTAGAATTGTGCATTTTTTTTTTGTAGACTTTAAGAAAATTAGTGAAAATATAATCGAATAAAGAGAGTGTCTGTTTTTAACTTAATTTTTGTATTGGGGCAAAAGTGTAATGTATATTTGATGGTGAATTTTTTTAATAAGAACAGATGCCATCATTCAGTATTCTTCTAATTTAATTTCGAGGTAATAGAGAAGACCATCCTTTGGTCTATTCATAGTTGTCTCACCTTTTTTTTTGCTACCACAGCAAAGACATATCTACGGAATCATCTTTGTTAAGGCAAATAAACATTTTCCTTGTAGGATTTTTCATTTTTTGCTCCCTATTTTTATAGCAGTTTGCTTATTTTTTCCATACAGAATAAGAAGTTTTTCTTCTATGGTTGCCATAGAATAAGCCTTAACGCCAGGAGAACAATGAAAAGGACAAAAACCAACCTCCAGTAAAGAATGTTTATCTATTCGAAGACCCTTTTTCCTATTGCTTTGAGTGTCCTTATTACGTGCACGTTTTAGGAAAATTCATCATTGCTGTCAGTACGCGTTTGGACTGTTCTATTTGGTCCTTTCTTCTTAGCCTATTTTATTGTACTATCAAGGATATTCTAAATTCTCGTCACCATGGTTTTCTTCTATCTTATTTCGAACTTTCTATTTTCTACTTTGCAGTTTGGAGGTTTTTTCCTTCTGAGTTTATTTCTCGTCTATTCCCATACCACAACGATATATATGGATTTTTACTTTTTGATGGAAATGATCCCCCATCCCGCCCTACTGTATATACAAAATATGATATAATATTTACTCATGTGTACAATTTGAATGCATACAAATTTGTATTAGTTTATGTTCACATACTGAAATAAATGCCTTCGCGTGTATTCTATAAAAATTCTACGTGAATTTGTATGGAAGAGGGAATGTTTACTTTTGTCCTTGCTATCTTCAAACTAGACCAGTCCTTATGACAAATTTATAGAAATAAATTTTATTTTCATTTACTTATATAGCCAGCAGGAAGGAAGAAATGGAGGTGATTTCATCTTGTTTTGTGCTATTTGTTTGTATATGCTCTCATCCTTTTATATTTTATTTCATTATCCTTTCCTTTTTGAAAAAAAAAATCACTTAGAGAAAAGGAAGCGATAAAGTAAAAAAAATGTTACGGTGCATTTTTTTTTACCATAAAGAAGATACTGAAAACGCTGTTTCTTTGCTTTACAGAAAAGAAAAGGCAGACAATTTTCTAACCAAGTTTAAATGGTTTACGAATTGAAAAGCCCAAATGACCATCCAACTAAGCAAAGTAAAGAAAAAAATACATTCAGCCAACTTAAAAATAATAACCATTTAGAATTTAAAAAGAAAAAATAATAATAAAAATTTAGAAAATTCAAACATAGAAGGAGACAATAAATATATTGTTATATTTATATGGAAAAATTGGTAGTAAAGTTGGCATGATTCGGTTATGAACAAGGAAGCAATTTTTTTTTGCTACAGAAAGTTTTCTCATCCAAAGGCGAAATTTACTTAGAAGCAGTTGAAAAAACGATTAAAAATTTAAATGGAAAGGGGTGAACTGTATTGTGGTCTAAACTGAAAAATTCCTGGAAGTAAAAGACATGAAATTAACGCGATGACGAGCTCAAAGTAGTTCTCTTCGAGTCCTGGAAAATGGCGGAATAAGAAGATTGCTTCAGGATATTTTCACTTTTCAATAGAAAGCATTCAAGAATATACACACTGACAAGGGATTCTAAAATTTTTAAGTGACATAATTAGATTTTTGTTCTTTTTCTTTTTTTCCGTTTTTTTTTCTTCTTTTTTGTGTGTGAGGATAATTATTATTTAAAATTAATGCTGTATATTCCCTGTACAGTTTTTGGTTGTTCTTCAGAGTTTATATAAGAAAAACATTTCAACATAAGAAGGGGAAGATGGACAGTTTGATGTGCATACTTTGACTTTTCCTAAATTTCCTCTAGCGTATCTAATCAATTTACATATTTTTGTTCCCATTTTGGGACTCACTTATTATTTTCCATCTCTTGGTTAATATTTCAAATTGATAGAGATCCAAATACTTATAACCAATATTAATAATAAAGGTTTACAAGAAAATGTCCTAGAATTCGAAATAACTTCAAAAAGTTATATGATATTTATGACATAAAATAATTTATATTTTCATAAAGAAAGACTAAAATTTCCTTTAACAAATGACAAATATTCACATTTTATATATTTACACTTATTTATTCATTTATTTATTTATCCAGTCTATTTACTAAGAAGGAAAAAAAATCTATCATTTTATCTACTAAACTTCTCAACTTAATGAATAATGAAAGAGGGATGAATTTACACCCTTGGGCTGTAAGAAAATTTTCCTATATATACATTCGAAGGAAAGATGATGTTCACCTTCAAAGTTTTTCTCTGTTTTTTTTTTTATTTTTATCATATATTTTTTTTTTGATCACTTTTAGTATTATTATTCATTTTATCTTATTTAAATTTATTTTTGAAATTTTAATAAATTTACGTATAAAGTTTCTTGAAATTTTTAACAACAAAAATCATTATTCATTTTTATTGATAAGAAAATAAGTTACTTTGAAGAAAAATGTGATCAAATTTATTATTAACAGATGTCAAAATAAAGTGTTCACTAATTAATTTTCTTCATAGACAAAAAAAAAATTGACTGCCAATTTTTTTTTTTTAA
The DNA here is from genome assembly GCA_958298945.1 of Atherix ibis. Classification (NCBI taxonomy): domain Eukaryota; kingdom Metazoa; phylum Arthropoda; class Insecta; order Diptera; family Athericidae; genus Atherix; species Atherix ibis. The sequence goes on from OY282607.1 coordinate 32,708,343, forward strand.
TCAAATATAAATGTTGTTTTTTATTTGACCAAGTCGAAAAATTAACTAAAAGTTTTAAATAAATTAAATGTATTTATGTTAAATTTGAAAATAGTAAATACTCCTTATTGAATGACCTTTTATTTGGCCAGGATTAATTTATGCCCTGTGGCGTTTTTGAAGATTTGTCTCATTTCAGTCGATCTTCGACATATTTGACTGCTTCAAATGCTGTTAAGGTGAAGCCAATAATCGTAAGTTTAGCTTAAAATAGATGGCGCAGGATATGGAGTCTGTCCGCACCATTTTCGTAAGAAAGAGCATGGAAGAGGTTGCTAAAGATAGTATAATCTAATAAAACGCACAATAAGGGTTGATGAAACACAATTTTGTCAGTTTATGAGTTTGACATGCATTTTATTTTCATGCATAAATTTTACCTTCTGTTAGAAGGTACCAATATGAATCGAGTTCAGCTCCTCGATTGCATTCTATCGGTTCCGATGCCATTGGCTTAATAAACAAAAAAAAATTGAATTTATGTCGCAAAATAAAATCTTGAATTCAGAACAATTAATACAATGAATCGACGAAATCAATAAAAAACGCTGTGATTTCAGCACAAATGTGTATATTTATTCGGAATAAGATTGTACATTTGAAATTTCAATGGTTTAGCTTGTAATCAATTTCATATTATTTACGATAATCGCATTATGCGTTTTTAGAAGATTATAAATATGGATGAAAAAAAAATATTAAAACAAACCTTGACTTAATTTCATCTATCCATCGACTTAGCCAGTCCTTAAACCAATTGAATCAATTTTCACTCAACACTCGAGCAATCAAAATTCTTTATTCCAAAAGCTTAAATTATTTGGAAATTTTTCGTTCATTGAGTCAGTGCATCATAAATCATTGTGAATGAATTATTTTGTATTTTATATTTTCGAAAATAATACAACGAATTCTCTTTGTAAGTTAGTTTTTTTACAATTTCAAGCAAATAATATGTTTTAATGACTGATTGTTCACAGTTAGTGAAATTTATTTAAAAATCTTGCTTTGCTTACAATAATAAGCAAAAGAAAAACTAGAACACCTTGGAAAAAATGCATTATAATAAGTTGTCGGTAAAATTCAAATTAGGAGTGCATACGAACTCATACTCCATTCAATTGAGAAATTATATAAAAGACAGAAAATTATTTATTGTAGAACAATATTAAGGACAATTGCATTATTTTGGTCGTTTTCTTTTTACAATAATTTGCTTTAATCAAATCCGATCTTTTCAAGCATGGTAAATATTGTCAATCTGGTTTAATGTCTCCCAGAGTCTGTTGATGATGATCATCGTACTTGTATTTTGTGTAAATTGTATAAAATTTTATCGAAATTCAAGATGACTAGTGATATGACAAAATAAACCTGAACCAGACACACCGTAATCGTATTCAATTCATTTGCGATTATATATTTTTAGGTTTTTTATTAATGCCAATACAAATGTGAAAATACTCGTGTTCGTATACATATGTAATCAAAGGTACTCGAATTGATTGCGTTTTGTCTGGTTGGAGGCAGGTAGCTATTTTTTGCACCTGCGAATTATTTTCAGATTTTCCAGCGAAAACAGTCAAGGCTCGAACGTGACTAAGATTAATGATATTAAAGAAATTTTCACAGTGGTATTTTCCCAACAAAGCTTTACAAATACGAGAATACACTGTTCGTATTAAAAATTGTGAATCATCATCACCTGACAACTTCGATATGGTGATGATGCTGCCGATGACGGTCGCTGGTGTTTGCATTGAAAAATTATAAAGATGATTAGGGGTTCATGAATGAGTAGTAAGTAGCTAACAGATTTATAAACTTTTAATTCCAAATCAAATTCGTTTGGCTGTGCGCCAACATATTAAATGGTCAGTGAATAGATTCTGTACACTCTGCAGCTTGTCCTTCACTCTGACTAACCGATTTGAATGGCATGTAAAAACTTTGAGAGTACAGTAATTTCGAATAAAAACAATATTGCAACCCATCCAACGAGCCTTGCATTCCGGGCATTGTTTTGTTGCAGACAGCAAAATCTACCCATAAAATTATGCTAACGGGTAAAGACGTGGGAGACTTGGGTTCGAAACACGATTGCATAACGTTCGAGTATTAAATTCCATTTAAGGTGAACGATTGACTGAGATTTCAGTACAGTTTACACCGGTCTGGTTTGCCAATCCTTTACGGGAATAGAGAAACTTCGAACTTCCATAGAAGTGAAGTCTGGTCAGCATAATGACCAATGGGCGCATGCATTTTTTCGGAGAGCCAGTCAATCGCAGAATTGTCGCCATGTGGCGGTAACTTCTTAGAACGTTAAAGTAAATCTTGTCAGATTCCGACCGCGAGATTATGTCTCTTTTGTACCAATTGGGTGCACTCGGACTGACAACAAGCGCCTCTTAGGAAGAGTTAGTTTCCGATACACTATGGCGATGGTGATGGATCGAATATAGTAGGGATGATCAGTTGTCATGTAGCTACGGTTAGTGACCTTTTTGAAATGTAACTTTTTTTTTTTTAAATTATTTTAGGCACGATTATGATTTTTTGTCAAATAAACGACGCACTTGAAAAATAAGCAATGCTGTGTTAAAAACAAACTCGGTCGGATGTGAAGGCACAATTAGTTTTCTGCACACTTTTTGCGGCTTCCAATAATTGAAGGTATTATGAAATGCTTTCAGAAATACATAGTGGATGATATCATCGAGCGGTCAGAAACTGGGTCAGGCTCGGTAAAGCTCTGCACAACCTCTCAACAAACACTCGGTATTCGGCGGTTGTCCACAGCAAATTTTCTAATTGATGCCGCGTCACGACTTTGTGCACGTATTTCGCGAGCCGCATCATAAAAACAATTTACTGACAATAATTTTTTTTATTATTATTATTACTACCATTTTCGCAACAGTTACACTCATACCGGTCTTTTATGCCGGCTGCCATATAAGTACATCCACATAAACTTTCATAAATGGAAAGTCTACCTCATTTATCTCAGTCTCACATTAAGTGCTATTCGCACAGAGCTTTAGATAATTTTTATTATAATACCACTGTAATAATTTTTTTATTAAAAATAAATTTCTTTTTTTAACTACACGTATATTGATAAGTTATCTTAAGCTTTTAAAAGAGTTCTGCAAAAAAGAAAAAATATTTTTAAGAAATTAAAAGCGACGAAAGAAAACCTTTTGGAGTTTATTTTATAAATTTTTTTATAAAAATTTAATTTGAAAATCTTTTGGAAATTTTAAATTTTTTTATGGACTGATCAGTTTCTCTTCCGATCCTCTAATTCTATGGATATAAAAGTTTCATCCTTATTTATATTTAAATCAAGAAGACTTAAATACCTTACATAATTGGTGTCCTTCTAATGACCTTCAACTCAATATTTTAAAAGTACAAAAAATTTTGCTGGGACTGGCATAATTTGTGGACAAAACACTGACGCTTATTTTTTATACTAATTACATTATTCCTAAGATTAACTTAATTTTAAGATACATAAAGCGTTGATCAAAAGCTTTATGTATCTCTTGTTGGCAATCCTAGATGCATTTGTACCATTTCTTCATTAGGCCTCGTTGCCGTGTTAAAACATAATTTTGTCTGTTTAATTGTATATATAGTTTGTAAGTATATACCGAGCCTTACTTTATAACGTAACGCCCATCAGGCCATTTGGTGACACCATGGCACGTGTGAGTTAGCATTGCCAGATTACCTATTGAAACTAATTGAGCGTATGTTGGAGGCATTAATTAGAAGTGGCTAAATTTTATGGAGCATTTAGATTCCTTTAGCAAATTAAAGAGAGGAGTTGTAGCCATGGATAGGGTGATTTCGTTTTACTAACGGTCCACATTTTATTTTGCGATATTCACAGTTATGAAGCTGGTTGACTGCAAAGGATGTTGTATGGTCATTGACAGCAGCATCTGTGAACAAGCGGGGAATAACCCTATCCATCAACCTATTACAGGAAAACTTTTCTTTGTATAGATGGATCCAGCGTTTACCTTTTCCCAACTACTTATTGCTGTTTACATCCTCAACCTCACTCCTAACTATGATTTCCAATCCCGGTGTAGGAAATGCGGTTGAAAAACAAGAGAAAAGCAATGTAATAATAGTTCGGCTTGTATTAAGAGTTCTTACATGGAATGACCCACTTAGACTGCCACCATATGCTGATCGCCTTATTAGGAAGATTGCTAATTTTGTTTTTATTCATCAACTTTTGAATTCGAATATCGACTTCTCAGCTTTCTGAGACTATTTATGGTATGCATGGAAACTATCATAAAAAAATGATCCTTTCAGTTAAAAAAAGATACTTCAAAATATTTAAGTACAAAAAAAAAAGTATCTATAGTCGAAATGAACATTTTCAAACCGAAATTGAAAACCTCATTGTATATATAAAAATTATATTAAACTGGAGTACGAGGGTTGTGCAATAAGTCCTTAAAAAAAAAATAAAAAAAAATGTTTTTTAAAAAAAAAATTTTTTATTTTTCAACATAATCTCCTTTTAGCTCTATACACTTTTCCAACCGTTTTTCCAAAATTTTTATCACGTCCACAAATAGGATTTCGGAAGTTCTGCAAAATACTCATCCGTTTGAGCAATGACGTCCTCGTTATTGAACCGTCGTCCGCCAAGCCATTTCTTCAGATGGGGAAAAGAAAATAGTCACTCGGGGCCAAATCTGGTGAATAAGCGGGATGCTGTAACAATTCCATTCTCAATTCCACAATTTTGGCCATGGAAACAGTGTAGGTGTGCACACGCGCAATGTACTGATGCAAGAGGATTTTTTTCTTCTTCAGATGGGGGCGTTTCTCTTTGATTTCCTCGCTCAACCGTTGCAATAACGACTCGTAATACGCTCCTGTTATTGTTTTTCCTTTTTCCAAGTAGTCGATAAAAATGATGCCCTGCGAATCCCAAAAGACCGTGGCCATCACCTTGCCGGCCGATGGCACAGTTTTTGCCTTCTCCGGAGCCCGTTCACCCTTGAAAATCCACTGTGATGACTGTCTCTTCGTTTCTGGAGTGTAGTAGTGTATCCAGGTTTCGTCCACAGTGACATATCGACGAAGGAATTCGGCAGGATTGCGATGAAATAGTGCCAACATAGCCTCAGAGTCCACTATACGATTGCGCTTATTCTCCTCTGAGAGCAAACGCGGCACCCATCTTGCCGAAATTTTTTTCACAGACAATTTTTCATGCAAAATTGAAGCGACTGTACCTTGTGATATGCCCGTGGCCTCAACTAATTCGCGCACTTTAATTCGCCGATCGTTCAAAATCAGATCGTGGATTTTGTCGATGATTTCAGGAGTAGACAACTCAACTGGGCGTCCTGAACGATGTTCATTTTTTGTGGATGAACGGCCACGTTTAAATTCATTTACCCAATTGTAAACCGTCGCAAACACAGGTGCAGATGTGCCATGAACTGCATCCAACTCGGCTTTGATTTCTTTCGGGCTTAAGCCTTTCAAATGGAGATGTTTGATGACAGCCCTAAACTCGCTTTTTTCCATTGTTATGCACAAATAAATGTCGTTAACTTTAATCGACGATAGAAATTGACCTACGCTATGGATCGAGCTGAAATTTTGACAGCTTTCCTGTGGATACTGTTACTTAAAAAAAATCTCTACCGACACTACGAGCGCAATTTCTTGGATTTTCTAAGGACTTATTGAACGACCCTCGTACGTCGTATGAGATTAAATTTTGTTTAGGATTTACCTGTTCCAGTATTTACAAATAAATAAATAATTTTTCGGTAGTTAATTTTGATAAAGAAAAAATAGTAAAAAGAATCCAATAATCCGTTTTTATTGAACAATTATTAACAATTTATTTAATTATTTGAAATTTGCATAAAAAACATATTTAATTATAAGTAGCAGAAAAAATTAATAATTTTTGTAAAGAAGAATTGAAAAGGATACTTTTTTATAGATATTTATGTAAATAACGAGATTCAACTATTGTTAATTTAGTAAAGGAAATAAAAAAAAAGGACAAAAAATAAATAAATTTAATTTTCTCCGTAAACAAAATTATACGATTTATAAAAAGGTGAATTTATACGCATTGCAGATTATATTTAGTTAAAGTTTAGTTACTACGTTGCATGCACATAAGTGCATATTTATTGATGAATGCAATTATTTTCACTTGGTTCAATTCTTCTTCAGATAAATTCCAAGTGTGGCAGTCACTATATTACCAAAGAGCAGAATATTACAAAGACTCACTAGAATAGATTGAACTGAATTCGATTTAAAGAAAAACTTTTATGTATTATTAATCCATTATTTAAAAAAAAATCTTACAAGTATATAAATATGATTTTTCCCATTTTTAACTTATACTTTTACATTTTTTTTTTAAATTAGAGTTTTTGCTATTTCTAGTTTGTTTTGATTGCAAATTCTTTTAACTGGTACACAGAATATTAAAATTATTATTACTTGTAGCAATTTCAGCTACCACGTTCATATAGGCTCCTATAAAGCGTAATTTTTCCTTATATAAACAACTACCGAACTAACATATTTTCCTGCTTACCTACCTATCTACTTACCTACCATTTATAACATCAAAACTATTTCAGATGTTGTTCTTTTGATATTTGCAACTAAAAGTCATCATTAAACGAATACGAAAATTATACTGAGTGCACATGGCAATTAATAATGCGGTTTGCTGGCAATAGCGTACTAATACCATTTTCCACAATATGATGAAGAAAAACAAAAGCTTATGCTTCGTAAAAAGAAAATGAAAATTAGTTACATGGTTTAATATTTTACCACATAAGGTATTCAAATAGACAACAAGTTTACCTGGCTAGATAGAGACTGTAATGAACACTCTTCCAAATAGTGCTCTAGGCTTCTAATATCTTATTCGCATACATGTCATAGAATTGTGATTTTACAACTCCCTTCCCCTTTGCCCCATTGGAGCACTTCTACAGGTAGCGGTATCATTTGTGTATGATTGTTTTGTTCCATGTTAATGTGTAGGAAAAATGTATTGAAAATAGTAAAACTACAGCACGTTTTTATATTATAAAAATTACTATTTACAATAAAAATCTACTAAATGGTCTAGTTTAAGAAAAATTCTATGAACGAAAAGTACATGAGCTGAACACATTAAAATTCTATCCAACATAGAGAAATATCCTTTGGAAAATTTGGAAAAAAAGATTTCCACAATTCTCGAAAGATTAGCACTGTTTTTTCAAATCACCATTTTCTAAAATAGATTTTCTCATTTTTGATAAAAAATTCTTTAATAAATTTTTTTTAACTTTTATATTTTTTTTTTCAATTTTAAGTTATTACCACATAATCTGTTGAATAAATTATTGTAGAAATTTTCTGAAATGTTTTTGTTGTAAAAAAAAAATCCTAGCAAGCAAGATAAAAAAAAATAGTGGCTTATACTAGAGACCAACATATCAGATCTTTTCCTTGCGTCAGTCAACGGAAAAACTGTTGGAAAAAAATCAGGGTCAGTGATGATAGCATAGCCAATGCAAGATTTTACACATTCGCGAGAGAGTTCGGCATCGCAGAAAACTGATTAAACTGTTTCGGGTAACCATGACTAGTGTGAAAGGAAAATAAAAGCAGCCGAATCACTTTCAGAGCCATTGACCATCCATAAAGGTCTCCGGTAAGGAGTTATCTTTAACCTGACGTTGACAAAAGTGATTTCAGACTAAAGGGTAAGCTTGAGGAGTGTCATCATTATTAGGTCCGCCCACAGTTTGGCATACACCGACGCCATCGATATTATGTGTTTATTAGAAAGAGCTGTACGATAAGCCATCATCTAGATTGAGGCGGGTGCAAAAATTTGGGCTCCACATAAATGAAGGCAAAACACAAGTACATGGTGTCGACTTTGAAGACAATACCAATTAGCTCTAGATAAGAGACTATAGCTTCGAAAGAGTCAGACTATCTTGCTATTTGTTATCAAAACTAGGCTGCTTTAAACTCCAGATAGGAAAACGATTAAACTCTTTCGATACGATATCGAGGATAAAATCCTCGCACAGCTGGAGGCAGTCAATATATCCTACTTCAGTCAGTTTAAAATTCCGGAAACTTGGATTCTCGGCAAAAACCGTTGGCAAATCTTGCTCATGTCCGAGAGAAGGATTCAAAATGAGGATGGACGATTCCGAAGTCTATTTAAAGATAAGATCCTGAGGCGTTACTACCACTGCCCAGTTGTAGATCAAATTATGCTTAATAGGCTACGGTGAGCTTGGATACTTAATCCGTATGGATGAGAAAGATCCTGCTCGAAAAGTTTATAGTAGCTTCATTTATGGTCCCAGAAATCGGATGGAGCGACGGACGCTAAACACATGCTGGCAGTGTCGAACTGGAATGCCGTGGCGCAAAGCTGGAACGCCTGCAGTTCTTTGATTCAGCAGACTTAGACCGGACTGCCGGTTGTCACGATGTTGATGATGATGAAATTCAAAATTGTACTTACGAAAGGAAGAATAATATTAAGATATAAATTGAAGTAAATTAATTTTTGGCAAAACTGACAAAAATTTGTTTTGAAGAATTATTATTTTTAGTTAAACTTTTACGATTCTTTATACTGCCACTCAGTATTCCTGTTCAAAACTAGTCGATATATAAGTACTCTAGTTAATAGCCCCTAAAGACCATATAAGTTTATTTCTGCTGATTCTCATCCTCGAAATAGACTTTAATTTTTTGGTCAATTTCCTTTGTACAATATAAAAATTTCTAGTTTCAAATGCAAAAGCAATTTATTCATTTGGTCCATTGCAGTTTATAATCACATTTGTACAAATTTCACTATTCATCATAGCTGATAAAAAAAATCTAATATTTTAGTTTTGAAAAAGAAAAGTTAGTTTTGAAAACTATTTTAAACAGAAATTGGAAAAAAAAATTGCAGAAAAACGTGAAACTGAAGGTATTGTGCATACTTTCAAAATTTGATTTATTTTAAAATGGAAGTTTACACCTAAAATTGGCATTTGTTTTAAATAGATTTCAATGTACGAATATATCGTATAACACAAATGGCATGACATAAAAGCAATTAAAAACTATTATTTTCAGGTTTTTAAAATTATTTTTTTTTGTTGTTGATTATTTGAAATAGGAAAAATGCTTTTATATAAATTAAAATTGATGGCAAAATATATTAGGAAAGCTCTTTTTCATTTTATTAGTATTTAATTAGGAATTTAATTTATTTGAACAAATTTTTTAAGTTAAAATTTAAAATCGAATTTTTAATAACTATTATTTAAGTAGAGAAATCAAATCTATTGTAGTTTTTATGAAATAGTCCACACAAAACAAAAGAACTCACTAATATAAGGTAACCAATCTTATTGGTTGAAAATTTCTTCTCAATAAATTTCACCAAAAATCTCATATGAATTCCAAAGTATAATCGAACATCATAGCCAATATTTGTTAAGCTTTTGTTTATATACTGAGAATATCCTTTCATACAAAATATGTTCTTAGTAGTTTAAATTTTCGGAAAACCTCTGTTTCATTCTGGAATTTTCTAGGGAATATTGTGTAGAGTGTGTGGAAAATAAATAGTTATGGATATTTTGCAAAGTGCATCAATAATTTTCTTCAGCATGCAATTTGAAGTGCAATAGAATTAAATTGTTGTTGGTAAATAGAACCCCCATTTTTGAATGGTATGGAAACATGGCAAAATGTTTACAATAAATTCAGGAACTGGCAAAACCTTCTTGCCCAACGATTCTCTACCAAAATCCATAACCATCGTTTGGGAAAATTTATGCATTGTGTACACATTCAAATTCTAAACGATTCGTCTTCGTCTCTCCTCTTTCAATTCTTTAATAGGAAGTGGGTAAAAGTGGGTAGAGATTTTGTGAACCAAAAACTTTCTAATCGATTTCTCGTCTGCTTACTTCATCCTCATATATGAGAGTTTGTTAATTTTTGAACCGGGAAACAAACTGGTCTGCAGATGAAATTTATTATGATTATGGCAATATTTTAGGCCATAAATTTTTATGGGATGACATTTCAATAATTGAACATGATTCTGCTGGAAAAAAAATAAGAACAAAAAGCAAACAGAAAATACTAAACGTATGAAAGGATAACATCCCCCAATATCGTCATATCAGGATATTTTCCAATATTTTTGCTTATATGAAAAGAGTGAAATTTTTGATAGGCTATGAACGTATCTTTAAAGATTATTTGTGTTTTATAGATGAAAAAAAAATTGCCTGCTTTTAATGTGATATGAAAATTTTCAAATACTTTAAACATTATTATTTTTAAAAATATACAACGTCTGGTATTAAAGTAATGAAATGAATTTTTATATATTTTCTTAAATATTGTATTCATATTTATGCCCTTCAAAATAATTGTCTTGGACATCTGTTAATCGACGAAGGTACATTTCCACTCTTCGTAATAGTGAGAGAAGGCTTCGGCTGGACTCCATTTCCTTGGATCTTGTCGACAGTACTATTACAATGTACTTTTAAATGTTTTTTATCTTGAGGTCATGCAGAATTAGATCAGATGAATTGGGGAACTAACCACAGAAATACATTTTTCAGATAAAAATTCTTTATTGGAGATAGTTCGATCTGACTTTCAAGGATTTCTTAACATACTACTCAGCAGTTTCTATTTTAATCGACAGTCTGATAACAGACCTTTTTTCATGTTGCATGCCTCCCTGAGGGATGTTTGCTTTTCAATATTTAGAAGTCCTCTAACAATGCTTTTATGCCATCGGAACACATGTGTTCTTGCTATGGAATGTACCCCCAAAGGCTCGTTGTAACTTTTCAAAGGTCAAATTCCTGGATTCACCAGGCTTAACACAAAATGAAAGGGCACAACCTTGCTTCAAATTTTGTTGTCGCATTTTTTGGTAACGCACTAAAAAGCCAAACTCTATAGGATCGCATAGATACCGGAAGAGGTTGTGGTGCACATATTATCGAGGGGCATTCACAGTATTGCCAGATTTCTGGGCTAGTGATGCTAGTCTCATTGCACCTCATCTGCATGCTCCTTGGAACCAGACTTCTAAATGAAAATCATATTGCAATAGAACAAAAATGATAATTTTTTTCTTATTATATTATCATCATAAGAGAAGTAAGAACTAAAAAGTATCTAATAAAAATGAGCTTTTGATGAAATTCTGTCTGTTGTGCAATTCTGTGAATATGTAGATTTTTTTTTAATTTGGAATATTTTACGAATGAACGTTACTGAATAAGAAGATATTTTTGAATTTACTTGTACATTGACTATGCATTTTTCTGATGATAGTTCCAAGAAATAAGAAAATATTGTGAATTTTCTCCAATGAATCTAGTTGATATTTGGAACCAATCGCGCGCGTATTTCAACGGATTTTGTTATATTAGAAATGGTATTGGCAATTTCTTATTCTGGACATTGATATGATGTGATATTGAAGTTCGTTCCGAGGAACTGTTCTATACTAGGACAATAACTGGAAAAATTCCGTTTCATTTTTGGCGAAGATGCTTTAGCTGAAAATCTATGATAAGTTTGATAAGCACGTACTGCACAGAATTTTGTACATTGATATCAAGACTAGCCTCTTGCATAGAGTTTGGAAGAGGCCATAATACGAAGAGAAATTTCTGATGATATTCCTTTACTTATACGCTAATGTATATATTATGGGAAGCAAAACACATTTATCTCCAAGGATTCATTGGTGATTCAATAGTCACAGTCGCCTGATATTGGGCGTTTGGTGTCGAACTACAGCGCTTACATTTGTATTCGGTCTTCTTACTTCCTTACAGAGAAATTGAGTGCTTCACAGTGTTTTGCATTGGGGGGTGATGATACAATATTATTATGCTAGAATAGCCGCCCATACCTGATCCGTCTGCTTGGGCAAAAGTTATGTGGAAAAATTGACGAAAAATACGAAAATAAATTCAATTTATGAGTTCATGCGCACTCAAGAGGAATCTGATGAAGGAATTAGTATGTTTTCATGATTTGCCCTTAGCTCCAATGGCAATCCTATTGAGAGATCGCTTTCAATACATAACTTGATTGGGTTGAATCTGATTTTTATGTTGACGTCGGCTCTAGTTGCCATAGTCATCATCAATATCGTCAAATTTTATCAATTTTCTTGGTGGTCCTGTTGTTGCTGTTTTAGTTAGATTTCTTCTAGTAGCATTAAGGTACCATTTGCCACCATCACCATCATCATTGTAGCTCACAACTGTGGTAAGCTGCCCGACCACTATTAAGAATCAGTTCTACTTGAATATTTTCGATTTTCCCATTCAACTTTTCTACAGAATTTTCCATCACTATTTTGTCAATAAACAAACATTTATTTTTGTGTGTTTTCTATTTTTTTCTCATTCGGCTATGCTCATCTTATTCTTCGACGACAGTTCCTTGAGAACTTTGATGAGCATAGATGAGATTTTTATCTTTTTTTGCCTAGATTTGTGTGTACATATATGAAACTTTTACCAAATCGGATGCGTGTCATTTTCAGAAAGTTTTTGTAGTCGAACTTTGAAAAATGTTTTCACTTTTTCTACCATGTATGTTTTGACCAATTTCTAAATGTATTTTCTCTTTTTGTAACAAAGATTTCCACTTAATAACCAACTATTAGTAAACACTTGAAATTATGTTAGATTTTATCGGTTATTCAATGATATATTCTAAAAAAAAATTATTACCGAATAGAAGATGGATGATAATAATAGAATAAAAAAAAACTGATTATTTTCTTATACGATTTAAGGACAACTCGATACAAGATTTAAGATGTTTTTAAAGAGTCTGAAAGGAAAAATTCGAATAATCACTTATTCAAAAATAACTTCAATGAGAATATAAGAAAATCATGAAATTTTTGTTAAGAAAATTCAGAAAAAGTTTAAAAAAAAAACAAATTATTTTCTGTTTATTTATTATTAAATAAAATAGATAAAAAAAATTTTTTTTTAATAGGAAAAATACAATATATTCTACTTATTGGGCTAATATTTTTACAAAGAAAAAATCCCTCAAATTTTTGTTCAATTTTAATCAAAATAACAACAAAATTATTTTCGTCAGCGTTAAAAAAAAAACAAAATTTAAAATGAAAGAACAAATTTTATAAATAACATAAAATTTTGTGTGAAAATTTTGTACACGTTATCTTCGTGTGTTGACCAAACTTAGCTCAACCCGAAAATTTTTGCTCGACTAACGCAGCACCTACTTTGGCCAATATAACTAATTTTTCCTCGCCCCTAAACGAAAATGAAATGAAATGAATTATTCGGTCTGTAAGCGAAACATTTGCATGTATGAATCATGGAAAAAATTAAGAAAGTTGGCATAGTTTATTCATGCAAAGAAACAAATTGCATTCATTAAGGGCTGTTAAGTCTAAAAAGGATAAGAAAAAGCAAAAATTAATGCTAATGGAACCTTGTAGAAACCATACTCCCTACTAATAACAAATTAGTGCACTCGAAATGAATAAAATCCAGCTGGTGTTGCGGATATCTGCCCTCCTCACTCCACGCTGGTAAGTAGTTTCCATTCATTGTACATACACTCGTACATTGGTTGCCCTTCTTTTAGTTTTAGTTTTTGTTACGTTTGGCCACCATCTGACCCTTTTAGTCTTTATACTCGTTGGCAAATAATTTGCGAATACTGGTACTTATTTAGCTTGTGCCATTTGTCAGCCCAGCTCTTGATATTGACCTGAATTATCCCTCAATCAAATGATCACTAATAGGAGTATGTACACATGTACAAACTCATATATGCATGTGAATGAGCGGACATACTCGTATAGACACGTGTTTCTATTGTATAAAGCCTTCAGTTTTGTAGAAATTTAGCCCTATAACCGTCATATTTGGCGTTCTTTCCTATTCGTCCTTTTGTAATTTAGTACGATTGAAAAGGTGCGCGCTTACAAAAAAGGACGAAAACAAAGGCTAGAAAATAATAATGTCAACACATGTAATTCTAGCTAGTATCCTATAAAATCGATAGGGATTTATCAGATTGAGACAAACGTTCGTTGGTGGAAGAAGGCAATTGCCATTTATCGCTTCTCACCTCCCCCTACAGCATTACCTGCACAACGAACACCGTTCATTTTTGGGTCTTATATAAAAGTCGTTGTTAGGACAGGGTGCATAAGTTTACGTGAGGGTGCCCTAAACTGTTCGTGCTGAGAACGTGGACAGCAGCATGAGTTATGGGAGAATAGTTGTAGGCAAGTTTTGAAACAGGTACGAGTTCAAAGGTTTCGGCTACAGAATGAGGTAGTGCTCTCTTGATTAAGATAACAATAACCCTGCGTGTTGTTAACCTCTCCCCTTTGTATCATATTGTATACGAATGGAAAAGGAAAACTATAATACAATGGCTCGAGCAAAAAGAGCTGTGCGGAATTACAGGTGACAGAAAGTTAGAGAATGACCTCATATACGTAGTATATTGTCGTGTGGGTAAGGAATGAGTTATCGGTATCGTATGTTCGCACCCATCCTTAACGAGAATTTTAATAAAGCTTTCACCTTATCTCTTGAGCTTCCTGCCTACAAAAAGGTGACCATTTTGGGCCGGACCACTTTCGTATGTCGCTGAGGTCGTTTTCCGTTGCTCGATAGTTGGTGTTGGGTGATAGCAATTCCGAATTCGTCGAGAATTTTCGCAAAAAAGTCATTGACCAGGCAGACGTACTGTATTGGCCTCGGATTCGCCGGCAGTCTATTTCCGTTGTTGTGCGTGACAAAAAATTTTTTTCTTCTAACAGTTTGTGACTGGTACTCTAACGAAATAATATGCCGAATAGAACATTTTCCAAAGCGGAATGGAACGGAAGCGAATGAATTCGAACTTAAGTTGACTAGCGCAGAATTGAATCGTGGAATAAGATTTCATATTGGTTATGAGTGAAAATATGATAAATGACAATTGCCTACAAACGGCACTGCTACGATTTGGAATTTTGTTCGATTTTCATGACAAAAACGTTTTATTTTTGGATTGATTTGCCAATATAGTTTATTCTCCTAAATGACCTTGACCCAATTCGCCTACTTATCGTTCTTAGTAATCAATGAACTCCAAATTATGCCGTACACATTGATCTAAAAATAAAAAACCTACAAAATAAAAAAAAGTACGAAAATAAATTGATTTAGTCATTTTGTCCATAGAAAGTTGATAGTTATTTTTGTCCAAAGAGTGATTAAGTAATTCGATTAGCTAAAGCTGCCATAGCCTTTAAAAAAAATATACTATCGAATAAGATTTTTCCCTAATTTACCTGATTCCAGTTCATTAGAAATCTTCGAATATTTAAATTGATAGTCGGATGAAAATTTGTCGATTACACGCTGCATACTTCTTCATATACACCTTCATATCACTTTCCACAATTGATTGGTCTATTTTGAAACCGATTTTACTTGAAAATCTGTTGCCAAAAGAGTCCTTTCTCTTAAAAACAAAAACAAAAACTACAAAAAATTGAACCACAATTTCATATCTAATATTTCATTTCTATCAGAAAACTAGTTAAATTCTTTTATTTATTTTTCCTTTTCCTGCTTCATTTTTATAAAAGGACTACATCCTTTTGACCATATTGGAAAATTATTAGTATTTTCTGGTGTTGGCAGTATGCCCGTGTAAAGCAAGACGCCAAGGCCAATTGAGTTCGGTCGAGTACAGTTCGAGTAGAAATTTCATTTCAGCCATTGTTTTGTTCAGTGACGATTTATCATTTCCGCCGTTTTCATTAAGACAGTTCAAAAGGGCAACAAATATATGAGTAAGGGTAATTCAAATGCCAACTTATTGTACCTATCACCTTTTTATTTCGCACAGTTTCTAGTTTTGAAAAACTTTCCAAAAACCATCGCGAATAGATCCTAACAGTTGCCTGGTAATGGTGTTGAAGATACGAGTACTATGTTGATAATGCAGAGATGTTAGAGTCTTTAAGTTTTTGGAGTACTATTGTAGGTTTGGTTATCATCCCATTTGACCGTAGATATGTCTATTCGAGCAATTGTGCTCCATTTAGTTCAAGAGCCTGAACAGTACATGTGGAATAGCTGACTTCCCGGCTTAAACTCCTTCAAATGCAGACAAACTTTTCTGAGTGGTTCTAGTTATTGGAGCCTACCTTGGGTTTTTTTTTTTTTGAAAGCAAGAATGCATACATTCTGGCATAGCTGCGCTTTTCGCAAATGGAAAAACGACTGTTAGTGAAGAGAAAAAGTGCCATAAATCTCGTTGACTGCCATGTATTTATTTTTCTTCTAATCCTTTTTTTCTAGTGTTTCCATTCAGTTTTTCTTCCCTTGCACCATTTACGAAATACATTTAATTCGCTTAGTATGGCTTTATATTATCATCTCGGTCCACACAGCGACTATCTTTACCACCTCTGCTTCTCGAGTATTCTACTCCTTTTGTATGCTTTTGTATGATAATTTCCATATACCAAAGCTTATATCTAAATCCGGAATCTGATCCTTAAAATGTATATCTGAATCCTGAATCTGAGTGACCCATTCTCCAAGTGAAATGTACTTGCTCGCATCCTGGGCTACTCCTGTTCATATTTGGAGATAGAGCAGCGTATACCAGTTCTGACTTATTAAATAGATGGAAAAAGTAATTTTGGTTGTTTTAGTTATTTTTTATTCCAAATGGGTTTTTTTTTTTAGTTTGAGAAGACCTTCTAGCATGAATATCACCAGACACTATTGAAATACGAAATGACAAAGTAAAGAAATTTGTTGGCATACGGCCAGATGAAAATTAATTTTTTCCGAATACAAATTTTTATGCAATTTTTAACATTTCCCTTTCTCAAAACAATTTTCTTTTCTGTTGAAATTATAATTTCTTTTCCGATTTAGATATTTACCTTTGGATAGATTCTTTTCACTTTATTTTGGATGGAGTAAATAATAAAAA
The DNA here is from genome assembly GCA_958298945.1 of Atherix ibis. Taxonomy (NCBI): domain Eukaryota; kingdom Metazoa; phylum Arthropoda; class Insecta; order Diptera; family Athericidae; genus Atherix; species Atherix ibis. The sequence continues at coordinate 32,725,482 of OY282607.1, forward strand.
ATATTCTATTATGTATTTCTGCATGTTTACAATCAATTTGTCGTTGAATTTATTGCATTTATTTTTGGATATCACAAGTTAGTAAAATATTTTTTCATATTCGGAACTATCGTATCTTTTCGATAAGGACTAGATTTTCAATTCATAAAATATACCGAATTATATAAGGAGTTACAAATAGATTTTATATAAAATGTTTGATAAGAAAAAATATTAAAATTCAAATGGCATATTTTCAAATGAGATCATATTTATGGCATGCATAAATTTTCAGATAGTCGGCAAGTTTTTCTTAAAACCAAAATGGCTTGGCTTCCTAATCCAAGGTGAGGTGAATAATTTGAATAATTTCATGGCAAAGTTTTGTCCGTATTACTATCATCGCATCCACATCTGTATATGTAGGGAGCCTGTGCCAACAACAGAATAAGCACATAAAAACAAGCACATTCTAGGGTGTATGTACGCTTTATAATTTATGGCTATGCACATGATGCACATAATAATTAATTACAAAAACGTGCATTTTATTAAAATGGAAGAAAACTTGAATATCTGTGAAGTTATATAATGACATCCAATTTGGGCTGCTATTCCATAATGAAATATATTCAATTCTTTTTCTTGCTATTTCTTAAAAGAACATACTTTTTTTTGTTGTCGAATGTCCTTTTTTATCTTTAAATGTCCTTTTTTCATACGAAAATAAATTGCTAGAATTGCCAAAAGAATATTTTTCAATTGTAAATTATATGAAAAGTTTTCTCAAATTGATTATTGCAGAGAGAGAGAGAGAGAGAGAGAGAGAGAGAAAGAGAAGAAAAAACCCTATTTTAATAGAAAGTTTGAGCTTTCCAAAATACTGATAGAAATTTATAGATAAAATTTATTAACATATACCATAAATTTTCTTATTGCCTGGTTTTAATTTTAACTGCAATTTTAATTTTTTGTTTTCTTATAAGAATTTTATATTTTATTGCATAAAAAAATTTCAATTAACTTTTGATATACTTAAAGGTACCATGATTATAAAATTATTAAAAAAATAACCCGAGTCCTTAAGTAGTATCATAATACTTCAGATATAGTTAGTTTCCCAAATTGCAGAGTTAATAAATTTGGAGTTCGAAAAGTATATTTTAATAATATTATCAAATATAATCAGAATTTAATAAATATTTTTATTTTATTATATTGTATAAATCTTTTGCCATTATACATGAATAATAACATTATCTAAATAATTGTGATGATAATTGTTACAGGACTCGATCCTTTTGAGGTTATTTCTGATGACTTTTTCGTATATTTAGCGCAATAACTTGATGTATATTGGTTTTTGAATGTTGTAAAGTTTTGTATTTTATCTGATTATACCATATATGACGCAATAAAGGCCAAATTTGTCATGTTTTGTGGCTTGTGATGTAGTTTTATTAAAATTACCTATGGTGCAGACTATAATCTTCAAACTAGAGTCCAAAAAATAAGTTAATATATCGCTCAGGATTTATGGTAACGATATCTACTTCCTGATTTTAGAGAAATACGGGCCAATGACATCTTCATAGCAAAATTCACAACAGACAGTCATTTTTCGCGTATACAATGGCTTTTGCGCATTTACCTGTGGGTTTTCGGAGCGTTGTTTAGTGTTTAAACGATCTATAATCGCCACCTTGAGTAACGTATATGTTTGACAGCAATCAAATGACAAGCTTTTGATTTCTTATCCACCAAATGGATGACACTGTATAATTAATCTTTTTCGAAACAATTCATATTTTCATAATTTTTTTGTGAAAACTTGAATGAAAATAGTTAGAAAAGAAATTTTGATCACTTTTCTTATAAATAACATTAAACCAATAATAACACGGTAGCTGTTTATACTGTAAGGTATAGTAGGAAAGAAGAAAACTAGAACTAAACGAGGAAATAGAATAGATTTAGATGAGAAAACAAATTTTTATTGACAAGAAAGCTACATAGACAACTAATAAAGCCTTAGAATAAACACTTTCACTGTCAGATACGTAATAGGATTAGGGATTTAGTACTTTTATACCATTTGACTAGGTTTTGCTATTGTGTGCACATATGCAAGTAGTGGTTGATAATATTGTATACGGATTGAACGAAATTGATACATTAATTCTTGACTACCTTGACCGCCCAACTATAGTCAATATTTTGATTTTCTGTTAATATTGGTAACATAACTTAAATAAATGGTCACCAGGAGGATCACATAGCACAGCAGTGAATACAGAAACAGACGAGACTTAAAGGAGGAGCTCATGCAGATTTCAAATTGTTGCTTCTGATGTCGATCCAGCTAAAATCCTCGCATACATAATGTACAACGAGTTCAGTTAGTGCACTTACATTCCGTATGAGCTTTTAAGCTACTTGACAACCCCAACGAACACGAAAGTTATTTACTAAAAAAAGGCAAAAAATAAACGAAGTTCAAACGCTAGTTCGGAGTTCAAGCACACTTCGATAAGGTGCGGACACTGACTTTGCCCGTGCATCATGCCCCAAAAGCTGATTCATTCAAATGGCTTCTGTTGACTGGTGGTCGAGTAGAACAAAAACTATTATATGGCATTATCATACAGGAAGTCTGTACTTTAAGGAAAATCACTTTTTGAACTTTTAATAGGTCACCAGGTTTTGTTAATGATTTCATGTCAGCCCTTATGGGATGGCGTCGCCAGCCACCATAATTCCTTTCCATACCCTCTTTTGGCCTATACAAGTACTGTCGATATTGTAACCACAGCCATCATCAACGCTTCAATCACCGCCAACTTGAGTATATATTTTAACATTTTACAGAATTTTACTATCAAATTAAATTTGATATTATGAAGAAAATTTTCTTCCAACGATTTCCATTTTAATATAGTAACCATAGACCTCGAAAGAATCACAACATATTAAAGTTGGCTACATTGGTGTAGGTAGCGTGTGCCATCTGTTGTTCCATAAGTTGTTATAGTTTTTTTTCACGTCCATAGTGTAAGGCGTGAGTATGTATCAAAGAATGAATTTCAAAACCAAATAATGGTAGTTTAGCGCCTACAATCATCAGTAGTAGGCTAACAAAATATAGGAACGTGCTGCGATAATTACCACCTTTGCGTTAGGTAACAATTCAGTGTTAAATTTTTCCACTCATCTAAGTGCTAATTCATATGAAATGATGTTTGCAGACTGCATAACCTAATGTATCGTAAAGACCTAAGAGACCTACTATCTGCCTAAGACTCTCTTTCGGAATAAAAACTTTAAATTGGAAAATGTCAAACTTCAATGAACACAACCAGCCAGCCTAGTCGTCATAATCATAGACAAATGAATTAGAAAATTCGTTAACACATTTTGCTGTTAAAAATATCATTTTTATGCTTCATACTTTTGATGAAATCCGACTGTTGATTGTATAAATGATTTTTGATGAAAGGTTAAAAATTTATCCACTGTTAAGTTAAATATTAGACACGCTTTATGGCTGCCCAAATTATGAGTTCTTCTACTAAATTTAATTCAATTTTTTCTTCTACAATATTTATTTAGGCAATTATAATACTGATGAAGAAAAGTGCTGTCGAATTATGTTTAGAGACACTGTTTACGCTTTCTAATTTCAGAAAACCACGACAAAATACATTCAATAAATTAAATTTAATAATCGGCACGAAATTTACCAATAATTTTGTATGTTCTTGTCGAATTTAGTAATTTTCACTGTGCATTCACAAATGCTTTTTTGTTTTATTAAATTTTAAAAAAAAATTAAATTAATAAAACAAATACAATAAAATTGAGAGAAACTTTTCGGAAGTAATTTTTGGTTTTTTACTCAGATCTGGAAAGTTTTACATTTTTTACAATTTCAATTGATGTCTATATAAAAGAGTTTCTAAAATAAGAAACTAAAAGCCAACATTTAAAAAAAAATTCCTAAAAACTGTATTTAAAAGTTCTTTATTAAGTTCTTAAAAGGTTATAAATTTGCATCTTTATAGTGAAAACGCTAGAAAATTTTTCGATTCTAAGCCCAATCGGTAGATTTTTACAAACAAATTCCAAATATTGATAATTCATCTAATTATTATATAATGAATAAAACACAAACAAATTCATAAATTATTAAAATTCTTAGAAAAGCAATCTCTTGGGTTATGTTCACTTAATCATCCATTTAAAAAAGATTTTCTTCTAAATTTGAATTAACTTTTTTTTAAGTATATCTTTCCTTTTTATATTTCTTATTGAAACTTAAACGCAAAAAAGAACGGTTAACGGTAAATTTTTTTTATTTTTTTTTTATTTGAAGAAAAAGGAAAAGTTTTTTTTAAAGTTTTTACTTGATGAAAAATGTAATATTTTTAATGAATTTCCTTCTGTATTTTTCTAAGAAAAAATAAAGCCTTTGGCAAAAATTTTGCTCAAGCGTTTATACCTTTTCAGAAATAAATCTCTTTTTATCCCTTAAAATTTCGGCTACTTAGAGTTTTTGTATTGTTTTATCAAAATATAAGAAAGAAAAAAAACAAGGAAGAAATTATATCAAAACCCGAGCTTTTAATTAAAAATGTACATACATAAATAAATACTTTTGAAATAATTTTTATTTTTGCTCAATTTCAGAAAAAAAAAATTTAGGAAACTAGAAAAAAATGTTATCCTTTCTAGTGTTTATGTAAATTATACTTTTAACATTTTCTTAAAATAGAACCAAAGTTTTTTTTAAAAGGAAATCGAAAATGAATTTGTGAAAATAAAGGATATTCTTTTCTCTCTTTTAATACGGTATTGTTTATATTAATTGCTGCTATAAAAACACAGATTTCTTAGATTTTCTTTCATATTGAGAAATTTTTTATTTAGATATTATTTAGGAATTTGAGCATATTTTTTTTAAGGATAGAATTATTTTCTGTTCTGAATTCTCATCGATTAATCTTATATTTATCAAAAGGTAGGTTAATCTGAATTTTTCCTTCAACATAAAAATACCTTTATACTGTTAAAAAAAATTAGTCTATTAAATATGAGTGATGATAATCATTGCAGGTACTGAAGAGTACTAAATACACTTGGGAATCTCATATAATGAGCATTTGGCAAATTGAAATAATTTCCAGCAGAATTTTCGTTATACCCAATTTTAAATTATTATATTTTCTTATGCTTAACTTAGTTTTTAAAAAATCCCTAACAGTTTCTCTTCTCACTTCTTATTTATATTCTCTAATGTCTAATATATATTTTTTCGTCACCATTAGAGATAAAAATAAAATGTAAAAAAAAAGACCAAAACAAAATATAATTTTTTCGGTTATCAATAAAAAAGCTCACCTTACTACATCCCCTTTTATACAAACTCCCAAAACCATTACATGCGTACGTATTCAGAAAAGGAAATCAACATTCGTATATATATAATAATGCGAATGGTTTCACGGCTCCTAGTGTTGGTAACGGAAAACAAAATTAATTCTTAATTTAAATTCAGAGACGCGTACAAGGGCTAAATGTACGTCGCCAAAAGTATACTTCACTCTTGAACCATCTTATAAGGATCAATTTATACAAATTAAAATAAAAATATACAAAGGACCGAGATACTGTAAATGAAAAGAAGAAAGAAGAGTGGAAAAATTAAAGTGAGGGAGAAAAGTTATAGTAAAGCTCTGCAGGAAAGGTAGGGCTAAAAGGAAGAAAAGAAATGCATAGAATGAGATAGCGGCAGAAAGAAAATATAAAAAGGACAACAGCAAATGCTTTTTGAAAATATTCCCTGCATCCATGGTTGAAATGATTTTTGCGATTGTATGTCTGCCATGTGCTCGTATGTGTTGAGTCCTATTTTCCCATACTTGTGCTACTTATAATATTCGTTTATCTTCTATATAATTTTTTTTTTAGCTTCTCGTTTATTATTTTCTGCTCATGTTCCCCCATTACATCTTGAATGCATAAATGATGTGATGAGTGTATACACACTTAGTCCTTACTTAAGATAAAATCACCAAGGGATGGCTCAAAAACGTGGAATTAAGTAAAAAGCACGTTAAATATCCCCGCATATACATATACGTATATAAGAACTTATATAAGCAAACAAAAAATATTCGATTAAAAATAAAATAAATATCCTAGGTTAGGGTAATAGGGTGGATATGGATGCTCGATTCAATCGTCGATTTAAAAAAATTTGAGGTTAAATAAGATAATATGAAGGGGAACCAGATGAAAAGCGCTTTCATATTAACTAAAAGTGAAACTGGTGAAAAAAATTTCTTCCGCACTTTGAAAATTCTTTCCAATAAAGACAGTTTTTCCTCTTTTTTTCTAATTGACAATAATGGTAAAATAACCTTAACCGTAGGAATATAATACTTTAAGAAAAAAAATTATATTTTAAATGCCATAGAATCCTTTAAAATAGGGCTTCAATTTTATGTTATTCTTGTTTTTAGGATAATAATTGCTATATAATAAATGAATTTTGAAATAATTTTGCTTTTGTAACTATTCTGGCCGAAATCCAATCAGAAAAAAAATCATTTTGGACCGAAATCCTTTGATTATATAAAAAAAAATATTTATGGTTAAAGAAATATTAAAAACTACCAAAAAAAACTATTTTTATCATAATCAATATTATACAGATTCAGTTAATTATAACAAATAGCCAAATGACACTATTGGCAAGAACGTAAATCAACCATTATCGAAAGACAACAAAAATCTCTAAAAATTGAAAGTATAATAAAAACCATATTAAAAGAAGAACAATTTTTTTCCAACAAAATTTTTTTTATATTTCCTACCACCCAATTTTTTTCTGTATGTTAGTATAACCGCCTCTAACTGTGAAAATTTCGACTTTTCCAAATGCTGTTATTTATTGCTTAATTCGTCTTATGTACAAGTGTTTGTAAGCTAGTTACGATGTAACCAGAACTTGGCTTAAGACTATTTATATGGCTTCATAAAATCGTACAAACGAAAACGAGCAAAAATAAAAAAAAAGGACGAAAGGATGAAATCGAAATCTTTACCCTAAAAATAATAATAAAAAAATATAACTAAGAAGATACACTGTATAAGTACGGATGTGTATATAGTAAACAAGAGGCTGGTAGGGTAAAAAAAAATACAAAAAAATAACATTTCCGGGAAGATGTACTGTAGTAGTAGTTGGACCAACATCCCCCAAACTGCTTTGACGAATCGCACTCATCCCTTTTTAAAGATCCATTTAACAGTTTCGGGTTCAGCACCTAATTTTATGACTTGTTGTCTAAATTTTATTTTATTATAATATTTTTTCGCTATTTTTTGTTGTTGTTGTTGTTATCGAAATATAGATCAAAAATATATTTATGTGTGCGACTAAATAATGGAAGGGAAAATTTGTGAATGGTACACGTAAACGGTTGCAAATAATAATAATAATAACCCCAGATAAAAGTGGAGAAAAATTAGCTAAATAGAAAAGGAAAGAATGTATAGAAACGGATAATAATCAAATGCTTGGTTAGAGAAGATGAAGCGAAGAAAAGGGATGAAGAAATAAATCCCATAAAAGGGTTTGAAGTTTTATTAGGTGTCCTGTTAAAAAGGATTTATTGAGCCCATGTACTGAATGACCGGATAATCATTTCGTTTTCGGCTATTGAACGTTTCACAGCAACCTTTTGAGGCTTGAGAATTTTTTTTCGTCTTCGATATTTATTTATAGAAATCGGAATCTGAAAGTCCGAGTAAAGGGGAAGCTGGGTTAGTATAAGCTCGTTCTGACAACTAATAAAATAGACTACAATATTTCGACAAATATGTTGTGATTGACTTAATTATGTGACATGCCTACAGTGTATACTGGACATATTTAGTTTATACTGTGGGGGAATCGATACACTGCACTCAAACAAAACAAAGCAGACATGATAATTTTTATTTAAATTGATTGTTAAAATAAAATAAATTATAATAAAATAAGGTTATAATAAAATAGGGTGTTAAAAATTATATTACGGAATTATTAGTTAAAAAAATTTAAATAAGATGGTCAGTTTTTCGATTGTGAATATGTTTCCCATTACGACAAATGTCGTAAATTGCAGACATATGACTATATAATCTTTTAATAATTTACTATAATAATTCATAATAATAATATTATAAGCTGCAATATGAGAGAAAATTTTTTTAAAATCATTTTTATGTTATTTAATATTATTTTTTTTCATATTTCACTACAATTTATCTTTAAAGGATGATATAATTTAATTGTCTTTTTTTTGTCAATAATTTAATGTTACGAGTACTTTTATTATGCATTAAAGTGTTAATTTCAAAGATATTGAATAATAATTGCGAATAAATCAGTTTGGAAAATATTCATCCCTTTATTTTTTTTTATTAACAATTAACAGACTGTATATGAAATGAATTTCAATTCAAAAGTTGAAAATAATAGATGTGTACATTTTTTTTGATTTAAAAACTTCTTACCATTTGTAAGGTCATATCAGAAATCAACATATTTAAATCTGACATGCATACTTTAATTTCATAGAATATCCTTTTTGAATATACTCTTTTCTTTTAAGATAGATTTTTCTCGAATCTAGAAGATTTTTATTTTATACATATGAAACTAACGTTCATCATATATAAATTTATCCTTTTTTCTAGCAAAGTACGATTTGCATCAGTATTGATCTTGGAACTATTTTTTTGCTTTTTTTTTGCATTTAAAAAAAGGATATTTTTCCTAAACGTACTTTGCTAGAAAAATACTTACAAATTTGTTTTTTTTTTTATTGCATTTACAAAATAAGTATTGTAGAAAGTTTAGTACTTTTCTGAAATAATATTTTACGTAACTTTAGTTAAAAGAATTTTCTATAAAAAAAGTACAAGAATCCTTAAATGGACTCTTATTAATTTTAAATAAATTTTTATAATAGCCTGTTCAAAAAATTATTTTATAATTTTAACTAATATATATATTTTTTAATTTCTATTTGCAGGTAATAAAATGATAACAGACGAGTCAATCTTTTACTAAACTAATCTTTTAAGTAAGTTAAATTTTACATAGAAAATAAATAGAAAATATTTCCGACAAAAATGAGAAAATTTTTTCATAAATTGCTAATTTAATTAAAAATTTCAAATATTTCAATGTTAGTAAATATTATTTTTAAAAGAGACAATTAAATTTGAGGAGAAAAGAATCGCCTAATTGTAAGTCGAAAATATTTTTTTAAAAATATACTTAGTTAGATTCAATTAAAAATATTCTTTGGAATATTTAATAATATCCTTAAAAAATATGCATTATGAAGTTGTTATTAAAGAATTTCATTAAAATCTAATAAAATTATTGCCTTTTTTTTTCAAAATATTCTACAAACAATTTTATTTTTATTTGTCAGATCTTCCTTCATCTGTCATCAAATAATTGATGGGCACTCAAAACTTTGACAATAATGAGGCTAGCCCTTTCTTATGGTTGAGAATCTAATATGATTTTCTTCATATCAACAATGAAAAGTAACCCTTATCAGAGAAAATTTGTCATTTGTGTCATAATAGAAAGTATCACTAACAAAGTTTCCAATATGATTGACTGACGACTGACTGGATGACTACATGGCACTAACAAGACAACAAACAATTTTTTTTATGTTCCCACTCATGAATTATCGAAAGATATCTTTTAACATTATAAAATTATTAAGTTTTAATCTAAATTTTTCTACATTTTTCTATTAAAAAGGATTTTATTGTCAAAATAATTGTAATCGAAATTTTTATGTGATGCGCCATCATAGTTGATTTTTTTTTTTTTAAAAACTCAAAAAAAAAAATCAACTATAAAATTGGGTAAAAACAAAACAAAAAAATTAAATTTTCCGTAAAAATAATTTTAAAAATATTTTCAAAGCAATGTATCAGTTTAAAGTATCAGAGTTAAATTTGAAATGGAACCTTTTAAAGCCTCTCTGTAGACATATTTAATCTCCATCAAGACAAGAAAAATCAAATAAGATGAAAGATTGATCTGAAAATATTTTTAAAAATATATTAAAAATTCAAAAACTTATAAACAGAGCATATATTCTTGGCATATATTTTTTTAAATCTACAGAATAACATGAATTTCATAAGAAATTTGAATAAATTCACGTGTAAGTTTGATTTTCTTCCGAAATTATGTAGACAGATATTCATTCGCATTCAGTATTCGTAGGGGTAGTCGTCTGATTTCACAGTCGTCTGAATGATGTATGTATATTTTGGTTGAAAACCATAGACCACCGAATAAGAGGTTCTGGTGGGGAGGAGGGTACATTTTTTTTTTTAAAAGCAAAAGCACTTAAAATTTCAAAATGTTTGGGTATCAATTTTACAAAAGCATACAATACGGTAATAAGGTGTGTACATACATTCATAGATATGTCCATACATACTTATATTTATATATATATAGAAGCGAGTAGAGTATATTTGTAACGTCATTTAATCTGTCAAGATAGCATATTCTACAAATACGAACACCTGTAAGCTGTCGATAAAATTTTCATATCCAATTTATCAGACAACGGGCGTAATCCGCAAAGCGGAATCAACTACCATTACTATTGCCGCATCTGTATCCGGTTCCATATTTTTATCTTCCACCATTGCATGTATGTGTAGTTATATTGTGGAGCATCCCCAAGTCCATATCGTATTCGTGTATTCGTGCTCATATCAGTTAGGAAATCTTCAAATATTGCCAACCTTGCCATTTTCTTGATACGAATCCTGACGCCAATAACAGCGGTTTTCATTTCATATTGTACCAACTAATATTTGCATAAATACAAGGTACGAGTGAAAGCATGATAGTATCGAATCTGTATATGTCGGATTGTTGTATCGGAAACGTAGTAATCCTCTGCCGAACATAATCTCGTTTTAATGTGAAATCCTTGATGTAAACTACCGACATTCATCTTCGAATACATACTTTGAACAGTCACTACCGTATAGAACACAACTATCAATGTAGAAAATATCGTTAATAGTATTAAGAAAATCTCAAGAACAAGATAAAAGTGAACCTTTCGATGATTCGAATTGGCGAAATTCTAAAGTTCATCTACAAAATTTGAAGGGGATGCTGCTAATAGAGAGGGTGAACAGTTACAAGGATATATGAAAACGAAACTTTCGAGCGCGTATACTTAAAATCAGATTAGGTTTAGGTGTCATTTTTCAATCCTCCGCCAATATCGGTAATCCATCCGACATCACTTTCCCCCTATTTCTGAGGTCGGAATCAGGTGAAAACAATCTGAGAAAATGCACAGAAAGTACTCAGACTGAACAAAAATACTACACCGTGAACAGGTACACGAAATAGATCATCTTTTCCAAGGAATTTAATGTCAAGGAGCCCAGTTTTATCGCGTTCCCATAAATATTGAATAACACGATATCGATAAGTACGAGTACAATTTTAAGCGATAGCATCTAAAAATATTTCTCAACCGATTCATCTGGTTCACTGGTGTTTCATAGGCAACGCAATAACCCATCCATCCTTGGTCCCAATATGCTAACGAGAATATTAAAATTTTTCAGATTTACTCATATGTACGTATGGCAACGAGAAATTGAAATTCTCTAAAGTCCTTCGGAAAATTCTTTAAATTCGGTCGCCTTAAAGTTTAACAACAAGTCGAATATACGGATTTGTGTAAGGACTTCTTTGTATAACTGCCTTCAAAACATATACATACCTATGTGTGTGCTCATATGTCTGAATATAACTGTTTGAGGATATCTCCATGGCAGTGGAGTACATTTTCCATATTTTACCGTTCATATTCATAGTTTCACATAAAATAATCAGATTTTTAGATCATGAATTATGGCTCGTAGATATACGAATTAGCAAAATTTCCTTATCTAAATTCTGATAGAATATGTATGTGCGCGTGTATAAGTAAGAATTTATAATAATATAAGATTATGTATTGTATTATGAAAGGGTGAAATGTCGTATTTTGTAAATAGTTAGTAGATGATTATAGAATGAATATTTTCGATAATTCACCATATGATTGGAGATAATTTATTTTTATGTTTTCGTTTTCTATAATTTTACGAAAATAGTATTTTATTATTTTTGTTATTTTAACGATATCTACAACTATATGCAGATATTTTTACCGAATAAATACAAGGACATGAAGATATATATACTCGTAATTAGAAGTATTTATAATTTAAAAAAATCTCGAGTCCATCGTTGTTTTAAATGCCGATGAGGTATATAATTGAAGGGTGGGTGGAACAGTTTTCTTGCTAAGGAACTAGGATGGTAGAATGGAGGCTAATAGAAGGTGAGATGCATACTTCACGAACGAATGAAATGTTAAGATCACGATGGATAACAGTGTTAGGTAAATAAAAACGAGCAATGACACTTTTTCGAAGGATTCAGTATTGAAAGGATTGGATTCGATAGGAATTAGGATGCTAAGTTGGCCGGCCCTATAGCACAGTTGTTAGAGTGCTTTTTAGTAAGGTGAAAATTATCGAAAGACAAAGTGGGCGACTTTAAACCACTAAAATTATCCCTTACTTGGTCACATACCTATATCACGTACGGAACCGCCGTCAGGGATTACTTCATGGAGCAGGAACTGATTGAAATCTTTACTATGGTGAATTATCACTGTCGCTTTCTCTCACGCTTCTGCAGACGTAGTTTTTTTAAGACGGTTGTCGCAAGGATCTCGATAGTCTTCCAAACCGTTCCCGAGTTCATCATCTTCTCTTTGCACATTAAATCGGGCACAGTAAAAGAATACGCGCTCCGTGATCTCCACTATCACATCACAAGTAGGGCACATTGGGCTAGAATCCAATTTGAAGCGGAATTGGTAATCTCAAAAACATCCGAGTCTCATCAAAAATTGGCATAGATAGTAACCAACATCACCATACCATCGGTGTATCCACAGATCCACGTATGAAGGTTGCTCTAATCAACTCATCCACCCATATTAGCGCAGCGTACAGCAGGATAGACGCAACAGGCTCCTCCTGGTCTGCTTGGGTCGCTCAAGGTTCGGGATTAAGGGCGCCAGCGTTCCCACGAACATATAGTAGATACTCCTGAAATTGCAGCCTTGCGTCAATCATCACTCCTAGATATTTTAGAGATGGTCCTGATATCCCCTAATGATGGTATTCTCTCTTCTGTTCCTGCCCGTGATTAGGACTGCCTCTGTCTTATGGGCAGCGTGGCTAAGACAAGCTGCCAGAAGCCAACTTTAAACTGAAACGAAAGCCTCATTACAGATCTGTTCGACTTCTTCCACGCATTTGTCCACTACGACCACAGCAAATGAGATGATTCTCGCCTCCTCTGGGGTATGGAGTCTGAGAAAACCATTATAAATCACATTCCATAACAGAGGGCTCAGAATCGAGCCTAATAATATACTCCGGAGCACCCATTAAGCCCAGGGCGTCAAGAATACGATCCCATCTCGCCGAGTTGAAGGATATCTTCGCATCCACAGTTATAATGCCGCAGTACTTTATGGAACCCCTTTTCCACCTTTGGCCCTCGATAGCTTTACGCGCTGTGCCAATGACCAAATCAATAGCATCCAAAGTAAAGCGGGCCTTTCAGAAGCCAAATTGTACTGCAGATGAGCCCCTCTTTTCCTCAGTGAATTCTTCCAATCGATTGCATAGAATCCGTTCGAGAATTTTACCAGTCGTGTCCAGAAGATAAATTGGGTGGTATGACGAAGGGTCTCCAAGCGACCCCCTTCTCTTTGGTAGTGGCACCAGACGTTGCCTCTTTTGTGTGTTTAAATATCTGTCTTAGTGAGGGAAAATATCCCTTACTAAGACTGGTATTCAACACTTCCAAAAATAAATTCGGATGCACCGTGACAATCGCTTTAAGTGCAACGGGCCCAGATGCCTTTTTATCACCGATTTTCCTGCATGCCCGAAGGAGTTTGTTCTGGGTAATTCGTAGTACTGGTTGCTGAAGCAACAAGCGGATGACTATTAAACACAGCAGCCTAGGGCAGGTCGGAGCTGCCATGGAAGAACCCCTCAGCATCTTCATGACTACCTGATATGGCCTACCCCATGGGTTGTTTCAGTTGTTAGAGTGCTGAACTACCATCCAACTCGTGGTGGGTTCGGCTATCACTGAGGTATGGTCCTACGGTTATTCCCGAAAACCAGTTTACTTTCCATTTTTCTTTAATTTTCTTATCTCGTTATTCTTTCTATAACAAAAAAAGTGTGCAAAAAAAACCTCAAAAAGTCATTAGCCATCAGAAACACGAAAATATCCATACCAGATTTTGTGGATAACATCCAACTCTCCTACTGGATAAAGCATAGCACTGCACTAAAAACTGCACGAAAAATTAGAAGAAGAACAGCTGCAGTGGATCGATAATCTGCGAAGATAAAAACGTGATTTTGTTATAGTTCTAATTCGGAGACCAAAGTTCGAGTCCGTATGTTCATATTGGTTTAAGTACCATATTTTATGGTAACAATTTAATCCTTATTGTCAGTTTTGACCTATATTATCAGTTTTGACCTAAAATTTTAATTCAGCCTATTTTCGGGAAGTCCAACTATGTCCTCTAAAGTATGTGTTTTAATTATTCGTAGAATGAGGATCAGCATTTAGTTTACGGTTTTTTTTGTACACACTTTCCTTGTAAGCTTTTTTTATTATAATAAAATTATTACCTGTGTGTCTTAAATCAGTTAGTGTAATTTTATTTTAAAAGAGTAAAACACAGTCAGTATAAATAAATATAAAATTGCTAAGTTTCTTTGGAAATAAGATCTGGAATAGGTACTGAGCAAGTACATAAATTTATATATTTTGAAAGCAGAGTTAAAATAGGCTTTATTATAAATAAAAAGAGATTATATCCGATTAGAAGAGGTAGTGAATGAACAAATTAGTTTATTGTGCTTGGGGGTGGAAGAATAGAATGTTAACGGTTCTAAAAATTACTGGTGAATTTAGTAAAATATGGTTAAATCCAGTAAGGATAGCGTGATGGGGCAAGTTACAATAAGTGAATCTTTACCTTATCCATAAAATAAAAAGAAAAGGACCTGTGTAGTGATGAGTTCATTTCATTTTGGGGTTGGTATTTTAAGATATGGTTGAGGAAGTGTTATGGTTTGACGACGCTTCGGAAGGCTTTCTCAACAAGATATTAGTGGAATTTTAAAAGATAGATACGAGCATATTTTGTAGATGTATAACATTCCTTGGAGAATAAGAATTTTGACAACTGGGTTTGTTTTTAGCAAGATAATTAGCGCCTGTGTTTATTATTCTTGCAGTGCATATGCTCCAAGGATCTTTGTAGAGTGTGCGTCACCGTAGATGCTCCAAGGATGTAGATTCCGCATATCTAATATTTATTAAATGTGTTGAAATGAACTTCCCCTTTACCGTAGTTCCTGGATCTACTGAATTTTTGCATTAAAAAAATTTGTTTCTCTTTCTTTTCTTATACAATGAAAATTTCCGACTGCAAAAAATTTATTCAAAGATATTTTTCGATTTCTTACATTTTTTAAAAGTTTTAAAGGATATATTTTAAAAATGTTTGGGTTGGTTCATTGGATGAAATTATTTTTGGTTAGTCTGTAATAGATCATCTCAAAATTTGCCCAAAAGAAATGATTAAATCAGTTCATTTGTAAGAAATTCATCAAATTAGAAGAAATATTTCAACAAGTTTTTCCTTGAACATATTTTTAAGCCAAAAGTCAAGTATGCATAGTTTTTGTAAACTTTTTAAAAAAAAAACATATTAACTGTCATAAATCTTTTCGAAGAGATTTAAAATTAATTAATTTTTCATCCTTTTCCGTTATTATAAAAACAATTTTAATAAGTAAAATTTCTACTCTCATATACCATATATCAGTATTCGAAAACTGCTCGCCTTTATTTTAGTTTATTTGCTATTTTCACATAAAAACGATTATTCACATTTGTTTTTTATTAAAAATATTTCTACGACCCTTTTCAAATGACATTTGAAACTTTTTTTTCTTCTACAATATAAAAGTCCTTTGTCATTTTTTTGTTGTTGCGAGAAACGAACCTTTCTCCTTAAATATCGGAATTTTTATCTAATAATATTTACTGTGTGAAAACTACTCAAATTCATAGTTTCAATATGTATTTTGTGAAATTTATAGAATTGGTTATAAAAATATTAACAACTCCAAGGTTTTTATTTTGAGGATAAGAAGTTATAATAATAATAATAATAGGAGCGGTAATAGTAGTATCCGTAACAGTGGCAATATGCGATAAAAGAAAGAAGCTCATTTGGAATGGAAGGACACAGCAAAGGATATTTAACGATTTCTGGCCGATTGGCTGGCTAGTTGATTGTCCTTCGTTTAAGATGATGGTACCGCGATAAAATTGGATTGTTGTCTTAAAATCCTTACTGAAATTTTCACCCGGTGTATATTGTTATGTTTATTTGCCTTATTTTTATTGTTATCACTATGGTTTGGGGATCATTTACGATATTATGTTACAGATGTCAGTCGGATTATAGTCCAGCTACTATAAACTTGAAATTACGATAATAATATCATGGCCTTTATTTTTATGGTGGATGAGGTGAAGACAACTTTATTTTTAATGTTGAGACAAGGAGAAAAATTGAGCTGTTCGTTAAATCTTGAGTACAGAATAGGGTGAACCAAATTCCAGAAGTACTACCCATAAACATGAACTACATAATTTTATATGTACTTAAAAAAAAACAACAATAACAAAAACAAATAGAACAAATGGAACAAATTAAGGCGATACAAGATAAGTAAAAATGGAAAACATAAGCAAAATTGAAATGCTTCGAATAGAAGGGGAATTTGGCTATGAAAATAGTTTGTCAGGTCATTCATAGAATCTTCTTTATTTTGTTGAAGTTATTTCGAGGTCAAAGTTTAAAGATGATTGGCCGATTTTTCTGCTGTTTCATCTTTAATGAATAGCCATGACTCGTCGTCAATAGTTCGATTACTCTTCGTTCAGGTGACGTCCATAGGGAAACGGATAGAATTGTACCAAATATAATAATAGGAAAGGAAAGGAAAGGAAAGGAAAGGAAAGGAAAGAACAGGAAAGGATAGGACAGGATAGGATATAACCGGACATGATAGGATTGCAAAAATAAATCGACTCCAAATAGAGGTTGGGTTTAAATAGATAGAAAGGATCATTTCATCGATATAAATTGGTATCTGAGAAAGGACGACCAAACGAAATATGTTCGTCCATCAAACCAAATAAGAAAATCATTTTGCTAAAAATTTCGAAAGATTTTCTCAAATAGATGGTAAGCAGATCGAATAGATTGATTTGCAGTTGTTGTGTACCATTTTTCAAAGGATTCAATGTCTTCGTTTGTCGAATGATTTGCATTTAGCATCATAACATTAGTGTGTATGTGTATATGCGTGTCTCTGTTTATGTGTGCATATAGATGATATACCACCCCATTTTCTCTTTCAAATTACTTCTATTAGTGAAAGAGGATATCGAAATTTACTCGTACTTTCGGCAAAAAGCTTGCCAACGTTCTTCCTATGCTTTTAAAACTCTTATGTTTGCCCATCTGGTAAACTATTGATTGTTCTGAGCATTAGTTTTTACTGCCCTTATCGAGAAATAAATCGCTTTCTATCTATTTGATACATTTTGTTGAATGGGTTTTTATATGGCTATGCTGGAAATAAAATAGAATTTTGGGTCGTCTATCGAAAGGTACGAATCTATATGGAAATTAATTTGTTAGACAGGATACAACTTTAGACGCATATGGTTCAATATGATGATGGTTGTAATGAGCTATATTTGTTAACAAGCAAATTTTTCTTCTTGTTTATTTTTTTACTGCTACCACTCGTCCTTTTACTGCTACAATTTTTGGTTTAGCTCAATTCAAGTGATCAGGTGTTTTATGTGTATTTTCGTCAAGATGGAATTTATTAGAAATTTATTAGAAAAATAGATTTTTTTTTTCTTTTACAATAAAGTATAATTTTTACTCAATAGATATTATCATATTTACCTCATTTTTATCATATAGTGAATTTTTTTAAAAAATTCGTTTATTTATATAATTTGTTGCAAGAGATGTTCTTCGCAATTTGGATAAAATTTATTTCCAACCATAATTGTATTCATATATTATGGTTCAATAAGTTTGTGAATGTGAATTGATGCTAACTTATAAGGATTCGATAAAATATCATAAATAGGTTCGTAACAGATAAAAAGGGGAAGTTTTCTTTGGTTGCTAAGAAACTTAAAAGAGTGCAGAGTTAGTCGTTGGATTTTGTGGCACTTTCCTAAGACTTTTATGGTAAAATGAATCCTTGAGACTGTGGTTATTTCTCTATCCGTTAACCATATTATGCATGGTCATAAAAAGGATATGCCAAACTTCCGGGGTATACATCTTATCATGCAATGAATATTAAATTAGTTGTCATCCTTTCAATCCAATTTTTGGTTTCGTTTAGCTTTTTCCTTGTTGAAATTCGTTCCAATTTTTCGTGCTTTCATCTTTATTCTTCCTTTTATTTTTACTTTGATTTCAGCTATAGTTGTTCGTCTTTATTCAAACGATAAGTTTTTTATTGTATTTTTTATTCTTATTATTTTATTGTACACTATAAGTATAGTACATATGTATTTTAGGGTGTGTATACATAGATTCGGAAGAATTTGGCTTTATAAGAAAATAAAGAGGAATCTTATTGGTAAAAGAAAAATTACGAGAAAGGATCTGAGTAAAAGAAGAGGAGATTGTCAATAGGCAAAATGGACTTATCAGACTAAACTCAATATACATATATACATAGTAATAGGGATTAATTAGCATTAGGCCTAGTTATACATTTATTTGTACATTGATGAAGCCTTGAATGAAATTGGATTTACTTGTAAAGCTTAATTTATTATAGAAAAAAAAATTCCTAATAAATAAATAACTTACAATAAATGCGAATACTTTTAAAATTGGGATTATTTTGATTTATAATAATAATAACAACTAATTATTATATAAAACTTTAGGAAAGAGTAGACTTCATATTGCATTTTTATAAAAGAAATTTTGTAAAAATTATTAGACTGACAAAAAAACTGCTCTTATAAAAGAAAATGTAAAGTCAATGCATAACAATCTAAAACAAGGATAAATAACAAGCATAAAAAAAGACCAGACAGAAATTTAGGAAAAAATATTGTGCTCTTATTCAAAAAATTCCATACGACAAATATTCCATAAATAATTGTGTGCATAATAAGCCTAGATTATATAAAAGGATATAAGTAAATATAAAATGACTGTGGATTATAAAGACAAGCAAATTGGATAAGACTATTATGTGTATGTACACAAGGCTAGGGTATGAAAGGCTGGAGTTATTGTATATTGCAGACATGTAGAGAAAGAGGACAGAATAAAGTTCGTCCAGAACATCAAAAGTTTCTGTGTACCCGAAAGTTTTATTAAAGTTCAGATTGGAACTTATTAAATTAAAATTAATTGTACTCATCGACATCCTGAGTGGGTTTGGTTAGCGGGTACACATTTCTCTCCGCGCATAGACAATAGGTTCTGTATTCATATTGGGTGCGTCCAACTTTAGATTTTGCGTTTAGCATACTGAAAAGTTGCCTTCTGGCAAAATAAACCAGAACAATCCCGACCGATAATAGTCAATCCTGGTTCTTCGAAGTGCCATAACATCCTATCATTTTGGTTATATATCCTCTTTCATTATATTCTCTATAACGAACTTCATGCCTCTCTATCTCTCTTTCTCTTGTTGTCTCTTTATTATCCTATTTATTATCCACTATCGTGGAATTGTGTAATATTCAAAAATGAAATTGTCGATTTCGAGAAATGAAAATAAGGCAAATTTTCAGGATGAGTTTCTACAACAAAATTTTGCTTGTAATTCCATAGAACCGTCAGTGGGATCAATAACCAAATACATATCTTGCTTCATATCGAAGATTAAAAAGTTTTCTAAAATTGCGTCTAGTTTAGAATTTTTGACGATAAACTGTAAATCTTCTAGAATAATTTTTTTTTGGGTTTACAAAAAAATAATTTAAGTTTACAAAAAAACAACCCATTTTATTTATTTCCAGAAGAGATAGTATAAAAAATTTCACTAAATAAAAACTAGAAAGCTATCCTTTTTGAATCTGTTCAAAAACCTGTCTTAGGCTATCTTTTCGTATTCCGGATGAATCTCATTTTAAAAAACCTTTGCTCTTCCAATTTTCCCTTTCAAAATTTTCTAAAATAAATATCTTCCTCTGAAAGATATTCATCCTCTAATTGCCTATTTATTTCTGAACTAGAAAGAGAGTCTCGTTTGCACTCGCTTCGGAAACCCTGATTAGGAGAGGAGTTGAGAATATCCATCTATATACAAAAAGCTTTTCCTGGAGTTGTTTGATGGACTGGATGGTGATTGCACATTTATTGCAGCAGTCGATGATTACCAAAGATCCCTGAAATATAGAATCTTACCATATAGAAAATCTTTTTTCCATGGCGAATTCTGGGCAATTTGAGTGACAGTTGATACTATTGCTAAAAATTGATATATTGCGAAACTGACAATAGACAGGGCCAATAGTGGAAGATTTCTTTCCAATAATGGCCAAATATCGTAAAGCTAAACAACGAATCTGAAATTCCGGGTAAGAAAACTTCTCAGAATGTGCAAAGAGCTGCTTCTTTTTTGGCTTTTTACCATGCTGGCTGCGGTGCTAGAAATGACGTCACTGCTTGCTCCGCTGCTTGTGTTCAAGCTAGATTTCACAAATAGAACTGATTCTATTTTTCGTGCTTTTTTGGCTGCTTACTTTAACGAGAACCAGTGAAAAAACATTCTATTATTAAGTGGTCTTCATGATAAAATGACACATTATGTACGTTCGCTGACATTTTGGAAATGCACATATTATCTGCATTTATTTTTAAACGTTTTTTTCCTAGTTTCCGGTACATTTTCCGAAGAAATTTCTGAAGTAAATTACTTTAATATAATCGCGTTACTGTCAGTATTTTGTTACCATTTAAACTGTCATTCCACAAGAATTAAAACGCGCTAGAAATCCAACTTTAAAAAAAAAACATCGCGTGATGCCAACATGCGTAAAAACCATCAAAACCTGCTTGAACAAAGCAGCAAATCTAGCAGTCGTGTGCAGAGGGCACAAACTTCGTCGTTTATCTTACTATCTCTGATATTCTAAGCGAATGCCCTTTAATCCACAATTTTTTTTAATAGAACTCTTTCCATTGTGGAGCTCCTAGCTTTTCTAAAATAATCTTATTTGCTCTACCAAAGAAAGAAGTGATCTGTGACTCTTGTCTCAACGAGTTTAACTATATCGAGAAATTTTTAAGGTAAATCTTTCTTTGGTTTCTGAAAAAAGCGCTCCTTCAAAGAGAACCCTAATTCCGAAATGAAGGAATTTACGTTTTTCCTTAAATAGTAACAATTCATTAGTCTAAGATTAAATGTGATTGCCTAAATTTCTTCATCTTAAAACGAATTTTTTTCTCGATTTCTGACGAAACTTAATAATATCGAAATTGAAAATCAAATAATAAATGTTTGTAGGAAATTACAAATATTTAGTATATTTTTCATTTGAAATTATCTGAAAACATGAAAGAAACTGGAAATCTAAATTATTCAAGTTGATTTGAATTTCTATGCATTGAAGTTACCTTACCTATCATGAACCTATAAATGATAATGATTGCTATGATGACCATGACAACAATGAACGATGAAAATAATGATTATAAGTTGGCAATGTTGCTGTTGATGATAATGAATATGATTACGAATACTACTCGTAGTGTCTTTGGTTGGTCTAATACCAATTAGTTCTCAAATGAGACATTATTTACCTGGAAATCCATTTCAATGCATAAATTGCATTGCCATGCCGGATAAACAAAACTAACTATTGTATAATACTCGTAATTATATTTGAAGTGGGACTATGGTGCAGCTAGCTAACTGAAGTCTTCGTTGCAAATGGCGCATTGAAATTGTTCAAGGTGAGCAAGTGCATTCCGAAACGGTGAGCTCACCTGAATGAATATCTAAAGTTTGTTGTTATGTATATTGACTAGCGATTGTAAATCATTTTCGCATTTGGGCATACAACAGTCAAAGTTTAATTCATTAGAATTGTGAAAATGTTCAAAATTCCATTGAGAAATGCAGTTGGGAATATTTTGTGCATGGACTACCTACCAGCAAATCTGTCTAAAAAATTGTAATAATTTTTATTTCATCAAAATCGAATGTTACCTGGTGTAGTATGCAACCATGAATGAAATTCATTGTGTAAAATGTTCTTGTCATAAGACTACCCCTTACCCTCATCAAAATGACTTGTTGGATTTTAAAAGTGCCAGTTCGATGGAATTTGAACACGATTTAATGTTGTACAGAGTATGCCGTGAATGATTTGATTTGATTTGATTTGATTGAGTACTAAAATTTTTCCGATAAAAGATAATTCAAAGTGTGGTTATAGTAAAGTAGTAGTAGTAGAAATAGTATTATTAATAGAACTAATTACATCTGAACCAGCTAATATTGACAGTGTATATGCAGAATGTATTCTTTACATTGCCACAGTAGATTTTTTGGTTTGAGGTCAATTAAATTGCGTTCACGCTAAATACTGGAAAATATACAAAATTGATTGTTGTTCTTTTAATAGAGATCGATTGAAAAGAAACGAGGAAAATTGAATTTACTATTGGAATTGGCGGATGAAATCAATTTCAGATTGGACAAAAATATAATTCCGTAATGCACGTGTAACTCTGCTACCTACCCATTCGGGATATAGCATCAGCTTAACTTTACACAAGAGTAAAGAGCCCTCTTGAATTCGGTGCGTTGAAAATTGTCGCATGTTTGTAAACTGTTCTGAAGTAGGACTATAGAATTCATTTACCCAATCTCCGCAAATCACCCCACTTAACGACCAACTAACAAAGCCAACTACCACTAACTCAGTGAACACCTCTAAGTACAGGTAAAGGACCCGCAAAATAAACAAATTCTTGTCGAAAATGTTTACTGAAATCTCGGCAACATAAATCGACGTGTAGTTTGTCGTCATTCGGTTTGGTAAACACTCGGAAAATGAATGTAAATTTCCCAACGACATGTGACGAAAATTTTGGTAACGTTGTTATTAAATCTTGGAAACAATAAATGCTCGGTGGTGGATCGGTATAGGTTCTGAAGGTATACATACTTTGTGGATGAAATCCGGGAGTTTGTAGTCAATGCTATTCAACGACAAGTGAATATTTTACAGCACTTCGATTTTGTTGGGAAAAAAAAAAT
The DNA here is from genome assembly GCA_958298945.1 of Atherix ibis. Lineage (NCBI taxonomy): Eukaryota > Metazoa > Arthropoda > Insecta > Diptera > Athericidae > Atherix > Atherix ibis. The sequence continues at coordinate 32,749,032 of OY282607.1, forward strand.
TGAAAACATTTTTGAGCACATCTACCAAAACGAACATTTTGGCTTTCCTGTCATTATTCGTAACAACCATATGCGTACTAACATTTTGATTAAATTTTGATTTTCCACTCTGTGAAAGTAGTTAACCAACAAAAAAAAAACTCACTCCTAATTGTGTGTACACTTTGTGTGTTCAATCGCAAGATTAAAGTCTCAATCGGATTAGCTGACATCCTTGTACATATTTGCTTTAAATAAATGACATTTTCTACCCTTTCAACTTTGTTAAAATTCTAACAAATCTGAAAAAATTGATTTCGTTGAGCTATCAAAGTTAAACTCAATTAATTTTTGAAAATATTTTGATTTTACGTAAATTTTCTTTATTAAATTTTATCTAATTTATCCTAAGACTTTCCATATTTTTTCTGTTCTTAACTAAATTAATTTGTTAATGCAGCAATCTTCAAAATTAATTTTTTTTTGTATCTTCAAGTACAAAAATTTTTGATAAATTATTGAAAAAAATGCATTTATTAGGCTTTAACAAGATGAAGGCTATATGATTGTCCTGAATTTGCATTTTGTATCCTACATATATGAAGTGTGGCAAAAAAGCAATAAGACGGCGGGGACTTTCGCTCCAACAAACAATAGCTTATGTACCCTTTAACATTGTGTTAGGTTTGGCAAATCTACGAGTTTAACTTGCGATTTAATTTAAAAATTCACAAGTTGCAAGGAGTCAATGGCGGACATTCCTTGTCAATAAATAGCACAATATTTTTAGTGGCAGAAAGCATTTCTGGAAGGCCAAGGCGCGGTGAACCTCACTCAGAAAAACTTTCAACATCGAAAATGTGGAACGAGTAGGACCTTTGCTGAAGCCGATGAAGAAATTATTGAAAATCTCAAAAATCGTTCTTCCTCTTTTGGATGCTTTCCTGTCCACAATGACAATGCTTCTTGTCGCACAGCCATCTCCATTAATGATTGTTTGTAGAAAAAAAGTATTCCTGTACTTTCATTCCAATGATCAAAAACCACTTAAGAGGACGTCTTCTTAGTACTGTCGACAACATCCAAAGGAGAGTAACCAACGAACTGAAGGTTATTTCAGTTGAACTCCTCCAATAAAAAGGAAATTTTAAACTTTCCTCCTTATTTTGAAAGAAGTAAAAGATCGAAAATTCAAACAGCAAAATTACATTAACCGAAAATTTAGACATGATTCCAATGTAATAATTCCAGTACGACAATGTTTGCATGGCAACTTACAATTAATTCTTTATTTATTGTTATTTCTACATTTCATGGTTCATCGCCTTTGAGTCCATAATCATAATTACTTAAGATTCCTAGTGGGATAGAGACGCCTTTCTAAGTGTATGGTCATTAAAAAAAAAACCAACAACCATTTTATGACCTTGATTTCTTGGGTGGCGCTTAGAAAAAACGGAATATTGATGTGAGCAGAAAAAAAAGGGAATAGAATTAAAAAAATAATAGACCGTTTGCTGGTGGAAATCCTTTAAATGACATCATCAGCATTGTGGACAGATAATATTGTAATTTTCTACACGCGCTAACTCATCCACCCACTCGTATTTAGCATCATTGCCACTATAATAATTGTTTTAAGTAGGAAATCTGTTGGAAATCACGGCATATTTTAATGATGGCGCAGGCTCACCATAATTGCATCTAGGATGTGGTTATTCAGTGGCCATTTTGTTGATGCTCCTTTTCATTATAGACTATGACGATCGACTATGACGATTATTGCGGTGTCGTATGAGCTCGTTACGAGAAGAAAACTTTCCAAGTGCTACTTTTATTACCAAATGACGACTATTTGGAATTGCAATTATTGTGGTTCTCGGTATGTGCACAATGATGCAAAGCAATTTAATTGCTTATTTTCATATAAAATACTCCATACACAAGAATACACCCTGAACACCCTCAACACATCTACACTTGCTATACTCTTTGAAGCACAAGTCTCAATTGTTATCCAAACTCCCGATGAGTATTCATTTGTGTTCGTGTTCTGCGTTTAAATCGTTCACAATTTGATGATGAAATTCGATGTGGTCATTCGGTTTTAGTTGGAATTTCATCATGGCAGTGACAAAATTATCCATTTAAATAATAATGAAATTTAAAACAAAAAAAGTTTACTAAAATATACTTGGCAAAAAAAATATATTAAAAATAAATTAAATATGTTATTTACTATTTGCATAAAGCTATTTAACCGAACATCAAATGCAGTTATGGAATTCTATTAACTTCGAGTCGATTACTCATTTATGTAGTCTCAAGTTTACACTTGATTGAATTTGAAACCTAGTTTATTTAATATTTTTTTATTTATTATATTTCTATTGTGCCTCATGTTTAATACTCTTAAACTAATTTCTTAATAAGCAAATTTCGGTCAAAAATGAATACTTGTTTTTCAAATAATTTTGGATTGAATCACTGATTTGATTGACCAAATTATGATTTGGGAATTAATAACATCGGCCCAATATTCCGAACTGTCAGCATCTACTGAGCAAATGGCATTTAACATCTTCGGTCATGCGTAAGCAAATAGACTCGGCAAACAGTCGACGATATCTTTTTTCACATTGGCCAAATATCAGCAAACAAGTACACTCCAATTCTAGAAAAGGAAACTTACGCACGATTTCGATTTTAGAAATCAGCCTCATCCTTGGTTCATTCTTTATATCTTCCTTGTAAATGAACGCCGCTTAATCGAGAATTTCTTTTCGAATAGGACACCTTCCATTGTGTGACCTCCTATATCCAAAAATTTCTTATCCAAGTCATATTACAGCGTCTGGTGCGGTGTTTGTGCCGGAGACTTAGGACCAATAACAGTTAATCTTGGGATTACTTGGGACCAATGACAGCTCCGGCTTAAATACAGCAGCATACAGAAACTGTTTGTGAATTGCTTCTGGATTTTCACGTACCCAGAATCAGCCATATTTTTTATTACCGAAGCGGTTTAAGTCACAATGCGCAACGTCACCATTTTCTATAAATTTTCGATAAAAATCAGGATCTTGTTTTGTTGAATTTTCCCTTATAGAGCAACTTCATATTATAGAGAGCTATAGGCTATTAGAACCGTTATTGAGATTGCGTTTAATATTTGCAGACAACTTGGTGTTATTAATTTTGGTGACAGCCTTTTCGTTGGCAAGGCGCTCAGCACTGGTTGGAGAAATCCGCTCCGTCGATACAATAGAATGGCCACTAACATCATTAGCCATACGTAGACACTTAGACAGGATCAGTAGCGACAAATTTTGGTCGACTGATTGGGCAAACACCAATAAACCAGTATATTAAACATTTATTCCGATATTTTAGATTAACAAGCTGCACAGAATCCTATGGTTTGGACAAACTGCTCTCACGCATGATTTTATTTTAAGCAAAAACAGACATCCTATATGGCAATCCGGTGGCACTCAGTTGATATTTGAATTCTACCTGACCAAGAACTACTTCGCGAGTAGGTCTCTTGGCCGAAGTTCGTGTATCACCTTAATTTTGTACTGCTAAAAATGCAAATTTTTATGCAGAATATATCACCCAACGTTTTGATTGAGATGGTTTACAAAGGTTCTGGGAGTTTCAGCACCAGTTTTCAAGCACCACAGCAATAGCCTTGGTCGACCGTTCGGCTTTAAAACTGCCAGGCTTTGGTCTAGCAAACATTGTAATTTGAAAGGCACGTCATTTAGACGAAATATTTTAGATACTTTAATAAAACAAAAATACTTATAATGCTTCATTTAATTTTTCCGTGAATATTCACTTTAACTGTCAAATATTAACTGAAAAAATGACAGCTAACCAAAGTGACATCAAATAAAGTTGTAAACCTATTTTTAGAACATCCCCTATAATGCGTAGATGAAATTTTTTGTACAGCATTTTTTAATCCTAATTTGAATACAAGAAAATCTTTTTGAAATATTATTTTTTTATAATCTAAACTACAATTTTTACTAACAAGGAGCGACTTTTAAAGATTTACTAAATCCAACTTCTGTTAAACTACTACTATAACTAAAAAAAAAACCATCATTGTTGTAGTTTATTCTTTTTTCAATTTTAAATTAGTGCTTATATTTTCACATATCATTTACTGAATGTTGGTTGCCACATTGCATCTTAAGATTCTGTTTTGAAATGATTACACATATTTTCAGATAAATAAGAATGTTTTGATACTGATTATGATCCTCTTGTTCTTGGTTAAAAACTTTTATTTTTCTTTTCATCGATTCAATCACAAAGAACTGCACTGTTACTGGTCAGCTATTTTAAATAAAATGGGAACAAAAAAAACTATCCGAACCAGTTGATATAGAATAGTCATGTTGATTTGGTTTCGACTGGACAAAGATATTTTGTTCGGAAACTTTGAACATTGAACATTGAGGAGTTACTAGAAGACTCCAGGGACGACCTCGGTAGAATATGGAACCATTCCAATTACTCTGACTGGAATTGATGAGCATAAAGACTAGATTACTTGTGGCTAGGAAGATGTACTTGAAGTAATTTATTTGAGCACATCCGATCCGACTTACAGTCAACAAAGACATCATTCTATCTAATCTCCTGCTCCATCGATGGGTGTTTGTGGGGGATTTGTTTGTCGCGATATTATACTCGCAGCCATAATGGCTGACGAAGTAAGTGCATACCAAGGGATCTGAGAAGAAAAAAAACTATCCAAGTTCTAAAGGGCAGACAAATGAATGAAGGAACAAGAAGTTCAATAAGAGATTGAATGGGGCCAAGAATGAATGAATGAATGACTGACTGACTGGCTGAATGAATGAATGAATAAATTCACGGATGGATAGGCGACTGGTTGGATGATTTCATATCGGAATAGGTATTTCGATTTGTATAGGCATTAAAACTCCTCTAAGATTGGTAATTCTAGAGGGCAATATTAAAAGTAAAAGACTCGTAAATATGAAAAATATAAATAACCATCGTAGCCTCTCACCCTACCATGTTTATTAACGATTTTGCACAAACACAATAATGACTGTATGTTAGTTTGCTAATAAAGCAGGGAAGTAGTTTGGATTGAAGAATCACAACTAAAAATGCAAAAGAAATTCCTCCAAAAAAAAATTGTCGGAGAAGAGTAGAATAGGAAATAAATAAAAATAATAGTCCTTTTGTGTAAAAGCAAAATAGTGAAAACAATTATGAAAGGATCGCCAATCCAACTGTAAACATCTAAACTAAAACTAAGATGGGAATTTCTGTTCGAATAGTTTGCTTTCCCTTATTCGGTTAGAATTTGATTTGGTAGCATTTCCATCGCGAACGGATTATTCAGTCAGGAGGAAATGCTCGTTCAGTTACCCGTTCCAGTTATAAAATTTTTCCCAAAGTTTTCTTCTTCAAATATCATTCAGTCATTTGCAAATGTTAGCTGTATAAGTCGGAGCTTAAACATCGGAAGGATATAAAATATTGAAAAGCAGATTGGATTTAAATGGAATAAAAGTCTCTCCATGTAAGAGATGCAGAGAGGACTTAGATACCAAAGGAAACTCGCTCAAAAAGGATACATAAGAATTTTTAGTGAGACATTCTAACGAAAATAAAATGAAACTAAATACAGCACAATTGTACAGTTGTAATGTCGAAATATTTGAATGCAATTCAACTTGAGATTGTAGAAGTTTCTGTAAAAGATTCGTTGTCGATTGTGTCGACAATCTTCCCATTGATCCCATCAACATTAACCTGAATCTGCGTTCTGAACAGAAGCTACTCGAACGACTTTTATATGAATTCTTTTCGAAATGGCAAAGTTCCATTAGAGCACAAGTACATTCACTATACCGATAGAGTATCTCATATCTTTTGTAGTAAAATTGATTCCCAACCGATGTATTTCAGTTAGCAAATATTGAATATAATGTGTTTCGTCGCGTCTTAACGGATCTTGTCTCTAACGATTTCGTTCTTATTTGAACTTCCGTAAAAACTTCCATAAGAAAAAGGCACTTCACCTTTTTTCTAAGGGTTTTCATTCAATTGTCCAAGATAGGTTTCAAAATAAAAATAATAATAATAAAATTGAATAAAATTAGCTTCAACGAATATCAGTCGAGGCTCTACAGAAACGTTTTCATTTTGGAATTTCGAAGATGAATAGTTAACACAATTTAGTCCGAAGAGAATTCCTTACAATGAAATTGCTCAAAAGTGAAGCTTCTTACAGTAACCTTCATTTTATCATATATATTTAACATATTAAATACTGAAACTATCAAATGTCAAAATAAACGACGCGCAGATGACAAGTTCGCAAACGATAAAATCATGCATGGGTTCGCACAATTTCTCTTTCTCCATGATTACCACTAGCAAAAATTACCCGCTGTTCGTAGAATTGAACGATTTGATAGCGAATTTTGACATTTGCAGGAGAAAATCGTGCATTGCACGCACGGTGTATTCTAAGGTTAGGCGTTTGTTTATGTAGGTCGATTGATTCCTAATTGAATATTTTCACTTCATATCGTAGCTTGAACTAATGATTATGATTTAGATAACAAAATATATTAACAATAAACTTTAACTTAAATTAAATCGAAAATTAATTATAAGATTAAAACCAAGTGGAGGATTGTTATCCAAAGTACATGCCTCTTCTAGCCGCATCATAAAATTTAAGACCGTTAGTTGTGCTGAAAAGATCTTCATAGGCTTTGTAATGCTGATAGGTAGGTTAAGGTGATTTTGTGTTGTTGATTATTGGGGATATCCCTGGTGAGATAGTTAAGGTGAACGATAATCATTTGGATGTATTTTTTAGATACATTGATCATGTTATGGAAGAGGCGATATACGTATATATTATCGGAGTATTCCGGAGACCACATCTACTTTTTAATAGAAATGCTATCTCGTAACAAGTCCGAAGTGCCTTACCGCCTCTTTTAAGGTACAAGGACAAAAACCCATTGATGGCTCCCCAAGAACGAGATAATTTATTTTATAAGTTCAAAAAATCGCGAAGCTATTACCGTTTCAAGCGTCGATGCGTGTACAATGAAAGGTTGGGAGTGAACAGTTCTGTTGCTCAAGGATTAGGATGGTAGGATAGACGCGAATGGAGTTTTTCATAACGAGAGATGCGCAGTTCACGAACAAATGAAACGATTAAGTTATGATGGATAAAATAGTATTTCGTATATAAAAGGGAGAATTGATAATTTTTAGAGGGATTCGGTATTGTAGAGTTTGGATTGGAATGAAATTGCAATCCAAAAAAAATTGATTTATATTTGTCAACAGTTAATCTGAAACTGGAAAATAATTTGCTTTTTGTTGCCAGTTATGACCTACTATATAGGAGTCGTAGCAATTGTTTGTATTGCCCATTAAGTTCAGATCTTTTAGTTTTCGTGTGAAAGTTTCAGATTAAACGCTATGTAATCAACTATGCTGGATAGTGGAATCTAAATTCTTTAATCCATATTTTAATTTCGAAAGGTGTTATTTTGTTCGTTTACAAAATGTCTTCCATCATCAATTAATTAATTCGAAAACTATTTGTGTTATTGTTATTTCGAATAAAACACAATAAAATAAATACTTGAAAAAGTTCTGCTGCTACTAAAGTATCTGTACAATTTCTATAACTGCTACCACATTCAGTCACTGTCACTATAAGTACGCAAAACTATTAGTCAAACTACGATTGTTATTTGAAAAGCATTTGAACAACTATTTTCAAATTGAAAAGCTTCAAAAGTGAAATAAAACTTTTCAAATACTGAAAATTTAGGAAAAACTTTTTTTTTACTAAATTTTCATTGAAAAGCTTAGACAGAAAATAGTTTTTCTTAATGTAAAAAAAAATCGATTACAGCATTTGATTATTCCTTAAACCAGTCTTTTTTTGTCCCTTTTATGTGAATTGTTTAAATAAATTACTGTACTTTAAAAAGGATCACAAAATTCAATCCACTTTGAACAAAAAGGTTTGTATTTGTTTGGTTATTTCAAGTTTTGAAAAAAGTTTGGGAAGCATAGGACTTATTTGAACAGGAGTAACTCGTGAAAATAAAAAATAGATAAACAATAGAAAAAATCGATAGGATTTGAAATAAAGAAGACCAATTTCTGGATAAAGTTCTTCTTTAAAATTACTTGAATACAAAAATGGGAAGAACCAATTTAGACCATTTTAATGGTCATGTAACTAAAACTGGTTAAGGTATAGTTAAGATATAAGAAGCTTCTACACATGAAAGATGATTTAAAGTATCTAATAGGGCCTAGAAAAATATACAGTGATTGTCCTCGTCAAAAATTTTTCTGTAAAAGTACACTTCGCGATCAAGGAAAAATGTAAAAATGTATTTAAGACCTCCTTTACAAATGGTAGTGTGACCCTTTGAAAACTCCTCTTTTATTAGAACCTCTACACATGAAAAAGTGTTCTTTTTAATATTGTGTACAAATATCGATGAATTTGTAGTGTCAGATGCTGAGAAAAAGGAAAATTATAGAATTGATAATAATTCTTCAGTGGTTCTGAATATTTTTTTATTCATTGAGTTGTAGACCTTTTTGTACTACTAGTTATTTTTAGAATTTTGTTGTTGTAAAAACGCTTTTTATATTTAAAACAGAGAGTAAACAATTCTTACCACTACAAATGGTACTATTGACCCTGTCAAAGTTCCTTAAAATGTTCTCTGTAATCATGTACCTTGAAGAATCGGATGTACTGAAGAACGGACATTATGACATTGAGCAAAACATTTTCTCATTCTAATAATGCTTCTAAACATTTTTTAATTTGTTTAATCATTAAGTGGTATTAAATTAAAAGTCTTGAAAGTTATAGCTTTCGTTAATTCTCTTCTATCTCATTTGTATTGCTCGAAAATTTCACTCTTGTAATGCCAGAACAAATCAATTTTTAATTTATTTTCAATACTTTTACTTATTTTTTTCTGTTATTTTATCTCATATTTTTAATATCCAAAATTAGGTATTCATACTGTACTCTATTCTCCAGAATTCGTAGATTTCATTTTACATAAATAGATCAAATATGACGACCATAATATTGCAGAGAAGGAGAAACTTTTTGTATAATTTCTAAATTTCTACTTAATATTTTTTAATTTCCATTTTTGAACAGGAAAATATTAGGAATCAAGGAAAATGATGGAAACTGCAACGAATTTTCCACTTGCTTGAGTGTAAGTTTACGGATAGGCGCTTCCTTTATAGTCGAAATGTTTTTACCAGTTTTACTTTTATTTTTCCCGTTTTATCCTTATACGAAAAAATATATCCTTATTTGATTTCTATATATATATTCGGCCTTCAAATACAAATAAAAATATTGTTTTTTTTTGGATGGGTACGAATTTAACTTAGCTCTAATTTAACTACCACTTTTCGAAAAGGACGAATGCCGAAAAAAAATTAAGCGCGTAAATCTAAAAACACAAACACAATAAATTTTTATTGATGCATATATGGGTGTGTGCATATACATATGTGGAAGAATTTAAATAAAAAAAATGTTGTACGGAGGAATAACAAAGGAAACCATAATAAATGCGTTCATAAAGCGAAAAATTCCTGAACGTCCGCAAAAAGGAAAATGGAGAAGTAAAATAGAGTTAACAAAGCTCATATACAATCCTGCTGAGAATAAATAGCAAATTCCGTTTGGAAAAGTAAGCAAGGACAATAGTTTCTATTTTCTCAGCATCTTGAAGAAGTTTTTTTCGCTTCTATATTTGGAATTTTGCCGATTTTCTATTCCGTTTTTTTTCTTCCTGTAAATAAATTTCTTTGTAAAACTAAGTTTTTTCCAATTTTGCAATTTTTTTTTATATTTATTTTCTTATTTTAAATTTTCACATTTCTTCTTTATAAATGAAGTAAGCAGTTTCAATATACATTTTTTTTTTAGCGAAAAGCTTTGAAGGATATGAACCAATATGAAACTTTTTTTTTTTTTGGAAAAACTCGAAGGAAAAAACTAATAAATATGTAGGAAAAGGGTCACCTTTCTACGACAAAATATTTGATTGTTTTGTGTAAAGAAACGTTCATATATCCTTTAAGCAATTTTCCCGGAATTTTTTTAACAATTTCCTAGGCTTCAAAAAAAAAAAAATCCTATCAAAATAGCATGAAAAAATTTTTTTCACGTTCATAAAAAGCAATCTTGAAATATTTACTGGCACAATACGATGATATGGCGTCGCTTTTAGATTATTCATCCATATTTCCACACTTGTCTTGATGGTTCCTTCCTCTCTACTTTGAAACAAATTTTCGACATTTTCCAAAAACAGTTTACTTGGATCCATTTACGAATTTAAATTTTCCTAAACTATAAAGAATTGTATTGAAAGAAAATCCAAATGGTCGCATATACGAGACATATTCAAAATGTCCACTTCTATAAAATGTCCTTTCTATTAGTATTCTGAAAAGAATAGTGGAATATTATTGGCTCATTCTTGTTTCCGAAAGGTTCTTCAAGTGGTTAAGGGTTTGGTTGCGATGTTCTTTTGAAAATTTTTAAAATACCATGTAAAAAATTCGCTTAGTTTGTTTAGAATTTTCCTTTCTTCATTATTGCTTAGAAGAAAAAAAATATATAAAAATAAGTAAACACGCTTCATTTTTCACTCGAACCTATTTATCACTGGATATATAAAAGATGTTAAAATAGGTTTTTAACATTAAATAGTCTGCAAATCCGGTCACTATAGGGCACTGAATTAATTTTTAGGGTTGAGTTATTTGATAACAGCAGTTTGGTATGTGTTTTTTTTTAAATTGATGACTGTATTGGCTTTTCTCTTCATTTTTACGAAATTTTTGCTAAATGAAAAAATAATATTTTCTTTTTTGTATCCTTAAAACATTACTCAAATATATTTTCAAAAATAATTTACCATAAATGCTAAATTTATTTGTATTTAATTAAGAAAAATAAAAAGATAAAATTATTTTTTTTTAAATCTAATAATAAAAATAAAAATAATTACTTTCAATTAATTAAAAATCATAATAATTTAATAATTTTTTTATTGAGTTTGCATCCTGTTTTGATATTGGTTCCAATTAGGACAATTTGAAACAAAGGAGCTGAAATGTGAATAATTTAAATAATTTCCGATTATATAAAAGTAGGAAAATATTAAGAATCGTATAAATAAAAATGTAAAAAAGAAACATAATAAAATTCTGAAATAAAATTCATAATAAATCAACAACAAAAAATCCCTTCAATATCCTTTCATCTTATGAATGCCCAATTAATAATTAAAAACGAATTCGTATTTGAATAGGAAATGTGAGAATTATTTTTAGTGAATGAGTGGTGGTATTCTTGGTTCTATTGAAGGATATTTATGCTAGAATGTGGATTAAATTCTAGAGTAAGCTGCCACTTGAAACCAGGATAATATGTTTCGCAGCTACGTGGAGAAACGGATAAAAAAATTATTTCCAATTCTGGGTGGGTTAGAAAATGGTTAATAAGTACTAGTTAGTGGGTGGTAAATAGATAAAATAGAGGAAAATTGTATTAATTTAACCACGATGCTTGATACTCGTTTTGTAGTTGTTGAATTTACTTTCCCGATCGTCCGTATATTATAATTGTTTGTATTTTTAAGCTTTATTCAAAACGAAATCGTGTTTCTTTAATTTTTTTTTTGCATTTCAATTGCGAATATTCCATTCAATAAAATTTCATTGGTATTTACTGTTTTTCTTCTATACTATTTTGTATTTATTCATAAAATCCAAGTTTAAATAATACGTAATAAAAAAGATGAAAACATTATAATTTTTATTATGTTTCTCCATTTTTTGATTTCGAAAGTACGAATCTATCTTTTGAAATCTCTAAAATACATATATCATCCAAGGTGGCATTTGTTTAGATTAGCATTTGTTATTTTCTATTATTGATTGCTAAACCATTAAACAACGCGTTTAATCTATAAAAACTTTTTACAAATGTTGTGAAAGTGCTGTAGCCGCGTGTTACGCTTTAAGTAACATTTTCTTTAGCGATGAGGTTCGATTGTCGCTCGAGGAATATGTCAATAAGCAAAATTGCGTATATAGAGATCTGAAAATCCACAACTGGCTATTGAGAAGCCATTGTATTCGCGAAAATTGACTGTCTATCATATTTAGTTGAGAATCAAGAAGGAGAGATTAACTTTTTTTTTGATCCCGGAACTTGAAGATTTTATTGTGGATCACATGTAGTTTCAAAATATGTCACCCTAAGCCATAAAATATGAAAACTTTTTGATTTAGTGATGTCAATTGGCTGTTATTGCGTGACTTGACGCAATTTGACTTCATTTCGTGTGTTAAGTCTTAGACTTTAATCGAATTAGTCCAAAGTGTTCAAAAATGTCATAAAATTACCTGAATATAATCTACTATTGCAAAAAGACTCCATAGCATAATGGAAAAGTTAAAGCAAAGTACTCAAATAAATATTTTTTCAAAATCTTATTTTTAAGTTTAGTACTAAAACTTTTATATAATTTTAAATAAAATATAGAAACTCAACAAATAAATATAGTTTAAAAATAATTTTTTTTACAATAATTTTAAATTTTAAGTATAGTTTTTTTTAGTAATTGCTTAATTTTTTATTCCAAAAATTTCAAAATTTCTTTTATCTTAAAAAATTCTACTTTTACTTCGAATCATAGTCGTTATAAACATATTCAAAGTAGCAAAAATAAAAAAAATATTCAAAAATATGCCTCTTTTTACTGTAAAAATATTCTTCTCCTTACATAATATATCATATGAGTATGTGCATATTAATTTATTCATATAAAATAAAACGCTTGTTCGTAAATTTGCTCCAAACTATTTCTAAATATCGAAATGACAAGTTCAAGTTCAAGGTGAGCTCTAAATGACTACTTTTCCCGTTTGTTTTGTATGTGCGCGAAATGGGCCCAGTTGAAGGACATAGTGTGCGTATTCTTGCATATTTCCCAGTTGTTTGGAAATATGCAAGAATACGCACACTAGAAATTTAAACAATGACACTAAATGTGTGTATATAGTCTGTAATTAAGGTCATGATTATTAGCAAATGGCTATTTGTTGATTGATTGCAAATTGTTACTCTTGTTTTGTCTATGAAGAGACCTACCGTATTGGTGGCATAAAGTGCTTCGTAAAAAATTCATTAGAAATTAAGAAGTCTGTAGGCTTTCTAAAATGAGATTAACTAATCCTTTTAATATTAAATTTAAATATGCAAACAATATATTTTAAGAAAAAGTATTTATTATTTAAAAAGTAATAATATTATTTACAAAAAAAAATTATATTTACTATATAATAACAGTTAAAAAATATGCCAAACTTGATGAAAATAAAATCATATAAAATGTGTTTTAGAAAAAATTATTTATTAATATTTATTATAATATAATAATTAATATGAGAACAACATACACATAAGTACACATACAATGGAAATTTTAACTTTATTTATATAAATTATATTGTAGAACTTGATTAAAATAAAAAAAAAGGCAAAATGGAATCAAATAAAATGTGTTTTAATATTTTTGTCGTATTGTTTTTCAAGGAGCTCATTAATATGAAATCTTAAATTAAAATGCCATTCAAATATAAATATAATACTATCAGCAGTATGATTGCTCTCCCTCCATTCATCATTCTTTATAATTTTTATTCAGTTTGCCTAGTTTTAGGCGACGCAAAAAATTCTGACTTTAAATTTGCCCATATAAAAGGCGCAATAAAAAATGAGCAAGCAGAATGCCTATTTATAATGTACACACATGCAACGTTCATCCGATGTTATGCAGAAATTCAGTATAAAATTGACAAAATACACCAGGCACCCAAAAACTGATAGGAAGCAAAAATTTCTACCCAGTCCAATATTTTTATCTCTACTTATCTCACATGCAATTTCGTATTCGGATGTACTAGTTACTCTAATGGAAATATTGAAATCAGAACGTTTACTGATATTAATAATTGAGAAATTTGAGAAAAATTTTGAAATATTTATATCTCTTTTCCTTTCTCACTTATGTAAATAATCGCGCAATTTCTCTAAAAATTATTATACTTACTCTACTGAAATTGTTCACATATTTTATCTCATTTTTTTCCATTTGCTACATAGAGCCTTTCTTTTACTCTTTTGTTAATATTGAACTAAACTGTGTAGAGTGTAATAATAATTGATAATATTTTGCAAGAAATTGAGAGTTAATTCCATGTACTCAAAATGTGTCATGGATAAATGACAGAATCTTAGATTAAAGAAGTACTGGAAAGGCCTCTACAGAAAAATTCTATCCAAATTTTGTTGGCAATACATTCATAGAACGCACACACATGCAATACAACAGAAACGGCGTAAATCATTGGGGGCCAATTTAAAAGTTCAGTATGCGATTGAAGCGGTTCGTTTAAAACCATTTTTCATGTGTGATATCATTTACACATACACGTATGCGTAAAGAAGCAGATTTTTTTATATTGCGGGTCTTGTTGTTTGATGGAATTAGTTTTGTAAATATGCAATAAAACACAGTATTTTTATTTATTTAATTATTATGTACTCGTATTTTCATTTTATTTATTTCACTATATATTATTTATTAAAACAGAATTTTTAAAGTGGGGAAGAGTATTTAAAATATGAATTGTAAGTTATTTGATTATAACTCAATCAAATAACTTAAATAGTACAGTACCGGCACTGTACTATTTTATGGTAAACATTGAACTGTCAACATCGGATTCACAAATGACAAAGCTAACCCCCAAGTCTCCACTTTCATGGAGAATTAAAGTTTTCATACTCTCCGAAAGTCTACAAAATTGAGGCGGTTTATATTTGATTGATATTTACGAAATGTATAATAAACCTAAAATAGAATTCCATTTCGTATCAAAAGATTGTACAAAAAATAAAAATGACGTTGTATTTAAATTGTATTTTTGTTTCCAATAAGTGAATTAAAATAAATATAAATTATGCTTTTGCAATTAAATAAATTTCCATTACGACACATAGATGGCAGTGGGTGTCATGTCTACATAAAAAATTTTTGACAGTCATATCCCCCTCGTAAAAATTTGTACACAAAATTGCGTATACAGATACGGTAAGGGCCTATCCAGGTATACTTTAATCTAAGGACAGAATACTCACTGGTTCCATTTTTTTTGGTCTTGCACAATAAATGTCATATTAAAAATAGGAAAAATTTAATATTCATTCGCATGTATTAGATCTAAAATCCAGAAGCATATCGTTGATCGTAATAATTCATACACGATCGAAGATTCTCCAATTGTCCTTTCAATTAATAATTTGATTCGATATAATTTAATAATTTTAATAATTTTGTAAAATATTCTCTATTTTTTTTATTATAAACCTACTACAACCGCAAAACCTATTTATTTAATAATAAAATGCATTTTTTTTCTTTTATTAAAATTTTTGCCGAATGGCCAAGCTTCATATCAGCAACACAATCTTATCGACCAAACTGAAAAAATTTCCATCGAAAATTGTGTGAGAATCCGACAAATGCACTAGTAGCCCAGAATTGTTAGAAAGTAAATTTTCAACTGCGAGAGTCATATCTGTATTTTTCTGTCACATCACTGTACCTATAAGATCGCAGCAATCACTCCAATGGTACAATCCCATTAATTACGCCACCTGATAAAAAGTGCACTGGGAATAGTATTACTATGAATTCTGTTTCTGTTTCACTAACGCTTGTTGGTATAATATGGCACTATTTACACATATACGAAAATAACTTTCAGTGAACAGTTCTGGTTTTGTCTTAGTCATGCTATCTCATTTTTAGATGCTCAAAATTTTTTACAAATGCAAAATTCGGTCCAATCCTTTTTTATATGTACTATCTGCTGATAAGTCTATAACTTTTACTCTTATTACCAATTGTTTTTCACTCTAAATTTAAAACCCATATTTCTTATATGCAATTTTTGTTTTCTTACTCTATGCAATTTTTGTTTTCGTACAGCAGTACCTGCTTAGCTATAAAAAATAATTTATATTTTAGCAAAAAAAAAATCAATATTTAAAATACATTCTTTTTAAACTCAACGTTAAATAATTTATTACTTCATAAGAGTGCACTTAAAAGTACTGATTTTTATAAATTGCAACCTACGCAATAACAAAATTAGATATCTGAAAATTTGGGATTCCATAAAACGTTTCATTTATTTATTTACTTAAAGTTAATAACATTTACAATTCTCCTATAAGTTTTTTTTATTTTATTTTTTTATACTTACCAATTCAAAAATAAATTGCAATTGCCAGTCTCATAATTTAGAGCAATATAGTTTATTGATATTTTCAGAGCAATCGTTTACAAAATGATTACTCTAAAAATGTAAATAAAATATATTCAAAAAATATTTAGAATATTCTCCAAATAGGGGAAAAAATCCTATTTAGAACAAAAACTCAAATCCATTCTTTTGAAAAAACGTCATGACCGTTTCAATGCATTAAAATATTTGTAAAATTTACACTCGTTTGTGATTGCGATAATAAAACATTTCAGGTTTGTTGATTTTCGTTTATTGTGTTTATATTTACTCATTTTACTGAATCCTTTCGACCAACACCATTAATATTGGCATGAATGAATGCGTTGTGTTGCCGTTCTTGCCCATTTTAAGGATCTTTCATCTCTTATTGTATCCTATTTTGCTGAGACGTTTTCTACAAGATAATATTGATCCTATTACCACTGTACTCGTTGTTTGTTGGCTTATACAAATTTTTTCCTCATAATCTAGTATAGTTTACTTTGAGTAAAGTGAGATTTCCCGGAACAAAGGACCCAATAAGGATGCTATACTTGCCTTTTATATACGATAGAATATTAGTTCTTTTATAGAAAATAGAAAATTCCATCTCTCACTTAGAATAAAAGCAGGATGAACGAACCTTTTTGATTGCGTGTACTGATGAAAATAAAAATTGTAAATATTTTGCAGAATTGGTTTAGAATGAAATGTAAAGCAAGTCTCAGTCGATTTGTATTTGCTAAACACAAACAAGAGTTCGCTTTCTGGATGTACAGAGTACGATGATGTTCACTGTAGCTGGAATCAGAACAGATTGACAAACATTTGAAGAAATTTAACAAACGCAAGAAAATCACTAACGGATGTAAATAATAATCTTAAAGACGGCGAAAATTCTACAACGAATCATTGGAGTTCGTTTTTCTTATTGAATTTATCAATTTAAAGAAGGGAGGGCAGAGATGGTTGTTTGAAAAGTAAATCTTGTCGAAATAGATGTAAGATGTTCTACTCGTATCTGTAAGGACAAAAACTAAAGTCATTCTTGGTCCTCATCTATTAAAATTCATCTCGATTAAGCAAATTCACCAAGAACACCATGTCCTTGCGATGGTGTTCATTTGGTCATAAGCTTACAGGATCATACGATGACTGACAGGCTTCAGTTTTTGCCAAGTTTCAAATACATGAACGTAAGGCGTCAAAAGCAAACTAAACAAAATATTGAATACGTAGCAAATCACTCAAACTATCTAAGCTCATAGCAGCTTTAGGACTTGAAAGTCTCTCAAAGGAGTTAGGCGAAAAACAAAAATTTTGTTTGTTATAGCAAATTCAAGGAAATTATTTTCTCTCGTTATTATTATATTGTAAATATAGTTATATTTTTTTAAAAACTTTTTGGAGTAATATTTTGCTCCTCCGACTTTTCTTTCCGAGTCCGACTGTTTCGTGCTGCCTTTTTACTTTTCATACAACTTAGGAGCTTTAACTGTACGGGCTTCGTTTGTGGAGGTTATTTTCTTTAGCTTTTAATGCGTCTCTAATTCAAAGATAATATCGGACAATTGTAAAATTTATCCAGAATATTCTTCTGCTTTTCTTCGTGTAAAGTCTTATTTATTAATTTTTAACAGAACTAAAAACCGTCATCAACATTAGAATATACAATACTATACAATGAAAGAAACATAAATGATGATATTAGATGCATTGTTGAAAGTTTTCGTATTGTCAGTATTATATTGTCAACTCTTATTAAATGCTATTATGGTGCAGGAAGGGATAGAAAAATACTGGGCGAGATAAAAGGATGTTAAATCAGAAAACAAGGATTTAATATTAAAAACAACAATTGCGACTAAACAAACAAACAGAATTCTGTTCAAACGGAAGTGGATATTCAAATTATGTGTTTTTTTTTTGTGTCTAGAAAATTCAATTAATTCCATTTACACAAATTTCTATTCAATATATTTTTAGGAATATTAAATTTTTGACGACAGACTATCCTTTCAATATTGTTATTGCACTTAACAGTGAAAAAGGTATTAGGAGTAATTTCATTTTCAAGAACGAAATATTGTAGGCAAAATTTTCTGTAGTATTTTTTAGTAATTTTCTATATTGTTTAATAAATTTTGAACCTTTTTAACAATTTTCCTTGTATGAATTTTTTAAAGTATCAATATTTTTGTTGTAATTTTTTAAGTAATAATATTCAAATAAAAACCAATACCGAGGTTGTAAGGAGTTTTTCAATAGGGGTGATATGTTTTCAAATAGATCGTGTGGCCATATTTAAAATATCAAAAATGCCTCAGTGCGCTCGCTATTCGTCGAACTCTGGAACGTTTTGAACGCAATATTTCTCTGCCAGTCAGATAAAAATGCGGTCGAAGTGCTGAGAATATTGCTCTCGTTCTATCGATTTCAAAGTATTCTCAACATTTGGGACAATCTACCACAATAATATGACAAATTTTACGGTTGGATTTAGGCTTACATCCTTACAAAATTTTTAACACACAAGAATTAAAGCCGTTGTACCATCGCAAACGCTGTGAATTTGCTGTTACCATCAATGGTCAGCGGCACAGATCGATAATAACGACTTGTTGTGCCCTGCATGGGTAGATATTGTTTAATCAAATAAGTGGTTTCAACAAAACGGCGCTACGTGCCATACAGCCCCTGCCACAATTGATTTATTATGAGAAAATTTTGGCAATTCAATAATTTGAAGAAATGCAAATTTCCAATAAGTTGTGATTTAATACCTTTGGACTTCTTTTTGTGGGATTATTGCAAATCATTGGTACATGTCAATAAAACAGCAATTACTGTTGCATTAAAATTGAATATTGAACGCCAAATACTTGATATAAGGCTGGATTTATCATACAAGGTGATCGAAAATTGTAAGTATCGTATACGGTTTTGTAAACGGAGCAGAGGCAGCCATTTGAATGAAGTGATTTTTAGAATATAATTGCGTCGAATATACTTCAAAATAAAATAATAAATTTTACTTATTGAAAATCTTTGTTTAAGTAGATATTTTGCTCAATCTTCAGAATTGAGATTATTTCAAACAAACAATTGCGATTACATGTTTCTACTCGTAAAAATGGCATTTCCCAATAATATATGTGATTATTAATTTTCTTCAGTTTTACCCCGTATAACTTTTATTTTAATAGTTTTTCAAAGATTGTATTTACTTTTTTTGCATCAATTATTCCCAACTACATAGTTCTTAGTTATTGTCTATCTGTTGGATTTGATTTATTTGCAAACAAAGCTGAGAAGAAAGTTTTATTTTTGCTTATCTGGAGAAATTTTCGCGAAATTCTCTAAGGCTTGTCGATGTCATCGAATTTGGAATTTCCATTGCGAACGTAGCAAGATAATTTTCCTGACGCTTTCGAAAAGTTTTTCCCACTTCCACCATAGCCAGAATATTGTACTAATCTCTCTTGATCAATTGGGAATAAGTACTTTTATCGTTCTTTTGACACTATCAATTCTAGCCGATTTTCTTCAGTTTTAAATTCTCTTAACGCAATACCTTACCCCTATTCTGTGTGGTTCCTATTCTTAATAAATCGTCACTTTTTTCTTTTTCTTACTTATTCGTTTAAACATTTTTCATCGACTATATTTAAGTTCGTGTTTATATATATATTTTTTTGTTGAAAGTTTTACAAACTTAAGGAATTATGCTGACGAGCAAAAAAACCCTCATCTAATGGGGGGTAGATTATGTTATTAAGAATATCTGAAAATTTATATTGTCTTATCTGAATTGTTACAAGAGCAAAAGCAAAACAAAAACGGAGACAGAGAAACGAGAAAGGACCTGCTAGACCAACAGCGCATTCATTCTACTTATTTTGTTTATGGATTCAGTTAAGAGACTCATTGTTGTTATATTTTATGGAAATATAATAAAGTTCAGCAAAGTGTATTGGAGTAACCTAGTCGAAATGCTTTAACACTTTTGTTTAGTCCGACGAAAACAAAAACAGCGTAGGAAACAAATTTTACTCTGGGGTACGTGCCATGGTTGTAAATCGTAAATTACCATAAAAAATGATACAAAACAACAGCTACATTGGCAGAATGAGATTTGAAAAAAATAGAGTCCAATTGAAGGAATAAAAAGGGTTTTTATTTTTTATTTTTTAGATGGTGTCGGTTCTTACTATTGTACTAATCTGGTTACTAGGGAAAAATATACATGAACATAAAATAGGATCAAAATGGTTCAAGTTGTAGATGGGAGGACGGGGAAGAGCAATTTTTTTATGGTAAATTGTTTTTGTGTATATTTCGTACGCTATCCAATAAAAACTAGCCCCCAAACCAACCGCGCTGTATTCAGAACTTAAAATAAATAAATTATGAAACATCCTGTGAAACTTGAAAATTAATAGAAACAAACAATAATCGTCTCTAAAAAAACAATAAGAAAACAAACATTGAACAAAAGAAAAAATTATAATAAAATTAGTTGGCAAAAATATTTTTAAAATAAAGACTCTGCAACAACAACAACAACAACAAAATAAGACAAATAAAACTGTTTTACAAGCTGTAAACTAAAAAAAAGGTTTTTTAATGCACATTTGAATTGCAAATTATATAAAATTATTTGGTTCTTATAAATATAGGGGTGGCTGTCTACCCGACCTTTCTTTCGGTTTTGTATTCTGGAAGGATTCTTCTTTCTCTTGTACTGTTTCGCTTTTACTATTATTATTATTATTATTACTATAAGTATTTAGTGTGCAGTTTATTTTTCTTTTACATTGTTTTCCTCATTTTCTGGTTGATTTTGCTTGTGTATGCAAATAATTTTTATAAATAAACGACAACCAATATTGAATATACATATATATATCCGTACCTCGGAAGCTCACATGCTCCATTATTAAAGAAAATAATAATTAAGGAAAAATATGGAAAAAATTATCAGTTTTTGGGAGACATGAGAAAATGTCTCCCATTAAATTATAAATTATAATGCTTTGATTATTTATTTATTTCAATAATTAACTCATCTTTGATTTTGTATTTTATTTTTAGACATGCTACGAATTGGAGCGATACCTTCAGGATGAACCTAAATTAGATTCGTATAAGAAACTCCATACGGAAATTGATCCAGGATGGGATTTATTTGCTGCCCCGGCGCGAATTTTGGAAGAATTGAACATAAGTGAACAGAATTTGGATTCAATGTCAACGAGTTCGGTATCGTCGGCATGTTCTGGCGTTTCTTGGGATAGTCCACTTAGCTGTTCAGTTGTGGTGAAAAAGGAAAAAATCGAAGAGGACGACGAAGATAATTCTGACAGTTGTGAAGAGAAACTGACAATTCCTTTGCCAATAAATACTGATAAAACGATTAAACTAAGGCTAGTGGCACGGACAGGCGATTCGAATCGGGAAGTGACAACGTTGACACCACCAGCGTCACCGGAATCGATTCGGGCTTTAGCAACTGAAACAGAATTGACAATTGCAAGTAACGTAAATGGTATCCTACGTTTCTGTACACCATCGAATTTGACAGTTACTGGTCCGTTGGCGGCGAATTGTCATCAGCAGGTACAACAGCGTCTACATCAACAGCAGCAACATCAACACCAACAACAGCAACAACAACAGCAAGTGCATCAGCAACACCAACCACAGCCACAGCCACCACAGCAAGTGCAACAACACCAGCCACAACACCACCAACACCACATAACAACAACAAGCCAAGCTGTTACCACAAATACAGGAACATCACACCATATTGTTAGAATAGCATCCGCGAAAAATGGCATCAATGTGGCTAGAGTGATACATGTCAGCAGTCCAGCGATACCAGCTGCGATTGCCCAGCGCGGTACAACTACACAAAATCCACAAGTGACAACGTGTAAGTAGATATTAAAAAATCTTATTTTCAATTTTACTTTTTTTTTTATAAAAATCTGAAATTTTGCCTAACATAGCAATTTTTTTCTCGATTAAAACAAAAGTCTCAAAAGTTCTAAGGATATTTTTAGGAACATTTTTTTATTTCTCTAATTACAAAAGGAAGAAAATTGATTTTAACTATTTCTTTCTTATAGTAACAACCAAACATCATCAGAGACAACACGACCATAGTCCAGACTCTAAAAGGAGAATACACAAGTGCCAATTTTCGGGCTGTAAAAAAGTTTACACAAAAAGCTCTCACCTAAAAGCTCATCAACGGACTCATACAGGTTTGTAGTAATTATTATTCTTTTCTAAATAAATCAAAAAAGAATTCCTGTTCGATATTTTTTCCTATGATCATTTTTGAATTTTTACATAAAAAAAAGAGAAAGGTTCGACAAGGAGTTTTTTTTTTTGTTGGGGAAAAAATATAAAGGATCAATGAAAAATCGGATTTAGAACATTTAGAAACTATAAAAAAATTTCATCGTTAAATAGTGTTTTAATAAAAGTTTAACTATTTAAGGCAAGTTCATTATTGAATACTGTATGCGTCCCCTATTTTGGTAAAGGTCACGTTTACGGGTACAAATGCGAGTAGTTGAGCCAGTATGAATACTCAGTTAGTTGATGCATAGCCTAAACGCTACAAATTAGGGAATCGTTAAATTCATTGACCTCATTAACCTTCTTCAAGTTAAGAGAATAACTGACGACTGAATGAATGCCTTCAATTAGAGTTAGAACGGGTGAGATTGGTTAGTTTGCTTGATGGGTGGTGTTGGCAGATTGAACTTTGTGCATGATTCCTCAGAGTTTCAAAGTGAAATTTAATTTCCTTCCTTAAATTGTTCACATTACAAGGCACGTCACGCTGCCTTCAATTAAGAAACTCTTCTTTGGATAAGTTCGTTAGCATCTTCTGATAACTGAACAGAAACTGACTTGATAGAAGGACGACTGGATACTCGTCACTCACAGGAGAAAATGCACAACTTCCACATCAGAAGTGCATAAAACTTAATCGAAAGTTTGTAATTTTAGTTCTGATCGACGAGTTGTTATTGCAAAATGTCTACCAAATTTAGAGCAAATGATTCGTCGTCAGTCATCTGATTCTGACTCATTTGGTATACAATCACCCCTCATGGTCAAGAATACACCGTTCGTCGGTAGTGATGTTCATGGTGTCAATGCCAGCTTGTTATCCAATAGACTATGACTGATGAAAAGATATTTACGATAATAGTGGTCATTCCCGTCCCTGATTCACCTACGTCCAATGGTGAAATTAAGTGATCGGACAGAATGACTGCCAATGCTGTAATGGGGAGCACCGATGATAGTGCGATCATGCTCGGTATCTGGTCACATAGTCCATACCACTCACTAGTCACTGATCGTTTTAATGAATGACTGAATAAATTCGGAATGACCCCAAAGCGAAAGTGAATCAAATGCGATTTGGTTCATTCATATTATTTGATGGCGGATTGAATTTATTATTCTTATATATTTATTTATTTTTAAGTAAAAAACTTTATATTGTCATATTTTGTTTTTTTTTGTTGACCGATTAGATAAATGGTCAGAGTCATGAGGTTAATTGTGTATAAATGAATCACAAGCTATGTGGCTTGATTATGTAAGTATGAGTCAGTATCAGTCCATGATTAGTACGTACGAGTAGTAGAATGGGGATTGGGTAACTATTTGACCCAAAAGTTAATTGGACGATTGAATTTTCTGAAATGCCCTCTTCATGATTCATCGATCTTTTCATAATTAAGTTATTTCAATACCATTCGATGCGGTTTTTCAAATGGTGTCTTCTTAAAAATGAGTGAGGATTGATTTATGTACGAGGTGTGGCAGAAAAGTAATGATGTTTGACTAAATATTAAAAAGAATAAAGTGCTTGCAAAATCAGTTAATTATAAAAAATACTAGAATCAATTTCCCGGGAAACTACTGGAATCTCTTTCTGACAAAAACTCATTGACATATATGTGTATGGCCGTGGGGCAAGAGTGTCTTTATGACAGGTTATTCAATGTTCGATCTGATGAGAGCAGGACTATTTCAAGGACTTTTCCATCAACTTCGATGTTAATCGACAGTTAGACCCTCACTTCTTCGACATTTTCGTCAGTTTTCGATATTGAAAGGATTTTTGAGCGAGTTTTCCACTGCTTGTCAGCTCACCGAAAATGATCATGACGCAAAAATAAAATTGTGTTCTTGATAAGACTCGATGCAGCTTTCTGTAAGTCAAACTCTGGGATACATCAACATTGTTTGTTAAAAAATTCCCTGTTCCATTTTTTGTAACGCACTTCAAAACACAGATTCACTCATCTCACTCAATAGGATCGGGATTGAAACTTGTATTGCGTGTTTTGCGAAATGGACTCATAGTGGTGGTGCTACGAAATATCTTCTGCTTGTTGTACTAGAGATATGTGACGATAAAGTCCACCTTACCACTCACATTACATTTCCAAACAGGCTATTGTGCATGATACTTTTTTAATTCAATTAATTTTTATAATTTTATCAAAACACGGAACAATTCATTGTCAATTATGAATTTTTCGCCGATTTCTAACCAAAATAATGTAAATATTTATGCCGAAATTCACAAAAACCAGATAATTTATTCTGTTCAAAAATAAATAAAATTATTCTATTCACAAAACCTGTCTTGAATAGGGATGCAATTTTTTGGTGTAATGTCACTGAAAATATAATCACTAAGTTTCCTGTAAACATCATGAATATTGGAGTAAAAATAATAATAGAACTTCTGAAAGTCCTTCGAAAGAAATGCAGTCATTCTTTAAAATATTTTGCAACTAAAAAATTCCTATTAGAATATTTTTAAAAAAAAACCTATTCTTAATTCAATAGTAAATTAAAAAATTTGTAACGAATGTTTTCTCTTATATTGTTTATGGAACTTTTTTTGAAAAAAAAACCTTATTTGTGCAACTTTTCTTTGAGGTTAAAGTATTTTTTTTTTACCTATAAGTATATCCATTTATCCTTAAGAGGTCGACAAAAAGTCTAGAAATGATATTGATTGAAATTTCTGGATAGCTAATACATTTGCCTGGTTGGTGTTTCCCTATGCCAAAAGCAGAATAGACAGTAGAAGATATAGAAAATGTTAAACGAACCATGTCGCATTTCTGTACTGTGGGTTGAAAAGCTCTAAAGTAATGTGCCAGCCAAGCAAGGTGTGCCATAAATTGCTAAGAAATTTCAAATCTAATTGTGTTCAGAAAAGGTAAGGAAAATAAAATAAATCTGAAAAAGGGCCATGGATTTTAAACGTTGTAGAGTACAGAAGGACGATGCCGGAAATGAAAGAGTTCACCCTTTCTGTGCAGTGGCAGTAGAATTTGCAGTGAACCTGATGCCATTGTACTTAGTTGCGTTTGTAGTGAGTTATTTGAATTTCACTGGAACTTCCCATTTCTAATATGACCCTTTTTGTCTTTTATCTAAATTGTCATAGAATTATATGCTATTCATTTTAATCGCAGATATGCAGCTCTTCAACTAAAGCAGCATAAAACCCCACTCTTCAATATTCAATAACACAAAGGAATTCAACGCTGCTCCAATAACATCCAAACAACGATTTTTATATGAAAACCATTCAGTGCAGTGCAATAAATAATATTCTTTATTTTATTTATTACAGTTTTGCACTGAATTTTTTTGTTCTTTTCTCATTTTGGCGCCAAAAAAGACACCGAATGCCAAATGTTATTCAATGGATGGGGTGGCAAAACAACATCCGATCGCTTCCGTCTTTTCGCTTGGCCATTACCACTTTTATAACATCACCAATACGGACAAACTCAAACGTTTCGTTATGGCAATGACGGTGGGGATGGCAACAGAATCGACAACAAAGCAAATCAGGATATAATCGTGCTTTGAATATTTAAACCCACGTCTCGGTTGTCTCATATATGAACGTAAATAAGTTACAATTCTTGTTAGATGAATATGTATCACCCATATTCATAGTATATATTTGCTTGATTTCTGATTGGGTGCTACCTTTTGCCTCTAACTTACCAATCTGAAACACTAAATCGTCATCCTTCAGTTATCAATATCGCTTGCAACAACAAAATTAATTTTCATTTTGTGCACTGCATTCTCATAAATCCTCATTGGTAAAACTAACATAAAATGTTGCCAACATTAAAAGTACTTACCTCTCCTTGTTCGTGTGCATACATCCAAGTACGAATACTCAGGGAAAAAAAATGTACGAATATCAAGAGTGCAATTGATGTGAACTAATACTTTGTCAAAATAAGGACAATATAGCATAACAAAAATGTAAATGCCAACAAAAAAAACCCAAAGTAATTGTGCGGTTTTGCTGATATTTTGCCTATTTTTATTTATTGAAGCTTTGGTTGAATTTGTTAGGAGTTTTTTTCTCTTCATTTTATTGATGGTATAATATTGGCAAATCCAAAGTTTTCTTTGTTGTTATAGCAAAAGTTCTGTTTTTCCTAATAAAATATGATTGTTTGGTTGTATTTGAACTTGTTTTGTTATGTAGATATATGGATTGGAGAAGGGATATGTAGCGAATATTGGAGTTCTTTAGAAGAGAAAGAACCTCGTACGATATTGTTTCCCGAATGTTATAGTCGGGCTAACGTTAAGTTATTTATTCTGATAAACTCAAGGGCAGGAAGCAATAGTTTGGTTGTGGTGCAGTGTCAGTGCAATCCCAGTGAATGGGGTAGAAGATAACAAAAACCGATTAAACTTCAGTAGACTCTGCTATACTGATCCCCGGCTATATTACCCAACTAGAGCAAACAAGAAATCACCATTATGAAACGTATACAACTCTGTTCCTCTATGGCGGTTATACTAATGTGGTAGTAACAAATTCAGGGGTAGCTACAGGTCGCCTCTGATGTATAATAAAATTCAATGATTTGTGCAGAATTTTAAATTATTACAAGCCATAAAAATAACTTTGACGCAAGGTAGAGTGTGATATGATATTTTGTTCAAAATTTGTTTTTATACAATTTTTCTGCGAGCGTGTATTTATTATTTTTCATGGTGGCCTTTTTTCGGAATAGGTTATCTACTTATACAAT
Source organism: Atherix ibis (assembly GCA_958298945.1). Classification (NCBI taxonomy): domain Eukaryota; kingdom Metazoa; phylum Arthropoda; class Insecta; order Diptera; family Athericidae; genus Atherix; species Atherix ibis. The sequence goes on from OY282607.1 coordinate 32,776,601, forward strand.
CAGACAGGAGCCACCATCGACTCTGCTAACAATTGCCAATTGGGGAGTTCATGGTCTTATTCTTTACTATTTTAACGGAAAAATATATTATTCTTTGTGCACATGTGTTTGGATGGAAAATTTTCATCTTCTTGAAAATGCAATAAAAAAAATGGTGTAAGGAGCAGAATAAGGAGTCGAACACATTGTGAAAGAGTTCAAACGTAAATACGAGAATCCTGCCAGTTTACGGGTATATTGTTTTTAGTTCTTGGTTGTGAATATTTTGTTTACTGAGTTTTCTGTTCCAAGGTGACTACACATCCTTATTGAGTGTGCTGTGTTGTTTTCTGTTCGTTTCCTGTTCAAAGAATGTAAAATTGAACAATAAATACGCCAAAGTACAACGAACGAACCGAAACACAAAAATACAAAAAAGAAAAGAGCATTATGGAAAAATTTAAAAGGAAAACAACCGAAATGTTTTTTTTTTGTTTTTGTGCCATTTTGTTTTTAGGGGTAAAAGCTTATTTAGCTCACCTTCATTGGTGTGTCCTTATAAAAGCAGATATTTTTCCAATTTTTCAAGCTATTTATCTCAATTCTTTGTTGTTTTACTCGCTTTTTATATATTATTTTTTCGCTTACTTCCTAGAGTTGATCACTTGGAACATCCTTCAAATAGATGTGCAATGGAGTCTGAAATCGAGTTGAATGTTTTCTCTTTTACCATTCAATCATCACATTTGAATGGTTTTTACTTTTTTTTCGTCTATAACCTATGATCTTACATATCTTGTATTTTTTTCTCATTATTGTGTGTATAATGGGGGTAAAATTAATTTGAATAAGGCACACGTAAACGAATGGAATCAAATCAAAAGCAGACGCTTCATTTCGTTCAATGATTTAATCAGTGGTAAATATATAATACGATATGGGAGGGACTGAACGAAAATATACTGGGGTAGTTGGTTTTCTCAATTAAATATTGGAAAAAAAATTTGTTATTTCGCAGCAAATTATTACTCAAAATTCTTAGGTACCAAAATAATTCATATTATTTCGAAGTAATAAGATCTGAAAAGTGTAGAAAACTGCAAACTTTACCGTTCACAGAAATCAATTTTTTTATTTCGATTTCGATTTATCTTTGGCACTTGAATTTTTAAATATAATTCATTAATTTTCTTAGAGTTCTTATTTCTGGATGAAAAAACGGCATTTCAATTCAGAGGTCTTACTTCGAAAATAGGTCCAATAGTTTGACAATAAGAGTTAAAAAAGCTTTATTGTATAGCACATTACTCTACTTTCTCAGTATATTTGTCAAGATGCCAATCGTCTTCATGGTAGGTGTCGCCTAATGTCATCATAGTCGTGGCGTTATATACGAGTGTCATTCAACAAGTACTTAGCCTCACCGCCCGATGGAACTGCTGTCACAAAAGAGTCGTGCAGTACATTCTTTTAGTAGCCTACTGTCACACCATCGTGCAGTACAGCCTACTGTCAAAGTTTCAGTCGATTCCCTTCATTAGTTTTGTTTTGAGAGCCTTTGAAAGCGAGCGTGTCGGTCGGTTGCACAAAAATGGTGATTAGATTCTTGTTTTTGGAAGGGAAAACGCGCAGCGAAATCAAAGATCGCTTGGATGCTGTCTATGGTGACTCTTCTCCTTCGATGGCGACCGTCAAGAATTGGTTCAACGAGTATGTTCGTGGCCGCACGTCGGTTTTTGATGAGCCACGCCCAGGTGCCCCGAAAACGGCTGCTACGAAGGAAAACGGTGGGCATCGCAGTAGGAACGGTGCATCATATTCTACACGAAGAACTGGGCATGAGAAAGCTGTCAACGCGATGGGTGCCGCGTTTGCTCACACCGGAAAACAAGCGCAACCGTGAGACCACATCGGCGACGTGTTTGGCGCTGTTTCAGCGCACTCCAGCGGAGTTCTTGCGTCGTTTCGTAACCGTCGACGAAACATGGATTCACTGGTACACACCAGAGACTAAGGAACAGTCGAAACAGTGGACTTCACCCGGCGAACGTGCTCGGAAGAAGGCGAAGACTGTTCGATCGGCCGGAAAGGTGATGGCCACCGTTTTCTGGGATTCACAAGGTGTGATCCACATCGATTACCTCGAGAAGGGTAAAACAATCACGGGGCGCTACTATGCTGACTTATTGGGCCGATTTGACGTCGAATTAAAGAAAAAGCGGCCCCGCTTTGCGAAGAAAAAAGTGCTGTTCCACCACGACAACGCGCCGGCTCACACCGCCGCCGTCGCCATGGCCAAAATGGTCGAATTGCACTACGAATTGCTGCCCCATCTCTCCAGATTTGGCCCCCTGTGACTACTTTTTGTTTCCAAACCTGAAAAAATCACTCGCCGGGAATAGATTTGGGTCGAATGAGGAGGTCATCGTCGCCACGGAGGCCTATTTTGCTTCCCTCGAGGAAATTTTTTTTTTTTGGACGGGTTAAAAAAGTTAGAGAATCACTAGGCCAACCAAGTGTATCGAGCTTGAAGGAGATTATGTGGAAAAATAAATTGCCACCTTTCAAAATTTTCGTCTTTCTTTTGTAGGCTAAGTACTTGTTGAATGACCCTCGTAGTGGCTCCCAGCACAAGCATAGCTTTGGCTTGAATCAATTTTTAGTATTTTTTAACTTATTAGAATTTTGGTACAATATTTTTAACTTATTCTTTTTAATAAATTGGAAGGATAACTTTTTCTACACAAATATTTAAATAAAACAGTCCAATTATTCTCATATTTCGTTGTTAGATACCCACTATACCTAATAACATAAAATAAAAATAGTTAACAGTAGATGGAAAATGAATATCATTAGAGATTTTCTTTGGTTGATACTAATTATCTGATCATACCTGATTAGGAATGCTTTAGATAGTATCCAAATGGCTGTCTGTTCTGATTATCTCGTTTTTGTTGAATTCTGGGAAAGCTAAAATCCTGTTTGAGATAAGATTTGAAAATGGTATTAAGTAAATAACTAAATTATCATAAATGTGTCACAGAAAGTTATATAAAATTATCGAAGCATATACACAATCCTCAAATAACTTCAAGGTGAATTACAATGGTTCAAGAAAATTACTACTGTCACCTATTAGGGTTGATGATAATTTTTTCCCATTTTAAATGGAACCAAAGTCTTGACATTCCAACTAAGGAAAATCCAGAAGTTCTATCTAATATCCGTCTTTACCTTTCAAAGCTGATAACCATATTAAAGTGTACAAAAGACCAAATGAAATGATAGAATAATAGACAAAGGTACAAATAACATTTTGAATAGGCTTCAGGCTGTCGAAGACATCAGATACAATCGAATTTGATAACCGAATTTTCCAACTTGTGAAAGCTTATTGGGGGTTAACCTTGGAAAATTTATATTAGCACCAAAACTGAGTATAGAGAAAAATTGACAAAACTATAGAAAAGTGGGAAAAAATCAAAAGAAATTGGAATGATTTGATAAAAGTAGTTTACGTAAAGGGAAAAGTAGTATTCAAAAAAAATTCGAGAGTACTTTTTTAGAATTTTTATTTTGTTGGTTTTCTTAATGAAAAAAAATATTTTTATTATAAAAAATATGCAAACCATTAGAGAAACATTACTAATCCAATAGTAGTAATTCGTTAACTATAGTAATAAATAGTAAATCAATGGTGGCTAATCACATGGGAGGGTAGTTATACAAAATTTATTCGAAAACCGGAAACAACGAGTACCATCAATGTCCACAACTTATCGTAAGAATAAAATCCCAGCATTCACTATAGAATATGTTATCCTGATTCATTCTGAGGTCACATATTATCTTAATAACGTCCTAAGCTAAGGTTTATCTTCTATTAAAAATCGAGAGATTTTTCTCTTCGATGGTACTCGAAATATTGTTGCTGTCTCATAACAATTTTTGAGATTATCCTGTTTTTATAACTACTATTTATAGATAATGCCTTTTTTCGTTCTGAAATGGCTTACTTATCTAACAATAAAAAGATTCTCTTTATGCACAGAATTGTAGAAAAATCAACCAAAAAAAAGGTATACTATTTTTCTTCATTCTGTAACTTTATATGTGTATGTATGCACGGACGTAAGTGTATATTTGTAGGAGCAAAGCGCACGATGAAGATTCTTTCCTATTTCGCGTAGAATCGAAATGAATCTATCCACAAGGCGAAAGAATGGCGGCCCATTCTAGGAGAAAGGACAACAAAATTTTATTGATCTCGCTTGAGTGCCTTAATGTACGGTCTTGAGCGCTCGTATATTTGTGATTACTTCAAAGATATGGCCTAAGGTTACACAACTGAGAATCATTCAATAGATTTTGATGGTTCCACATTTATAAGCACTTCCAAAATATCAACCCCAGAGTTCTGAAAAAATGTTCGGAGCAACAAGGGTGGGCAGGAGAAAAGAGAGGATTCTCTTTTAGTGTCAATTGAGCCTTGTAGTGTTTGTAGCTATGGTACTCCACCGCACGAGTAATTTTTCCAGAAACCAATTATTGGAAACTCTTGTAATTAAATAATGAACTTTTTTCCCAGAATATGAGAGTTCATATCAATTGATTTTTATTACAAGACATAAATAGCCATAATTTCTCTTAACATCTTATTGTTTAGTTTGAACTGCTTTGTTTTTCAATTTTTTTCCCCCTTATATTTTTGGTGTTTTTTTTTTCTAACCTTCAATAATAAAATTTTCTTATATGCACACAAATTTTTATCCTGATTTTGATTTTCTGCCATTATTAAGAATATTATTTCGTAAATAAATATTTGGAGGACTAAAATATCACTTAAGTTAATTTCAGGAAAAGTTAATTTTTGTTGTGTCTTCTTTTTGCTGGTTAATTGCTATCATAAATTTTAAAGTTAAGTTCAGTGTTTTTTGATGGACTCAACAAATATCCAAAATAGCTAGAGTAAATAAATAAATTTGTGTAGGGAATTTTTTTTAAAAATATTTCTTTTATATTAAATTATTTTTTGTTGTTATAAAAATCATCTTTAATAACGTTTTGGTAATATCAACACCAACACAAGTTTATGCACAAAAAAATCCTGCTTATTTTAAGATATCGTACTTGTTATTGAATGTGTTAATAAATTTTACTTATTATTTTATTTCATAACGCTCTTAATAAGTTTATTATCAGGATTTCATTCATTTCGTTATTGGAAGCCCTATTATGTCAGGTGCAATTGAAAGCCCGTCAGGAAAGATACCTTCTAGAAGGGGCATCTTTTTGAATACAATCATAATTTTCAATTTTCGTTCACAGATGGCGATGTTTGTTGTTCGTTTGTAAGGTCTCTTAGGGTTTAAATAACGCCAGAATTTTTCGCAAATTTGGCTGACCGTCTAATAGTCTGGTTTGTGATGTTGGCTAACGTGGCTGACTTGTCAGCCGACAAATTTTGATTTACGAATTGGCTGACAGCTTAATAGTAAGATTGACTATTTGCTGACGTACCAGACATATTGTCGCACGTCTGGCAAGCCGTCAGCCAATGTCTAATATCAGTCATGCCACGAATTCATGGATAAATTTATCTGTTTCTTTGTATGTAAGGTTCCATAAAGATGAGGTAGTGGCCACCCTACAACACCACGATTTTGAAGCCATTTGGTAACTTCAAGTTTTTGTGTGAGTGGACGTTACTAGTTACCTAAGAGCAGCTGGCTAGTTTTAGTAGGCAAGATATATTAGAGATTGTTAAATTTTTTGATATTCTTTAAAAAAGGGATGTTTTCTAAAAAAAATAATGGGTGAGATCAGTATGACCTATCAAAATTCTGAGCAATTTTCGTATCCCAAATTTGGGTAAGCATCTTCAGTAGACTGGATTGTTCGTAATTGGCTAGTCTTTATTTCTACGTCTGGCTGATAATGCTATTTACGATTCTGTAAGCAGGGATAGTGGTTCATTTCGCAAAAATTCATCTTTTATTGATGTTGCTTACATTCTTAAAAAATAACATTTACTGTATTTAATACATGATTATGAGGCAATGATGAGAACGTATTTTAAAGAAACTTATTCAACATATCTATTTATCTGATGGAACCAATTTAGTCGAAATGTAAATAGCTAAATAATTTAAGTTGTCTATCCAATAAATTATTTCTTATTTCGATAAAAAAAATCTTATTTCTTATTTCTTATTTCGATAAGAGAAATTGGCTAAAATTGTCAATAAAGTCATTTTACGATTAAATACATTTCAAATACAATAATGAACTGTCAAAGTTCAATAATTTCATTATTAATTTAATACAATTCAATTAAAGTTCAGTCAATCTAATTGGTTATTTTTTGAAAATTAGTTTAAAAAATTTTTTTTTGAAAAATAAATGATTTTAAAATAAGTTCTTAAGCAAAGTTTAGACTGAATTTCATCTGAAAAGTTTAATTGGATTATCTGTCATCTAAAAAATATATCTTTTACAAGAAAGACTGATTTTTTAAATTTCTATATTTTAATAAAGGTTGGATAAAGGACTAGGTGTGCTTTTAAATCATATTCGATACCAATTTTCTTAATGCTACAATTTTTAGGTGTATAGTAAAAATATTTTTTTCTATCAACAAAGTTTATACTGTAAATAATTATTGAAATAACTTAATTCGGTTAACTTTATATTGATGATCCAATGAGGTCTTGAAAACTATTTCTGACCTAAAAGATTAAACACTTTGTTCAGTAGCTTTTTTTGCCTGGATGTTTATCAATCTCATGCACTGTATATTTTTTATTTTTCTGATCTTGGAAGATCTTATTTAGATTCAAAAACTAATTTAAGGGTCTTTTGAGTAGGTATGTCTAATCTTTGACAGTCTATAACTTTCATGTTTCAAATGACAGAACTATACAATACAATAACGCTTTGCAATAATGAAATATCATCAAATCTAAGTTGAAAAATGTTAATCTCAATAAAATAACCACACCTTTCGAGCTAGAGAACAATATCATTCAAGCCATCGGTGAGATTCATCCTGATTGATATTGAAGAATCATCCAATATTCGATCTCTCGGATCAGTTAATAATATTGCATTACTTCAGTAAAAAATATTTTTCATAGCTTATATAAAACTGTTTTTATTAAATTTTAAGAAGGGTACATTCTTATTGAAAAATAATATTTTATTGTACTAAAATATTTGTTCAAAATTCGCTGAGCGGTATTATGGGAAAATAAGTTTTTTACTTTTATTTAATACTGTTGATAGGAATTTATATTTAAAAAAAAAATTCTCATTTACCGTTGTTGCAGGAGAAAAACCATACAAATGTTCATGGGAAGGATGCGAATGGCGTTTTGCACGAAGCGATGAACTGACACGCCACTATAGGAAACACACAGGAGCTAAACCATTTAAATGTCGTAACTGTGACAGATGTTTCTCCAGATCGGATCATTTAGCATTACACATGAAACGTCATAATTAGGACCAATAAGAAAAATATTTTTTTTAATAACAGGTTTCAGAATCCTGTGTATTTATTTAAAAGAAAAAAAAACACTATAAAAAAATCGAAATAAATTAAAAAACAACAAAACAAAAAAAATGTTTTTTTCTAAGATGCCATCATAAAAGAAATGATTACTAATAAGAAAAATAATTTTAAAAAAATAAACATTGAAAAATAAAATAACGATGAATATTTGTAAAAAACAAAAAAATATATCTTTATAAAAGTGGAAGATCCTTAATTGAATTCAAATTGCATAAGTTGGATAATTAACATGAAAATAAAAAAAAAACTTATTTGTTTGTATTAGAGAAAACAAACAAATCTACAAAAAATATGAATATTATTTATTTATAATTATTTATTTTTTTTTATTATTAATTTTCTTAAGATTTTTGCACAAAAAATTTTTATCTAAGAATGAGCAAATCAAAACCCCTTAAAAAGGATCGTAATGAAAAAATTAATAAACATTCAACAACTAAAATGGAATCTTCTATTATTAACATTATTTGTTTAATTTCAAAATAAAAAGTTCTCTTTTAATATGACTCGTGTCGGTGTCAAATTGTCATTGATTAATTTTTTAGAATTTTATTAATAATGATAATTTGTTCTATTTAATTAGTATAATGCAAAATTATAATTAATTCAAAAAAATAGGAACTAATAATTTGTTTTTATATATTTTATAATATATCGAATAATATTTTTTGTTTTTTTTTTTAAATTTTAATTTAAAAGTAAATAAATTACGATAAAGTTAATCAAATAAAATATTTTGCTTTATAAAAGAAAAAATATAAATTCAAATCGAATCATACGAAGAAATGGGAATATTTATAGTATAAACTCTCACCAAAGGTCCAAAAAAAAAAAAAAAAAAAAAACTACAAGAAATTAAAAATAAGTTTGTGTAAGTAACATTTTTTTTTAAGAATTTTTAATGCTACTCTATTCAATAAAGTTCAATTTATTTATAACAGAATAATTATAATATTACTAAATTTTTTCATATTCTTTCTTCTAGTTTATATAAGAGAAATAAAAGCTAAGTTATTGTAATAATACAATAGATGCAATTATTATATAATATTAAATTTTTTTCTATAGAATTTCTAATAATAGATTTATTTTTGAAAAAGTTCTTTTATTACGATTATCTTAAAATAGAAGAATTTTTCTGTCGAAATCAAATTGAAAAATGATTTTGTTTTTCATTTTAAATGAGTTCGTATATTTAATTAAATTATAAAAAAAATATAGTATTTATAGCATATTATAATAGAAAAGGACGGAAAAAAAATAATTTAATAAGAAGATACTATTTTTAAGATGTTTTCATTTTTATATTTTTAAAAAATAGAAAAAACCATTTTATATTTTAGCAAGGATAATAATTTGCTTCTATTTTTTTTTAATAAAATACGACAAAAATTCTCATAAATAGAATTAAAAAAAACCACTTAAACATATAAAAGCTTAAATAGATACTGTCACTAAGTAATTATTGATAGAAAAACAGAAAATTTAAGCAAGATCATAACGAACTACTTCTGAAAAACACTTTTTTCTATACAATATTGTAACAGTTTTATAGAAAAGGAGTAAACTAAACTAAAATCACTGCCAAAAAGTTATTTACTTATTTTTTTTTGATAGATAAACGTTAACTTAACTCAAATTAAATATTTTCAATGTTTCGTTTTGACTAACTTTTAAATGAGCTTTTTTCTAAAAAAAACTTTTATTACAGCCTTTGAAAAGTTATGGCAAAATTTTAAGTGTATCGAAATGTTAACTAATTACTTTTATTTAGAAAACATTTTTTTTAAATATTTTAAATTTTAATGAAAAAAATGTCGTTATCTAATTAAATTCTTTTGGGGGATGGTGAATACAATATTAAATTTAGTTTATGTTCAAAATATATTCTTGAAATAAATTCCTCTAAATTGTTTTGATTTTATAATTAAAAAATTTAGTTTTTAAAAAATGTGTATTACTTTTTTTAACCAAATTTTTAAATAAGAAAAATTTTATATTTTAAAAATAGTCGAAGCATACAAAAAAAATGGATACATGAATAGTACTTCTTTTGCTCAAATATAATATATTAATTTTTGCTTTTAAGATTATTTTTTGTTTATCATTTCTATATTTAATAGTTTTCAATAGTAGGTATAATTTATTTAATTATGGTTTTTTTTTAAAATTATAAATAGTTACGAAAATCTTGATAAAAATAAATATATTTAAAAGAAAAACGTTTTTTAACAGATAATTGGATTTATTTTTACCTCTTTAGATAATTGAGTAATTTTTTTTAAATTGTAATTTCTCTTAAAAAGAAAAAAAAATAATCAAAACAAAATTAAAAAGAAAATATGATTTTTAAAAAAAAATACCATACACTCATAATTAGATAAAAATATCTTGAAAAAAATAATGCTTTAGTTTTTATCTTTATTATATTTTTCTAAGTTTTAAATTTTTTATTTTTTCACAAAACATTTATATTAATTCTTAAGAGAAAAGAAAAACTATTTTTGGAAGTTTTATATTTAATATTATCGGTTAGAATTAAGTTAATTTATAATTTTATTGATTAATTTTTTTTAATCATTTTGTGAGTGCATTGAATTGTTTTTTTTTGTATTTTCAAAGCATAAAAGAATCCTGCCCAATCAATTGAATTGAATTTGATTGATTGAATTAACAAATTAATTGATTATAAATAAAATTGATTTTTCTGGATTCTCGAACTTTTGTTCAGTTTAATTTTATATTTTTCTTGGAATATTTTTCAATATTGATCACGTGTTATCTTAAAACAGCACGTGCCTTTATTTTTTATTATATTTGCCATAAAGGACAATTTTGTAATATGTGTATGCTTGAATCAGTTCGATTTAATTTATTTGAAATGAATCTTTTATTAAATACGAAATTGATTATAAATTAAAAAGTTTACCAAAAAAATAAAATAAAAATAATTAAATATTTAAAATTGCCTTCAATCAGAACTCAGTCTAGACTTAAATACGTGTATCTCTAATCAAAATATAATATTTTACCTTCAAGACATAAAAACGAATTTTGTGTAGCTGATATTTTGGAAATTGATTAAACTCGATTCAGATTTCAGTTGGCTAACTTATTTATCCCATGAAATTTCAATTTTCATTTGAAATTCAATATAATTGTAATTGGTATCCTTAAGATCTTTTATTTAAAACATGTTTTCCAAGGAAAAGTGTGAAAATTTCTATGAAAATTATAATCAAAATATTTTTAACACCAAATCTCAAATATTCAATGCATTCGTAAAGGAAAATTTTTGTAATTAATTAATTTCTGTTTTATTTTTTCTTTAGAAATAGAAGAAACGCATACATGAAAACAAGAAACTACTATAATTATTTTTAATAATTTTACTATTATTTTTATTATTATCATTTATTTACAATATATTATTACAATTATAATTATTATTAATTTTTATTATTTTTAATATGATAAGTTTTTCTTTTTCCTTTCAACATTCAAATTATTGGTTAAGATTTTGTTACCATCGATAAGTAAAATTTTAAATAAAAATTTTTAAAAAATATTAATTGTTTTGATTTTGTTTTATTTTATTTTTTCAATAGAATTTTTTTTACCTTTTGATTAGATTATAGAATGATAAAAGTTGGGTTTAAGAGCTTAAGAATTTGGAAAATTACTTTTCAAAAAAACCAAATTTACCTTTTCAAATATTACACTTAATTTAATTACGATGTAATTTCAGTTTTAACAAGAAATAGATTTAAATCAGAAGAAAAATGTCAATAGAAAAAAAGACGTGAAAAATATAAAAACAATTCGAAAGGATAATAAACGGAGATAATTTAGGAAAAAACTATAAAAATGAATTTTTTAAAATTGTTTTTATTAAAAAAAATTTTTTTTATATTGTAATACACGAACGAACGATATGCGATTATTAGATATAAAATTAAAGCAAATGTTCTACATAAAAAATGGTTAATTTATTTACAAAAGCAAAACATATATGAAAAGGACAATTAAAAAATTTTTTCATATATTTTATGTCGAATAGTTTATTGCAGTATTTATTCAAAAGGAAAACGTAAGTGGATTATTACTTTAATATTCTTGTAGAATTATTTTTTGAAGGTTTTTTTATTCCATCATCGACTAGAGCCATACTGCTATAAAAAGTTTTATGTATAAAAAATGTTGATCTGATAGTAAATAATTTGGTATTGCCTAAAAAAAATATTTATTTTAAAATTTTGCAATAATTTCTTGAGCGTTAAGACATTTTTTTTCACCAATGCACATTTTCTAAGAAGAATTTTTAAAATAATGCACATTTTCTAAGAAGATATTTTAAAATAAATATTAATTTTCTTAAATAATTTGTTATAAAAAAAAATTAAAAGAAAATAGAAATATTAGAAAAAAAAAAAATAGTAATAATATTAATCATAATCGCTATCGTTTGTGTGATGGAAATTCTGTGATCAACAATGATATTTACGTATACATTTTGACAGAATTAATACAAAAAAAGTATTTTACATGAAAATCAATAAAAATAAAATAAATAAATTAATAATTAATAAAATTTAAAAAAAAAAACAAATAAAAACTGACGAATATTGAAATGAATTTTGCGTTAATACAATAAATCCTGCAAATGAATGTAAGTACCACTAATTTATAATATGCAAATAGAAAAGCTTATTTCAAATAAATATTATTGTTTTATAGAAAAAGAAAATTTTTATTTATTAGGAATGCATTCGGATTAAATAAATCTGAGTAAAAGTATTATCCTTGTGCGTAGGTATGATATACAAAATTCGTATAAAAATTCTATAAAAATAAAAAATTTATAATCATTTTCCTTTTTTGCAAAAAAAAAAAATTTTTAGACTTTTAAAATAAATTTTATTTGCATATTGTTTCCCAAAAATTTCCTTTGTGACAACGTTTCCATTGCAACATTGAAAAATAATACCAAAAATTAACAAATAATTACGAAATTTCAAATTTTTGAATGTACTTATTTATTAAAGAATTTCTAGAATCAAAGAAGGATAATTGAAATAAGGTAAAATCAAATCGAAAAAACGAATAATAAAAAACGAAGATTTAAGAAAAAAAAAATTTAAAAATTTATAAAATTCAGAAAATTTTTAAAAGAAAACTCCTTTAAAAACGAGTTTTTTCATTATTTATAAAATATTTATAGGATTAAAATAAATGTACTCAAAGAGAATAAATAAAAATTAAATTATTGAAAATCAATAATAAAATTATATTATTGATTGAATTTTTAAATAATAAAATATGTAATGTATAGTAAGAAGAAAAAAAACCACTTGGGACAACAAAAAAAAAGAACATTTGAATTCAAAACTGAAATAATTAATTCTAGGAGAACAAGAAAATATTTAGTATAGTTTACCAAATAAATATATAAGAATTTAGTATCAGTTTTTATTATTAGAATAGTGATAATAGCAAGTAAATATTATTAAGTGATGTAATATAAAAAGTAAAATTAACAGAAATTTAATTTAATAAATAATTACTATGGATTGTGACAGTAGGCAAAGGATATCAGTACCATATAGCTTAGAAGAACAACACTATTCGGATAGAAGGATATGATGGCAGGTTTCGATGATTTTTAAAATAGTTTTTCATTAAATAATATAATATACTCGTGTTATATCATTAGAGAAATTTGCTTCTTTTTCGTATTTTTTTGTTGAAATAAGGATAATTATTCTTAATAAAAAAAAACTCCAAATGCAGATGTTCAATTATAATTTTTTTGAGTAACAGTATTTGTAGTTTTAATTCTAGAATTTTAAAAAAAAATTAAAACCATAAATACTGTTTATTCGTTAACTTGTATAATTTTTTTTCTCGATATAAATAAATTATTCACAAAAAAGAAAATAATATTTTAGATAGTAGAAAAGCTTATTTTGCGCGTTAAAAAAGGTCCCTTAATTACTTTAAAGAATATACATTTTTAATTCGAAAGATGATTTTTTATCTTTGATTGAGAAAGAAATAATGAGAATATACATTTTTTAATTCGAAAGATGATGAAACATCTTTGATTGAGAAAGAAATAATGTTTTTCTCTATAAAATAGATATATGCTTTTTTAAGAATGAATTTTTATTATTATTCAAAAAGAAATATTATATTTGCATATTTGTAAATTAATTGGTATTTTTTTTATGAGAAGTTATAGAATAATTGGAAATTAGTTTCTTAAAAAATTATTATACATACAAACTTCCAATTTGGTCTTCCTATTTGAAATTCTTCCACAGTATATTTTTTTTTCGGATAATTAATGGTTGATTTATAGGCGTTAAAATTAATTCAATTTTTTCCCAAATAATCACAACTGTTTTCCACTGTTTATTAATTTTCCAAAATATAATTGCTTATGAATTGTTTGACTTTTATCGAAAATATTCATGATATTTTGGCATGAATCAAAGAAAAACTTTTTTCGAGGATCTCGTTATCAGCCATAAGGGAATTTCCGTGAAAGAGTCTTTTACCTATACTTAACTATATGGTAAACTTGATAATCTATCTTTATAAAATATATAAACAAAATGTACAGTTTTGTTTTTTAAATAATTTTTCTAAAGTTTGTAATAAACATTGAAAAAAAGGATAATATCGTAAAAATTTCATTGTCACCTAAAAAATTATCTACCATCAAAAATATTTTCTCAATACAAAAATAATCGTTATGATTTGAATTATTAAGTTAAAAACAATTTTGAATAATGAATTAACTAAAAAAAAAGTATATCTAGAAATAAAACAGAAGGAAAACGGTTTAAAGTGGCTTCCAAGGAAGAAATAAGAGGAAAAAGCAATAATCAGTAAATTAATATGTGTCAAAAAAAAAAATATAGAATAAAATAGATTTAGAAAAATTTATAAAAAAATTACAGAAAATATTATATGATAGAATTTCTATATTTATAAAATAAACGAACGTGAAAAAAAATTCAAAAAAAAATACATATTTAAGCAGTAAATTCATGTATAAGAAATAGAATAGAAAAAAAACTATTGCACAGAAATACAATAAATGTTTAAACTAAACGTGAGAGTAAAAAAAGAGAATTAAATAAAATTAAACTATTTTTGACAGATAAAATATTCAACGCAAAGAACAAAAATATATTTAAAGAAATTTGTAAATATAGAATTCCTAAAATATTTTTAATTTCAAAAATTTCCCAAAAAATTCCGCCAAGAATAAAGTTTAAGTACTTTCTATCAGCAAAAGATAACAATCAAATAATTTTTATACCAAAACTCTTGTATTTGTTAAAAGTTCAGAAAAAAATATAAATTTAATAAAATAGAAAATTGAAACTATTAAAGCACACTATATTTATTATAAATAATATTGATTGAAGACTGGGTAAAACGTGTTCTAATAATTTTATATTTTTTAAGGTAACAGTAATATGGAAAATATTATAAAGATAATATATAAAAAAAACAATAATAATAGGAGATGATAAAATTAGTTACAGCAAATAATATAAAAGTTATCATATTTACTGATGATAGAAAAAATGGTAACATACAATTTCGTTTGACTCAAAAATGATTTTTTTATATTTTCCGGCACAAAATATTTTTCTAAAATATGTTTGATTTGTTAAACTAAAAAAAAGGACAATTTGTCTACAAGAAACTAATAAATGAGTAAAATAAATTTTTTTTGAATTAGTTAAAAATCCTTAACAAAAATTAAAATATTGAAAATAATTAAAAGCATATTCAAAAATTTTTCTATTACATAAAATATACAAAAATCTTTTTCATTTATTTTAAATTTTGACTCCTGATTAAATATTTCACTATCAAAAAAAATATTTTCAATTAAAAGGACCTATTTCTATCAGTAAAAAAAAACTAAATATTTTTAAATTTAAAGAAAAACTCAACATATAATGTTAACTATAAACTTTTAAAGAATAGAAGGCAGCATATTAAATTTAAATAAATGAAAATATACGTAACTAAATGAGCTTTTAAGTGGAAAAAAATCCAAATAAAGGATATTAGAAAAAACACATATATACTATATATGCTTATTTACTGTATTAGAAACAATTTTTTATATGTTTCTTTTGAGCACCCTAAGAAGACGGCAGAGTTTGTTTACAGACGTTATGATTCTATCGGCTCATTTGGTAATTTTTTGTTTTATCTTACTCTCAACAGGATACTAATGAAAAAAAAAACTTTATTTATTAAGTGTATAACTTAAAAATGCGGGATTTTTGGCAAACTTTGAGTGTTTATTTTGACAAATTGTTACAATATATTTTATTCAAAGTATTGTCCATCGGAAGCCACTACTTTTTCCCATCTTTCTGGCAACATATGGATTCCGCGCCAAAAAAACTGCTCCGGTTTTGAGGCCAACAATGAATCGAGCCAATTTTTGATGCCCTGTTCTGAAGTGAAGCGTATTCCGGTGAGGGCGTTTTGCATTGATCTAAACAAATGGTAGTCGGACGGGGAAAGGTCTGGGCTATAAGGCGGGTGAGGCAAAACTTCCCAGCCACTGTTTTCTAAATAATTTTTAGCCGGTCTTGCAACATGAGGCCGAGCGTTGTCATGATGGAAAATTATGGATTCGTGTCTGGTCACATATTTCGGGCGTTTTTCGGCCAATGCTCGCTTCAAACGGATTAATTGTGTTCGGTAGAGGTCGCCTGTGATCGTCTGGCCCGATTTCAATAGCTCATAATAGATCACACCCTTCTGATCCCACCAAATACAGAGCATTACCTTGGCGTCATTTTTTTGCGCTTTGGGTTGTCGTAATGAATCCATTTTTCATCGCCAGTAATGATTCGATTCAAAAACGACTTCTTTTTTTGCCGTTCAAGCAGCATTTCGGACATGCAAAATCGCCTTTCAACGTCTCTCGGCTTCAATTCATATGGGACCCAATTTCCTTGCTTTTGGATGAATCCTGCTGCTTTGAAACGTTTTGAAATGGCTGCTTGAGTGACTCCCAATGATTTTGCAATTTCTTCTTGAGTTCGACAACAGTCTTCGTCGAGTAATGCCTCCAAATCTTCATCTTCAAACTTTTTTGGCTGACCTGGTCGTTCTTTGTCTTCCGTGTCAAAATCACCACTTCTGAACCGCACAAACCATCTCTCGCACGTTGAACTCGATGGAACTTATTCAGGATAAGCTTCGGTGAGCAATCGATGTGCGTCAGCTGCACTTTTTTTCAAATTGAAGAAGTAAACCAACACTTCCCGCAAATGTGACTTTTTTGGTACGAAATTCCACATTTTTGAAGCAAAAAAGAACACTATTTCGTTCAAAAACTAATCGAGAATGAATGACAGATGTTTAACCTCCAAAATTCCATATGAATTATTATTAACACAAACCATGTGTAAAAGTTATGGCATCTGTTGTCAATCCCGCATTCTTAAGTTATACACCCAATATTATTTTAGTGTAATTCATAGAAATTTATAGTTATTTTCGAAATTAACTTTTATCCAGGACTCTTTAAAATAGATTTTGAAAAGTTTTTTCCACTGTCTTTTTCTCTCAATTAAGAAAAAAAACCGGTTTCTATAAAAATATTTATATAAAAAGGTTTTTTCATATTGTATATTGTCAAATAAAATCTTTACAAAAAAATATACGAACGCACTCTTATATAAGCTATAATTTACACCCTTTTCCAAATAGTAAAAAAAATTGGTTAAGTTCACTTTTTAAAAAAAATAATGAGTCTATTTAAATAATGTTTTGTTATTTCTAAAACTAGTTTAAAACCATAAAAAAGTCATACCTTCCTTCCTTTATGTTAAATTTTTATGGCATTTAAAAGAAAAATACATATTCTAGTTAAAATTCTATTTTAAATTTAATAGCAAAATTATGACTTTATTTTATAGCTTCTTAATAAATCGTTTTAATATCATAGTTAAAATTTAGCAAAATTTAGAAAAAACCAGCACTATCTTAAATATGTTTATTAAAATTATTTAGAAAATTGTTTAGTTATTTAAAAAAAAATTGGTAGAAATAGTAATTCAATATTGACAAAAATTGACTATTGAAAAAGAGAATTATTTGTAGAAATAATTGGAAGAAAAAATTAAAAAAAATTTTTTATTTATACTTAAAAAAAAATATAACATTTTTGAATAAAAGACAGACACAAGGTGGTTAACAAAAAATTAAGAGAAAACTTTTTGAAAAATAAACATAATTATAAGAGATAAATTTAAAAAAAAAGTAGAATAATAAAGAAAAAACTAAAAATAGACACAAGAGCATAAGAAAGGATAATTAACAATAGTATATAAGTACGATTTAAAGAAAGTTTAATTAAGAAAACTTTAAGGAAACAATAAGAAAATGAAACGAATTTTATACAAGAAAATTAAGAACAATTTAATTATATTAAATGCTACGAGAAATAAATTAAGAAGTAAATGAATAAAAAATTGACTTTTATGAATAATAGTTAAAATAAGAAATGTTTCTTAAAAAAATATTAGAAAATTTAAAAAAAAAATGTAAGATCAGAAATTCACTATTATTATTATTATTATTATTATTATTATTATTATTATTACATAAATATAAATAAGAAAAAATAAATTAATACGAAAATGAATATAGAGGAAAATTTTTCTGATATAGGGACTTAGGGTGGTAATCAATTTAAAAATCTAAAGAAAAAACAAAAATTTGTGAATTTCGATTAATGGCAAAGAAAGGAAAGGACAAACAAATCCTATAATATAAGTTACTAAAAAATTGTTTTTTTTAAAAAAAGTTCTAGCATAAAAAGATCTTAAATTAAATTGAAAAAATATATATATAAATAAATTTCTATGTGGTGGTATAAAAAATAAAAATAGTTAATAAATAAATATTAAGAAAGAAAAATACCTAAAAATTATTAATAAAAATTTGTATAAGAAAGTCATATTTAGCATCAAAATAAGAGAAAAATCCAAAAATATATTAATAAAAATATTATAAAAATCGTTAAGCAAATACGATTAGATTAAAAAAAAATGGAAAAAAATATTTTTAAATATGGAGATTTTTTTAAGAATTTCTAATTTTCAAAATGAATTTATAAAAAAAAGTCTTAAAAAAAAAAATCATAAAAAAAAATTAATCAAATTTATCTTATTTTTCATTGAATTTTTTGTATTTATAAATAAGCAAAAAAAAATTATAGAATATTTAGTAATAAGAAAAATATCTTTACAAATAAAAACAAGGATTTATTATAAGTGTAAAAATCAAATTTAAGTCATTTAAATATGCATAAGTTATAGAACAGAATTAATTAAATATTTAAATAAAAATTATTATGTAATAATAATATTAAAAAAGAAAATATGTGAAACGAAAATTTTTAATAAGAAATTCGTAAAAGAAAAATTTAAAAAAAAGAGAATAATACTTACTTTTAAGGATACAGATATTATTTACGAAAGGATATTTAAAAAAATAAATCAAATTTCATTTAGTTAATTTTTTCTTAACTTATTTCTAATTATTATTATGTAAGCAAAAATAAATATTTTAAATCAAATTAATTATGTTGAATAAGTGCAAGTATCAGAGCAGTTAAAATCTAATTGAACTGCTTTTAAGAAAAACAGGAACAGACAACAAACTTGTAGCAATTTGAGATTTAGTTACAACAAGGATCCTTTGAATATGGTCTTAAAAATTTTATAAAAATATTTGGTTCTTATTTTACAAAATAATATCTTATCAATATTCGCAGCATAATAAAAATTTCTAAAAAATTCATTTTAAATCTAAAAGAACCGATAAATCAAAATTAATAATTTTCACTAAAAGAATAATAAATGGTTCTGCAATAAGAAAACAGTAGCAATGACTTAAAATTCATCACCTTAAGAGTGAAAATAGAATTTTTAGACGTTATTTCTGAAAAAGAAATTATTTTGTTCGAATTCAAAAAAAAAAAAAAAACATAAAAATTTGGACAAAAGTGGTGGTTTTTATTTTTATTTAATTTTCTATGAAAATTTAAATTAATCAAATTTCTTTAAATGCAATTTGAAGATTCTTACTTAATTTTAAAAAAAACTTTTGTTAAAAGCAGCAAAATTTTTTCATTTTTTAATTGTATCTTATAATTAAAAGGATGATTGTAAGTAAGGTAAAATAAAATGTGAATATAAAAAAAAGCCAGAAAACAACAAAATATAATAGATTAGGGTTACAAAAATATTTAAAAAAAAACATAAAAATCACAGACAAAAAAAAACTATTTTTTAAATTAATAATTTAGTGCATATTTGCAATAAACGATAAAAAACAACTGTAAGGAAAATTAAGGTATAAAAATATTATTAAATTATATACAAAATAAAATTGAAAATTCTATTTAAGAAAATAAAGACATTATTAAAAAACAATGATAAAAAAAAACTAATTTACAAAAAATGAGAATTAGTAAAAATTAACATAAAATTTAAGTATATTAGTGGATTTTTAAATAAAATTTAAGAATAACTAAATTTATATATTATTCCAAACAAATTCTTTTTCAAATTTTGTTATAAACTCTCATATAAATGTGAAAGAAAAATAAAAATTTTTTGAATAAAAATTAAAAGTAAAAAAAAAAAAAAACAACAAAACTATTCCAATCGAAATTAATATTTAACAAGTCAAAATGTCATCTTTCTTTATTGTTTTTTTTTAATGTAAGGAAAATTTGTAAGTTTCTGTAAGGATTATCAAGTTTGAGCCAAAATTATTATGAGATGGAGTAAATTTTGTAAATAATTTCAAAATATTTTAATATATTTAATAAAAAAACAAAAAAAATATACACATTTTTAAAAATTATTAAAAAATTTAATTTCTTTTTTTACTTAAAAAAAAAATTTACATAAATAAAAGGAATAGGATGATTTTTGGTTTTGTTTTTCTTTGAAAAAGCAACTTTTCTTCATAATCCAGAAAAAACCTAAAACAGTGACCATAAAATTACAAAAACAAATAAATAAGTTATTATATTTTAAGAAGGAGAATGAAAAAAGGATCAAATTGTGAAATAGCTTGTAAGTAAAATATGAGAAAAATTATATATATATATATAAAAAAAATTATAAAATAATAAAAAATATGCTGGCTAAGCATCGAAGTTATTAGAAAAATTTATTTAATAATATTACAATTATTTTGCAAAAGGATATAAATAAATTCGATAAAAAGAAAAATTATGAATAGTTTTTTTTTAAAAATTTGTTACATAATTTTCTTTTATATATTGTATTATGACGATTATTATTATTATTATTAATTATTATAATTATAATTATGATTTTATATTAAAATTATATTATATATTAGTTCATTAAAAATGAGCAGAAAGATGAAAAAATTTAAAATAAAAAACAGGTTTATTCAATTGAAACTACCGAAATGAAGGACAATTTATATTTTATTTGATAATATATAATCGAGGTAGGATAATACTATCCTTCGATAAAATAATTTTCATAAAAACTTAAAAATCAGTTTAAAGAAAAATATTAAAAGAAATGAAAAAAAAATAGTCACAAAAGATATTAACACCTACTGTTTGTTATTTAATAAATTATAGCATTTAATAAGAGCATTATAGTTAATATATTGTTCAGGAATTTCGCAGAGAAATTAAAAAAGACAGTCAAATAATTTACCATCTTGTAAAATAAAATGTAAATTAATTAAAGAAAATTACAAGAAACGGCAGCAAGAAATAATTTTGTTAATATTTTACATTTACGACATTACAAAAAAACAAAGAAGACAAATATGTTCAACCCCAAAAAAATAATAAAAAATCCATAATTAAAATAATTACCAGAAAGTAAGATTGTTATAAATCGTCTTGATAGAAAAATATTTTTTTTTTTTTTAAATTAAAAATCTCTGAACAAATAACTTTTAAAAATTAATAAAATTAAAAGACCAACAGAAAAAATGTATTAAAAATTAAAAATATCAAATTAAAATAAACTTAATGAGTAAATTATTTAAAAAAAAAGGGAAACAAACATAAAAACAGAAAAATGTGAAGGAAAAAATTATATAAAACAATGAAAATCATAGTATTCTGCTTATTTCGCTTGCTTGTTGCTGCTTTTTGTGAATAATTAAAAAAAAACGTAAAAAAGATCAAAATAAAGATGATTTCATTTGATTTGATAAGAAATTGCAGTAAATTGTTGTTAATTTATTTTACTTTGATTAGAAAATTTTTATTTAAACATATGCCATCGTTTCGAAGATGACAGATTTTCAAGGAAATATACCAGTGACTGCCAAACTGTTATGTGTGGAAAGGTTTTTTCGCGTAGTCTTTTTGGTGGAAATGTCATAAATATAAATTTGTTGTCAGGTTTTTCTCCATTGATTTTCTTCTAATATTATTTATTTATTATTATTGTGATAATTTTGCAAAATAGTATAAACTTAAATTTTCTAAAGTCGTCCTTTTTTAACTTGGGGGAAATTTAAATTTAAAAAAAAATAAAAAATCAGGTGAAAAAAAAGTACAGTGCAAAACTACATCAAATAATATTTTCTTATTAAATCCTCTAGGGAAAAATATATAAATTTTGACAACGTTAAATAAAAAATTCCTTTGCTGAAAGAAAAAAATATTTACAGGAGCTTACACGTGAAGGTTATGAGGTAATCCTTAATGCTACTAATAAAATGAACGAATTAAATTTTGGCCATAGAGACGAATTATTATCGATGTTATTCAGAGATTTCTATTTGGTTTTCTACGAATTTTATTGTACGATTTATAATTGCAAAATAAAAAGAAGCTTTTAGAAAAATATATCAAAAAATGTCAATTTAAAAAATCGTACAATATAATTTGTGACATCTTTAAATTATATTGAATGTTTTATCAATATTGTAAATAAATTTATTTTATTTTTACCTTAGAAAAATGAATTATTTTTTCGATTAGAAATTCGATTGAAATTAAATTTTCATACTTTTTCTGTATAAAGTATAAACCAATTATAATTGGTTGAGAAAATATACAAACACTAAATGAAAAAACCTTTTAATAAATAAAGAAAAAAGAAAAAAAAATAGAAAACATATTAAAAAATTCATATAAAAAGAGAAAATTCGAAAAAAAGCATATTCAACTAAAAACCGTTTTTCTATTAAAATTAAGAAATAAATTTAATATAACAATTTGAACAGACAATAAATAAATATATTTTAAATATCGCGCCAACAATGAATAAAGCACGAAATGGAAAAATACAAGTATCATAATTCCAGGTAATACTGGAAAATTATCACAAAATTCTGTAAAATTCAATTGTTTGTTTAAGGCATAGAGTAACAAAAGGTAAGGGTTATTATTTGTCAAAACAATCAATAAACGAATGATTGCATTTGTTTAGTCCGAATAGGGTCACCCTAAAATAACAATCTCCATAATTGAGATAGGGTCTCTTCGGGTAGTTTTCACAACTGAATTCGAACATGTTTTAATTACGAAACTGTTTGTTTTTCATAAATTATTCCTCGGGAAATCTACGGGCATCCAGTACCAAATTGAGCACAGGCGGGCAACGGCGCCATATTCGTTCACATTCCATGTGAATCGTTTTTCATTTAAGCTATAAGCATTTCTATGGTCACATCATTTTCCACGAAGCGTGATTGATATTTAATTAGAAAATTTTCCTACCACTTTTATGTCAAACAACGAGCATTTTTTCCCATTAAAACGGGTTTCTCTTTTTTAAATTGCTTTTTGTTGAAATTTTGATAAAAAAAAAGGATTCAATGACAATTGCTAATATCATGCGTATGGAAAGTTATCAGAAACGACAGAAGAGAGATAGTAATAATTATTGCATAAAACTCTCGTAGGAATATCCTTATTTCTGTAGTATCAAAAATTGTTGGGGTATGGACAATTTACACTATATCTAGTGCATTATTTTAACACATCTTTTTAATTACTTTCAAATCTTATCATCCTTTTTGAATATTACAATTTCTATTTTTATTTAAAGGCGGACATTTTATAGATATATTTGGATAATAAACAAAAATTTAAAAACAATTTCCACTTATACTATTGTAAAAACAATCAACATTTTCCCATATATTGATGAATTATTTTATTTTTCAAATTTTAAACATTTTAAAATGATCACTTTTCGACTTTCTATGGAAAAGTAAAACTTTAAGGGAAGAAAAAAAACCGCAACAGCAAATAAAATGAGGAAAAATAACTGGAAATTTCTTAAGTGATAATTGCCAAAAATTTCCATTTCCCAATTAAGCTAATACTTTTGATTATGGAATTCATTTAGATTACAGCTATTGTTCCTTTCTCAATTTATTTTAATGAATACTAAATTCAAATATTTTAGATGAAACAATTCTGGTATAATTTCATTATTCCAAAGTAATTGGTACTCATTTGAAGGCATACTACTCATTTTCATTATAATCGAATATTAAATAGCTCCACTTCTACTGGATCGTTCCATTTGGGCTATCGTCAATACATATTTTGAGGGATATTTACAAATTTTCACTATAACGAAAAGTTTCATCTACCATATCGAATCTAATCAAATCCTTTTCCCATTATTCTTGTTGCTTCCCATTTCAACAAAATACAGCCGTCCATCCACTCTCACTATCCCCAATGTGCCCGTTTTGATTGCTTTCTTATATTAGTTATCGTTTTAAATCATCAACTTTTAGCTATATTTTTCGAATATGGCGGATATATATATTCATGGTGGCTACTTTCACATATTCACATATTCTCGTGTGCGTATATTAGGGACTATTTAATTTTGGATAGAATGTTTTCTAGTCTCTAGTCGATAATGATCATCATCATTACCCAAAATAGATGTATTTCAAATTAGAGAATTCTTTGAGGCTGCAATTTAATTTTGGTTTGATTTTTGAATATTCTTTTTTCTAACTTTAGCTGATTTACACATAGCTACACTAACCACCAATGCAACCACCAACGCCTTCATCCAAATTTGCAACCCCATCACTACCATCAGTATCACAATGAACCAGCAAAGCCTCACCGTAACGATAGCCGGCAACAACCAAAGTGCCTGCACATTCTATAAGCGGAACCCAACGTAATAATTTATAAAACTCCATCCTGGAACGCCATGAATCTCAATGAATATCGACGTTTTGGAATTGAAATCGTGTTCTATCAATTATTCATCTTATTATATCGAAATCGTGATTTGAATTGTGCACAAGTATTTGAGATACCAGACATTACGATGCGAAATATTTCTTCATTTAATTTAACGTTAATGCGAATCGAAATCGATTGATTTTGAAATGAGCTCAACTGTTGTGTGTGAACATCGATTTCTGGAATAAAAAAACCCTTAAGTTTTTGTCATTAGATATTTTGCTTGATTTTGTTGAAATGGGGAAGAATTTTTTATACAAAAATAGGAGTAGTAGTAATTGAACATTTTATTGTAATCTTAAAACTTTCAATGTTTGAATATAAATCCAGTAAAAATAATTTTAAAGCTACGGAATCACTTTTTACTAATCAAAAAATAATTATTTAGAAGAGGAACCTAATCAACAAAAGCAATGAATCCAATCCAGATCAGAATCTGGATTGGATTCATTGCTTTCACCCATGGTTTTTTTGGTGAAAGCAAGGAACTTAGTTCATCATCAGCCACGTATTTACCAAAAATTATTTCGCGAGCAGGATTCCTGCCATTGAGAGGCTCCTGGATCCAACAACTCCATTTTTAAGTTATATAATTTACTCCACAAAACTTAAAAAAAAACTTCTACTAGTCTACTCCACTAACTAACAAACTAGTTTCGTTTAGATAGCTTCTCACATGTACGATAAATTTGCCCAATGGTCTCATGATCCCCTTATACATGTTTTAGGAACCTAACAAAAAAACAAACAAATAAATGATATTTTTATATCGGTAACTCTCAATTTTACTGAATTTTTGGCAAATGTCATAAATATATTTTTCTTGCATACGAGTTTTTAATTTGTTAAATTTATTTTTTAACATATTGCACGCTTTATAAATTAATTTCTGATATTAATTCTTATTATTAGTTTTCATTAAGAAAAGATAAAAAACTTTCTTTTTTCAAGGATATCTACGAAGAGGATATTGTGTTTTGTTTCTTTCCTTTCTTTGCTATGCGACAGTGCACAAGTGGAAATATTTTCTTTTTCTTTTATTTGTTGATTTTTTGAGATCAAAAATATTTTCTCCTTTTTGCATACATTTTTTTTTAAAATTTACTACAATATTTTTAAAATATAAATAACGATATTTTTAATTAATTTTTTATATAAAATTTTATTATTAGGGTCCATTAAAAAAGCTTAATGATTTATTTTTACGAATATCTATGAGATATGATATAATGTTTTGTTAGGTTTCTTTTTAAGCTATACGACAGTATACGCGAGTTGTAATTTTTTTCTTTTATTTTGCATTTTTGCTAGTATGATCCATAAATCGATTGGAAACAGTTTAATACAAACGGCCAGACAATCCAAGGATTATATTCAGCGTGAAATTACTAAATGCAAGTATAGTAGTGGGTGTATAATTGCCGAAAGTCAGACTGTAATGGTGACAGGCAACCATCGCCAATGTTCCATGCTGGATGGTTCAAGAGTGAAACGTAAATTATCGTGCAGAGTGGCTGAGCTCATTCGGTGACGATTTAAACCATAATTGCAGGCCAGAACAGAGTTAAGTGAAATGGTTGAGATGCCAACCAATGTCTACTGGTGAATATTCTGTAGCTAGTCGATGACTCAATCTATCGCATCGACTATAGAGTCACTCTAGCAACAAGGGAATCAAATTCCATGACTAACCTGGTAGAGCGGAAATGGAATATTCCATTTAATGGCACTGGTGATGCGACAATTCGAATCGGTTAAAGGACGAACTCTTTGGACGGCACAGGAACCATCATCGTTACGGGTTCGCGTATGCAATCAAAACGATACACCGATTTATTATGTTCATAATTAATTCTCAAATTAGACCGTGTCAACTGTTAAGTCAATTACTGCAGCAATATTCATACATGTCACAATTGCATTGCACCATTGAGGCTTCGGACGGTCCTTTATGATTTCTAATACAAAACTACAATCGTATCTATTCATTCAGAGAGAAGTTCATTGAAATTCTAGTATCTGCAAAAGCACATATTTGCAGAGCAAATTTTCCAATAGGGACTCATCTGCAGAACACGATAGGAAAAAATAGAATTCAATAGAAAAATAATAGTGTGCGTAATGCTGTGATATTAGTGCTCCTTTAAATAGAAATATTTTTCATTGAAATTAAAATAGAATTTATAATAATTTTTTTCCTGAATTATAGAACTATAAAGTCTATTCTTGGCTGCATCCTTTTAAGCCTCCATTATCGATCACGCTCTAAATTTGATTCAATCTTCTATAGCCAATTTGATGGATTCTATATGGTATGAGTTTATAGGCTGTTTATGATCAGGTTTGGTGGTATAATTAAGGTTCCGAATTTGTGGAATGATTTATATAATACTAAATGCCGATAATCGATGTACGCACTTGAATTAAATATTTAAATAATCGAACAGCTAAAATAAAATATTTTCCACGTTAATTTCACCATTCAGCAACTGTTCTAATTTAATAAAAATTCACTTCAATTATTTGTCGAGTGGTTTTTTTAAATATTTCTACTGTTCAAAAGTAATTTTACTACAATATTTAAAGTTTTATCTGAATTAAAAGCGAAAAAATGTTTAGCATGCGTTTAAAAAAATGCTAAGTTATGGTTAATTATACTTAATAATTTAAACAGGTTTAATAACAAAGAATAATGTAAAGAGACCTGATTTCATGCACTATTAAAATTTATTTCGTGAAATTTTCAAATGTAAGCTAATAAGGATAATTATCTTTATTTACCATAGAAAAATGAGATACTATTTGGCGTTAATAAGGATAATTATCTTTATTTAAAT
This sequence comes from Atherix ibis, assembly GCA_958298945.1. Lineage (NCBI taxonomy): Eukaryota > Metazoa > Arthropoda > Insecta > Diptera > Athericidae > Atherix > Atherix ibis. The sequence continues at coordinate 32,804,289 of OY282607.1, forward strand.
GAGATACTATTTGGCATGGTGGGCCATTGTAGATTGACTGATGAAAAATGCATATAACTTTTGTAATTTTTATTCATTTTTTGGTTTTTTTTACTATGAACGTGTTTTTTGCTTATTTATTTTCTTACATATTCGAAATGTATGAGCGATCCCGATTTACTTGTTAGCAATTACATTAAGCATTTTGCAAAATTCTCCGACAAAATATTGACTCTATCGGCCATAATCCAAATAGTGCGTCATTAACGCTAATGCTTCTGTGTGCCCTAAATTCAGAAATTCTATTTAAATGGTAATGCGCTTCTTAATTATAATTAGTCTGTTTGAAAAATTGGCATTATCTATGGTTATCTGATGGAATCTATTGGTATATCATAGGCATCCCATGAAAATAATGAAATCTTGTATGAAAAAATTCGTAGATCAGGTTTGAAAAAAAGTTCGTTGCAGATGGACCATCGTTAAAAATTTGTAACACAGCCTTCTCAGCTTCTTGTACTTTATCATATAAAAGTTTCAAATTGTGTTTTCATTAGGAGCTGTAATATCGTTAATATATTGTATATCCCCGGTAAAGGACAAAAAAGTCCCTTTATATTTAATATACGGTGTGACAGAAAATTTTGAAAACTGACATCTTTTTTACAATGCTTGTACCGTAACTTCCTTCTAGACATGCGGTACAAGTTTCAACCTCGTCCGCTAACAATACAACCCTACAAAGCATGAGAAGTGACGCACTGTTTTTGTAGTGCATTACAAAAAATTGGAGTAAGGATGTGCAATAAAATTTTGTATTATGCTTGATGAATCAGCAAGTTTAACTTAGAAGAAATTGAAGCAAGTCCTTGGTGAAGATATCTTATCAAGAGCACCAGTTTTTTGTGACATAAAGAATATTTAAATGGGCGAAGAATAGTATTAAACGAACTTCGCTCAGACAGAGTCTTTTAACACAAAAAATGTAGACCGAATAAGGGTAAGGTCAGACCGTGGAATATTCAATATGATAAAAAAAAGTCCTTGAAAAACATATAAAAAGCATTTTTCGCATCAAATCGGACATTGCAGACACTTTGCAGGTCTCGCATGACAACGCCTCGGTCACGCAGCCAAGTCAATCAACGAGGTTTTGTCGAAAAAAAAGGAATTTCTGTGGTTTGCCTGTCCCCCTATGCACCTGATTTAAGTCTGTTCCCCAAGGTCAAATACAATCTAAAAGGACTTAATCTTGACACTGTTGATCACATCCAGAGCAGTATAAGCAAGGAACTGTGGCGATTCCAGTTAAAGCCCTTTCCAGCAATGCTAGGAAGAGTAGAAACAACTCTTCCGCCGATGTACAGCTGTCCAAGGAAACTACTTTAAAAGGGATAAAATTTATGTGAAAAAAATTCAGTTTCATTACCTTTCTACAACATCACAAGGGCCAATATTTTTTGTAGGATATCGAGTCCTTAATTTACATAATAGATGAGAAGATTTTCAACAATATTTTCGTATAAAAATAAAATTTTCGTTTAGTTTTGCATGCCACTTTCAGTAATTCTATTAAAACGCATACCACAGTTTTTATGAAAATTCAAAAGTATTGCAATGATTGAACAACATTCCTTTTTGTTTGTTTTTTTTTGTTGTTGAATTTTTCTATTTGCAATTTCCTTAAAATACCTGCAAATGATATGTTTTCCATATTTTCAATTTAATTTTCGTAAGTGAAATGCTTTAATCAAATTTGTATACATTCAGTGATGATAGTGTGTTAATAAAACTATTTTTCATTGAACGTAGCTCTACACTTTTGGTAATATTACTCGTAAAATTGAAGGACTATCTGCAATTTACTTAACAAAGTATTTACCAACTAGAGCTAGCCACTTTTCAGTTGATATTTTATTCTCGAATTCATGTATGAGTTAATTAATAGTGTGCATAGTTAAATTGTTAACGGAATCTCTAGTGACCTGGAAAGTTGATTACTATTAATTATGTTTAAATTGCGTATGCAACCTGACTGTATGGTATGGTTTATGGTCAGTCAGATCAAATATAGTATGTGGTTTATATATTTGATGAAAATAAATTTATGTAGGAAAAAAGCATGAAATTTAGTCAAATCTTGTGTAAATCCAACTATTTTCAATATTTACATTATTGGATCGATACTGAGTATAGTATGGAGTCAATGTCATGACCGTTTCTGGCCTTTTCTAATATAAAATCCACTTGATTGCTAAATGTGATTCTAATCAGATCCATCAGCACTTAATCTCTGATAAAGACATATAAGTATACCATACCGAATCCATATCAAGGATTAGAAGAACACTGATATTGTCTCGAATTCACATAAATATACATGGACACAATGAATTTGGCAGAAGTTCTGGTATTGTTACGCATTGCAAACTTAAATAGCCCTTATCGGCTTACAGAAATGTTAACTAGACCATAGTATCTATTCAGAGATTAGGTGATGCTTTTGCACATCTCTTCGTAATTCTCTATTCATTGGGATCGATAGACCCGTTTTCCTAGGTCTTGTGTTTTGTACATTTGCTGAATAATACCATGTAGAATTCGAAATTTTACAGAAATGATATGCAGTGTGGCGAAATGCCAGCTTTCGATAGTATTACCTAGTCATTGATATCAATCATAAACAACGAATCTATAACCTACGTAAGATGAAAGTGTTGCCAATGGTAAATTATTCAGAGCAACAGCTTATAAAGAAATGAGAAACTCTATTTGCAAATTGTACGAATAGAAACTAGGCTGAATATGAAATGCTCTCAAATATGAATCAAAATTAAGGAAAATTTTCTGTGAACTTCCTTGGTTTTTGTAACTTTCTGTATTTTTGTATGCACACTATTTAAGTTCAAGGTGCTTGCCCTTTTTTAAAAACAGTTCGACTTTTTTTATATATTAACATATAAAGTGATTTTATTCAAAGTATGCGCTATTCGGATAATATACGAAAACCTCGATGAAGAAATTTTGGTTATTTGACTCTATCCGTTGGTTAAGCCATTTTTCGATGCTTTCATGAAAAGTGAAATCTTTTGTGCTCTTCGGAAACGGTCGCCTACATGGACCAGATTGCATGGGTTCTGGCCTTGTCGTGTAGCAAAGCTCGAATGTCCTATTCTGAAAATTCAAAGCTCGATTCGATCTTATTAGCTGCAGTCAATAACAATCACTAGAGAAAATTTCGGATTGTTTCAGGAGTGCATACGATGGTTGTATGATTAATACCTGACCTTGACAACTAAAAAAACATTTTTATGTATAACATTCCTTTTATTTTGATACATTTAATCATCATCAAAATAATATTGTACAATCACCTCAATCCTTCAAAATAGGTGTTTGTTTAAGCAATCAACTCATCGTTTGAGCCAATGTGTCTGTTTTTCATATCCAGAATTAGGAAATAATTGCTGGAGGCTAAATCTGGCTAATTATGGTGGGTGCAAAAGCAATTCATATCCTAACTAATGGAATCTGATCATGGGAATGGTATAAGTGTGCACGCGTGCATTTTCTTGATGAAAGGAATTTTTTTGTATTGGTTTAATTATTCAACTGGTCTAATAATTCCGTATAATACTATTCTTTTATGGTTTTCCATTTTTCAGGATAGTCGACGAAGATTATACCATGTGCGTCCCAAAAAACCGTAGCCATAAGCTTTCCTGCAGATAGAACCGTTTTTGATACACGTTGGCTAGTAGAAGTCGATCATTTGACTGAACTTTGGTTTCTGGTATATAATAGTGTGAATCAACACAAAAATTTATTCGGATTGCGCTTCAAAATCTTCAAATACACCATTAAAGTTGCTATACGAACATGTTTTTAGTCAAGTGTTAGCAAATGCAGCACCCATTTTGCCGATAGCTTTTCGCTACCAAAAATTTAATGTAAGATATTATCTACATATTTTTTTGAGATCTTTGTCGTATCAACCAACTCATATTTTTTAATTCGATAGTCTTTTAAAATAATCTTATGAGTTTAATTTAATATTTCTCTGTTGTGACTGAATTGGGCATCCTGAGAATTCAGCATTACTTCTGCTCTCGTGACCACAATCGAATTCAGTAAAACATTTCTGTATTATTTCATACGATGGTTAAGAATTCTCAATATAATTTGCAAGCTCGGTTTTGGTTTCAGATACTAATGAGCAGATGTTTATAAAAATATTGTATGGTATCATTTTAAGAATGTCTTGTAATAAAATGAATATTATTTTGCTGATATCAGCTACATGTCTTGCATTAATCAATGACTAATCATATTGCCCTCGTAATAAATAAAAACTCTCTGAATATTCGTGACCTTCTTACGGTGGATATTGCGTTTTGGTGGTCACTCAGCTTCTTTTTTTAGCTTTATATATCTTTTCTGACACCCAAGTTCCATCTCTCGATATGACCGAACATCTCTCGATGTCTTGACTTAGTTTTTATCAAGTAGTCTTCAAATTAGTTACTTATGTCATAATGACCGTTTTTTAAATCATCGAAACTAGTTATTTAAACACTAACCTAGTTCCACTAGCAGCATCATTCTAAAAAGGATAAGAGCTGATTCTCATACCCAATAATTTTTTTATACATATTTTATTCCTGTACCGATTTGATATTAAAAGATGAAACAAAAAAAAAATGTTCATATTTGCTATGACCTTCAAAAATTAACCAAAACTTTTAATAAAAACTTCTAATAAACAATTCTTGATAGATTTTTCAGAAATTAATATTATTTTATACCAAAACTGCCAAATTTAAGATTTTTGTTGAAAAAAATTGATCAAAAAATAAGATCGGATGGTTTGTAATGAGAAAAAAATATAACCACAAGTGACCCATGTCTAAAGTAATCAATGCAAATGTGCCATAAAATCATGAGCAAAAAATAGAACAAAGTATCCGGAAAATTGAAGATGTCATCTTAAGTGCGTACCCTTGAGTACGATTTAAAAAAAATCCACACCAAAATCATTGGTGGAAGATAATTTCAACATTGTTTTCAACTTTATGCCTTAAAACCGATTAAAAGATTTGGCCCGAAATGCTGTAACCAAAGTGAAAAGGTCAGGAAAACAGAAGTTAAATAACATCATTTAATCCGATAAATATTGTTTCAGAGACGATGGCTTAAATGTGATGGCAGACAAAAAAAAATGAACGCAGAAATTTTCTTGTTAAACGAATATTTTCTAGCAATTATGAACACCATTAAAATATTCTCTATGAAAGGATTAAAAGGACAATAACAGTATTTTTATACAAAGGAGATTTAGATTATAATCGAATTTTGTTTGTTGAAGAAGAATTTTTTTAGTTTGTATATTATTGATAAGCATTTGTTCATTCAGCCAAAAAAAAGGGGTTGAACAATTTTCATGTAGAATAAGGGATAAGTTGAAAATTTCGGCTGCAAATAATATCCCTAATTTCCGTTCATTATATTACTTAAACAATTAAGTATTAACTGTTATCAAAAAATCTACTATGAAAATTTTACTTCGAAATAGGTGTGAATATTCTCACGTTTTGTATGTTTTTCTCAAAATTAAGGTGTGCATTCGGTCATTGATCCGAAATCCTCCCATAGAACTAGTGATGTGACTATCTGTCTGAACGCTAATGGATTACTTTATTTAAAAACAAATTCCATTTAAAATTATAATATTTCATTTTGGGGTGAATAATTGAAATAAAATTTTTGGAAAATCTCAAAGGGGAGTTGTAATTTTTTTTAATCTTTTATTGCAATAATTAAAAAATACGGTAAATATTCTACCAGTAAAAATTGCGTCCCATCTTATTAATATTATCTTTTTGTTAATATTCTCATCATGAGTACTAAATATGTATGCCAGTAAACTATAATAAAATGCTACCTCACGCAAAGAAAATTTATTTTGCAAATTAAACTCGGCTCACAGTTACGCATAAATTTATGAATTTTGATAATCATTTCGATTCAGATATAACCACTTCATCATCTATAAAATTGGACATTCGACTATTATAGTCTACAACTTTTTATTTGTTTATTTGCTACTTTAAATTGCTTAGACTATAAGTCCATTTAACGACTTCGTTGTGTGTGTGAAAAACTATCTAAACTACAATAGAATGATGCTATTTGGTGATATCTTACCTAATGGAACTGAGCGAACGCGATCAGAAAAGGTTTAATATTGTTTGAGCATATTAGATTCTTTTACAAACTTAGAGGGACGACTTAAGAAAGGTGTTGGAAAGAGTCCTATTAAAAAAAAAATTCTGTATTTAGTGGCATTCATTAAGGATATAAAAGACAGTAAGGTAAAACGACGTTAGTTACCGAAGAGGAAACCATGGGTAAGTGTAGTGTGCCAACCCGAATTCTGATATTTTTCCTTGCCAAAAATTTCGGAGTATGACCAGTTTATGTGTGGAATCACCAGATTCATTCATTAATTCCAGGAAAAGTTTCCTATATAATGATGGATCGGTTTGTGCATTTTTCCATCTACTCAGTTCCGAAGACATCGTCAACTCTGCTCCTAAGCACGGTTTTCAGTCCAAGTGTCGAAGGGAAGTTTCGCAACCGAAGAAAGAGTGGACAGATTAATTTACAACCCAGATATAATTAGGGAAAGCGAATATGAATTGGTTTTTTAATAAAAGGTGAAAATAACTTATTTTAAAAGATGTAGCAGGGTATAATTAGATAATCAGAAAATATTGTAAAAAAGTTTGCCGTGAAATGTATATAAATAATGTAAGATAGGTTTCCGATCAGTTTCAATTAAGACTGAGTTCACCTGAGATAACCGGTGTGATCCACTACCCAATCCAATGAATCGGTTAACCGCTGCTTCGAAACGCTTAATGCTGTCTTTTAGCCAAAAATTTCGCTGTTGATGTTGAATAAACTGGTTTATTGGTGGTTGCTTAATGTGTTTGCACATTTCTAATAGGGTAGTTGCTATTCTGTTTTGTGGTCCGTGCGAATCGAATTCCGCTAACTATTAGATCGCTAATAGGCCACGCGAAGCTTAAAGAGTGGCATTGCTATCGCTTCCATTGGCTGAGCATATTAGTAATATGTAGCTTTCCTATAAGAACAGATTCCATAATGCAGTGCATGGATGCTACTGCCAAAAAGTTCGATAACCAAAAAAGATGAGGTATTGACGCCTGGCGTAGGCATTAATAATATCACCTCTCAAATCGTCCAACAGATCAAGGAAATATTTTATGTATGTGGATGTACTGGTAATAGCCTTCTTAGGCCTACCAAGGGGCACAAACCCTTTCATGTTTCTAGTCTGGGAGTGAGACGGAAGTTTAGTAATTGAGTGGCCTTCTAGTTAAAAAATTCAATAAGGATAAAGATGATTAATTCCTCAGTGAATGTAAATATTTTTAACTAAAGTTAGAATGCGATAATTAGAAAAGAATAATTTGTATTAATAAGGCTAAGATGATCTTTTTGAAGATAGCAAAAACTATTTTCAATCAGTTTCAGTTAGTATGGATTTTACTTGACATGGCTGATGTGCTGATGGAACCACTTATCGCTACCTTGGCTTTATACTTCCCTGCTATTGACATACTGATACATATAGTGTGAAACTAGAGCAAGGTTCCACTCACTAAAGCTTCATTTTGTCTCAGCTTATATTTGGTACTGATCATTATTTATTTAAAGATTCTATCTTTTTCTACATTTGACATACCTATGATTTTCATGAAATTTTGTCCATTGATGGAAATGTCCAAGCAAGTTTTTTTATTTAAAGCCTTATTAACAGATCCTTACTGCATTTTAATCTATTCACTTTGTTGGCAAATCTCCAAATTTATTAAATTTTTAAAAGAGAGGAATGTGGCATTGTTTTCGGCAAACATAAAAAAACGATGAGCTTGACGTACAGACCTACATTTTTATTTATGTACTAACATCTACCCAAAAAATTATAGCTTATACAAAATTTGTTTATATGAAAAACTTAACAGGATACCACTATCCCTTTTGTAAAGGATTTCTATGTAGGTGAATTTTATTTAAACCGAAAAATATTTAATTTTAACGTATTTTTTTAAATCCCTTTTGGATAGAATAGATATTTCTGTATATTAAAGTAGATCAGAAACCACTTAAAATCTACAAATTTAAAAAAAAAACCTAGTTTAACGTTTTTTAATAAATATTAGTATCCAAAATTAAATACTTAAAAAATTTATTATTTAGCTTTGAATAGTAATGAATGCAATTAAATTCGGACAATAATATCATTTAAATGGCTGCCTCTGTTCAATATTCAATTTTAACGCATCAATCGTTGCTAGTTTTTTTATATAGATCAATGACTTGAAATAACCTTATAAGAAGAAGACGAAAGGTGTTAAATCATCACTTCTTGGAAACTGTTGGACATTTGTATTTTTTGAAAATATCGACTCCCGATTTTTTCCCACAATCAATCGATTATACCGTGGGCTGTGTGGTTAAAACCACAAATTCTTTAAGTCAATATATTCTCATTCAAGCCACAAAAATTCGTTATTAGCAATCTGCGCCGGTCACCAATGATAGTAATAGCAACTCCTTCCTCATTTTGAAAAATAATGATCGACAGAATGTAAAGGTTCCTTGTAAATAATTGATGGATCGGCTTCAGTCCAGTAATGTCAATTTTGTTTATTTACCGATGCAGATAAATGAAAATGTGCCTTATCTGAGAAGATAATGTTTTTAGAAAAAGCAGCATTATTTTCAGATTATTCCAGAATCAAATCAGCAAATTCACGGCTTTAATTTTAGTGTGATAAGAATTTTGTAAAGATACATGCTCGAATCTAATCATAATATAGGCTATGTTGTTGTGGCAGACAGTCTGAAATTTTTAGAACGCCTTGAAATTGATAAATTTGGGTCTTTTTCAACACTTGTCTGAACGGTAACAATATTCTGGGTACTTTTACGAGATTTTTGTTTTACTAGACTGCCAATATTCAAGCATTGTTTAGTCCTGTATTTTTTAATAAATAAATTACAATCCTAATTAAATACAACTATTTAAAACTTATCATCTCTAGCAAGTCTAGGTACCTTTCGATTATCTTTAAAACACCAGATTTTTAAATGTATGCAAGGCTTCTCTGCCTAAATAAATATTGATATAGATTTAAAGAGAATTTATTTTTAGATCTAGATATTAACAAAAAAAAAACCTTCAAATAAAATCTAAAATAAGGCCTTCAAATTTAATTAAAACCATATTTTGCAGAAGTACAATATATATTTTTAATAGAAACTGTGCTGGCAATAACCTAAATTTAAAGATCTTCATAGTCCTTGAACATAATATTGAATCGCAGAATAAATTATAATCTGAAGATTTGTTTAAAAAAGTTCTGTTTGACACTTAAGACTATAATGAAAATTGTGTTCAATAATCATTGAAAATTCAATTGATTTAATATAAAATGTATGAGAAAGGATTCCTTTAAGAAAATTGTACTCACTGAGCAGCGAAGAGTATCACAATCACGCTGGAAACACTAGCATTTAATTTTACTTTTCATTTAATTGAGACAAATATTCGGCATAAATTTTTGTTAAAACAGATGTGGTCGTGGAAATATTTCCAGCCCTTTCGACTATCATTTCCCCTATACGCGTGACTTTCAGTTCGTTGTAAATATGCATAGAAGAACTCATTTAGTTCTTTGATATTACTGTTTAGATAATATATTATGGGAAATTTGTATTCATCTACGCCATCGTTTCTTCGAATAGAATTCGGCATTGGTTTATAATCCCTTAACTTCAAACTTAAAATTTCATCTTTAGTACGGGTAGTTACTTCAAACTTAGAATTTCGGAGAGCTTACGTAAACGAGCAATGCTTTTTATCATGATTATCATCTACATTGTTACTATTTGTTTTTGTTAGCTTTCTTTATTTCCGTTTCCGTTAAATTTTGATTATTGCATGTTTCTTTTTACCTAATTTTGTTCCTGTAAAATCTATGAAAATTGAAAGCCTTGAAATCCTTGAGAGAATGTTAATCAAATAGGAGAATTTCTGCTAGCACGACTTACCATTAACTCTTTCCGAATTTACCACGTTCATTAGTATTAATAGTATACCGTATTTTATGGGCTGAAAATTAAGTTCGCGGTGCTATTGATAATTAACCAAAGAAAACACAAGCATATCCATTTGCGCCAGCCTCAAAGAAAATAAAATTATCCTGTTTTTCGTGTGTGCATTAGAAGTTGTCAGAATTATCCCAAGTTTATTTCGTATTCGTTATAAATAATTGAAGTAAAGGCACGCGTGCCGCACTGTTTATGATGCTGTACGTCGTACATCATGACTTGAAACTCTTTAATTACAATGTGAATGAGCTGAATTTGTCCTGAATTCACCTTGCACCTTGTGTTAAGAATACTTACCATATCTATCATTAACCTTACATTATATGAGCAGATTCTCATGAATAATTTTCTTGGTATAATATATATTCTTAGTATTCGTTAGATGTATGAAAAAATTACTTTCATGTAGATTCTTACTACTAATTATGCATTAAAAACTTCCTTTTTTAAAGCAAATATAATCAATCCATAAATACAATCCATTAGCTGGAATATTTAAAAAAAATTAACAACTGAATTATAAAAATACAAAAAAAAATGATTCCACTGATAAATTTTACATACACATATTGTTAAAAACACTTTCTGAGTCTCTTCTATTTAAACTAATTAAAAACGTCCCACTCTCATCTATGCAAATAATTTTATTTTAATGCCAATTAAATTGGCTTAAAATGAGTAATACAAGAATTTCTTGGAAACATTTCATATTCTCGATATTATACAGTAATTTTGATAATTTATGTGCCGACAGGTAAAAGTACTAATTCCAATAAATTTGAGCAAAAGTTCTAAAGTAATAAATTATTAATATCGGATTTAATCAGTGAAATTTATTTTAAACTCAAATAAATTTTACAAAGTGTCTAGTATAAAAAGTATACAGGCGATTTCAATTTATCGTGCTCCTGAAATTTAAATTAAATTCTTTTCCATAGGTTAAATTTAATTCGAAATATAAAATAAAATTTTAGTAGTATATAAAACTAACTAATAATTAAATATTATTAATAACTAAAAAATATATTGTAATGAAAATAAATTTAAAAAAAAAATCCAATAATCAAAATCAATTTTAGAATGAATTTTGTAGTCAAAATAATTTTATACTTTAATATCTTCAAGTGGTTAAAATTGTATGCCATTTCTAATCAAATCCTAACTGACTGTAAGCGGAATTTATCCAATCCACACATGCCAAAATCTCGCCAAGTAAAGAACTTCTCGTCACGAAAACCTCAAAGAAAAAAATCTATTTGTAACTATTTACAGATGTCTAGAATTACACATAATACCAAGCAGATTTATGTAAGTGTAATAATTAACATGAATGGTTGTGGGGAGTAAATATCTATTGAAGCTTTTCCTGATAGCGTTAAGACTTAGTATTTTAATAAATCACGCGACCAGTGACGCTTAAGCCTTCGATGGGTGTTTCTAGGAAAGGTAGTTCTTGAGCAAGGTAATTAATGTGATTGAGGGAATAGATCTTTTTATAACGAGATGCAGCCACATCAAAAACAAATACGACTTCAAGATCACGATGAACAACAGTATTGCGAATATAAAAGTAATCTTTTAAAATTTTACGGTTTATTTTTGATTGAAGGGATTGAATTCGACGGGAATTGAAAGGCTTATTAGACTTCTAGAGTTCTCGTCCGTAAGTCCAGATGGGTTTTAGAAGGGCTTTGTATAAAAGTACTTTACTGTTTATAGTAAATTTAGACAGTTTGTCTAGAAGTCGAAGGTACCGTCTACATAGTTCTAGTTTTTTAAGGCGTACGTGGATTCAACAATATTTATTAAGTATTTGTTGTTGATATTTATCCAAAAGCAAATTTGAAAGTATTTATATTTACTGGATATCTTAAAATAAACAAATCTAATTATTGCAGGAGAAAAATACAAAAGTACGATAGATAAAAAAGTATTGTACTATTTTTAGCATGGAATTGTAGAATAGTAATCTCAATATTAGTGTAATAAGGATTCAAATCTGCATTATATTTTTTTTAATTTATTATATGGTGCTTCAGTTAAGAAATTTCCAAGCAAGTTTTTTGATTTAAAGCAGATAAACTTGTGTGGCCACGATCCTTACTGCGTTTGAATCACGACCTTACCTTTAATACTAAGGTCACGATCCTTACTTTTTTGGCAAATTTCCAAATTTATTATATTTTTAAAAGTAGTCTATATATTTTATTTTTCTATTGATAAATTGTTTGGCAAGATATATATGCATATGTTTTTGCAATTATTGTAACACACTAGAAACGTGAATGGATTAATAATATTTTTGGTAAATACGTATTTACCGAAATACGCTGCAAACAATATTATAAGGTGTAGTAAAAATAAATCCATTATTTTAGCATTAAATTAAAGGTTTTATTTAGGATAGATAGAATGATACGATTTAGGTCAAATATGCTATGTTTTGTTCGATAACTTGTTGCCATTTTGTAGGTAATTTCATAATGCCTCACTCATAGAAACCCTCGTCCCTATTGGCAAAAAACTGGGACAGTCGATTTTCACAATCTTCTCTTGAGGCGAATTTTTCACCTGCAAAATCATTCGTCATAGACAGGAAGAGGTGGTAATCACTTGGTGCCAGGTCCGGACTATAAGGTGGATGCATAAGAACATCCCAACCAAGGTTCCGGAACTTCTGGCGAGTCACTATCGATGTATGCGGCCCTGCGTTGTCCTGATGGAACACAATTCCTCTCCTATTGGCCAAAGCTGGCCGCTTCTGGGCGATTGCTTCTTTCAGACGGTCCAATTGTTGACAGTATAGGTCCGAATTAAGAGTTCGGCCGTAGGGGAGGAGCTCTTAGTAGATGATTCCCTGCCAGTCCCACCAAACACACAGCAAAACTTTCCTGGCTGTCAATCCTGGCTTGACCACCATTTGCGCCAGGTGACCGCGATTTGACCACGACCGTTGTCGCTTGACGTTGTCGTAAGTGACCCACTTTTCATCACCAGTATACATCCGCTTCAGAAATGGATCGATATTGTTGCGATTCAGCAGCGATTCGCAGATGGAAATTCGGTCCATGAGGTTTTTTTGCGATAACTCGTGTGGCACCCATACATCGAGCTTCTTTTTGTATCCAGCCTTATTTAAGTGGTTCCAAATGGTTTTTTGTGCAATGTTTAGCTCCTGGGCAATCTTATTCGACAATTGGCCTTCCAGAGCCTGTTGCATCTTTAACATCAAAATTACCGGAACGGAATCGACGAAACCAAAATTGCGCGTGATTGGCTGTTACAGTATCGGGACCATAAACACTATTCACATTTTCAGCTGCCTAACTTGCGTTTTCGCCTTTATCGAAGAAAAACTGTAAAATATGGCGTAATTTCTCTTTGTTGGTGTCCATCTTTGACGCGGGCTAAAAAAATACTAGGTCAAGTAATCACAAAACTTTTTTAATACGAAATCTTATCTTTCTAACGCCATCTAGTGCAACCCGTGTATTAAAACGGGAGATACAGACTCCTAAATCTATTGGCAAAATAATGGATTACTTTTTACTACACCTTATATATTTTAGTTTATCGTTTTAAAATGAATAAGACATATTCGTCCCTTAATTTGAAATTTTTGTGTTAAATTTTATTAATTCATAATCCAAAAAATTTTTGGTGTAGTCCACCCTGTAAATTTGCGAGAAAAAATTTCTCCTCCTCCATTCTCTGAAAATTCTATTTCCTAATCCAGTCAATTCGTCTAAATGAGAAAGAAGTACTTATATCACACGCTCTCTTATATGTCCAAATGTATTTTATCAAAACAATTGAATATTATTGAGAAATTGATAAAATGAATAAAATATAATTCCGTGCACTTTTGAGGAGAAGGAAAAAAATGTCTGAGTGAAACAAAAAATATTAATAAACTAATTGGAGTTATCCGCTCAATACAACAATAAACTTGCATCACAAAAATTACTCATGAGCAAGCCAAGTGATCCGATTAGTGATCAACTCCTTCAACCAAATTATTAAAAGTGCACTGAAATTAATTTTTCTATAAGAGAAAGCGGGACCGAATTCGTATGACAAATAAGAAAACAAATGAGATAAAAGAAGCCAATTAATTAAACTCACATAGCACATTCAGCGAAGATTGTAATCATGCAATGAATTTCCTATTTGCCCAGTCGATTGAGCAGTGTAGCATTAAGCCAAATGTTATTTAACAGATAGAGAAAACATATTGAGAGCAGTGAAAAACATACTTTCTATCAATACTGGGCTCCTAGTGGATTTCTCGTATTTTGACTGAAAAATTTTATGCTGAAAATTAGTTCTTCCTCCTTTGTAACCGATGATCAATAAGCAAATATATTCAATGTACGGAGATGGCTGTGTAGGAGATATTTTTGAAAAAAATTTCGCCTGGTGAATATGCAAATTGAGTAGAATTTTAGGTTTTTGATCTGATTATTTACTTGCATATTAATTTCGAGTAAAATAATAATACTGTAGTGAGTCATTTCTATGGTATAATAATACCTGTTAATACAGGTAACCCCATATAACACGGCATTTCTATAATACGGTTCGAGAATTAAGCCTAGAATTAACCAAACAGTTAAATGGATTAAAAAAATAAAATCAAAGGAGCTGAAGGTGATTTCAGGATTCAACTGAAATCACCTTCAGCTCCTTTGGATGTTACCGACAATGGCAAGAAAAAATTCGTGCGGACTTAGATCAAGTGAATTATTTTTCTGAACCTATCAATGCTAATTGACGGTTTGACATCACAAAAGCCCTCGTTCCACATTTTTCTGAGAGCGCTCCAAAAATGATTTATGCGTCCGAAAAGCTTCTATTCTTGATAAGGAATGTTCCTCATCAAATTTGCGAATTCAACAAGCTCGATACCAAATTTTGTGACATATTGTTACTCCAAAATTCACTGTTACATATGGTATTTCGTAGATCACAATAAAAACACAAATTCACCTATCGTGTCCAGTATGGTCTGGATAGTTACCGGTATTGCCAGGTCGTTATCAGTGATATCAGTCCCATACCTTGTACTACTTATAATTAGTTTAGAAATAATCAAACAACTACAACTAATTATTTTACATTGGATTTGTTAATTTATACTCGCAATACAAATTATTGTAGTCGAAACACAAATTATTCGGTGATTCATAATAATATCCGATTAAATTCAATTATAAATAAAATAACAGAAATTATTTATTTCATTTTAACTATATTTTAAATAATTTTCATATGTTAACATGGTTTTAAACAGAAATTAAAGTTTTTAATTATATTTAGCCGGCCAGAGATTTAAGTGCTGCTGCGGAAATTGCTGATCTTTTTTCTGAAAAAAATCCAAATACAAATTATTTAAAACTGAACATATCAAAACTATTTTCCATTTACCTTTAATTGGCTCAGCAATATTACTAGCAATCAATGCTACAACGAGAATAATAATAAGGTGGAAACGCATTTTAATAGTTTTCGTTTAATTGTTAAATTGACTCTGGAGTTGTTCAATGCTACTGTTACTAATTTATAGGTAATTCTAGTCCCTATAAAATTCATAGTATGTTCAAATATTTTTTAATCATGATCCTATAAAAAAAATGCACGTTTTCTTTTCATATAAAAACAAATTAAAATTATGATCCTATAAAACCATGCAAATTTTTAATATAATAAATTTAGAATTTGAAAGTGTTTTATTAAAAACAATAGCGAACACTTTTAGATCGTGTTTTCGTTTAAAAAAACGTGACTAATAATATAGCAACAAAACTTTTTTTTTGCGAAAAGCTTTATGACAAATTAGTTTTATTATTAAAGTACTTAGTTTTCATACTATTTCTTTTTAAGGTTAACAATGATCTCATTTTTCAACAAATAAATTTAAATAAAAACCATAAGTTAAACAAATTCAATAGAAATTAATTATTTTAATTTATATTAAAAATTGTCGTTATTAATATTTATGTAAATTTTATATGGCCAAAAAGATAAATTATTATTATATTTTTCCAATATCGCATCAAAAAATTCTACAAGAAAAAAAAATTCTTTCGAAATTCTATAATTTTTGCCTACAACTAATTACATTTTTTATAAAACAATGTTTCGTATGAGAAAAAAAAGAAAAAAAGGCTTCAATTTATGAAAACTGTTAAAAGATAAAAAAAACCTTTTTCGGATTTTTATTTATTTTTAAACGATTATATCCAACTATTACTGGAAAAATTGTTGTTATAGTTTGATAAGAATAAAATATTGAAATAAATGTTTAATATATTGCAATAAAATAAACGATTTACCTGGACTTTATATCTTCCTATTAGTTTAGTAAAATATAAATGATTATATTTAGAGCCTTACTATTAAATAACAAAGAGAAAAGTTAAATATTTTGGAAAGATTATCAAATATTCAGCGCTTTAAGAAGATATAATTATTCACAATGCATTGTTCAGTGTACGGAGATGGCTGTGTAGGAGATTTTTTGAAAAAAGTTCGCCTGTGGTTAGGCAAATTGAGTAGAATTTTGGGTTTAGTGATGATACAAACCAGTTTTTGATCTGATTATATTTTTTTCGGTATGTTATTTAATAATACTGTAGTGAGCCAATGCCTACAGGATTTTATATTTATATGTATTGGCTGCGAGAAACGTATTCTTAAGTTGCCTTCCATTGAAAGAAGCATAAAGTTTAAGAGAGAACTCGACAAGTGCTTAGGAGCATATAAGGAAATTAATAAAGATCTCTCAGCTATTTTAGATAATGCTGAAAAAAGTTCAGAGGATGAAGATATCCTCGCTTAATGGTGAATAGTAGTAAAGAAGAGCCCATATTTATATACAAGACTCTTCGTCGAAATTACTTTAATAGATTTATTTATCTTAATTATCAAAATATAATTGTATGTTTTTTTAGTTTTTAGAACCTTACTCCCCTATTTTCTGTAATGATTTGTTTTCGTATAAATCGGAGTCGCATAACACTACATTTATTTTTAACGGAATGACTGTATTATACGGGGATTACCCGTATATATATTTTTTTAATATATTTGATAGAAATAGACTAAAGGAATAAAAACTATTTGAAAAACCAATATTGGTAACTAATCCATTAGATATTATCCTTCAGATACTAAAGCATTTTTTTATATATTGGGTGTATAACTTAAAAATGCGGGATTTTTGGCAAACTTTGAGTGTTTGTTTTGAAAAATTATTACATATTGTCCATCGGAAGCCACTACTTTTTCCCATCTTTCTGGCAACATATGGATTCCGCGGCAAAAAAACTGCTCCGGTTTTGAGGCCAAGAATGAATCGAGCCAATTTTTGATGCCGGTTTTGAGGCCAAGAATGAATCGAGCCAAAATTGCATGGATCTAAACAAATGGTAGTCGGACGGGGCAAGGTCTGGGCTATAAGGCGGGTGAGGCAAAACTTCCCAGCCACTGTTTTCTAAATAATTTTTAACCGGTCTTGCAACATGATGCCCAGCGTTGTCATGATGGAAAATTATGGCTTCGTGTCTGGTCGCATATTCCGGGCGTTTTTCGGCCAATGCTCGCTTCAAACGGATTAATTGTGTTCGGTAGAGGTCGCCTGTGATCGTCTGGCCCGATTTCAATAGCTCATAATAGATCACACCCTTCTGATCCCACCAAATACAGAGCATTACCTTGGCGCCATGGATATTTGGCTTTGGCGTTGATTTGGCTGGTTGGCAGGGCTTCACATACGATTTTTTGCGCTTTGGGTTGTCGTAATGAATCCATTTTTCGTCGCCAGTAATGATTCGATTCAAAAACGACTTCTTTTTCTGCCGTTCAAGCAGCATTTCGGACATGCAAAATCGCCTTTCACCGTCTCTCGGCTTCAATTCATATGGGACCCAATTTCCTTGCTTTTGGATGAATCCTGCTGCTTTCAAACGTTTTGAAATGGCTGCTTCAGTGACTCCCAATGATTTTGCAATTTTTTCTTGAGTTCGACAACAGTCTTCGTCGAGTAGTGCCTCCAAATCTTCATCTTCAAACTTTTTTGGCTAACCTGGTCGTTCTTTGTCTTCCGTGTCAAAATCACCACTTCTGAACCGCACAAACCATCTCTCGCACGTTGAAATCGATGGAACATATTCAGGATAAGCTTCGGTGAGCAATCGATGTGCTTCAGCTGCACTTTTTTTCAAATTGAAGAAGTAAATCAACACTTCCCGGAAATGGGACTTTTTTGGTACGAAATTTGACATTTTTGAAGCAAAAAAAAACTTTGTTTTGTACACCATTTCGTTCAATGACTAATCGAGAATGAATGACAGATGTTTAACCTCCAAAATGCCATTTGAGCTATTATTAACACAAACCATGTGTAAAAGTTATGCCATCTGTTGTCTATCCCGCATTTTTAAGTTATACACCCATTGGCCTATACATAAATAAAAACGAACATTCAAATCTTTCTAAATCGGCTATGACTGCAAGAAGCAATGCGCAAATTCTAATATTTCGTTTTTAAACTTTTTACAGATATCTACAATTAGAACATACACATAGTAATACGCAGATTAGTTGTACCCCAGAGTTGCAGCCTCTAAGTCCATATTGGCTTCTGTACGGCATTGCATAAAAGTACTTTACTGTCTATAGTAAGTTTAGAACGTTTGTCTAGAAGTCGAACTAGTTATAGGTATCGTCTTTTTAGTTCTTGTTTTTTACCTCTTAACAACCCTTTAATTGGGTTCCATTAAAAGCATTTATCTAAGTTCAGTCCTAGATACCGAACTTCGGGGTGTTGTGGTATGGGACTGCCATTAATGTATGTGGGTCGACATGGTTCATAGCAGAGAGTATATGTGTAAGTGGCGTGGGTAGATTTACGTTCATTAACCTTTATTCTCCGTTTGGTAAACCAGTTTTGTAGGGTTTGGATTTAAAATTGGAGAATTTCGAAAGCATGTTATGGATTTTTGCTAGATAAATCGGTGTATTGAAGGTATTGGCACACATTACCAAAGAAGGTATTGGGACACATTGGGATGTCGGGTGTGTAAACATTGAAGAGGAGGGATGCAAGATATTGGCGAGTTTGTTTGATTCGTTTATTTGGAAGTGTCGGTTGGAAAGAAATGATTTGAGGACTAAGGAGCACGTAGAAGGAACGATCCTCTGGAGTTGCCAGAGAAAGCCCGGGTGCAAAACTCTATTAAAAGATCGACTTATGTCAAGAAACATTCCGGGAGTTTTATGTTTCTCCGTTTTGGCCCAGGTTCCGTCAGTTTTTCGTAGAGGGTGCGGTGTATTTTTATAAGATAATATTTGTCTTTGAGATTTCGTCATGTTGTTCTTTTTGCAGTTTGTTCAGTTTTGTTTTATTGCTGAGCATTCTTGTCTGTTGTCAATGAGCTTTTGATGTGCGTTTTTTTGTAATTATTTGCCTAATTGTTATTGGATGATGATTGCTCTAGTTTTGTGGCGTTTTCGTGTTTTTAATTTTATGTGAAAAGGCTGTAGCGTTTTGTAAAATTATGTACTGCATCATTTAGTTCTTGTTAGGTTTTTCAACTTTATCGTAGTGCTTGTCCATGTATTGTTTGAAAAATTCCCAATCGATTGGTCCATGAGTCTAGGAGCTTTGCCTTTAAGAATAGGTTAGGAATCAAGGAGTAGTAGAATAGGTCTATGATGGTAGTTAAGATCTAAGAGGGAATTAATATGTATATTGTAGGAATTCATAGGACTAGTTATAAAATAATCTCTTGTTGAATATCAGGAAGCTTGGATCGGGAAGTTGGCCAGTATGTAGTCGTTGGAGGAAAGATGAGGAAATGCCTCCTGGAATTTATATTGTGTATTTAGAAAAAAATGGGATTCTTCCAAATTTCTTCAAAATTATTGTATATCAAAATATGCAAAACGGATTCCAATCTAATATAGAAGCGAAAATCTTTATAAAAAAACGTCTATTCAGTTTTAAATGTGAAAATTCCTTTTCAAAAAGAGAAAGTAAAATAAAATAAATGTAAATAGGTAGGAAAACTTTTTAAAAATAAACAGTGTCATGAAAGGAAAATCTCAGAATTTATCAACAATCAAGTTTCGATATCTTCGTCTTAAGTCGATCGATTTTCACACCTTAAAAAATAGCATTTTCCTGTTTCAATTCAAGAGAGTCTTTGTATCAGAAATCTTTTCTTGTTATGCTAACGCCACCACAATAATGCTCATACAAAACTGTTAGCAGAAAATATATATGTATATATATTTATATTTACTAAATTGCTGATGGAGAGAAGAATGCCGAATTTTTTTAACCGCATAAATTGCGAATAGATTTGGAGTAGGAAATTACCCCTCTTTTGATGGTACGATGTAGAGACACGCAGCGAAATCAGCATGTAAACGCTACTGGAAAATTACAGAAAAAAAGAAATATTTATTCATGGAGTGGGATACAATATTTACAATCAAAGGACCAATCTTTTTTGAAATGGGGTTCCTTTGCTTCATATTTTTTTTGTGTATGCGGAAGTGAGTGGAGGCAGAGAGTATGACTTGCGAATAAATACTTCTCAAAATTTTCTATAAAGTGTGCATATTGTATATACAGTCACATGAACTTTACAGCAGTTCCACCACAAATGAAATAAGGGCAAATAAAAAAAAGGAAACATCTTTTGTTACCCTCCTGTTGCGGTACAAAATGCCATTTTATATATACCACCAACAGACTCATCCTTATCAGATTGACATCAATTGCCGTATTGCTTTGCGCGTTTTGGTTTCGTTATATTATTTTCACGTTTAAAAAAGAAAAAAAAGGCTTGGAATTTTATGCGATACTCCCTGCTAAGAATATGCCTTTTCGATTCTGTGACGATAGGGGGTTGTGTAGATACCATTTTGGAAGGAACTCGCTTAGAATAGACTATAAAACGAAACCCATTTGTTTTGTTCACTGATTAGATTATAAAGAACTTTCAATATCGTAATTCCCATTAGAATCGAATTAAAATTCCTAAAACCGGCAGATTTGCACCAATATGGAAGCTTCGAAAACGTTGAAAATATGCCATTAGGTGTAAAAATACTCAACACTTAATAGAAGAAAAATAAATTTGAAGCTTGGTATTTTTTAGTGTATTAACTTTAATAGTTTCGCATATATTACAGAAGGACTAAAATGTAAACTATGAACGTAAACATTAGTGCAAATATATGGAATCTCACTTGAAACGATATTCAAATGTAGAAGCTGAGAGCTATTTTAAAGAAAATCAGTTCAGATCTATCTTTACAAAAAATCATCATAAACAGCAGCTTAAAAATGTGGAAGTTTACATTTAGTGCCGATAGTGGAAATGTACTGATATGAGGAGTAAGGTATAAGGAACCGACCGGAATTGGGAAAACTTAAAAAGAATCCAGGCAGAAAAGTATTCAGCATCAAAATTAATGCCTAATTTATATTCAATGTCGCATACTCTTGTTAAGATTAAGTACTTTTATCCACTAGCTACAAGGATCGGAACCAGAAATATCATGATTTCACTCACCGGGCAACTCGACTTTCCCACTCACAAGAAACGTTCCTTTTGCGTTAAAAATATTTTCTTTCCGCATTTTGCATGAATGTCGATTTTCCGAAATGTTTCTATGGCTACAGTTTTTTCCATGAACAATTTGAAAAACGTGTGATATTTTTCAAAGTCCTGAATCCATAGCAGATCGGAATCGGATAAGCTTGAATGCCTGCAGAACATATTTACCATGTTCGGTTCATTTGCATGAGTTTTTCGGGTACATCGAATCTAACAATGTGCATAAATGAAAAACTTTTGAGAATAATATTGTACAAACTGTACTTGTATATGGTAAGGATCAAGGACAATTCCCCAGTTGGCCGGATTCATTTTGCTTCAGATTCTATTTTATGTCCTTCCAGGAAATTTTTCACACCTCGATGGAATTCAAGGTGTTTATGCTTTTCTACCATGGATATGAATGCGATAATATAAAAATGATTATTGGAATAAGGATACTCTTAACAGCTACGATATTTTTTCAAATTAGAAATTTCCTGTTATTTTCTTTCCCATCTTTGTGTATGTTAAATTATAAGGTCTTTTAAGAATTTATTGAATTTTTTTTGTACAATGATCCTGTTTGAAAATATTTTGCATAATTTTTTTACGGGGAAATATTCAACAAACGAAAACAAAATTTCTTATTTTCTTTGGCAAAAATCTAATTTTAGGACAATTTTAAAAATAATAAAAGAAAACTACGAAAAATACTGTTGGAATATTATTTTTTTTTCAAAGCTCTGATGATTGTTTGAAATACAAGAAAAATTAAAATATATTTTTCTTATCAAACCAATATTAGATAATATGAAAAATAGAGAATAACAGAATTTTCACCTGTCTTGCGCTTCAGTAAACGTTGAGTCCCATTCCTGAACTTCTTGTCTTGTCAAAATATATAGAACGAAAAGCTTTAAAAACAATTTATCAGTAATCTTAATTAAAAGTGATTTTTTAAAATCTATTTTTTGTTGTTGCTTTTATTCATAAAATAAAATGAATATTTTATGATAATGTATATTAATGGCTAATGAAAGAAAATAATATTCAAATATTAATATTGATTTAAGGAAAGTTTTAACAACCAAATGAATTTTTTTTAAATTTATTAGCAAATGCAAAATAAACAAAAAAACAAATACCAAATCATTAATTTATTTCCTTTAATATTTCGGTCATTTGAAAAAAGGAATTAATAAGAAAAACGGATAAAAACTTCAAGGGCAGTCTCGATATAACCCATTGGTATTTTGTGGGAATATTCGAATGAGCTTCGAGAAAAATGGCTTCAACGAAATGATAATATGGAATACGTGGATTGTTTTCAAAAAATATGCAGCCATAAAAAATACATACCAATTTTTAATCTGATTTGTCAATGAGTTTTCGATTAACAGTCAAGAAAGTTGTGTTCCATGAGCTTTTAAAAAATTATTTTTTTAAAAATAAAATGGCCTTGACAACCAAATTAAAGTTTACTATATATTGTGTCGACTCTCCACCATCAGTTAAAATTATTTATAAATTTTTTTTTAATTGTACTTATTTTATTTTATTTGTATGCATCAATGTTATCTACTTCAAAGTAATTCCCTTGGGGAGCTATATCTTAACGAAGATTTTGTATTCACTCATCGTAGCAGTCGTGGAAAGATTCAATTGGATCGCCTTCAGCTCCTTCGCTAGATGATGATTTGTTGATCATAACGAACAAGAAATATCCTTTTTCCGACAAAGACTCGTTGATGGAGATGGCCATATGACAGTGGGTATTATCATGTTTGAACATCGAAGTATAACCATTATCGAATCTGTTGCAAAAGACATTTTTTATTAACTTTCCAAGGAGTTTCAATGTTAATCGATGGTTTGGGGTTACAAAAGCCCTCGCCCGTTCCACTTTTCATCATTTTTCATTATTGAAGGTCGCTCTGAGTGGAGTTTATCCGCCATTGCTTATCCGTACTGCAATAATTCTTTAAACTACCAAAAAATGCTGGTTCGGTACAAAATATACCAACAACAACAAGTGCTAAAAATATTGCTTCGGTGAATGCGTGTTGTAGACGATCCAGTTTTGTCGGTTTAAGGACCAGTAGCGGGTCTGTTCACAATAACCACATTGCAAATTTCCCATAAGGATTTGGCTCTTAAGCCTTACAAGGTCCAATTGGTGCAAGAATTTTAAGGCCATTAAATCATTTTCAACGTCGAAATTTTGCTACTTAGTTCTTCCCAGACGAGGCTCATTTTCACTTAGGCGGCTATGTTAATAAACAAAATTGTCGCATTTTAGCATCTAAAAGTCCAATAGTAGTTATTAAACAACAATTACATTTATCATGCTTTATGGGACAGACACATCGTTGGTCCGTATTTTTTTTTGTTGAAAATGGGGCTGGTACTACAGTTACTGTCAATGGAGTGCGCTACCATTTTTTATGGCCTATTTTTGGAAACATGGATGTTGACAACATGTAGTTTTAACAGGATTGTATGTTTTAACAGATAGTTTTTGCATGCCACACTACCCAAGAAACAATCGATAAAAACAAAATCAATGGACGTCCAATGATGGGGTCAAAAATCAATGGGGTGATGTTAATTGGCCACCAATATCATCTGATTTAAAGTTATTGGACTTTTTCTTATGGTGCAATATAAAAGATGAAGTTTATGAAAATAGTCTACACATAATTCAAGAGTTCAAAACCGAAATCATTCGCGTCATCTCCTAAGTAGACCCACAAATATGCAATAATATGATAAAAATGATCGAGGTCTATAAACGTTGTTATGGTGGACATTTGATCGATATTGTCAGAAAA
Organism: Atherix ibis; assembly: GCA_958298945.1. Taxonomy (NCBI): domain Eukaryota; kingdom Metazoa; phylum Arthropoda; class Insecta; order Diptera; family Athericidae; genus Atherix; species Atherix ibis. The sequence continues at coordinate 32,828,917 of OY282607.1, forward strand.
TGGTAAAGACTCTACAACAAATTTCAATAAAGAATAATAGAATTTTTATAAAAAATGTGTGTTTCATTTAAATTTTTAAAAAAATTTCAATTTGTAGACCCTATAGAAGCTATATGGAGATAAAGAAAAGCAGACAAAGCAGTGCACATTCTCAAGAGAGATCGCATCGAAGAATCCTAAAGTGAGTCCTTCCGAAAAGGAGGTAATGGCCACTATTTATTGAGATGACACCATGTTGCAAAGAAAAAAATTGTTTTCCACAAAAAAAAAAAATTGAATCCTACCTCAATCACTTAATTTTCTGGAACTGGCACCCTTTGCACATTATTAATTACCAATTTTGAAAAAAATACTGGCCGTAAAGAAATTCGTTTAAAACGTAAAAGTGATATCCTAGAAGGAATAAAGAAATATTCCACGAACTTGTAAGGACTTACAAACAAATAAATTCGGAATTATCAAATTATGAGTTACAATATTGATTTTTACCTTATATTAAAGGATTTTATTATATAATTTCGAAAAAAAATTTTGTAAACAATATACAATAATAAGAAAATTTTATCTTGTTTAATTATCTTTTTCTTCCAAAATATTGGAATATTTTTAATGATTTTGAATCTATTCGCTTTTAGGAAATTTCTACTTTATAATAATAAGCTAGTTGAAAACATCTTCTATTAAAATTTGTAATAATCAAAGTTGTTTAAAGTCAAAAATCGAATATTTTAACAAAAACATTTTAAACATAATTATGAACTTTGATTTCAGGCGTTACGCAGGTTGATGTAAAATGTTTTCCCAATCAAAAGTTTATAATTGGTTGTTTAAAATTTTACACTTAATTATTATAAAAAGTTTTGATGAAAATACATTTTCGAAAATAGAAAAGGAACAAGGATGATAGTTAAATGTTCATGAATAGAGATTCGATAAGTTTCTGAACATGATGCACTCCACGAGGAGAGTAATATTTGAAATACGAACATTTATAGTAATACACTTTTATTTAAAAAAATATTCCAATATGAATATATGTAAATGATATAGACATTGTTGGAATGTTAAAATAAAAATAAAAGCTGACAAAAAGTTCATACTAGTAATTCTCTTAAGAAAGTAACACTTTGAACTTATCGTAATAGTTTTGTATATGAAATAAAAAAAATAAATCTCAGTGAATCCTTCTAAATATTTCTTGCGCATATTAGTAGATTTATACTAATTCGAAATTCAGATATTAATACACGTATATCGTGGCACAAACTTTTCAAAGAGTTCATTACTGATTGCTAAACTTTGTCATTTCCATGTACGTACATTCAGTCGTTCCGATTTGTATATCGTTTTGAGCGTTTGAACTTTCGTCCTGACTTTATGGAAATTTTCTTTTGAATTAATAAGATTAACAAAACTTATATTTATGAAGATTTATATACATGAGGATATATTTAGAATTTTAATAAATATAGTTACTTTTAAATGAAGATACGCTAATATTAGATCCTTTCAAAATTATAAGTGCTTCGTTTTGACTTATTAAGTTAATGGCACATGCAAATATTTTTGACATCTGTGTTTGCACCTTTTTTATATGAAACTAATTTATTTTTTAGTTTTCTGTAGTCCTTTAGATTTTTTTTTTATAATTCCATCCTCTGTAATTTATTTATAAAACTGAAATCCAAAGGACTCCCTAGGTTTGTATAATTTAAATATTAATAATAAGAAATATCGTATAAGTCCTTCGTTGTACTTAATTTTGACAATAGGTTAGTTTGGATTATCACCATATTCAAATGTTAATATAGACATTTCGGTCATATCATCGAATTTTTTCGCCTGACCATTATCTTATATCAGGTAATAAAACTACCCAGTTAAAGGTAAAATTTCTGAAGGAATAATTTGGTAGCACAAAAATGCAAACTTGAATGTTTTAAACGGCTTCTTTAGGAGTTTTAACTGATCACTATGTTTTGGGATACTACGACTTATATGCTCGCCAATTTCATTATTATTCCTCACAGAATAAGTTTATCGCGCCAAAAGAAAAGACATGGTTTGACTCGAACTGCAAAGAGGCTATCAGAGAAAAAGGGTTAAGCTTCCGGTTTTACAGTCTAATTCTTGCAGTTCGAGTTAAACTCGATCAGATCAGATATTCGCTCTGCGCCATTCGATGAAAAATCTGCCTAAAACTCTATACATCTATCGGAGATTTTGGTATCCAAGAAAAATTGATTAGACTGACTAATCTGATCATGACTAATATTGGAAGAAGAGTAAAAGCAGCCGAATCACTTTCAGAGCCATTTAACATCCACAATGATCTTCGGCAAGGAGATGCACTTTTATGGGTTCTCTTTAACTTAACGCTGCAAAAAGATATCCGTGACTCAGAAGTAAGCATGAGGAATACTATCTGCCCAGCTGTGATCATATGCTAACAACATCAACAATATGTATCGATAGGAAAGAGCTATACGAAAAGCCTTCATCAAATTTAGCCGGCGGCGAAAAATCTTGGGCTGCACAAAAATGAAGACAAAAAAATACATGGTAGCATCGTTGGCGTCAAAGACAAGACCAATTAGCACTAGCTGCATACAAACAGGAGTTATAGCTTTGAAAGAGTTCGATTATTTTCTTATTTGAGGTCAAGGATCTTATCTGACAGCAACATGAAAAAAAAATCCGCCCACCTATTTCAGTCAGTGTCAATTAAAATTCTAGTCATAGCATCGAAACTACTACTTTACCAGACACTAAGCCTAGCTGGTCCTTATGTATTCTTCAAAAACTTGCGTTCCCAGCAAAAACCATTGCGAACTGGAGCGACGGCGTAATCCAGTACACCAAAAATATCTGAGAGTGTGAACATGGAAGACTACTTTGCGATGCCGGAACGTCTCGAGTTCTTTGAATTAGCAGGCACAGAGTGGACTTCATCTTGTCGCGCCGTTCATGATGATGATTTTACCTCTGGCAAGTTCACTACGTACTTTTTTTTTATCAAAATACTTTTCTTAATAAATATTTAGAGCATTCTTTAGCTCTATGTTAATTACTAACCTCTTGCACTAACTTCCATTGCTTCTAGAGTCATTGATACGCTGATACATCAACGACCGTCAATATGGTTTTCAAAGTATATTTAGACAAAAAAAAAGGAACCACACCCTTCATTTTTCTGAGGAATGTAGGGTTACTGCACTTGATACTTCAGGATTATTCGACAGAGTTTAACATCAAACATTTTAGTCGAAAATGCGTGTTTATCGTATCGATTATTACCTTCTTATATAGAGTAAAAGCTAATTTTCGGGACGATCAAGGTGTTTTGAAATACTATAGATTTGCAGTTTACCAAAAAGAGGCTGGTATTCCCCAGGGTTCTGTTTTATATTCAACTTATTATCCAATATACAGTTTCGCCGATGAAAGTACTTGCTTTTTGGCCATAGAACCAGAACCGCAACGTATTTTAAATTCATTAAATTTCGACAAAAATAGTAAAATATTATTTCTCTAAAGCAAAATCAGAATTCCTAGGCATTATTCTAAAATGATACTTGAATAACTGAATTCGAAAAACCTCCATGGTACCACGTTTTGTTGAAAGGACACCTGGTGGACGAATCTTCTAACTGAGAGAGCATCCTTACAAAGTAAGAAACATTGTAAATGGCAGGCACTGATAGGCCTTTTCGCCAAGACCCGAAGGCACTTTTGGTATTGTTTATTGATTGATCCTATTTCCAAAAGAATCCCCTTTGCGAGATATAGGGATTTTTTTCCTATATATTGACGTTCTCTCAAGCAAGAAATTGATCAAACCTAGTCTGATTAATATAAACAAGGAATATATTCCCGTCAAGCTGGAATATTATTCGCATTTATGAGCAGGCGCTTCTAAGGGGAACAAATTGAAAGCATTTAATTACAATCAGAAGCGTTTAAAAGGCAAAGGGCAATCACATCTACCCCTTTATCCTATTTGGTACCTTCCATTTACACGATATACCAGAACACTATAAGGATAGTCATAGTTCTTTTGGAATTTAAAAATTCCCCGTTGGCATAAAAATGTATAGTTTCAATTTGATACAAACACCTTAATAGCAATAAGAGCTATAATCGTATTATTCATAATAATAATAATAACAATAATAAAAATTATCAATAATCCCAATTATAATATTAATGTTAATAATCGAATGTGTATATTACGATAAAGTGTTCACAATCGGTTTGTACGCTCTCGTTTATTAAAAGCGTGTTATCACGTGCTTAATGTCAGGACGAAATATTCATTTAAATCCCATCTTTTTTTTCCTGTTTTATTTATTTACAATATTCATTTTTTTGCTTAATGTCTGAAATTATTTTTTTATTCCTTTTTATTACTGATTTTTGATTTTATTGTGGGAATAGCATATACGTATAGGAGTGAGTACACGAATAGTCAACATGGAATATGAAGTTATCCTTATCAGGACTATCAGAGTTGTATAGAAAAAATAGTAACAATTACAATATCTGGATATGAAACCCCAATGCGAAAGGATTAATTGTGATATTTAAGGATATACATACTAGCAGATAATCTTATAGGACTATAACAATACCGATTCACAATTATTTTTACATTTACTCCAACATGGAAGCATATGCCTACAAGGATGTTATATGGAATCGTATATAGACTATTATTAATTGACGGTTGTGGTGGTTTTCAATTCATCCTCTAGTTGAATATGATGTTCATGTGCTCCCGAAAGACTGATTGTATATTACTGAATGCGTATTCCATTTTTTAACAGAATCGTTGGAAATCGATTTTTATTTTTATTCGAATGCGGAATATTTACTATGCCAGAATGGTAGGGGTGGTTTTAATGATAAAGGAACGATACCCTAGAATTTAAAGCAAAAGACTGTTCAGCAACTCAATTAAAGCTACCAATAGATTCACAAATTTGATCTGCTCGTCGATTCAATCTCTATTATGCTTTTATCGAGCACCATTTGAGGTAGCCGGAAATGGGTCTGAATCGATATGACTTGAAGGCTAATTTGCTGTTATAAAACGGCTTTAGATTCACGTAATGATGAGTAGAAATGATTGCATCAAAATACAGAAGGTTGAAATTCAAATAGCAGCTAATCATCACAATCTGGCTAAGAGTCTAGCCCCCGACCCCAACTTTTCGAATACTTGTATTCACCAAAATTTGTACAAATGTTTAAACTATTTATGGCATATTTCGCATATGTTCTTCCATATGTGGGCAATCAATTGCCTTTGAGGGCACTGATAACATTGAACTCGACACTAGGCCAGCACACAATTAGTGATTACCTCCGCTTGTGGTGATGCTATTGTTACTAGAGAAATTCGTAAACGATAATCAAGGGGAAAGAAAGGGACCGATGATAACTGAATGTGGCCAGCGGGCGCTGATATGTGAATACCATTCAAATCATGATAACTATTGGCAAACGTTAATTCTATTTTAATTGCCAAATAATTAGCCACCATCTATAAACGTGATACTCGTACATTCAACAATTCAAAAGAGGCGCTCATACATGAAAATTATTGTTTTTTGATTGGACACGTACACAGAATATTGACAGAAATAATTATGTGGTGGGGTGGGGGCGAGTTGTGTAAAATTGGAATGAAGATCCTGATGATGTAAAAGGTTAATCGATTACTATCGTTTATATTGTAGTATATAAATTAAGTTTAAAATGACATTTTCGAAATTTTAATTAATATCGAAAATACATACACATGTGTATGGTATGTGAATATGACTATAAAAAGTGAATTTTTTTCATTATTATTCATATTTCATGTATTTAATTTATGTTAATTTGGTTAATTCGATTAAATTTGTCAATGAATCACTTTTTAGTTAGTTTTACACATATTTTTAAATATGATTGAAAATTGAATTAGAAGTATGATTAATTATGAAATTATAAGTAGCTTTTCAATTTGTTAGTAACAATAATGATATTTTAATACATCTGTATTTAGATAAGGTTATCATTTAATTATGAAGGGCAACATTCTCTAACAACGTGTCAAACAATTATTATTTATTTGGACGTACTCTTTGAGGCACAACTCAATGTTTAATCAGAAAATTTAATGGAACAGTGCATGTACATCAGCGGCATCTACAGTGGAATAAAAATATTGCTGCTGTGCCTCAAAGTGTATGTGGAGACTATAACCTCCTTGAGCGTCATTTACAAGCATGGAGCCTTCTGTGACTTTAACTTGGCGAATATTCCGAAAATATTTGGATCTACATCCATACAAGATTCAATTAACTCTAGCTTTAACATCAAAATACCATACGAAGCAATGGGCGTTTGCTCACTGAATCCCTGAGAAGTTAAAAACGGGTCCTAGATATGGCTAAATGGTTAAGTAAACAAGCAAAATTGTCGGATCTGAAACAAAAAGTAAACACAACACATTCTAGAGATTGCTTTACGTCCAAAAAACTTTTTGTCTGATGTGGATTTTGAGTGGGTCGTACCGCTATCGAAATGAGGTTGGTGTGATAGTAACTATTAATGGCGAGAGGTATCGAGCGATGACAACAGATTTTTCTTAGATTTTAATAGGACTGTGCGACTTGCAAAATACATCAGTTGAAACAAGGGACCATCAAAAATTGGATCTCTCTGATCGCCTCCTATCAAATTGTAATAAAGATAATTACCATAGCTTATGTACAACCCTTTTTATTCAATTTTAAATATTAAACTTCCCTAATGAAAAATCTGTTAGAGTAAAACCGTTGCCTAAGTAGTCTACTCGACATCCTTACTAAAATTTTAAACATAAAAACTGTTCAGAATTCGGATAGAATAATCAACTATCACAGAAAATTTCCTTTTATCCTCTTCCTATCTGCTCATCTTATATAAACAATTTTTTGTAAACTAGTAATATGGAAATCAGACGAGAGCTTGAAGGATTGAAGCTTCAATGCAAGCTTCATTGAATCACCTATAGCAATATTAAATATAAAATTTTATAAGCAGTATGAGTCGATCACGCTCTATTTCCGGAAAATGACTGGTGAAAAGGTCGAGAATTAAATCGGCCAAAATATTCCCTGAACTTTAGCGCCAATTTGGTAATACTTGCTCTTGTTCTATTTAAGGATAAAGAGCGATGAAACTCCTCAACAGATAATTATTTTTACCATAACTTAATAAATTTATAATTTACTTTTTTCTCTTATAATTGCGAGATTTCTCTTAATTTATTAATATAACCTAGAAATTGAATAGGTTCTATCGAATTTGATTTGATTTTCCATTGAATTAGTTATGAATTTTAGCATTTTATTTAAATACCGATTACCATTAAAGAAAGTAATTTGCTAAATAACAATTTAAAATAAATCTGCACCCTCAAAAAAACCAAAGATTAAAGTTCATTTACCTGAAATTATTTCCAAGTCTACCTTTTGTTGAAGCATGAATTTTGTTAAATGAAAACAAGATAATATGAAGGCGACAAGGAAAAAAAAAACCGGTAGAAGCTTTCAAACAGAATTCATGTAATATCCCTTTGGGTATCATGGGAGTTATTAAATCTCTCCAACGCATTAGTCCTGTGGAAATTTACATATTTTTTGTGTGTGCTATAATTGTTTTTTTTCTTGCTACCTCTTACACACCGTTAATTATTTGGACGAATGCTTAGGTGTCGGAAAATTTTGCTTCAAACATGAGGAAGTTATTTTTTTTTGCTGAAAAATTGCTTAATTAAAAACAGAATTTGTGTAGAAGGTGTAAATATCAGAATCATTTTCACCATTCGAGAATTTGGCGATGAGCACCTGCTGAAAGACAATCCCTTTTTGGTCCACACGTAAAAAAAACACTGACGGATTATGAATTTGAGATTCATGATGGATTCGATGTGCTGTCAGTAACATTGTATTCTTTAGCGAAGAGGGGATATAAAGAGAAAGAGGCCGATTGTGTTTCAGATATACAATGGCGATTATACAATATAAGGTAGGACAGAGATTGGGTAGGTAATGATTTGACGTACTTCGTTAGAATTATGGAATTTTTTCAGGCGTAAAATAAAATCATGTAATCACATCATAACAGACCGATTAGCTTACTTTGTTGATTTCTAACATAACATAATTCAGCAATTTTTGATTTTTGGATATTTTCATTTCGATTCACTTATGTTGAAATCGCAATTTTAATGCGATTGCAGGGGAACCAGGGTTTGTGGATAGGGTAAAAATAAAACATAATCACAAAATGACCAATTGTAATAATTCAACAAAAACTGTGTGGTATTCGTACATGGCAATAATGGGAATAATGCAGAAAAAAATTTTGGACTTAACATACCCCATAAAAACCGAAAGGATAAGAGTTTCGAATCTCTCTTCGATATGAAAATTTTCCATTTATATGACCATAAACGCTCATATAAAGGTTTACCACATTAACACCGAAAATGGGTCTACATAGTAACCGAAAATATTTTTACTAAGGGAGCCATAAAGAATTTTAATCGCGAATTCATTTCACGCTACCTACAAGATCAAAGTTGTACGTAATTTGTGGATAACTAAAAGCTTATTTTCTGGTTAAATTCCAAAAAGGTAATGGGAAATGGAATATTTCAAAATTTTAGGTTATGAAACAAATTTAATTACAAATTACGATGATGATGTTGTTGATGACAGCAAAGCCTTTATTGGTTTTATGCATAAAATATAGAAACATATAAAGTGTATTGAAATTGTAAAAGAATTTTTTTAGAGTAAGTACATAAATACAACAAGGATAAATTTTGTATGCAACTGGGTGAAAGCAGAACAATGTGATTATGGAATAAATATTCGTCTATCGTGCGTATAAATAATATTAAATATTTTTAAAAGACTAAATATTGGTACTGAGTTTTAAAAATTAAATAAATTATAATTTTAGTGACTTAGTCACTATTTTTTATTATATATAAGGTTTCTGTGACAAGAGTAAGAGGCCATTTTGCAGCGCCACGATCTTGAGTTCATTTGGCAATTCCATGTCTCGTGACAATTTGTGTTGCCCGTTTCCTTAATAAAACTGATCGAAAATAAGTTGCAGGAAAATTTTCAGAGATTGTTAAATTTTATAGAGCTAAATATTAAATTAGAAGAAGTTTTATTCACGAAAAATATTCTGCATCAAGTTGCATTCATTTAAAATATGAAGAATATTTATTTGAACGCCACAGGAATTGAATAAAGAACGATTTTGGTTAAGGAAGGGAAAATCATGTATAAGTGCGGTATCCCCAATCTGAATTTTAAGAATTTTCTTTGCCCAGAATTTTGGGATGGTTCTTGAATGGCTTTTTGATATTTGGCCAATTTGTGGACAGAAATCTTCCTATTTTGGACCAGTTTTGCGTATTACTAAGGATGTTAAATGCCATTTGATAAGCAGATACGATAAGTTTGGTATTTCAGCGGGAATAGGAGCAATTGAGCGGGAATAGGAATGTTTTCATAGAGATATATCTAAGTATCTACAACAAATTCTTTTTCTGAGGTTTTTGAGGACATCTTTCTAAGAAACTTGATTGACAGTGTGTTCTCGATAAATAAATTCTTTATAACCGAATATTCGTGCCACATTTTAATCAGTTTTCGATGGCAAAGTCCTTTCTGTGTAAGGTTCAAAGAATGCTCTATGACACCGAACAAATTGTCTTTTTGATAAGGAATTTTCCCTATAAGCTCGTTATAATATTTCGGAAGTCCATCTCAAGAATTCACAAAGTTTTATACAAAATTTGATGGTACGAGGGTCGTTCAATAAGTCCGTAGAAAATCCAAGAAATTGCGCTCGTAGTGTCCGTAAAGATTTTTTTTTGTAACTAGCATTATCGACAGGAAAGCTGTAAAATTTCAGCTCGATCCATAGCGTAGGTCAATTTCTATCGTCGATTAAAGTTAACGACATTTATTTGTGCATAACAATGGAAAAAAAGCGAGTTTAGGGCTGTCATGAAACATCTCCATTTGAAAGGCTTAAACCCGAAAGAAATCAAAGCCGAGTTGGATGCAGTTCATGGCACATCTGCACCTGTGTTTGCGACGGTTTACAATCGGGTGAATGAATTTAAACGTGGCCGTTCATCCACAAAAGATGAACATCGTTCAGAACGCCCAGTTGAGGTGTCTACTCCTGAAATCATCGACAAAATCCACGATCTGATTTTGAACGATCGGCGAATTAAAGTGCGCGAATTAGTTGAGGCCACGGGCATATCACAAGGTACAGTCGCTTCAATTTTGCTTGAAAAATTGTCTGTGAAAAAAATTTCGGAAAGATGAGTGCCGCGTTTGCTCTCAGAGGAGAATAAGCGCAATCGTGTAGTGGACTCTGAGTTTATGTTGGCACTCTTTCATCACAATCCTGCCGAATTCCTTCGTCGATATGTCACTGTGCACAAGACCTGGATACACGACTACACTCCAGAAACGAAGAGATAGTCATCACAGTGGATTTTCAAGGGTGAACGGGCTCCGAAGAAGGCAAAAACTGTGCTATCGGCCGGCAAGGTGATGGCCACGGTCTTTTGGGATTCGCAGGGCATCATTTTTATCGACTACTTGGAAAAAGGAAAAACAATAACAGAAGCGTATTACGCGTCGTTATTGCAATGGTTGAGCGAGGAAACGCCTCCATCTGAGAAGAAAAAAATCCTCTTGCATCAGGAAAATGCGCGTGTGCACACCTGCGCTGTTTCCACGGCCAAAATTGTGGAATTGAGAATGGAATTGTTGCAGCATCCCGCTTATTCACCAGATTTGGCCCCGAGTGAGTATTTTCTTTTCCCCAATCTGAAGAAATGGCTTGGCGGACGACGGTTCACTTCCATCGAGGACGTCATTGCTCAAACGGATAAGTATTTTGCAGAACTTCCGAAATCCTATTTTTTGGACGGGATAAAAATTTTGGAAAAACGGTTGGAAAAGTGTATAGAACTAAAAGGAGATTATGTTGAAAACATTTTTTTTAAAAAACAGTTTTTTTCCATCTTTTTCTAAGGACTTATTGAACGACCTTCGTACGTCATTGCTCCAAATGTCGCCGTTCTTATTTGCATAAAATATTTAAAAAAAAACACAACTTCCCTTCTTTCCAAGTTAGCCAAACTAATAAATACAAGACTAAAATTTTCAGCAAGAAAACTTCTCAGAATATGGATTGGGCATAACTCACTTAACAATAATTTTCTTTTTGTGAACCAGCTTCGTCAATTATGACCTTTTTGTGGAGTTCAATTTACTTTCTGTTATTTCCTAAGGGAGTACTACCTAAAACGGATGAAATCGTTCCATTCAGAACCTCCTAGACGAAACCATTCCATTTTCTAGCTCGCTTTTTATTTTGATCCTCACCAACTAACTATCGACCAGTTCCATTCGGGAAGCTGACAATGCAAACCCATACGAGACGTGAAGTTGCCAAATGTCCATATGGTCGTGGCGCTACTTAATAGTCTATGGCTTTTGTCTGAGAGACCTTACAATAACAACAAATAAAACTTCTTCACCATTGGTCATGTCCGTTTATCTACGCATGCCTAATAATGTTCAGAATTTCAGTACACACAAGATGAAGAATAAACTCCGCCAAACTATCATCTCATTGATTAACCAAGACGCAATAATGACCGGAAACCCAATTTAACTCGACATTTATACCATTTAACAGATTGTGACAAATCTTCATGGAAAGGTGGTTCAGTTCATGGTGCATATTGTCAGCGAGCTGGATGGCAGTAAAAGATGTTTTATGGTTATGAACAGCTGCATCTGTTAACATTAGAATAAACTACCCGAGGCCATTCAAAAGTTCTACGAAAGTTTCCTATTGCTAGATAGATGGGTGTTTGCCTTATTTTACGTCCTGACTATGGTTAGTCGAATACAGAGGTTAACAGCTGCTTCAACTTACTGGCATTCTGACATATATAGTAAGGGAATAGAGCAAAATTCCATCCAGTAAGACTTTAGTGAGTTTGATTGCCTCACTTTGTCTTATCCTACATTCGCTAACACTCAAAATTATAACCATGTTAAAAATAAAGTTAATTGGGCTCATAGTTTTGAGTTGCACTTTTATTTGGGTGCCCTGATTTACAGATATTCCGAACGTTTTATCTAGTATGCAGCTAAATTGGAATGCAGCTAGTGTCATAGCCTTTCTGTAAATGAACTGATGTATTGTGGTTTTAAGAATCTATATTTTAGTGAAAATATTTCTAAGATAGACTTAAAAAAAAACAAATTAAACTCAATTAATTTTCAATGGTTTTAACTTCTCCCAAAAATCTATTTTCACTTTTATTTCATAAACAAAATTTGTTTATTTTTTAAACAAAATCATTTCTTATAATCATCGAGGTGATTCGAATTTTTATAAAAGTTCATAGAAATTTTTCTATTATTTATTACGAAAAATTCTAAGGAATCTTAATAATTAAAACCCCAAAAGATTTCAATATATTTCTGTATACAATTTTAATATAATTCTTATAAAAACTCCATTTATATTAAAACTTTTGCATCTGTTGTTGACTTAATTTTATAAACAAAATGATTTTTAGCTTTTGATATATCTTAGACTTCTTATAAAATATTAAATAAAATGCAAAAATGAAATGGTCTAAAAATATTATTTCCAAAATATAACGATGGTATCAATATTTACTAACGTACGAGGATGATTATACCAAATTGAAGAGTAGGCAATGTTTGAAGGAAATGTTATAAAATTTATATGTTTTCATAAAATTTTCCATATTTATCTTCGAAGTAATTTATTTATTTTTTATATTTTATATGTTAAGGAAAAGCAGAAACTGTTACGACTGTACATATACCTGCCTGAATGAATCTATAAACATGCCTCAAAGGAAAACAAATTTCAAATCTTTACTTTCTGATTTCTCGGAAAAATTTCCCTTATTTTACGATTTAAATATAATTATTTTACTTTATATATAGTACAAGGATAACCGTATATATGTATAATGTGGTTTTTAGATGTTGTTATTTACTTAAAAATACTAAAATCAAAATCAAAATAAATAAATACTTATATACTTGAAAAAGAACACAGGAAAATAAGATGATATGATTTTTATTTGGACGGATTTCAATCATGACAATTCTTAGTTTCCTATCCTTCGAATTTTTCCATACAATATTTCAGCATATGTGTATGATAAAATCATATCAAAAGTCAGTTTCCTTCATGCTATATTTTTCTTGCCAATTTTAATACATATTATCAATAGCCTTGAGTATGAAATTATTTATATATTATGATTTTTAAGGGTAATTTTCCTATTTCTAGACATAAATTCTTATGTAGTTTATTCGTATAAAAAATTTATTTTCTTATACTTATTTTTTCTGTCTACATTTTCGGTTTTAAATCCATACAAAAATTGATATACTTTTGACATTATTTTAATCTGAATAAAAAAATTTACATACAAGGACTATATAAAAGATAAGATACATAAATAAACATATTTTGAGAAATAAATAATACGTAATTATTTTCTGGAATGTGATTTTTAAAATTCATTCCAATTAATTAATCTTTTCTTCAAAGTATATTTTTAGAATTTTCTAAATTATTTATTGAGAGTAAAAAACGTTTTTCTTTATCTAAAAGTTTTTGTTTTAAAATCGCATAAGTTGTTCATCAAAATATCAGTAAATATTTATAATCTAAAAAAAAGGATGTGAAAGAAAAAAAAATTCTTCCCAAAAGTCTTGAGACTAATAAGTTTTACCAAGGAAAAATTTGGAATTAATAAATTTTGGATATTTTCTTTTTTTAAATTATATTGCAATAATTATATTGGAATAGTTGAAAACGAAAGTATCTGTAAAGATACTCTAATGGGAATTGAAAAAGTGCCGTATTAGGAGGGGCACTGATGAAAACCAAAAAGTACCGTCTTAGAACAGGTCTGATAATTCTCTTGGGAAATGTGTAAGTTGTTTTTCATTTAAGTAATTGCCAAACACTTTTTACTAATATGCAGACATAACCGCTGAGAGCATATGTGGGCAACGGACGTTTTATGGTCGAAAAATTTATGATCGTAATTTTGGAATACGTCCTGTGTAATAACTTTCATCATTAATATTTGATGGTTATCAATGTTCAGTAATTGTATTCAATAAATATTAAACGAAATATGTACACATACGCACGTGTAAATACTATTATTGGAAATTAGATGTGCACACCTACATTTATGGGGTATAATAGGCGAAATAATTTTTTAACCAGAAATCTTAAATAATAAGAGTTGGGTACTAAAAAAACAAATTACTTTCTCACTTAAGAAACAAAATAAATTTCAATTACAATTACAAAAAATACTAATGCTAATATAAAGGTTAAAAGTCAGCTTATAATAGAAATATCAGATTGAATGGAATCCCAAACTAAAGTGGATATTATACAAAGTAAACATTAATTAAAGATTAAGAAATGATTCTGACTATAAAATGATTAGACAGAAATAAAAATTTACTAAAGATCAGAAAAATTAACATTAACATAGACTGGATATTGTTATAGCCGCAAATAGTTGGGAAATTTATTAAGGGATTTTCGTAGTCAGTTAACTCTTAAATGACCCCATGGACAGCACATGGTGTGGTCAAAACAATAAAATTAAGACATACTAAATGGGTATAGGCCCAAATGTCAAAGGTTGCCTTATTGTTATCCAATTAAAATTACATTAATTTCTCCAATCTATTCCATAGCTCTTCGTAATTGTCTTTATTTAAAAATAATGATTAATTTACGAAAAAAGCTTTAAACGTGAACAAAAATACAAAAAACGATATACATTTTGATAATTTGAAATTAAATAAAAAAAACCTTTTCAATGATTTTTTCTATAAAATTATTAATATTAGCAATTAAGATTTTATAAAAATTTACACATAAAATACCACAGTTTCTACTATGAAAAGAGAATGAATGCTGGTCAAAAATATTTAAAGAAAATATCTTAAATGGTCTGGACATAAATGATCCTAAAGTCAAATGATGCAATGAAATTATTCTTATCATATAAACCCATATTAGTAGTTGAAATAAATGAAAAATTACGTTTGACAAGTCTCTTTCCTTTTAAAAGTTTTTTATGATATAATTCCTAATTGTCAATTTGGCTTCAAATCTGAATATTATACAGTCCAAAAATAGTCCTTAGCATAAAGAATATATCACGGATGTATTTCTACATATATTCTAGGCTTTTGACCGTACTTGGCATTCTGGAATTCTTTGTAAATTCAAGACCATGATTTCTTCTTTTTATTTAAAATATACTGGACAACAGTTCACGAATCAATAAGATTCAGCTCAAATATGGGAAAGAGTAAATTGCTTATAAAAATCAACAAGAGGTCAGCGCTCAACAAAAAAAACCTCAAGACAGGCGTGATAACAAGAGCTTTTTCAAGGAATCCCTTATTAAATTGAGGTTGAATTCCAGGCAATTATTAGCAGCCAAACACATTCGGTTCAACGACTGATGAAGACCATAGTTATTTGAAGAGATCTAAATATATAGCATAGATAAGCGTCCCAGGTTATGCCTAAGATACCTAAATGAAACTTGATTCATTAGATCCCAATAATCAATATTTAAATTCAACAGTTGATGAATAAAAATTAAATCAGCTACCTTACGTCGTTTGTCTAGTGAAGGCATCTGAAGCAACTTAAGCCGCTCCACGTGAGATGAAGGCTTAGACGAAAAATCTTTTAAATCATATAAAACAAAATTCCGTTGATCCAACTCGATACGCCTATTATGTTAATCACATTAAGGCAACCAAACTACGTTATGACCACGTATGCCAACAATATTGCAATTTTAACAGCTGATTAAAATCCTTATGTTACAAGACAAAATCTTAACAACTTCAACACTAGCTTTAAACACTCTAAAACTCTTAAAAAAAGTGCAAAATAATAGTGAATAAGTACTGCTATTTTACGTAGAGTATCTATTCATGACAGAATACCACGTATTCAATTAATGCACCGCCAACCTGATTAGCGATTAACAGTAAACAACCAGTTATAAGTTGATTACACCAATTGCTTATGGCGAGGATTTGGGTATTAATCGCAGTCACCACGTTGCTGCCTAAGGTGCCTCATCATTGTCGAGCGCAGTGTGTTTAACACCCGATATCCGTGACACCAATTTTAGTTTTAAGAATAGTTCCATTTATACTCCGCTACCGTAAACAACTTTGTAAATTCCTAGGCACCGCTAATGCAGCTCAGGTACGCGGGTTCACCAGGACCCAAACGAACAATCAGAACTGACCTTGGTTTTTCACTCGGTTGTAGACACCTTACCTGTCAGTTGTACACACAATTCACTGCCCATTCACTAAACGTTTCCTTCTTTCAAACACTGCCATGGCATACCTATTCAGACATTCATACCTCTCACGCATACTCAGTGCACCAATGCTTCACTACAATCTTATTTACTCTAATTCCACATGCATCTAGATCTCTAAGATCCTCATACAAGATACAGAAACTCATTCATACTACTGTGCTTGGTTATTAGAAAACTAAGGAACAGACTGAAGCAAACCTGCCATATGAGATATACCTATAGATCCATCTCCCATTCACACTGTCATCCCACCGCTGTTGTCAGATCTCATACATTCTCTCCAGAACTAAAGCTCGGCGTTGACGCTCATCAAGGTCTTAAATTTTTTCATTCAGACTAGGATAGTCCTCCGACAATATCTTTCAGTAAGTCCTTAGAAAAAGATAGAAAAAAACTGTTTTATAAAAAAAAAATTTTTTATTTTTCAACATAATCTCTATTTAGCTCTATACCACTTTTCCAACCGTTTTTCCAAAATTTTTATCCCGTCCAAAAAATAGAATTTCGGAAGTTCTGCAAAATACTCATCCGTTTGAGCAATGACGTCCTCGTTGGAAGTGAACCGTCGTCCGCCAAGCCATTTCTTCAGAAAAGAAAATAGTCACTCGGGGTCAAATCTGGTGAATAAGCGGGATGCTGCAACAATTCCATTCTCAATTCCACAATTTTGGCCATGGAAACAGCGCAGGTGTGCACACGCGCATTGTCCCGATGCAAGAGGATTTTTTTCTTCTCAGATGGGGGCGTTTCTCTTTGATTTCCTCGTTCAACCGTTGCAATATCGACGCGTAATACGCTCCTGTTATTGTTTTTCCTTTTTCCAAGTAGTCGATAAAAATGATGCTCTGCGAATCCCAAAAGACCGTGGCCATCACCTTGACGGCCGATGGCACAGTTTTTGCCTTTTTCGGAGCCCGTTCACCCTTGAAAATCCACTGTGATGACTATCTCTTCGTTTCTGGAGTGTAGTAGTGTATCCAGGTCTCGTGCACAGTGAGATATCGACGAAGGAATTCGGCAGGATTGCGATGAAAGAGTGCCAACAGGAAAATAAGCCCAATTGTGTAGTGTAGTCTACTACACGATTGCGCTTATTCTCCTCTGAGAGCAAACGCGGCACCCATCTTGCCGAAATTTTTTTCACAGACAATTTTTCATGCAAAATTGAAGCGACTGTACCTTGTGATATGCCTGTGGCCTCAACTAATTCGCGCACTTTAATTCGCCGATCGTTCAAAATCAGATCGTGGATTTTGTCGATGATTTCAGGAGTAGACACCTCAACTGGGCGTCCTGAACGATGTTCATCTTTTGTGGATGAACGGCCACGTTTAAATTCATTCACCCAATTGTAAACCATCGCAAACACAGGTGCAGATGTGCCATGAACTGCATCCAACTCGGCTTTGATTTCTTTCGGGCTTAAGCCTTTCAAATGGAGATGTTTGATGACAGCCCTAAACTCGCTTTTTTCCATTGTTATGCACAAATAAATGTCGTTAACTTTAATCGACGATAGAAATTGATCTACGCTATGGATCAAGCTGAAATTTTGATAATGCTACTTACAAAAAAAAATCTTAACCGACACTACGAGCGCAATTTCTCGGATTTTCTAAGGACTTATGGAACAACCCTCGTACAATACTACGCCGCATCTAATAGAGAATATTTCTACGAAGCACCCCTTGATCCCACGGGATTCAAACCGCATCACATCACCCCAAACACAAGCACCATACGCCAAACACGCCGCAAACAAATCCTTGTACAACATTGTCACTTCCTTACTTCGAACACCCTATTCCTTCCTTAATACTTTCCTCAGACATCCAGTAGGAAGAATAAAGGTCTATTAGAAAAAAATATCCATGCCACTTTTACCGTCTACTGTAAGACATTTATCCGCCTACCTAAAACCTGAAAAGCATAAAGTTCGCTACTGAGAATTTATAGACTTGAATTTAGTCAACGCTACAGATAATACCTCTATATGAACAATCTAAATATACCATAAACGAACAATCTAAATTATTAATTAACACTTAACTATTATTATAAAACCCAGTACTTGAACCCATATGGATTTATTGACTTGAAAAATGAAAAAACGAAATCCTCCGTAAAAATGTCAGCGCTGTTTTTCTTTTTTCGTAATAATGTGACCAAGGTGACTAAAATGTTTATTTTTTCATGGCGTCCTTTTGCAATATACCCACCCATCCGAACAGCCTAAGCCTCCTTTTACTCTTCCCAGAGGCATACCATAATCGGTTAATAGGAAATTATTCGCAATACATAGTAAACTTAAATGGCTATGACGAGATTCATCGATGGGGATTTTCACTTCCGCCAGTTTTCTCTAATTTGCTTGTCTCATATGGATATCCTTTTTTATGTTACTTTTATTGGACTTATAAATTTAAAAGAATTTATTGTAAAAAAAACACGTGAATTTCAATGAAAAATTCTATGTTGAAATTTTAAATGTTGTATGCAAATTTTCAGTTATATTTATTATGCATCACATTATTGATAGACTGTCCCAGAATTTAATATTCCAAATAGAAAATGTACATTACTTTGAGCCTAGTTGATTTTTTTAAATTGTGTAATGGACTCGATGGTATTGATAAGATGCAAAAAAGTACGAATACAAATTACTTATTCGTCTAGACATTACAGAAATATAGCCACATTTGATATTGAATAGGCAAAAATTCTTGCTAAAACATTTTCAATGTGGAATTTTTTATTACAATTTTTCCTTTTAGATAACATTTTGAATCATTTTATTATCTTAAGTACTTATCGTCTTAATATATATAATATTTCATGTAGTCTACATGAATAAATCTACCATATTCGAAAATGTTTGGTATCGTAAATAATTTCACATATTTCCTAGATATGTAAAAATTTATAATACAATCGCAACAAAAATGTTAATATTTGGGAAATACTTATTAAAAATATTTATTTTTGGAGTTGTTTAATTGAAAATTTTATTTTTATAGAGCATCTATACATCGGTAAAGGCCGGAAGGGTTCAACTGTGATCACCTTTAGGTTTTCGATTATACTCCTTTTCATATTGTTATGGACCGTATCTAGATGGCATACTTCAAGTGTTTTTTGATCTTTGTGAACGAAAAGAATGCATACGTATTTATGTTGAGAAGAAGATCTTTGTGAACGAAAAGAATGCATACGTATCTCAGTTGAGAAGAAGACTTGAGGAACCAGAGAAATACTTTTTCATGATAAAAATCATGAAATTTCCAGTCTAGGAAATTTGTTTATTAAAAAAATTTGTCCTGGGAGCACAAAAATTCTTACAAACGATCAGCCTGACCCTCAATCATTTTATTTTTTCATCAGTTATTGATGATGAGGGACTCTTTTTATTAAATAATCAGACTGAACTTCATTCTTAAGTATTCTTGATGATCAATAGGCTCATTGCAATTTTTCGTAAGGCGGTCTCGCGGATTCACCAAGTTGAGCACAACACTTAACGACTTCACTTATAACACTGCATAGGGTTCCGTAGCTCCCGAATGATGTTGAAACTTGTACTGCAGGTCTAGGAGGGATAAAGGTACAAACTGTGTGGAGGCGAAGTTTCGATCTCAAAAAGCCAGTCTCATTATGCCAGTCACATTTCGTAGATTAGTTAAAGAGAAAAAGATAAGTGTTTCTGAACTCATTTAAGCATGAATTATTGAATAGCACCAGAGAATTATATACAATAAAATTATTAGGCCTTATAATAATTCATAATTTTAACATATAATTTGACGGTAGTCTCCAATCCAAACTAAATTTAGTGCAATTAGCATCTCCTTAATTTGATTGCACTTCGTTTCAAAGATTGTCTGAACTTTTTCCAAATTAACGCCTACACGATATATTATGCAGAAGAAAGTGTCTTAAATTACACTGTACGCTACCACTATTGTCATCAACAGAGGAGGACTGTCGCCAATTATAATATTATAATATAAGATACTAATGCTAACCCCTTCCAATATAATAGCAGTCCCATATGCAAATGTGTTATTACTTATCGCCAGCGAAGAAGTGCATTTATTTACAAAGAACCGATGTTGCCAGCCTCTCACGAATAAGTGCAATTTTGCTGTCTTTATTTTCACAAATTAATTGAAAACGGCTGGTATTTATGCTGTTTCTGTGATTATTTCATATAAAGGGGTGAGATTTGGTTGTAAAGTAGAAGTAGAAGTGGCAGTGGAGTGTGGATTTTGGATACACTGTTCGTATCGTTTAGGAATCAGAATCTCTCAACGTCTATTCATTCAGAAGAAGTGCACTCATGTCTCTTGAATGGAAGGACCATTAATTCATTCGTTCACACCTTTGCCTTCATAATGAAAACTGCACGACTCTTACACAGAATTTGTAGTTTCTATACGACGTTGTGGAGTAAGGAAGGAAGGATGTTGATACTTTCCAGACATGTGACGTGAAATCTTGCTGCAGAAGCATACACAATGGCTATGTACAAGTACGACTACTTGTAGAAGGCAACTCTTGCATGTTGCTAACTGGAATGAATGCGTTTCGACTTTTCGAGTTTAGGGTGGCACTAAACGAAGCAAATCCGTAAATGGATATGGAAAATTTGTTCTTTTCGTCAAGAAATATGAATATTAAAACACCTGTTGTTGTATCAACAATATTTTCTGCATTCTTTTTAACCCTTCTCTAATAACGGCTTCTGTTTTAATATGCCCTCTGTTTGGTATTGATTTTTTCTTTTTTTTTTCTTGTTCATCATTCAACTATGAGTAAATCTTGAAATGAGGCACCTCTCAAAAATGAAATTTCATTAAATATAAATGCAAATAACGTTCATAGGAATTATA
This sequence comes from Atherix ibis, assembly GCA_958298945.1. Classification (NCBI taxonomy): domain Eukaryota; kingdom Metazoa; phylum Arthropoda; class Insecta; order Diptera; family Athericidae; genus Atherix; species Atherix ibis. The sequence goes on from OY282607.1 coordinate 32,850,343, forward strand.
AAATTTTATGCACGTGCATACAAATGCGGTGTATTATTTAAAAATGCGGGATTTTTGGCAAACTTTGAGTGAATATATTTTATTCAATTTGAGAAAAATTGTTACAATATATTTTATACAAAGTATTGTCCATCGGAAGCCACTACTTTTTCCCATCTTTCTGGCAATATATGGATTCCGCGCCAAAAAAACTGCTCCGGTTTTGAGGCCAAGAATGAATCGAGCCAATTTTTGATGCCCTGTTCTAAAGTGAAGCGTATTCCGGTGAGGGCGTTTTGCATGGATCTAAACAAATGGTAGTTGGACGGGGCAAGGTCTGGGCTTTAAGGCGCGTGAGGTAAAACTTCCCAGCCACGGTTTTCTAAATAATTTTTAACCGGTCTCGCAACATGAGGCCGAGCGTTGTCATGATGGAAAATTATGGCTTCGTGTCTGGTCGCATATTCCGGGCGTTTTTCGGCCAATGCTCGCTTCAAACGGATTAATTGTGTTCGGTAGAGGTCGCCTGTGATCGTCTGGCCCGATTTCAATAGCTCATAATAGATCACACCCTTCTGATCCCACCAAATACAGATCATTACCTTGGCGCCATGGATATTTGGCTTTGGCGTTGATTTGGCTGGTTGGCCGGGCTTCACATACGATTTTTTGCGCTTTGAGTTGTCGTAATGAATCCATTTTTTGTCAGCAGTAATGATTCGATTCAAAAACGACTTCTTTTTCTGCCGTTCAAGCAGCATTTCGGACATGCAAAATCGCCTTTCAACGTCTCTCGGCTTCAATTCATATGGGACCCTATTTCCTTGCTTTTTGATGAATCCTGCTGCTTTCAAACGTTTTGAAATGGCTGCTTGAGTGACTCCCAATGATTTTGCAATTTCTTCTTGAGTTCGACAACAGTCTTCGTCGAGTAATGCCTCCAAATCTTCATCTTCAAACTTTTTTGGCTGACCTGGTCGTTCTTTGTCTTCCGTGCCAAAATCACCACTTTTGAACCGCACAAACCATCTCTCGCACGTTGAAATCGATGGAACATATTCAGGATAAGCTTCGGTGAGCAATGGATGTGCTTCAGCTGCACTTTTTTTCAAATTGAAGAAGTAAATCAACACTTCCCGCAAATGGGACTTTTTTGGTACGAAATTCGACATTTTTGAAGCAAAAAAAAACTTTGTTGTTTACACTATTTCGTTCAATGACTAATCGAGAATGAATGACAGATGTTTAACCTCCAAAATGCCATATGAGTTATTATTAACACAAACCATGTGTCATCTGTTGTCAATCCCGCATTTTTAATGCCATCTGTTGTCAATCCCGCATTTTTAAGGTATACACCTAATATATATATTTTTAGTTTCGTCAAAATTACAAAAAGGACTACCAAAAGAACGTAAAGTTTCCAGTTAGTGACGTAGGATGAATTTACTACATCGTCTCCTGGTAATTTACTCAAATTACTGTAATTCTGCAACAAGAGATGTTTTGCAAACAAATTTTGAAATCACAATTCTTCCCAAATTAGGGGTGAAAATTTCATTAAGAATGACTGAACCAGTCTACGACCTTGAGACATTCAATAATTGATGATATCGATCCAGTCTACAGGACATGTGAGTATTGCAATCAATTTACAACCATGCTACAGGATTTTGTGGTCATATTAAAGCTCTACTATTTTCCAAATATTATTGAATTTAGTTCTTAATTCAATTTTAATATAATGTATCTGAAAATTAGTTTTTCAACGGCTTACAATTCACAGATATATTTTTCTATTTGAATATATATTGAATGATTTTTAATTTCAACAAAATAATTATTGTGACAAGTTAGCCTTAAATTATGTTGATTTTTTAATCGAATTGAATCGCGGTGGTAGGTTGAGCATATGGGCGCCAATTTCAAGTTGATTCTAGGCGTCAGAATGCCTACGAAAATAAATAGCAACCACGTACGATTTTACTACCGGAATATTCTTAAAGTAACGAATTCAACTCGTGCCGTACATTTGGCGGTTGGCTTATGAATGGTTGCTGGTCACGCAATACAGACAGCCCCATTGGCGCCAATTTGCATTTTGAACACTTTCACTGGAAGCATACCAAGCTCCCCTTAACTCTTTTGATGAATCAGATGTCATGAATTCTATTTTATGTTTAATGTTACCTTACCAATGCAATTTCTGCGAATTCTATTATGTACAAAAACAACGTATGCCATTTTCCATTAAATTTCATAGTCTTTCGAATTGATGGAAAGTAGTATGCACGGGCTGGGCTGGCCACGTATACACATATATGCCGTTGACGACGACTAGGTGCACTATTTGAAATCCGTTCGTCTGGTATCGATCAACTTTAAGGAAGAGAGTATGAGCTGAACTTGTAATTATCATCAATACGAACATTTCGATTTCCGGTTAAACACATTTACCATGCAAAATAAATAATTACCAAGAAATGTGGCTTTTTCCATAAATCTTTATTAAATTTCCTATTAGGTGCTATTATATTTTTTAGGCTATAGAAAAATTTAAGGACATATGTTAAAAATTAATTTATGAGAGTATGTATGAACGATATGATATTAGATTAAATTTCTCGAGGTTGGGTTTTTTTCTCTCGATTTAATGGAATTATGTTCTTTATGAATTTGGCAAATTAATAGAATTTTTTCATTAACATTTACTAAGGATATAATAATTTTATGGGTTGTTCTCATATTTGTAAGCATTTTTAAGAAATTTATAATTGAAAATCTGTAGTCTAAATTTGAAAAATCAATTTATTTTTTTCTTGTTACTTCAAAATTATTTTATTGTATTTTTATTTTTTATTGATAATCCAGAACGACAAAGAAATTTATGTCTTTTAAACGTCTTTTAAATTTGAGTTACTAAAAATAATTGCTAATTTCATATTTGGCAGAATTTAATTTGGTTTAAAGCAATTCTCTTAGTAAATAAAAATTTGTAATATTGGCAATTTTTCAAAATTACCTTTAACTAATTTCAAATCGATAGAGTAAACTTACTTTTTTTTAGTAAAAGTAAAAAAAATATTTCTGTTCGGTAGATTTTCTGCTGATTAGGCTACTTTTATCAACGAAACCAATACTCGCACATCTTTACCTAGCCTTAAGGAAAACATCCTAATTTCTTGAAACCATTCCATGATCTCGTTTTCACAAATTCATGATATATTCTTCTGTGGTTCTTGAATTGATTTTCTGTGATTTTTTCCTATAAACCATCGTAATAGTGGCACTGAAAGTATAATTTAAAGATGCAGTTAAAAAAAGTGTTTTTTTGCAGTTATTGGATGGAAAAATGTTACAGTCAAACTTCGATTTTCAAGTGTGTTTTTCTAGTGAATTTTTAAGTATAGTTTATTGAGTATGTCCATAATGTGAATAGAGAGGACTACTAGCCATTCGTTAGGGATGAAATAAAATATGGCAAATATTATGGTGAATAATCCAGCTAATGGTAGTATAAAAATATGTAATTCGAAGTTGAAAATTGGCACCTGGAAACTCAATAAAAAGCAAAAGAGAAGATTTCAAATAAAGTTTCTAGAATATTATTAAAAAGGTGGTAAGAAAAAAAAATTAGTTATAACTGAAGCTGGGCTAACTGAGGTGAAGAAAATATAAAATGGAATAAGAACAGAACTGTCGATACAAGATATAAGTAAAAATGAAAAGAAAATCTCGTTTTTGCCTTTTCATTTTCTCTTATTAAGATAAATTCTTCTGTCTATATAAGAAAAACCATTGAGAGACGAGATAAGCACTATTGAAAAATAATACGACAAAAATATAATAAAATATTTCAAAGAAAAAAAAAACCAGTAATAATAATACTATAAGGAAATGGGGGAAGAATTGCTCTCTGAATTCGGTATAGCATGGTGTGTAGGTCTCAACCACGTCATGAATTATAATCACATTATGAACATCGAAGGACTCTGGCTAAATATCTCATTAGTGCAACTTGAAAGCACAGCACAGCAATATTTATCTGTGCTCGACCACGTCCGAACGACCATCACACAATATTTACCAGGAAGGAATCGAATAAGATATATTTGAAGGGAAAGCTTTTGGCTTTGGCAAAGACACGATGGATAAAATATTTAGTTTTCTTGTTTCTAGATTTTTTCGTTTCGATATTCTTTATTTTATTTGATTTTATTTTCGTGTGGCTTCTTCTTATTCTTTTCTGTTTTTCGTCCTTTTCTCTTGTTTTGTGGTAGATATGTTATTTTGAGCTTTCCTTCTTTCCATTAGCGTGAAGATCTTTTTTGTCGCTTTTGCTCCCGGTTCCACCAATTCTATTATATTACCGTTCATCGGTTACTTACCAATATTTTCCTCTTTGTGAGGATGAACTTGTTTTATTTTCCACAGAATATTGGCAGACCAACTTCCTATTTTTCTACAGGCATTTATTTAGTATGCTTTATTGGTCAATGGCCTTCATTTTGGAATGTAATTTTCTTTTCAATACGAATACACACTAAGCAATCAGCAATCGAATTTCAAGAAAGTCCTTGGCAAAAGGCTGCGGCTCGTGATGTATTGATGAGTGTATTCGGGTGTTTGTACGAGTGTTTGGCATTATTATCTTCAAAAAGATCACAAAACCACGACCATCTTAGTAGTTATGGAGACTGAAATGTGGAGATTCTTACTTACGAATATATGTATACTTAGCGAGTTATGACTTTGGTACACTTCAATGAAGAACTAAAATAATTCCAAGGCTACAGATTTGATACTATGGCTGTGGTAAAGAATATTGAAAATAATTTCCAGGGATTACGAGTACATTTCACCAAAAACAGTCTTGGAAAAACTGAAAAGTATGCAGGTCTACTATGATTACAGTATTTTTGGTCACTAGTTCTACTTTTCGATATTGCGCATTCGACAATCAAATTATAGATATTACGTGAACGAAATAAATTTCATTTTCGCAAATGTCAAAAGGTGGTTTTTTCTTGGCTTATTTTCCATCTCAAAATATTGCTGATTTTACAAAAGATAATATGGATAATTCTAACGTATGCATATGTGTGTGTACATATTTTGAATTAATTTTTTTTCATATAATGACGTCTGATATATTGTGAAATGGATGTTTCTATGTAGTTGTTGTGTTCTTGTTTGATTTACTATGCCTCAAGGAGAATTTTTATTTTTTTAAAATATATTTTGAAGAAAATTTTTCAAGAATTCGAAAATCATCTTAAAAAACGAACATATATTTTTTACATGTGTGCTAATATTTGTTTAACATTCATTATATTCTATTTCGAGAGGAATATTTTCAAATAAATTTATACCAATCAATAATTTAAGAAAACTTTATGATTATTTATAAAAAAATTATTTTATTATTACGTTTTTCATATAAAATATTTTGAACAGTAATACATTGGCGGAATTATTGTTTCTATTCTTTTTAGCAGTCTGGGAAGGCTTCATCTGGAATCGCCTTCAGCTCTTCAGTTACACTGCTTTGGATATTATCCACAGTATCAAGATAAGACACTTTTAAATGTTATTCAAACATAAAAATAGTCAGGCGGACTCTAATAAGGCGACTAAAGCTGAAATCAAATGACCCGTTTAAACACGAATTATTCGTGTAATAGGCATAAAAATTTGGGTTTGCGTTATAGCCGAAGTTTTTTGCACGAACCTAAAAAAATGATCGTTTCGTGCATTTGTTCACAAGCCAAATATCGTGGGTCATATGATATATTGTATTTGACGAATACAAACAAATCGCGAATAAGCGTTTGCACGGATATTTTTATTTCGTGCAACTATTTGCCACATCGCAATTGTTTTTGTTTTAAATTGGTCTGGTTATGTGTGATGGATTTTTATTGTTTCAACTATTTTATTTAGTTTTTCAAGACACCATAAATCGCGTCGCAAACTTCCGACACAAATATTAATATTGTGTTTGAGAAATTTGGAAGATAATTGTTAACCTTCCCATTTATATTTATCCATTTCTCTAGGAACGTGCACAACAAAAAATCGTGCATTGGACGGACCGTGTGATATCCTGTATGAACGAGCATCGCACAAACTGGTTCGTGCAATTGCACACACAGTGTGATCTTAGCTTAAAGATGTGAAGAAATACTTTTTTCGATGCGTTTTTATGCTCGTATCTGTCATATCCGATCTGACAAAAATAACCCTTTTTCTGACTACTCATCAGTTGTAATGTTGCCCCCGAACGCCAAAACCACAGATTCACCAAATTTAACATAAAATTTGATACTACATCATTACTCCAAATTGCACTATTACGTTTTTCCAAATACACTACAAAAGCACTACTTTAGTTATCACACTCTATAATATCGCGAAGCTACCGGAAGAGATTGAAAATTGTGCTGCATGTTCATGCAGTACAGGGTGCGTTTTATGTTCCAGGTCGAAGTTTTTTTTAAAATAATTTTTAAATGAAATATTCTTTTTGATTATATGGTTTTTAGCATTATGTATCGAATATGATATCGGTCAAATTCCCGCCTCCGACCGCAGCGGAACTGTCAGCTCTTTAAAGCATATTTTTACATAACATTTTCGCAGACTTGTGGTGTTATTTTAGCAATTTTGTTTCGAATGTTATCCTTAAGCATGAAGGTTGTGGTTCGTTTGTTAGTGTACACATTTTCTTCAAGTACCCCCGAAACGAAGCAATCGGGAGGGTTCAAATCGGGGGATCGTGGGGTCGATATCACTACTTTTCGACACTATCCGGCCGGGAAATTTTCTCTAAAAATTCGCATCGTAGCACTAACTGTGTGCCATGTGGAGCCATCTTATTGGAACCACATGTTTTGTAGCCCTTATTGATCCAAATCGGGCAAAAATAAGGCTTCCAACATGTCCCGTTAGCGGTCACCAGTAACTGTTACAGTATTGCCTCCACCATCCTCAAAGAAATATGGCCGCCGGCCCGAATACTGCACAATACAATAACTCTACGAGGGTGTAGTGGTATTTGTGCATTAGGTGAGGGTTTTCAGTACCTCAAAAGCGGCTATTATGTTTATTTACAAAGCCAGCCAATAAAATGATTTAATAATTGCAAAACGTTGTTGCACCGTTAGATACTCCATAATAAATTGCTATCGACCACTCTCTACAACTGTCAAATGCCAACAGACAAATGTCATCCAAAACCAAAATGGCGACCAAACAAAATTAACCTGGAATAAAAATAACATTCTGTACTTTTTTAATGCTATGAACTCAATTACCAGAGTTTTTGCCCGTGTCGAGTTTAGACATTGATAATGTTTTGAGGGGAAAAAATTCCAAGAATTAAAAATGCCATATAAGGACAATATTCTGTTGATCAGCAAAACTAATAAAAAAATCAAATAATTTATATAATCGATAATATTAATAAATGAAGTTCAATAACATATTCAATATGTTTACTACAGATATTTTCATTTATTACAAAAATAATAATAAAAATAATAATAACCATTAATCATAAAAATTTTCTTTTCTAAGGTAATCAACTACGATTTTTATAATGGAGGAGTTCTTACCCCAAATATACTGTATATAATTGTTTCCATTTTTTCGAGAACATTTGTCTTCACCAATCGTTTTACTCCATCATCAACATTTTAGTCTATCATTTAGGATCGGTTAGCTTTTCTCAATACTATAGTATATAAATTTTGGAGAGCATTTTTCTTCTTGCTTTTTGTTTTGGTGATGATAGTAATGGGCAAAATTTATGACTTCCTAATAATGAAAATTAACTCTATGGCAACCTCTCTACATCTAATGGTTGGGAGCCGGCAAGAAAAACTCAATTTTGTGTCGATTTCAGAATTTTTATCTATACACAGTACCAAAAATAAAAAGAAGAAGAAGAAAAATGAACAAAATACTTAAAACGAGGATGAAAACGAAAGCGAAATCAATTTGTCAACGATATGTCCAAGGAAAATTTAATGAAATTTACTCGATTTGAGTCCAAAAGAATCAATAATGGAATCAAACGAAATTTTTCCCCGATGGTATTTCTGTAGAAAATTCAATAAGCAAAAGCAATCAATTACGTTCAAAGAAGGAAAAATGAAAAACAAAACAACAGAAATAAAAGAAAACACTAACCTCCCATTGGAAAAAAAAAATAATAAACAAAAATGAAACCCTCTTGAATTCAATTAAGTTGAGATACTCTCCCAAGACTTGAAACTCTATTATTTTGTCATTATAGGTTAAAAAGGGTCTACGGGTAATGCTGCTCTCCATTCTGTTGAGTTAAAAATTAGAAATTTATTATGAAAATTATAAAATTAAACTAAAATTTCCAGATGATTTCTCGAATAATTTATAATTTATTTCAAGCTCAAAATCAAACTAATACTAGGAGTCGACTTGAATATGGAGTTTTGAAAAATTTCACCAAATATTTGTTTCAAAACCGTATTTGTAAAGACTACTGAGTTTTGTAATGGACCGATAAATGCGTATGAGTAATTCAAAAGTTTTCTGAAAATGCATTTTGTATACAAAGCCATGGAAGTACCAGTGCGTCTACGAGAACGCCTTTTCAATACGGTATCGCGGTAGAGTACTTTTACCCTTCCTTGAGAAACACTTAATTAGTTTTAACATAATAGCTTTTGTCAAACACTTAAAAAATTCTATTAATTAACTTTGTGCGTATTTAAAAAAAAATCATTGTACACAATAAAGTACATTTCCACCTTAACGAATATATCAATAAGTAACACTTCCATATTGGGATTTGTGAAAATTCATATGTCCTACAATAACAACCTATGCACCCCCAACGAGTGACAGTTTCATGAAGTTTTTGGGCTGGCGGAGTTATCAGACCGTACTTCTCTGAAAATTGAGCCGATAAAGCTGTTCCGCTGAATGGTGAACGTTATTCTGACATGATAACGAATTTTGTATGACGTCAATTAGATGAGGTGGACTTAAAATAATAGCCTCATAACGAATCCAATTTCCAGGACCAGAACACATCATCTCACGAAACAACGAGGTCAAGTATTTCCGAAATCTTGCAATTTGACATCATTGTACTTCGTCCTTCTCGAAAAGACCGTTTCATCTGAGACAACAATAATCAATTCCAGTAGTGGCTACGGGGTATTGTTATCAAACAATAATCAATCCCAGTAGTGGCTACGGGTCTTGGCGAACCCACAGCCCTGGGCCGACCTAGCTGTTCCAAGAAATTACGAGGTATCTTCTGTAGCTCTCTGATTGGTAGAGGTATCTTCTGTAAAAATCACATACTATTTATTGAAAAAATGGTACCATGGGGGTCGGATGTCCCATGGTGGTTAGTTACACCATGCTCGACTAAGGTAAAGAAGGGCATCTCCACAAGGGATGAGGTTCTTTTGGCTGAATCGTGGCGGCTGTTGTTAATACACCCGCCACGGGCACACTCCTATGACTGGTGGTGAAGAATACCAGTTCTTTCGGGTGCTATCACTGCAGATGATAGTATAGGCTTAAATACGCCTTGTTACCAACAGTTAGGATACCTAGCTTATAACTGGTTACTGACTATTACTTGTTAGACCGCCCACCGTTGTGTAATTGACGCATAGAACCGGATGCAGGAATTGTAGAGTTGGCCACTTGCCAATAGATGGAAACAGAATGAGACTCATGAGATGGAGCGGATATAAAATAGTGAACAGAAAGGCAGTTTTTCTGAAATCTGAAAATAATAGAGTAGGTATATGAGACCGTTTGCCAATAAAAGCAAATGAACTGATTCACAAAAAGGAGTGAAAAACGTTGAAGGTTCTACTGTTTTAGGCAATTAAAGCAATGTATGAAGAGAAGGTGGCGTTGGAAAACAAGCATCCTAAGTGCACTTATTTAGATCTAGTTAGCTGGATTGGCGAAATCGATTAATTGTCCACCTATTGGCCGTATCCCCATCCCGACAATCGTGGTCGACGCGTGGTAATATGTCTAAAAATATCACATTAAATAACTGGGGCTTCGTGAAAAATAAGGTCTATGACATTAAGCCACAGTAGATTCCAGATCGGACGGACGAAATCATATGCATTATAAATGAGATACAGCCCAAATTATGCTAACAAGTCATGGAAAAACAGGCATCCTATTAAATCACCCGATACCTCATTTATCTGACAGACTATCGGGATATTTATCAGAATAGGATGGTAATTTTCTTTCCATAAATGTTTGCGATTGATAAATTTTTTACGTCTTTTTCGACTATTAATATAACTAAAAATTTCCATAAAATAACCAAAACTAATAAACAAACAAATATTTAAAATTACCAATTTGTTTAATGTATGAAATATGATCATATACATATAATAAATTGAAAATGATGAATACCAATGGTAAATTTTGCAAACTATAAATAAAATATATGTTAATGATTGTAGGGAAAATACAATATTATTTCGTACAGTACAATTTATTTATTATAAATATAGTTATGTTAACAGGATGTTTTTATTTAATATTTTGTTGATGTACGAATATTTAAAATTTGGTCCAGTCCTGCCACAATTGAAAGTGCTTTACTGCCCTTTCATAAATGATGGTGTTTTCGCTTTATATTTTTGCATAAGCGAATAGTCACGGAAGCAAATATTATTTTCATTCTTATTATTTTCTTAAGAATCTGTGGCGGAACATAATAAATGGAAGACCTTCCAGCAATTTTATTACATATTCGCTTTCTTTTACTCCCTCCCACACTCAACATACTTTATTCGACATCAATTTTATTTTTTATGATCATTATGGATTATCCTGAGCACGATTTATTTAATATCATTTTATCTTTTCTACTCCTACCTAGGTTATGTGCTAAAATAAAAGATTTTTGCTTCGTTTTACTTCGTCAGGATGATGAAAATGATCTAGACAATGAAATTTTCAAAACGAAAGCCAACCGGGGAATATACAAACTTATTATCCGGCTATGATGGCGTTAAAAGGAATAAACGAAGAAAATTATTACTCGTCGGTCTAGACAATAACAAATTTAAGGGGAGCCACAAATACATAGTCTACAATATACACAAATGCACGCACACATATGCAGACATACAAAAAGGAAACTCATTGTAGTTGATGAAGACAATCTTTTTAGTGGAACAAATAAAAGCGTAGAAGAAACAATTTTTTCCATGGTAAGTTATGAGCATGGACAAGAACGCAAAGGGCCACAATCCGGCGGTGGCATGCAAATCGTTGAAAATTTGATTGAGTCGCTCAGAATTGAGTCCATAGATTCTAAAGTGCTGTGCAATTTAAAGGATAATTTAAAGGGAAGCAATTACTGAAAATGTAATTGAAAATGTGTCATACGGCTATTCAACTTCACCACACTGAATCCCATTCAGCAATATTTATTTACTGCATTATTTTACGAAAAACCAGGCGAAATTCGCCATCGTTTCAATTGTGGTGTAGAAATTTGATGGAAAAAAGTAAAAGCTTAAATGTACTCGTGAATAAGTACGCGTTACGAATATCGTTTTAAACCTAATGTTCTTGAAAAGAATTATGTGCTTCTGCAGAAATTGTTTACTTTTTCTAACTAGAAGCAGATCCGTATTTTTCCTTGGGCCTAAACAGGAAGTTAGAAGCAAAATAAATTGTGCACACGAAATTTTAAACAGATGTACATACAGTTGGAACGATTTATTGTTTGGATTATATTTTTTCGCTCTCACAAACAAAAAAGATACAAAAAAAGGATACAAAAAAGAATACAGAAAATAAGTAATTGCAAATAAGTAAGTTAATGTAGAAAATAAAGAGGAAGTAAATTGTTTTGTGGAAATGACATTATTTCATTTAATTAGAAAAATACGAGTAAATAGTTAAGGCTTTGTTATTTAAGGACCTTCAAATTATTTTCTAAGGGCTAAATCACATTGAAAAATTTATTTTAATGAGTTTGACAAACTAAAAAAGAGAAAGACCTGACTTACATATGTGAATTCATATCAAAAAATTTAAAAGGAAACTTTGAAATAGGCTCAGCTTAAAAATAATTGAATATTTTAGTACTTTCTAAAATATATAAATCAAAATATTTGGATTTACTTATATATAATTTTTGAAAGCCTTTTGAATTTTTCAAATTTTAATGATCATTTATTAGATGACGCTTGACAATATCTATAATGTATAATAGATAATGTCGAGCGTTATCTAATTAAAAAAAAGTATCAAAACTTTAAAATTGTAAATACTTTTCTCAATTTCTACTAAGCTGCAATATATTCAGATCTTTAAAGACTCCAGCAAAAGATTTTTTCGGATTCGGAAATAAAAGAACTGGTATCCAATTCTAAAAAATTCTGATAAAGTTGGCTGGATTCATTGCTTCCATCCTTGAGCAGAAACAACGCAACCCCGCTATATTTTTGGCCATAGCTCAGGCGTTAGACTCAGTATGGCATTCTGGGCTTCTCTAGAAGCTCAACATAATCCTCTGTAATCTATTTTTTCATATAATTAAATTCTATCTCTTTGAGCAGTATTTTTAGGTGGTTGAGAATATTGAAAATACCAAGATATCATCTATCCAAGAATGTGTTCCTCAAGGTAATCGCTTACTATAAAGCATTTACAGGCATACTAATAATAAAAGCCTAATATAGAGTTTTCTAATAAGAGTGATATGATTTTTAATGACGTTTCTGGCATTTGTAATATGCCGTGATTCGTCTTTTTTTTCTTCTTTGTATTAAGTAATGTTTACAATTTCATCATGGAGAGATATACACAAGAAGAACGTTTACAAATTATTCAATTTTATTATCAAAATAATCGTTCTCCAATTGCAACTTTTCGTGCGCTCACTTTCATCTGAGTGGTGCGGTAAATAAACAAAACTGTCGATTCTGGTGCGAAGAAAATTTACAAATTATTCATGAACACCCATTAAATTCATCTAAATTGACAGTTTGGTGTGGTTTTTGGTCTGGTGGAATCATCGGTCCGTACTTCTTTCGAAATGAAGCTGGTAACACCGTTACTGTCAATGGAGAGCGGTATAGATCGATGATAAACAACTTTTTATAGCCGAAATTGGAAGAAGTTGATCTTGACAACATCTGGTTCCAACAAGACGGGGCTACGTGCCACGCAGCACGTGCAACAACCGAATTATTGAGAGAAAAGTTTGGAAATTCGATTATTTCAAGAAATTGTGACATTGAATGGCTTCCAAGAAGTTGTGATTTAACACCATTAGACTATTTCTTGTGGGATTATTTGAAGTCATTGGTCTTTAGCAATAAAGCAGACTCTCTTCAAGCTTTAGAAGTCAATATTGAACGTGCTATTCATGACATACGACTTGATTTAGTGGAAAAAGTGCTCGAAAATTGGGTTCACAGAATTCGTTCCTGCAAAAGAAGTCGGGGAGGCCATTTGAATAACTTTTTATTTAGAACTTAATCGTATCAATTGTACTTCATAATAAATAAAAACCATTTGAATTTCCTTAACAATTAGTATGTTTTTTTTGTAAAGAAATCATATCACTCTTTTTGGAAAACCCTATATAAACATGGGCCTACGATAACGCCATTCAAGCTTATTAGAAAAATTCCTACCATAGAATCTTGCAAAGGCATAAGCATAGCTCGATCGTAAGGCTCTTTTTGATCGGCCCATAATGTCTATGTCGTCATCGTATGGTAAAAGCTGGGTAGACTTAAGAAGGATACCTCATGCTTTACCGTGAGTCGCTAGTTACTTTTTCCAGCACCAAGTTAAAGAGAACGCACACCAGTGCGTCATCGTTCCGAAGGTTATTATAAATGTTTTGGTTTTGAAAGTGCTTCTCTAGTAAATCTGATCAATTTCCTGGAATACCGAACTCTGTTATAATATACAGAGTTTTACCCTGGCGGCTTTAAAGTCAATAAACGGATGGTGGATATGTTGACAATATTTGATTTGTTGCTGATCTAACTTGAGTGAACCATCTCTGGTTTGGGTCAATAATTTTTAATCAAGTTATAGCCTTATAATTTCTGCACTGAGTGGTATTTCGGTTTTTGAGTATGGGAAAAAATTATTATCAAGACGGCACTCATCATTATATCATACTAAGGAGAGCTCATCAAAATGTTTCACACATTTTATTGGAAACCAAATCACCCTCTTTGCTGCTGTATAATGAGCATCGCTTGTAAATACCCTGATCCTGCCAAGGTTTCCAGGTTTTCCTCCCTGCTGGAGGAAATTTATTTTAGCATATTGTTAAGGGTGTAATCAGGATAGTAAAGATTCTTTTTAATGGGATTTATCGAGATATAGAAACGTATAGTAAGACCGGTTTTCGAAAAGTTTCAATAAGAATAGAGGCAATTTTTGCTTTGCTACTGGCATTCTGATGCATAAAGTGAGGAAATGTTCCGTCCATGATGATGTTAGTTACTCTTGCTTGTTTTATAGTATCACTGACAGGTTAAGCAGAAAATTGATAACACAAGTTGTGGTTTTAAGAAAATTTTTAAAATGGCATTATTTGTATTACATTTTTTTTATAGCAGAATAAATTATTCTATGAAATATACTCAACCAACTGAAGCAACATTGTTATAAGATTTATCTGATAATATACAATACTTTTAAATAAATTGTTATACAATATATTCCACATACTTTAAAGAAAAAAACAAACAAATTTACTGGACGATTAAGGAGAATTTTTTTTACAACATAATTTTATATATAATATTACACCAATGTGGGAAGATATCTTGACTTTTCTCTTGTAAAATCGAAGTTTTCTATTAAAAATTGATTTCAAATCGCCCACAAGAGTCTTTGAATTGTCGTCGAATAGTTGTTTTTTGTGGAGAGTTTATGTTGTTGTTGTGGAAGTTAGTGCTTGGCACATGAAACGTTTGGGAGTCACGCAATGTAACTAGTCAAGTTGGCGCCAAAACGATTTTTCTTAGTGAACACTTAAATTGGACCATTCAACCCCCCTTTTTTTCATTGAATATAAGAAACCCTGCCGAAGCAGAATCAAGTCAACTCAAGTGAAATTGTGTGGAAGGGGAATCCCCTTTTCTATTTCGCTGGCCAAATTTACAACATTTTTTGTATATTTTGTAAACCAACCCCACTAACTCAGCTATCAACTACGTGGCAGACAATGTAATACCAGAGAATTTGTAGATCGTATGCAGTCAGCAGGAGTTACTTGATGGATACTCTTAGAATGGATGGTCTGAATGGACTATGCTTTGCCAAAATCTTTTCAATTCTTTCGATACCCTATAATCGATTGGTGAAAATTTACAATTTTTTTTCGGCATTAAATTATGTACAAATAGAAGTTTTCTAGATATATTTTCGGCTATATTCAAATTATTCTCAACTCTGTTCTCACTTAAGTACATTTCTACTCATCGTCCTTTTCTCATAAGAATACGTAAAATATGTAATATTTTAACCCGCCAGAAATGGAGTTGTATCGACCACAGTTAAATAACATCTTTTATATCTCAAATAAATAAATTTCGCTCTTTCCTTCGGAATACTTCCTCAACTTCAATTTCCTCCCTCCTTCAAAAATAGAATGGATGCTTTTTCTACCCCAGAATATGCATTGTTGAAACGATTGATGTACACATTGTGCAGTAAAGTTTGCTTATTCGAAATTGTTAAGTGAAGTGAATGTTATTGAATCGAATGGCATTAGTGTGAATTGCTGAAAATAAAGTGGCATGAAATTGTATATCCTTTTATAGTGAAATGTGCTTTTTCTTTCTTTACTACCCGCACATACCACTCAGTCCTACTCAGGCATTTAAATGGAAATCTTCACTTATAGTACATATACGATAAAGTGAAAAAAAAAATCTTTTCAATAAAGAATATAAAAAAATTGAACAATACACTAATAAAACAGAAACCAAGAAAGGAGAAATTTCTTTATCACTGATTTATACAAAGATTCCGGTTCTATTCGGTTTTCGCTATACTTTAAAATGTTTGAATTTCCTTCGAATATGTTTTTACTTATCCATGGTAGCATTCCTCGTTTTGCAAAAACTCTCTTCCAACTTTTAAATTAAAGACTATCCACTAAATGGAAGAGGAGATTTTAATTGATTTTTATATCCATAGCGGCAAAGAAGAGCTGAACGGACGAAAAGAATTGTAAAGAAAAAGAATACGGTACATGCGAGGATATAAAAAATGCTCATTCAATATAATCTTAAGACTATAATCAACGAACTTTAATTAAATTTCATTTAAGTGGTCGAAAAGTTAGTTAATTTATATTCAGTATTTCAACATATTGAGTTAGTATGTGTATTTGATGTAAATAATTTAAAAAATGTATTTTTTATAGAGGAGTTTTATATGTTAAATGTATAGAAACTGGGCTTTTGATTTACATTTACTTTTCACAACAACAAAAATATGATGATCCTTACAATTAGAATTACATAAAAAATAATTTCAAAATAACATCATTCAAATGGAGGTCTAATTTTGATTGCCTCTTCTGCATAAATCGGGCTGAACCTTACTGACGGCTTTAATGATGTTGTTCTCCAAGTTGTCATTTAATCTGTATATAGTATATCCGGGGTAGGCAGAAGTTGCTCTTTGTTGAGTTAAGTATGGCTTCCACTGAAAATTTAAATTCGTGTTTTGTTTTTAATTTCACAACGTTTTCCACAAATCTTGTTAAATTTACTATGCAAGTGGAGTGTTCAAGTCGTACGTAGTTGATTTTTTCACGCAGTGGAATCGTATATTCAGTTCTTTGTAAATATGGTGTAGATCTTTATAATATATGAAATACACGGAATGGGGCTCTAATTGACCACATGTGTGCCACCACTGACATATACCATTGATTTAACGTAACCCCATAAAAAGTGTGTGGCAAGTTGCACCATTTTATTGGAACCAGATATTGCCTAAGTTAATTTCATGCAATTGAGGCTAGAATAAAATCTGTTTTGCCGTCCGACCAATTGAGACCAATCGGACCCATTATGCCGCCCGACCAAAATCCACAACACACATTAAGTTGTTTTCTTCTTGAATCTCACTGCAGCACTATGGTCCTATGTTAATTACCTCACCACTTTACTTTCTTTGAGACTTTCATTTTCTTATCCCTTATTCTTCCCTTTTGGACCATCAAGCAGCCTGAGGAGCTGGATGCAATAGGATCTGGTGAGGTCTGATGGCCCGTTAATAAAAAACAAACAAATTCAGTAGCACTCAGGCTTATTAATAAAATCACTTTAGTGATTGTCACTTTTTCAGGATGAAGCGACTCCTGAAAAAGCCATTAGCCATCAGGAACAAGGAAATTACAGTAGCAGCTTTCAGAAGAAAAATTTTATCGTGGATAAAAACACTCGTATTATTCAAGGACATATAGGCCATCTCTCCTACTGGATCAACCATGGGACTGCAGCAAACTGAACATTTTTAAAAAGGTACCCACTCATGTTTTGAAAGGAATTGTAAAATGGAACCAAATAGAAAGGATCCTCCCCGGCACAATTTTAATAATTTTTTGTCACATATCCGAGAATTTTTTTTGTTTATACGAGGGTCGTTCAATAAGTCCTTAGAAAAGATGGAAAAAAACTGTTTTTAAAAAAAATTTAATCTCCTTTTATTAATGGTTTCCAACCATTTTTCCAAAATTTTTATCCCGTCCAAAAAATAGGATTTCGGAAGTTCTGCAAAATACTCATCCGTTTGAGCAATAACGTCCTCGTTGGAAGTGAACCGTCGTCTGCCAAGCCATTTCTTCAGATTGGGGAAAAAAAATAGTCACTCGGGGCCAAATCTGGTGAATAAGCGGGATGCTGCAACAATTCCATTCTCAATTCCACAATTTTGGCCATGGAAACAGCGCAGGTGTGCACACGAGCATTGTCCTGATGCAAGAGGATTTTTTTCTTCTTCAGATGGGGGTGTTTCTCTTTGATTTCCTCGCTCAACCGTTGCAATAACGACGTGTAATACGCTCCTGTTATTGTTTTTCCTTTTTCCAAGTAGTCGATAAAAATGATGCCCTGCGAATCCCAAAAGACCGTGGCCATCACCTTGCCGGCCGATGGCACAGTTTTTGCCTTCTTCGGAGCCCGTTCACTCTTGAAAATCCACTGTGATGACTGTCTCTTCATTTCTTGAGTGTAGTAGTGTATCCAGGTTTTGTCCACAGCGACATATCGACGAAGGAATTCGGTGCCAAGATAGCCTCAGAGTCCACTATACGATTGCGCTTATTCTCCTCTGAGAGCAAACGCGGCACCCATCTTGCCGAAATTTTTTCACAGACAATTTTTCATGCAAAATTGAAGCGACTGTACCTTGTGATATGCCCGTGGCCTCAACTAATTCGCGCACTTTAATTCGCCGATCGTTCAAAATCAGATCGTGGATTTTATCGATGATTTCAGGAGTAGACACCTCAACTGGGCGTCCTGAACGATGTTCATCTTTTGTGGATGAACGGCCACGTTTAAATTCATTCACCCAATTGTAAACCGTCGCAAACACAGGTGCAGATGTGCCATGAACTGCATCCAACTCGGCTTTGATTTCTTTCGGGCTTAAGCCTTTCAAATGGAGATGTTTGATGACAGCCCTAAACTCGCTTTTTTCCATTGTTATGCACAAATAAATGTCGTTAACTTTAATCGACGATAGAAATTTACCTACGCTATGGATCGAGCTGATTTTTTAAAAGTCATACAAGCATTCAGTAATTTCCAAATAAAAACGAGAACTACTTAAATCTTAATAAAATCTTTTTCATCAGCTATACGTTGAGAATACTACAATTTAAAATTTTCTGTATATATATTTTTTTTTATCCTAATAATTGGTGCAAATATAAAGTATAATCGATGTTATTTATATTTACCAATGTTTTCTTATATGTAACCAATGTTTAACAATACAAACCTATTTTTATTTTAATCTATCATAATATATATTGTTTTTCGTTTAATATTATCCGATAATTTTATCTAAGTTTTCTCTATAAAAAAAAACTAACAAAATCCAGTAGTATGTAGTAATATATTGTATATATACATATATATAATGCTTAGTTCTTAGATATTATTCTTCTATTATATCTAAGTTAATTATTAAAAAATTCTAATCACGAAATTGTGTACAAGTATAGTGCTTTACGTTGGCATAGATTGTATTCTAATTTCTCTTCTACATATATTTACCCACAAAAAAAAACCACCTACGTTAGAGCTGATGTTAATGTAATAAATTAGAATGTGAAAAGTGTTTCGATAACGAAAAATAATTATAACGAATTGAATTAATACGTGTGCATATACAAATTCTATAAATGGATTTCTTATAACTAAGGAAATACATGTGGAAGATCATAGAAAGGTAATAATAGAACAAGTATGGACATTTCGGTAATATGGCTATTTTTAATAAGCTTTCGTGTTATTGTTATTCGGTTTCTTGCTATTTTCCTCTAGAACAACAAAACTAATTACAAACTTTGGTTGCATTATTAATCTTCGGTTTCGTTTTGTTCGATTAGCCATAATTCACTTTGTCGAAAATGACTATGTTGAGTCTATGATAAAAAGGTGTTCATCCTAGATAAATTATGAATATAAATAATCTAAAGGAAAATTATAAACGCAGGGTTTGAAAAAGATATGGTTGAAGATTTACTGTTATTAGAAATTAATGAGATTTTAACGGATTTTTATATGAACACGGAACATACAACCTCTTTTATTATAATTTTTTTTCAGCTTTCAGCAACTATAAAGCAGTAGTAAGCATATTTATATAACAGTCGTTATTATCGTGTACGGCTTCTGATAGCAAATATCCACGAAAAGTATGTACATATGTAAATATCTATTATACTCTTTGTATTTTAATAAATCCTCAGACTAGTAATGTTAAATTCACCGAAGGGTATTCACTGGAATAAGCGAATAGCTCTTGTATGATCAAAAATACGAGAATGAAACTCTTTATAACGAGAGACAGTCACATCTTTAATAATAAGGGTCTTTAGGATGAATAAGATTATTACGAACATAAAAGAGAGTATTAACAATTTGACGAAATATGTTTGATTGGACGAATTGAATATGACGAGAATTGGAAGATCTGCTACAATCTCAGTGTTCTAGTCTGTAAGTCGATTTTGGTTCTGTAGCGTTCTGTACAAATAAAACAAAAATTAAATATGGCAGAGTAAAATTAATTATTTGATTGAAAAGCATTACTAATTCAATTATATTCCAAAAAAGTAATATCATTTAAAAGGCTATCTGCTTCAGCCTTATTTCATGCACTTTGGCACTTAATATTGATGTTTAATGCATCAATGGTTGCTGTTTTAAATGACAACTTCTTGGTATTAAATGACAACTTCTTGGAGGCCATTACAAATTTAAATTTCTTGAAATTTTTTACTCGCCAAACTTTTCCCGCAATAAAACGGTTTTGGTATAGGTTGTGTGGCACGTACTGCCATCTTGTTCAAACTACATATTCTTTAAATCAATATCTTCTAATTCAGCGTACAAAAAGTTCATTCTCACTGATTTGTCCTGCTCACCATTGGAAGTAACGGTAACTCCTTCATCAGTTTTAAAAATATTAAGACCGATAATGCCACCAAATGGTATTTTTTGGAATTATCTTTATTATAAAATGGTAAGTTTAGAATAATAATCTATAAGTGAAACTAATCGATGGTATTGTATGTTTAGTTCTAGTTCTTTTTGGCTTTTGATATGGTAATGCCTTTAAGATGTAAAAAAGGATATGAGATAAAACAGAAAGTTAAAGTTATGTGGATTGATTTACGTACTTTAACTTGTATTCTTCATTTAGTAAATCAGTTCTGAGGTCTTTGGATTTAAGTTTGAGGAATTTCGGAAATATATAGAATGTATTAATCATGTAAAGTATAGGAACAACTATACTTCGCTGTAGAACACCAATGAGTAATAGAGACAACTTTGCTTTTTGGGAAATGTCAGTTTGAAAGAAATAATTTTAATAGTAGGTAATAGGTGGAAGAAAGGATCATTTTTAGTCGTCCTAGTTAACCCAGTAGAGAGACTTATTTTTAAGATACATTTTATTTTATTTTAAATAATATGCAACAAAATCGACGACTCCTACTCTAAGCTGGCTAGTGGAGTGCTCGGAACGAAACTTGTGGTTTAGAGTTCTAAGCTTCGAGTAAGAGATGTGAACGAGGGAGGAATTTTTAAAATATTAGTTTCCTTCATCAATTATTTACATTTATTGGGAAAAAAAAACTTGAATATGATTTAATTTCAAATTGCAATTCTCTTAAATAATTTAATTTCCTCAAAAAACTACAAATATGAATATATAAATTTTTTTTAATTGCTAAAATATTTTAATTTAGATGCATATATTAAGGTTATTAATGCCCTAAGTCAAAAAGATATGTGTAATGTGTATTTAATTAATTTTTGGAAATTTATTTGGAGATTTTCGAAGAAAAAGGTTGATTTTCGAAGATAAAAATACTTTTTTAAAAGACACACAACCAAATAACATGATTCTAAATTAGATTACAGATATAAAAATTAAATATAATGTAAGAAGATATATTCTTATCAATTTTAATGTAAAATTTTCCTCTTAAGGACTGTGCCTCTAGATGATTTGCAAACAAACATGAGCAATAAGTTAAGATGAAGTTGACTTATTTATCATATTATATTTGTTGACAAATCAGCTAAAGTCCTTTCGCATTTAACTAGATCCTTTCACATAAAACTACGTCACTAATAATGTTTATTTACACATCCAAATTGATATATGATTTAAGCTAACAAATATAAACTAGAAAAATCAATTTTTTATTGTTGATAAAAATTAATTTTCAATATTGACAAATTCGAAAGTGTCGATGATAACTTTTTCTTTTTTTCGTAAATTCTTTGTAAATTTGAATAATTTTTGATAATTTTATTCTAGTATTTGTCGTAATTTAAAAATCTTGCATTTGGAAATAATGCGTGAACGTGTTAAAAGAAATTTATATTCCATCGTAAACTACAAAAGCTCTCTTTAATTAACCACAAAACAATTTCACTATACACAAGTAAATTAATGAATAAATAAAGAGTTGCCAGCCATTAAAATATTGGTTGATAGTCTATCTGGTGATGGTTGAGGGCTAAAATAAAATACACAATCGTAACGATTTGTCATTGGACAAATATAGTCAAGGGGATGAAATGGCTTTGGAAGTGACGCTATCTTAATATTGAATGGTTGGTTTATGTATAGCTGTTTGAGTATAATTTTGATACGGAGCCTGTTGACTGGTAACTAACTAATAGTATTGTTACTTGTTTGCTGATGTTCAATATAAACTTTTGTGAACGTATTAGTTAGGGAAAATGACCTTAGAACAAACACAACTATACCAGAAAAGGTGCAAACTTGAAAACAATATTGAACGAATGAAACGGATACCTTTTACCTGAAATTTTACCAGAAGACAGGAAATAAGACAGGAAGAACATTTGAATGAAAAGCAAGAGAACAAGTATTCAGGGGATTTGAGTGAGGTTTATTCGTTCATTAGTTAACGTCAGGTCTTCAGTACTTAATGGGTTTGCGTTCGACTTTTAGAAAACCCAACGGCGGTCATGCCAAGATTTTTGAATTTACTTCGTTTGTATTCGACACAAAATGAATATTCTTCTTGCGGATATTTCTTAATTAATTCGACGGAAGTTAACATCACCCATTCCATAGTTGTGTCCATACTCAGTCATTATAATGATTTAGCATACAGCCACGCTCTTTTCGAAACAAATTCGTATAATCACTCAACCCTCTTTTGATTTTGAAAATTCCAAAATCATCAACATTACATTAAAATGAAAAACTCTTTTCAACTAATCAGTAATACCATCAAAAAGCATAGATTCATCCATAATTCTAGGCAATTATTCAGAATGTATACGTTTGAGTGACGTTTATCAAATTCTATGTAATCATTTACATTAAAATTTCATATTTTGTTTTCAAAATTAATTGTGATAAGTTAAATTGCAAAAAATATGAATTATTTTCGCAGCAATTCTGAGAAAAATCGAATTTTGTTAAATAATTATTGTCATAGTTTATTAATAAATTTTATTAAGGTTTATTTTTAATTTTATTATGAATTATTTAAGTATGAAGAGCTTTTTTAAATTTGTTTTACAATTTTATTTAAAAAAATAAATTCGATAATAAGTCCTTAATTCGCGAAACGGAAAATTTTGTTTTGTCGTGAAATTGTGTTTTGTAATGAGGCCCATTTTTGCTTCAATGGTTTTGTAAACAAACAGGATTATCGCTTTTTGAGTAAGAATAATTAACAAGAAATTTGACAACCATCAAAATTTACTTTTGATGTGGTGCGGCTAGCACATTGGTGGCATTGTCAGTCCTTATTTTATCTGAAATAATCCCAAAGCTTGAGTTCAGGTATTATACTATTGCTTTACGTATCATATCTATCATTTGACATAATACCACAGGGCACCTACGATTGCAGAGATTTACATGCACTCAATCAGCACAAAATAGACATGTACTTGTAAAAGATTTCTCTAGTCCAGATGACTAAATACAGATCTAGTCATCTGGATCGCTAAAACACAACTCTCAGCAGTTTATTTCGTATTTGATTTATTGCTTAAACTAGTTCGGAGTAATAAAATAATTGTTTTTTTATGTATAAGGTCATTAGGAAATGTGCCATAGATCACGATTTACCGCCACGACCATGATGCCATTTGGCGACCTTTTAGATTATAGGTGAGATTTAATCGGTCTTTGGTTAGTTGGATGGGTCAGTTATAGGTGGTTATATTTTAAGACATTAAAAAGAAGATTTTAAAAAAGGTTTTGAAAAGGTATGTTTGGTAAGGTGGCATTTTATTAGAAATATGGTGGTTCCCAACTAGGAAATTATGTGTGAGCGCAGAATGTCCTCCAAGAAATAATGATAAGATATTTTTACAAAAAAAAAAAAAAAAAATAAGATTATGTAAAAAAATATTTCCATGCAGATTATTTAAACATTTCGAAACTAAAAATGCAAAAGCTTAAATTATTTTGTATCTGAATAATAAACAAATAGGTAATCTTTAATTCTAGATTCTGCTCATCTTCTAAAAAAATATTTATTATAAAAAATCTGACAAAATAATTTAAAAGAAATGTTTCTAATCCTAAAAAAAAATATTCTAACCTGTATAAATAGTTTTTTTTTGAGAAACATAAAAAAAATGCTAAAACAAGAACAGAAAAATAAATAATTATAAATATTCCGCAAATACACCTTTTATTCAAATGTATTTGACGGTAACTTTTTGAAATTTTCCAATTCATATTTATGAAAATTTGAATGGTTATTTCATAAATAGAATTTCATAAATATCCAAACACTTTATATTATGTATAACATTGGAAACTCTTAAACTATTAATTAAAATTTTCTAATCTAAATGCAAATCATCAGGTTTCCTGTGATGAATTTAAGGCTACCAAAAAGTCAGACCAAAATAAAATAAGTTAAACGAAAGGCAAAGTTAAGTCATTTGGTATCGTTTATATTAACTGAAAATTCCATTTGAATACGTCAAAAGCTGAATTTCAGAACCAGTTGAACTTTTGATATGTAAAATAGGCTTCTTTGAGTTTTTGGGCAATTCCTTGATTTAACAATCAAATGAGATTCATTACTAATTTGTTCATCCATTCAAGAACATTGGAATTTTTTATAAATTTAAACTTAGAAAAAGCCATTTGTATGCATTGGATTCTATGCATTTCGTTAAAATAAATTAATTTGTTTTTGTTGAAGAAATTTAATTTTTGTGGTACCGCAGAAGTACTTCTTAAAGAAAGATTTTGAAAAACAAATTTTTGTAAGGAGCATTTAAAAAATCATTTTAATTCTACTTTATGTGATATCTTTCTTGCGTTCGTACGAAGCTAGTATACTAGCCACAATATAGCAATTTGCCAACAAATTCTGCAGTTTCTCCTATTTTCAATTTAGGTTTATTGTTTTGGTTTTATGAATAGTTCCTTAAACGAAAATTCCGAGAGCAAATATGTCATATATTGGTTAGTGGTATCATAAATGCAGGGAATAATTGAATAATTTTAAAATACCATTTAATAGAATATATATGGCAGCCAACGAAAGCACGTACTATTGGGTTCTGTCCAATATTCGGTTTTGTCCAAAACTGAATTCGTTCGGTTAGCCACAATCACACGGCATATAGCGTAAGAAACTGTATACAAGTACAATAATGGGAAAATTTAAGTAATCGTCTAAGATGGTAAGTTGGTAAGATGATGATGTCAGCAGATGGTGCTCCTTTTGTTGCTGCGTCTGCTACGACCATAGAAATGCAGACTTCATTATTGCATGCTATGTTCCCGGTAGTGTCAATTCTCAGAAAAAAAGATAGTAAGAAAAAATTTGCAAATTGAATTACCACTACTATTAGAAGCTCTGCACACAACAATTGTTAGATACTATCGATGTCTGGTCTTTAATACTAATACTAAAATCAGAGATAAAACTTTAAAAAAGAACGACTACTCCAGGAAATGTTGCAGGTCTGAACGCAAGGGTTGATAATGTTGGAAAAACAGGAAGGAAAAAGATATAAACATCTCTCGAGAAAAATAAACTAAAAATGGCTCATCGTCAGAGATACCATCAACCCCGTCATCCCAAAAGACGTTACGTGTATTGTATGACCCTAAATTTTTGGGTGCTCGAGAACGTACAGTGCACTTGCAGGCAGGTATGTGACTGTTTATGATTGCAAGTTCCTAGTTGACTGCTTTTCAGACCATTTCAAGTATTGTGAATGGAATGTTAGTTCTACTGTTGGTTTTGTAAAGATGGATAGAAATATAAAAGGAAAAAATTGGTTGGAGGGTTTATGTGAAAGCGAAAATTTCTTTTGTATACCAACAAAATCATGTCGGGGTTGCAAGTGCTGCTGGTAAGAGGAATACTTTTGCAATCCAACTGCCGGAATTCTAAAACTGCAATAAACTCTTTCGAATCCCTTATATGGGAAAGGGTAGCTGCCTGAGGTATGCTGCTAGGATGTGGAAGATAAGATAAGAGGACTGCTGTTATGTCTCACTCTTTGTTTGTCTCGAATCGTTGTCGTTCTTATACTCGTCCATTAAATACTTATATTTTGCTATAACGTTAAAAGGTGTAATATATGATATATATATAATGAATCGCAAAAAGAGGTGCCTTTTGGAAAGGTCTAGCGGCACCTATACTTAGAGTTGAAAAATTATTAACGATTTTTTAACATATGAATGCACTTCACATATGGTCATGGATAAGCCATGTGCAGAATCGTTTATTTTTTGATAATGTATGCGACGGATGTGGCTAGATAATTTTTCTAGGCGTACGAGAATATATGCAAATTCGGTTGCTCCATCATCAAGCTGCTTTTCTTTTCATTGGAGGAATATTCCAACCATTCGAGAACGAATTCAGACATGAAATTGTTTATTTTAATAAAAAATAACCCCTACTTACATAAAAAAGAATATAAAATTTTGGATAAAATTGTTTTTGCCCTTATATAAAGTTTACAGCAGTTGCAGCTTGTCTAGGATAAATTATGGTTGATTTCATTAAAACCATAAAATAAAAACAATACAAAAATGAAATAATTCCAATTTTGCAATAAGTGATAAAATAATTCCCTTTTTTTTTATATAGAATTCATTGCATGTCTCTGATGATATGAGCACGTTGCATTTAATATGGAATCATATTATTCGTCATATGAAAAAAAATTTTGGTTCTGCTTTTTTAAGCAGAAATAATTGATGGAAATTTATTTATAAAAATACGACTGTATAATTGAAATTAATTTATTTTAGTAGATATCAGACTTCTTTGAATCCATATATTTTTAATTTTCACGTTTCAATGAGAAAAATTCGTTTTGGAAATTTTTTTCAACTATCGGAATAATATGATTATTGATAATATTTCATGAAATCTAAGAATAAAAAGGCAGGGACTTACTGGATTATAAAAATAAATTAATCTGTAGATATATGTAGTGTGGCAAAAAAGTAATGGGAGTGGTACTATTGAGATCGATCTGGCAGCACAAATCTTGTACGTAAGTCATTTTTTGATGTGCCGTACAAGTTCCAATCACATTCGGTAATTAAGCGATCCAATAGAGCATTATAAGTAAAGTTGGATTTTTGTATTGTAGTACGTTGCGAATAAAGGAGCAGAGTAAACGAATTTCAGTTATGAAAAAAAAGGATTTTCGGTGACATAAGACATTGTTGGAGGGTCGAGGAACATTGGAGGATGAACCTTGGTAAGACGCAACTGTAGCATCGAAAACGGATGAAAATATGGCACAAATGAAGGCACTTGTAAGGTCAGACCATCGATTTATATTAGGTATTCTTGAAAGTCTCAGGGAAAGGGTTGTTTGTATCAGATCGGACATTGCAGAGACTTGGATACTCAAAACCTCCTGTCACATGGCCATCAAAAGTTTTTGCAGTTGAAATTTTCCAGCACTAATTCCATGATGTATATATCACCATCTAGGGTAGATTTACACCATCTAAGGTAGGTTATATATAATGTCGGTATGGCCTAAGCTTAAAAATTGTTTAAATCCAACTCCAACATGAGTAGACTTTCTAAGCATAGTAGTAAATGCTTTTTTCAAATCATCTGCGAAAATAATAAATCATCCGATACTTTCGGGCTTCTGAAAGCCTGTTACAAGATAGGTAATAGGAAGGCCATTAAAAATTGGATAAGAATACGGTTAGAAGCTTTTTTTAGAAGTATATTATGCGTTTTGCATGAAGGAGTCTTTCCCCACCGTTAGAAACAACAATTTCTTCTCCTTCTATCAAAGAATAAGAAACCAGCCGATGATCCATTCTCCTAATGCTCTATTTGTTTGTTAGATACAACCGGATTTATTGGAGAGGCCCGAGGATCTATCAAGAAACCAATATGGATTTAGAAAGGCAAGTTCGGTTGTGAATGCCCTAGTAAGGATCATTCCTAACCACGCAGAAAGTGCACTTACACTCTCGAGAACACTCATTACTAACATATCTGAGATTTATCGATTAATGAAAGATGGTCATATCATCTAATTCCTGACAAAGCCACGCGGAAGTCCATGATGAAGTGGACCATTATATACAATTTCTTTTGTGAAAATTTGTTTCGGAATCGCAGCTATTATCAGATCAAAATCAGAAGTTTTTTCATTTAAAACTCAAAAAATAGCAGATTTAATTTTAGAGGGTTTATAGGGGGGATTAGGAACAAAAGTTCAATTTTCATTTTATTAGCATACTACGGTTTGTCTTCTATGTCATCAGATGCAGGAAAAGAATTACTAAATTTTTTTTTATCTGTTATTGCACATTTTGGTTTGATGAGTGACGAGTTTCTTACGCCGAAATCATTTAAAAAATATGTGTTCACTAAGTAAAAGCTTAAAAAAAAATTAATAATTGATGAGAAAATTATGTTAGTAGACTATATATTTTTCCCACTAAAAACTTATTATTATTATTACATATTAAACTACTTGCCAAAAACAACATAAGTGCACTAACTGGAAACTGATTACAAGTGGAATTGTCGCATTTGGAAGCCAATTTAAAGATTTAGTATTATTTGAGCAAAGCACAAAAGTATAAATAATTGCCGGAAGCAATTAAAGTTAGAAATTATTGCAATTCGGTTGTAGTTTAAAGATATTATTTTTCGTTTTATATTTTATGCACGATTTCCTTTAAAAACTCTTTCAGAAATATAAGAACAAATTATATGCATACGTACACATATGGGAAAATATTGCAGTCAATTTCACCGTATTGCGCATAGTTTACATTATAAGGAAACTGGGAAATTATAGCCTGCACGACAATTTTGATTACTTTTGGGCGCCATCATGTTAAATTCAATTTTAAGTAATTTCGATTTTTCAAAAATTTATTGCAAATACCAATCTTTGTAGTATAGCTAAAGTAGGAGTAAATAGAAAATATTTTTATTTCTTAAAATGTATCCAAAGTTTTCTATATTTTCAGATTTAATCTATTAATAGTAATAAAAGTTTGAATATAACATCGCTTGTCAATGTTGTAATATTGAAATATGGTATAAATCGTATAAAATTTTCCACATAATCAAGCATTCAACATTTATCTTATTAATACGATCGATGAATTAGAATAAAATCCTACCAGCAAAATTGATCATTAAATAAACCATCCTGATTATGTATATATTACTGACAAATAATAAGTTTACTATTCTGAATAGTATTCCCATTTAACCATAATTATTATTATTTTGATAGAATCTCATTAAAAATAATATCATTGCCCTAAAGTATTTGACTAAAATGTAATAAAATTTATCTCATTATAAATCGAAATTATAGAAATTGGTAAAAGTGTCATCGGAATGTGCATGAAATTGCAATTTTATTCGAATGGATATGGTATAAAGCGGATAAATGTATAATGCATTTCAATGTTATATTAATAATCATAGTTGAATATTTATTGAGTAGAGTTTTATATTATTTATTAAGCATATGTCTTTGTATAAAACTAAATTTCACTATGAATATGCACTGAACTGATAGGTTTTCGATGAATATGATAAAATTTTCAAAAATATTGACATCAACGCTTATTAGCAATTTGTACCAAAATAATATTATATTTCCAATTCAATAGATAATCGTAATTTATACAATAATTTGAAAAAAATGTATTATTGACTACAATTTTCGTGATTCAAAAGTAATTTTCCTTTTCAGAGGACTCTTTCAAAATTGAAAAAATATTTAAAAAAATTTCATATACAAAAAAAAATACTCAAAAACAATTATTAATTCTTCCAAAATATTGGTTCTTCTCTGTAAGAAAATATATGAAAATAGAAAATCCTTACAAGCTCGAGTATTACAGAAAGAAATTATAATAAAATAGAAAAAGCTGTAATATTTGTTGTAATAATAATAACGCCAGGATGAAGACTAAAGTCCGTCTTTATTGTCGTTTGTATTTTTGGTTTTTTTCCCGTCTTGTATTCAGACGACTGTCTTATCACTACTAAAATACCACCCCTCTTGCAGCCAGTATCGTCCTTTTTAAATTGAGATATGAAAACATAATTCAGAACAATTTTACTTTGGAGAAAAAATAAATGACAACCAAGGATTTTTATGGGCAACCATAAATTGGGATATTGTCGTTTTCTTTTCATTCGCGTCTTTTGCCCATAAAGAAAAGTTTGTCGCCATCTTTTTAACTGAATATGCTGCACGAATTATTTCTCACAGGAACTTATCTAAGGCCAGCATCTGTAATCTTGCCGAGGACATTAAGCTCCAGGATGATAATGGCGTTAGTGTTTTATGCTGTGATTCCTGATTTAAGTATGGACATAGTATAAATGTCCTTCTTTTCGTTTCAGTCCAACATTGCACTATCTTCTGTTCTGTTTGGTATTATGTCCTTTTTGCTTTTTTTCTTTTAGATTTTATTTATTTAATACAATTAAATAGATCGAAATAATACAATCGACAATAGTAAATTTTGATAGTCAAACTTGTGCAATGATAACTCTAAATAACAACAAACTATATTTTATAGTCCACAGAGCAATATTTATTACAATATATTAGCTGATTATATAAGCAAATATAATTTAATATCAAATGTTTATAAAATTTTTACTGTTTTTCATTGTATTATAGATTGTTTATAATTTAATAGATATAAAAAATTCAAAGTCTAGGTGAATATTATAGAACCATCTGAAAGAAGAAAAATTGTTTCCTTTATTAGGGGTAGTTAAAATAAAAATTTGGAAGAATACTCTTAAACACTACAATACAATTAGTGAAAATTTATTTTATTTATATGATAAGATAATTTTTTAAAAAATAATGCCTTAAAAGGACTGGGCTTGTATAAATCTGAAATATCTGAACTAATGTGGATCTAAGTTCACGTCAAATAAGAACTTGGATTTTTTAAGTCTAAAATATTGGTTTTACACGATCAGGTATAATAAAATTTTACAGTTTTTACTTAGAAAAATCTAAAAAATATTTATATTTTCTAGAGCAGGTGAGGGAGGAAGAAAGTAGTAACAGAAAAATCCTAAGAAGTAGATCTTCATAGCGGATTCGAGGTGATAATGTTCTTTGAGTCCGTCCTCTTCCTCGTTGGCTTTCCCTGTTTCTCCTTACTACCTTCCGCACTATCATCCTAAATGAAAATACTTCTCATATTTAATATATGATACATATAAAATAGTGGCGCTAAACATGGGGTTCAGCTGTTGTGGTTTTAATTTTGTTATAATATAACATATATGGCGCTCAACGTGGAGCCTAACCATGCATACTTTGATAGATTTCTTCAAAATAATGTTTTGTCAACCGGTGTGATTATTTTCTTAAAGATGAGTTGTTAACCCCACCAATTTTCTTGCAACTTCTCAGCAACTCCCGATCAACTTTACCGCTCATTCAAAAAGCGTCGACTGAATCTTTCAGTTGTTTTACTGGCATTGCTGCCAATAGTTGCAAAACAAGAGGAGTAATCCAAATTAAATAGGAGCCAAGACTACTTGTTTTCACCTCATAACAAAAATTGTCCCATCTCAGGCTGTCTTGTTAATAAATGAAAGGTTAAAATAAAGCCATCTCAACCTGTAATGGTCATGAATGGAAGTTTAAGACTTTTTGTATTGTATTAGAATAAAATTTTACTATTCTTAGTTAACTTCACTAAAAAAATATTTTATAACAAATTCTTAAAAATATTTCCATTATCTATCAATAAAGGACTAATAATTTAAGGTACATTAATATTTTTTTCAAGGTAGGATAAACGTGTGATTATTTTTTATTCAAATTTTCTAAGTAACTTTAAAATCGACTCAAAGTATAAACGGTTTTTTTAATATATTGTATTTTTTTTTTAATAAAATAGTACATTTGGGAATGATTTTCAATACTTTCAGCTATGATCCAATTTATAAAGAGAAACAAAATAACTTTTCCGACAACAACCATTTTCTTCACGTTATACTTCTTCTTCTTTTTTTAACAAGAATTAAAATGTCTCAATCGTTCTACTGGGGATAAAATGAAAATTAATGTCACGAAAACTTCAGAGTTAATGTAGTTTTTTTAAAAAAGGAAAAGAAAAAAAATGTAATAAATATCCTTCGTTAGGGTGCATTGTTTTTGAACGGTTAAAGTTAATGAAAGGATTTTAAGTTTGTCTTAGCATAGATTTACACATTATCCTTTTTTATTTTTTTAAAGTTTTCCACAACTTTTAAACTTTTCAAATAGTGAACGTATAAAATATAACATTAATATACGAGTATATATAAGATTGTAATTGGATAAAATTATATTTTTGCCATATTTTATATAGAAATATTGAAAATTTAGTACTAATAATAAGTACATGAATTTTATACAAAAAATCTAAAATAATTTCTGGAGGATTTATTGCATTTTTTCGAAATTTTTTACATTTACATAAATAGTAAATATATATTAAAATAAAGTATTTAGAGCGTTAGAATTTTAATTGCAAAAAGTACATTTGAAATAAAATTTGATGGGAGGCGGTGATCGTTGTTCAAGCATGTATAAGAAATTTGGTCAAATTTAGAAAGGCTGGTATAATTTTACATATGAAAATTTGTTTATTGTCATCAAAAAATATTTTTAGGAAATGTTGAGCATTTGAAATTTTTACTTAAAGATAATAAAAATTTTTATTAGACATGCTAAACTATAATGACCAAATTTTTCTTCATTGCCAAATTAATTCCAACAAATATTCTCTAGTCGGTGATATTATTCTTTTCTCTATAAATATTAAAGCATTCTATTTATAATTTTTATTGTAGTAAATTTTTTTGTTTTTGTTATAAAATAAACAAATCAATATTAATATTAAATATAAAAACTGATAACTGAATTCATTTTCTCTAGAAAGTAGGCACTTAAATTAAACGCTATCGATTATTTGCACCTAAGTTGTTCAGAACTTTGAAAATAATTTTGCTAAAAGATTGAACACATTTCCAATAAATTCTTAGATAACTGCTTTCCAACAAAATAACAAATAGATCTGTAAATATTCCAATGGAATAATTTCAATTGATGAAACTGAATTTAGACATGCGATGATTGATGGTAAGATTCATATATAGTCAGATAAAGAAGAGATTCTAAAAGTGTGCTTCCATAAGCCATATTGTATGTATAAGAATTATTCCCATTTGCGAAAATCCCAATTTATAAAGAAGACAATAAATCTTTAATATTGTTTGAACTATTTATGCTTTTGTAATTTTTATATTTAAAAGGATGTCAAAATTGATTGCAATAAAAAATTTTTGATAGATAATCATCCTATGATAAATATTTACTGAGCAAACTTATTGGAATTAAAAATTACATTTTTTATTTATTTGATTTTTAATAGTACATATTTTCATACAAAAATAGATTTTTTTAAGTTCTATTTTTTTGTTAGTTTTAAAATCTTATTGTGTAGACCTTTAAATTGAGACCTATAAATTTTATGATTGTTACTGAGATTGGCTGATAAATAGGGTATTTGAACAAAAAAAAACTAATACTATTGATATTTAACATAGAAACAACTAGTTTTTATATAATTTTTTTTTATTAATTAAATGGTAACTTCAAAACTGGATTTCTTCTTAATTATATTGCCATTAAATTGGATTATACCTGAAGGTCTAGCTAACCTTTATTGAAAATTTTTTAAGTATACAAATTTTTATTTGACTATTCCGCATTGTCTGGATTTCAAAATTTAGAATTTTTTTATTGGAAAAATGTGACTATTTTTTTAACTGTAATAAATAAATCTTTTATAATTATCTGATATTAAAATTAATTTTAAAAATATCATCTATTATAGTTTTAGGTGCGTTGTAAAATAAATTATGTATTTGCCAACTTCAAAAAGTCTGATTTTATAGGTCTTGAAAGTATCTGTTAGTAAATACGAGGGTGCGCCGATAAGTAGTTACAAAATCACAGAGATGGCGTTTTTAGTCTACCATATCAAAAATGAATAGATAACTATTGATATAAAAATGATATTAATCGACAGTACGATAACTATTGATGAATATAAATTTTCTGGCTCCAGAGACAAAAGAACAGTCGAAACAGGGGGTATCTGCAGGCGATCCGGCACCGAAGAAGGCGAAAACGGTGAACTTAGCTTCAAGGTGATAGCTACGGGTTTTTGGGATATAATTAGTATTATCTACATACACTACTTGGAAAAAAGATGCACGATAAATGGAGTGTGTAAAGAAATCAAGAAAAAAGTTCACATTTCTGTATCCTTTCGTAAGTATTTATTCCGTAGTTTGTTAGGAGTTCCATAATGGAAGGACTTTTATTCTAGGAGCTCCATAATGGAAGGAGTTTTATTCAAAATGAAATTTTGGGTTAGGCGGCATTCATTGAAAATATAGGAAATTGTGACCTGACTGTAACCACAGGAAATGCCTGAAGGACGAGATTGGTTATAAAAGAGAAATCATGGATATGTGTGTAGTGACCTATCCAGATTTTGATAAGTTTCCTCGCCTAGAATTTTGGAATGCTTGTTGAGTAGGGAAATTTCTTTATTCGGTTAGCGGAGGATAATGGATTTCTTTCCAACACACGGACCATTAGGAAAATCGATGATGAATTTATTTTAGAGTAGGTAATGACTATAACTTTTCTTGAAGAATACTATAATTAATAAAATAAGGTCTTCAAAAAATAAAAATAAATAAAAAGTAAATAAGGGTTATGTGATACTTTTAGAAATAATATTTGAAAGGTTTTCGGGCAGTCGTGTTCAGCTAAATTTAAGCATAAAATAAAAAACCTACGCCAAAGGTTTTATTTAGTTTTCGATCATTTACATCAAATAGAAAAATAAAAATTTAGAAAAAATTGTTTGAACAACTTTTTTGCATAAAATTTTTTTTATTAGAAAACTTTACTTTCTTAGATAGTGTCTGTTTAAATCTACTTAAAATAGGAAAATTTTTTCTATAAATATATTTATATAAATAAAAAAATAAATTCAATCATAACTTTTTCGAAAACTTTCAAATTATATTCAAAAACTTCTATTGATCTAAGCTCAATTCAAATATTGTGATACTTATGAGCACTGAATGCTCAATAATGAACCGATTTCTTACAATGTATAACTTTTATAGTAATGCAGACATAAACTTTTAAATTGTTTGTGATAAACTTTAAACAAATATGAATAGTTTTTATTTAAAAATTGTAAATTTTTTTTTAGGAAAATAGTAGTACCTTCTGTTGGAATTTGTCATCATGCATCATCCTAAAAGAAAACAAGAGCCAAGTGTTACCAAATTGGCGCTGCTATTCAGGGCATATTTTGGTAGTTAACACTCGACCTTTTTTTCTAATTCCATCATCTTTAGGATTTAAATCGAGTACTAATAGTGTTTGCTCTGCATTTAAATATATTACATTATGGTATAAATTAAAATATATAAAATAATTAATAATACATTTTTTTATGCTTGTATAAAATTCTCGACTAATTTTAATACCGCCATTATATGAATTTGGTCAATTGTAATGCTGACAAATTTAAATCGGATCATGGATTGATGATAGTTTTGATTTCTCATATAGATATATACTTGAATATATATTTACGTTTAAATAATGAATTTTTTATATCGAATTGGGTCTAGTTTCTTGTTATTAATCTAAAAATCAGAAACAAATTACTAATTTGATACTTGAATAATATAATAAAAATTATTAACATTGGTTAATCATTGAAAATTTGTAAAATATTAAAAAAACTCACTCAATAATAAAAAGCATATTAAAAATATTAAATTTAATGCAAATGCGCAGTAAAAGAGAGAAAATGCTATTCTACAAAATTATTTATCCATTGAAAATATTCAATTTTCATAGTTATTTTTTACTGAAATATTCCCACAATGGTAGTCTTTAGATTAAAAATTTTACATAGAAAAATCTTCAAGGTAAATCATCTACATTTCAGTTTGTATCTATTATGAATATGCTGAGTTCGTCTATAAATAAAAATTTCTAGAAAATGAAAATTTGAAGAAAAAAAACTTCACTCAGAAAAGAATCTTTATATAGAAATATAGTTTCCTCATGTAAAAAGGTTAAAAAACAACTATCCAATAACATTTTTTCATTTATTGCATTTTCATTTATTATAGTTCAAAAGTAGCTGCATTCAAATAAAAATTTCCTCATAAGGAATTCTGTAAATTTTACCTCTTCTTTTTGAAGCTTACAATGAATTTAATGTTGGTTTTTTCCAAATAGTTTAGATTTTTTTAACTATTTTATTTTTAAAATATTTTCCAAATAAAATTCCTTATATTTTGATTATTATTTAAATGAAAGTTTTTAAAAGAAAATATAGAAAGTTTTGTTTTTTTTTTTTGACCAGAGGAAAATTTTTTGAATATGTTTTTCACCATTTATAAATGAAAAGTTGTTTGTTGTTTAATTTTTTTTATAAGATTCTAGAAGAAAACTTTCAATTTTTTAACGTATTTTTTTAATTTTTTTTAATAAAACTAATTGCAGTTATTAAAAAAAACTAAAGATTTTCCAAAAAAAATAACTAAAAATAAAAAATCAACGTTTAAAATTTATTACTGAATAAATAATAATGACTTTAAGTTAAAACTATATAAAATTTTGCAAAGACTTGATATCTTTTTTAAATATAATAAAGTCGCAGAAATAAATATATAAAAGTCATGGCAAGAAAAGAATAAAACTGGAGTAACTAAGCATTTCTTAAGGGCTCAGTAGCAGTGGAAGGCAGATGTCGCTCAAAGTGCTTTCTTGATAGTTCGCAAAGACTTTGCGCCTTCAGGAAATAATTGTCAACCAAATTTTTGTCAAAAAAGAAGGTCTTTGCGTCCGATTGAGTCGCCATCTTCATCAATAAGTTTTTCTTTAAAAAAATGTATTCCTGTCGTTCCCAAGCCGTCCTATTTTCGTGATCTAAAACGAGTGATTTGTTTGCTATTTCAAAACATCACCTTGGTACTGTTGGTAATTATAGTGTAATTTAGTGTGGCATATCTATCGGTAAACATAAATCCACTAATCACCGAAAACACACAACGTAGCGTCAAACGTAATTGATAAGCCATTAACAGTAAGCAATAGTTACAGGCTGATTATCCTAACAGTTTGTGGAGAGGCCTACCTAAACGTATGTTAACATAAGCAGTGACAGCGCCCGAGATAAGACCCAGTATCTCCCATCAGCGTTCCGGTGACCACACTCGCGATATACCTCACCAATGTTGCGCATAGTGTGGTTTAACACCATAGGGAACACGATCCCCGTGGCATTAATTTTTGTTTTAAGAGTACTTCGGTCTATACTCCGCCCATTGAGTTGCATTAAGAAATCTTTTACCGAAAAAAAGGGCACCGCTTAGCCAGCTCAAATACGCGGATTCGCCAGGACTCAAAAGTACAGCCGAAATCGAATTTGATCTTTTGCCCAGTTGTAGCCACCTTATATGTGATACTATCGGTAATAGCCAAATTAGTGCAAGGGAGAAGCTCAGGGAGCCTTCGTGGATGTATAGTATATCTGCTCAAGGAAACTACCTTAAAAGAGTAACTATTAATTCATGAAAATTAAATTAAATTCAGGTTAAAATTAATTATTTTTATTTCTAAAAGCAAACTTGATCAAGTCAGTAAAATAAAAGTCAGACTGGCTATGAATGGAATTTGGCCCGAGGTCAGAAAACAAATGTTTTCTTCTTTTTGAAGTATTAAGATACAAATAATCACCTATAAAAATATTGAATAATTAATCACAATTATAATAATCAAATATTATTCCAACAATTATTAAAAAACTTCAAACTACAATATTTAATAATAAAAGAAATTCACCACGTCATAAATTTGAAATTGAAAAATACCAAGAAAATAAGGCTACAATATGAATTTGTTTAGCTATAAAGACAGTAGAATAGAAATAAATTTAATATTTACAATTATGTCCAAAAGCTATTCGTGCATAAATTAGTCATAGTTAAAATACGATAGAAACAGTATTAAAATTTTACAAATTTTTATTTTAACTTCATTCATTTCTATGAACATACGGAAATATATCGAGGATATTAAAAAAAAAAACGATAGGAAAAATTATGAAAGCTTTCTCAGTGAGCCATGAAATGTAAATTTTCATCAAGCGGCAAAGCCCAATTAACCACATTTACACGAGTACAAAAAGCTTAGTGGCGATTACATGGTTTTTGCGAGCACAAAAATATGCAAAGACATCACCACTAGCACCTCCAACCACGGGTATCTCCATGACTAAGATTGTGATGGCAATAGCGATAGCAGTGATGATTGTGACTATGATGTTACTGAAGAGCAATGAAAATTCAAAGATATAAAAGAATATGAAAGTATTAAGGTGGCGCTGGAAAAGAAAGAAAGAAATGACAAAAAAGTAACTCTCTTCGGTAAGTCTGTGTACAGTCTATCTACTGCTGACGATAGAGGATATAAATGAGAATCCTTTTCGGCGAATTAATTTCATGAATATTCAAATTTTTACTGCTCTATGGAAGTTTTTACTTCATTGCTCCACTGAGCATACAGGTGTATCTACATATACGAGTGTATAAATGTGTGCATATTAAATATAAAAAAACTGCAATCACTCTCATCCTTTTCTCTTATATGTGAATTTTTGCAACTGCTCTCCATTTTCCTAACACTATTTATCTATCTACGACATTCATTCAACGTGTCTGCAAGAGTTTGGATAAAATTAAAACAAGTCCTTATAATTGGCAAGTTTTCACTTAGCATATCATTTTGAATATCTTGTAATTTGTTTGAAAAGCAAAAAATAATAAAACTTTTAATGGTGTATAGTTTTTCTTCCACAATTTATATTTTAGATTATATTTTTTTATCTGTTCATCTTTTCTTTTTGTTCAAAGTAGATATGATGGAAATTTTTTGAAGAAAATTGAGAAATATTAAGAAATTTCCTTATGAATAGATTCTTTGTAGATTTTTAAATGGAAAAAGTTTAATGACATCAAACCACGGACAATACAGTACAACTTTTAAAGGACTGATATATTTTGTATGATATGCTATATTATCAAATTGTTATTCTTTCAACTATCTCGAAAATGGAACAAAATATTGTATGTTGCAATTTTCTATTTATTCTTTTTAATAAATAGAAAATTGCAACATACAATATTGATAGAACGTATAACATTCCTTCTCAAAACCGTCAGAAAATTCCAAAAAATTGATAAATTGAAATTTTTTTGTAAAAATATGCAATTTTTTTTTTCAAAAATTTATACAACTCAAAAAGATAACCGTAATTTACATAATTTTTGTTTGTTTTTCAAATTGTTTGTTAAATTTTCTATGAAAATTGCTTTAACGTGAAAAGTCCAGAACTAAACTTATGCACTATTAAGTTTGCAAATAAGATATTACTAAAAAGTTGTTCGCAAAAAATTACTGAAACTGACATCACTAAGAGAGATAAGGCAGTACTGATATGGCGAATCTATATAGTCTGATAAGTGAAGTTATGTTTTTTTAATGCGTTGCGAAAAATTGTACAGTGAATTTTAGGGCTACCTTGTACCATCGAGTTGTGTATCAGCTTGGTGGATTCGAAAGTTTTATTTACGAAATATTGTATTTAGTCTGTGGGGAATATTCCTTTCTTATTCCTTACTAAGAGCATACGTTTTTCCATGGCCTAAGAAATTTTTGGAACGCGCAAAACAGACCTGTCAAATCATGGATTTTACTAGCTCCGCTGCCTACATTCAGGCATTTGCACGTATTTCAATCGATACCCTTGCTGGCTTTAATCCAACGGATTCTTCTTTGACTTCCTGTTTGAGTCACTTAATATATAGAGACACTCATCCTCTTAAAATTTGTTTCTGCAATGGCAACTATCTATCGTGTTCCATGCATAAAGACATCAAACATTCAATCTTCCGTGGTACCAGTTATTCCTTTAGCGAGTAACCGGTGAGTACTCTTCACTCTACGAGCAACCTCAAAGAGCTGCAGTAGAGAAATTTGTAATTTTCGAACACTGCTAGACCATCTTAGGACCCGTAAGCTACTTTTGGTATTGATGCAACGGATCTATACCTAAAAGTTCCCCACTTGCGGGAGCCATCTTCATCAATAATTTTTTGTCGAGAAAAAGATTCCTGTAGTTATCCAGACTCCCTATTCACCATGTGACATGATTTAGTCGCCAAAATAACAAAAAATACCTAATAGGAAGTTATTTTGATACTATTTATAATATTCAAATTCGAATAATGGAGAAGCTGAAGGTGACTCCAGTTGAAAGCCATCCAGGACTGCTACGAAGATGGAAGATAATGTCTCCGCCAATGTATAGCTTTCCAAGGGAATTACTTCACAGGGAGAAACATTAATATATAAAAATAAAATAAAATTGTTGCAAAAAAATTATTACTCTTTTGCCATATTTCATATAAAACTAGGATAATTAAGATAATCAAGGTATGAGAGCCAACACAGCCATTTTGAGTCCCCATAATTTGTATTGACCCTTAAACTGAGTGACTTATTTTTTCACCTGCCTAAAATAATAATGTTGTTTTCAATTTTATTACAATAATTAATATATAATGTTATTTATTACCAGTTTTCGTTCTACATTTTGCCGTTAACCATTTATTTAACTAAATAACTAATTGGGATAAGACGCATAAATTTAACTGAATAGACCAAATATCAAATAGAAGTAATATCAAATGTTATAATGTTTGCTCTTAAAATAAAATAAATTTTTATCTTTTTAACTAAGTAAACAATCACATAATACTATCTTTGGGGATAGTTTTACAAAAGTAAATTTCTGTAATTTGATTTAAAAATCTCACTTAAATATTGTTGTGGTATTATAAGTAAAAGTTATAAACGAATAAATATTCCTCATTGTTATGGTGTGGAAAATATAAAAACTAAATACAAAGTTGAGAAAATCCCGAATTGAATACAAAAATAATTGTAAAATTATTACGTTTGTTCTTAGTTTTGGCATAAATTGAAGTTAGATGCAAACTTAAATCATAAAACAATTTCAATTTTATAGAAAGTAGCTGTATTTTGGTGTCCCAAAAGTCCCCTTTGGCAAGTTGTGAACAGTGAAAATGTTCAGTTTCAAAAGTTCAAAGAGTCAATGAAGCGCTGCAAAAATTATACTGCATACTTCGACTAAGACCTAGGAAGTCATAAGAAAAGTTCCTTAATATTACCCTTGTTGAAACACATCTACTGCAAAAGTCATCACATTCAGCTATCGAATACACGAGTAAATATAAAATGATGAACATAAAGGTTTGTGGTTGGAGATCTAGGTTGTAGGTAACAGGGACAAGGATAGAAAGGATACAGCTCATATGTAGTAATATTAGTTGTTACAGATAGTAGCTGTTATCAGAAATCCAATGCTATGCAACCTGAAACTCGACATCTGAACCCGCCGACATCCCATGACCGCCATTCTACAATGTAAGTAATATTATTTCAGCCATTCCAGTACACGTAATAGTAGTATCAGATCCAGATCCCTTTTACTAGTTACCCTTCAACGGACAAGACTCACATGCAACTATATTAATATTTAAGAGAATGCTTTTATCTCGACATTATAAAAGTTCCGGTAGTGCAATTCATTTTAATATCCTGAAAGGGATGGGCACTCACACTTGCGTAGCCACGCTCATCCTTATATGGTTCAGAATGAAGATACGAGTACATAGTAGTCAGTATGTCCTGGTACAGCTGCACCAGCGGCACATTGTGCACATTGCGACGAATAAAGAAAAAACCAAAACAAAAAAGGTATAAGAACTATAATATTGTACACTGCACTATAGAATAGCTGCGTACATTCCGTTCTAGAGTTCAAGTGATGGGTTATCTTTTTGCATTAGCACATGTGCACTCTGACAACGGGCTAAACGAAAAAGCTTTCATCCCAACGCAGCACCCAGAAACTCACAATGGGATTGGTAGCGTTATCATCCCATTATCCGCGAATACTAAGTGAATTCTTGTCTTTCCGTATTTGGTGCATTATCTTGTGCACTCGTGACGAGGATTCGGTGTAGATTCCCTTTCTGTGGGCTTCCATATTTCCGGCCTTTCTTAAGTTGTTAGATGTACTAGTGCTCGTATTGTTAAATAGTAGCAATATGGTAAAAGTGGTTAAAATGTTAGAATATCGTTAAAAAAAAAACAATAAAATGGAACAAAATATGAAGAACAAGTTAAAGGAATTCATGAAAAAATGTAATTTTAAATTAAATGCCATGCTCATTGCACTCAAAATGAATTGAAGTTAAAATAACGCTGCACACTCTTGCTGAAGTGAATCCATTTATTTTTACAAAATTTATTCTATTTTATGCAAGGAGTACTACCGACAAA
Source organism: Atherix ibis (assembly GCA_958298945.1). NCBI lineage: Eukaryota > Metazoa > Arthropoda > Insecta > Diptera > Athericidae > Atherix > Atherix ibis. The sequence continues at coordinate 32,893,164 of OY282607.1, forward strand.
GGCAGATATCGAGTAAGAGTAAGAAAATAATAGAAAAAAAATAATATCTACTAAGTGCTTTTCCGGCCTTTGCCCATCCATACACTTCTTAGCTTTTACTTAAATCGAATTTTTACTCTTTCCCCTTGTAGTATAAGTAAAATTGTAATCCTTACCAGAGTCGGTTTAGCTATAATATACTTTGTCGTGTTCACTATTTTACGACAATTGAAATCAGAATCCAGAATAACCTCAATTTATAATAGTTTGGAGAAAAATAAATGCTTAAATTTTTCGCTAGATGGCTGCAGTGATATATATCTCGTAAAGTATTGATCAAACAAGTTCAGACTTATGCTCGTTGGAAATATGACATTCCGTACTAAAAAAAAATTCTTTTACAGTTTTTTTATTTAGGCTTCAGTTCTGAGTTTTAGGATGTAAAAGATGGAAGTTACCAAAGAGAAAATTCGGTTTATTTTACAATTTTGCTTTGATAAAGGCGAAAATGCAAGCTGATATTGTGAATAGTGTTTATGGTCCTGATACCGATCCTGTCACAGCCAATCATGCGCACATTTTGTTTCATCGATTCCGTTCAGGTATTTTCGATGTTAAATATACACCTCTCGTTATCGGAAATGTCTATAAAAGCATGCAAATGATCAAAGTAGACCATCAGTTTAACAGTCGTAGCATCGCCAAGGAGCTGAAGATCGACTACAAAATAGTTTTGAGACATCTGCATTTTTTTAACCTTGGCCAAACGGAACGAAATCGATCTATTGGGTTGGTGCAAAAGTTATGCCCGTTTTTTATGATCCTAGGTAAAAAAATTTTTTCTTCAGAAATGATGAATAGTATCTTCTTTTAAATGATTGCATTATATAAAGGATGCTTTCCCTCAACTTTCTATTCAGTTTTGGCCTGGTCAGAGTACAGTGAAGAGCCCTTGTATTGTTTCAAAATGTCGGTCGATAAAGTGCATTTACGTCATTGTTTACTTTATGAATTCCGTAAAGACAATACCGCGAGTGTGGCAACCAAAAACATTTGCGAAGTGAAGTCAGATGGGGACAAGTTAAAAGTCATAATTGACACCAATCCACGCCTTACCACCAGGGAGATCGCGTCAATGATGGGAGTCAACCATACAATCGTATTAAGGCATTTGAAGCGTATGGGGATGGTTTCGCGGTACGACGTTTGGATACCTCACCAATTGTCGGCTGCCAATTTATTGGATCGTGTTTCAACGTGCGTTGCTTTGAGTGCGAGACAAAAACATGAACCTTTTTTGCGTCGTTTGGTAACGGGAGCTGAGAAATGGGTCGTGTACAACAACGTGACAAGAAATAGACATTGGGCTATACCTGTACAAGCCCCATTAACAACTTCGAAAGCCGAAATCCTTTAAAAAAAAAGTTATGCTTTGTGTTTGGTGGGATTGTAAGGGTATTGTGTGTTTTGAACTCTTGGAATGCAATCAGACAATTACAGCAGAACGATATTGTCAGCAATTATCCAAATTGAACATCGTCCTTCAAAAGGATAGACCAGAATTGGTAAACAGAAAAGGGGTAGTGTTTCATCACGACAACGCGCGACCACATGTGGCTGTAATGACCCAATACAAGCTGAATTGGGACGTTATCAAGCATCCACCGTATTCTTCAGATCTTGCTCCTTCCGATTTCCATTTATTCCAATCACTGCAAAATTTTTTAAATGATAAAAAATTTGATACAATAGAGCAGGTAAAAACATCCCTTTCTACATATTTCGCATCAAAATCCAAGGAATTTTACACTAATGGTATTAATAAGTTGATAGAAAGATGGGAGGAGGTTATAAGAACGGATGGAAATTATATAATTGATTCAATAAATAATACAAATCTAAAAAAAAATGTTTAATTGTATATGCAAAAAACGGTAATAACTTTTGCACCAACCCAATATTTCTTACCGGATGGCCACTGGGGATGAGAAATAAGTCACATACGACAATATTTCTCGAAAACGATCGTGGTAAAAATGCGGTGAAGCTGGTCAAACGGTAGCCAAACTAGGACTAATGGCCAGGAAGTTTTTGCTGCATATTTGGTGGGACTGGAAAAGAATAATTTAATATGATCTACTTCCATATGGGCAAACACCAAATTTGGACTTCTACTCCGGTGTCAATAATTGGACAGTTTAAAGCTAGCAATTGACCAGAAGCGACCAAAATTGGCCAACAGGAGATGTGCTATTTTCCATCAGGACAACGCCAGGCCACACACATTTATAGGGACTCGCCAGAAACTCCAGAAGTGCGGACCTGGCACCAAGCGATTACCATCTTTTTTTTATCATTGTAAGACTTCCTTAGTGATAAGATATTGGCATCAAGAAATGATTGTGAAAATCGCTTAGTCTTCATAATGCCTCAGCTTCTATAAGAGAGGCATTATGAAGTTACCTTTAAAATGGCAACATACTATGGTGCATATACGACCCAAATCGGACAATCCAAACCATTTTAAATAAAGTCTTGAAATAATAGATAAGATAGATAAGTTTTCTTAAACTGTAAATTACCTGAAGATTCAATTCTAAATAAGTTACTGTTAGAAAATCAGGTCCATTTTTTAAAGAACATCTCCTAAAAATTTAATTTAAGCAGAAACTGAAGAAATTTGAGGACATTTTCTTTAAGATAAAAGTTTTACTATTATAACTTTTTTATTCACTTTGTTTTAAGCAATTCATTTTGTTTAGTTGAAATGTATTTTTTAGATAGAAGGTCAGGTTAAGGTGTATGAAAAATATTAATCATTATTATGTTTGTTAAAGAATTCATATTTAGATTTGTTACTCTGATTTAGCAATACTGGAACAGCAGTCTTTAGTTTGTATTTAGCTAGTAACATAGACTTTTGGGAAAAGTTTTAACAGGAAAAACATTGAAAAAAAAGACAAAATTAGTTGATCATCACTTTATGCAAAAAAACTGTCATATACTACCTCGGCAGGTGCCGCATATATATTATTTATAAAAATCTTTGTTTCCTCAATTATTCTCTTCATAATATCTTAAGATAAGTAACATCCACCAACTTATTAAAAAGAAATTAACCATCCACTTTCTCAATGATTTCGGAATTAGGGATAAACACCACTGCTGAGAGTGAAATAAGTGGTATCTATGTGACTCATCGGGAGCAGAAACACTTTTCCTAGAACTGTTGGGCGGATTCGGTACTTCCGTTCTAATATTTACGGATGCATCTGTTGAAGACTACATAACATCTCCTGCTATTAGCATGGTATATCCCTCAATTAATAAAAACCCTCAATCAACACAACGCCACACCTAATATAAAAGTCGAATTGAACTAGGTTTCGGGTCATGTTGGTATTCTGGGTAATAAGTAGACTAATGGGTTGGCGGGAAAGGCTCTCCAATGTCCTGTTCTCACTAAAATTAAAAAACTTGCCCAAATCGCTAACAAAATGCCACTTAAAACCATTACACAATAGACTAAAACAATCTACTCTCAAACATCGCTAAAACAATCTACTCAACAACCACTCTGAAATTTTGAACAAGAAAACTTCTCAGAATCCTGAGAGCTCATTACGCGCTAACCGATGAATTCCTACTTTGACAACCAATCATATCTTCCATTCCATTCCTGTGGACTTCAACTCACCATTTCCAATTATTTTAAGGTGAACACCGCTTAATACATAAATTATTTTTGAATACGACGTTTTCTATTTTGGAGCTTCTATATCCAACCAATCTGTTTTCAACCACTCTTTATAATATACGAGCTCTGTTCAAAAAGCGAATTTTGAATTTCCGGGGGGGACGTAAATTCGATTTTCGATTTTTTGTGACGTTTAGTTGGTACTCATGTCTCTCACTTAAGCCGACAAGTTCGGCCATTTTGAATGTTCAGCTAATTTTTGACAGCTGACTTGCTTGCACGTGTTTTGGCTCGTCTTCGATTTTTGCCCATTCCAAAAAATGGATCAAAGGATCTGTACCAAATTTTGTGTGAAAATCAAAATTATTTGCGCGGACGTATTCCGAATGTTGACTGTGAAATATGGTGAAGCTACCTTGGACAGAAGCAACGTTTATCGGTGGTACAAAATGTTCTCAAAGGGCCGAGAAGATGTGAACGACGAAAAGCGTGCCGGACGCCCGAGCACGTTAACAACAGACGAAAACATTGATGAAGTGAGGAAAATAGTATTAGCCAATCGTTGAATCACCGTTAGAGAAGTTGCTGAGGACTTAAACATATCGATTGGCTCGTGCCATTCGATTTTTACCAATGATTTGGTCGTGAAACGGGTCGCCGCGAAATTCGTACCAAAATTACTCAATTTCGACCAAAAACAGCATCGCGTTAACATTGCTAAGGAGCTGTTGGACTCTGTCCGCGACGACCCAAATTTGCTCCAAAGGGTCATAACTGGTGACTAATCATGGGTTTCAATCATCCCAATGGAAGCTGCCACACGAGCCAAGACCGAAAAAAGCGCGCCAAGTTCGGTCGAATGTGAAGGTTTTGCTTACAGTTTTCTTCGATTGCAGGGGCGTGGTTCCTCATGAGTTCTTGTCATAGGGTAGAACGGTTAATAAGAAATATTACCTGTAAGTTATGCGCAATTTGCGCTAAGCAATCCGCCAGAAACGCCCGGATTTGTGGAAGAAAAAAAAATGGCTTTTGCACAATGATAACGCCCCTACTCACGCATCGTTGCTTGCGCGCAAATTTTTGGCCAAAAACAACACACTAATAATGCCGCAGCCACCGTATTCCCCAGATCTGGCCCGCTGTGACTTTTTCTTGTTCCCGAAACTGAAGAGCCCCATGAAAGGACGACACTACGCTACGATTGAGGAGATAAAGACGGCATCGAAGGAGGAGCTGAACAAGATCACAAAAAATGAATATCTATTTTATCCCCTTCAAAGTAATCCCCACCAGATATTATACACTTATGCCAATGTTTTTTCCAATCCTGAAGTGTTTCGAGGATTGGAAAAAACGTTGGCACAAGTGTATAATATCTGGTGAGGATTACTTTGAAGGGGACAAAATAGATATTCAAGAATAAATAAATAATTTTTGAAAAAACACAAAATTCGCGATACTTTTTGAATAGACCTCGTATTTCAATATATAAAAATGCTCTGCAAAATTTAACAATTTCTGAATTTTCCCTTTTATTAACTACTGACCAGGCTCATTGAGGAAGTTGCCAAATGTCCTCGTGTACGTGGTGCTGTAAAATAGCCTCTAATCCTATCCTCAAAATATAATTTTTTTTTAAAAATATTACAAAGCTTAATTTGAGTATAAAAGTTGATTAATCAATCAATCAGCTTAAACTTATTTACTTAAATATTAATAAAAACTAAAATTTTTTTTGAAAACTTCAATTTCCTATTTAAAAATATACGAAAATATTATCCCCATTAATCTAAATAATAATTTTTCAAGAAAATAAAATTAAAATCTTTTTGGAAAAAGTAAACTTTTATTTTACTATATCTTAAATTAGTATAGATTTAATTTCGTTCAAGAAACTAGGGTACATTAACACTAAATGGTAATAATAGTGAAAGGGTAGGTCTAAGAGGTTTGAATGGGCTACATTTGTATGTACATTAAGAATTGTCGATTATTTAACATGGCATAGACCATACTAAATAGAAACAACAATTGTGTAAGGTGTGCCATAAACAATGGTGATTATTTCATTGTTGACGTTCAGCGAAAAGCCAAGTCGGCCAAGCAACAAATTTTAATTCACTTGACTGGGTAGCCGCCTTGGGTTCATTTAACTGTCGACCTGGGCATCAGATCCGATGATATTAGTCCCCTTATAGCTGTTTGGTCCTTGGCCTCGACACATGAGTGCCGGCATATGACAAATTTCAATTAGCGAAGTAATATGATGTCAGACAGACTCCATTTAATGTTATCAAGCCAGCACCTTGTCACTGCTGTTAACCCCACAGCATGGAAGGACTATGGTTTCGTTCAATATTCTTGACAGTCGCTCCATTTCATCACTTTTGCCATATGATGTACGATTTTGTACTATTCTTGTTGTTCTGATGTTGTTTTCTAATACGAAAGTTTGAAATAATTTGGACACATGGTCTTGTATGTGCCCTCGTGTGTTTTGGTAGACGATAAAGGATAAATATTCATAGTGTTAAAATAATGTGTTTTCGACCTTAAATGGCAAACTTTATAAATATAGGAATTTTCCATCAAAAAATTTAATATACTTCTAGCTAATTTTCAGAAAAAAAAACTTTAAGTTTAACTTTAAAGAATTTTACGGAAAAAATTTATTTATCGAAAAAAAAAGAAAATATCTACCAAAAATCCTAATAGATATTATTAAATTTGTAATGAATTAAGAAGTAAAATAATTCTGTTACTGTAAATATCAAAACAGACTATTTAATTCAGTCGCTCGTTTGATAGATTTCCTTTATAACACATCCAGTAAATATTATCCTTGAAAGTCTACGCATAAAATGAATATACATCTCCTTATGCTGTGATCGATAGAATTTCTGCATATGTATATATTTCGTCGATTACATAGAACAGACATAAATTCCTAGCAGAGAACGGAACTAATTTTATCAAAATCAACTTTTCTTCTAACGACTCCCTCTATTTGTAGTTACAATCAATGGGGATAGCTGAGTTTTTCATAGGTTTTGGGCACATGCACTCAACAGGGACACGGTAGGAGAGGATAAAATTTTAGTATAGCAATTTTTAGTCCTAACTCAATTTATTGTTACGAAAAGTTTTTGTCTGCGAGAACGTGCGTTCGCTATTGCAATAATACATGGTCATATAATATATGAACTTATTGACAAATAGTCATCCTCGTATGTGCTTCTTTCTTGTGCTAGATAACAAAATAACCACAAGCACAAAAACACATCAAAATAAGCATAAAAGTCGACCAAAATGTAATTTTCGTCCAAGAAATTTATGCCTTTCAAGCTTCTTTAATAGAAAATGCAGAAAACTTTCTTCTAACTCTATTTGAAGTAACTTAAAGAAAATGTTCATGGAAAAGTGGACTATTAATGTTTGTGTGTATTTTTTCAAATTGGGGCCAGGACATACATATAACATTCGCATCCTTAGACATATATAATGATAAAATGTCTGCTATGGTTTTCACTTTTATTATAAGATGTTGTGATGGGATTTTGCAAAAGGACTAACAAAGTGCAATAAATTAAAATGATTAAAAAAAAGTGAAAACAGTTAAAGCTACTATTTTTTTCCCAAGCATAATAGTTAAAGAATGATACTATATGCAATTTTATTCTATTCAAACTACTTATAGAAGTCCATATACTCGTACAATACATATACTCGTACAACATGCGTTTTCCTCTTTTATAGTGAACTCTTTTGATAGAGTTAAGATCTTAGATAAATATCACGAATTTTCACATACAAAATATTTGCTGAAATGCATATCAAATAAACCAACCTATATACACACTAATGCACTGATACATAATTAATGTTAAGGTTAAATTCCTCTCTCTCTCTCTGGGGGTAGATTTGAAGTTTTCATGAAGAAAACTACAAAATTAATTGGCAAAAAGTTTCTTCTGGTAGCCATCGTTTATATGCAAGTCAAGTGTTTGAATTGCATTTTGTAAATACAGAACAACTTTCAGTTTGCATCGTTCTTTCCAATTTCATCTTATTTTCGTTCATACATTTTTTAAATAAATTTTTAAAATTGACTTACTCTCGGCAATTTACCATCTTAAATTCTCCTCCATACTCTGTTCAATTTTCTGTCATAACACTTTTGTTTATCTTATTTTCTTCAATTTTTTAACCATTCCTACCCCACTGATATCCTATCATACTATTTGACAGTCACTTAATTTAAGTATAACTCGAGTTTACAGCAAATAAATAAATACACATAAAAGTTTTGTTTTATTTCGAGAAGAGAAATGCAATTACGAAAAAAAAACTTTCATTTTTTATTGCTTTTAGTGAAAATTTTTGTTTGATAATAAATTGCATTAAGTAAGCAATTTAAAGTTTCTTTAGTTGGCAAAATTGCATCAAATATATTGGATTTTAACCTAATGACAAAAAAAATATTTTTAAAAGTTTCTATTTTTTTTTTCTCAAAAGAAAATTTTTCATTTTTTAAAAATGTTCTTTCAAAAATGTTTCTAAATACATTTTTTTAATATATTTAAAGGAATATGTGAATACTAAAAACGTTTTGAGAACATATTAAATAAATTGAAAATATTTTGATATTATTGATAATATCACTAGTCTCCTAACTTCTGGTAAGAAAACAAAATTTCAGTATTCTTTAACGGTTACAACGCTCTAGAAGAACATCTGGTTACTTTGATCTGAACGACGCTCCTCGGTCAAGAAGGCCAAAATAAAGGCATAAATTGAGTGAAATCAGCTCGATATTTGCGTTTCTCATGAATTCAAAGAAGTTTATTTGACGGTGTTCATTAACATCTACGATATGCTCATTAAACGTGGGGAAAACGATCATTTTTTGAAACGATTGATGACAGGCGATAAGAAATGGATCGGTTACAATAATGTGCTGTAGAAACGGTCTTGGTCAGGGCTTGATGATCCGTCTCAAATGGCATCGAAAGCACAAGTGTGCTTTTTGATGTAATCTATCATTTAGAGACGTCACGAGTACGTTAATCGAAAAGAAGTTGTGTTCCAATACAATAACCCTTAAGCACGCATAAGTTTGATCATCCGTCACAAAATATTGGGACCTTGAAAGGGATGTGTTGCCACACTAACCATACTCGTCTGAACTTGTGTCCTCTGACTTCCACAAAAATCCTTCTGTGGTATGACGTTCAATTCAGATGAGGTTGTAAATCAGTATCCGGTTCAGTTATTCGCCGATTGATGTATGGCGTTCTATGAACAATGAATTATGAAGCTGGCTAAAAGATGCCAAACGCTTATTGAGCAAAATGGGCAATATATCATTATATTTATTGTTTGTTTTTTTATATAAACTTTTTAAAATATAGAAAACTGCGTCATAAAAATATAAATATTTCAATGCATATAATACTTATTTCATGTATGGAAAAATGATTTGCAATTAAACGGCATCAGTATAAGGTAGATCCATTCCAGAATTACCAAAAATGTATTTAGATACCCTAAATCTTCTTCCTCTTATACAATTTTCAGCACAGGATAAACCCAGAAACTTGTATAGAAATATTCACATCGAAGAACGTAACACATTGCATAACCTAATATTATTAAATGCATGTCATTAGAAAAATTCTTTCTAAAAATAATTGTACCGGAAATTGTAGTTTAGAAATTCAATTGAACAAATAAACCAAGATATTAATTTAAGGCAAAGGAGATATAATCAAAATATTCCTTCGAATAAAATATTTATTGCAATCTCACATTACAGTCCAGATTCTGAAGAAAATATTCAATGTTTTGCAAATTCTTACTAAGAAAATAAGCTTTGAAATAATTATAAATTTATTCAAAGCTCGTAAGCGCTATAATTGCCATATAAAAATTAATTATATTATTATAAAAAATACAATACAAAATTATCTAAGAGAAATATAGAAAGGACGAAGCAACAAAATAGGCCAATCGATTTAATTTGATGAAGAAAATTGGTCAACTAATATACCCTCGTCGTGATAACTTATATTTAAAATAGTATCTTCCGTACAACATTTTTTTAGGCTTCACTTGACATTAAAAAGTTAATATTTATTAGACACCACTGAAACCGACGTGGACATACGGACTCGAACTTTGGAGTTCGACTAAGCATTCCAATTTCTTTCTAATCCAAACCCTACAACATAAAATCATTCGAAAAGGAAATATTGGAATTGTAAAGTTTGTATTCGATAGGAATTAGAATGTGATGATGTTATTAATGATGGTCTAAAAAGCAATAAAATCGAAATTTTCAAAAATAAAAATCATCCTGTTCCTGAGTATTTAAAAAAAATTATTTTAAAAAATCTGATAATACCTCTTATATAGAGTAGATAGAAAGGAAGTATTAAAATCTAAATGGCCAGAAAGAAGGTGTTCACAAATGCACAAAATGTCAATTGAAACAAATTAAAAATTTCATACAATTGTTTGAACGATATTCAATTTTTTATTAACCATTAAATTTATGTTATTTGTTAAAAAAATATACAATTATTACAAAGAAAGTGAAATATTTTTTTTAATTAAGAAAGTTTGAAATTTATCAAATACCCATAGTACAGACCCTGAAGCTTCTCTGGTGTCATATGAAAATACATTTTTCGCTATCAAATCAAATTACGTATACAAGTTAATAATTTTGTTAAAAGTGTAAAATTACTTTATGAAAAATTCTTTTCTACATTTGTGAGCAAAATTGTCAAAAGAAAAATCCAACTTTTTTATTAAGAAAGTTTCTATTATAATCCCTTTTTCATGGGTCAGTATTTTATTTCATACAAAAGTTGTAGAGTTCAGACGACTAAATAGTTTAAATAACTTTTAGAACTATAATCAAGAATTTCAGTTCCTTTGAAATAAAATATGATTTCGAAATAGACGATATCTAATTAAATATCTGAATATCCTTTTTCAAAATGAAAAAAATAAATAATTTTTTACTCTTTTAAGTTGTTCGTTTCCTATTGTTGGAAATATATAAGTTCAAAGTAATCTATTGGATAGCAGACTACATCAAAACTTTCAATCTAAAATATTACTTTTTACTTATCATTCCTATTCACAAAACATGCTTTTTGTCTTAATCCCTTATCATCGAAATTAACTGATATTTACGCTATTGTATATTATCTAAAAATATCTGTTTTTGGCAAGATATTATTTCATCCTATACATGTGTGTATAGTTTATAGATTGCTTTTGGCATTTTTCAATTGCAAAACGAAATTTATTATAAATATTTTTGGTTAACAAATAATTATTACCTATTTTAGAACAGGTTATATTCGTACAAAATGTTATTTACTAACACTAAATGTATGAACGTTTAAATGTAATATTGGTAATAGAACCAAAGAGGAAAGGAAATACTTCAAACCCCAGACAGAAACTAAAACTAAAACTAAAATTCTACTGGTGGGTAACCGAAACATTCGATTGTGACTTGTAGCTATGGCAAGGATGATCAGGAAAAGTGTGTGTAAAACCCAAAATTTTATGACCAACAGCTAGAATCCCATTCGATTAACCAAACTGTTTACCTTTTCCACTCAGTTCGTAATAAAAATTTGTCCCTTTCTGGATTTCGTTTTAACCAAAAAACTAAAATGTTACGACGATAAAGTTTTATGCAGAGTTTCAGAATCAATACCTGAACCTGATAAAATACCAAGTATTCGATACGATAAAATACTATTCGGTGATGTGACAGTCTCCTCTATACGATTTAGTATTTCGTACAAATGCCAGTAAATTCAATCAAACATAAAATTTTATGTCAAAGTTTCAACATAAGATATTCACGGTCTGCTGTATAATAAAGAATATGGGAGCCAAGTATGAGGTTCTACATATTCAAGTACGAATACATAAATAAATAAACGGAATAAATTAGTATGTCCTTTTTATATATATATGAATACTTGTATATTTACAAAATGTACAAACTGCCAAATAGTATCAGTCGCACCTTTAACTTTTCAGATTTTTTTTTGCGGATGGAATAACGACAAGAAGAATTGTTCAATATTTGAAAAAAATTTAAACTCCTTGAATTCCATGTAACCAATTACGTCGAAGAGAGTATGCTATAAAATCTATGGATTGATATATACATTAATATTGATTTGTGACAATGTAATTTTATCAAATATAAATATTTTATCTTATATATTTATTGACGGATTGTTTGTAAGTAAAATAGAGAGCCTTGATTAAATGCAAAGTGGTAATTATCAAGAGTTCATATGATTTACGATGAGATGTGGAAGTGATTTAATTAACTAATTAAAAGTATCCATTACTAATGAGTGTTTACTATTGCTTCTTAAATTAAAAATTCTCAATGTGCCATCATTTCAAAACTGCTGGCAGATGGCCGTATCAATTTCAGTACCGAACCAACAACTTGTTAAACCTTCGGCTAACAACTTCAGACCAAATTCCATTTTGCCTAGTATTTCCAAGATGTTTGAAAAAAATCTTAGCTAAAACTTTAGTCCAGATTCTTGTTAAGAAGCTGAATATCCATCACATACCTTCAGGTCGGGTAGGAGGACAAAGACTATGCTTCTAGACGCTATAAACGCAGCCTCTGTGATGCACTGTTGTAGTTCGATGTAAAAAAATCTTGCGGCAAAAAATTATCTTTTAGCTTGCAGTTAGGGAAATTGACCCCGTCACACTGACACTTAAACATTTATACGGTTTTGGTCACCGGTTTTTAGTCTTTTTGCATGACATAAAACAATATTCCACATGCATCCCATATTTCTACGTCTACAGAAAACGCCAGTTGTCATCATCAAAAGTGCGACAACCGAGAGTTTGGGTCTAGGCCTGCTAAGTCAAAGAACTCCAGCCATTCCAGCTTCGCGCCGCGGTCTTTCAGTTTGAGGACTTTCCGGGCAAAAGCTTACTAAATCATGCGGATTAAGTGTACAGCCCAAGATCCAGTAATGCTCTAGGATCTTGTCGTTAAATAGGCTCAAAAATCGGAATTGTTTCGTTGGGCATGTTCAAGGATCTCATCATTAAATAGGCAACTGAATCGTCCATCCTCAAGTAGGGGTCTAAAAATTCATCGAAAGATTCTCTTCTCGAACGCAAAAATGGTGTTTGTTGATTTTTTCGAAGTATAATTTAGACTGACTGGAAAGAACTCTGTTGGCTGCCAGCAGCCGTAAAAGAATTTTTTTCTCCATGTTTTTACCGAATGCGACCCTTGTCCGTAAATGGAAAAAAAATTTCAAAGTTATAGTCTTCTATCTATTAAGCCTCTTTGTTTTGGCTTTATTTATGTACAGTCCCTAAATTTATTCAACGCCAGACCAATCGTGATGAACGCTCCTCGTACAACTCTTTATATTCGACACATAATATGGATGTCGTTGGCGTATGCTACGCGGTATCCTCGGTGCTTATCCTTGGATTCACAAATCACTCTAAAAGCTTCCTCAGTGGTCCGCTTCGTCTGTCCAATCCTTTTTCCTGAGGTGAAAAATGTCTACTGATCTAGCCTATCAAAAACAGATCAGCCTCTGTCTGAAACTGTTAACGCCCAACCAGATGAAACTTGAAGTCACTAAATTGTATTATAAAGTGCCGCCTTATATCAACAAACAAATAAAAATATTTTATTCACGTTTCATATTACCTAATTAACCGTTTATATAATTTCATGAACATTATAATTATATGCTTATAAAAACTTTAATTTAATTATTTTGAAGTTTGATTTTTAATATAGTGTTTACTATCTTTAAATAGACTTAAAAAAGATACCAACCATCTTTATTGCAGAACAGTTTCTACTAGAATATAGTAGTTAAATTTATACAAATTAAAATATAGCAATTCAGAAAAAGAAATTCTAATAAATTCTCATAAAATTTATTTCTAAAAAGAAGTTATTCATTAAAAATATTCCGAGGACACTCAGCGTTAAAAATAAATAGTAAATAACGATTGAAAATTAAATATTTTAATCATAAACTCTAAGCAGTTTAGAACAAGATGTCGAAAAGAATAAGCAAATTTTTATGTAAAATTTTAAATTTCTCTCATTTTAATAAGAAATATTTTAGTATGTTTGCACCTAAATGATTATTGTCAATGAACCCCTAAGCTTATGCTAATGTATTCAATGTGCACGCCCATACATTATGCTGGCTTTTGTGTTGAGATACTGATAAGGAATTCAATTTGATTCAATTCTTTAAGGAGGCCTGATGATAGCTTGTAGATGGTAAATGCTAAATGGTAGATGGAACATTCTAGATGGTGAGTATTAGATTGTGAATAGATGCCAGTTTATATATGATACGATTGTAAATGTATTTAAGTTAGCACGGGTATAGCTCAGAGTACTCCTGCAATAAAAGTAAATAGAAATGTAGCGTATAAAAATAGTAGAGTACACAATCCATAAGGAATCAACTAAATCAAAATAAAACAGATTAGTAGAGTATGGAAGAGAGGGTCCTGAAAGTTGGATTAAGAAGAAAAATGTAAGAAGCTCACTGGTTAGGATGATCTTCCAATATACTTGCTCTATGCAAGAGCTAATACTGAATAAATAAATAAGAAGATGTCGATTTCCTCAGTCAATAAGGATTACACCAAACACAGAGCATCCGTAAAGGAGCAGCGGAGCAAATCCGAATCGTAGAGTCATCGGAAGCTTCGAGATTCGCAGAGCCTTCCTTTCTTAAAGAACTCAACATAGACATGCTTTTTATTATGATAGAAGCACCTTTCACCAATCTGCAAGAATAAATCTCTAATGTGGAGCATGTGCGACAACGACCATGACCAGTATAAAACAACGACCAGGTCGAAATGATGTCAACGTCGACGACGAAAATTTCTTCGCATACTTTAATAAAGCTTTTTGCACCTGGTACAAGGGAAATGGCTAAATGCAATAAAAGAATGAAATGGTCGTATATGATGAGAGTGAAGGGAATAGTTCAAAGTAACAGATAGAAAGTGAATAGAAAAGTCTCCTCTCTCCATATTGCCACCGTGCTATTTATACGAGCATATTCGTTTTAACGTATCATCCTGTAAAATATATATTAGACTGCGGTCATAAAATCGTGTTTTTTTGCGGTTTTATGCTATTCATATTCTTTGTATATATGTGTACATGTATAGAATATGTCTGCCCTGTGATCCTTGATGTACACAATCGATTGTTCTGTGAAATGTAGCTTTTGCCCTAGTCTGTCTTGTGGCAATATTGTCTCGAATATGGCTCTCACTGTACATTGCCATCATTATTTGGGTTTGAGTATAAAATGTGATAAAGGCTGTATTAAATTTATATCAGGCAACACTACATCTCATCCTCTGTTCATTCACATGAATAATTGTAAACAGCACGCAATTTTATGCTAAGCAATACGAACGCACAAGAAGTGTTCTATATATTAGTATGTTCTGCTGCAGAAGCATATATCCTGCAAGGGTTGACATAAGTTGTACGCATAACGTAAATACTATTCTGCATCTCTCTAGAGATCCAGTCATAAAAAGGATACTTAAATATTCGAAATGAAAAAAGGAGAAACGAAATAAAGTCAAATGGATGATTCGTGAGGGATGCATAAGGTGATTTTTCTTCATTTTAAATATGTATATTGGTTGTTGCTATTGTCCTTACAATATAGAAACCAAAATACGGGTATAGTCATTATATTATCTCGTAGAAAGGATCGCTACTTCTGTTTCTATATTTGTGTTAATATGCTTATTTCTATCGCGTCGTCGATAGCCTTTAACCCAAGAACTACTATCCTTTCGGTTCCTGGAAATAAATTCTAATCATCTGCATTACTTTCTAATGGATTCTAGACTATAGAGATTTGATACACTATCGACCAACTATATATACATATTACTAATACTGTTTAAATCGATCTGCATACTAGCCATACAGTCGTTTCTGGTGGCAATAATAGCACAGGCAAATGCAAATAGCTATAAAATCCAATAGAAAGCCATAAAATAGGAAATATTAACATAAGTCAGTTTCACATTAATAGCAATATTCGAATATACTTGTTGGGGTTTACCTTTTTTCGGTAAATATAATAAAATAAATTAAGAATTATAGTACGTAAGGGTATAAGTATCAATAAAATGAAGGACTAATTTTAAAAATATTGTATTAGAATAAATGGCAAAGTAAAGAAATTTGTCGGATTATTTTATAACAAGAAAATAACCATTAAGACCAATAGTTGAACATTTTTATTCAAGCGATAATTATTATTTTTATTTAATAATAATAAAATAATATTATTATTTTCATGATATTTTTGGTTAGATTATGAAAAATGATTTCTCGGATGTGATGGCCATTTTCTACCATGCAAGTGGTAACCATTTTGTGCTCTTTCCAAAACATTTTCCATAATATTTTGCCAAATTTCAGTAGTTATTATATCCTCGATTTCTTTGCGAATGTTTTGTTTTTATTAGGGGATGCTTCTTGGCTTATAAACGTATACACTTTCCTACAAATATATCCAAAGGTAACAATTCGAATCGGTTAAGTCCGGAGAATGCAGAGACCAATTGGAAACGTTTCAATTATAACCGCCAATGGTGCCATTTAACAGAGCTATTTAAGCTCTTACAGTATGCGCTGTGGCCTCATATTTACTTTGTCTGCTTCAATTCTTCAACAAGCTCCTTTTCATATGGGGGACATGCTTTCCAGCATACTTTCCCGTTCAAGTTGAATATTTTTATCTGGGTGCTCCAAAAGTCATCTTCCGACACCATAGAGGTATTTACTACCTCCTGTTGTCGGAAATTGGTAACTAGACGGTCTATTATTGGCTCTGAGAGTTAAATTCACATATTCAAATATCGACGAAACGCATGCTTAGCCAAAACATTGGCACGTTAATTTTCAGAATAAAATTTTGATTCCTTGTGTATTGGTCCTTTTAAAATTCTTCAAGTCTTCTTTACAATATACTAAAATAAAATTTACAAAAAAAAACAATTAAAATAGGAAATTTCTAAGGACATCGAATCACCAAGTTCATTTTGTGACACTCTGTATATAGGTAACTATTTTTAAGAATCGTTTTCAATGCAAAATATAAATAATTAAAGATATTTGAACGTTTCTATAAACTCTTTTATTTTCTGTTATTCCTCATCCTAATTCTTTATATAGCAGAATAAAATAACTCTGCGCTACAAGCTTAATAAATAACTATTAAATAATCGGAAAAAGATATCAAATCTCATAATCCTAACATAAATGTAATTAAGTTCAGTTGTAATTTTTGCATTAGATAAAATTGCAAGTGAACCTAGTAGTTACATTTAGGATTATAAGATTTTTTTTGATTAGATAAAAAAACTTTGCCCATATAACAAGGCAATATTTCAATTTAATCGTTTCGACCACTACTACATTCGGAGCATAAGTAATTTTGGCTACCTGGTATGCCCGAATTTAAACTAATCTAATTCATGTCATATAATCTTAAGCATAAAAATAGTTAATAATTTTTTTTAAAGTTGACCATTTAGGACACATTCCATTAAATTTTGAATGAAGAAAAAAAAATTCTTTTGAATGAATTTCATAAAATATGAATCTTTTACTGAATATTAACGGGTTTTGCGAAAAAAAAATAATCAAAAACCGTTTAAAAAAATGTATGTTAATATTATTAAAAGTAATTTTATAGCAACGAAAATATTTTCTTTGCTTTAAGGCAAAAATTTGGAAAATTATTTGCTAGGAACTAAAAAGGAAAGTGCCAATGGAAACTATGAAAATCTTATCGTATCTGAAATTTCGAAAGTAATTTTCATAGACATACCTGACTTTGTAAAAGAATGTACACATTCTGAGGGTAAGCATTGTATGTATGGATATACGCGTATTCGTATTTGTAGTAGTTGCATTCCTAAATGAAAATATTTTAAATAGGTTTAACTTCAAAGATTCCATCAGAGAGTGTAGATGCTTGGGGGATGACTCTGTACAAGTACAACGGTAAGATTTTCATGCATACGATATACCCAAAAGTTTGTAGAAGTTTCCCAAGAGATTTAAAGTTTACGAAACGCTTCATGTTCTATACAGGTTGTGCTGTATCGAAGCACTATGTGCCAACCATTCCCTACTTTGAAATACTCTTCTTCCTAACTCGAAACACTACTTTCTGGTATATTTTCATTACTCTAAGGAAAATTTTGTACCATCAAAAAGATACCAATACACCGTTTTAAAAGTCTTTACCTGAGTGGGTGGTTAGTTGACACTTTTGCAAACTGGTGTTTAACTTTTCCATACTGGAGTGTACATAGCTTTTACCGTAGTTAATTCTTACTTACATTTTATTTAGCTCATCTTCATGCTGTATATTCAACATTTTAAGCACCGATTTTTCCTTCAGTTTTTTTGAACCATATTCCAAAATAGTTAAATTCCGTAAATTGTAAGAAATTCAACTACTAACATACATAGTTAACGATTCCGTTCGTTTTTCTTTCCTTAATCTATTGAAATTTATGATTCTAACTCTTTCTAAAATAGTACTAAGCTTAGACGATTTTTATAAAAGCTTCATATTTTGTTGAAATTTTGATATAAAATATATTCAATGTGAAATTTCCTCATCCAGTTCATATAAAAATAGGTGTTAAACTAATTTTACAAATATTAATACAATAAGAAAATCAATATTGACGGAAATTAAAAGATAAAGATATTTACTAATAGTAAGTAAATTGAAACAACTTTTTAGATATTGTGAATATCATAATTTTTGTTTGGTTATAATTTGTGGTAAGCTATCTAAACTTACTAAAAAAACGAAAACGGGCGTTCTGTAAAAATGATCGAAAAAGCTTTAAATCTGGTGATCGAAAAACCCTCATGAAAGATCGACAAAAAACCGATGCATCCTAAAAAAATCATTGTTTATAGGCTGTTAAATTTATTTGGTCATTCTTCTTCGGAGAAAGATGCTATTATAGTGAAATCTCAACGATATCGCAACATTTTAATAAAATTTTTATAGCCGACATTGAATGAATTGAATCTAATTTAGCTTGGATTTAAAAAAATGGCGCCAAAATCCGCACAATACGTCAAAACATCTATTGTTTGCCAACTAAATTTGGTGATCGAGTGATCTCAGAAAACGCCGATGTGAATTGATCACGAAGATCGTGCGATTTGACACCGTTGGACTTTTTTGGGACTATTTGTAAGTAAAAAGTATATGACAATCATCCTAGAATAATTTAACGTCTAAAAGACAATATTGGACAAGAATCTAAAATTTTGACGTTCCGATACATGTCTACAAACTGGTCATATGGTATGAATAAAATTGGCTTTTAAATATAATTATAATAAATTTAATTTTATTTCCAATAAAAAAGTTCTATATTTGCTTACATAATATGCGTTTTTTTTAAACTCTTGATGGGTGATGATGTTATTACGTTCCAGAATAAGATGAAGACATTTCAATATTAATTTAATAGTTAGTTAATTACAAAAAAAATTATAAATTATTGAAAAAAAATTATAAATTTTAAATGGTTGACTACGAAACTATATTTTAAAAGTTCTATCATGTCATCATTTCCATAGCTCGATTTGGATTTATTTGTAATAATTATAATGTTTCTTATCTAATCAAATAAAATAAATTATATATGTGTTTTTTGCAGACAGTAGCAATCTAACAGTTATTTAGATTGTTAGAATAGAAACGTGTATTATTTTTAATAGAAATTATGACAAATTTAAAAATTAAGATAACATTTTCATTCGCGTCTCTCCTGCAATCGTATTTTTTTAGATAGAGAACTGCTAACTCCCACCGTTCCGTTATACATCATTTGTTTTTTTGTATTTACATTTATAAAAAATCTGTTTTATACTAATTGTAAGTAGTTGTAGATATCAATAAGATAATTAAAAAAAAGATTACATCGTCTCTGCCAATAATTCGATGTTTGAGTGGAAAATTAAGGCCTGAAAGCACTGATAACTTAATTTGGGAGAAAAATTATAGATGAGTTTGCAAACTTATCAATAATTTTTCTCCTAAATATTTGTGTCTAGCAGAAGGAGAAAAAGATAAATTGTAGTGCATTCCACTTTGCAACTACAAACGAGCTAAATCAAGATATCGTTGAGGATAGAATTAAAAAGGGACTTAAATTTACTGACTTAGATACTTTTTAATGGCATCTCCTTAAAAGAGTTTTCTTGACTATATTTCCTTTTTAACTCATAAAATATATGTTCTATGTATTTGTATTTAAGGGGAAAAAAAAAGACTTCGTCTACGAGAATTTATTGCTTATTATAATTTTTCTCTCCTTAACTAGATTTCCTATTTATTTAATTATTTTTTATTATGCTTTATCACCTTTACGTAATTTTCTTATTTCTTATATTCAACTTTATTCAAGTACAAATTTACTGTACGATAAATGTAAACTCGATTAAATCCAATTTTACAAAATACTATAAAATTGTATAAGAATAAAACTAAACACTTATATTAAGAATTTAAAGTATCTCATCAATTCAAATATTATCCTTCTAAACTCGATGAAAGCTTGTATATCTATTTATACACCGATTATTTATATAAAAGACTATAGTTCCTGGTCAAATTATTAGATCCCCTACATAATTTTTGATAAAATGAAGTTGTCTTTGCTTTTAAACATATTAAATAATGAAAATAAATAGTGTTACCATATTAAATAAAACATGGCTTTTGCATTAAAAAAGCTAATATTTTATATAATATTTAATAAAATTTGTTTGGGATAAATTTTATAGAAGATGCATATTTTTTATAATATTAAGTATGAGTAAATGGATTTATCTGTTACCGACAATCAGTAATTCAGTAAAATATATTAAGAAAAAATTTGATACGGCCGCAAAAACAGGATATTGTTCTGAAAGCTGACCTACCCAAACATGTGGTCAATATAATAAATATGAATGAGATCACTGTGTCCACGTGAGGAATTTGAGTTGGGGAAAGCTGAGATCACACAATCCGTGCAATGCACGAATTATTCGTGCATTGCACGGATTGTGTGACTGCAGCTTTACGGTACTCAAATTTGCACGAACCAAAAAACTAAAGTCACGGATATTATTAATTCGTGCAACTATGTGTATTTGTCACTTGTTTTAAATTGTTCTTGTTACGTGATGAGTGATTTGTGTATTAATTTATTATTATAACTATTGTCTCAACTGCAATATTATATTTAATTTTTCTAAAATCGGTTTATATTTAGTGTGAAACATGGCAGACGATCAGAATAAAATCGGTAATGAATTGTAAACGGATGCTTTCGGTAATCACCATCCGTTGACCAATTTAGAAGCCATGGTCGCACCCATATAATGCGCTGCTTTTTCTTTACGACATCATCCTCTATCTGTATAAGATATCTGTAGCCCCTCCACTTTTACTAGTAAAAATAAGTGCTATTTTACACCTCACTTGAAAAATAAAATAATGAAGAATAAGTCACAGAAGAACTTGCAGTGTCGGAAATCAAATGACAAGCGACTAGAATTGACATTTTCTAATTCCACACGAAAAAAAAAATTAGAATTAAACAAAAACTCAAGCATACTATTACTAATTTCTCAAAGCAGAAAAAATGGCAACTTAACGGTGCTCTATTATATTCACTGGCAAAGACTAATTGGCCTAAAACTCAACCTGAGTCTGGATTGAAGAGTGAAAGCTAACATAAGCATGAACCTCTAAAAATTTAATCTTACTACAAAATACTACTTGCAATTATTGGCACAAACAGTTAAAAACTACGATACTGAACATTTGCAGCAAACTCTCAGGTGAATACTGTCAGAGCTGAGCACAACCAGAGGATTTTATAATAAGAAATTCTTCCGAAAATCGTGGATCGGTTCAATAATAGCGAAAACCTAATTTTCATATATAATGGAACATCATCCCAAAAACGAAATTAGTAACTAAATTTGAAGCCTCAACAAAGATTACGATGTACGTTCAGCCAAGTAATTCCTCTGACATGAAAGCAATCTGGGAGTTTGTGAAGTCGAAAATAGCGATAGTTGTTTCTAAATATAAATTTAAATGGTAATTCCTAATCACCAATTTGGTTTCCGTGCCGAACACTCCACTACCCAGCAGTGTCATCGAGTTGTCGATTTCATTGCATCCTCTTTAGAAAGAAAAGAGTACTGTCCCGGTGTGTTTCTTGATATAAGTCAAGCTTTTGATAGAGTGTGGCACCGGGGTCTACTCTGGAAACTCAAGAGGTTCCTTCCTTCAACCTATTTCCTAATACTAAGATCATTCCTTTCCGACCGACACTTCCAAGTAAATGAATCCAACGAACTCTCCAATATCACTCCGATATTGGCTGGGGTTCCTCAGGGTAGCATACTTGGACCCATCCTCTACAACATTTATACATCTGATATCCCAATCTGCCCTAATACCTTCTTTGCTACATACGCCGATGAAAATCCCCAACATGCTTCCGAAACTCTCCAAATCCAAATCCAAACCCTCCAGAACTGGTTTACTAAGTGGAGAATAAAAGTCAATGAACGTAAATCTATCCAGTTAACTTTCACTCTCCGTCGAGAGTCATGCCCTCCCATATACCTTAATGGCAGTGCCATACCTCAACACACCGAAGCTCGGTATCTAGGATTGTACTTAGACAAACGCTTGACATGGAACCCACATACAAGACTTAAAAGACAAGAACTAAAAAGACGATACCTAAAACTACTTCAACTTCTAGACAAACGTTCCAAACTTACTATAGACAGCAAAGTACTGTTATACAATACCTTACTGAAACCCATATGGACATACGTACTAGAACTCTGGGGATCTACTGAGCCTTCTAATTCCCGTCGAATCCAATCCCTTCAATCAAAAATACTCCGTACAATTGTCGATGCCCCCTTTAATGTCCGCAATACTGTTATTCATCGTGACCTTAAAGTTCCATTTGTTTTTGACGTGACTGTGTCTCGTTATAAAAAGTTCCGTTTCCGTGTCCTCAATCATAATAATCCTCTTGTTCAAGAACTATCCTCCATTTCCTTCCCTAGAAATACGCATCGAAGACTTAAGCGTCACTGGTCGCGTGACTTACTAAAATACTGAGACTTAACAGAAACACACGCTAACACAAGGAACTTTATTGGATGTTTACTCCCCACAACCTTTCAAGCTAATGAATACTATTGCTCAAATTTGCTTATTACTATGTTGTAGTTGTAAATATCTGTAAAAATAAAAAAAATAAAAATTTAAATGGCTGCTATATATAATACTAGGCTGAATCACTTTCAGTGCCATTTAACATCTATTGGGTTGGTGCAAAAGTTATAACGGTTTTTTATGATCCCAGGTAAAAAAATTTTTTCTTCAGAAATGATGAATAGTATCTTCTTTTAAATGATTGCATTATATAAAGGATGCTTTCCCTCAACTTTCTATTCAGTTTTGGCCTGGCCAGAGTACAGTGAAGAGCCCTTGAATTTTTTCAAAATGTCGGTCGATAAAGTGCATTTACGTTATTGTTTACTTTATGAATTCCGTAAAGACAATACCGCGAGTGTGGCAACCAAAAACATTTGCGAAGTGTATGGAACAGATGTCGTCAAAGTTCGGCAGGCACAAAGATGGTTTACAAAATTCCGATCTGGGGATTTTTCACTAATTGATAAACCACGTACCGGGCGGCCATTGAAGTCTGATGAGGACAAGTTAAAAGTCATAATTGACACCAATCCACGTCTTACCACCAGGGAGAACGCGTCGATGATAGGAGTCAACAATACAACCGTATTAAGGCATTTGAAGCGTATTGGGATGGTTTCGCGGTACGACGTTTAGAGGCTGCCAATTTATTGGATCGTGTTTCAACGTGCGTTGCTTTGAGTGCGAACCTTTTTTGCATTGTTTGGTAACGGGAGATGGGAAATGGATCGTGTACAACAACGTGACAAGAAAAAGACAATGGGCTATGCCTGGACAAGCCCCATTAACAACTTCGAAAGCCGAAATCCATCAAAAAAAAGTTATGCTTTGTGTTTGGTGGGATTGCAAGGGTATTGTGTATTTTGAACTATTGGAACGCAATCAGACAATTACAGCAAAACGATATTGTCAGCAATTATACAAATTGAACATCGCCCTTCAAAAGGATAGACCAGAATTGGTAAACAGAAAAGGGGTAGTGTTTCATCACGCCAACGCGCGACCACATATACAAGCTGAATTGGGATGTTATCAAGCATCCACCGTATTCTCCAGATCTTGCTCCTTCCGATTTCCATTTATTCCAATCACTGCAAAATTTTTTAAATGATAAAAAATTTGATACAATAGAGCAGGTAAAAACATCCCTTTCTACATATTTCGCACCAAATCCAAGGAATTTTACACTAATGGTATTAATAAGTTGATAGAAAGATGGGAGGAGGTTATAAGAACGAATGGAAATTATATAATTGATTAAATAAATATTGTAAAACAAATTAAAAAAAAAATGTTTAATTGTATATGTAAAAAAACGTCATTACTTTTGCACCAACCCAATACAATGGTATCTGTTCTCTCTAACCTGGTGCTGGCGAAGTAATTTCTGACTCAGGGGTAAGAATGAGGGGTACCACCCTCATTAAGTTTGCTCAGCTTTTTGCATACGCCGCTAATATCGGCGGTATCTTTGACACACATAAACGGAGGCAACACAAAGTGTATAGTGGTAGTGTTAGTGTCAAAGGCAAGAACAATTAATACTTGTCGCTTACAGATAGAAGATGATAGCATTAAAAGAGTTAAATAATTTTTATTTTTCAAGGGTTATGGGTAATAATATGGAGTAATATATCCATCCGCGAGCGGCGACAGAGTCTACTTCATTTGGTCTTAATTATTTCGCTGAAAAAATCTGACCATAACGTCAATGACACTAATAATACCAGTCCTCATTTATTTTTCGGAAAGTTGGGTTCACCTTTGTCCGCGTTCGAGAGTAGAACCGTTCAAAGAATTTTTGACACCCCACATTAAGATGGAAGATTGTGGGGCCTATTTTATCATACAATGGCTCCATATATAATCCCAAAAGACGAGATAAGTCCTGCCTTCAGTAGAGCGACGCCGTTAGGCAGGATGCCAAAAACATGCTGAGAGAAGCCGGGGCGTCTGGAGTTCTATGATTCAGCAGGCCTAAACCGGACTACCAGTTGTCGATGATGATGATCTATAATTCTTTCATTATTATTTATGGTATCAGACCCATAAAATTCAAGCAACTATAAATGTTCCATCAACAGTTTGTTGTGCCAAATAATAGAGCTATTAAAAGCTAAAAGTTGACGCACATATGATTAAATAAAAATTCTTCATATTAAATAATTTGTTTTTAAACTTTTGAACATCAGTGAATATTTAAAATATATTAATTATTGTTTTTCTTTTTAAATCCTAATATGCATATTTGCCATAAATAGAATTTATTAAAGTGCAAATATCTAAAAAGGAGATTTTAATAAAATGGAAAAATTCAAAAAATATTCTAATAAACAGTAATTAATTTTCTTTATAATTTCAATTGATTTTTTATATATTTCAATGCCCTATTTTAAAAATGTATTCTTTAAATACGCTCAAAATATTCATTGCATCTGACGGCAATATTTCTAGTTCCTATTTCAACGTTTTTCATATTGAAAAATGATCATCACTTAATTAAGTCGACTTCCTGTATAGTCATGCTTTAAATATCTATAACAGTTTCTATTAAATTCGAGGATAATTCCAATTTTTATATTTTCTATACTATTTTTTAATGTCATAAAGGAAAATCAGCTTGTTCTGAAATAGTGAAATTAATCAAAAATGATTTGATGAAAATTTAAAAAACAAATCAATATTCAAAAGAAAAGTAAAGATATAAATATAAATCTCTGATAATATGAGAACTAAAATTTTAATATACTACAAATTTTATTTTTTCAAAATTTCCAATGTCTAATCGATTCAAAATGATAAATAGCAAAAGAATATTTCCACGGATAGCTAAGAAAATAAATGCAATTAATGGACACAAATTCGAAATATTCATGAAAATTCCATAGAAATATAATTTTAAAGCAACTGCTAAAATAATTTGCAATTAGGAACATTAGTAGCTTTATTGATAATTAATTTATTTTCCATGAATTTTAATCGTAAATTAATTATCAAATTATTCATTTCACTTTTGTTTTTATTATGATATTCTCAAATATGTATAATATTTCTTAGGAATTTTCAGAACATGATACAAAGTGTGCGACTGGCTTTGGTTAATCAATTTTTAAATTGAATAATTTGAATTTTTTTTTTTTTATAATATTTTAAAATATGATTTCTTTTAAATTAAATTCATTCAAAATTATTGTATTTTGCTGCCATTTTTCATATAATTATTAATGTTTTATTCTAATATCTTCTTAGTAATTTTAATTAAAGAGACTAAAGTAAGAATTATAATATCTTCTCTTATGTAAGAGGAGACATAATTTAATTCAAAACTAAAGTTATTTATGAAAAATAATTTTAAAATTGAAATTATTTAAAGGAATTGATTTAACATTTATGACATACATTATTGTGCATAAAAATCTCAAATCCAATTTTATTTTTAATAAATTTTAAAATTTTTAATAAATATTTTTAACAAAGTAGATGGTTTATTTTGACCTATGGTCATTTCCTTAAGAAATGAAAGGTATTTTAGGGTCAATCCAAAAAATTAGTCTTAAAGAGAGAAAGACGCAACGCCTGAGTCTCTTTCAAATTTTTGATCTTCACCCAATTTTCAAACCTTCCACAACCATTCTTTATTTCCTTTTCTACTCTATCACAAATTTTTTTGATAATTTTTTTGAGGTTGTACCTTTCCTTGGAGACCTATAACAGGAACCAAGTTAAAATTTGTGTATATGGAATGTTTTACTATGTTATGTTGGTATGAGAACACTCTCTCTACGAGTTTCTAATACCCCAATGCCACCGCAATACTAGTATATAAGCATGCCTACACTAGCGACTAGGTGTTATCCGAGTGGGGTCATAAGAGCCCGTGCTTCTATAGAGCTTCACCTTTGTTAAGCTCCTTTTCCTCTTCGGCTTTTCCTAGTCGTTATTTATCTCTATCTCACCTTATATAATTTAAAATGAAGTAAACGTCCATCGAAGCCTCTTCTGTCCATGCGTCTATAACTTGCCATTGCAGTAGATGGCATCACCAGTAAAATTTCGGTCGTCGAGGAGCGTCGTTTACAGAGGAGGAAGTAGAAAATTACCTTTCAATAGGAGGATTATTTTGATCGGAAAAACAATTACGGAACTTTTAATAATGAGACACAGTCACATTACAAGCATATAAAGGGATCCTCGACCATTTTTTCTGTAAACGATGCTCCTCGAAATAGTTATCGGTATCGTCTACTTAGTTGTAGTTTTTGAACTCTTGTGAGTGTACCATTAAAATTCGTGAAAGGGCATACTTTACAGCAGAGAGTAAAAGTAACTGAGGATTTATTCCTGAAGGATTTGGGTTGGGATTTAGAATTTTTTTACTGAGGGATTTCGAATTTTTTTTACTGACACCAAGTATACTTCCCTGTGGAACACCAACGAATACAGGTGAGATATTTGAGAATCCATTGGATTCAATTATCTAGAAATGCCTATTAAAAAGGACTATATTTAATGCCGCTTTTTTTTCTTTAAAAAATAAATTTTTTCCAATTTAGATAATATTTTATAAAGATGAAGAATAATATTAAATTATTCTATATATATAAAGTCTTAACTTATATATTTATTTATAAATATATAAAGTTAGGACTTTATATATTTTCTGAAAAACCCGTATTTTTAGAAAATATATAAAGTCTTAAACAATGAAATGTGTCGATTCTATTAATCAAAATTTATCTACTAGTCCAATATATATTAATAATGGTAAGTATTTGTAAATCTTATTTGAAATATATAATAATAATATTCAGTTTTCGAATTTATGATATGGAATTAAAAATGTATCTATTCAACCGAATTGAAAGTTTGAAAGAGCAAATCCTTAGAGATCAGTTGGTAAATCGTTGAAGTTGAACAAAACTTTGACGGTATCAATTACATAAAATACTAACTTGAACTCCTCTGTCTGTTTAAAAGTTATGAATTTATCAGAGACATTTTACCGGCAATTATTCAATCTAAGAAAACAGTGTATCCTTTATGGAGCAAGCACTATCGAACTATAATTGTGTATTAATCCATTTTGAATAACATTAACTTAACTAAATGTATGTCGGATTTTGGTGACGATATTACTTGTATTAAATTTCAGTGTACACGGAGTGATTATTTCGATTTAAAAGGTAATCTTTGGAAAATGGCAAGTGGGCAAGTACACGAAACCGTATGTAGATTTCTCGAAATCAACTGTAATTGACATGGAGGCAATTGTAAGGAGATTGTATCTTATGGAAACTTTTCCATCGACATTATAAGTTCCTTGACTAGACAAAAACGTTAACATATTTCTAAATGGTATCGTTATACGGCACTAGTTCAACGAATGATGGAGGCATTTGTTAAGGTGTTATTGCGCCATGGATCCCCTAGTTTTCAACTTTTCGTACAGAACAAGAAGACAGACTCTACCATATATCGGTTTTGTGTAGTAATTTCAATAGCAGTTATACTTCTAGTTTGACAACTAGTTTATGTTATACGAGATGCACATATTTGTAACTACTCGTATAAGCGTCAACTATGGAGAATATAAGGAGCTAGTTTTGTACATCTGCGCGAACTTGGAGAAGGGTTGTATCTGCACTTGGTTATATTTAACGATTTTAGGTTCCTGTGTTTTGTGTACATTGATTCCATGTTAATCTCAAAAAGAAGCCAAGGAATCGGTAGAACTTGTTATTGCCTCGTTCACACATGGTGTCTGCAATTTGATACGTGTTCGGTACCAATCAATAGCAGTAGTAAGTAGGTGGTAGCATATCAAGTCAGGAAGAAAAACAAACTCTCCTTATATATAGATTCTTCATATAAATATGCACAGATGTATATATAAGTCCACATTGTTTAATGCCAGTGGAACAATCGAAAACAATCGGGTCTGATGAAAGCCTTGCCTGCCAGTTTGGTTGCCTGTTCGGCACCATCTGAATGAGATTTTTTTTCTTCAAATTGTCATTTTTCTTTGCTACTTTCTTCATTTCATGTTATCAAAGTTTGCCCTAACATTCATTGATGATGATGTCGACGATGATGATGGCGATGGCAATATTCCTAGTTTTCATCAATGTGTCTCCTCTACCTTCAATAAAACAAGTATTTTCTTATGTGAAAGTTTGTACTTTACCGTTCATTCTAATACATTTTCCAAGAGTTTTCTCATCTATTTAACACCCTTAGGCATCTAAACCACTAAACATGATATTTTGTCTTCGAGGGGTTAAAAACTTTATACAAAAACTTTCATTGAACAGTAATAATGGTTTATTAAAAGCTTACACTATAGTATTCAATATATTTTAAGAGATAAATATTTTTATAAATATAAAAATTTATTGAAATAAAAATATAAATAAAAATATTTGAAAAATTTAATTTTATTCTGTTTATTTCAAATTATATTAAATTACATTTACTAAAGATTATAATTAGTTACTATATAAGAAAACATTCAAAATAATTAACATTTGTTAAGTAACTTAAACGATTTTTTATATAAAACTTCTGCCATTTAATAATTTTGAAAGAATAATTTTACTAATTTTCGAATTCTTCTACAACTTTTTAACATTCACTTTTCATTAAATAATTTTAATCGTCCGAAATAAGGTAAAAAGGATATATTTAAGAATTTTTTGTAAGGACTTATTTTTAGAAAGGATATTTGTTTAAGCTTAAAATTTTTCAGATTTATCATTAAAAGTAGTTTCTTTAAAAGAATAGTGATTTGTTTTTTTCTTCTTCAAATAAATCAAAACCAAATGTGAAAGAGAAATATTTATTTTAATAACACTATTCAAATGACAGTCGCTGTTTCTACTCCGTTTACAAAACCGATTACGATGGTTCTAATTTTCGACCACTCTGCGCTATAAATCCAGCCTCATATATATCAAGAATTTGGCATTCAATATTAAATTTTAATGCAATAATGGTTGCATTAAAACATAAATCAATAACCTTAAATAACCCCACAAAAAGAATTCCGAACGTGTGAAATCATAACTTTTTTAAGGCCATTGCACATCTGCATTTCTAGAAATTATCGACTCGCCGAAATTTTCCTGTAATAAAACATATTTTTTAAATCATTGTCTTTCAATATAGACCATAAAAAGTTCGTTAACATCGATCTGTACCGCTCACCATTTAAAAAAATAAGGACCGATGATTCCACCCATACCAAACGGTCACTTTTTCGGAACGTAAAGGTTCCTCGTAAATAATTTGTAGATTGGCTTTAGCCCATTAACGATAATTTTGTTTATTCACCGATCTATGGAGATAAAAATGCGCCTCATTTGATAGGATGATTTTAATAGTAAAATCAGCATTATATTCAAGTTGTTCTACAGCAAAATCAAAAAATACGCTCTGTTATTGTAACAGAAAGTCCCGAATGTTAAAAATGCCTTGAAATCGAAAACTTTAGGTCTTCTTCAATACTTTCCTGAACGGCGGCAATATTCTCGGCACTTCGACTGGATATTTATTTTACTTGTACGCGAACATTCTATAAAGAAAGATTGCGTTCCAAACTTTCAACAATTTGACAAATAGTGAGCAAACTAGGCCGATTATGAAGACCATAAATTAGAAGAAGTGCACGATAAGTTGCATTAAAAGAATAATTGTTATTTATATAATATTCTAATCTAACCTAATAGCATCTATGTCACATATGATTATGTTTTGCATCTAGTAAAAACCAGTAATGTATTTACGAAATTTTCTAAACATTCTCTTCTTATATATTTTCATGGCAGTAACAGAACACTCTGAACTGTACTTAGAGAAACGTCTGACAAAGAATTCACACAACTATTTCTACATCTAGACAATCGTTCTTAACTAATACATTTATACAGTGTACCCCGTGAACTCTTTGTACTCCTATGAACAATTACTTTGATCTCTACTAAGCGTTCTAATTTCAGTCAAATCCAAACCGTTCAATCAAAACACTTCACAAAATTGTCAATGCCCCCTTTTATGTTTGTAATAAGTAATTTAACCGTGATGTGCTTGTGTCTCGTTATAAAAAATTTCATTCTACGTCTTACCAATCATTACAATTCTCGTGTCCTAATTAATTTCCTATAGAAACTCATCAGTGACTTAAGTATCACTGATTTCACAATTTGCTCAAATATAAAATGCAATAGATTTAAACCAGTTTATTAATATTTTGTAAAAAATCATTTTAATATTTCCATATTTTGCGATACTCATATCCTTGCATCAAATAATCAGCGATCTAGAGTTTTAACCTAGCTATCGATAAAGCTACAGTTCTCTTTAGTTTTTGGCAAAAGCTCTGAGTTGTCGTGGGACTAAGATTCAATGTTTCAGTATAAATGTTATAAGAAATGACTTTAAAAATAAGGTTAAAAAAAATAAGATGATAGATAAGCGTAAAACTTGATCATGTAGAAAAATGTGTTTTGTTTTCTTTAAGAAAATTGTTAAATAGCCTGTAGAAAATCTTAAGGCATTCGCATTAGAACCAACGTCCATTTTGCTTATCTTAAGTATGAAGAAGATTAATTTTATTTTTGCCAAAACAAGATAATGATGATGAAGATGAAAAATATTTTAAGGATGCGATAACATATACCCACACATACCCATAAGGATAGCTCCAAGGTAAAAAGATAATATTATGTATGAGAAGAAAAAAAAAACAGTCGAGAAAAATAAACCAAAAATAATAAGGAGTGATTGTCATAAAAATCTCAAGCTGGAAAAGTTTTTTTACTGGTTGGTCGATTTTATTTAAGATTGCTAAAAATTTCACCTGCCATTATTACACTCTCTCGTATATAAAAGTACGGTTAATTTTTGGAAATTTCTACCATTTTTATAATTTTAATGGGATTAGAGCTTATCTTATGTTATTCATTTGTATTCTTTTACCCCAACCCCCATGGTTTCATATTATATCAGTGTTTTATTATACTAAACTTTTCCTTTTCTTATTAGTTCAAGTAAACAAATAATTAAATGGATGAAAAAAATTCCAAAAAAAAAAAAAAAAATAAAAGGAAAACTCGGAGAAGTGTGAATAAATATATTACCAAATAGAAAGAAGGTGTTTGGGTTTTGTAATTTTTTTTCTGTTTTTATATCGTAAGGATAATAGTGTACATATGGTTGGAACTAGATTGAGTGAATTGGAATTTAGAACGTGGCCGTAGGGCAAGAAATGCGCAGAGTGATGGAATTTGGAATAGGCGGCAAGCATATGCTGGGCCGAAAGGAAAAATCTGAATAATTGGAAACATATTTCTTCCGCCCCAGGCAAAGACAGAGGATAATGCCGATAATTTTTCAAACTGACTTAGTTCGTTCGGAGTCTGATTTGTGTTGTCCTATTCCTTGTTGGAAGGATCGAGAGCAAAAATATGGATCAATTTGTTCCTTCAGGAAACACCCTTTATCAGTGTCAGTGAACTAAAATTCTTTTACTTTAACCGAATACTACCTAAACAATGCGAGTATCCAAAACAAGAACTCTTTCCAACCGATTTCTGGAAAGGGATTTCTAAATCATCTAACATCCCATGTTTACCAGAAGAATCCAAATTCTACTACTGTTTGTTAAATCTTTTTTTAAGTTGTTTTTTTTTTCTTTTTTGATGGTAGCAACAGCCAATGCTGTCCTTCATCCTTCAAATAGAGAAGAAGAAAAAAAACATAAAAAAAATTGACTTTTCTTAGCTTTCAGTTAAAGTATATTTAGAAAAAAAAGGATATTGCCATTTTCCTGAAACAAGTTTTGAAAAATTCCCTTCGGTATGTTTGTCGATTATTGCTGATAACTTTTTAGTAAAAATATCATTCTAAAAGAGTATTATAAGTATTTCAGCTATATGGTGATATATTTTGAAACATTATTTTGATTATAGTCCTGGAGCGTTATAGAAAAATATGTTTGCTTCTGTACTTTTAAGTTGGCTGTACTTGAAATATCAATCAAAATTGTTCGAAATAAAAAAATTGTTGCAAAATTTATATAAAACATTCGTAATGTTGGGCTAACCTATTTTTTTTAATATATAAAAAATATTCTGATATGAAACGAAACGAATTTGAAATACAAATAATTAAAGAATATATTGCACATATAGTCCTGAGCCTATAAAAGCTAATAGATTACTTATTATTATTCATAAGTACTTCAGATACGTTTACCTAATGTTGACCTAATACAAAGTTTGTTTAGTCTTAATTATAGTCATTTTAATATGAAAACATTTTTAAAGTAACTTCATAAATTTTGTTTGTCACTAGTGACGAAAAAAATAGTAACTACACAGAAACATTAATAAGTAACAGATCTATTTGGACAGATATTAAATCTGTACTATCACCCAAAAAAACCATATTTCGACAATATAGAAAATGAACTATTAGGCCACTTTCTAGGGAACTTGCCCCAGAGCACTTTAACTAATTCGAGGCTAAAAATATTAGCCAACGCCTGCAAAATAAAATTCATTGGATTGTGATCTCTTTAATGCTGTTATTTAAAAGGAAATTTAAAAAAATATTATCCATTACCTTAGAAATTCTCTATAATTAAAAGATTACTTAGCTAAATCAACCTATCTATTATGCTTACTCTTATAGACCTAAAAGTTTACTTTAAAAAATGGTAAAAATATACAAAAAAATTCTATCACATATTCGGTTTCATTAAAACCTTTTATCTATCACAACGTTACACCCAAACTATGGAAAATATCCAA
The DNA here is from genome assembly GCA_958298945.1 of Atherix ibis. Taxonomy (NCBI): domain Eukaryota; kingdom Metazoa; phylum Arthropoda; class Insecta; order Diptera; family Athericidae; genus Atherix; species Atherix ibis. The sequence continues at coordinate 32,927,039 of OY282607.1, forward strand.
TATTCTAATAGTTCCTGAAATAATGCCACTGTTTCTCAAGGTAGCATTCTTCCTCACATTCTATAATATATTTACTTCAGATATTCGCACAATGAAGGAAATGGTATACTTTCATTACATGAATTTTAAGGTTGTTGTGAAAAATTATTACCCATAAAAACCGTAAAAAAGTGTGATAAACTATACAAAACCACATCCTTTTCAAAATTTAGGGGGTTGAAAGTCAATAAGCTGAAAATGGTGCATCTTACATTAACGTTCCGCCCTGAACAGCCGTACTTAAAAAAGCTTAATGACAGCTCGATTCCAGAAAAAATAAAAGTAAGATGCTACATAATTTTTGTTTTTTTGTCTTTGAAAGTACAATAGTTCCCTTAGAAAGTTATACATCGGTGTAATAGTTATTTCCACTCTTCGTAGAAGAACCGAAACGATTCAACTGGAATCACCATCAGCTCCTCGGCTACACTCCTTTAGATGTTCTCAAAAGTACCAAAATGAAGTCCTTTCAAGTAATTTTTTTTTTGGATTGTGGAATAGAAAAAAGTTAAATGGACTAATATCAAGTACATCTGGCTCATTTTTGAATTTATGGAGAAGATCTTTCTTCCGATTGTCTTTCATATAAAATTATTATCAAATTTAACTAACTAATCGCCAGATTCAATTTTAATCCATATTTTGATCTCAGAAGAGCACCCACTCCCTGAGCGATACTTATTTTCACCGGTTTTCGACTCTCGAAAGATGTTTTGAGCCACAGAAGGGCGGTTGCACTTGATGGGAAATGTTAACTACAAGGTTCCTTATTCCAAATTTTACTGCGAATTTTTTCGTAATGCACTAAAAATAAGATAATTTCGATTATGACCCTTTAAATGTGTTTCTGGCATATCTGAAATTTATATAAACTTTTAATATATACTTTTATACTGAAACCCATTTGGAACTACAGAGTTGAAATTTCGGGTTCCACGAAGCCTCCAAATCTCCACTGGAACCTTTTAATCTCTAACAATTGTTGACGCCCATTTATTTTTTTTTTGAAACATTATCGTATACAATATCCTTTTTGTTCATGAATTATGTGTCGCTCGTTATAAAAAATTTCATGATCATAGTAGCCCCTCCCCAAAGGCACTCATCGAATCCATAAGAAACTCTAACATTGAGATTCTAAAAGTTATTGTAAAATTATTTTTAAAGATTAAGCCTACAATATGAATTGTAATTGAATATTTAAATAAGATTAAAAAAAAAAACTTTAAAAAAAGCTAACAAAAAATATAAATCAAGAAATTAGCTTTTATTAATTTTAAGAAGACACATTACAGTTGATCCTATTTAACTAAGAACACTACAGCAATCAAAAATGAAGAAAATTGTGGGAGAATTTAAAAAAAATATATTTTATTGGTTTTGAGCCTTTTCAAGAAAATATAGCTAAGAAACTTATAACTAAATGAATTTGATATTTTCTTGAATGAAAATTTTCCGGAAATGTATAAAATCTTTTTGAAATTCGTTAAAATTTTTCATTTATTTATATTAAATTTTATTCGAATACTACATTTGCACTATTTGAAATTTTTATGTTTAATATTAAATATACTCCAGCTAGAAATTTATTGAATATCAAATTATCTACTATTACTTTTTTGTAATTTAACAAAGTGAATTTTTATTTAAAGATTTATTTACATCGATTCAACATAAAATAAATTTCACGATTATTATTGATAACGAAAACTTTTTAATAATATTTATGTTCAAACTGTCGCGTCATACAATTTAATTATAATTTTGTAGAGATTTTAGCTAAAAGTTTTATTGAAATGAATCTTTCCAAAAATGAATCCTCATCCGAAATGTTCAAAATTACAACCCATACCCAAATAAGAATTTACTTGTAATGCTATTTTATTTGGATAGCAATGAAGATAACGAATAATGTTTGATTTGAATATTCTTGTTAACATAAAATCAAGGGACTCGTAAAATTGCTGCGATATACAAATCCCAAAATATTTGATTCTTCTCCAGAATCATAAATGTAAATCCGAATCCGTATTTAACAATTAAACAGTTAGGAAAAGCCATTCAAACTTGTTAGAAGGGATAAAATTTATGAAAGTTTGTTTGTATGCGGAATTTAAAAGGATCAGAATTTTTCGCTTCTATATATGTGTTCGTTATGAAATTTGGCAATTTAGTCAATATCATTTTTGATTATTTAAAGTTACTTTAAATGCCTTAAAATTTTCACCAATACATTTTTATATCATTGTTTCTTTCTTCAAATATTTATGAAAATAATAACAAAGCTTCAAAGTCCTGATCAAATTTTATTCAAAAACCAAAGATTCGGTAATTGTGTGAATAAGGTACTGAAGAAAATTAAATTCGAAATATCAAAGAAGATTTTTTAATTATGTAAGAATGATTTTTTTGCATATTGCACCTTGGAGGGAAATTGACATCATCAAATCTCGAAATTACGTGTCCTACAAGCTTTTTGTGCAATAAAGCCAAAGTTGCACCCTTTTGTGAAAACCACATATGATCCAGATTAAAATATTTAAGTTCCGACCAAAAAAAGTCAATATTTATTTCCAAAGTAATACGGGCAATTTACACCTGTAGCGTGTTGGTGCCTGCAATGTACGCTTGGACTAAAAATATTTATTTACTTAATAACTATAAATTTAAGATAATATAATTGAATTGTAGACTCCCGACATTCCCGAGTCTTTAAATACAGTTACCAAGAGTATCAGTATTTGACTACTCGTCAATGACAGGAAGTCGCATATACACGTAAGTTTGATAACTGTTAAATAAGGAACGGATTTGTACTTATCAAACTATAAGATGTATGGCCCCGTATTTATTTACTTGATCCTTTATGATTATTATTAAATTTGTTTCTCTTTTATCATCAAAAGAAAAATTTCAATAATTATCAAAATTTTAAGAATTTTAATTCTTCTATTAAATTATAGAAAACTTTAGTAACGCCTTTTCTAAGCTATTCATTTGACAAAAGTAATAAAACGTAAATAGAAAATAAAATTACTCAACCCTTAGTACTTATATAAAGTAAAAAGACTGTAGTTGATGGACACATTCAAAAAATTTTAGCTTTGCCTTACCTAGACTGAGTTCTGATGGCAGCTTTGCAATATCTACGGCACTCCTGGAATACAAATTAGCTTCGTACATTATGTGCAATTTTTCATAGATAAATATCTGTGACAAAATGTAATACTTTCCTCATACCCTTTAGAAGCAAACTTTACTAGAAGCATAACACCCTTTACTACTTTGTTTGTATTTAAATCATTTCGTCCTGTCGAGTATTTCCCATGCTCGTCGACAGTTATGACCGTGTTTTTTCTCCAATGCACACCATTAGACTACTAAACAACGTTGCACAGAATTTTATCCCACCCTGCGTGTACCACTAAATTGAGTTTAAGTTAATTTGATTTCCTTTTAGCATACGCCTTAACCCTTTAATCAAAAAGTATCTCAAGTAGGACAAAAGGTTTGTGACCCTTTCGAGTAGCTAAGCTTTCTTATCAAAGGATGTAAATGCTTCAAGGTTTCTTTATTTTACTTTTAGTTCGTCTTTACTTAATGTTTTTTTCTTAATTTACAAACAAATAGCATGGGCTAAATTTATTCTGAGTTTGGGACAATTGATAATAAAGTAACTAGAAAAAACGGTATGGTGGCGGGGATTTGGTTTTAAAAAATGACTCTATTCTTTTCAATTTCAATGCGAATTAGCCAGGATACATCGAAATAATGTGCTGTAAACTTTCTAGTGCTTTGTTAATCTGACCGTTGACTGTCGACTATCGACCATCGACCATGAACCCTACACAACTAGCGCTGAAGCTTAAACGAAAGTCGTTGGTTTCAATGGCGGCAAAAAGATATAACACAAGATACTATCCAGACCCTTTTCTTTTTCTCTGTTCTTTTATACCTCACTCTTGTGAAAGATTCAAATCAAGTTAAGTTAGGCATAAATAAATTAAAATTGTGCAAACTACAAGGGTTTTTAATAGAATTGTAAATGAACTTCTTTCTGCACCTAAATAGAAAATTCGAGAAAAAAAACACAAACAAAACGAGAGTAAAATAATCTATTTAATGTGAGATAAAAAATGAAAATAAATAAATAAAAGCTCAAACAAAATTTTAAAATGTATAATATCCTTTCTTTGCAAATGAGCTTCCTTTTATAATTAAAATTACCTTCTTTTTAAGTATCTTTGTGTAATTTTCTTTTCTTTTCTTCAACTTTTTTTTTAACGTAATTAGTATGTGTGATTGTATAAAATTTTACTAATTTTTTATGTGTTGTATAAATATTAAACAAATTATCGTATAATTGAAAATTTAATTATATTTTATCATTGGAATATATAAAATATGAATTTATATAAAAACATAGAATTTTATGCTCTTTATCAAAATTTAAATTATTAACTTAAGAGAAAATGATTGTCTTGCAATGTCGATTTACTATTTATTATAAGTTATGAATATTTTTTATATATAATATTAACAGTAATATTCAAGTCATTCTTATTTAAAAAAATACTCAGTTGTTGTGGCATATACTTATATGTACATAATACCGAGGATCTCTTACAAACATAGTAGTTTGGGTACGCATAATCAGTGAAACTATGTCTTGTTAAACTTATAGTAAGCTTTATCCGATATTTACCTTAGAACCCTTCTATAGTATGTAATATTTACGATCATTAGGGTATCAGCATAATTAGCCGAAATAATAAATAATATCCCACACAATCTAATAACGTTTTGATCAGTTGTTTGAATCTTTGATGCTGCAATGAATCGTTCCAATATTCCTTCGTGGAACATAAGAGCGATACTTCCCAAGGATATATGTATATAAATACTCTGCTGGGGCTCGTGAAGGAATCTTCCTGATCGTCAATAGTTATTTACATCGTTACATTGAATGTTAAAAACCCGCTTAACTCGGCGAGATGAAGCAGCATTTCGAACGCACTCCGGTACCTAAAACTTTTGGAGTATATCAGAAGGATAATCTGAGGGCCGATACGACCCTGATATATGATATCGTCTGCTGAAAAGGCAAATCGGGTCGTGAATGCCTTAGCAAGAATCATGCCCAACTATTACCCAGACGGGAGACGCAGGCTTCTATCTACAGTTATCAGCTCTATAATACCGTACGAAGTCCCTATCATAACAGAAGCTATTGAGGCGCACTTCGACTCTCGAGAGCATTTCGTAGTATCTGGTATGACACTGTCTGTATTATCGCTAACATGCCGCCAACCTAGTTTTGGGAGGAAAATATATCAATTTAAGGTAAAAGTTTTGTCGGTCCATAATCGAGGATACGAAAAAAATATCTTTTTATAATATCAATGCTTTAGCGGAGAAAGGAGGGAACGGCTGTCCCAGAAGCACATCATGTTACAAATATGAAAATCACAGTCATTCTAAGGTGCGGTTTCTAAATATGCATCCCGAGTACTAAAGAAGGACCGCCAGGAAGAAAGAATGAGAAAATAATGAGCGCGCATCCTAAAAAGGGCACTAGATTTGATGTCAGTCTACTACCAATAAAATAATATCTGACGACGGTTGTCCAAAAAAAAAAATCAGGGTTCGGATTGGATATACCAAACTTACCCATGTTTTCTTCTTCGGTACCCACCCAAGTCCTTAATGCAATTTCTGAGGTGTTCTTATGTATCTCCGATATCCCAAATCAACAGCATCTAATCCGGCATCCATTTTTCAATGGAACTTCCTGTCATGTAAAGATTATGGAGTCAAAAACTCCTTTCCCAAGTCCTCTATTTAATTTTTAAAATGATCAAATGCGATCAACTTCTGATTGCTCCCTCCTCTTTGGTCTGAGCAGTTTCCTTATGCTCGGGACACATATCTGCTATCGATACCATGAATGCACAGATACCATATAGTATGTGTATACTACCCCCGTGACATATAGCCGTTTATGGTATAGTTTGACGTTTCGGCTTTTATGTTTTGGCGGGTAAGAAAATGGGAGATTCATTATCATTGTATTTTAGCTATTTATCAGATACAAATACGCTTGGAAGTGAATATATTATTTTATAATTACGAGCAATTAAAACACATATAAAATATAATGTCTATATAATCCATAATTATAATTTTAACTTTCAAACATGCAAATAAATGCGGCATTATGAACTGAAAACAAAATTCCATTTTTCCTTCCTAGAAGCAGCCAAACAAATCGACGTCATTTTTCAGCTTCTCTACTTACCGCTGTATGGTGCTATGACGCTTAAGTAAGTAAAAGTACCAGGTTTGTGTATAGGCTAGTGCAAATACTAAGTTGGTGTACAGGGAAACCACTAAAATATTCGTGGTATATAGTTTTTCAGCTGGTATTTAGGTGGTATTAGGTGACACATACATGGTATTCACCGTAGTATCGATACCAGATGTATGTCTCTAGCATTAGGGAAGGTGGAAAAGGTAACCCACACGAAATATGAAGTCGCCGAATGACCTCATGGTCGTAGCGCTACAGAATGAATTTTGTTTTTTTTTTTTGTGTTGGCAAACATACTTATATACAAATGTACAAATATATAATGAAAATTTTGTATGTGTAATTTTAATAAGAATATTATAGAATTTAATCCTTTAAGATAATTATTAATTCAAATATATGTAAAAATATATACCAGCTATTGGAAAAATTGATTAAACCTAATTAAAATTCCAAAAAGTAAAATAATATAAAAAATTTAATGATTAACAAAATTTCAATTAAAACATTTCTCCCATTCCTACTCGAACAATTTATCCGATACAATTTATCATCAATACGAAAACAAATTTTTGGGTAAAAGTAACCTTGTTTTTTTTCTTTTAAAGTATTCATAAAGCAAATACTACAATTTATTATGAATATTAATTAATTTTAAGGTATTTTAATCAAACCGATTTTAATTAAAACTCTAGTAATAGGTGCGTTTGCAATTAATACTTCTATTCTTTGATGAAAATTGCTCATGGAAAGCGGATAAATTTTTTTTTGGAATGGAAAATACGATGATATAATCTATTTATTAATCCTTTTTGACAATGTAATGACAAAAATAGTCTGGCTTGTCTAGTACGAGTATATACAATAATTAAATAAAACGTAAAATTGAGAGTTTTTCGACTTCCCCCCATGTTGTCCTGAAATTCTATAAGGAGCTACTTCCCAGAAACTACTATTATTATTCTGGACACGTATAAGTTCATTTCAGTTTGGCTGAGCCTTGAAGTGAATTCCAGTGTCCACACAAATCTTGGTCGACTCGAATAAAGTTCACTTATTTATTTATTTGGCTTCCTTTTCTCAGGATTATTCTGCGTTTTTTTTCTTTTCATGGCAGCAATTTCTTCATTTGGAAGAATTCGAATAGCAAGTTGCCAAAGTAAATCAGGATTGGTTCGTTATATACTTGACTCTGGTCACATACATCTTTCGGTAGCAATATCACCAATTCTATCAGACACCCGCCCGATCCAGCCCGGCCCGGTAACCAACCATTTAGACAGTTATAAGGTATTTCGATTTCGATTTTATTGCACAAGTGGCTCTGGGATAGGTTATCCAATTTTATTAAGTGTAGCCAGCAGCTCAGTTCTTTGTACACATGCATACATGTACTCGTAACTGATTAGAAATTCATGATGCGATATGAACAAATCAATGCCCTCAAGTGGAACTTTCAATATAATGTGAGGCAGAGTATTGAGCTTCATAAATTTCCTTGTAATCTTTAGATAAATACGAATTCTACGATTCTGTTGAGGACTCAGAAATTATTCGTAGCTCCACTATTCATAATGTTGCATATCCTGTAAACGAAATTTTATTTCCAACTAATCATAATATCGCTTTATGTAAGTCTCAAAAGTTCTCTATTTTAGATTCTAGACTACAATTTTGTATTAAAATTTATAATAGTAGTCATATCTTAGCGTATCTGAATACTTTCGAGAAATACAAGAAAGTTTTTCTTCGTCTGGAATAAATTAATTTGATGTATTGTAATTAAACTGCCTTTATTAAATAATTTAGGAAAAAATTTGTTTCCTATAACTAATAATTATAGGATAAATTTGAATTTCCAGAAAAATATATTTAAACATGTTTAAATAAATGCACTTGTATTTAGGATAAACTTGGAATAATTAAAAGTTTTTTTTAGTTTTTATTAACTTTACTTACGAAGTATGGCATAAAAATGATGAGACTAAATTTTAATTTTTATTTACGAGGGTCATTCAACAAGTACTTAGCCTACAAAAGAAAAACGAAAATTTTGGAAAGGTGGCAATTTATTTTTCTACATAATCTCGTTCAAGCTCGATACACTTGGCCCAGCGATGCTCTAACAAAAAAAAACCGTCCAAAAAATACATTTTCTCGAGGGAAGCAAAATAGGCCTCCGTGGCGACGATGATCTCCTCATTCGACCCAAATCTATTCCCGGCGAGTGATTTTTTCAGGTTTGGAAACAAAAAGTAGTCCCAGGTGGCCAAATCTGGAGAGTACGGTGGATGGGGCAGCAATTCGTAGCGCAATTCGACCAATTTGGCCATGGCGATTCGACCAACTTTTTTCTTCGCAAAGCGGGGCCGCTTTTTCTTCAATTCGACGTCAAATCGGCCCAATAAGTCAGCATAGTAGTGCCCCGTGATTGTTTTACCCTTCTCAAGGTAATAGATGTGGATCACACGTTGTGAATCCCAGAAAACGGTGGCCATCACCTTTCCGGCCGATCGAACAGTCTTCGCCTTCTTCGGAGCACGTTCGCCGGGTGAAGTCCACTGTTTCGACTGTTCCTTGGTCTCTGGTGTATACCAGTGAATCCATGTTTCGTCGACGGTCACGAAACGACGCAAGAACTCCGCTGGATTACGCTGAAACAGCGCCAAACACGTCGGCGATGTGGTCTCACGGTTGCGCTTGTTTTCCGGTGTGAGCAAACGCGGCACTCATCGCACCAACAGCTTTCTCATGCCCAGTTCTTCGTGTAGAATATGATGCACCGTTCCTACTGCGATGCCCACAGTCTCAGCTATCTCGTGAACCTTCAATCGACGGTCTGCTAACACGAGATCGTGGACTTTTTTAACGTTTTCCTCCGTAGCAGCCGTTTTCGGGGCACCTGGGCGTGGCTCATCAAAAACCAACGTGCGGCCACGAACAAACTTGTTGAACTAATTCTTGACAGTCGCCATCGAAGGAGAAGAGTCACCATACACAGCATCCAAGCGATCTTTGATTTCGCTGCGCGTTTTCCCTTCCAAAAACAAGAATCTAATCACCGAACGATATTGTTCTATTTTAATTTTTGTGCAACCGACCGACACGTTCGCTTTCAAAGGCTCTCAAAACAAAACTAATGAAGAGAATCGACTGAAACTTGACAGTAGGCTACTAAAAGAATGTACTGCACGATGGTAAATTTCTTTTGTGACAGCAGTTCCATCGGGCAGTGAGGCTAAGTACTTGTTGAATGACCCTCGTATGCATCAGTATTATTTTCTTTAAAGAAGTACTTTTGGGCAGCCAAAAAATCAACAGCGGCTTTTTTTGCATTCTTCTTGGCGGTGCTGGAAAGCTTCAATTGGAAGCGACAGCATCTTCTCGATTACAATTTATTGGATATTATGCAAAGTCTTGGAAAATAAAAAATAAATCACATGGACTTAGAGCAGAGAAATTAAGTGGTTGGGGAACTAGAGGAATCCCGTTTTTCGACAAACACTCGTTTATCAAGATGGTCGTGTGACAGAGGCGTTGTCATGGCGGAGCTTCCAAGTGTCTGTATTTGTGCGATCACCCCTCTTTTTTCTAGACGTTCAAGGATATTTAATATTAATCGACATTTCATGATTTTTATATGTGAAAGATCTCCATGCGCGAGGTTCGTCTTTCATTGCTTATTGGCCATTCAAAAATACTTTTTGTTGCGAAGTCATATATACTCTTGATAAGGAATATTCTCCATAGAGGTCTCAAACTCAAATACTCGCCAATCTTAACACAAAATTTGATGATACATCGTTGCTATATATATTTTTGTTCCATTTTTTATAATGGAACAAAAAAAAAACAAAATCACTAATCGCAAAGCTACCGAACGAGGTTGAAACTTGGACTGCACGCCAATGAATGACTAAAGTAAAAACTGCGTAGACGAGAAGACTGCCACGTTGCCAGATAGCTTTCAGTGTTGGCAGTCTCATCCCTTGCAGACATGAATTCATTAGACTATTAATATTGAATACAAAACAAACCAAAAATTGCCATTGAACTCACTAAGATAGTCACTCGTATTTTGAGAATTTTGAATTAAGTATAATTTAATTCTTCTTGGTAAACTAATTCACTTTATAAAAATATATGCACTTTATAAAAATTTAAGTAGAGAACAGAATAAAATTACTACAAAAGAAGAAATTGAATTAATGAAAACAAACTGTACCATCTCCTGTTCTATAGTATAAAGCCAACCCATTTTAATACAATAAATGTAAATGCTAAAACGACAACTAAGTCAATAGTAATATATGTAGAATAAGGTGCATTAGCATTAGTAAAAAGAAGTGAATGCACTCCATCAAAGTGCAAATATGCTGATAATTTGAATTCAATTTGAATCTGCTTAGAGATGAAGTCATTCCCATCTTCTAGGCTGGATCATTTGTTTCCTTCAGAACACCCTTTTTCGTTACTTCGAAAAATCCTTCGAATATTTTTTCTATATTTTTCTCGCAAACACGAATTGTTTTATATGCAAAAATCTGCAGTTGTCTTCCAATCTTACTTATTTGCTCTTGGTGCGATGGTGTCAACCAATCCTTTCTGGTACTCTATTCTCATTCTTTGCAATCGTCTTTTTCCCATCCGGGAAAGTCTTCTTTCTTGATTTACTTTCTCTTGTCTGCCTTAATTTCTATTCTACTCGCAGATGCATTCAGTCATTGTCTTTTGTGATTTCGTATAATGTAGTCGATCCTTTCAACATTTATCAATGATTCTGGTTGTGATTTTTTCAATATCCGTGTTTGTTTACTTTCAAAGAACCCTACTATTAGACCTAACATCGTTAGAAAATATCGTTGAGTATCGATGTTTCATCCCAAATTTTACTACTTCTGGTTCGACTACTCCTGCTGACTTGGACTTAGAATTTGACTGTTAATTCGCCAAGTTGGTTAGTTATTGATTGTCTTTGCATTATTTCCACTATTCTCATAGCTTTTCCATGCTATTTTCTATCAAAAAATTATTTTGACCTGTTTTTTAATTTATTTTTGAATATTTTACTACTTTTTATTTGCAGTTCTTCTAAATATTTTCTGTTATTTCATCGGTTTGTTCTCGACATTTCGCTAAACTATCCAGATAATATTGGATGTATTTTTAAGCATATCGTCTTGTCTTATTTATTTTTGATTTTCATTTGTTCGTTTATACTTTTATTGAAAATCTTCTTTTAATGGATAAAAAACGACTAGAAGAGCATACTTGGGCTGTTTTACTGATAATGGTATTCTTTTCGATTTCAATGTTCCATTCGATTTAGGGATAAGGAAATGAATAAAAACATCTGTTATGGTAGTGAAATTGGAATTGCATACTATCTCCAATGAGCTTGCAGATGCATCTTATCTGAATATGTTCGATTGGAAGAAAATTTGCAAACGTATTTTTTTAGTTCTAGTGGTAATACTGATTTAAACGCTACCTTGAATATTTGTTATAACGGTGGATTGGTGGTAAGTTCAGAAGGGCATAATGCTTGGCTATTATTACTATAGAATATGAACTACTGGTATATGTGTATGAATAAGTAGGAGATAGTCCCTTCTAGATACTGAATTGATATTTGATATCTTCTTATTGAAGACAAGAACATAGACGATTCATATTGAAAATGAAGTGGAAGATTAACCAAAGGAAAGTCTCGAGGATATAGTAAATAAATTGAAAGGAAACTCATTTATTGCGATCTTTTTATATCAATTGATTACCGCTAAATGCATAAGATTGCACTATAGATACCTAATCTATTATTTCTACCACTATTCGATAAATTATTAGTTTCTGTATTTTTTTAAGTTTTTTTTTTAGTATAGAGTTTTTCTTATATTTGTTTTAAGAAATTGTTTTGCAATTTCTTTCATTGAGTGAAAATTATTATTTAAATCAATTTTTTTTTTGCATGAAAAAAATTATTTTTATTTATTTTAAACTAAAATAATTGAGATATTGAATGAAAAGTTTTTGATGTGAAAATTAATCGGACAAAAAAAATGAATAAAATAAATAGAGAAATTATCTTTACAAAAATTATGATATTTTCATCTAAAAATTAATTAATTGCATTGAATAATATTAAATTCAAATCAAATTTTTTATCAGAAGGGCTAGGAAAAACTGGCATTATTGCAGAACTTCAAGAGATAAAACGAAGTTCTCTAACAATACTCAGCAACTAAGTCGAGAAAAATAATAAAAAATATCAATACCACCTTTTTTTAATTTAAATGTGCACCAACACTTTGAAAAGTAGCAGAGGTAATAATCATTTCTAAACCTGGGAAGCCATCAAATGAAGTGTCATCCTATATTTGTTATTGTCTATTGTTGAACCTAAAATATTTTTAATACCAGATCACCGTTTTTTCTTTTGGGAAGTACAATAATTGATGTTATAGAAAGAGGGAACTTGGGCAAAAAAAAATTGTCCACTATCTTTCCGGATGTAGCACGAGACTTTGATAGAGTCTGAAATGAACGATTAATCCTTAAACTAAAAAAGCTTCATCCAATGCAATATCTGCATATATACGTTCGAATAGATTAAAAAAAAAGTACCTTCGGAATTAGACGAGGTCAAAGCCGGAGTACGCTAAGGTAGTGAACTTGGACCAATTATTTATATCTTGTTCACAAGTGATTTTTTTTATTAGAATATAATATAATAGTATGATGATAAAGCCATAATGGCTACTGGACAAAAACGATAAGTCAACAATAAAATTAAAATCAGTTATAATTCAAATATAAAACTAGACCAAAATATGGAAGATAAAATAAGAGGAACCTTAATCAGTTTATGTAAATTTTACCAATATAAAATATTTATCAACAGTCTACAAATACCCAATGGCAACGCGGTCAAGTACCTAGGCATATCTCTAGATAAGAAAAGAACTTGATATACTCTACAGAAAAATATGTTGGCCTACTTTGTGTATATAAAATAAATTATTATTCTACAAGCAAGTCCTTAGACATGTCTAAATATACGGCCTTTAGCTCCGGTGATGCACCGAACAAAGTAATTTAAATATAATACAAAGCTTCCATAACAAAGTACTAAGAAATATCATTGATGCATCGTGGTACATTATAGATACAAACTTGCATAGAAATCTAGAAATTGATATTGTAGAGAAATGGTAAAAAAAAGGCATTAAGTTATGAACAAACACTTCGACAACATGTAAATGTTTGGACTATCAAATTCCTAAACAACAAAGGCATAACATGCAGACTTAAAAAGGTTAAATCCTTTGAGCTGATATAAATACCAAATAAAATGTAAAAAAAGCAGAAAAACTAAATGAATCATTAAAGAACTTCATAGGATAAGGCTTAAAAAAACTAGCAAAACATTAAAACAAAAATTGCTCATTAGTTTTAGGACTTGGGATGCTCGTGCTCAAGTCAGGAAGAATTTATTGGATTGCATACCTATACTACTATGAGATTTAAAAGTGTCTTTTGAGATTTTCACCTGCCTACAATAAAATATATCAAATTTTTCTGAACTGAATATATTTTTATACATGTTGTTATTAGCAAGCTTAAGCATTGTCCTGTGCTAGGTCCGACAAAATAACTTTACGTTCCATTCAAATTTAATGTCCTTATATTATTATCATATCCTTAAAAAAAGTGCAAAAAAACCGTCACGAAAACGCAAATATCAATACCAGCTTTAGTTAAAGATAACTTAAGAAAAAATTATGCTTAATTCAAATTTATATTTTTATAATATTATTTAAATTTTACGCTCACATAATAATTGCTAATTTCATAAAAAAATTAGCAATTATTATGTGAAAAGTAACTACTTAGAACTACCAATGAAAATTACAAATTATCATTCTTTATTTTCAAGAAGCTTGCCATGGATTAAAAATATACCGCCACCAACGGAACATGCAAAAAAAAGACTTTTACCAGAAGATATCTATTCTTGTAGGAAATTGTTATCAACAAGGATAATTACAGAAACTGTCAAACGTACAAACAGGAAGAGAAATAAACTGCCGGCAGACACTATTCATAGAATTCAGAGTACACTGTCCAGAATTTTCTGGTCTTCGTTTTCTTAACGAAAACTTTCCAACGAACACTGAATAGATCCCCAAAATCGTATTCTTATTGTCATAAGATATTGCTGCATGGACTATTCGAAAAGTTTATTTTTTCTTCTTCGCCTAATACGAAGAAGAGGAATTAAAATTTGTTCCTGCACACAACTGAAGTTTGGTCTGTCTAGAATATGTCATAAAGCTCAGTAGCAAAGGACCAAAAACGGGAGGTAACATATAAAGGGATTCTCAGGCTGAAAAGTTACGTATCTGTGCATAAATTTGTACAGTTGGCCAGTATTTATAGAAAAACCTACCGAATGGTTAAGAAATTCAACATAAATGCATTTGTCCCATTCATCGTTAGGAAATAATGTCTGCAGGCCGTGTGCGATGGCATTTGGCGCGCAATAGTCTGAAAAGATGGCCGTACCGCTTTTGCTGTGTTGACTTATGAGCTGCAGTTTAAATTAATTTTGGCCAAGTTCCAGGATAAATTATTCTATTCAATGTGATACGGATACGGTTGCAAGGACTGCATAGTTAAATATATGATGACGCCGAACGGGAAAGATGCAATCCTTAAATAAATAATTTTTTTCTTTTTCCTAGTTTTCGCTCTACACTTTTATACTTCTTGGTATCGTTTCCTATTCAAACATATAGACTTTGCTATATTATCTGAAATTTTTCCCTTAAAATTTATGTTAACCGGTATCTTTAAATCTGTATTAGCAAATATTTTTTTAAAAGTATTTTTAGTAAAATCTAGTTAAGAAATACATTGAGCATATGAATGAATACTTCCAACTAAGAAAATATTAATTAAATATTTATTTTTTATTTTAAAAAATTATAAAATTTATTATATTAAAATATTTCATAAAAATATGGCAATAGAATAAACATTTTAAAATTAACGGTGTAGAAAAATATTTAAGATTTAAAATAATTGAAATACGTTTAAGATTTCTTTCTCCAGAAAATATTCTTATCAATCAGAAATACTCTGAATTAAATTTATGAAAAAAATTACCATCAAAAAGGGTATTTCTTTAAAAAGAAAATGAAATGAAAATCTTAAGATAATTAAATGAACAAAATTTTAATAACATCAAAAAATCATTAACAGAGAAACGTTCTTTGTTAATTTTATAAGAATAAAAAGAAATTCAAAGTTTAAACTCTTTTTGTCGTTGAGAATTGCTTTTTTAAATTTATTCTTAAATATGGAACATTGAACCATATAAGTTCAAATAAACATTGTATATTAATATATTGTATATAAGAAGTTCCACAATATTTTTTTGTGTGCAGAAAAGCCACTTTTCCAAATTTAAAATTAAGAAATTGAAGAAAAATGAAAAAAAGGTTTTTTTAATTAAAATCAATCTTTAAGACTATAAAAGGGTTTTAAAAACAAATATTATTATATTGCTACGAAAAAGTATCAAGTTTAATTAAAAAGAATTAATTGCATTTGAAAAAGTTTGACTGATTTTCTTTGTGAGTTATTAGACCTTGGGCAATATTGAAAATAAAAACAATGAAATAATTTAAGGATGATATTAAAAGTCTTTGAAGATGGTTTCTATCATCGTGAGTAAAGAAGAATATCAAAGAACTTTCATGATTGAGACTATTACACAGTAAGTGGCTTGGTAAGCTACATTATTAGAATATAATTTAACGTGCTGTCAAAAGGAAATTACAACTTTCTTGGAACAGATTAAAATCTTAGATAAACTGCTATTAGATTGTGGTGATGCTATTATGAAAATTTACTTAGAAACTAGTATTATTAATTTTAATATTGAAAATGAATAATATTATCTCTGGTCTTGAATTTGTTTTAACTATAAAAACTAAAAGACAAAGTGATGAAAATTACATATTTTCACAAAATTACAATTTCGATAAGGAGGAAATTTACCATAAAAGCACATATATTTTATATGATCTTACATAATTACTGCAATAGTATGTGAAGTAACTATGTACACGTCGTAAAATCATCTGCCCTTCAACGATCACAGAGGTCAGAATATCTATTAAATGATCAACAGCATATTTTTTATGATCAGATCAGAATTATTCTGCTATTTAACGTGGCATACCTATCGTAAGACAAAATAATACAAGTCGTTCATTGGAGAACCACTAACAACCAGTGTTGTTGTATTCAACATCCATACCGAAATTCTGGGTGCGAAAGCTCCTCAGAATCCGGATTGGACATACTGCTCTTACCCATAACTTCCTTTTTGGCAACACCAATCGTCCCTTCTGCCAATCCTGTGGCACCCATTTCACTGTCTACCATATTCTACAGGAATGCCACATAACCAAGAACTACTTTGCGAGCAGGAATCCTCCCATTATGGAGCTCCTCGATCCAACAACTCCGTTCCCTAGTCCCCTATTTAATCTTCTACAACATACTAATCTGCACCACAAAATATAACAAAATTCTCAATTTTCTATACTACTAACCAGAGACCAGTTTCTCTCAGACAAATTCCCACACGTACTACGAAGTCGCCAAATGGCCTCACGGTCGTGGCACTATGAAGTGGCCCCTGGCACATGTCTAAGGGACCTTACAAACAAACAAACATACAAGTCGTATCCTAACATAGAGATTGGAATTCGCCCAATCAGCGCCATATATCGACTTGTCGTGGATTTCACCAGCTCAGTTGACGATATCTAGATAGCTGCATTCAGCATGCCTGTTTTTTACCTCTACTTCCTCTTTGAATCTGTGCCTTCTCGTGAACCCTTTCCGTTTCCTGATTGACGTTGCTAACAACACCATCTTCAATAAAAAAAAAAAAAGCTGCCTCCTATTCTATGTATTAAGCAATCAAGCAATCGATCCGTCAGTTCCTCAATGGTCAGTGGTCTCCACTATTCGATCGCTCACCTTATTTTCAACTCACAACCTTTTGTACATCTATCTGGTGCCGCTCTTGAATCAGTTACATCCAACACAGGTACGGCCGTTACAAACATTCAATAACAGTAACAAGCCAGTTGTCCTAACTATTGGTAGCAAGGTCTTCCTAAAACAGTACTATCATCTGCAGTGATAGCCCCTAGGATAATAGGTATTTCTCACCACCTATCCTGAGAATGTTCTCGTTATATAGGTATTAAGAATAGCCACCATATGCCAGCCGAAAGTTTCCTTCAACCAAACACCATACAGCACCCGACACTCATGGGACCACTTTTTGTTTTACGTATACGTGGTGGATACCCCACTCAGAGAGCTACAGTAAGGAACCTTGTACATCCCAGACCGCAGGTTGAACTAGACTTAAAGCAACTTCTGATATTAATCATTATTTGATAATTTTTCTAGAAGATATGATCAGGTCAAGTACGAAATATTAAAAGTTACTTTATTCAGTCTTTCAAAAAATCTGGGAAACTGAAATATGGTCATGAGAGTGGCACGAAGATATCTTGATTAAAGTCCAGAAAAAAACAATTTATCGTGAATAATAACTACCGGAAAATCACTTTACCATGGATTCCATCTAAAGTCCTCACAAAAAAATTAGCAGCAGGTTAGGTACCACCCTGGAAGGCAATAAATATCAAGGTTTTCAGTACAAAATTTTACACCAGAGCCTACTCTAAGATCCCATCAATACCATTGCAGGGATAAGTCAGAGCTGTTTATTATTACCAGTTCTGTTCTTAATTCTTAAAAAAGGGTATGGATTTTTGATAGACGTCCGACAATATAATAAAATTAAGAAAATGTAGATGGATTGACCATATGCTAAAAAAAAACCAAGATGCAGTTGTGAACGTGGATAGCTTAAAAATTTCTGAAGGAGAAGAAGTGAAAACCATAGCAAAAAACTGTCAACAATTTCCGTTCTGATACAAAGAATTTTTTTTTGTAAGGCTTTCAGAGAATGTCATATTAATCGATGATCTGTCCTTACAAGTACAATCGCTTGTTCCATATTTTCATGAATTTTTATTGCTGAAGGTCTCTCTGAGCAAAATTCGTCTCCCACTGCTTTTCGGCTCTTCAAATATGCTTTATGCCACCAAAAAATGGTTCCTTTAAAGTCTCAAAAAGTGGGTTGTTCTTTTAAAGTCAGACATTGCAGTCACTCGGACTATGTCTAGGTTAATATTACGGTTGAGCAACCGTAGGAATTCGTTCCTCCAATAAAATCAAACGGAAGGTTGGAGCACTTTTTTGGAGATATTTAAAGACTCGTTCATCAATATATTTTGACTTCCTGATCTCGCAAAAAATCATCAAATAATTACTGAAGGGCTTGCTGAGCGAGGTTCGGCTTCCACTCTTCAAAAATGCTTTTTGGCATCCAAAAATGTATGGTCTTGCAAACAAACGTTTTTCCGCATCGGCTTACTGAAATTTACTGGAAGTGACTAACATACTACGAGTAGTATGTGGAGGAAAAGCCCGCAGCGTTGCCAGGTTGCTCGCATTACTTCTCTGCCACATCTCATATTCAATGACAAAACTTTTGAAAGTATTTTCAAAACATTTGGAATTTTTTTTGCCATGGAATAAAATTTAAGAAAAATTCTTCATGAAACAAATTTTCTAAGAACCAAAATTATATAATATAAACTGTAAAAAATTATAATATTGCAGATATGTTCATCTTTATAAGTGAAAACTCAATGAAAAAAGCTTATTCTTATAAGAAATTGTGAACACAGTAGGTAACAATACTACCCGCTGTGATATTTTATGAAAATTTCCTTATCAAGCCATCGTTTATATACACATAGTGTAACAGACAAATATCTTTGAAGGTGTAACAATTCATTTTTATATTGTAGAATAGTATTCTTTTGAATTGTGAATCGATTTTCTTACTTAGAGGCTTTCTTTTCATAAAATCATAAAAATATTATGAATATTGGCTTTTCTTAAATGCAATTTTCTATCAATAAGTAAATAATAATGAATCGTATGTGCGCATATAATTTTGAGAAATAAATTCTTTCGTTTTATATAAAAACTGAATTCATCTTAAAATTTGAATTGTATTGATATTCGGAGGATTTTTTATAAGCAAGATTGTATGTAAATTATGACTCAATATAATGGCGTAGAATATAAGTTATCATGGCTTCATCAAAGTCTCCAAAAATATATTTTATTCCATAATAGTAGCCTGTCTGATTGAAATTCTAATAAGGTAAACTGGAAAACTATCGGTTGCCTATCGAAATTTACAGATAATTTGTGAGTATACTGAAAATTAATTTTCCATATGTACTACATAGAGATACTTAATCGTACTACTTAGAGAAAGGAAAGAAGAAAAAATCTGGTGGGCAAAAGCAAGTTTTCTAGTAATGAGGATTATTTCTATATAAAAAATAAATTACGAACAATTTTTTCGACAAAAAACGGCATTGTCGAAATTATAATGAGGCCTGAATTGGAGTAAATGATCAGCGTTATCGCACTATGATAAACAATTATTTCTGTTCGCAAAACCCCCGATTTAATAATGACACAATTTGGCAACAATGTGATTTCAGATAAGGAAACTGTCGTCAATTGGCATTTAGGACAAAGGATATGGGATATATATATACATTTATTTTTATCTCGTAATATAAAAAGTGGTTAAAAAATTGGGCCAATCGGATGAGCTTTTTTAAGAAAGGTTAAATTTTTTTTTTAAAGTTATAAGCAATACAAAAATAATTAGTAACCAAAATTAACCATACTTACAAAAAATATTAGTTTAATTTTTTTAGAATCTATTCGATGTATAATAAATTGTTCCTTTTATAATTTTCAAATAATCATTCAATATAAACAATCATCAATGAATGTGGCTGTGAGCATAAATTGGCACCTAAGGTGCGTCTAAAAAAAAACATTTACCACTGCAAAAAAAATAGCCGAAAAATATTTAACTCAAAAATCTCGTGTATAAATTCGATCATAATTTACACTTTAAAACGTATAAAATTTAATAATCACATATAAAATATTTAACACCAAAATCCCTCTTTTCGATATTGTGCCTGTCTGAACGGGAAAAATATCAACTTTAACACCAAGTTCAACGTGAACTAAATAATACTAGTATTAACAGTATTTATTCAGTTTAATTTTTGGTACATTTGTCTCTTATCTTAACTTATATAGTAAAACTGTATAGTATTATCTTACTGCTAATCTTAAAGCTAAATCTTATGCCTAATGCGATAATTATCGGACTTTCTTAAGCGCTCAGGCTGAACTCTTTTCTCTTCTTTTTTTAATGTTAATATTTATTTTGTCAATATATAATACATATTTGCAATACCTTTCTACTTATGTATGGCTTGTCAGGTATATGGGTTGTTTTGAGCTAATACTAACTTATGAATTAGGTAACAAAATGTAGTAACAATAAACTTAAACTTAAATTAAATCTAAAATTAAAAGTAGGTGGACTATTATCCGAAGTGCATGCCCCTTCTGACCGCATCATAAAATTTAACGGTGTTAGTTGAACTAAATAATACTGTTACGATTCAACGTATTTTCGATAGATAAGGTTAAGAGACAAAAATAAAATAACTCGCAAATTACGAGACGCGAATGCACAACACCTTACCTAATCAGAACCAAATCCTACAATTTAGTCATTAATAAATTACGCAGCGTCTATGAAACACCGCTTAATTGAACCGCTTATGCTCACTGCTCAGACTCAACTCACTAAAACTCAACTATAATATGTAACAATATAATGAATTAATTAAAAACTACGGTTAATTAATAATTAACCGTAATTTCTGAAGAGATTGTTCAACTCAAGCATTAAAAACATTAATTAAAATTAAATTTAAAGACAACTGCTTTTATTTGGCAATTGTTGCTTAAATTAAGTATTCTTTCCAGCAGTCAGTAATATGGTATCCTTCTTTCAAAGAGACAATTCTACACGTATTTATTTCAAAATCTTTAAAAAAAAATATTTTCTATAAGATATCACTTTAAATAAATTTTCCAGTAATCGTGTCAAGGATAACCGAATTAATTGTCAAATCAAATCCGGGTTAGCCTGTGTCTGATGTAATCCATTTAATATACTTTTAACCATGCTATGATAGGCAGAAGCACGTGGAAATTAATCGTACTTACTGACGAGTATTTTATTTAAAATGACATTGAAATTCGAAAAGAATATTATAAATTTAAAAGAGTTTCATTATAAATTTAAAAGAGTTTGTGTCTGAAACCATAAACTCTTACCGCAAAGTAATTCAATTCGACAATAGAATTGAATTCAATTTACTTTCCTTAAAAAGTGACATGAGTGCGCCTCTGAATTTGCTTAAAGAAATTTTTTCAATTTTGCTGTTAAATTAATTTTTAATACTCTACAATCATTTTATGGATTTTAAAGTAGGAAATATATTATAAAAAATTTATAAAACTATTTGAAATTTATTTAGTTTTAAGCTTCAAAAAATACGTAAGGTTGCTGCTTCAAAAGGGTACCTCTTGGGGAACAGTATCTATAAGGCAATAAGCATATTGTTTTTTTTTTTTGTATACATAAAGTTTCTGAGCCGGAGTCCATTTTGTAGCGCCAAGACCATGCGGTCGTTCAGCGACATCATGTTGCATAAGTATTGATTGGCATTGCCAGCTTCCCAAATGAAACTGGTAAATAATTGTTAGGAGGGATCAATTCGATGTTGAAAAATTAAAAAAGAGAGTTAGAAAATGGCATGGTTGTATCTAGGAACTTTAAAATGAAAGAAGTTCTATTCAAAAAAAAATTCTGTGCTAAAAGGCATTCATTTAAAATATGGGGAATGATAATTTGCGCGCAACAGTAATGGAAGACAGGACGGGATTAGTTTGCGAAGTACGAAATCCTAGGAAAGTGCGATATAGCCTATCCGGATTTTGCGAAGTTTCCTTTCCCAGAATTTTGAAATGATTGTAAACTAAACTGGCTTTCCGATGTTTGGTCAATATGTGGAAAGAAATCTCCGACCACTGATCCTGTCTGTGTGCCTACGCATGACTAATGATGTTAGGATCACTTTTTTAGCAGCCACCTCCGATAAATCTATTGAGCCACTTAACCACTTAACGATCCACGAATTGCTTCGAAAGCAGATAGAGTAAATACCTTTACCATGTTAAAAATGACGATTTGGTTGATAGGTTTGTTAATATGCAGATTAATTTCTCCACCTCGTTTAATAGTAACACCCAGAATTTTCATGGAATCTCTCGAATGAAGTAGGTTGGGACCGGCTGTAAAACTATTTGAGTTACAATTCCGTTTCATACAAACATGATGACACGGTGGGTTTGAATTATTTACAAGGACACCATTATTACTGCCGATATGATTTTGATGATATTGTTGAGTGCCCTTGAAATGATCATACTGCTACCACCACGAAGAGATTAACCGCATATCGGAAATATGTTAAAAAATTGACATTCGCATTAATCGTGAGGTTCTATCAGTCATGTATGTTCGCAAAAGGTGTAAGGTGATTGAGTCCTCACTTAGCTAACTGCAAAAATAACCCTCTGCGGACAGATGTGATCGTATGCCTTTTCGTAGTTCAAGGAAATAATCAGCCCATATAATCTGCTTCAGTAGAAATCGTGTATGGGGTGCTTTAGATCCAGAAGCGCAATAATCAATTTTTATTTAATAAATTTATTGATTTTATAAATCCTAGCAAATAATTAAATAACTTTATGAATTTTAGGCTACTTTAAAACAATTCTTCACAATTTAGATAGTTCTGCCATCTGTTAGCACTTACTGTAATATCAACACATCTGACAAAATGTTTTTTTTTTGTATGTGGTTCAATCCTTTTTTTAAGCAGCAGTTTATATATTTGAGAATATAGATAAAAGCAAATTGGATTTGAGTGGGACATTTTTTGAATGCACTTTTGTTGCGCCCATACTGCCATCTATTGAGGATTAGACGCACTGCACATTTTTTTTTACAATTAATTTTCAATCTGCTTTTAGTAAAATTATTGGAAAAATATTTATGTAAGCAAATCAGTGACTTCTAAAGTCCAAAATTAAAGTGCCCTTATTTTATTGTACTCGCAGTTTACAATGTATATTACATTATTATAAATGGAAAAATTTAGTAGTAACACTTTACATGATCTTAGGTATCCATTTTTATGAGAAAGAATGCCGCAAAAAGATAATGTTTTTTATCCTGGCATTAGCACTGAAATTTAAATACCATTTGGCGACAGATCAATGTTCCAAGCTACAGACGAACTAGAGTATACTATATTTCTTAACTACTTGGCAATTCACTAAATGTCGATATAGCAGAAGACAAATTGAATGTTTTTCTTAAAGTTCAATCATGAAAATTATTCTTAAAATTTTCACAAAGTAAACAAAATATTTGCATTCGTAAAAGATTAAAAAAATCTTCCAAATTTTGTTAAAATGGCATATTTTAACTTAAAGTGAATGAATTTATTTTAAATACTAATAAGAGGGTAATTTTTGTTTAAGAATTTATAACAACATAGATTCTAGTCAATACCTTTTATGAATATTTATAAGTCAAATTTATATACAAAAATTAGCATTGTGTTTCGAATAAATATTTGTATTAAAATTTACAAATCGTGGAGGTTAATTCGAAGTAGATTAGTCAAATATATATTTTACCTGATATACTATTATATAAATGAGGTATTCGACTATTGAGAAATTGTCGATAGTCAAACATAATTTTACATTTTAGTTCGATGAGTACATAAATAAGAAGTTAAACAAATCTATATCAAATTAATGAAAATTCCTAAATGTATTTATTTAAATACATTTAAAGAATTCCAAAAAAAAATTCTGTAGAAGAGTTATCAGCTTTACTGATTTGAAAAAAATTCAAATAGAAGAAATTTATATTTTATTGATATCAACATTTCGATTTAGTGGTATTTTTAAATAAATATCCACAAATTCTATGCTACAAAAAAAATATAGCATTTAATATAAAAAATTCTAAGAAATCAACTTTTCGATTTAGTAATACTGGTGCGGAAATTTTCACTAAAATTACAACATTTTGTAAAAAGACAATTCTTGAAAAGGAATTGGATAAATTATTTTAATATCGATTTTCAGAAATTATTTAAAAAGACTTTTTAGCCTATTTTATTTACTATGAGTCAAACTCATTTGCTTTTAATTTAAAATATAGAAAACTTTCTTACGTACATTTCGCAATATATTTTGTAAGTTGCCGCTAATACTGAATATTAAAAAATTTTCATAGTCACAGTAGGTATTCCGCAACGCAATATTTTTTGTCCATTTCTATATAATATTTTTTTTTATATCGAATTTAATTCCAAAATTATAACTACTACCAATACCGGCGATACTATTAAAGGACCAAATAGCTTCTAGTAATATACAATCATGCAAAACTGGTTTCCGAAGTGAAGCATGGAAATTAAATGAACAGACGAATTTTTTTTTCTAAATTACCCATGTTTATATCTATTAATCGCAATATCTTTCCTCCAAGTAGCAAAAAACGTCACCTGGGACTGTGCTTAGATAAACGAATTAATTGGAACTTTGAACAAACATTTATTCTATTATATAAGACAATTTTAAAACCAATTTGGACGTACGGTATTGAACTTTTATATTCTACTAAGCGTTAAAATTCCTCTGCAATCCAATTCCTGGGGTTGATACCTCATTATATGATCGTAACTAAGTTATTTGTGTAAACTAAAATGTACAATTTATTCCGAATTTGTGCATATCTCGTTATAAAAAGTTTCGTTCCCAATTATCCTACCACAATAGTCCTCTTGCTTATTTTTCCCACAAACACTCATCGGATTTTAAAGAGGTATTTAAAAGATTTTAAGTGAATTTTTCCACTTAAATTACTTGGAAATGAATAATTCTTTTAAATATTCCCAAGCACTTAATAGATGAAATTTACACTAATATTATCTTTATTAGAGCTACTATTAAATAATTTGAATAGTAAAAATAGACTAAATTCAGTTTCATTTAATTGCATAAAAGAACACTGTAAAATAATACCTTATGGACAGACTAACTCATTCATCTAAGTAATAGACAATATTTTTGAAAATTTAAATCTACTAATTAGCCAAAAAAAAAGTTACATCAAAAATCATAAACATTTTAATTCACTTAAATATGAAGAAGTTCTTCATCTTTCATACTCGTGAAGAAAGGAATTTTTCATCTTTCATACTCGTGGTTATGTTATTTTATTTCTTTAAAATTGATTTTATTTATATAAAGATAGAAAGGATATTCAGATTATTTTCAAAAGTAATTAAATAAATTCGATAATCTTTCATCGAGTTTTCTAGATGTATGTGCTTATATCAGATCTAGTACCTATACAATAGCAGGTTAAACATAGCCTTTTGAGATTTTGTTTCAAACAAGGATTTAAAATAGTAAAGCGAAAATAGTGCGGTAGATCTAAATGAAATGATTAAATCAGAAATCGTTGTGGAGATAACAGCTAAACAACATAATCAGGCAAGGACTTAGCAACAAAAAGGATACTTTGTTGCTAGCGACAGCTACAACGGAGATGACTGCAATCATGACAATGACATTTTTCGTAATGATAGTGATGGTTGGTGATGATGAACATAATGGTAATGATAATGATAATGGATAATGGTAATAGCTATGGCAATGGTGGTTATCGTTGTTCTCGTCGACAATGTAACTGAATTCTTAATGAAATGCGGTAGAGCTCATCATGCCCTCTTGTTTCCATATCAGACGAGTTCGGTTATGTTGACAGGACAAAACCGTTGACAAGAAAAAAAATTCAAATCAAAGTGTGTTGCATGTAAAATTACAAATAGTCCACTATAATTGTCGTTTTGAATTTTATATTCTTCCTTTACATCACATCTACACCAAAAGTAAGTATTTATTGTACATAAGCTATATAGAGTTAGAAGTATTCAAATACATTCTTATCCTTTCAACTTTGACTATATCCAAAACATAAAGGAAGTAACCTAATAAACTTAAGAGTATGTATACGACAAGAATTTCACCAACTGACAGACATTTTAACACCCAACATTTGCCTTTATTTTTCCTGTTTGTATTTTTCTTCTTCTTCCTTAATTTCTATTATTTCCTACCATTTCAGGTTTCATTCTATAATTCTGTCACATAGAAATATTATATAAGAACACAGGATATAACATAATGTTGGGATTAATTATTTGAATTCTATTATACTGAAAGCATCCTCTTGTAGCTGACTTTTCCAGACTAATCATGAAGTCGTATTTAAGTGTGAGATTATAGCTAAAATTTCAATTTATTACATAATTATATAATACAAATACTTGGTGAACAGAAATATTCTTGCATATATCATACGTGTACATACATATTTGCGAGTATAAGTTATTCTGTTGTTTTTTTTTTGTTGATAAATCTATGTACAAACAGGTAAAACAGATAAGCTTCGAAATTGTGTTGGCTTCAAATTCTGTTAAATAATGGCAATCAAAATGTAAGAAAATATTTAGAAAATTTGAGTTTTACTGAATTTATTTTATCATATTTTTCTAATCTTTTCTGTTTTCTTTTTAGTTCAACAATTAAATATTATTTAAGAATGAACATTTTTTTATTAAATTAATGTAGTTGAATAATTGGTAATATCACATTTATTTAGAGAGTATATTGTGAAGGAAAAGGTATTTAGAAACCAATCTAAAAATTATTAAGATAATAAAATTTGGTTAAATGTTAAAATTTTCTACTAAAAAGTACATTTTTAAATTATCCAACATATAAACAGGATACACAATGAAATAATTAATTAATGATTCTGTATATGAAATGGAATATAAACTTAATGGAAAGAAATTGAATTTATAGTAAAAAGAGATTTTTATTTTAAAATTAACATAAGAGAAGAAATTGCTCAGAATTTTTTTATAATTCTCTGACGCTTATGCAACCCGATCATATATAGTTATTTTTAAAAGGTTTTCTTACAAGCACTTGCAGAAATTTTTAAATTCACTTTTCTGCAAAGAATGTATTTACAATAATATCTATTTTTTAAATCAAAATTGATATTCATTAAAATATTTAAAAATTTTTTTGAAAATACACACAAGCTAGGATTTTATATTAAAAGAAGATTTAACTCAGAAAGGTTTAGCAATACTATGGAATTCCCATCTACCATACCTATATGTAACTTCCTCCTCGACTTCCAATATAAGTTTCAAGCTCATCCGGTAACTACTCAATCCTTCAAAGCGTAATAAGTAAAAATGGTTTTTTTTTAAGTGCGTCACAAAAAACTGATCAGCAACATTTGGAAATTCATTGAAATTCTTGACTGAAAAGTATTGAGACTAACATCATTGATCACTTACAAAGAGTTACAATGATCCTATGGGGAACCAAATAAAATATGAACAGAGAGTTTGAGCGTTTTTGTTGAGACCCTCAGTTAATATTCAAGATGGTGAAATGGCTTACAAAAAGAGTTCTGCGTATTATTGAATTGGCATCTAAGTGATTGCAGATTTTGTCAATAGATGGTATTAGCACATCCTTTTGTTATGTCAACGTGTTAAAAACACCTAACCTATATTGTTTTCTTGTTGTTTGGACTTCCGCATTTAATTTAGTAAAAAATTGTATCATTTAGCTATTTAGTTTTGTTTTCATCCAAATTTAAAAATGGAAGGATAGGACGTCCATTTTCGACATATTTTATTGTATTACAATATTTCCGAAAAGGCAAGAACGCATCGCAGGTACACAAGATGTGCCGTATATAGGAATGCAGTCTTGAAAGAAAGGCAGTGTTAAAATTGGTTTACTAAATTTCGTTCTGGTGATTTTTCACTAAAAAATGCCTCATCAACTTCAACTCGATCAGGCCGTCGAGTTGAAGTTGATGAGACCAATATCATGGCCATTATAGATTCAGATCGTCATAGCACAACACGTGAGATTTCAGAAAAGCTCAATGTATCGCATACATGCATTGAAAAAAAATTAAAACAGCTTGGCTACGTTAAGAAACTCGATTTATGGACTCCTCATCAGCTTAAGGAAATTCATAAAAAGTGATTAGTTTAAAACAACGTTAATCGGAAACGATCGTGGGTGATGCGAGATGAACCACCTCAGACGACATCAAAGCTGAGATGCACCAAAAGAAGATTTTGCTGTCAGTTTGGTGGGATTATAAAGAAATTCTGCGCTTTGAACTTTTACCAAGAAACTAAACGATTAATTCCACCGTGTATGTTCAAAAGCTCGTAAAACTGAGCCATGCAGTTCAAGAAAAGCGGCCAGAATTGGCAAATCGTAAGAGTGTTGTTTTCCAGCATGACAATGCAAAGCCGCACACATCTTTGTCACTCGCCAAAAATTATTCGAATTAGGTTGGGAAGTGTTGTCACATCCAGCATATAGCCCTAACCTAGCCCCTTTAGATTACCATTTATATCGTTCCATGCGGAACTCCTTAAATGGTAAAATTTTTAATGACACAGATGATGTAAAATCACATTTAATTCAGTTTTTTGCTAGCAAAAGTAATAAGTTTTACAAAATGACACTGCCTGAAAGATGGCAAAAATGGACCATACCTAATTGAATAACGTTATATTTTTAAGTAAAAATTTTAAGCAATCAGTTAGTTGCAAACCCAATAGATTAGACACACGGATGCTCCACCATGCCAGCGCCATCTCTAATAATGAAATTTTCTCAGGAAAACATTTCCTGTGACTCTACAGACCCCTATCCTTAGACCGTGTGAATTTTTTTTATGTTTAAGTTTAAAAACATTTTAAAGGACATGATCTCAGTTGAAAAAGTTGAAGGTGATTCCAGTTGAATCCTTCCATCTCTGCTACTAAGAGTGGCAAATACCTTTTCGCCGATCTATAGTTGCCCAAAAGAACTACTTTGAAAGGAATAATATTGGATGTATACAATTAAAATAAAATTGTTTTTAAAAAACAATCGCATTTTTTTTGCTGCCACTTTTCGTATTTAAATTAATAATTGAAGAAAACGAAAAATGGAATAAAAAAAAATGAAATTTTATCAATTTTGTAGTAAAATTTCTATAAAATTGTTTTGATGAAAATTTAGAAACGGAACTGTTCTAAAATAATACACACCATATTTTATCAGTATGGAATATATGGAGACTGTGTCGCATAAATAAGGCCACAATTAACAAGATTTTGAGCAACCTTAAGCTCAGGAATATTACCTAATTCCATTGGGATAGTAACTGTTGGAGTCAACAAGGAGTAAGTGGTTTAGTCAGAAAGGATTTGATAACTTCATAGAGAAGCATGAGAGCCATTGTACATTGCCAGTTCCAGTCTATACCACCAACCTTGATATGGACTATAGTATCTAAGAGTTAATAGAAATGACTTTAAAGAATCAAACTGATACTACACAATAGCTATTTAAGTACATATACAAATATGTACAAGTATGTATGCATGTCAATATAAAGGGTAATATATTTAAGTCCCTACTAACGAAACAATCACTAATAGAAGATAATACTTGTACTTTTGCTTAAAATTAGTCTGGCAGTCTGTGTAGAATAGGTTTACTGTTCTGTACTCTATGTTATATGGTATATTCTCCTACTCTTTATTTTAAGGAACGTTCAAGGCAATAGCAATAAAGTATGGTAGATATACGAGTAGAAAATGCTGCCATATTTTAAACAAGTACACAGATTTCATCTCTTTAGAGGTTAATGAGGTTCCCAGAAGACAATGTAAATCTTCCATGTGAACAACTTATTTACGTACACAAAAGCTCTCGGCTTTCTTATGTTTGCTACTACCTCGATTGACTAATCTGAAGGGTTCTAGTCCTCTTGCAACCTCAAGACTGCGAGTTCTCTTCTATGGCAAGTATTTTAGTTCAATAGAAAACTTAGCACATCCTTTTTCATCTCCAGTTTCGCCAGTTCCACAAACCACCAGTTAACTGATCAGTAACAAAAGCTTCGGCGAAATTTTAAACGACTCATACCGACTACATTGTCAATATTCTCACGAATTCGTAAACGTTGTATTTAGTATGCGGCATGTGGATGAGAAGACTTAACAAATAAGAGATACTATAAACTAAGAACATTTTAAACATATTCCAGATGCAGTAGAGTTTTTGGTTTTTCCAGACATCAACTTAACCCTGAGCGCATTCTTATCTAATATAGCCAACCATACACGGGTATGTAAATACGTGAATATATAGTCGCGTTATCAAAATAGTGTCTTGAAATTTGAATCTTAGCTAAAGTCCTTCTTTAGGATGTCGTCTTGGAATTCTTCTTCTTCACTATAAGAAGACACATAACTTTATAGTGAAATTTTCCAGCAAAGAAAATGCTCTTATTTAAGGGTAGATATTGTATATTACCATTTTGGGTAAACCACCGTGTGATAATTTGTATTTTTTTTTTCGCTAACAAAAACATACCAAAAATTTAACTATTCTGAATAAACAGTGTACAAATTTTTAATGAATTTTAAATTGGTAAACTATGTACTATACGTACAAATACCCGGTGTATAGTATAACGTAGTCGTAAATTTTAAAACTGAAAAGGTAGTAAGGACGATTGCCAACTTGAAGCTCTCCTCAACACAGACCATAAATATGCACTGGCTTAATTGTATGCAGCATTTATAATCATATACGTTGTACTTATCTGCATACAAAACAGGAATTTAATTATATGGCGAGACTCGTTGGAAAAAAAGAGAAAATTTATAAGTTCCCAAATGAAGCTAAAAACATTGAATAGAATACGAAATTAGTAGAAAAGGTAGACTGGCGTACAGTTTATCACTTCGAGGAAGGATATGGTAATGGGGTGAGTGCAAAAGTTTGAGGTATTTCCATTTTGTCTGATAGTGCGAGTTTCAGGGATGGTATGGAATGGATGGCCAACAAATACCTCACAGTGCGGAAATTCTCTACCAGCAATTACATCTTGCTTTATTTATTTCCGGATTATCACAATTTACTTCTGTCTTCCCACTGTCAATGCCACTTTCTTAAGGTATAACGTCAGGCATGTAATATTTTTGTCGTTTCGAACACGTATTAATTATTCTAGAAAACTGACGTTGTTTGAATTCATAAAAGTGAAAATACTAGAGTATTTTTTCTAGTACCTACAATAATGTACAATTTTTTAAGCTAAACACACCTTCGAAGATTTTCCTTCGTTAAGTAGAAATATTCTTATTTAAAGTAAGAAAAAAAAACATTTACACAAATACTTCTACGCTTATCAAAGCATTTTTGAAAATTTTCTTATTTATAATATTTGTTTTTTTTTTTAACAAACCTTAAATAAATAGAGGGTCAAATGCAATATTAAGTGTCGTGGCGATTAGAATTAACGTTTACAAAAAAAATTGTTTAAAAAAAGTTGAATATTTTCGTGAACATTAAAAATTGGTTGAAGCTAAAAAGACGATCTCTTCGACAGATCCCTGCGAATCGAAAATAATGTAGGCAAAATATTCAACAATTAAAATTTGAACAGGAGCAATTTGGACATTTATAATTGGTTTTTGTGATTTCGAACTTTTCTAAAATAACAAGGTGATTTTTAATACAAGAAAGACTAACATGACACATTGTCTTTCATCACGTTCTACATGCGTGTTGTTATTTAGAGGTGCCTGAGCCTACTGCCCATACTCTCCACTCATTGATCGTAAGGTCGAGTCGGACATTTTTTTACGATTTTCAGTATTCACTCCATTACCTATTAAATCGTTAATTAAAATAAAAAAATCGCTGGAGATTATTGGGAAGCATATGACCCTTCCCAATGCATAAATCTGATGATGGTACTGCCGGTAGTCGCTACCATTTTTGAAACCACAATAACATCGAAGTTTGCGACAAGTGTCAATGGTTATTCAGATGAATGCCCCTGACCGAGAAGTTCCCGAAGGAAGATTGACCAGAATTTTGGGTATGGCACCCGAAAAGCACTGTTAGGCGTTTTGTTATATGCACCACGCCCTCATAGAGGGTCATTATGAATTATATTGGCGATATTATTTGCTTGTAGATGGCATGAAATATACAGGGGTGGAGTAACATAACACAACAGAGTGGAGTAAATATCAAACAATTTTCGAACAAAACGAACATTAAGGTATCAACGGATTGCACTATTATGCCTATAATAGTGGGTATTGAGGATTGTTTGGAGAATTTTTAATTGAAGTGATTGGAATCGACCAGCATTTAAACGTTTTGTTGACCCCAGAAGTTCTATTTTACATCTCGATAGGGGTCTACTTAATATATTGTATATGTCATTTCTTGCCGATTTTTCAGTTCTTTTGAGAGCAATGTTTCTTGGCAAATAGTAAAAGTAACATGGACACTCTTTTCTTCAAATCGATTTCTATTTTCTGTATAATAAAAGGTAATATTTGATTTTGATTCGGGCGAAAGGAGGAATAACCTTTCTTCGTTACCTTGGATGGAAAGCTTGGTTTTGGACGTGAAGGAGGAAAGCTTGGTTTTGGACGTGAAGTTCCAGAGCAGTAGCTTAAATACTCAGAAAATGAGGAAGTGGTCAGCATTGCAATATAGATTAGGTGGGGGGGGGGGGTGGTGTAGATGGTGAGTTTATTTTTACTATTTTCTACTATCGCCTTCATAAATATGCTCGTATTTATCATACCTGTTATGGGATTTTTATTTTGCTTAGGAAACTTCCAAAAAGTAAGTATTTCCCAAGGGAAAGGGATATTACCGTATCCCCAATGTTTTTTTCTTTTATTCCAAATTTTTGAATTTTAAGCACCCAAATATTTAAGACCAACCAATTCTCGTTGGATGTCAGTAGGTAAAAGACCGGACCATGCTGATTTTTCCCCATTCTTCATCATGCTGAAATTGAGCTACTCGAACGCCTGATCAGGGTTGTCATAACAAACACTCGCTTTTTGTAACACGATCGGATAGAAATGGCATTAGCATAATGGTGTTGCCATTGGAAGGAATATCGTTAGTATAAATATAATACAGAAAAGGGCCAAGGATACTAGCCTAAGTAAGGATAGGGAATATTTTGGAGTGTTCGATATTTTTAGCTATTTGAAAATGATGAGAAAGTCAGAGGAAGGGGGGAGCTATTGCTTATATATAGAAGACTTTTTTTTCTAGGAAACAAGAGTTAGATTTATATACACAGTGTGTCCCAAAAATAACGGAAGGGTATTGTCCACAAGAAATTTGTTCCAAAAGGTCGAACTGTTAATGGAGAATACTATTTAGGGGGTTTAGATCGTTTGTGAAAAAGAATTGGGCGTGTTAGACCTGAATATCTAGCAGGAAAACAGCTGTTTTTATTGCACGATAATGCACCACCTCACAAGACCAAAAAAGGAAACGAATTTTTTATGAAACAACGGATTTCTCTCATCCGTATTCGCCTGATATATCACCATGTGACTATTTTCTATTTCTAAAACTGAAAACTAAGATAAAAGGAGCATTTTATGATATCCCAGCCATTCAAGCAGCCGTAACCGAGGTGCTGAAGAACATTCCTATAAATGGCTGTAACTTTCACATCTGTCATCCGATTTACATGAATTTAGGTGCGTTTGAAAGAGGATGAATGTATCTTTTTAATGCTGCAAATTTTCAATAAATGGCGCTGCATGTTGTATGATTTAAATATATAGTTCGGAAACACTGTGTAAATATATTCTTCTGATGCATTGAAAATAGTTCTTCATCGCTTATAGTTTAATTGATGTACTTATGCTCGTATTTTATTGAAAATCGCAAATTTAGTTAAATTGCGATAATTTTAAAATAATTTACCGCATATTTAAGAATTGAATTTTACAATTATTAACAAAAATATGTTTTCCGAGAATTACTCAGATTGCAATCAAAAATTTTGTAAATACAATTTTATGTTGCATTGAACTTTTATTGATTATCAGCAAACGATCTCAATTTTTGTCCATTCAATATGCATTTTTTCTTCTTTTCATTTCCTTAATTTTGCTCCTTTTAATTCTGTAATTTACGTTTTTAAGTTTTTCTTATTTTTCATTGTCAGTTTTGGATATTCCTTGCTACGTACTAAGATTTAGAGCGCCTATACTACAGAGACAACATAAGCATCTTGGAACTGATTCATATTGAATTTGAGAAGTTATCTTCTAGTAAAGCTTTAGTAATAGCATCTTAGAGTATTTCTTATTCCTCTTATCAATACTATTTTCATCTTATTGAAAATTTAAAACTGACTATGTTTGTAAAGCTACTTTTCTCATTTCGAATCGGGGCGAAAGTTCAGATACTCTATGCTCCGGATTAGGAGAACGGCTACAGCGGAAATGATAAAATTACACTAATACTGCAATCCTTCGAGTCTGATATGGAAAAGTTTCTTTCTGAAAATTACTTTGAATAATTTCATCGTATATTTTATTGTAACCATAATAGTATGGCTGGAAAATTTATTGTCCATGTTTATTGCATCGCATCTGTGGTTCAATGGTGATTTTATGGGAATTATCGTCGAAGTTTACAACCATTCGGAATTCTTTATGAATATCGGTTTTGCTTCGGTACAGCAAAAATGAATTTCATTGCAACGAAATATTCAAATTTATAACAATTTCGAATGCAAATCGACTAACATTTACACTATTAATATGAATCGAAGGATTCGAGACGTTTCATTTGGTTTCTATTTAAAATAAATTATTTCGTATAAAAAATATTTTAGATGCACTCTGTTTTTAAAAAAAAAATTGATAATAGCAAGTATGTAAATTAATGTGGGAACTAAAGTAATATTTTTTGATGTGCTTTGATTTAGCTAATGACATAGTGGCATAGCTAAGATGTCCTTTAGTCGTACCAAGACCAACAAAATTTACCAAACTGTTTTGTGTAATTTTCTAAATAAAAAAAATTTTAAATTTTTATATTTTTTTTTCTTATCCCCAATTTACGTTATCACCCAAAAAATATGTGTTAACGACTTAGCACTAAAGTGACATAGCCAAGATGTCATTTAGTAATTACAAAATAGTTATGGCACTAAGAATTTGTATTTCAGTACAAATATTTCAAAAATTGACATTTAAATTAGAAAAATTAAAAAAATATTTTCAATATTATAAACTTTTACAGAAAAATTTTCATATTTTTTATCTAGAACAACTACTTCGTACTAGAAAATTTATAAAGTCAATATTAACCAAAAAATCATCAGACACGCCACAACAAATTATTTGTCTTAAGAGAAAGTATAAAATGTAAATTATAAAAACTTTTACTTTTCCAAATATTGATTAAAAAACAAAAAATTATTCAAATAGCAGAGAAATTTTTAATTGTATTCGTAATTTTCCGAGGAATGTCTTAATAAGTTCAATTAGAAAAAGCCACAAATTTGTGTACAACAACAATTATAGTAGCAGCCAGAATGAGCTGTTGTAAAGGACATTCGGCAGTATATCATTGAAGAGGATATGGCAAGATAGATCCGGTAAATATATATAGAGAGAAAAACAAACACACAAACATTTGAATATAGAAAAGCCTGAACGATCACTCCACATACGACTAATGTTCGTCAACCCCAAAAACTTGAAAGCAATTGTTGGCCACTCGAAATTGATTTGTTCAGCAAGGCGTTTGGAAGGACTAACATGCATTTGCATATGAACAGTACCACCGAACCTACATATATTATCGTATAAGTTTATTGGTGAGAGTGTGTAATTGGGAAATTCTAAAACACTTGAGATTTAATTTGTTGATTTCGTATAATTAAATTACTTGACAGGTGAACACGCCCGCCACCAGACAGCCACAATACGACTGTTGTGGAACCTACTCGAAATGGTACTTTGCAAGTGGGTATACCCCATTTTGCCTTATTCTATTAATCGGTAACACATTTGAACTGTGATGTAGTAAATTATGATGAAACTCTTCTCCTTTCCTCTTCAAAATATTCAGAATATAGCAACTAACAATCCATTATAACCGCCATTATCCATCATTTGTGATAATGAGTTATTAGTGGTTGGTTCTAATTAAGGCTTGTTTAACTAAACCAAAAGTATTCATTACAAAAATTGTTACTTTTGTACCGTATCAATGTAATTTTGAGGTAATGTTAATTTACAGATTTTTAAATAGTCTATTACGAGACCTTATTTATCAAAGTATTCTACCAACACTTGGTTCATTTAAAGTACATTTAATAGAATTAATAATACCATACCAAAATTTCTCCAAGTTTTCCCAGTACTTTAAATACCTGAAAGGAAATTCAAAATATAATTTATTAAATTATATTATAATTACAATTACAAATTTTAAATAAATGAAATAATATATTTTTATAGGGCACATTAATTAATTTTAATTTAAAAATTACCTAAAAGAACTAAAAAGAAATTTATGTCAAAATTATTTTTAGCTACGGAAACTACACAAAATTAATGAAAATATAAAATTATTTGCTAAACATACAAGGTCTGTTCAAAAAGTATCGCGAATTTTGGATTTCCGCAGGTTATGCCAATGTCTCTCACTTATGCCGACAAGTTCGGCCATTTTGAATGTTCAGTTAATTTTTGACAGCTACATTGCTTGCACGTGTTTTGGCAGGCCTCGTATGTTAATGTGATCTTAAAGTTATGTGGACTCTTGATGAATTTAGATTATGTTAGTTTTTGCGACTACAATTATTTAAATTATTTTAAATTATTTTTTGCGACTACAATTACTATAATTTTTAAAAAATGTCCTCATGTCATTAAAATCTGCTTATAACTTGTTTAAACTACAACTTGTTATAAGCAGATTTTAATGACATGAGGACATGTAAAGCAACACACCCATGGATGTTACCTTAAAAACGGGATAATATTGCATTAAAACTTTAAAAAGTGAATTGTTTTCTTCCTAAAGGGTTAGGATGATAGGATAGATTTACCCCAAATCTCCCTCTTTTGAACCTGCTTTCTAAGAAGCAAATGTGGTTTTGTATGATATTGATGGCTGTAGAAGGGATCTTTGTGATGTGTAAGAATGGCTTATGTTACGGTAAGGATATCAGTGAGACAAGGAATATTATGGGTGTAAATATTGTAAGGGTTTGGAGCTAGTAAGCTACTCTGAGGTACAGCAGCGGAGATATCGGTAGGTTCAACTACCTGAAAATATCGGTCTAAGAGATAGGAATTTTATTTTCTTTTATTTTAAAAATGATGAGATTTTATGCATAGTAAAAGAAGACAGGAATCAAAACAGAGCAGCAAAATAATATATGTAGTACATAAAATATTCTCAATGGAAATTTCCATTCTCGAGCCCAATTTCCAAATGCAAAAATAAATATTATCGGAAAATTTCCTTCAAAACCGAATCCATTTAAAGATAATATTTTATTCCATAATATTGGCATAAACTAGCTTATACTAAATGTCATATATTGTCACCTCATCCTTACGTGAGGATAACTTAGCTACTGTGCTAATTCTCAGCAGATAACTTGAACAATTTCGAATATTTCATGAAAGCAAATTTAAATGCATAAACGGATTTTATAGTAAGGTAAGCTATGCATTTGGTCTGAATGCATAGACAAGGTAGAGTTGGTAAACGTTTAAATTATTTGAGAGGAGAGCTTATCGTTTAATTATGGTCACAAGTCACCATGGACAAGTTTATTTGAACAAATGTGAAACAATGTCCTCCGATACTGGCTGTACATATTACACAACAGCCAAAGGTAATTTTGGGAATCTGTAACATCTAAACTATAGTTAGCAATACGAATTTCAGGTATTACTGTACGGAGCTGTAAGGAGTTTCAGTTAATTCTGTGCTATTACAAGGCAAAAGGTACGAGCATATCCGGAAAGCATTTGCATACATTTTCCTGTGAAGTACGGGTACGAGGCAATATAATCTATCGAGTTCCACAGTGTTATGTATTTACCTGTGGTCGAACCTCGCAAGGTGGTGATGGAGTTTATTGCTTGACCTAACATACAGTGACATTGTTATTGTAGAATTGTTTTTCTCTTTTTTAATTAAACAAAAAAAAACACATTTACATCTTTTAGTTGTTTAAATTTATGAATATTTTAACGTTAATGGGAAAATGACTTGAGAACTTTTTACTGACACCTTTATTCATCATTTAGTTATGAGTACCTACTCGTATGTGCAAGTTAGATGACATCGTTGCATTCAACATATCCACTTCTCTTGTGCTAGTAAAACTTTTAATTGAAGTTTAGTGACTTGAAGTCTTCCAGCAAATCATAATGAGTCATGAAATGAACTGATTTCTCTTCATAATTTGCACATACAATTTTGTAGATTTTTCACTTTTTCGTTTCTTAAACTCGAATATTTTATAAGACTAAAGTGTGTCTTTCAAGTTAGATTTCTTCATTAAACTTTATATCAGTACATCTAATGTTATTTACTGCCATGTAACGACAATTGACAATATGGACACAATTAGTATGCATTATCGGTAATAATATTAATGAAAAATATCTTGGAATACTTTCTGTAAAATTAAAACTTAACAGATATTAATTATGGCAAAATATTATGCAGAAATAACGCAAAATATAAAAAAAAATTTCATTAAATAGAAATGTTCAATGAAAAATATTATCAAAAATCTGTAGGCAATTAAAACGGCAGTTAAGACAGCCATAAATCTCCCTAAACATTGCAACACTACAGTTTTTGGCGATAGTTTCGTAACTGAATTCTATCAAAATGTTAAATAGTGGTGAGTTCCAGTTCATGCTGTAATCCTCGGAAATGAGGCAGTTTGCTGAACTGAGGAGGCTATCCATCGTCCTCTATCTGCTTATATTATGAACACATTGCACTATTAACTAAATAGCATCTAACATCAGTCTACTAATCAACCATTCCGAAATTCTAGGCAAGGAAACGTGTTAGAATTTGGATTGGGCATACCGTACCTAGCCGTACTATGGAATGAAACTTAATCTGAAAATGAATGAAACTTAATCTGAAATTTCTTTTTTATTTTCTAAGATAAATAATAAATTCTTTTTTGCTCCCATCAGTTTCGTTAGTAAAGAGTTACGATAATCGAAAAACAAAGTATGGGACTTTTACATACAAAGAATATTTGCCGAAAATTGAAAATTTTTAATTACCTGTGAACATTTTACAAGATTACATAATTAACAAATAAAATGTGACCAGAACATTTTCATATAAACTAAAATTTTTCTTACAAAAAATAATTATAAAAAAATTTAATTTTATTATAATGAAAAATTTCTCGCAAACTTTCTGAGGTGGGCAAAATTTATTTAAATTGAAAATAATATTTAATTTAAAACCGTACAAAAAATAAAATTTTCAAAAAAAAAATAATAAATTTGCTTATTTTAAAAGTTGTTATTATTTTAATGTTGTTTCATAAGAAATCAGTTGCAAAGGAAAGCACAACAAAACAATTAAGCACAATTTATACTGCTTATAAATAGACCTTTAAGTTATTTGCTTTCAACTTAAAGTTCATGGGAATTTAATGATTAGTATAAAAAATTGGAAGAGACAAGAAAAAAAAATTTATAACAAACGTACATAATTTTATGGCAGTTTATAATGTAACCTTTTCACCTCGAAAATCATTGCAATTGCTTTGGATGGTAATAAATTGTTGATAAAATCCTGATAATGTCTTTATTATCAATTTATAATGTTGATACATGGAACGATATTAAGACATTGCGAACTCGTTTTATTGCCAATTGGCAACCTGCTTGACAATGTCTATGACCTTTAATAGCGATTGAAATTGCTGTCAAAAAACTTTTTAACGCTATTTCGAGAAAGGTTTCCTGTTTGATTTCAGGACACTAATGACGAGGGCTGGTTGTAAGGTGGAACAGAAACTGAACAGGTTCAAAACAATATAAAATTTTTCGATTAATGATATAAACACTCCATTTGAATGGTACTTAGTGCACTCAGACGGGTGTAATTTCTTATCATAAATACTATTTTGCCATGCAATAAAACATGTTTTATTGGAAAGTGAATTGGTGAAGCCTCTCACACCACTGACATGTATAAAAAAGTCAAGGTCTTTATTATAATATCATTATCTACTGCCTGTTAATCACCTCTACAATCATATTATTGTCTTGGACACAAAATCTCCATTCGAATTCAGAACAAATTTAATGCCAAAAAGTATTTGCTAGTATCTAATTCTATAATATAGTATCAATACAAGTAAGTTCATTAATAGTAAGAAAATCATCTTGGAATAAGAGATTTGTTGATGTTGTTTTCATTTCAAAATTTTTTACAGCCTCCTGCACTCAAAAGATAAGTAACAGAAACTCAAGGAAAGTAAAAGGGTAGGAAACTATATCCTGACTCTGGTTCCGATTACGTCAATTAACATAAACATAGAATTGTTATTTTCACAAATTATCTTTTCTTCAATCAATGTCGAAAAATTCGTGCAGCACCTGCCGCTCTGTCAGAAGCAGAACTGCCATCATTCCCATCTTGAAAAGGACGAGTATCCTTTTCGTTTATCATTACTAAAACTGTTGTAGTATCAGTATTTTTATTTTTATTTTCAAGAAATTATTTTTAAACAGTCGTCAAGTTTGAGTTGGTGTCTTATTGTTGGTTGTAGGGTTTGGTCCATGGATCACATCAACAATGGTAAACATTTTAGTCGTACCTCAAAGCTGATGATACTTTCGTAGGGTCACTTTTGTCTTTCGGATACTCACAAAAGATACGATTCTGTTGTCTCCGTGTTGATAGCGGACAATAAA
Source organism: Atherix ibis (assembly GCA_958298945.1). NCBI lineage: Eukaryota > Metazoa > Arthropoda > Insecta > Diptera > Athericidae > Atherix > Atherix ibis. Next base: position 32,968,496 of record OY282607.1, read on the forward strand.
TTCTAAAACGATGCGATAACTTAAATTTGCGAAGCAGAAGAATTATTTAACAGCATTCCATTCAGGAAGTAGCATTAGACAGATAGGGTTGGCGGTAACGGGTTAACGGGTTACAAAAATAAAGGATTCGTCGTAAAGATATTTGTTACTTCCTGTAATTGTGTCTACTTTGTAGCGTTACAATAATGCCACTGATCTGTGAAATTTTACATTGTCTCTGGTCGCGCGAATTAATATTGCTATGACAGAAATTTACGATGAAATTTTTTAGTTTCTAATACATTTTATTACTTTTTAAGATAATTCATTTTTTTTACTAAATGAATATTAATTAAGGAAAATTGTTTTCAATTAAATTACTAAAATCACTTTTTAAATTTAATTTTTTATTAAAATATTAACTACTATGTTGGTCTGATCGGAGTGCGAAAAAAATGTCGTTTTAAAAATCAAATGGTGAAAGGAAAAAAATTTTCACGATTAACAAGTGAGTTTATTTACATTTGATATTTTTAACTGACCATTTTCCAATTTGAGCTGTAATCAAAAGACAATAAATTAGTTCGTCTTGCCACTTTGACCTAATTCTAAATTGAAATTTAATTTTGTTAACTAACCATTTCCTAATAGGATCTGTTATAAAAAAAAACTTGTCTTGGCAGTTTGGCCTAGTCTCAAATTAATGGTTAAGACACGTACTGTCTTCTCCAAATTAAAGGTGAAACGATTTTTATTAATTCACCCAAAGTTACATTAAAAAAGAATGCCATTGATTTCGAAAATTATTATTTTAAAAACAATAATTTCATAAGTTGCGTTTTCTTCAAATTATTTACTAGTTAAAATAATAAAAAAAATAAAAAAAAAAATTGATTTTTAAAAAAAAATGCTTTTTATTAAAAAAAAAAAAGACTTTTGATTGGTGCACGATATCTGAATAACCGTAGTCTGATCAAATGAAGATAAAAGTACCGAAATGGAAAAATAATTTTATCCAATCTGGCTAGAATCGTAAAATTTTCATCTAACCTTGATTGAACATTAACCATGCTGGGCCGAAACGTTTCCAGGATAACGAATAAAATCCAAATAGATTTACGATGGATTTATTCTTGGCTTGTTTAATATAATAAAAATTACATAAAACAGCGATTATTTGTAGGTCTGCGATTTCCCTGTGCCAAAGCAAAGCTGGGCATGTTCCTGGTTTAATTTTTGATGTTAATAAACCGGAAAAGTTCATGCACATTGGCGTCAAAAGGATTTCATAAGAAACAAAAAATATTTTCACATCTCGTAAATTACTCTCGGTTTGATTTGCAATATAATTACAATGGTTCAGGTTGATTTGTATGCGACAAAGAAACTATAAAAATTTATTAGTCCCAATAGTCAGTCAGAGAATATCATGAATATTATGTTTGCCTTTTTTTTTGCTATATTGATTGTCTATACTTTAAGGATATACGGTTTTTTAAAAGGAAACTAAGCCAATTTTTATATGAATAAACATTTACAAAAGATATTAAATTTTTATATAAATATAGTATAAGCAAAAAGTTATATAAATATTATTTACTTGTCGGAATTTATCCGAAAATTGTATAGCTACCATAAAAAAAAGTTGTATAATTCTAACTAGTGAAATGGCATTTGAGGAGGATTCGTTTTATGACCAGATGGTGTCTGAATGGGGGTAGTCATTAGAGAAAAAATAATTTTATTTGGAAAAAAGTTGCATGATCTTTAATGGGGGAAATCGTTCGAGAATATTCTGAAGTCGTTACAAAAACATGTTTCCAAACATCCGAAAATGGCAATGGCAATCCCAGTAGACTCACTGAAGAAGTCAAGTTTCTGTTGGTCTTCGCACATTCCGTCGCGGTCGTCCATAGAAATTGTAATAATAAAATAATGACACCAATATTCAATATTATTTCCGAATAATTATAACATTTTTTTTACAATCAGATAAATTTTTATTTATTCCTAATAACATATTAAATTGTGATTCAACAGCATTTGTTTTCAATCAAAATCTAATCAAATGGAAATTTAATATTTGCTGTCGAAATCATAACTATTGATATTTTCATTGAACTTAAATTCAATTTAATGGGAAATTCTTTTCTTCTCATCATGAAAAGTGTCGAATAAATTTGTTTTAAGAGTATTTTTATAAATTTTATATTAACATATTTTATCCAATTTTTATTGATATAGCTAGAATTACACAAGTAATAAGCCGATTGTAATATTGACTTTAATCCGAAACTAGTTTAGAAAATATCAAATGTGGTTTCGAAAAATATTGGAAAGAATTTTAGGATTTTTATAAGCAGGCAAAGGAGCAGTACTTTGATGATAACAAGTCTTGAGCTTTCAAAGTAATCCTATTGAATGTATTAGAAATGTCGGTGATTGGAAACGATATACTTACATTTAAGTTTAGAAAGCATAATCTTCATAAAGAAGCCTTTTTTGAGGCTTACTATCAGACGGATAGGTCTGTATGAAGATGGACTATCCACTGGCTTGTTGCGTTTTGGTACAGGATTTATTGAAATATGCTGTAGAAAACAATATCGGGCAAATGAATATGCTTACAGATATCGACCCTTTTAAATCTTATTTTTCACATAACCCAACAAGAAGATGTCGAACGGCGTTAAATCACATGATCTTGGAGGCTAATTGACATCAGCGCTGTGCATAACATAATTAAACGTCTTCTGAATTTGGTTCTCAATAAATCTTTTGTTTTTTAGGCAGTGCGGTACATAGCGTCTTCTTGTTGAAGCTACAAATTTTTAACAAAAATAGGCCATAAAAATTGGTTACAATATCTCTGCAGCGCACCAGCATCATTTTAAAATGAGGATCAATGATATCTCCGGACCATAAAGCACACTATACACATAAAGTGACAAGTGAGGATTGTTCAATATGTGTTCTTGGATTTTCAGATACACAAATGCGACAATTTTAGTGAAAATGAGCTTCATCTGAACAGATGATTTTTTATGAAAAACCAGCACTATGTTCAATGATCCAATCAGTGAAATTTTGACGCTGAAACTAATTTAGTGACTTTAATTCTTGCACCAATTGGATTTTTTTAGGCTTCGGAGCCAAATTATTATGCAAAATTCCCCATGTGGTCATTGTGGATGAATCGGCGCAATTTTTGAGAACGTCGTAGAACCGATAAAAGTGGATCCAATGCAACATGTTGACTAACCGAAACAATATTTTTCATCACGTTTTGTTGTTGGTATATTTTGTATCGATCATTTTTGATCATGAATTCTATGAAATATGGCTTTCACAAATCGATCATTTTCATAATAGATTTAAATTATTTTAATATAATTTTTGAACAGAATTGAACATATTATAACAAATGGTAAGCCTTCTACTATGAACTGGTTAAAAAATTAAACGGAAAAGCGATCAACATGAACCATTTCCAAAGGAAGTTTTATGCATTTAGTTGATTAATTCAAATTTGAAGTAGCTAATGAGATAAAAAGCTCTTTTAATTATCGAAGCAACTCATAGATATTGATTTCACATTAATGTGGAATCAATAAACAACTTATAAAATATAACTCTTTAAAAATAGATTATAATATTTTATAGTATTTTTAGCTTCATCAAATATACTAAATAATAATTTCAGATAAGAGGAAAGTGTTAACTTGAATGGAAAATGTTGAAAAATAAGAAATTTGTGAAAACTCGAAAATAAACAACCAAACGGTTCATAAATATTTGAACCGAATTCCCCAGCACCTTTTACTATCTATAAACGTGATTTGAAAAAGGTACTATTCGATTTACTAAATATAAAATATACTGCTTTAATGATGACAGTTATCCTTATTCAGATAGATATGACAAATTTCTTACCATATTATCTAAAAACCTTTTTAAATTTTACTTTATGTACATATATGTTCTGGTAAATTTTTAACCAAACCTATCCACCCGGATTGTACACATATGGATTGGTGTCTCGTTAATACGAAGTAATACTGTTACGTTACTGTGTCGAAATGCTCTGATAATCTTTTCGGTTTCGACCTGTATCAATAGGAGTATGTGCACATATAATATGGCTGAGCTAATAAGTCCATCAGATGGCATATGTCAAGAATGAGGTCGAATGACAGTGGCTTATCCTAGATTTCGTGTGCAAAACTATGACATTATCGTGACACTCTTTCACACAAACCATAACCCACATGTCCTTTCGATTATGATCTTTTAACTCTCACCACAATTTTTAGTACCTTTTAGAAGCTACACTAATTCCACTAACTAACAAATCTCTTTCGTTTTCATTTGACCATCTATCCATCTTTTCCAGATAGCCTCAGTTTGGTAGCCACTTGTAACAGGCAAAACCGAAATCGAAACCGAAACAGAAACCGAAACACGGACAACCTCAATCGATGGACCAATAGTGGAACGTTTTCATTTGATTTCCGGCGCAATTATAGATGGAAATCAAAAGTCAAATATACGTTTTCCTGTATGCATGCAGATGGTCCCGTATTTCATGCCAGATTTTCCGGATATAATGATGCTTAGCCATACATACTCGTACAAACGTATGAAACTCAAATGATATGTCAATAAATGGCACCCGAGTATAGTGTATCCTCGTCCATTTGAATGTACTACTATAACTATCGACATACACACATACATAACTTTTTACTGAGTATGAATATATATTTTGTTCGAGTAACTAGTTTGTTGGTCCATTCTCCAAATTGCAAACAGAATCTCGATAGGAACCTCGTAGTTTTTTTTTTTTGTGATGCTCTGTTCAATAATCAATCTTTTTAATTTGAAACTATTATATAAACTCTACAAAAATACGTTCATAGTCCTACAACTAACATAGACCAATCTACAAAAAAGTGCACAAAATGGGCAATTTTTTTTCTCGGAAAATAAAAGGAATATTTTTCTGATTTTTCTGTGTCAGCTACTTACCAAATCAGTATCCTTTCGATATAGATTTACCTCAAATACTAGTTACACGCGAATCGTCCTGCTCGGATATGTCCAAAATTTTGCTGCAGTAAATCGTATGATTTTTGCTCTGATTGATTGCAATTAAATTATGTTGACAGAATAGATTCGTGCAGAGAGCACGACAGCTACTCACATATATTATGCTCGTAGAAAGGATATGGACACAAAAATATTAATGCAAATATAGCAAAGCACTAAAAGTTTATCATTGATTCGATATAACTCTACCAAATTGTGCATGCATTCAAAATTTATACGTTTCCATTTATTCAAAACGACGAATATATCGAATGATGAGAAAAGAATTTCTGATGGGAAAATATCTATCCTTTTTACTATTTTATGCATTTTTTGATCATTAATTCATTTATTTTTATTTGTAATATTGTATTTTTGATCTTGATTATTACAATTTACATATCAGTGTGCTAATATATATTTAAATTATTTTTTATGTAAACGAGTACTGTTGTGAATGTTCTAGTTAATATACAAAAGAATGAATCAATTTCCATTATTTGATTATCATGAATTTTTAGAAAGCTTTCTGAGCATATAAGATTATTATTACAGATTTCAAATAGATTTTGTAAAAGAATAATTTTTATTAAACCATTTTTTTTTATCAAGTGTATCAAAAGTAAAAATTTCCTTTTATAACTAAGCAAATACGCTTGTATTCATATTTGATGTTTTATAAATAATTCAAATTCGGGATATTTTTCATTGAATTTTAGAATTTTTAGTAGAAAAGAAAAACTCTTTCATATAAAAGCATCTTTATACGTTCTATAAATAATTGAGGACATAATTTAATTTCAAAATATCTTGAATGCCATACGAATGAAAGGACCTGTTTTCACGCAAATGGGGTTATTGATAAAAAATATTCTTGCACAACACTGACCATTTAACATGACATTTTATAATTAGCTTCCTTGGAAATGTTATGACCGTCACATTATGTCAACTTGACAAAATGTTGAATGGTGATTAAAAAGAGCATCTGCATAAAGAGTCTTTCGTCAGGTTGGTTGATTACATGTGTTGTAACAAATCTGGTGCAAGGAATCCGATGCTCATAAGCCAAAGGCTATTCAGAGATTATAGTTGGAAGACCCCCTCATAAGAGACGTTTTCATATAAGTTACATAGTAGTCGCAGCCAAAAAAATATTCATTCATTACTGGATCAGGTGGATAGAATGCTGGAAGGAAACAGTTGCTGTATACAGTAGTGGAACGTGGGGATGATGACGACTCCAATTTCTGCAATAATATCCTTCGTATTCTTTGTTAACTTGTTTTTATGCTTTGAGTGGTAAATCCACGCTCCTAGATTTCTTCCTAGTTTTGTAGACTTTCTGTTTATTGCACAATCTACAACCAGTTGGCCATACCCTTACAGGCTCTTCCGTTTATATTTTGTTTCCATGTCTTTTCATAAATGCCCGCAGACGATGATGGTTTGATGGACTCAAATGAAGTGAAATGAAGAAAAGAAAAGTTTCTGATTGCTTGCTTAGCTGCTTGTTTTATTGTTGCAGTTGAGTGGTTTTTCTTGTTAGAAGGACTTTGTGGATTGCTCTGATGATGTCTACTTTTATAAGATACACCATTTTTTTCCACTTACATATTTGTACATTTTTTTCTTTGTATTTTTTTACATTTTCTTTTAATTTATTTATCTTTTTTATATGCTTTATGATAAGAAGAAAAAATATTTTCGTTGTATAAAAAGAAAAAGATTTTCACAAAAGATAAGGATTTATATCGGTTTTTGTTTTTATATTTCGAATATACTACAAATTATGAAAATATACTTTATATAAAACATATTTTTAGCTATTATAAAATAAAAGCTACGAAATTTTAATTATTTTGTTTAAACCTATTCAGGTCTTGTTTGTAGGAGACATGGAATATTTCAATTTAAAAAAATATGTACAATATCCATTTTGAAGTTGAAATAAACTTTAATTCTAAATTATCATATTAGATTTTATTAAATATTAAATTTTTTTTATAGGTTAAGGTTTTTTAAAAATTTATTCGATTGTCTTTATAAAAAAAAATAACAGATACCTAAACACAATTCTTAATGGATTATCCATTTTATAGTATGAAAAGCGCAGCCTTGTAATAAAAATTTATTTAGTTAAAATTGTGTCAATTCATAAAAAGGGTAGAAGCTAGAACAACAGGTTTTGGATGCTGGGACTTAAAGATATGACAACCTAAACTTTTTGGTTGAGAATTAAAGATTTTAATCTAAATGATATGTTATTTAAAAATAAATGGAGTTACAGCTTTCACAATATGAATAATTTTGAATTTATTTTACGAAAACAACCCAAAACGCGTGATGTTAATTGGTCTTTTAGAACGTGAGATTTACTACTGTTAGACTTATTATTTTAATGCTATGCAAAAAAATATATATATACGAAGATAAAATGTAAACGTAAAAGCTTCTAAAAAACAACATCCGCAATTATTGGCCAAAGTATGGCTCAAAACATGCAAAAATGTCATTAAGAAATTGTATCAAAAATATCGGATCCTGCAAGAAGTCTCGCGATAATTATTGGAAGTGCAAATGGAAAAACCACCGTTTTCCAATAGATGGCACCACCAGTAAATGCTGATCCAAAATATGAGATCGTAAGCTTAAGGCATCTATCAACAACTCCTCATCATTACAGTTGTGACTTTTTATCGGCGTTATATATTTTTTTGCGTGAATATATACAAATTTGAGCCAAATTTGCGGGAACTTTTGCTTTTTACCTTCAATTCGAAAAAAATTTCTGGCTGAGGCGCGTCGAATGTTTTTGCAAACTTATGGTGAGGCTTGTATTAGTGAGAGAATATGCCAACGATGCAAAAGTGGCGATCACGTCGTGGAAGGCAAGGAGCGTCCTGGATCGGTGAAAAAGTTTGAAGACGCAGAATTGGAGGCATTAATGGATGAAGATACATATCAAATGCAATAAAAACTTGCAGATTCATTGTGAGCGACTCAACAAGCCATTTTCCGTCGTTTAAAAGCTTTGAGAATAATCCAAAAGCAAGGAAATTGGGTGGCATACGAGGTAAAGCCGAGAGACGTCGAACGGCATTTTTTCACGTGCAAACAACTATTCCGACGGTAAAAAAAGAAGGGTTTTCTTCATCGTATTGTAACTGGTTATAAAAAGTGTATTCATTACGATAATTCAAAGCGAAGAAAATCGTGAAGGCGCCGCGGTTTTGCATCAATATTAACGGCCAAGGTGGGAGCAGTTCGGGGTGGTTTATTATGAGCTGTTGCAAATAAGTGGAATCATCGCAGCAGCTTGTGAAAAACGGTCATAATACTAGCAAAGACACGACAACGCTCGGTCACATGTTGCTAAGGTGGTTAAAGCCTTCCCGGAAACACTGAAATCGGACATCCTCCACACCCGCCGTATTCACCAGACATCGCCCGGTCCGATAACTACTTTTCCTATCAGAAAATTGGGGAAGAGTTGTGACTAGCGATGGACAAAACTTTGAGCCACGAGTATGTGAGTATTTTTTCATAATAAAGCCCCAAATTTTGAAGAAAATAAAACGGTGGTTTATCATTTTTTTCCAATAATTGAATAATATAATATATTAAATAATTAATGGCAAACTAAAGAAAAATATAATAAATAATATTTTTATTAATTTGTAAATTTTTTGATTTTATAATTAATGCTTTCTTTCCAAAATGTAAATTGCATAAATGTGTAAATGTATTCGGTTAATAGTTTTTGACTTATATAAGAATTTCATTAAAGGATAACAAATAAAATAATTAATTTTTTTAAATGGAAAGAAAATTTAAAATTAAAAAAAAACTAACAACAAGCAGAAACTTCTTTCAAACTTGAACATTTCAGTGTTAGTTGATCATCGTCCAAATTATCGTTCGCGGAAGTTGCAAAAGCACTCCATGAAAAAAATCTTTATAAAAGTGACTGTATAAAATGTTCGAAAGAATTCATTTTTTTGTATTCAAAAAAATATATAAACACTTCTTTTCAAATATAATATAGTGAACAATTTTTTTATTTAAGTATCAACATAAATTGAACTTTTAAGACGGCGGAAGAAGCCAATTAAAACTTTCTGACTTTCTCTTATTAATGTAAATTAGTAGAAAAAAATTTCAACGGAAACTTTTGTTTAAAAGAATTTATGTGCTTTTTTGCATAGTTAAAGAGTATAAATTGAAAATTTTAAAGAGCCATTATTATTGAGAGAAGCAAAAAAAAACCTAATAGATAAATCCTGACTAGAAGTTTACGTATATTCTTATACTGACATCGAATATTCAATATACTAAATAATAAAATATCAGCATTTATAGTGAAAAGTGCTGAAATTATGGCAATTATTGGTTGAAAAGTGTACTCAGGCCAAGAGAATTATCATTTAATAAAATTAAGTTTGAAAATGTCCATGTAATTATTCGAAATGTAAATGCTTGTGCTTAATAGCCGTAAAATTGGCAATTTATTAATCGATTTACTAAAAACATAAATTACAGGATCAAGGACATCAAATACGATTAGGTTAAGTTATCAAATTACAATTATTTTTCATGTAATATTAGAAAATATGAAAAGTAATTTAGTTTATGTTATAAATCAATTTTTTTTAAGTCTTTAAAAAAAATTGATTTATTGTATAACAATTTTGTTAAAAAATTATGTTTATGCAATTCCAAAAAAAATTTTACATTTATCTAAAAATTAAATATCGAAATATGTTTAAACTAAATTTTTTTTTAAAATCTATAACACTTCCGGTTATAGGTAATTGAACAATAATATTTTTTTGGGATTTCTCTGGATTACATGTACTTAGTACTTATTTGCATATTGTTTAATTGTTAACGAAGCATGTTTCTGGTCTTCGTTATTTAAAAAAAATTATATTTCTATAAAATTAATAAATACTTTTCAACAATTATATTAATTCCATTATTTTCGAAGACTTTTTTACATTTATCGAATTTCTCTCTTGTAAATATTATTTCTCATGTGGCCAACGCAGTCTTATTAACAAGCCACGAAAATAATTTATAAAATTTTATCCTCGTAATCAAATGCTGATTTTCGAAATAGAGAGTAAAAATAAACGGATGAAAAAGTGACAATATATATTTTACTCTTTGTGTGAATTATTCCCTTCCATAAATCTTAACAACAGTATAATTCCTTGACGAAACTCAAAGGACTTGTACTGAACAAACGATTAAAGCTTACAACTGATAGTAAATTACTTATTTTTAACCCTGTACTTGAACCTATATGGACTTATGAACTAGAGATCTGGAGTTATACCAAGCCTTCCAATTCCAGTCGTATTCAATTCATGTAGTTAAAAGTCCTTCGTGAAATTGTAAATGCTCCATATTCATTCGCCATATCATCTAAATTCTCTTATAAAATAATTATCTTAAGCGACCCTTCCCAGAAACTCCTCTCATCGCTTGAATCGGTAATGGCCACGAAACTTATCAAGCTAACCAAAGATTAGTCTAATTAAGTCCAATAGTTAAAGTAGAATCGATGGGTGTTAGCTGCTCCTTTCCGATTCACGATTTTGCAGTGACACCTTTAACAACAAATCTGCTTGTTACCTGTTATAGTTGTATATATCTATAATCTGGGATTTACTAGAAAAAACGACCCTGATCGCTTAATTAATATAGAACTCAGGTATCGAGCTTTTTAATTAGACTAAGTCTTTTTAAATGTACTAAAACTGTAATGACTCTAATGTTTATGGCTTCAGCAACACTACGTGTTCTCAAATGGCAATCGCTATCAATCTTAGATTTACGATCATAGGTTTACCTGAGTAAGATACAAATTTGAGCTCGAAGATTCCATCATTACATCTTCTAAGCCCCTATCTGCATGTTTAAATGTTTTAGAGATCAACTGCATCATCATCCCCATACATAGAATAAATTAAGTTTGCACCCCATGTTAGTCTTTTTTCGTAATAATACAGCATAATATGGCAAAAATATTCTTTGTTTTTCGACATTTTTAATGTTTTATAACGAATATCATAAATTTGTACAAATAACACATCAAATGTAAGCTTTCGTATGACATATCCTACCTAACATCATGAAGATGGCAACGAATCAAAAATGTACCGTTCCCCAATCAGGCGATAACCTGGGACGGATATTTATATGCAAACTGAAAATTTTCAATTTCGAGAGTTGAACTATGTGCTTTTGGGTGGTTTACAAGCCCTTATATCCTTTTTGTTATCTTTTTTTAAATAGTTTTTTGCTTGTTGTATAATAATGAAAATTAATTTTTAAATAAATTTGTATAAAGAGCAAATTTTGTTTCAAAAAATTTAGTCATGACGCTCTAATAAAACTCAGATATAAGATATAAATTCGAGGTGTTGTTGAAAAGTAATCTGACCAATTTTCTTTAAAACAATTTTATTATTCTTTTCAAAGCAGTTCTCTTGGGCAGCTGTAACATCGATGGAGACGCTGCTGACGCTCTTCTTAATAGCTTCATAGGAAATACCCTTCACGTGATCTCTTGTAATCCTTATACGTGTATATCACTACCATCGACAGTACCAAGATAACAACGGTGAAAGTGTTTTTTTGATCTTGTGGAATAAAAAAGGTTACGGACTTAAATTCGGTGAATATGATGGGCTAAAGAACCACAGCATACTCTTTTTCCGATAAAAATTTATTTGTTGAGATGCACATTTGACTGAAAGCGCGTGTGACCGGAGCATCTATGCGCTTCCAATGTCCTATCTGCTACGAAAACCCCTTTTTCTGAATCTATCAAGAACTACATAATATATAATACTTCACAAGATACATAACTCGTCCTTTATTTTCATCAGTTTTTAATGTTGAAGGTCTCAAAAATTATTGGTTCTCGGCCCTACAAAAATTATTTAGCCCACTCACTTACTCATGCTTGCAACAAGGAATTTTCCCCAAAGCTTTGTTACAACTTTTCGTAAGTTAAAGTAGTTTTGACTGCTACTGGTGTCAGTCAAAGCTACTTTAACTTACGAAACTCTCACTGGTGTCATTCTTTTTACTTTCCAGTCACCCTTCATATGTATACAGCAATTGCAGTGAATCATTCTAAATTTGTAGTTTAGAATAATAGAGTTAAATAATATTGTTAAAATTTAAATTTTTTTGTAACTCTATGTGTAATTGTCAGCATAAAATCTAAATATTTAAATCAAATTTCAATTAGCAAATACTCTTTATTAATTAAAGCCACCTAATTTTGTGGCATATTTAATTTGAATTTTCATTTAAGAACCAAAATAAAAGTAAACTCTTAGATGGGTTAGTTGGAATAGTATATAGTATATCGGTTTGAATTTTGTAATGACTTTCAATAAGCTTTTAGGTTAATTAAATTAAGTTCATTAGTGCAGGTGTAAAATTTCAGATGCATTCGTATTCTGGTGCATGTCTGTACACAGTATATTATGGCGTACAACATGGTGATAAATGCATCCAAATCGTAACTGTATCTAGTGCAGTTTGCACCTATGTAAGCCGAGTAACAAATTTACTCTATTCGTAGTTAGGGTATTTGGTACAAATACGAGTACACGTTCCATAATAAAACAAGTGCTCGAAAATGAATTGAACCTATTTCATGGGGTAATAATGTCCCGGAATGTTCATCTATCTTCTGTAAATTATGTGAATGGTATGTGCACTGAAAACGAAAATACTAAAAAGTGATTTCATCACATGTTCTGTATAAGAGAGGGATGGGGGAGGGGGGATTTCTGAATAGTAAAAACGTGCCTGCAAGTCGTTAAATATCATACCAATGATATTGCAAAATATACAATACTACAACAAAAACTCCTTTCATTTTCAGAAAGGATAGCCTTTCGCCCCCAGCATTCGTAGTGGTAAGGAACTTGTGTAAAAGGATTTTCACAATTTTAATATCTCGTAACAAAAACCAAAACTGAAATGCCGTTCATGAATTAACCAATAAACTTTGGTTACGTGCAAGTGACGGCAGCTCACTAGTTGGAATATGTCAGTTGGCACTTCTCGTAACCATTCCGAATCGCTAAAGACATTTCGTCTATTGAAAGGAGGAAATTAAGAAAGCTGGTAGCTACTTGTGGAGCAACAGACATCAACAGATTCATCACCAGACAAATAGGAACAGTTTCTGCACTCTCAATGAGGACGACCAAGCATCGTTTCAGAATAATTTGTGAGATAAACTCACCTGAAGTAGTTTTCTACAAATCATAGTAAATTAATAGTGGATACATAGCTAACTTTAATTCGATGTGGTTTGGAATTCTGCCTGAGTTCCAAGGACACGCCGTTACTTTTACTCCCATTCGCATAACGGTACAAATCATAGCAGTAGACAAGTAGTGGGGAATGTACGAGGATCCACTTATGATACTGAACGATTGAACGTATGCTGTTCCATTCAACTGGAACTGGAGTCGGGTATGAACTATGAAGTTCTCGATGGCACCGGTTATTACTTACACATATTTCTGGCGTTATTCCACTCTGACCACGAAAAGAGAAATACGTCATAAAATGCATTTATTATATTGCCTTGAAAATGTGTTTAAAGTGCTTTAACAATGGTAGGACATGTTTAACGACTGCACACTGTATTTGACTAGTCTGCGAAGTGTATTGGGTCTGAATACAGAATTGGAAGTCCAGTGAGGCTTTTGTACGTGGAGATAGTAGGAGGAATCGCTGTCTAGTGGCTACCGTGTTTCAAATGTAAATACAATCGTGAATATTGCCGAGAGCTTTTCATATCCCAAAGTGCTGCCATCCTGTTACCCCTGTTTCGAAATTATTCTTTTGCCTTGTTTATAGTGATGTCCAGCATCGAAATTTTCTCTCATCCCAGTCGCATAATTACATTAGACTGACTACCAACGAAAGGCCAGCAATCCCCAAAGTCCAGACCATAAATGATATTTATTCATACGTCCACCCACCGTGTATATGTTGTTACCCGGTCGTCAATTGTCGCTTTCTGATTGTGTGACGGCGAACTGTACGATGTGGGGTATTTGGGTAGTGTCCTTGCACCCACCTACATAATGGATTGTACTGTGATGGATGGCTCTGTGCAGTTGTGTGCACCCTGCAAAAGCGATATTCTCTTCGGTTTATTGAATTTATAACACAGTTTGCTCGATGGCCTGTGGGGTTATTATAGATGACATCAGGCTGGCGGACTTTGTCGAGTTTATGATCTGCATCCGCCAACCAGTGCCCGACAACAGCTTAGAGTGTCTCAAGAAACTTTCATGCCAAGGATAAACTGATGAGTTGTTGGTATCCGTATTCTTCAGTTTTAGAACACAGCCACATACAGGATATTCGTTTCAAAGATTTGAGGATGCTCACGTCTCGCTACGTTTAATGATATGAAACTCATATACTAACTAGAATTATGGGTTATTTAGTGCCGCCAGTTTATCAAATTGTTAATTATTATCATCAGTGTTTATTTTTAATGAATTTTGGTGGAGAAGATGGTGTCATACTATCATAATCCGTATTCCATAATCCATAATCCGTAACCCGTAACCCGTAATCCGTAATCCGTAATCCATCTCGGTAATTTAAGCAGGAGAAGTCTCCTGCCGATTACTTTAATTAATTGAATTTTTGAATTACGACTAATATTATCTACACTATGATAAGTTAGTAAGACTTTCTGATTCAATTTATAACATATTTGTGTGCTCGATCTCTCCATGAAAACGTTATTATTTCATAATTTTCAATATATTTCAACGAATTTATTAACGTTTAATTTATTTACAAAATGATTTTTTTCTTACTTTTTTGTTAAACAGTATTTTCATTGTATTAATATAAGTCTGTAAAATATTCATGGCAATTTGTATTCGATTAAATACTACGAGTAGTATGTGACTATGGGGAAGCGACACGGAAAATCGTCCTTTCACGTAACTTTTTCCCTTGATTCGTTTTTGTACACCTGTTAATGTCATTTTCTCCCCCAATGATAATTCAAAGGTGATTTAATTAATGTAATTTACCATCATTTCAGAACTTCAATTTTTTTAAAAATAACAAATTATTTTATTATTGAACAATTTTGTTAAGCCAATCATCACTCACATTTTTTTTTCTCTGACAAAATATATTTGCAAGAATGCGTAATAATAATAAATGTTTTAAAAATAATTTTATTTAGTTCAAAGATACGGAATTGTTAATGAGCGCAAAATCCATAAACATATTTGGCTATTTATAGACTAGATTTAATGTTCACTTATTTTTAACTAAAAAAAAAAACTGATACACGTGACTATGGCTAAAAAAACAACAAAATAAATCGTTATCCTATTTTTACTTTGGAAAATGAAGTTAAAAGCCAGATTTTGATAAAAAAATTTATAATATTGTATTGACGTAAAAATATAACACTGTTGGAATAGCTAGCATAAGAGTTCTTGCAGGACTCGAATCCTTTAAGGTATTGTTTGATGATTTTTTGTACATTTCAGGTTATGATTAAGCCATTGCTTCACGCGTATATGTTTTTAAATACTCTAAAGTCTTAGAATTTTCTACGTTAATATAATAATTAATGTAGGTCTATCGGCGTTAAATCGCATGATCTTGTAGACCAATTGGCATTACCAAATTTCGAAAATAATGCTTATTGACGTATCCACCGAGCAAAAATTTTTTCTCATCGCTAAAGATTCTTTCCTAGAATCACCAATTTTAGCGCATTGATTTTTAGTTAAAAGATGTACATTATCAAATGGCAAACTTTATTTAAAACTATTTTAATATCAAATGATAATAATTTTTAAGAAATTATTGAGTTATCGGATAGTACTTTCAAAACCACAAAATAGATAACTCTTTACTTAAATTGTTTACTTTATTAAAAGTTATATAAAAACTTTTCAGTCATAATTATTTCGAAAGGGCTTTAAAGGAAAATACACTTTTAATTGGCGACAAAAATTTTGCTTACTTTAAGATTCCCCAACTAATTGTTATAACACGTACTGGTTTGTATTCAGTATTTTTAAATGCAGGATTATATTTTACATAAACTGTTAATAGAATTTTTATCGTAGATTTTTTTTCCCATTTTCCACTCAATTTTGAATAAATCCTATTCGAATTTTATTAAACTCTGAATAAAAATTTCCCTTTTTCATGCTAAACAATTCATTGAAATGAAAAGTTATGCTCCTAGTATTGATAAGGACAACCTTGATTTGAAATTATTCATTTGCAACAAAAAAAATTCTAATAAAAATATATTAGTGCGTGAACTTATTTTTACCTAAGATGAAATAACATATATATATGTGGTGTGAGTAGTAAACTATTAACATCCAATGGTATCCTTCAAAAACCGTAGTATATATTAGAAAAGGTAGTCGGGATGTGCTCCTGAAACCGAAACCGAATTCAATTTGCATAAAATACTTTGGGGATTTGAACGAACACATCAGCAGCAACAGAATTTGTAGTTTTTTCTATGAAAGCTCTCAATTTTGGTTCCAGTGACCTTTTGTAAATGAGATTTGAAAAAAAGCCAAAAGAAAAATGGCATCTTGCATAAAATACGATCGGAAATTATTAACAGAACACAATATCATGGGAGTATACACTATTACGAGGAGGTGAATTTTTTTTTTATATATTTAGTTTTTATTTTTTTTATTCTAAAAGCAAAACTGTGTGCAGTCTTATGGCACAGACATTCGAATAATTTTTATATGATGGTCACGTCTTTTCACTGGGCTATTCCCATCAAATGACATAAAAGTCCTTGTGTACTGAATATCCCTCGAGGTTATCCAAGACAAAGTCTGACCAATACAATGTGTTTGGTTTGGTACAGTTTAGTTTAGTTTAGTTTAGTTTAATTTGGTTCGGTTTGGTTTGTTTTCATCCTACAAATGTACAAGTATCTTTATCCAGTCTCACAGATCTTACCAGATACTAAGAATTTCCAAAAATAAAGTATATGAAAATTCCAAGTGAATGTGTACACACTAGAAAATATTTTTCTTTTCTATATTTTTATGGTTGCTGACATATTACAAAAGTATTTTCGGATAATACACGTATGCTTTTGCTGCTATCATCCCTCAACAACACTGTTATGGTATTAAATTGGCAATATTTTATATTTCCTATTGTATTATAAGTTTTTCATTTGATAAAACATTTTTATGAAAATCTTTAATTTTAATTAAAAATTACCAAATTTCATATTTAAATAGTTACGAAATCAAAGGAACATATTTTCTAATTAATAATTTCAAAATTATTCTCTTGTTATGCATTTTAACATAAAATTTATGTTTTTAATTTTAATCTATTAAAACATATTATTATTGTTATTATTTATTAATTATAAATATTTTATAAAATTATTTACTGTAATTTATAAATAATAAGAAACTATAAATAGCCAAACTGTCGATAATGCAAGATACATTCGAAGATCAGAACTGTGCGTATAACAGTTTAGTTAAAGCATGCAACTTAATGATGATACTCGTAGTTTGAGAAGTACTAGAGTCTCAGTCAGTTGAGTTTTAATTTCAGTTCAGTTGTAGTCGTAACAGCGGTTGGAGTAAACGCTGCGTAATTTTTGTGGAATTTAATTGTAAATAAATAAATTGTTGTGTAGAAGTTTCGTAATTTGCATAGCATATATTTTTATCTGTTACTCATAGATTATAGGACAACTGGATAGGCCTTTACACAAAAATTCTGTCTAATTATTTCGAGAATAGATTAATTAGAATGCATACATTCACAGATTAAGGGAGGTAATTTTAAAGCTCAGTATCCGATTGACGCGGTATTTTTTAAAACCATTTTCACTTATTATATTATTGTTTGATTTATTATATTATTTATTTATTTATTATAATAAATAAATTAATAATATTTGAAAATGGTATGAATTAAATAAGAGAATGCGATATCATGTTGAAATTAAAATCAAAAATTTGTAAAAAATGCTACTATTAAAATACGTTTAATTATGTATTAACAAAAATAAAATATTTCTTGCACTATTAAAATACGTTGCCTTAAATTTTCTCGTACACATACTTTGATAAATATTGAATTCTCCAATAAACATTGAATTGTCAAAATCATAAATGTAAAAAACTAAACAATATTTATGCAAGTATTTCGGTATGCTACCATTTCATGAAGAATAGCGTGTTTTGAACTCTCCGAAAGTCTACAAAATTTTTAAAAATACTTTATTAGGTACTTTTGATCAGGTAAATTTTAATGATATCATTGTGTATATTTTCTTCGAATTGTTCAAATATCTCTGGTAAGTTACCGTTATTCTTCATCTTTAAGTAAATAAAAAAAATCATCAAATAAAAAAAAATCTTCCGACAACGTGTCATGACTAATTATAATTAAAATCGACTAATAACTTATATATCTCTATTAATTTAATCACATTAGAATTTATTTAAGAAAAACATCTATGAAAGTTGTTGCCTTCGCAGTTGCTACTTTGCTAGCTCATAAGGCTTGGTCCTTTCAAGATGACGTACGTTTTTTCCCAGAAGATACATCAGAGTGGCGCTCTCAATAGATAAATCTACCACCATTGTTGCGGTCTCATGTGAAAATGTAACCATTAATGTCTCATCATTTTGTGGGATATCTTTTATATTTAATAAATACAGTAAAATGCCTAGCACGCTTACTTACCGTACTCCTACTTTTATTTCATTTAAATTAGAATATTCTTTGTCATACCAAATTGTAAACAGTCTCTCTAAAATATATTGAAAGCATCGTGCCACACTCTGTCAAATTCGTGATTTGATAAATTTGGTCTATAGTAAAGTGTTTTTCTTTGAAGTCAAACTGATTTGTCGTGATGAGATCTCTTTGTTTGATGATAGGTAGGATCCTCCGTATGACTTAGCTTTTCAAAAATTTTCGACATTATGTGCAACAGAGAAATCGGTTGGTAAGATCTTATGTCTGTGGGTGGTTTTCCTGATACTATTGCTTTTTAAAGAAGAAATGGGTAGTAGTTAGATCTGGGGAAAATGAGGTCAGTAAATATCGGTCGCAGATTTTCCGTTAAAGCTTGTGTAGAAAAAGTTTCGAAGCATACCCTTTATATCCTTTATTAGTTATCGTTATAGTATTGCCAGATACTGCGCTGCTCCAAATACTACATCACATAATCACTCTATGGGGGTATAAAAGTCATACGCAATTTACCTCAGGATTTTTACATTGCCAGAAGTGGCTATTTATTTCATTAATGCATATTTTGGCTTTAACCAAAATACGCTTCATCACTCATTATCAATTTCCTGTTATAATGAACGACTAGTTTTTAGAACTGTATTATGTTTTTGATTGTTTTCCCAGCACGACTTGTTTTGCCAGCAGGACATATGAATTTTCTGCAGGCATAATTACAAATCTTTATCAAAATGTCCCACACAACCACTTGAGAAATATCCAGTTATTTTTTGCGATGCCTTGTGTCAGTTTCCGGAATTTCCCCTGCATTATCACACAGCACACGCTCGGTTGAGATCGGGTGCTAGGTTTAGCGTCCAGTTCTAAAACGACCAGGCATCGGTATACCGAACACTGTACAAACTTCTTCAAAACTTCTCACTATACGATAATCAGTGTACGTTGATGTAACGCAATTTTTCATGTAAGTTTCTAAGAGTCACGGCAATTGATGAATCATTATCATAAAATCCTTTAACAAAAATTATTTTTTTTTTCAAGTATGTAATAATGCTTCTCAATAAATCCTCACTATTTGTGACTATCATGTATGAACTGACAAAATGATATTTAGTCAAAAGGGCATCAAATTATATTTGTAAACTTACCTTTAGAATACACTATATTCTATTTGTATATAAGAATAACTTTTCAAAGTATTCATATAAAAAATAATCACTCTCATACTTCTAATAGAACAAATTATTTTTTTAATTAATCATTGATATTTTTTAAAAATAATCTAGCGTTTTTATCTTTAAGAATAATTTTTCAAGTTTCTACTGTAGTCTTCATTTAGTCTACGAGGGTCGTTCAATAAGTCTTTAGAAAATCCAAGAAATTGCGCTTGTAGTGTCGGTAAAGATTTTTTTTTAGTACCATTATTGACAGGAAAGCTGTCAAAATTTCAGCTCGATCCATAGCATAGGTCAAGTTCTATCGTCGATTAAAGTTAACGACATTTATTTGTGCATAACAATGGAAAAAAGCGAGTTTAGGCTGTCATCAAACATCTACATTTGAAAGGCTTAAGCCCGAAAGAAATCAAAGCCGAGTTGGATGCAATTCATGGCACATCTGCACCTTTGTTTGCGATGGTTTACAATTGGGTGAATGAATTTAAACGTGGCCGTTCATCCACAAAAGATGAACATCGTTCAGGACGCCCAGTTGAGGTGTCTACTCCTGAAATCATCGACAAAATCCACGATCTGATTTTGAATGATCGGCGAATTAAAGTGCGCGAATTAGTTGAGGCCACGGGCATATCACAAGGTACAGTCGCTTAAATTTTGCATGAAAAATTGTCTGTGAAAAAAATTTCGGCTAGATGGTTGCCGCGTTTGCTTTCAGAGGAAAATAAGCGCAATCGTGTAGTGGACTCTGAGGCTATGTTGGCACTCTTTCATCGCAATCCTGCCAAATTCCTTCGTCGATATGTCACTGTGGACGAAACCTGGATACACTACTACACTCCAGAAACGAAGAGACAGTCATCACAGTGGATTTTCAAGGGTGAACGGGCTCCGAAGAAGGCAAAAACTGTGCCATCGGCCGGCAAGGTGATGGCCACGGTATTTTGGGATTCGCAGGACATCATTTTTATCGACTACTTGGAAAAAGGAAAAACAATAACAGGAGCGTATTACGCGTCGTTATTGCAACGGTTGAGCGAGGAAATCAAAGAGAAACGCCCCCATCTGAAGAAGAAAAAAATCCTCTTGCATCAGGACAATGCGCGTGTGCACACCTGCGCTGTTTCCATGGCCAAAATTGTGGAATTGAGAATGGAATTGTTGCAGCATCCCGCTTATTCACCAGATTTGGCCCCGAGTGACTATTTTCTTTTCAACAATCTGAAGAAATGGCTTGGCGGACGACGGTTCACTTCCAACGAGGACGTCATTGCTCAAACGGATGAGTATTTTGCAGAACTTCCGAAATCCTATTTTTTGGACGGGATAAAAATTTTGGAAAAACGGTTGGGAAAGTGCATAGAGCTAAAAGAAGATTATGTTGAAAAATAAATTTTTTTTTTTTTTAAAAACAGCTTTTTTCCATCTTTTTCTAAGGACTTATTGAACGACCCTCGTATTTAAAAAAACGATAAATTCAAGTACACAAGATCTAATCATGGTGAGAAAAAAATTCGCTTTAAAAACAATTTATCAATATTTTTAAGAAAAGGGCGATGAGGAAAAAACCAAAAAATAGGCGGAAATATTTTCAAATTGGTCAGTCTAATATTATCATATCTCACGTTACACTAATTATTGACAATAAACGGAAATAAAAACATTTCCGTTTATCACATTTCCGGTGTCCACCTTCCATCATTTACTCAATTAACGATAGAAATGCCACCCCCAATATCCGGGTTGTTAGAAATATAGCCCGTACTAATTATACACCCCACCAATCGTTTGCCTATAATACTTATTATAGATAATATTTTTTTGGTCATCTCTTCCACCTCGTCCATAATTCTTGGATAAAACTTATTGTTTACTATTTCTCCCTTGTCGAATAATCTCAATAACTTTATAAAGTCATAGTTTCAGGCAGAAAAAAAAAACGAAACAAAAACAAAAACAAGACAAAAATGGAAATCGGACAACCCTACAATAGGCGATGACGACTGCAACAATATTAATTGGCGTTGATGTTTTATTTATGACCGCATAATTCTTCACTCTAAATACGCCAGCATATATCCTTACGGCAAACTATATAAATACAATCCTTGCCATCATAGCCTTACCGGATTCTATTATAAGCAAAATACTTATTTATATAGAATATTTCGAATTTTCATGCAAACATAGTCGTATGTATGTGCACATATGAATTCCAACTAATAGATAAGGGAATATCATTAGACATAATAACATTTCGGATCGTATGCTATCCTTTAGGCTTCTCCTACTCTATATTTGTGTACACAAGTTCATTTCGAAAACAAAACTTCAGAATAAAAATGTAATGGGAAAATGCCTATCGATATGTGATTGTGAATGCAGATGTGAATGTCATTGTACGAGTTTATTCCGAAACGTGTAGCATATATTTTTATGGTTTGGTTTTGTTAATATCAAGTTAGTTTTCCTTTCGTCCTTTTTCTTACATTTAATGCTGTTTAATATTGTTATTATTCGAAATCTAGACAACGTTGTAATATGCCGGAATATAGAATGATTCAGTAGAATCGGAAATACAGGCACTGTCTAGTTATCAGATAAAAGGATATGAGCCAAAACCAATTATTTGGTGAACAAATTAGCCGGATAAGGTTTTCATTAATTACTTCCAACAAAACTACGAATTGCAAGAAAGAATAGACGAAAAATGTAAATGGAAAAAGGATGAAAATTTTGATAAGGAAAAACAGCAGAAATTGTTATGGATAAGAAAACGGAATAAATTGAAAATATCGACAGTTTTAATGAAGAAATATAGTCGGTTGGTTAGTAAGGTACAAGCACACATAGATAGGTAGGTATATATATATTAGACAAATATGAGACGATTATTACACAATGTGAATATGCTTTTTGGGATAGTATGTTCGCCTTGGGCATGATTATAACACTTCATTTAATTTCGTTTATTCGATTTATTGTGGAAAATAAATAAAAAACAAATTCAAACCCACAAAAAATATGTATTTTCATATTATCTCTAGAAAAAAGTGTTCGCCTTATATTTTTCACAATATTAAAGCAAATTTTTGCATTATTGTTATTAGAAAATTTTTGAGCATTTACTAAAGACTACATCCCAGAAATTAGATTATTTTCATTAAAAGAAACAGAAAAAAAACTCGACGAAATTAACAATTTTTTATAGTATTTATTGACAAAAACTATTTAAACTTATATCATCACTAAAATGCTTATAAAAATTCTCTTTGCAGTAACTTTTAAAACTACTTAAATATATCATGATGTACATAAGAGCTGTTTTGATTCCATCAAAAAAAAAATGAAAAAAATTCAAGTAAAATAAAAAAATTCCACAAAATGTATAAAAAATCTAACAAAAAAAAACTGTTTTTCGGATAAAGGATAACATCAATTTTAAAAGTAGAAAACGACTAAAAGGTGTGGATATCACAACTGGTATAGTAACTCTGCCATAAACTGACTGCATAACGTCATGAATACTTAATCTCTTCCATCCATTTCTTCCTTATCTATCCATCATTTACTTTTAAGAGTGCTGCCATTCCGAAAATTCAATAAAAATTCACATACGAACTATTTGTGCCCACAGCAGTTTTGTCTGCCTCCGACTAGGACTTGCTGATGAGAACTGCAAAAACCCTACTCCATTTTGGCTCTGAGGTACTTCCATTAGATTGTACGAATCTATTGAAAAAGCTTCTAGCTAACTTTCTGAATTGATCGAAATATTCCGGGAACAAAATATGACAAAAATGTACCAGAAAAGTAGTCAATTTCAATCAAATAACTTTAAAAACGGAATTTCAAATGTTAACAAACGTAAAAGTTTGCTTACGCAGTCCAAAAAAATTGAATCGTCAATATTTATATTATTATCAGATAGTATAATATAAAATAAGAAATTTTAAATAATTTAAATGTAAGATTTTCTATTAAAATAAACCTTTTAAAATTTGTCAAGGAAAAAAAATTATTTCCCAATAAAAAAAAAAATATTTCTATAATCTTAGATACTACGAGTAGCAGTATTTTTTAGATAGTCACTCAAAGAGAAAGTACACTGATTGAGGGCACTTCAAAATATTCTGAACATTATACCCAAATATAGGCTTTGTCATGAAACTAACCCTAAAATTCAGGGATTTCATATGTTTTGTCTTATGTCTATTAAGTCTCTTAGATATGTGCCAGGAGCCACTTTTAGTCTTGTGGAAGGTTATCCAAATAAAAGTATACTGTGGCTAGAAGCACAGAGTTTTGTTTGTTTTTTAGTACAATCATCTACTACCCTCTGAAACTAATTGTCAGAGAGTAGTGGATGATAGGTGTTATCGACCCTAATGTGTATTAATATGGGTTAATGGCCTCACATATCCTGACTCCTATTACTAAAAAGTCTATGTAGAACCACGCATATCCTGAGCTTCCGCTAAAACTAATATTATGCAGATAACATATTGATCGCAATCTCAAGTTCCGTTTTATTAGCTCACAGCTTTCTATAATATGCAGCGGTTCTATAAGAAAGGATTCCACAATACCCGTCCACGGTTACTGTGGTCAAAAGGTTCGAAAGTCTAAACAAATGTGGTCTAGCATCCGTGAATAAAATTAGATCGTCTAGCTGGGCAAGGAAAATATCAGCTTATTTTAATATGAAATGATTTTAATCATAAAGAAGATCATGTATAAATAATTCCTCATTTTAAAATTTTATTTAGTTGTCTAAAAAGCTTTGTTATTAAATAAACACATTTAATAAACATAACATACTTTAGGAGCGGTTCGAAAAGTTATCGGCCTAAGTTTTATTGGTGCTGTTATCGAAATGAATTTGATTAGTTAAGTAAGCACAACTATCACATCTATCATTATTTAAAGAAGGAAACTAAATAGCGAGCCGGTATCAAATTCTTTGTGAAAGCTTACGGGCAGTTTAATAAAAAATATCACAAAAGCACAGAAGATTATTATATTCTAATATAATATCAAAATTGACATCCGAAAAAAAACCAAAGGGACAATGTGAAGAACTGGAGGGATATATGCCGAAAATAGTGGTGATCTTGTTCTTAAATGATCATATTTAGCCGTGACGCTCTCGTGACCCTTACAACTTACCTGCCTTATCGACAAAACGTGGTAAGTATACAGTAGGGAGGAGATAGTTAAAAACAAATGCTTTCTATTTCTTCCTATTTATATAATAATTTATTTTTCTGTCTATGTTTATTTACAAAGGGCCAACAGCAAAAACTCAACTTAAACTTAATGGTCGTACAACGCTATTGACTTACACAAATTGACTTCGAAAAATCGCTTCTACCCTTTGTATTATCTGAAAAATTATTCTTTAATTTATATCTTTTCGTTCACTAAAAAAAAAAAAATTTCTCATTCTCACCATACAGACGATAGGAGAGCAAAACTGTGCGGCTAAGCTCAAACTACAGGTATCTCGGATGGATCAACTTTTGACACATAATTAAATAATTTTACTGTGAAACAAAATCATCCAAGCTAGAATTTCAAAGGAACTCCGACTTGAAAAATTAAATAATTAAATTAAAAGCAACCATAGAGAGATCATCATAGTCTTAGAATCTTGCTTACAAAAATAATATCTATTCATGTCCCCATTCATGTATCTAAGAATTTTCCATGTTTTTTCAACTCAAAACATTTTTACTTTCAATATTATTTTTTTATATTCTAACAAATAAAAACTTTTTCTCAAATATCTAAAAAAAAAAATAATTCATTGAATAGGTACTGTAACAATTCATTAGTATCATAATTAACAATTTTGACTTATATCTAATAAGGACATCAGAATGTTGACAGACTATGTACCAGACGGTTAATGAAGTTAATAACATAAGCCAGAACTGAAATTAGTATAACACCTCAAACGCTATATTTCAGAAAATTAGGTAAGCCAATTAAAGTAACGTCAGGTTATTAGAATATCTCGGATATGCACAACATTGCATAGTTGGAATCTTACTGCATTTAGCAAGACAACCATTTTATCAAAGATTATAAAATGAAATTGTTTAAGTCAATCAAATGTATATTTCTGAGCGCAAGGATATCTTTTAGATGATTTGATGCTGAATTCGTGCATTGCTGTTCACTTTGCTTTGATAATCGGATATACTTGAAACGCGTTATTTTAATGAAACTTACTTTTTCACTATTCAAACATAAACTAACAGGGAAAATGTGCAAGCATAGCTAAATGCATACCCTACAATAATAGAGAATAATAATATAAGACACAGTGTGGTAAGATAGTTAAGAACTAATGTATAGAGCAAGTAACAAATTCTAATTATTTATAAACGACAACATACGTAGAAAAGCTCTACTATTGCTCCACTATCGAATCCACTATCGGAATAATTAACATTACATGATTGCATCGGATTCGATGATTTTAGCACTGAAACGTGCTCCAGAAAATTCACCAAATCGCTTAGTCTGCAGTTTCCTTATCGACTGTACTGTGCTGACAATAGATTTCGGAAGGGTGGCTAGCATAATAGTTTTCTCCTTAGTTGTTGGGAGAAGCACATTGCAATCAGAAATGTTCCATAATATTTGGGTGGTCTACCAATATTACACAGGAAGAAATTACAGTTTACGTAGTACTAATGAATAGCGTTAAAACTGAAGGTGCCCAACACCGGAAATGAGTTGAACCAAAAATCGAAACTTCTACTCGCAGTAGACAAGACTCTGTTCTTATATCCTTACTTCTACACGTCAGCCATAATCTTGTTTCTCTTTGGAAGCTAACCAAATCACAGACTTTATAGTAGAATCGACTTGCCTCTGGCAAATAGATGAACTTGTCTGCTTTCGAATTGCTAATGAACCAGAAAATGTAACGCTACGACCTGCATTATCCAGTCTGCAATTAGAGAAAAGCGCTTGACAATCAAGGAAATCGCTTGCTAGTATCTAATTTATCATAATTTACCTTCTTGAAATTTCATATTTACTAATTAGGATTTCGCTTACTAATCGAATCAATTCTAGTATTTAATAGATAGATTTGTGAATTAAAGAATATCTACAATTTACTTCCAATTAATTACAAAAGCTTATATCTATATATTTATTATATCTGGAAGGTAATACATTTTATTAAATATCATTTTTTGGCACTTAAATGCTTCAAATAAAATAATTAAGAGAATAGAATTGTGCAATTGGTTAAACATCAAATCAGTTGTACTTTAGATTTACACAGATTCGAAGAAATGAAAATATTTTTTTAAAAAACAATTCTATAAAAAAATGTTCTCAATTTTTAGAGTTATAAACTCATGTTAGTGACGTTAAATCCAACCGATAGATACTTTCTTTGATTCAGAAATTTGAATATATCCAAAACGGGAACTAATTTTTTGTTTACATATAACTAAAGTCACTGACCACTAACTACATCAAATCAGGTCAGTAATCAAGTTGAATGATGGGCCTTATAAAAAATATCTAAAGATCTCGATTCCTTCTTGAATTGCGGATTTCTTCTCCACAAAGACTGTATGTGAGTTTCTGTTAAAGGTACAATATAAGTTTCAACATCTTCAGGTAATAAAAAGCGTATTAAATGAAATTGAGTTTCTTAGTGCATTAAGGAAAATAGAATAGCGAACTTTGGAGAAACGATTCACTATAAAATTAACTGTTTTGGAGCAGCGATTTTTACCATAAAAAAATTTACGAATTTGACTTACGACAAGTCGCAATGGGTCTGAGAAGACCATTTCTTATCACAAGCACAAGTTTTCGGTTGCATAAAAGATTTTTGGAAGGCCCAGAAGTTTTGGACGAAGATCGTTGCTCAGATGAATCTTTCTTCAAAATAGAAAACTGATAAGAATATGGAACGAGTTGGGGCTCTTGTAATTGCAGACCGTCCAGTGATATTACAGTTCATGAATACAGAGTAAGGCGTTTATGTGTAGAATAAGGGTTCGTCGCGTCAGATCAAACATTGCAAATAATTGGATGTATAGGACACTATTTTAAACAGGATAACATAGAGTATCACTCAAAAATGGCAGATAAACGTTGCTCAGGGACACCTTCAACAGTGGGAACTTATGAAAATGCCTTATATTTCCATCATTTTATGCTTCATTAGATTTTCGCTCAAAATTTGGGAATGAGGAGAGTTTGGTGCCAAAAAAAACTAATATTTCTGAGCAGAACTTCAAAAGCAGAAACTTTTTTGGTGCCAAAAAACTTCTGAGCAGAACAACAATGGGAAGAAGATTTGATAATGACCTCATTTACCTGATTCCCGTCCAAGTCATGAAGCGACATCATTTTGGTACTATCCAAAAGTGTGTAACCAAGGAGTTGAAGACGATTCCAGGAAGTGAAGATACAAATAGTAACAAAATCGTTTCCGTTAATTCAATTTAAAAATAAAACTAGTTTCATTACTTAAAAAAATATTTGTTTATGTTTGAAAAAACTAAAATTAAATAAAGAAATGCTTTTTTACAAAAAAAAAAAACCAAATACAATACGACTAAGGTTTCAATATTAGAATAAGATATTAAAATTGAAAGGAATAAGAAATTTATCAAAGAATTTAAATTCTTACTAGCTGGTAATCCTATATTAAATCGTAAATCCGAAATTCTTATCAGCATTCAGCTACTAACACCTCATCAAAATGTGCCTGTAAGAGTCATTAAATCCTGTTTCAGTCATTCTAATAGCATTCTTTATTCTAAAGCTCAGATAATTTTTATATGGTATTATTTAGTGGTGTTAGGGTTCAATACCCTCCTTTTTATTGTTAAAGCATTTTAGGGCGTTGGAAAATATAACAAAAGCTTTATCGAACAGAAGAATGAGAAAAAATTGAATATATAAACGCAAAAATAAAAAATCATCAAATTCATATAAACCAAAATTTCTCACCACAATGATGTTTCATTGATTATTCATCTGGGACAACAGCCATAATGTTAAAGGACGTAAGCTCAGAGACAAGACTCTTTTAAGAACGTGCCCAATGGAATCGACAATGAAAATAGGCATTGCGGCTGTTAAAAAGGGAAAACTTAACTGAAGAGGGAAAAAATTATAACAAAAACAATATGAAGATAATAAATGGGAGGTTCGAGGAATTCTAACTCGATTCCTTTTTAACATTATTTTGTATTATCACAAAGGAATACGTAAGATACACATGTTTTGTGGTTTTTTCGTATATTCGAAATTCTGAAAAGGAATTTGAACACCCAAAGGCTCCCACCACCGGATATTCTACTCTTATAAAAATATAAAACGTATCAGCATAGTTGGTATTTTATAGAATATCCTTGTTAATATGGTAGATGGAGTTTTTAAATTTTTGGTAAAAGCATATTCCAAAAATAATATTAAAATGAGAATACCACTAGCCAATCCTTAAAAAAAATCCCTCATATCTAACATCTTCTTATATAGGATAAAGTTCTAAGGAAATATGATGGTATGGTTTCTAACCGTGGCATAGGCTTATTTTGATAATGATTTAGAGGGCATACTACATTGCGAATGGAATAGTAATGAAATCAAAAGAAGCATAATAAAAAGTAGTCCAACCCAACTGTGGGCAATGTTTTTCCTTTTATTATTTGTTTTTTTTTTGGTAAAAGGATATGCTAGTATCATGCTTATTTTTGTATTCTTCTCTCCGTATACATTGAATGTTTTCTTTTACTTTCGATATCTCAAAAGGGAAATGTAAGATAAAACACCATTCCCAACCCAATAGACCATCAAGGAAAACTTCCGAAAATATTCCATTCTTTTTTGCCTATTCTTATTAGATATCGACAACTCAAACACCATGGAAGAAATTTGATGTAGCGTGCAAAATTTTAATCTGAAAAATTATATCCTCCTCACCTCAAAATCAATTTATTATGCTATTGTTAACGTTCGCATAAATTTTCTGCATTTATTTTTTTTTTGGGGTAAAACTTCAATGACTCTCATATGATGTGGTTAGAGTTGACTCCATTCTCGCAATAATCCATTAGAATATGTTAATTTTAATAAGAAACTTTAAAAGTTTAATGTCAAAAAGCTTTAGGTGAAAATATTTTGAAAAATGATCGAAACAACAAAGCTGATAAATCTTATCGTTGATCTGATTTTGAAAATGTTCCTTTTGAATATTTTCCAACTAAAATGAAAGGAAAATGTAAAAAAAAATTGAAGGCGTTCTTATAAACTTTTTGAATCATAAATCAAAATTTAAAAGATTTGCAACGTTTTCGTTTTATTTTACACACGAATTTAATCTTAAAGGAAGAATAATAATCTCGGAAAAGAAATCTTTATGTTTACCGCAATCGTATTATAAGATGGTCAAAGTTTTGGTAATATTGATAAGCTCCTGATAACGCGTTTTACTAATACTAATATTTATCTTAATTAATTTTTTATTTAACAATAAAATCAATTAATTTCATAACTTTTCGCATTAATAAAAAAACTTCGACAAAAAAATCTCATCAATAAATGTTGATACTCGTATTTACACAATAATTCAAATTTGGATATTTTTGTTATCACAAGGAGAAACGTAAGAAAATATTAAAGTTTCGAATACTTATTTTATGATCCTATATTCTACGTGCATATTGTATGATGCTTAGGGAAATTGCATTTTCTTTTATAAAAGAAAATCCAAAGTTTTAATACGCAAATATTTTTATATATAAAAAGCTTAAAAAATTGTTTACGTTTTTAACATCTAATAAAAATCAATGGGTGAGTATGGATATATGATAGAAATCTGGAAAATTCTTATAAGAAAACAACATGAAAGAATATGCATTGAAGACAATTTCACCCTAAACATATAACAACCCCACATATCATCCTCTTTTGACATATTTCGTGTCTGCCTTCTTGAAAATTATCCCCCTAAGCTTGTGAAGGTTTTGGATATGCAACAAACACATACGAGTAGATATTAGAAAAAGAAACCCCAAAAATCTCATTTAGTCAAGCTAAAAGTCTCATATCCGCCAGATTTTACGATCAACTTTGCGGTATTTTATACGATATTCGCTAGTACAAACAAGTATAGTAGCACGTCTCAAATATAATAATAAGAGTCTGAATTTATTGCAAAAGTCTTTTCAAAATATCTAAAGGCTTTCGGCATTCTTTCTATAACCTGTAATAGCAGACAGGAAAAATAACAGTCA
This sequence comes from Atherix ibis, assembly GCA_958298945.1. Taxonomy (NCBI): domain Eukaryota; kingdom Metazoa; phylum Arthropoda; class Insecta; order Diptera; family Athericidae; genus Atherix; species Atherix ibis. The sequence continues at coordinate 32,999,829 of OY282607.1, forward strand.
CGATAGTCAAATGGCAAGTCAAGTGAAAATTAACCACCGACTGCAATGACGAACATTTGCTAATATTTTATTAAAGCTAAAAAAAAATATTTGAAAGGTAAACATAATGGCACCATGATACAGAATTTCTGAAAGAATTCATAGGAACAGAACGTAGTGCTCATATTACTTAATAATACATAATAAAATAATGCATCCTTTCTAGGCTGTGTTACTTTGACAAAAATAAAAACTTCTGACGAAAATGTACACTAGCGTTACGACTATGCACTCTCACAATGATAGTTGAATAGATGGCCTGGTTTTATGCAAGCCACCCTAATTTTCTGCTACTTTGACTAAAATTACTCTTATAATGGAGCACGTTATAGACACTTCCAATAATCTTTTGTACAAAAAAGTCAATAATCTATAGAAAATGTTGGTTTTTCCCCAACCACATTTTTTGATTGAAAAAAAAAAAATTAATAAGCAAAGAAAAAATAAAGAAACTATTATGATTTAGAATAAATTATTTGCGTTAGTGACGTAGGGTGAGAGGAAAAGAACGCAAATAGAGCATCACCAATTACGCAGGATTCTAAGAATACTTTTTTGCTTGCATCCTGAGATTTATATAATTCGCTTTAATTAATTTTTAACTAAAGAAAATTAGAAAATCATCAAAATAATCTCAAAAATTTATTTCAAATTATATTTAAGATAATAAAGCACCATGGACTACTCTGGAAACTCAAGAGCTTCCTCCCCTACACATACTTCCTCATTTTTAAATCATATCTTTTCTAACATCATTTCCAAGTAACCGTTAATACTGATTACTGTAAAATGTCCCATATCATGAGCTGGTGTTCCTCAAAGAAGTGTCATTGGTCCATTACTATACAATATTTATACCTTTAATATCGAAACTTATCCCAAAACTACAACTTTTACCCATGCCGACGACACTACTATTCAGGCTTGCCACACAAATATTCAAATAGGTCCTAGTAGCTAACAATCTCAAATCAAAAATTTCTAAGACTGGCTTACGAGATGAAGAGTAAAATTAAATGAGCAGAAAAGTATTCATATTACGAGTACCTTAACCCTTTGCTAAAATCCACAAATCCCCACATATATTAATGGCGACAACATTCCACAAAAAAAGAACGCTACCTGGACTAAATTTAGACAAACGAATTACTTGGAACCCATATACGATATTAAAAAGACTTGAACTTAATAGACGTAACCTAGCATTTCTTAGACTTCTACTGAACAACCGATCAAAACTGATGTTAAAGATCAAACTTTTAATTTACAACACAATTTTAAAACCATTGTAAACGTACGGTATTGCACTTTGGGGTTCGACCAAGGCTTCCAATTCCTATTGCATCCAATCCCTTCAATCCAAAATCCTCTGTAAAATCGTTGAATAGGACAGTTTTCCACTATTACCTTTCCTCCTTGATACCAACTTACTTCCACGGAAATTATTCGCCACCTACTACCCCATTCGAGTAATTTTTAACACCTACAACGCCATTCGAGTAATGGGCGAATCATTGCCTCAGCTTTAATATTTATGCTTGAGTCTTCGGATAGGAAATAGAAATAGTTCGATCATATCCTCGAACCCTCTAACAATTTTTGAGCAATGATTACAGGTAAAGTTTGTCCAACCAAATTTTGTTTGGGCTACGATTTTTATTCTTCATCCATTTGACATTTGTTTCGTTTTCATGAACGATTTTCTATTGTTTTTTTTTTGCATTTTGCAATCCAAAATATTTGGCAATCATGGGAAAGCTAAAAAATATAATTGAACATAAAAAAAACGATAAATATATTTAAAAAAAGAAAAAAAATGGTCTTTTAGAAACAACGTACGCTAATGTCTAGACTGGGCAGTTCAACGTCACTGCCATTATTGGACAATATATTTTGCAAGATCTTTTTTGTACACACGACCGATAAACAATTCTTAATACACAAACCTTGTTAACATAAATCATACTGCCAAATATCAAAATTATAATAATGTTCGCCCTACAAAACACAAAGTTCGTATAAAAAGCTTCATTAGGGCTGTGTGTTCGAGTTCGTTGCCTAACATTTGAGGCGATTAAACCAGCCGAGCATATCTCCATATTCTGTTCGTCTCGAACATGTTTGATCGAGGGAACGGTATTCGACCAACATGTGCGAAAATATATTACACCTCCCGCACCGAAAGAGTGGACGATTTTTCCTGAAATTCGAGTATTTTTCGAATGATGTATCTTAGGTTAACATTTCCCTAAGATCATCCGTTACACGATCAATTTTACCGTTTACTCAACGAAGCGTCGGTCTAATTTGGAATTTTCCACTGGCTTTGTTTCAAAATACAGCAAAATTAGGTGAGAAACCAAGTTTCGTTGGCTTGTGCGTTGCCAAATTTACTTATAGTCAAATTTACTTAAATCGCCGTAACTAAAGCCAATGCTATCATAATAAAATTATTTAAAAAAATTAACACCCACACGTCAAAAATAGTATGTAGCTTAGGTAAAATTTTATTTGTTGTAGAATTATTTGAAAAATATATTCATATTTTCCAAGAATACATTTTATTAAATTGGAATGAATTGAATGCTAATGAAAGTGGCTTTAAACAGACTTCGTTTGATATTTTCGAAACCAATTATGATTTATGCTAAAAAAAAAGAGAAAAGAAAGCGCCGGAAAATCTGTTTATCGAGACACACCCCTAACCTATTATATAGCCGTTTTGTGGGTTAACTATGACTATGAGCTCTTATAAAATTTACCATACTATTTTTCAATCATCCCCCTTATTTTGTGTGAAAAGATATGGAAAGTGTGTAATCTGTGCACGTGTGGGTCTATGTGTATAAATGAGTGTATACCCACCCACTGCAGAAATACGTCAAGCATGGTGCCTTTCAATTTCAATTCGTTGCAAAATTATTTTCTTGAAGAGTTTTCCTTTGCACTCGAGAGTCGATTAGGATATTCGATATTCCTTTTCTTGGCAATCTTGCATCCGTGTTTACTCCGTTTAGTAACTTAACGTTTTGTGTATTTTTTTTCAAATATTTTTTCTTATTGCGTCTACTTAAGAAAGTCAGGCAGCTATCGTCGTAGTTGACTTGTCGCTAAAATACAGTCAAAAGCTTTTAAAATTCCATCAGCACTTACCAAACGAGACAGATAAGGTACATCTTCTAAATGTGGACCAAGAGTTGATAAGGGGAGCAAATAGAACAGGCTATTACTGTTTGGAAAAGTTGCAACAACGTAAGAGCTTTTCCGCATTTTCACTTTACCTTTTTTTTTATTTTCATTTCACATTTTCATACATTTTATTTTCTCTCACTTAGTCGTATTCCTTTTATTTAAACTTCATAGGAGATTTTATTTATTTTTTCTTCTCTTTTTTCATATATTTTTACGACCGACTTATATTACTTAGTTTGACACTCTTTAGTATTTTGAGGCTTTTAACTAACTAACCTAATACTATTACGGGACATGAGAAATTTTCGGCAATTTTTTTAAATACAAATAGTAACATGCTCTTCGTATCCTTTTTTGTTTTAATATATTATAAGTATTTTTTTAGATAAATTTGATTTTTAGATGTTCCGCAAATAAATATTATCAGATTATAATTTTTGTGTTAAAATGCATCTTTTAATCGAAATTTAGTTGTTTTGATATTATTTGTGTTTTTTTTTTTATGATTTTAAGAATATTTTTAATCGAAGAGTCACTGCAAATCGGGTACACAGTAAATATCTACAATATTTATAATTTCATAAAAGTTAAGAAAATATTGACAGTCAATATGCATGAAGAGTTATAAGCAAACAATATATTGTATAAATAAGCAAACAATTATTTAATGAAAAATATTCTTATTATTTTGTAAGCATTTTTGCTTAAAGTAAAAAATTCAAAAAGTCCGAAATTTAAATCCTATTCATATGAATTGAAATCATTAAAAGTTTTGCGCATCGATTATATAAAAATACATAAGATATATGGTAATGGAAAATAGTTTTTGTACTTTAAAATAGAAAAATATTCTTTTGGATTTATTTCCTCTATAGTCGATGAGTTCTTGGAAAAAACTTTTTTATTACTTGAGGATCTATTGAAGAATATTAACGAATATATGTACATACTTGCATATAAATTCACTTATCGCTATACTCGTACAATATTCGGTTTAGCCAACTATGAATAGTTCGAATATTGTATTATTCATGGTTATTATAATTCGAAAATCCTAGACGAAGAATGCTGTTATTTTCATTTTAATACCACATTTTCTTCTCAATTTTCAAATGTATTGCATAACTTATACAAGCACTTAAAATAGCCTGAAGACATCACTTGTATTGTCAAGTATGGTAAAAAAAATTCAAACGGAATATTGTCTGATTTCGATAAAACTAATTCCTCTCTCCTCAAAGAGTTAGCATCGATATACTTTCGTCATTGTATTAAGGAACAATCAATGTAATCCTTGCAATAATGGAATATTAAATTTAAGTTCTTCGATCTAAGAAAACTTAAATGAATTGATCAAATGGAACATTCTATATGGACTTTATGAAAACGGCTTCGAAAATTCTATTCCATACGACATTGCATGCACTTGTTATATTTCACAAAGTTGTAAGGATATTGACTAGTTCATATGATGGATATGTCAAGACCTATTTTAATACTCGTAGGTCGCATACAGCAAATTAAGTAGACATTACTTGTTTTTATGTAAAGTATGTAGGACATAAGCCAGGAGCTATGATGCAGTGTCATACCCATGAGACAACTTGGTAACGCGGAAGGGTATGAGTTAGATGAATTAGGTGATTTGTTATTTGATTTAAAAAAGTGGACTTGGAAAGGGAATTGGGGGATCTAGAAACTTCATAATAGAGGGAATCTCATTTGAAAAGAAATATTGGGTAAGGTGACTTTCCGTTAGAAGATGACTGATAGTGGGTTGACCGTCACAGAATTGGCTGATGGAAAGTGGGTGGTTTCCAGAAAAGAAATTATGCGTGAGAGCAGAATATCTTATTCAATTTCTGATCAGTTTCCATTCCTAAAATTTTGGTAATATTATCAAGTAGATTGGTTGGCCAATATATTGGAAAAAAACTTCTCCCTACTTGTCCAGTCCGTGTATCTACAAATAGCTAAAGATATCATTTGAAACTTGGTTAGTAAATGCCGCAAGTTGGGAGCTGCTGTAAACACTTGGCGGAAATGGGTTTCTCCCGCCAGTTGATCGGTGTACTCGTTGCCCAAAATTCTCACATTACCTGAAACCTACCGCAATTTGACACTTCTGTTGTTAAGCAGAAAATATTGAATATTGTTGAGAACCGGACCACTCGATGAGGTACGGATAGGTTCCAGGAGTGCATGGCCGTCACTGAAGATGAACATATTTCGATGATTGGTAGTGCAAATTTCTAACTCTACCGCCCTTTTGATTACTTACAGAATACAATAATATTAAGCTGCCCTGAAAAGAAATATTTCACAATAATGTTCATGGATGTAAGAGCCATCTTACTTAAAGACGTGATGGAAAATACAAAGTAATTTTTGAGTCCTTACAACTGCTCAAAAAAAAGTTTCTGGTAGAAGAACAGATCAGTATTTACCTATTTCTCTCCACTCTGCTTTTCATACCATAATTTCTAGTCAAGGTGATGGAAAGTGTAACAGTTGGGCTTGCGAGTAGATACAATAAGTAAAATGTTGAGACCCAGTGTCACAAGTGTCAAATTTCTGGATTGTCTAGAACAAATATGATTATTTTAAGTGTTTTTAATAGCAGTTACTGAATCGTTCCTTTTAGACCAGTCATCAACAATAGAAATTCAATTCTGGACTTTAGGAAGCGTATTGTGAGAGGAGTCAGAGGCAATTAGAATGAAAAGATTATCGGTATAAAGATTATGACAAATCGGCAAAAGAGGAGGCGATAGGGGTATTAAAGAGGGATGAAGAAGTAGGAGATCTCTGTAGAGTAGCAATTTCATTTCTGCGTTTGGATGAGAACAACCATTTGCCTGGAATGTGAAGGTTATTCCTGGACCATACCAGAATTAACATCCCATTTAGCAAATTTGATCAAGATTCAGTGTAGGTAAATGCACTTTTATGCCTTTTCAAAATCAAGTAATAAACCAATACATACTGTAGCTTTTTAAGTACTATCAAAGTACTCTTATCTGGCCTGTACATATATTGAGAGAAATGGACGAGACGGTGAACTTTTTGGCAAGAATGTGGTCTAGTATTTTTGAAAGAATCTGTTTCAGAATCTAAAAAATGTAACGCAAGAGTAAAATCTTTCTGAAACTGGATAGATAGGTTGGAATCTAAACTGCAACTTCTCAACAGTTTGCAAATGTACATTTTTCTAGTAATTTGATCGAAGATGTTAACAATCTGACAATGGATGCACGAAGATGCCTCCTAATCATTCTAAATATGATATTATTTTTGTCAGGAAAAGTACTCTTAAAAATTTTGCAAGGTCTACCCGGTAATTCATGTTATTGAAAAAATTAGATTTACTGTGAAGGATTATTCCTCTATACGGCATATTTCATAAAGATGAGAATGATGAGGAAACTGCAGCAAATTCCCCAACAATGAATAAAGAGTTAATTATAGTCCCATTCTTGGACTCAATGAAGGAAATTTCATGTAAATTTTTCCTGTACCGTAAAACTTTAATTTTTTAACTAATAAACTAAAGAAGTGAAAAAAAATGTTTATTACTTCCTAGAAATAATGTTCTAATAGCTTCCAAATACTAAAATAATTCAAATAGAATTTTAATTACAGCAGATCAATATTAAGTTTATATGAAAAATCTATGCAACCTAATAAATTTTCGAAGCACTCTCTAAAGGATAAAATTTTTATATAACATCTAATATCATTTTTAGCAGAATATAGATATCAATAATAAAAAAAATGGACATAAAAATTACAATTAATTTTTCAATTCTGATTCAAAAATAAATTTTTTTGGAAATTTACTGAAGCAATTTTTGCCAGAAATTAGAAGAAAATTCTGAACAAATTTATTTTTCCGTAATAAATATTCTAATAAATAAAAAAATAGTTATTTCAAAATTTTGTAATTACATTAAGAAATACCTTACAATAAAAAAATAATATATTCGTAAGATATTATTTCTAAATTGAATATTCGAACTGTTAGTTGAATTTCAAAACCACCTCCCTTTACCCCACCAAAAAAAAACCAAACAAAATAAAAACCAACTAAACCCCGTGCTAATATTGAATTTAATTTAAAAACCAATTGAAAAAATGTTCGTATTTAGAATTTATAAACGAAGTGAAAATAATAATAATACTAATAATAATAGTAGATGGTGTATATTTGCACTGTTTTGGCAATGAATTTTGATTTTGAAATTCGATCAGTAAACAAATTTCATTTAGAGTTTGTGCAACTTTTCCGTTTCGATTATGGACGCGTAATGCCTGGATGAAAAGACTGAAATCAGTTGGGGCAAAAGGACAGCTACACGATACTATTCGAAAGTCTGCTGCCGAAGGGTCAAAGGATTTCGAATGCGCATCCAAGTTGCAGAAGAGAGAAAAAAGCACAATTCACATAATCCTATTTGGAATGTTGGTCCAATATGAGCCTTCCACAACTAATTTACTATTCAAACATAAAATCGCCGCAGTCCATTTATATTGGTACAAAGGAGCAGGACCAAGCCAGAAATACGAAATCTACAAAACTATATTCGGAGCACATTTTCTGATTTTCAAAACAAAGTTTATTTTTATTCCTCTTTCATTTTTAGGGTGAAAATCGCTACTTTCATCCTTCGCCTATTTTATATACATATTTATACCTAACAAACCGACAAACCAAGCACAGCAATTGCCAAAAGTAAATAAATTCGAGCAGAAATAGCAGGGCAACGAATAAATAAAGCGTGGACATACTCGTGATATACATAGTTTATGGGTCGTATAAGTTCAAAGAGAAGAAATTTTGGAGAAATTTTATCCGAAATATGTTTATGGATTTTATTTGTATGCTTACAAAACGGCCCATAAATACGCATGCAGGCAGCGATTTGTTATGTCACATTATTTTTTGTCTTCTATTCAATAACTATCCAAACAGAAATCAACTGAGAAGGGTGGAAGATGGCATTACGAGGATGAAACCTTTTTAGAAGGACTACTTAATAGAATGAATGCTATATGATACCCGTAGAAATGGCATATGACTATCGAAGAGTTCGGAATTATTATGGAATGAAACAGTTACGGAATAGATGGATATCGCCTATTTCTGAACTATCTTCCAAGTTCTGACACTCATATTACAATATAATTCTGCTCAATGGCTTTAAACGTTTTGTAACAAATAAATCCTTTAGTAGCGCAATGAAAACTGCAATTTCATTGTATCAGTTCAGTGAATTGCAATATTTATTGAACCAAACTATGAGAATACACAAATTGCGCTATACAAACTTTACCAAACATTAACGTCAATGTTGAGGAAAGTCCCATATCCCTGGTATACAAGCATATGACAATGAGCAATTTCGTTGAAATTATATTGGGACCAAATTTAATATCAGAATGTGGATTATTATTCGCGTACTTGGGATTCGGTTTCAGTTATTTTCAAATAAAAAATGTTGTCAGTTTTATGGGCTTAATGGATAATGGACAAACGACGAAACATTAACAATCCCACCGATTCCATTTGGATAGAAATTATATTTTATAGACATTTAAATTGGTTTGAATTGAAATTTATTCTATTTAATATAAATTTTATATATACTTTTCTTTTTGCATTCCAATTTATTTTATTCGTAAGTAAACTATATTTTGTGTAGTGTTTCGTTTTCCTCAAAAAATATTCATATCAACTCTTTTCAGAACTGAAATTCTATTTGTTTTATGGTAAAATAAGAATTCGGAGAATTTTTATGGTAGAAAATATTTTTTATATAAAAGAAAATTTGAATATCATAGAGATATATAGTAGAGAATTTTTTGGATCTCTATAAATATTGAATAAGGAAAATTTTCAATGTCATATGATAAAATTCTCTCTCAACGGCATATTGTACGTAACGCGAAAATACCAAATTGAAATTTGGAGGTGGTTGACACGTACCACTCTTAGCACATTCAGCCATAATATTTTTATATCTGTTTATGGTTATACAAATATGTATGCACATGTCTGGTGAATATATGGTTTATGTATGTACATAAAGCTATCTGCAAATTTATCTATTTTGCCTCTAAACTTTTATATCCTGTTAACTGTAGGCTTTCAAGTTTGTGATGACATGAACGTAACAACTATACATGATGACATTTTATTACGTGTTCTTTCTAGTCCGAAATGGGGAAATAAGTTGACAGGTTCACGTCGAAATAATGTAATTACAGTCAAACTCTTTTCGAATTAGATTTAGCAATGTACAAATTGTGAATATGTTATCAGCTCCGACATAAATAGTTTTTTTTCCAACATTCTACGACTAAGCCTCTTTAGAAGATTTTTTTCTGAATTGAATTTTTTTTCTCTTGTTTTCATTTAAAAAAATTTTAATGAACAATTTTTCTCATAATAAATGCTATCGTGTTCAAGATATAAAAATTGAATATTTACGAGAAAAACATGATAATTCTATAAGTTTTAAAAGTTTTTACCATAAATTTTAAAATAGTAATTTATGGATTAAAACTTCGAAAAGTTGTAGTTATAGTTTTTAAACATACGACGTTACATTAACAACACTACAGAATTGTTGTATATTCTCTTTATATCCTATATCTTAAATAATTAAGTAGTATATTGTTTTTTGATCTAGTTAGCTAGTAGCGTTACTCTCTTATATTTTGGCGGACGTCAAATTAAACTCGCTTTCGAACTTAATGCAAATTATGGTGCTACCATTTTAATATACAGAATTCCTTTAGAGATTTACAATAGATCTTTTTAAACAAAAATATATTCATATTTGTATAATAGCATACCAGATAATATCAAAGGGCAGCAATTAGATGCTCTATTCCAGCAGCCTAAACTAAGGCCCTTGTTACCATTTCTTTAGGAGTCCGATTCGCTTGTAAAGAAAATATTCGACCTTAAAAATATGACAATATTTTCAGAGAACTTCGGCTTTCTAGAGAATATCTATTTTAGATTACTAATAAATAGTGTTCATCAGTTAGAGCTATCTAAATCTATGTGTAGTCTACATGGTAAAAATTTGGTGTTTGGTTTTCAGGATCTGCACAACTGTGAATATACTAATGTGCAAACCAGCTTACAGGAGCATCTCCTTTAAAGATCATATCGATTAGACTTCAAATTTCAAGTGTTTTGAAAATTATTAAAAGTTGTTTACTTTTGATGGAAAGTGTATTGCATTCTTTGATATTTTTTTATAATATTAGTTAGTCGGAAAAGTTCATGGCGTTTTTTGAGAAAAATAATACGTTGAAATCAGAGTGTTCAAATCAATTTATTCAAACCAAAAATTCTCTATTATTATCGATAATATTTGGCCATTTTTTGAGCAAGGCGTATATGCTATCAGTATGGAATTTCTGTGGTTTATGGCGTAAAAACTGAATCAAGTGGTTTTCACAGGCCTTTCTTGAAGCCAGATTGGTTACATTAAGAGAATTTTGCAGAGGTCAGAACATATAGAAATCAAAAGGAGGTATATTTGGGTTATATGGTAGATACATCAAAACTTCCCAGTTAACCTCCCTTAATTTTTGGCGAGTGATCAAAAATGTGAGTATCGAACGTTATCGTGGTAGAATAGAACGCTTTCTATTGTCAATTTGGACCCTTTTATCTTAATCGTTTGGCGTAATCTGTTGAGCTACTATACTTTCAAGTATAGTACCAAGTTAAAAGTTTAACCGAACGGTAGCAGTTCATAATGAACAATTCTCTTCCAGTCTCACTATATACACAGCATAACCTTATTGGCCGTTAATCCTATCCATGATCTCTTTCGACTGATATTCTAGTATTTTACACATTTTTCATCGCTACTTATAATTTGCTTCACAAATGGCTCGATTTCATTGCGCTTCAACAGCGTATTGCAGCTGTTAAGTCGGCCCATCGAGTTTCGTTTTAGAACCCATACTTTCGCAAACGGTATAAAACTATTTGGTAATGAATTTTTAATTGATACGATATGTCATGGCTTCTGATATGCCGGTCTTATTCACTTTTTTCGAGAACGATAGCAAGTAAACTATTTGCGTACATTTGATGCAACATTATAAGCACCACAATTTTATTTAAAAGTCTCCGATACGTTGTCTTCTTTGTCGTAGTGTTATTGCAAAATATAGTAAATTTTCTTTTTATTCTGTTTTTTAATAGAAACTGTTTTTAACTAAAAAACCTTAAAGTGCCACCTTTAAAATGCTTGTCTATTATTATCATAATGTGACTGGTGGTTACTGAGTTATTTTTTTTCGACTAAAAGACGTTCAAATAAAAAGTTAAAAAGATGATCCGATGAAAATATCGCGACCGTACAGGTCAGTAATGAGACATCGTTCTGCACAGTTGGGAAACCCTTTCTTTCTATTTTGAAGATATACCCGTACAAAATTCAATTGAGCCAACAACTGTTGCAAGCCAATAAGCCCCGACTTTGTCACTCAAATGGCCGAGAATGTCCGTTCTACGGCACTAAAGCCCACAAATTATTGAAGAGGTACTTCTTCACGACCAACAAGTTACTGTGTGGGTTAGTATTTATGCTGATTTGGTCAAAGGACCGGTTTTTTTACTCTAGATGAACTTGAATTCAAAATTCATCAAGAAATAGCCTCCATATTGACCGAAACACTTCGAAATATAATGGAAAATACCAAAAAACGCACAAATATCATATGTAAGAAGTAATCACAACAATTTTTCTTGAACCGAATTATATGATTTTTTTTATCACAAAAATGGTGAATAATATTATACAATTAAAAGTAGCTAAACAATCACAAGTCATTTTGCTAGAAAATTTTTACGTACAAAATTTATAATACGCTCATCTCTAAGAATCTATTAAATTCCAACTTTTGAGGAATTTAAAAAAAAGCGAATTCTTGTAAATCAATATGAAACCAGTTAATATATTAAGGACTTTATTTGAAGAAAAAAAAAACAGAGAATAATAAAGTAGCTTTACATAAAAGGACAGTTTGATTCAATATAAATTAAAGGTTCACAACACTTTTATGAGCCTGAGAAATTTATAATTTTTTGTGTAATCTACACAAAAAATTATAAATATATTTCACAAAATTATTCTCATACGTGGAAAATTACAATTTAAAGTGAGACTTTTTCAATAGCAGCAGTAGCGATGAATTTTTCAAAAGGTGTTAATTTCGTTAAAGCAACACAAGCTTCGAAATAATGGAAATATGTTAAAAATTAAACAAAACACCATCAAACCATTCTGATATAATTAACTTTTTTGGATGAATACTGATTAAATGCATGTTATACGAGAAGAGTTACGGGTTGTATTGTAGTACCTGCTGGATTGTTTAGATTGGATCAAAGGGAGAAAATGATTCCATACAAAATGCTCAACATAACACTTCAAACAATTAGTTCCAACAAAAAGTCAAAACATAATTAAATATATCAGATGAAAGATAAAAGTTTGAAATTTTCGAGAAAAACCGAAGCACTGAGGCTTCAAATTTCACTGCTTCAACTTTTCAACTTCTGGCAGTTTTTTACCTTTAGTGAAATGAGAGTGCTTTTAAAAGAAAATGTTAACTGAAAATCATAAATGGAAACACAAAAAAGTCAACACGGAAATGTAGAAAATTCCATAAATAAAAGAAGGGTTTCCAAACACGCAAAGTATTCTAGTAGAAGTAATGAATTGCTACAAGGGCAGTAAGGTTTTGAGCATTGTTAGATAAAATAATTTTCAAATTAATAATTAACTTTAACTTTAAATAAAATTTATAAAAATTATATTGACCTTAATTAATATTTTTTTGACGTTTGCATAACCAAAAATTACGTTTTTCTAAAAAGTATTACTCAACAAAATTTTTTACACAATTTTTATGTACCACTTCTATGAAATAACTACTTTTATATATTTTTATTAATTTTTATAAAATTTTAAATGTTATTTTAGAAATTTTTCATTTTTTATCTAAAAAAACTTAATTGTATTTAATATAAGCTTTTGAACTTTTAATCAGTGCACATTGTCAGCAATTTCGTACAACAACATACATTTTTCCTTTGGCCGAATCGCATCGAATGCTAATGGAGGCCTATGGTGACAGTGCTTTATCGGAAACAACGTTTCGCAATTTTGACTTGTGAGACAACAAGCGCCAAAATCGACCTAGGAAGGTTGAGGGCCATCAATTGGAGGCTCTTTTGAACGACGACGATACCCCATCACAAAAAATGCTAGCGGAGCAATTGGGTGTTGCTCAACCAGCCATTTTCATGCATCTGCGTGCCATGGGGAAGATTGAAAAGATCGGAAAATGGGTGCCGCATAATTTGAACGATAGACAGATGGAGCGACGCCAAAACACATGCGAATTCTTGCTCGCCAGACAAAAAGGAAATTCGTTCCTGCATCGGATTGTGACAGGCGATGAAAAGTGGATATATTTTGAGAATCCTAAACGAAAGAAATTGTGGGTTGATCCCGGCAAACCATCAACATCTTCCCCAAGACCAAATCGCTTCGTACGGAAAACGATGCTGTGCGTTTGGTGGGATCAGTAGGGTAACGTCTACTATGAGATGTTGAAAGCTGGTGAAACTGTCAATTCCCACCGCTTCCATCAATAACTGATCAAATTGTATCGTGCTCTACGTGAAAAAAGGACGGATAATCAACAAAGCCATGACAAGCTAATTTGCCTCCACGACAACGCACCATCGCACACGTCAAAAATGGTCCGAAACTACTTGGAGACACTCAACTGGGAGGTCCTACCCCACCCGTTTATTCACCAGATAATAAACTACTTGGAGACACTCAACTGGGTGGTAGTCGGAAGGGGTGAATAAACGGGTGGAATAAACCCCACCCGTTTATTCACCCCTTCCGACTACCACCTGTTTTTGTCGATGGGCCACGCGTTTGCTGAGCAGCACTTTGATTCTTCTGAAGACGTCCGAAAATGGCTTGATGAGTGGTTTGAAAATGGCTTGATGAGAGAAGGCATTTTTTTGGCGTGGTATCCACAAAAAATTTGTTCTTTAATGTCAGTTTTGATCGGTTGTCCAGTAGTAGTCTAAGAAGTGATCAGTTACGTCTATTAAGTTCAAGTCTTTTTAATATCGTATATGGGTTCCAAGTAAGTCGTTTTTCTTGGTTTAGTCCAGGTAGCGTTCTATTTTTTATGGAATGCTGTCGCCATTAAGATATATGGGGATGTATGGATTTTCGCATTTACTTTTACTCTTCACCTCGTAAGCCAGTCTTAAATTTTTTTGATTTGAGATTGTAAGATACTAGAACTTATTTTAATATTTGAGTGGCAAGCCAGAATAGCGGTATCATTAGCATAGATAGTGGTTATAGTTTTGGGATTAGTCCTGATATTAAAGATATAAATATTTTTATAGTAGTAGACCAATGATACTTTCTTGAGAAACTCCAGCTCATGATATGGGACATTTCAGAATAATCAGTATTAACTGTTAGTTGGAAATGACGTTGGAAGAGATAGGATTTGGAAATAAGGAAGTATACGAGTATAGAGGGAAGGAAGCTCTTGAGTTTCCAGAGCAGTCGGGGGTACCACACTCGATCAAAGGCATGCAATATATCTAGGAACGCACCTGGATAGTACTCTTTTCCTTCAAGAGAGGACGCAATTTTATCAACCACAAGATAACATTATTAGTTGTCGTTTAGAAGGATATGTTGGCCAGTATGTTTTTTTTTTTTTCCGTTTAGATTAATGAGGTACAGGGGGAAACCTTCAAAAGGTACTCGTCTGGAAGTTATCTGCCAGGTGAGTTATGCGGGATTTTTATCTCGCTAAAACCTAACCTGCACCTCTGATCTTGCTCCCGGAACGATGGTTCCCCGGCGGCACTCTTTGTAAATACTACTTCGCCGGGGCGTTCTTGTCTGATGCTACTGCTGCCCCGATGTTATGATGCCTCGCGGCCTATTCTTCGTACGTTGTGTGGAGATCCTTGATAATGGATTCCGCGTACTCTGCAATTCTGTTCCAAGCCGATTGGCTCTTCAGCATGCACTCCACTATATTTTCTGGACTGATGGGACGCTCCAGATTTCTCTCCAGCTCCACCCGCGTCTCCTCATAGAGGGGGCACTGGAAGAACACGTGTTCTGCGTCTTCGATCACATCGCGGCAATGATGACAGTTTGGGGAGTCAGTTTTCTTGAATCTGTGCAAGTATGCCCGAAAGCATCCATGCGCAGTCAAGAGTTGGGTGATGTAATACCCGACTTCCCCGTGCAGGCGAGTGACCCATTTGGTAACATGTGGTATCAGCCGATGAGTCCACCGACCCTTCGTCGAGTTGTCCCATCTCTCTTGCCAGAGGCGAAGGCTCTCGGGTCTCTCCTCTTCACAGAGGACCTTTCGCCGCTCTTCCTTCTTCCTACGATGTTGGCGTTCCCGCTCTCCTGCCAGAATGTCGATGGGTGGGCATGATGCCACGATGTTGACCGCATCGTGCGATACCGTTCGGTATGCTGACGCCACTCTGATCGCTGAGAGTCGCTGGACTGATGTCATTGTCTTGCGGTATGTTGTAAGCTCTAGCGACTTCGCCCACACTGGTGCTCCATATAGCAGGACGGAGGTAACCACAGTTGCCAGTAGTCGCCTTCGGATTTGCCTGGGGCCTCCAATATTGGGCATTATCCGCGAAAGTGCGCCCTGTACTGCTGATGCCTTCCTGCTGACGCTGGAGATGTGCTCCTTGTAGTTGAGTCTGGCATCCAAGACCACTCCTAGATACCGGATGTAGGGTAGCGACCGTTGGCCAGTATGTTGGAGCTGAATTATTTGTAGGTTTGTTTAGGATAGTACCTTTAAGGGTGTCACTCATCGAGGATTACTAACGCGGCAACCCCATTGAGGGTGGCTTAGTATTACAGTCACCACCCACAAGGAATGATGTGTCTTGTTACGGGAAGAAGGATTTAAATTTGGAAGCTCTGATGACTTTTTCGGAAAGACAGCATACAGATGCTACATTTAGGTTTAATTGGGAGGTAGTCATTGTAACAACTGTATATTTCAGGGATTCGGAGGCGAAATTGGATGGGAAGTAATATTTGATAAGGATAGCTGCTCCACCATACGCAGTATTGTCAGGTTGGTCTGTTGTGTATGTATCGTAGTCTCGTATAGTAAAGTACGATCCTGAGGTAAAGTGCTATAAGTATTAAGTCAATATATTTATTGTAGAGTAGTATGTCTCTTTTGATTGGAGAGGAAATTTGTAGTGGAAGATGGCATTTATTTTGGTGCAATTGACGCAACACGCATTCAAATATTTGCAAGGGGTGTTAGTAGTTTTTAAATCTCTTGGATTAGGGTTCTTGTAAATAAAATTTTAACAACTATCCAAGAACCCTAATCCGAATCTCTTGGATTAGGGTTCTTGGATAGTTGCCAAAATAAAATGCGCATTTTGCCGGAGTATCTTTGTTTTTGTGCCTTCGGTTGTCAAATGTTCACCAGCTCATTTTACGCAGTTTGGCTTGTATCGGAAGTAAGTTTTTGAGTATAGAAGACTATCAACCTCGAACATGGCTTTATTCTTGGCAGCTTGTTTTAATGGCATGAAGAAGAGAGGAAGACATGGTCTCTTCTGTTTAAGATGAGAGATGCTGATTTCTTTATAATCTAGCATCTTTAATTCATCTCTTATGTCTTATGTGGGGGTTGCATGGTATAAATTCCTAATTACAACTTTATAGGATTTTTCCTCTTTTGCTTGGTATATGTAGAAATCGGCCTTAATATCGTTAAAGTAATGGACAATTTTTCTATAGGCTGTCTCATCTCTGGCTTGATTGCAAGGCCTTTAATTTGCGCATTGAAAATAAATGAGTCTTTGCAAATTCTTTCGGCAGTAGGACGACCAGTCTTACCAAAATTTATTATATTTTTAACAAAAATCGGAGGTGGCTTTACTGTATTATTCGTGCTTACCTCTTCAGCAGCAATCTTTATACTGGGCAACATTTGGAATTGGCTGGATAAGGTAGAAGCTTTTTTTATGTTGGTGGGCTTGGGCATTTTTTTATTAGTTTTTATCGATTTGAGTGATTTACTCTCGTAGATTATCATTTCAACATTGTTTTCTTTATCGATACTGTATCTGGCATTGTAACAGCGCCAGATTTCGCCGGCCTCGTAGCAATATTACGAGACGTTATTTATTTTTATTGTTAATTATTATTATTATTATTATAATTATATATATTTTTTAATATTGTACACATGTATATTGAACAGAGTTTATAAAAGTTTTCAAGAAATAAATTTAAGAGTTAGTGGAAATACATTTTCACATAAATTTAGAACCGAACTAAATATATGAAAACAATTCTCTCCGGACTGGTTGACGATCAAAAAGAAACTCTTTTTACCGGATTAATTATAAAAAAAATTGTATTATAGTATTTATACTTCCTTTACAACAACAAAAAAAATAAAACAAAATAAATTAATTTTTTATAGCAAAAAAAAAACATGAAATTTTCTCATTGCAAATTATGCTGTGATTTGTAAAGCTCTTATAAACGTCCGGTTTTTAATTTGAAAATTTCGAATGTATTGGGGGTATTTTTGTGGTATAATACGTTTACTTAGTGGTGAATATGCTTCCTGATTATAAATTTACTATAGATGTAGACTTTTCACAATTAATTTATGGAAGTTTTCTCCTTCATTCAACTGAGAACAATGGCACCGTCTCGTCTATTCTGGGCATGGCTTGTTAGATTTCCAGTTTTAGATGACAGGGAAGCTTGCTGGGCTTATTGCACATAATGGCCGCAGTATTGAAAAAGTTCTAACCAAACGAGAAAATATGTAACCTATGTGGAACTATGCAATCGCCTCAAGAAAATGGTTTAAAGTTAAGTTAGTTTCGATGAATGGCTTTTGTTGAAATTCTAATGAAGAGTTTTACGGGGCATGGAGGAACCAGCTATTGCCGTAAGCATCAGTGTACTATGCAAAATCGTCTTTGATTTGACATATTAGATTTTACATTTTGCATGTACACATATACAGAGGAAAATATTTCAGCAGCATTCGACAGACGTGCACATGCTTCTGCGAGTACAAGTAGAAGTTAAGTTGTCGCGTTTGATGTAAGATGAACTGTGGCAATCTTATTCTTTTGTTCGAGCCGACAGCATCCTGATACTCCTCTGTCCTCGCCGTTATTATGACTGCACTGGTGGCTAGTACCACTGGCATACCAACTGTCAACTGTCGCCGTCAACTTAATCACAATGTCCTTTTGCAAGTATATTCAGTCAGTTCTTTCTCAAGAGTTCCCATTTTGGAAGAATCAAGAATTTTCCATGTAATCAAATCGGCGATACTTATAACAAAACACATTCTATATCATATCATTTTGTAATATAAGTTACAACGAATACACGCAGTTCAGTTTGAAATTATGGAACATAGTCCGCAGACTGTCTGGTGATATTTGTACCAGAAGTTTGCAAGTGGAGGTGCTCAAATTCGATCCAATATTTTGTGAATTTGGCTTAAAGTGGCTGGCTGTGAAAATTGGGTCTGGAAATGAAGTATTTTCGCCCAACTCTTTCCCTTTGCAAGACTATTGTAAATACAAGTATATGCACAATCTATGAGCCCTTGCATATTCATCCTTCTTTGTCCTCGAACCCAGGCCCAATATATTCATATCCATAGTCGTTAGTTTATACCCTAGCACGTGCAAGCATATCCTCAGATATGATCGAACACAGACATTAGCATATCTTTCGGTGCATATGTATATATGTAAGGATGTACGTATAAAAGTTTTTCCAGAGATACGTGCAGTTGATATTTTTTTCCTTTAAGTTGTAAAATTCTACTATGTTCAGCATGTACATTATCAGATATCGTTACTTGCATACATAAACACTTCACATGTAATAATGTAAAAATTTTTGCCTTTTTTAACGAACTCCCATCATATTCTGTCAGTAGATTTTATGAAAGTTTGTTGGATTTTTGTGTGGGTGGACAGGGAGTTATTAGGATATAATATTTTTCTTCTTCTTAAAAAATCCTCCTTTTTCATTTGATGTTTGCTATTGTACATATTTGGCTATATGTTCGTATTCAGCTAATAAAGGAAAAAGGCAAAATACAAAACTAAAATAGCAAAAACAAAAAATAACAGCAAAAGAAGGATGAGGACTATTGTACGAAAATAAAAAAATAAAATCAGGAGAATTTTAGTTAGCATTTTTGGTTTATTTCAACATTTTGCCTGTCGTTATCCATGGTTAAACAGAAGAGTATTATGGAAAAATCCTCCAATATGAGTTAAGTTGGATTATTAGTTAATAAATGAAAGTGGAACTGAAGAAGTTGTGGGAGTATTTAAGTTGGGTGTGGATATGGGTAAAATGTTGTTGGTTAAAATGAACACATTCGTCCTTGGTTGCATTTCTGATAGTCTATTCACTTAGATAATTGTTATATGTATGTTAAGTGAATATTTAAGGAAAAAGCATTAAATTTTGACTGCACTTTTACTTATAAATATTGTATGAAAAATCAAATCCTTACGCACACAAAACTATAAGCGACTTTTAAAAGTTATTTCTTTGAATACTGGTATACATAAAAATTATTTTAGCAAAAAGGCATAATGTTGGTGTGTGTCTTTAGGATGTGAAGATTTTTTGGTTTAATTATATCAAGGATGTTTAACAGCTTTTACTTATCTATGAATATTTTAGGTACTATTTTTTTGTTTGCTACAATTCTTCTTTTCTCATACAAGTTTATTAATATGAAAACTTTTAACTGGCAAGAGTGAGGAAATATTATATAATAAAAGACAATACCATTTTCGTTTCTTATCCTCGAATATTAAACTTTTAAAGATAATGTTAAACTATTTAATATTTTATAGATATGGCAATATATCCCTCAAGTAATTAGCTTGCATTAATTTAATAGTTTTGCTGTCAAGTTTGTCGTTAGCTTTTACTACTAAGAGTAGTTTCGTTTATTTTTATACCGTTTTATTGTTATTCAATTTAAATTAATATTTTCTATTTTATTTTTGTTTGTTTGCATATATGTAGCCTTATTTGATAAGGTGGTGTGTAGGTTTTATTTTTGATATGTAGAAGAATTTGTACATGGCATGCAAAAGTGTTAACAATAGAATCTTTTTTCTTTAAGTATTCTTGTCTGCATTCAGTTTTAATTTCTTAAAAGAACATTGATGATTTTCCATAAATATTTGAATAAGTATTGCGATATCCGTATCGTATCTGTTGGATAAATTGTATGTGCATACAATCTAAGAGTACTTATTGGGAATGTACTCGTATCTAATATGTGTATTTAGTTAGAATAACATTTTCAAGAAAATGCACGTAGATATACATCTACAATATATTATGAATAAAAGCATGCACATGTAACTATACGCTATATATAATAGTTTATACTTGGTCATGTGTATCCTTTTATGTGATAGATGAATCTAATATGTATGTTCTCTAAAGTCCTTGAATTTGATTAATATTTGGTTTAAAAGCTTCGAACCTTTGCAATAGCAGCATGGATATTTTACTTTACTTGAACGATGGAATTCTCGTTGAGACTATGAAAATATTTACTTTATTCACATTTGCATTGAATAACTCATATTCATACCTAGAAGTTCATACGAACACATCCAATCTATTATAAATTTAATATATTTTCTTTCAATTTCACTATATCTACCATAAATGGATATGTACAAATAGTTGTTGTTTTGATTTTAAGTCTATACATACTGTCTCTATCCGAGCATCTGTATAAATGGTCTTTTATTTTTTTTTAAATATTCTAATACTTTATATTACGTGTATTATCAGTTAGGAAAATAATTGACTCTATATTGAATAACTTTAATTTGATCTTAAACTACTCTATAATCTCTTGATTACTGTATATATTTTTGAAGAGATTTGTATAGTTACTAATTGAATTTATACTCAATTGCATTATGAAACAAACACTAAAATTGCCTACAACTTACATGCTATTATGCATATAATTATAGTTGCATAAAATCAAATTTCTATGCAAGAGAAAACCGTGTATATCAAAGCAATATTATCGAAATGGTACAATATTAACAAGCTAATATTGACGATAGAACCCAAAACAATTCCCCAAAGATCCATAGAAAGGTATGTGTGCATATGGCAATCTATTTGTTATGTTATCATAAGCAAAATTGAATATAATATTATGTAAACAAAAGTTGAATCTTTTACAATTTCATATATTTTACTATATCCTGATTTCTTCTCTATCAAAACCATATCACCGGATACTCTATAATGGAAAATATTTAAACAATTAAATAGAAAATTTTATTATATACTATAGTTAGTACAGGTAATTATGGTTAATGGAATTTTATTTGTTGGAATATTTGATGTTTTTTTGAATTGTTGTAGATAAATATTTATGATGAGAAACTTTTAATAAAGCTTATTTGTTTTTAAATCAACTTTAATGTGATTGCAAAGAGTTGATTTTATTTGAAAAAACTTTTAATGTCATCATTTTTTATTTTCTAATAATAGTAAAATTTGTTTCCTTATTTTGATAGTGTTATTGTATTTTTAGATAACAAAAGTATTAAAGGAATAGGATTTGACGGGATATGGAAGATTTAGTAGAGCCTCAGAGTTCTAGTCCGTAAGTCCATATTGGTTTTATTAGAGCATTGTATAAAAAATTATCTTCTGTTCGTATGCATATATATACATAAACATAAGTTAGAAACAAAGTATTTAATCAAATTGCTGGACCAGTGACGTTTAAATTTTTGATGGGTGACTATAGGAAAAAAAGTATAAGAATGTTCTGCGAATAAGGAGTTAGTCTGATCGAAAAGACAGGAATGGAACTTTTTTATAACGAGATATAGTGGTATGACGTAAAAAAGTTACTTTAAGAGATGATGAACAATACTATTTAGACAATAAAAGGAGGCATCGACAACTTTACAATAGGAAGTCTTTGTTGATCCCCAGAGTTACAGTTCATAAAACCACATAGATTATGGTAGATTATTGTGTAAATGTACTTTTCTCTCTATTGCTAGTTTAGATAATTTAAATCGTCTGTTAAGTTCTAGTTTTTCAAATTTTGTGTGTAGATTTTAGTGTGTAGATTTTGTGTCGAACATTTATTTAATTTAGTAGTCATTTAAGTATATGGGAGAATATGATTTACGGCAGAGAGTCAAAGTTACGTGGACACATTTGCTTTTATTCATTTTTATTCTGCCCTTAAAGTACAAGCTATGTAGGATTAAGTATTACGGTTGAAGAATTGAGAAAGCATGTTAAGGATATTTGCTAAGTGCAGGACATATTATCATCTACATATGCAGAAAAGAAGGATTTTCAAAACTGGCGTAAATCCCAAAATTTTTGTCATATTCATAATACAAGGTTATTTTTTATTAAAGATTTTATCAGTATTTGTGTATGCTTATTTATTCTGCAAACTACGGAATATACTATCGACATTAAATTGAAATTGCAATCAAAAAGATTCCAATTAAAATTTGTCTGTTTTTTGTTATTTTAATGAAATTTCCTTTTCTAAATTTATGAGAAAATAATTATATTTTGACTTAAATTTTAATAATTAACTGAAATTATTAAAAATATGAATAAAATTGTTCAGACATAATTGAAGTTTTTCATGTTTTAATTTTTGTCACATATTTATGAAAAAAATCTGGTTAAAAAGTCTTCTATTTCATTAATTTAAATAGCTATTCTTGTTAAAGTCGTTTACTATTTTTTATTATTATAATTTTGTTTGAAACCCAATTAATTTTAAACACAAAACCATTCAATTAACCCAATTATTTTGTCAGTTGACATGACCAGCAGTAATGACAGGAAAGAAAATTTTTTAATAAATTTTACTAGCGAGTAAATGTATTCATGTAGACTGGTGCATGTAATTGCAATCGTTTATTATTATGTAAATATGATATTATGTAATAGCTGTACATAAAATTAATAAATTTTAATGCATTTCATTATAGTTTAAAATAAAATTTAAATAAAAGTACAAACAACACAATCCAAAAAAATGGAATACAATTTTATAACTTTTTGCCCATTTAACAAATTTTTATATATAAATGTACCAATAAATTTGCATAAATTATGATTGGTTGTTAATAGAATTTGTAATGTAAGTTGATAAAAAATTTTAATATTTATAATCACCGAATAAAGTAGTGTACAAAAATTGGTATTTTATTATTTTATAATTTTTTTAATTTTATTTTGAATAGTTTTTTATTTTTATTTTCAATCGAATTAAATAAATGGGCTTGAAGATGCGTTTTAGTAGGCTTACTGATATTATTAAATAAATATGTATTTTTACTAAAGCTAAACCACAAAATTAAAATTAAAATTCTAATACATTTTACTATATTTTATAAGTATGTAATCTATTCAACTTAATAATAACTAATATTAAAATGAAAAATTAATTATAATTTTCAATTCATCTGAAAGAGTTACTGTTTATTTTCACTGAAAAATACCTAATAACTAATGTATCTAAAAAAAGAAAAATTTGTTATAGATATTGAATTATCTATTTATAATGTAATAAAATCACGAAAATTACAGGATTTCTAGGATATAAGAGAAGTGTTAAATTATTAATTATTCGAGAAAGCTTGTGGTGTTTTCCGACAGATAGAGTTAACAGTTCGGCTGAAAAGTTTATAACGTAACACAGAAGAAATATTTTTTTTTGCAAAATTCATTTTTATTGTTCAACATAGTTGCCTTCGAGGGCGATACAGCGATTATAGCGATCTTCCAACTTTTCAATACTATTTTTATAGTACTCTTTCGGTTTTGCCTCAAAATAGGCCTCGGTTTCGGCAATCACTTCATCATCGGTCTTAAATTTCTTGGCAGCGAGCATTGTCTTGAGTTCTGCAAACAGGAAAAAGTCGCTGGGGGCCAGATCTGGAAAACACGGTGGATGGGGAAGCAATTCGTAGCCCAATTCATTGAGTTTGACCATCGTGTTCATCGACTTGTGACACGGTGCATTGTCTTGGTGAAACAACACTTTTTTCTTCTTCAAATGAGGCCGTTTCTTAGCGATTTCTTTCTTCAAACGATCCAATAACGCTATATAATAGTCGCTGTTGATCGTCTGTCCCTTCTGGAGATAGTCAATGAATATTATACCATGCGCATCCCAAAATACAAACGCCATCACCTTGCCAGTCGACTGTTGCGTCTTTCCACGCTTTGGATTCGGTTCGTCGCTCGCTCTCCACTCTGCCGACTGCCGATTGGACTCTGGAGTGTAGTGACGGAGCCATGTTTCATCCATTGTCACATATCGACGTAAAAATTCGGGTTTATTGCGCTTGAACAGCTCCAAACACTGCTCTGAATCATCAACACGTTGTTGTTTTTGGTCCACAGTGAGCTCACGCGGCACCCACTTTGCACACAGCTTTCGCATGCCCAAATATTCATGCACGATATGTCCAACATGCTCTTTCGATATCTTCAGAGTCTCAGCTATCTCGCTCAACTTTACTTTAAGGTCATAAAATTATTTTGTGGATTTTTTTGATGTTTTCTGCCGTAACCACCTTTTTTGGGCGTCCACTGCTTTCTGCATCAACTGTGCTCGTACGACCATTTCGAAATTGACGAAACCAATATTCAACAGTTGAAATAGCTGGAGCAGAGTCCGGATAACGTTTGTCAAACCATGCTTTGGTTTCCACTGTATTTTTTTTCATCAAAAAGCAATGCTTTATCAATACACGAAATTCGTCTTTATCCTTTTTTTTTCAATAACAAAAGTTGCTCCACTCAAAATGCTATATCTCACGAACCAATCGACCGATTGCTGTCAAAACATGGTGCTTTGTGATTATAAAGAAGATTTTTGCAAGAGGCGCCATCTAGACGTCAACGTTATAAACTTTTCAGCCGAACTGTTAAAAGCAAATAACTCAGTATCTTTAAGTCAATCTGTAACAACACTAAATGTGCGTTTGAAAGAAGACACTTAAAGCTTTGCATAGAGAAATTTTTAATTGAAATCCGTATTGTGTATCGAAAGTTTTCAAATTCAAAATTGGACCAGAATAAAAAGAAAATTTGCTATCTTTTATGATTTCACTTCAACAAGGGCCACAAAGCTTGTGAAAAATGTTGTCATATTTACGGTCAAAATTAGTAGCATGCAGATGGTTTGTTCACTATCGTTCTCGAAAAAATTGAGAAAATTATCAAAAAAATTGACTATGTTAGTAGTTATGACAAAGCTAATTAATTAAACATTCATGATCAAATAGTCTTAAAATATTTGAAAAAAATATGGGCCGACTTCACATCTGCGATACGCTGTTGAAGCGCAATAAAATTGAGCCATTTGAGAAAGAATTAATAATTGGCAATGAAAAATATGTAAAATACCAGAACATCGTTTGAAAGAGAGCATGAAAAATGAGAAATTAACAATCACAAACAATTTCAAAGACAGGTTTGACAGCCAATAAAGTTATGCTATATGTTTGGTGGGACTAGAAGGGAATCGTTCATAATAAACTGCTATCCTTTTTTGGAATGAGCTTACAGCAACTGGAGAGATTACGTCAAACGATTGAAAGAAAACAGCAAGAATTGACAAAAGAAAGCGTTGTCTTCTACCACGATACAGCTATATTTCAAAACTGAACTTATTTTTATTTCTGCAGAATCATCTTAATGGAATCAAGAGGGTCCTGTGTAAACCACTTGTTTCAGTTTTGACAATAGAAACCACAGAAGTTCTGTACTTTCGGAATCTTGGCTACACCTAAAAAATTGACCCATTTTATCGATAATAATAGACAATTTTTGGTTTGAATAAATTGATTTGAACACTCTGATTTAAGCGTCTCTATTTTGCTCAAAAATACCACGAAATTTTTCGACTAAACAATACAATGGGTCGTTTGCCCAGAGAACGACCACCGCCGTCAAATCGCATGATTTTGGAGATCAATTCACATCAGAAAATCTTGAAATTACAAAAATTATGGGTCGATGACCCCTTCAGACTTAAAGTCAAACCATTCAGTCACTTTTCACGGCTACAATTACTTTCTTACAATTCCTTATAGGTTTTCAAAGCCTTATATGTGGCAATTTTTCTTATGAATGTTTCCAACGAGAGGAAAATAACCTTTATCGCTGAAGAAAATTCTGTGCCTTAAGACGCGATACGTGGCAGAAAGTTTTTATAATGTAACCGTATTTTTTGGCACTTAAATAATATATAATATAAAATTTTAAATAAGAAAATTTAACTTTAAATGATATATTCGTATAAAAATTGTATAATGACAGATCTGTACTATAGTAAACGAAAACTGAATAACCCATTTTTATATAGATAAAATTTTTTTAATAGAAAATCAATTGAACATAATCATTGCAAAAATATATTCGAACGTGTGTATACAATATAATAATATTTAAAAAAAAATTATTTTCACGCACGTATAAACACAATTTTTGTATGGATCGATAGTAAAAAAAATCACAATCTTTTCCTCAGTTCTTAAATCAGAAAAATTGATTTCAGGATTTTTTGAAAACATTATATATATTTTTTTTTGGTTTTAAGTTTCTTGAAATATAGTATAGTAGACGAGAGTCTTTTTTATGAGTTATCGTGTTTAGAGTAGGAAAAGAAATACACTTAAAAAGATGTAAAAAGACAAGAAAATTCGAAGCAAAAACCTGAAATCTTATTGAATTCGTGATTTCTTTATTGTGAAAGTTCTTAACTCATCCGATTTACGAATTCGAAAACAGTCAATATGATATACTACCAAGACTATGACTTGGTTTACGATGAACGATATCAAATAATGGAAATCTATGAATTTGGAGAGTATACGATGAAAGCGACCTATGCGACTGGCATATGTGGTCTTTGGATGGACTAAAAATCCACGAACTAAACCTCTTTGGCAAAAATAAACGATTTAGTTCTGTTTGTGAACGAACAGTCATGAAGATAGCAGAAACGTTTTCGTTTGCCATATAATTTTTATACAATCACCTATGTCAAGGACAGCGGTCAGACTGAAGAGAAAAAAGCCTTTATTCTATTTTCATTATCGTTTAGTTCAGCATATTGCCTTTTATTATTACGTCCGCCTTTACAAAATGAAATCTTGCATTGCCTTCGAAGAAAAATTCTTCTTAGAAAATTGCCTACTATTATTTTTGTAACCAAATATAAATATTTATATATCCTGAAACTGGCAACAATACTTTATTCATTCTTTATTGTTAATACATCTTCTCCATGAGTACATATTGTGTATGGATGGTTCTGATCAACACATTCGATTTATTTTGTAAATATAATTTAATATAATCCAAATAACAAACGTAAAATATTAATTTTCATATTAAAGGTTTGCTTTATTAAAGAAATTTTTATAAAATTAATAAAAGTTATGCAGTTACAACTAAATTTCATTAAAACAACTGAAACTTATACATTCAAAAACCACCTTTACTTATAAATAAGTTTTCAGAACCTTACATTCAATTTTATATCCTTTAGAACATTTCAAGATTAATTAACAGTAATAAGAGTAATATTAACCGCATTCAATATAAAATATATGAAAACATAAAAATCAACAATTTATAACATAAATTTACTGTAGCACGGCTGGGTATGATAAGAATAAGATGAGTGGGAGTCAAGGAGAAAATCTTTAACAGGAAAAATTGATATCATTTATCATAAGATATAGCCAGGAAAATGTCAACTATAACAAAGTAGAGAAGTATTGCAAAAGACGAATAATACCAAGGACCAAAACAAAGGCAAAAGACATTATGAAACTGTATGGAGAAAAAAAGGAACAGAAAAAGAAAGTGGAAAAGTTTAAATATCTATACACGTACATGAGCATGGAAAATATAAAATAAAAACCATAAACTAAATTTTGAGATGGCCCCATACGTAAGGACGATTTTAGTACAATGGAACTGAAAGAAAACCATCAACTTCTAAGTAGTGACGATGACATTTTTTCCGAGGATTAACTACGAAGATGATATGAAACAAGAGGCGACATGATGCGACAGGACAAGCTAAGATAATTCACCGACAAAATAACGGAACAAAGTTTTAAGCGGCGGGAGGAATAACTTCGAAGAGGGTTTTAGCCAAGATAAAAGTTTTTACCATTGCGTCCTCTATGACATATTGTGAGAATTTTGACCTATAAATATTATAAATGACCAGTAAGTAAGGACGAATATACTATAAAACTGAAATTCATGTGAATCATTACAAAAACCTAAGACAATTTCGAAAAAATTCTACAATATAATTTAAAGCAATTTTATAACTTTTTGTATTGAAAAAATATTACAAATTTTTTTAACAAATGGTAAGGGGTTAGCAGTTTTTCTATACATAAGAAAATATTGTAATAACGTTCATTAAATTATTTCATAAATTTTATTACAATAAAAAACGTGTGGAGTTTTTAAATAAAAGTTAATTCAATAAAAAACCTATGGGAATCCAAAATGATTCTAATTTCAAAAATTTTATAATTATATTATTCTTATAATAAAAAATATTAATCTAATTTAATAATTTTTTTAATTATATAATTCTCTAATTTTTAAGAATAATCTGTGGGGTTAATTATTCTTAACAATTAAAGGATCATATTAAATTAAAAAAAGAAAATTTCGTAAAAATTGGGAAAAATTTGTTTAAACATTTTTTTTAAAAGGGTTAATTTTGGTACAATATATATGAGAAAAAAGAAATGTTTACTTTATTGAATTAAGTTTTAACATATTTTTAAATAATTTTTTCAATCACATATTCGAGTTAGGAAATAAATAATAAATTTTTAATAATAAACGGTGAAATAAAAACTAATTCAATAAATACCAATCTCTTAAGAAAGTCTCTTAGAATTTCTTAAGCATTTATAAAATATGATTTTTAACAAAAATTACCTAATTAAACTTTGTATTATGTGAAATTAATTTGAATTAAAAACTTATATTATGTGATCTAATAAACGTCAGATTTTAAGATATTAAAGAATTGTTTATCGAAACTATGCAGATATTTTTGCAGACATAAAAAATTCCATTAATAAATAATGTGTTTTGCAACATATTAGGTAAATTTTATTTTTTATTCGAGCATTAACATAGATTTATCCGAAATTTGCATATACCAGGTATATAAGGTTAAAGCCGCTATTTTTTAGTCAAAAAAAAAATGTTTTTTTCATATAAAGCAAAAACAAATTTATTCAAAGTAACGCGTGGCCCATTGACGAAAACAGGTAGTAGTCGGAAGGGCCAGGTCTGGTGTATAAGCGTGGTGGGGTAGCACCTCTCAGTTGAGTGTCTCTAAGTAGTTTCGGACCATTTTTGACGTGTGCGATGGTGCGTTGTCGTGGAGGAAAATCAGCTTGTCAGGTATTTATTGATAATCCATCCTTTTTTCATACACAGCACGGTGCAATTTGATCAGTTATTGATGGTAGCGGTGGGAATTGACAGTTTCACCAGGTTTCAACATCCATAGTAGACGTTAACCTACTGATCCCACCAAACGCACAACATCGTCTTCCGTACGAAGCGATTTGGTTTTGGGGAAGATGTTGATGGTTTGCCGGGATCAACTCACAATTTCTTGCGTTTAGGATTCTCAAAATATATCCACTTTTCATCGCCTGTCACAATCCGATGCAGAAACGAGTTTCCTTTTTGTCTGGCGAGCAAGAATTCGCATGTGTTTTGGGGTCGCTCCATCTGTCTATCGTTCAAATTATGCGGCACCCATTTTCCGATCTTTTCAATCTTCCCCATGGCACGCAGATGCATGAAAATGGCAGGTTGAGCAACACCCAATTGCTCCGCTAGCATTTTTTGTGATGGGGTATTGTCGTCGTTCAAAAGAGCCTCCAATTGATGGCCCTCAACCTTCCTAGGTCGATTTTGGCGCTTGTTGTCTCACAAGTCAAAAGTACCGTCTTTGAACCGACGAAACCAGTCTCGGCACATTGTTTCCGATAAAGCACTGTCACCATAGGCCTTTATAAGCATTCAATGCGATTCGGCAGCCGATTTCTTCAAATTGAAGCAGAAAAGCAGAGCTTCGCGCATATGCTTTTTTTCTGGCACAAAACCAGACATTATTACCAAAGGAAAAATGTATGTTGTTGTACAATGTGCACTCATTAATGTTGACAGATGTCAAACTCATAAAAAAAAGTATGGCGTGCCCATACGGTCACTCACGCCATCTATGAACAACAGCGCATTTACGCTTATACCCCTGGTATGTAAAATTACTATTTAAAAATTTGTGCATTTTTTCAAATTTAAATTTTATTCAACAGAAAATTTAATTATAATCTTTATTAAAGGTACAAACTAAAGCAAAACTTATTGGAAAAGGGTTGTTTTTTTTTACTAAACAAACTCTACTTAATTTCCTAACTTTAATAATTACTATAATTAAAATTAATGTACAATATATAATAGCAAATATAAAAATAAAAATAAATTTTAATCGGAAGAATATTAATAAAAAAAGCTGATACTAAGAAACTTTTTAGAAGTCTTCAATTTTTTTGATGGTGACAAAATAACCATATAAAATGTAATAAAAAATGTTGGTGTATATAGTTAAAAAAAAAATATATAAACAAAAGTATTAACCTTTTGAATAAAATATAAATAGAATTGATAGAATTTTCCACACTATTAATATATGCACTTTAACACAACTTCACAATATAGCATTTAACTAACTTATTATAAAATGACGAAATTTTACTGAAAGCATTCCGAACTACGAACATTAAGGCTAAAACTATACAAAACGACTGATCTCATCTAAATGCTTCAAAAAGAAATTTGGTAGAGGAAACATTATTTCTTACAGTTTTATGTCCTTTTACTAATCATAACTAATACATATGATCAATTCTAACAGGGTGTCATATTTCATGCACAAGGTTTTATTCTCATTTTACAATATCAAATGCCTCCCAATTTGCTCCAAATTTGTTTTAAATCTACTTTCAAGTCATTGAACTCTCCTTTTCTCAGGTTAACACTCCCTTGTTCATATTACATTGAAAATTTCACTTCATGTACAACAATTCGGCTATTTTCTTGTAAGGTTTTTTATTTTTTTTGTAATTAAGTTAATTATACTTAAAATATGAATAATAATAACTTTTTAAATAAGAAAATTTGTGTAAAAAAATGTGCAATTTTTAGTCTGTGGTAATTTTTGTATCCTTGAAAAAATGTTCAATACTTATTAAAATTAAGAGCTTCCATTAAAAATATGATACAAACAATATTTCAACATGTTGTATCAAATCCTTTAAGATTTTCTAGAATTTCTTATTTAATTGTAATAAAAAGAGTTTCAATTATTTGATTTTATTCTATTATTTATTTCAATAATAAATTGTTGATCGTTGACTATTGTAAAAAAATTATACAAAAAATAAAGTGCATTTAACATACCAAAATATTTTAAGTAATTTTCATCAAAAAACCTTAAAATTATTTCTTATTAAATAACCAAACAAAAATTCATCATTTTTTTGTTTTAATTACATATATTTGGTAGTGAAAAAACAATTTTTCTGTAAATTCTTTGCATAACTACAAATTCAAATATAATTTTATAAAAAAAATAATAAATTTATAGATTAATACAGTAATCAAATTATAAAATATAGTCAATAATGTATACATAATAGGAACTTTGTTGAATCATTTTTTCAGGTAGCCTAACAATAGGACCAATACAAGACTTCGAACAGGTACACTAGATTTTTGCTTCTTCTTTTTTCATTTGATGACGAATAGAGAAATTTTTTTTCCTAAAAAATATGAGGACCTCTTCTTCTGCGTTTTAAAGCAAATTCCAGTCTTTCCTTTCTTCATGTTTCTTTAATTTTTTTCTTCTTTAAGCTTTTTTTCTATTTGGTAAAACATAGTGTTTTGATGATAACAATATTTATAGACAATTTATTTCAGCGGACTGATAGCTTTATATTCATTCTTTACTTTTTGGCATTTTTAAACTAACAACTATACTGTTCGAGATAAAATATACGAAATAAAACATTTAGATAAAAATACCATCAAGTAGCGATGAATAGTTACCAAATAAGATTTTTTAGTTTTATTTTGAAATATTTTAAAAAATTTGGTTCTCTTGATATTACCAATATTTTTCTCGGATCTAATTTAAATGGTAAATTTATACTTATTAACTCCTTTCTCCTTAAAAATATACGTATATTTTCTGGTCAAAACTTATAAATTAATATTAGGTTTAAATTTAATAATATTTATATTAGATCAATAAGAAAATTTTATAATAAAGCTACTTCAGATAATTTTTTCCAATTGAAAATAATAATATTGTCTATAATTTTTTATTTTTTATTTTATTTTATAGTTAATTTTTAGTTACAAATATAAAATTGTATTAATCAATATGTATAACAGGAACATTAACAATATGTCGAAGGAATTAGAGATAATATAATAGGTACCGTAGTCACTTTCTAGGATTTTTACAAGAGGATTGTAATGATCGGATTAGACTTAATGAAATTTACATAATTCACGAATAAATTATTTGTTTATAATAATCCAATATTCCCACATAAGTAGCATAACAGAATGGCCAGGAAGAGACGTAACAGCTAAGTTAACATAAGTTCTCAACATATTTTTTTTCCTTCCCAATTTTAATACCTTCCCTACATTCCCGGTTCCTTTCGCCATAGCTTAAAAGTTTTTTTCTAAATATTTCCTTTTAAATTATCTTTTCATCATTTTTCTGTGATATTTTTTTCTTTTCTTAGTTTTCCCAACCCATGGAGAAATTAACACCTTTGGGTGTCTCCATACAAATTAACACATTTGGATGTCTCGTATATGTCCAGGCATGACTTTTTGTTATGGTGGGTGTGAGAATACAACTTGGCACAAACTTCGAAACCTCAATATTCTCCGCATAAAGCCGTTGAACTGAACGTTTATTTTAAAGTCCAAATTTTTTATACCTTTCTCTTCTTATCTAAGACCCATGATATTTTCCAAATTTCTACATTAATGACGTAACGAATGAAGCATCAACTATATTAAAGAGTATTTTGGATTAAACTTATTTGATGTTGCGAAAATAGGAGTCCTTTTTAAACTCCAGATTTCAATTCCGTAAGTCCAAATTGGTCTAAATGTCGTATTGTAAATATGTTAATTATTAGTTTTGATGAACTGTCTAAAAATTTTCATATTTTTGTAAAATCGTCTACATATATTCCCAAATATTGCAATTTATTCCGCTTGGAGAGGATGCAGCTATTAAGGAAGATGGAAGGCAAAATTACTATAAGCTGCTGTAAATTTTGCAATTTTTAAAGTAACCTGCTGTAGCAGAAAGGAAATAAGACTGGTATCACTGAGGGCTATCTATTAATAATATAGACTTTTTCTGTATAAAACATATACATAAGTTTTTTCTAGACATGTAGTTCAAGTTTCAACCCTGTCTGGTAACTATGGGACCCTATAGAGAGCATGATACGTAAAATTTTGTTTTTATATTGGGTTCCGAAATATGAAATAGCAAAATTTGGAGCAACGATATGCCATCAAATTTTGTATTAAGATAGGTGGATTTACGAGTTCGATTTATGAAAACTTACGGTCTCGCTCACCGAGGCCTACCGTATCAAGAACTTATAAAATATGGACCGAATGAAGGGAATTTTGGCCTCCAGACAGTATCATAAAAAAGATTTTGTGCATCAAATTGGACATTGTAGTCATTTGTATGCTGTACTATGTTATCTTTATCAATAAGCTTTCGTAATCAAAGTAGGTATTTGCGTTGTTCCCCAAGAGCAAAAAACACCTGAAAAGACGTTTTCTTATTATTGTTGATTATATCTAGAAGACTGAAGCGATTTCAGTTGAAGCCTTCTAGTACAGCTACGAAGGATCCAAATAATGCCTCTGCTAATGAATAGTAGGCCAAGTGTACTGCTTAAAAGGACATTGTAAAACTAATAGTCTCACTAATTATTAGATTTCATAAAATTGTCTTATTACTCAAATGCTATACCTCGTAAGTCACATTAAACAGGAATAGGACTTGACAAGTTATAAAGCCGGTCTAATAAGAGTCGATTTTATTGTCAAATAAATGAGAATTCTAATTCATTGTGTTTATCTCGGCAGATAGTATATTAGGGGAAAAATTTCTTAAGCTTCTAGAGGAGACCTAAAAAATAATCTTTAATTTAACGTAAAATGGATTAAATAAGACTTTGGAGAAAGGAAAATATTTACATTTAAACGAATTTGTTCAGTGGTTTATTGATAATTAATATTTATTCCGTAATCAATTTTTTAAGGGTAAAACTTTTATTAGAAATGAAATTTTGATTATAGGTTCTTTTATATTTATGTAAAAGTTCAAATTTATAATTACGTTAATGAAAAATTTTCTTGCTTGAAATTTTTTCCACATTAAATTTATTCAATAAATATTTTTGATACTAATAGTTCAAATAAAAAGTATTAAAAAATATCGTATATCATTTCAAAGTGAAATTTAATTGGGAAATTCTTCAAAATTATCAATTCTTTCATAAAGTTCTTATACAAATGACAAGTCTTGATTTGACATTTAATCAAAAGTATTTTAAATAAAATGAATCGATTTGTTTGACATTGATTTTAATCAAATTATTGGAATTCCTTTCAAATTAGCCGTCATTATTCGGTTAACTCGTCGAGAAAATGAGATAAACTTTCTCTTTTCGGATGTGAAAATATTCATCTTCAAATAGTAGAAACTTTTCCATTTTCGATTACTTTTCAGCTAGTATTGGTAAGATGTTAGTATCCTTTTATATTCTTGACAGCGTTTGGCTACAAATTCTAAAGATTCTTCTAGCCCATCCCGTGTTCCTCTGGATTTTAATAATAGTTGTTTGGAAAATATCCAATATGATATTTTGTCGAACACGAATAATTTTACCAATAAAATTGTTGTACAAATAAAATGATACGATGGAGTGAAGAAAACTTTCTGTACAATTTCATTTTTTTTCGTATAAATATTTTTTTTAATTTTTTGTTTTTAACGCTTAAAAGTATAAGAAAAGATAAAATTTGAAATGAATCGGTTGAGAAAAAACTGCATTACGACAAAGTGTCAACATTTTCAATTTTCAACTTTGACTTGTCAAAAACTTTTCCAAATAATTCGAATATTCACTCATTTATTCAAACTTTAACTACGCTATGATTTGATATTAAATGATAACCGGAATCAAATTCATAATTAAATAGCTTAAATTTCTAAAAACAGAAAAAACTTATCTATTTTAATAAAATGTCAAATTCTATAAAGTGTACAAATATTCATTAAATCAGTTGTAAATTCTGTTCTTTTCCTAGTAAGAAGTTAGCAATCTTTTAATAATAGATGTGGAAATATTTTTAATTTTCAAAGTGTTAAATATCGCCAACATGTTAAACACCTTTGAATGAGTTTCTTGGGCAGCTTAATGGTTTTGCCTGGTATCGCCTTCAGCCTCTCGGTTACACTCCTTTGGATGTTATCGATATAACCAAGAAAAGTATTTTTAAGTATTTTTTAATCTTAGGAAATACAACAAAGAACTCTTTACGGACTAATAACAGTTAAATAAAGTTTTAGAGAGCTACAGAAATCCTATTTTTTCAACAAACACTCGATGACTTTTTAAGGACTAATTTATAAGAAACTTGGGCATGAGTTTTTTGTCCCACAGGCACAAATTGCTTTGAAAAAGTAAAATGCCCAAACTCTTTCCACATTAAATTAGCTTTAGCTGTTGCAGGCCTTCCTGAGCGGGATATTATTACAATATATATGCTTTATATTAACGAAAGACTTGTCCTGTAGGCGCGCTGTAACTACTCGTAAGTTAAACTCGCCAATTCATCAAGCCTAACACAAAAAGTAATGAGACCAGTAACATCTATGACTAATTTTCAATATTAACTTGTAAACACTTGTGTTTTATAAAGATTATTAAATTTTTTTAGAAAATACGCATGGATTTTCGAAAAAAAATTTTAAACTAGATGGTAAAATGTGAACATGAATAAAGGATACTACCAAATAAGTATACAAATCTTGTGAAAATCACCACTCATCTTGGTTAGTATATTTACAAAAAGATTTCTCAGCATGTGCTATTATAACAAGAAAATTATTTAATTACATCCTTTCTAGGCCATAGTAATACAACACATCAAGTCCTGCGAGTATTTCCTATTTAGTATTTCAATTATTTTTTCGTTGTGATCTATTTCCATACTACCTGCATAAAAATATATTACCCAATCTATAAAATTTTATTTAAATTTAATAATCCTAAAAAACGGCTACGGCACATAGTTTTTTAATTTTATGCTGGTATAAAGAAATTGTAATCGATTTTTTAACAATTCCTTAGGTTTGCTTTTATAATTAGTGTTACTGTTAAAACATGTGCATCACTAAATTGTAACAGTTGAATCGGCATCGGTAGTAGCAAATACAGAATCGATATCTAAATAATTTTGCTATAAAACAATATTGAAGTAATTATTAATTCATTTCTTTTTAAAACAATCTATTTAAATTTTAAAATTCCATAAATCAGATGAATATTTGGTGTAATTGTTTTTAAAAATTCATTATTATTTTAGATATAATAAGAGTTTTCCAAAGAATGGATGATGAAAAGTACTATCAATAAAAAGTGAATTTCAAGTTAATTAAGTTTGAGAATCTATGTTTTAGTTAAGCTGGAGAATTTTCAAGTTATTAAGTTTAAGAATCTATGTTTTAAGCTGGAATCCTTCTGAAAATCAAATTATTAAATATCTAATAAATTCAAATTCATTTAAATAATCTTAACAAATCCCTTTTAACTTTAAGAAAATGTAAGGAAATCAGTTTAATATAATACGCTTCACTCATGATAGTGTCAGGTATTTCAAGCAGCTTATCACGTTACATTAATCCCATTTTGAAAATGAAATTATATCATCAGATTTCTAGCAAACTTGATCAAATATTTTGTAAATATAATTAGTAAATTCTATTTTAATATATATTTAAAAATGCATTTACCTGATATATAGATACTAAGCAATTTCTCGCTCAATAGGACATATTAGATGAATAGATTTTTGTAAAATTGTCATCTGAAATACTTCAGCAAATAGAGTAGAGTGAATAAATTAAAATAGATATAATAAAGTTGTTGAACGAAGTTCAGCCGATGACTAAATTAAATTTGTAGTTGCATTCTCTAACCATTACGAGTTCAAATTTAATTACTACTACTATAGTACTTTAGCTATCCTTCAAGTAAATGCCAACAATTGGAAACTCTACTTCCATCCAAAAATCCGGTAGACTTGTTCGTATTAATTGTATAAACGATAGCTAAAACAATACTTCAAAGTGCATGAAGCTATGGAGATATTGTATTGTTGTATCTCATTTTTGAATGAGATACTAAAATATATTATATATGAAGTTAGAGAAAGAGATAGAGAGAGGTGGTTTCCTGAAATTACGGAAATGTCAATTTTAAATTGAAGTACGCTTAGAATTTTTCTCTCTAAACCATATAAAATTTATCCCTTTTAGTAGAAAGTTAAAAAGGTACTCTAGGAAAAATAGTATCATTTTGGGATGAACTTCCCCTAAATATAATTTTACTAATTTTTTTCTTTTTTTTAAGATAAAATTAAAAAAATAATAAAATTTATAAAAGTTTACTTTATTTAAATTGGGTTTGGAATTTTCAATTTCCTTATAGCCTTCAAAATTTGCAAATACTTATTGCGAAAACAAAATTGTGTATTTAAGACTAATAATTTATTTGATTATTATTGATTTTCAAGAATAACACAAATAATTTTCATTATTATTGTGGTATAAGTTACGAAGTAGGCAATTAATTTAATGCTAAAAAAAATTGCTGCCAAGCTAAAAAGGACAAATTTTCAGACGTGCGTCGTTGGACGTTGAAATATATTTCAAAATTTTATAACTTTTTTGAAAATTGTCTTTAAATTTTTAGACTTTTAGAGGATTTTAAATTTTTCTATAACATTATTAAGGATTGTATAAAATCTGAACTGAAGGATGTATAAACTTTTCGTATTGATTTATTTTTCTATTGTAAATAAAAGTTGACTACGTAAAATTTAATAATTTATTTACTGTTTTGTCATTTATCAATTTACTTTTTATAGTTTCTCAGGAAAACAAAAATTTTGAATCAATCGATATCTTAACTGCTATTAAATTGTATATGGAATGTGTACTGCGTAGCTTGTACGTTAGACTTTTTTTAATATACAGTATAAGTTTCAACCTCTACGGGTAGCTATGCGACTCTATAGAGTATGATAACTGAAGGTGTGATCCCGAA
Organism: Atherix ibis; assembly: GCA_958298945.1. Classification (NCBI taxonomy): domain Eukaryota; kingdom Metazoa; phylum Arthropoda; class Insecta; order Diptera; family Athericidae; genus Atherix; species Atherix ibis. The sequence continues at coordinate 33,038,779 of OY282607.1, forward strand.
CCTTGATTAGGTAGTCTTCAAACATCAAAAAGTCATAAAAATATCGAAAGAGTGAGGCATTTTGTGGGGTCAAACCGTGAATTAATCAAGTTTTTTATGAAGAAGTCCTTGAAAGGGCCAGAAAAAGGGTTCTTTGCGTCACATCGGACATTGCAGACACTTGGATGCTCTACCAAGACAGGGCGTCTTTTCACAAGGCTATCTTTATCAACAAGTTTTTGACGAAAAAAAAGGATTCCTGTGGTTTCTCAGCCCTCCTATTCACCTGAATTTTCTTCCATAAAATGAATGTTCTATCGATGGCATCAAAAGGACTCTACTCGAGGAGCTGAAGGCGGTCCCAATTGAAGTTTTGTAGTACTGCTACGAAGTGGGAAATGAAAAATCAATCTGACTGTTTTGCAATCACATTGCTTCTGGTATCAATAGTAAGTCCTGACATAATGAGCAATTGTTCTTGAATAATTTTTGTTTAAAATTATATATTCAATATTTCAATTTTTTTATTATTTTTTGCTAGAGTACTATAATTTTGTCAAATCAATTAGAAAAACATATTTTTATTAAGATAAGCTACCGTGAGTTTTTGCAGAGATGCAAACTTGTACTTTTCAGTCACAAAACAACGAGTCACGTAAATTTATATGCATCTGCCGACTAGTAATCTTTCAATCAAACTTCATGTTTGTCTTAAAGACAATTCCATTTTCAAACTTGTCATACAGGAACAGACAAACAAACAAAAACGCAAAGCTGCTCTGTGTGCAGCCTCCAGTTAAAATGATTCAAACGGTGCATCCGCTATGGCTAGCTATAGTATATTCTCCATAGTCCATGATGACTTGGCAAGCGTATTAATACACGTTCGAATGAGCTTTCTAGCTATTATGGAACTGGGTTTACTTCATCTTGGGCGAGGAATCTTCTGGCCTGGAACCTTACTTCTTCTAGTGCACAATTTCGCCTTATACAAACTGCATTTCAATATGCGAATATCCCTAGTATGGCTGATAAGAAAGCAGAAGCATCACGACAGAGTATCTATAGAGAAGAAGAGTATTCATAGTGCAACTGAAATTGTAAGATCAGGACTTCCTATATCAGCTGATATTGTTTTCTTTGACATATCTCATTAACCGCAGAAATAGGTCTTCCTCAACGAACATGGCATGCACTTCCAACGGCGAGTACATGTATTCGAAATAAACTAAATTTTTCCAATAATGATGTAGGAGGACAACTTGTGGGTTTTTTTCAGTAATGATATTTTGTCCTTTATAGATGTTCCTCTACATTTTTATTTTGCTTTCATTTTTTTTTTAAGCGTAATTATTACTTTATGTATTGATTCTTTTCGAAGAAAATTTACTATATTACAGTCAATACGAACAAATGAAGATTGTTTTCTTTACCATATCATTTCTGGAAAAGATTTAATCAACAAGTCCTTAAGACAGAAATATAAGAAGAATATATTCTTCTTATATTTATTAGAATTTTTTCCACAGTTTATTTGAATCATAAACATTTGTAAGAAAGATTTTCTCAGAAAGTTTTCATAAATTTTCCAATTGTTTGTTTTTCAAATAATTCGAAGAAAATGTATTTCTGCATTCATTGAACAAACTTTAAATTAGCTTTCCTATGAAAGTTGTTTTATGACATGCGTGGGTGTAATTACTATAATGGTTTGTTTTTTATTATCAATTATCGATAAACATGATAACTTAATAAATACAATAGTAATCTGTTAATTTTGTTTAAAAATATTTAATGAATATAAATATTTTTGATAATTTTAGGAATTTGAACAGATATAAAAATATTTTTCGTAAACTATTTTTACGTTTCAAATAATAAAATATGTGTGATAAAATGAAATTACCTTTTACCCGAATACTATCTTAAATCACTACACCTTCCGTATATGAAAAGTAAGGTAGAACATTTTTCTAATATTAACAAATAATTAAAAAAAAAAAAATAAAGTAATTTTTTTCATAATCATATTTATTTGCAAATTAAATTTCTAATTTATTAGTTTTGCTTAAAATAGAGTAAGTTTTACTTACATAACTTGCCATTTCCAAGGAATATTTCAAAAAAATATGTAAGTATACCAGAAAATTCGCAAAATCTTTAGTATTGAATAAATTTTTTTTTTCATATAAAAATAACTACTTTAGTATATTAAATGATATTCAATGAAATGAAAACTTTTCTAAAATGTACTATATTCGAAAATAAGAAACAATTTAAGTAATATATTCATTATCCTGTTGGAACACTATACCTTTCGTATTGACCAATTCTGGCCTTTTTTCTTTAAGTGAATAATTAAATTTGTCCAACTGATGATAGTACACTTCAGAATTGATCGTTGTGTTGCTCGGTAGAAGCTCAAAATAAACGATTCCTTTGAAATCCCACTAAACAGATAACATAACCTTTTTCTGATGAATATTGGCTTTTGAAGTGCTTTGAGCCAGTTCATCTTTTCTACTCCAGGATCTTTTGCATTGTTGTTTCAACCAAAAACTACAGTGCAGAATCAATCGAATTTTTTCACAAGCAAGCCTTGCTATGTCAACTGTCAAAATCCATATGATTATGCGGCTTAAGTGTGAAGTTGGTTGTGAAAAAATTCAATTAAGTCCTCTGTTCGTATAAAACTAAATTACTTTCCAAACAACCCAATATTTATACAATAGGAAAATATGTAAATTATAAATATTTGTATAGATGAATATCAATCAAATTTAATTTATCTTAAGACCTACAATATGGTAGACATAAAATTCGTTTAAGCCGGGACATGAAATATTTTCAGCTATTCAATGTACACATATATCATACCATATTGAGTATATTTTAGAGGTAATTTGGTTTATGTTTTGAAATTTTTTTATAACATACATATATATTACATGTCTACCAAATTCTAATATGTTTAATTATTTTCTTTTGTAAATATAAAAAATACTAATGAAATTTTATTTATTATTCTTTTATAATGAACAATTCTTACAAAAAGAAAATTTTATTTCGATTTTTACCTAATATCATAAAATATATTTTTGTTTAAACAATCAACAACAATCAACAACAACAATCAACAACAATCAACAACAATCAACAACAACCAACAACAATCAACAACAATCAACAACAAGCAACAACAATCAAACACAATCAACAACAATCAATAACAATGAACAGCAATCAACAACAACCAACAACTAACAACAATCAACAACAATCAACAACAATCAACAACAATCAACAACAATCAAAAACAATCAACAACAATCAACAACAATCAACAACAATCAACAACAATCAACAACAATCAACAACAATCAACAACAATCAACAATAATAAACAACAACAATCAACAACAATCAACAACAATCAACAACAATCAACAACAATCAACAACAATCAACAACAATCAACAACAATCAACAACAATCAAAAACAATCAACAACAATCAACAACAATCAACGACAATCAACAACAATCAACAACAATCAACAATAATCAACAATAATCAACAACAATCAACAACAATCAACAACAATCAACAACAATCAACAACAATCAAAAACAATCAACAACAATCAACAACAATCAACGACAATCAACAACAATCAACAACAATCAACAATAATCAACAATAATCAACAACAATCAACAACAATCAACAACAATCAACAACAATCAACAACAATCAACAACAATCAACAACAATCAACAACAATCAACAACAATCAACAACAATCAACAACAATCAACAACAATCAACAACAATCAACAATAATCAACAACAAACAACAACAATCAACAACAATCAACAATAATAAAAAAAAATCAACAACAATCAATAACAATCAACAACAATCAACAACAATCAACAACAATCAACAACAATCAACAACAATCAATAACAATCAACAACAATCAACAACAATCAACAACAATCAACAACAATCAACAACAATCAACAACAATCAACAACAATCAACAACAATCAACAACAATCAACAACAATCAACAACAATCAACAACAATCAACAACAATCAACAACAATCAACAACAATCAACAACAATCAACAACAATCAGCAACAATCAACAACAATCAACAACAATCAACAACAATCAACAACAATCAACAACAATCAACAACAATCAACAACAATCAACAACAATCAACAACAATCAACAACGATCAACAATAATCAACAACAATCAACAACAATCAACAACAATCAACAACAATCAACAACAATCAACAACAATCAACAACAATCAACAATAATCAACAATAATCAACAACAATCAACAACAATCTACAACAATCAACAACAATCAACAACAATCAACAACAATCAACAATAATCAACAACAATCAACACCAATCAACAACAATCAACAACAATCAACAACAATCAACAACAATCAACAACAATCAACAACAATCAACAACAATTAACAAAAATCAACAACAATCAACAATAATCAACAATAATCAAAAAAAATCAACAACAATCAACAACAATCAACAACAATCAACAACAATCAACAACAATCAATAACAATCAACAACAATCAACAACAATCAACAACAATCAACAACAATCAACAACAATCAACAACAATCAACAACAATCAACAACAATCAACAACAATCAACAACAATCAACAACAATCAACAACAATCAACAACAATCAACAACAATCAACAACAATCAACAACAATCAACAACAATCAACAACAATCAACAACAATCAACAACAATCAACAACAATCAACAACAATCAACAACAATCAACAACAGTCAACAACAATCAACAACAATCAAGAACAATCAACAACAATCAGCAACAATCAACAACAATCAACAACAATCAACAACAATCAACAACAATCAATAACAATCAACAACAATCAACAACAATCAACAACAATCAAGAACAATCAACAACAATCAGCAACAATCAACAATTGTTGAATTTAAAAAAATATTTTTTTGAATTGATCTATCTTAAATACGAGTATGTACTTGATTACATATACTTACCTAAAGGGTTTTTCTTAAAGTGCACTTTTATTATTGGGACTTTATAGTCTATATACATTTATATTTTCTACTGATAAACTTGTATGCACATGCTTTTAGAATTATTGTTAGACACTGGAAACGTGAATGGGTTAATAATATTTTTGGTAAATAAGTATTTACCGAAAAACGCTGCAAATAATATATGAATAAGACATATTCGTTCCATAATTTGAAATTTTTTTGTTATATTTTATTAATTCATAATCCCAAAAATTTTATGTCCACCCTGTAAATTTGCGAGAAAAAGTTTCTGCTTCCCCATTCTCTGAATATTCTATTTCATAATCCAGTCAGTTCGTCTAAATGAGATAAAAGTACTTATATCACACTATCTCTCATATGTCTAAATATATTATATCAAAACAATTCAATATTATTGAGAAATTGATAAAATGAATAAAAGTTAGTTGCACATACTTTTGAGTAAAAAGGAACATATGCTTGAGTGGAGCAAAAAAAATAATAAACTAACTGGAGATGTCTGCTCAATATCAATGACCTTGCATCTCCAAAATTAGTAATGAGAAGACAAATAATCCGATCGTTATCAACCTATTCAACCAATTTATTAAAAGTGCACTGATTTAATTTGTCCATAATAGAAAGCAGGACCGAATTCGCATGACAGATGATAAGAACACAAATAAGAAAGGAATTAATAAAACTCAGCGAAGATTGTAATCATGCAATGAATTTCCTATTTGCCCAGTCGATCGAGCAGTGTAGCATTATGCCAAATGTTATTTAACAGATAGAGAAAACATATTGAGAGCAGTGAAAAACATACTTTCTATCAATACTGGGCTCCTAGTGGATTTCTCGTATTTTGACTGTAAAATTTTGTGCTGAAAATTAGTTCCTCCTCCTCTGTAACCGATGATCAATAAGCAAATATATTCAATGTACGGAGATGGCTGCGTAGGAGATATTTTTGAAAAAAATTTCGCCTGGTGAATATGCAAATTGAGTAGAATTTTTGGTTTTTGATCTGATCATTTACTTACATATTAATTTCGAGTAAAATAATAATACTGTAGTGAGCCATTTCTATGGTATAATAATACTTGTTAATACAGGTAACCCCATATAACACGGCATTTCTATAATACGGTTCGAGAATTAAGCCTAGAATTAACCAAACAGTTAAATGGATTAAAAAAAAAATCAAAGGAGCTGAAGGTGATTTCAGGATTCAACTGAAATCACCTTCAGCTCCTTTGGATGTTACCGACAATGCCAAGAAAAAATTCGTGCGGACTTAGATCAAGTGAATTATTTTTCTGAACCTATCAATGCTAATTGACGGTTTGACATCACAAAAGCCCTCGTTCCACAATTTTTTGAGAACGCTCCAAAAAATGCTTTATGCGTCCGAAAAGCTTGTATTATAAGGAATGTTCATCATTAAATTTGCGAATTCAACAAGCTCGATACCAAATTTTGTGACATTTGTTACTCCAAAATTCACTGTTACATATGGTATTTCGTAGATCACAATAAAAACACAAATTCACCTATCGTGTCCAGTATGGTCGCGTAGTTACCGGCGTGGAAATCCGAGGTATTGCCAGGTCGTTATCAGTGATATCAGTCCCATACCTTGTACTACTTATAATTAGTTTAGAAATAATCAAACAACTATAACTAATTATTTTACATTGGATGTGTTAATTTATACTCGCAATACAAATTATTGTAGTCGAAACACAAATTATTCGGTGCTTTATAATAAGATCCGATTAAATTCAATTATAAATAAAATAACAGAAATTATTTATTTCATTTTAACTATATTTTAAATAATTTTCATATGTTAACATGATTTTAAACAGAAATTGAAGTTTTTAGTTATATTTAGCCGAGCAGAGATCCAAGTACTTCTGGGGGCAAAACTGATCGTTTTTCTGACAAAAATCCAAATACAAATTATTTAAAACTGAACATATCAAAAATATTTTCCATTTACCTTTAACTGGCTCAGCAATATTACTAGCAATCAATGCTACAACGAGAATAATAATAAGGTGGAAACGCATTTTAATAGTTTTCGTTTAAGTGTTAAATTGACTCTGGAGTTGTTCAATGCTACTGTTACTAATTTATAGGTAATTCTAGTCCCTATAAAATTCATAGTATGTTCAAATATTTTTTAATCATGATAAAAATGCACGTTTTATTTTCATATAAAAACAAACCGAAATTATGATCCTATAAAACCATGAAAATTTTTAAGATAATAAATTTAGAATTTGATATTGTTTTAATAAAAACAATAGCGACAACTTTTAGATCGTGTTTTCGTTTAAAAAAACGTGACTAATAATATAGCAACAAAACTTTTTTTTTGCGAAAAGCTTTATGACAAAATATGAACTACGGAAATAGTTTTATTTATTAAAGTACTTAGTTTTCATACTATTTCTTCTTAAGGTTAATAATGATCTCATTTTTCAACAAATAAATTGAAATAAAAACAATAAATTAAACAAATTCAATAAAAATTAATTATTTTGGTTTAACATATATTAAAAATTGTCGTTCTTAATATTTATGTAAATTTTATGTGGCTAAAACGATAAATTATTATTACATTTTCCAATATCGCATCAAAAAATTCTACAAGAAAAAAAAATTCTATCGAAATTCCATAATTTTTGCCTACAACTAATTACATTTTTTATAAAACAATGTTTCGTATGAGAAAAAAAAGAAAAAAAGGCTTCAATTTATGAAAACTGTTAAAAAGATAAAAAAAAAACCTTTTTCCGATTTTTATTTTTTTTAAAATTGTGTTAAAAAATACATTTACTATTGTAAAATATTCCTGCTACTGTTTTCGGCAATATATTTTTAAAAGAAACGTTTTACCTGGACTTTATATCTTCCTATTAGTTTAGTAAAATATAAATGATTATATTTAGAGTCTTACTATTAAATAACAAAGAGAAAAGTTAAATATTTTGGAAAGATAATCAAACATTCAGCGCTTTAAGAAGATATAATTATTCACAATGCACGAGCAATTTATGCAGTCAAAATTGAATTTCAACATTCTTTTGATCGAGCAAACGTTTTATGCATTTTTGATTGGTGAATTCTTTATTGGTTTGCTACTGCTTTTATTTCATTTACGTTCTATTATGAATGACATTTTAACATTCATTTATTTATTTTGATTATTTCTATTTGTTAAGTAAACATTTTATATTTTATTTTAACATTTAATTCAATATTAATTTCAACATTAATATTTAAAAATCTATTGTATATTACTGACTTTGAAATTTATTTTCAATTATAAACAATTTACATATTACAAAATTTATAATAGTCAACTACACTACACTAGTTTTGTCACTTTTTCATAATTTGTATCAGGTAACCTTTACTTTGCATAGCTTTATAGAATTTGCACAATTTCCTCTTCTGCATGCTTGCCACGAGCAACAATTTTTCGTCCTCGAGAAAATATCGTTCGTGTAATAAAGTGTAATGCTATTCGTAGAATTGAACGATTTGGCAGCAAACTTTTTGCTTAACATTGGTGTAATCTAAGCTTAACAGTAACCACAACGCTTATCACCTCGAAATATGATATTGTCCTGCATATGGAAAGGACCTTACATGTAACTAAATAATCAGATAAAAAAATAATTTGCATCATCACTAAACCTAAAAAAAAAACTCAATTTGCATATCAACCCGGCGTACATTTTTTTTTCAAAAATATCTCCTACATAGCAATCCCCGTACACTAAATCCAAACATATTTGCTTATGGATGGATCATCGGGTACAGAGGAGAAGGAAACAATTTTCAGCACAACATTTTTCAGTACAAAATACGTGAAATGGACTAGGAGCCCAGTATTGATAGAAAGTAAGTTTTTCGCTGCTCTCAATATTTTTTCTCTATCTGTTAAATAATATTTGGCTTAATGCTACACTGCTCGATCGAATGGGCAAATGGGAAACTCATTGCATGATTATACTCTTTAATTAATTAATGCGAGTTTAATTAATTCCCTTCTTTTATCTCATTTATTTTCTTATCTGTCATACGAATTCGATCCTGCTTTCTCTTATGTACTAATTAATTTCAGTGCACTTTTGATAAATTGGTTGAATGTGTTGATCACTAATCGGATTATTAGTCTTGCTCATGACTAATTTTTGGGTGCAAGGTGATCGATGTATTGAGCAGATAAAGCCAGTTAGTTTATTAATTTTTTTTTGTTCCACTCAGGCAACTGTACAAATCCATCAATCCCTTTCGTCTATAATAAAGTGGATATGCCAAATAATAAGAACTGATCGACATTCTGAGAAATTATATGTAACTTCTGAGGTGGCAGTAAATTGCCTAATTGTGTCCCTTTCCCTTAAAAGTATGTGCAAATAATTTTTATTATTTTATCAACTTCTCAAAATTGTTCAATTTTCTTTTTTGTAAAATACAATTGGAAACATAAGAGTGAGGGCGCTATTGATATTCCTATTCCTTTTAAACGTGATTGTAAAAAATATTGTATATTTGGGATGTCAAAATATATTTATAAAGTCATTTACACAAAAAAAATCATTGATGCCTTTTTCCTAACTAACAAATAAATTAATTGGTATAATACCTTTTATAAAGTAAACTATTCAAATTTCTTTAACAAAAATATAAAAAAAAAACATTTTTTAAAAAAAAGATTTGGAGTGTTTTTTTACAAAATTTTTATTAAAAAGTACAAACTTTAAGAAATGCTGAATTTTATAAAAATGTTACAAATAATAAAATAGAAAAATAGAAAAAGGTAAGTATTGGCTGCAAATGAACAGTTTTTATAGAAGTTTTAAGTATTTTTCATTATTGCATATTTGCAGAGTAAATGTACAAAAATAGGATGAAAAAAAACGACAAAAATGGTATAAAAATAGTGTAACAAAAAAAACGAATTACTATATAAAATGGAATCAAAGCTATTATACGAGTTTTAATTGCAAAAGTTTTTTAATAATGCTATTTTCCCAAACTCGGTTTTTCCTATTGCGTTCAACAGCTAGTATTATGTATAAGTTCTCTTCGGTTTTGCTACATTCTGTATTTTGTAATTTTTCTTCTTTTCTACAATATAACATGGCAGAGGGTGAACCAATACAATAAACTAGACCAATGATACTTTGATACTTGCCTTCCTCCTTTAAAAAATAGTCTTAAAATCATTAAGAATAGACCACAAGCCAATGTAGACTACTGTCTTTTATCCTTTTTGCGAAATTTTTTTCCTGATACTTTTTGCTGCTGTCGACATTGACCAAAGAAAAGAGCATCAACTAAGAAAAAATATTTACTTGATACCACAAATAAAAGTTTAAAATACTCTAATTCATGTTCTATTTATTTGTCATTTTTCCAATAGTATTTTCCATTTATCTATCGTAAAGTAAAAAAGAAAATAAATGAAATATTGAAAAATAATTATTTATATATCAAATGAAACAAAAAGTTTGGATGTTGTAGCATCATATAAGAAGTTTGTGAAAAAAAAGTCCTGTAGAAATAATTTAATTATTTTATCTAATAATTAGGAAAATTTATGCAAGATCACTTGACATTGATAAATTGAATAAGTTTTTTCTTAAATCATATGAATGAACGACTCTTTTTTGTAGAGACATAAGAATATTCCATACGGCTAACTTATTTATTCATAAGTAGAAAGTTTGAAATTCATTTGAACTACGAACTTGTAAATGTATTTCCGGAGAGCTTTTCTACTTCTCAGCTCAATTTAAAGCTTATCAAGAAAAGTTTTATTAAGAAAAATGCGCGTTTAATGAAAGATGGTTACCAATAGTGCAACTAAATAGGAAATTTTTTTTAAATTTATAGGCGCCAACATTATGTCAAATTTTTGAGACGCTGAATTCAAGTCTTAAAAAAAAGGTGGAAATATTTCGAGGTATTGTGGGTTAAGATATTTGTTTATTTGTGTAATCGAACCAAAGACATGTGGTAGGTAGCACTTTTTAGCAGCATGAGTATGAGGCCATTTGTGGTCATCATATTACGCGTGAGTTCGCATTACCAGTCTCCCTCACGAAAGTGATCGACGGAGGAATGAAAAGTTGTTCAATTTTATGGGTTCTTTTGAAAGAGAGATCCTTTTAAAAAGAGTTTTTAAGACAAAAAGCTCTATATTGCTAGGAGTCCTGTAAAGAAAAGCCCTGGCATTCATGTTGGATATGAGAGGTAGTATGTTTAACAACACAGGAATGACGCATGGTCAATGCCTAATCCGAATTCTTAAAAGTTTTATGCATGTATATTTTTATGGAATATTAGAATTTTTTTTTAGAACTCTTAGCAAGACAAATGATGTTCCATTATTTATAATTATTATTATTATCATAGCAATGAAGATGAAATCACATACAGTACACAAGGAAAGACGAATGAGGGGGGATATATTTTCAAATGGACCGTGTGGCCGTATTTATAATACCAAATTTTTTTGATACTGTCAGTTGTATTCAGTAAATTCTGCAATTTATTCATAAAAAGATACACACCTCAACAACACTTGAAAATTATCAATTTTTTTTTATGAAAATAAATATTCTTCGATTTATTGCAAAAGTTGGTTCAGTAAACGGAGCGGAAGCGGCTTTTTGAATGCTTTTATTTTTAGAACATAATTGTATCCATTATATATTAAAAAAAAAAAGTGAGAGTAAATATTTATTATTTCATAATTTAAGTCGAATAGAACTTTTTCTCGAAATAATTATATGATTTTGTTGCCCAATTCATACAGAGTTAGGCTTTAAAGAATTTTTAAAATTATTTTTACATTGACCTAACAAGTTTGCAAAAGCATTAATGTAATTTTTCTTTTAAATAAAATGAAATTAAAAAATCAAAAAGTAAATGTTTTTATATTTTAGTTAACAAATAATAAATAATTTTACTTCAAAACATTAACTTTCTACTATGAAAAAAACATGTTTTCTGAACACAAGTTGATACAAATTGTAAGTTGTAATAAATAAGGACTGCACTTTTATAGATTCGTATTTCAATTTATTATTTAAGCTAGAATTCAGCAGCAATAGGATATCTGCAATCCAGTTAAAGTTTCAAAAACCATTTTTACATTTATAATATCAACATTCACATACAAATTGGTACTCGTAAGTTGAAATGAGATAAATCTGCAATCCTTTTGATATTAACAAAGTCCTAAAATAGTCAATATTTCTCCATTTATTTTGGTTGTAAATCTTTTTTAAATAAAAATTTTCAGTAACATAATACGATGAGTACATGCACACATACATATATTCCTGGAAATATCCTTTCATTCAAATATGTTCAGATTCGAGTTTAGAAAATAGATTCTGTCGTAAATTGATAAAGAAACCTTTTTCGGAAGAGAAGTCAAAACTATCCAATTTGAAATGTACTCTGGATTCTACTATTGAATTTTCGATAAAATTTCATCATAGAATATGCGGACTTTGTCAGATAGTTTCAGTTGAATTCTGTTAGTTCCTGTTTTCAAATTGCCCTGTCTTTGTGGCTACTAAGGATAACTTTGTAATTATTTGTCTTGCTTCATTTACCCATACCTTTAATAACTTTTGCTCTGCTCTTATCCTTATTGAAATAAATTAAAGAAATTAATATAAATGGAAAAAATTCCATTGTTAAGGTGATTTAAAGTTGTAGAGTTCTGTTCAAATATAAACTACTGTGGGTACGAGTATCTATTGTATATTGAGTGATATTCAATTACTAATTTCTTGGTATTGATGGGTTTTCTATAAAATTCGAATTTATTTATACGCATAGGTACTCAGGTAAGTATATAGATTTACTTTAAAATTAATATATTTAATATACAAATTTACAGTTTGAAACATTGGATATATTATTATAACGTTTTAACATTTTTTAAATATTAATGCTTTTGTTTTAAATTTTTAACAAATTTGAGCAAAAAATTTAATGTACGTAAAATTTCGAAGAACACTCCACAACCCATCAGTGTCATAAAGTCTTAGATTTTATTGCGTCCACTTTAGAAAAAAAAAGAGTACTATCTCGGTGTGTTTTTGGGTATAATTAAAGCTTTTGATATAGTATGACGCGCGGGCTTATTGCAATATATTAAACATTTATTTCAATATTTTATTCTTATCAAACTATAACAACAATTTTTCCAGTAATAGTTGGATATAATCGTTTAAAAATATATTGCCGAAAACAGTAGCAGGAATATTTTACAATAGTAAACGTATTTCTTAAAGATGAGGTATCCAAACATCGTACCGCGAAAACATCCCCATACGCTTCAAATGTCTTAATACGGTTGTTTGGTTGACTCCCATCATCGACGCGATCTCCCTGGTGGTTAGACGTGGATTGGTGTCAATTATGACTTTTAACTTGTCCTCATCAGACTTCAATGGCCGCCCGGTACATGGTTTATCAATTAATGAAAAATCCCCAGATCGAAATTTTGTAAACCATCTTCGTACCTGTCGAACTTTGATGAAATCTGCTCCATACACTTCGCAAATATTTTTAGTTGCCACACTCGCGGTATTGTCTTTACGGAATTCATAAAGTAAACAATAACGTAAATGCACTTTAACGACCGACATTATGAAAAAATACAAGGGCTCTTCACTGTACTCTGGCCAGGCAAAAACTGAATAGAAAGGAGAGGGAAAGCATCCTTTCTACAATGTAATCATTTAAAAGAAGATACTATTCATCATTTCTGAAGAAAAATTTTTTTTACCTAGGATCATAAAAAACGTTCATAACTTTTGCAATAGTTGGGTATAATCGTTTAAAAATATATTTGCCGAAAACAGTAGCAGGAATAAATTTACAATAGTAAATGTATTTTTTAACACAATTTTCAAAAAAAATAAAAATCGGAAAGAGTTTTTTTTATATTTTTAACAGTTTTCATAAATTATAAAAAATGTGTAATTAGTTGTAGGCAAAAATTATGGAATTTCGATAGAATTTTTTTTCTTGTAGAATTTTTGGATGCGATATTGGAAAAATGTAATAATAATTTATCTTTTTGGCCACATAAAATTTACATAAATATTAAGATCGACAATTTTTAATATAAACTAAAATAATTAATTTCTATTGAATTTGTTTAACTTATTGTTTTTATTTAAATTTATTTGTTGAAAAATGAGATCATTGTAAATCTTAAAAAGAAATAGTATGAAAACTAAGTACTTTAATAAATAAAACTATTTCCGTAGTTCAAAATTTGTCATGAAGCTTTTCGCAAAAAAAAAAGTTTTGTTGCTATATTATTAGTCACGTTATTTTAAACGAAAACACGATCTAAAAATGTTCGCTATTGTTTTTATTACAACAATATCAAATTCTAAATTTATTATCTTGAAAATTTTCTTGGTTTTATGAGATCATAATTTCGGTTTGTTTTTATATGAAAAGAAAACGTGCATTTTTATCATGATTAAAAAATGTTTGAATATACTTTGAATTTTATAGGGACTAGAATTACCTATAAATTAGTAACAGTAGCATTGAACAACTCCAGAGTCAATTTAACAATTAAACGAAAACTATTAAAATGCGTTTCCACCTTATTATTATTCTTGTTGTAGCATTGATTGCTAGTAATATTGCCGAGCCAGTTAAAGGTAAATGGAAAATATTTTTGATATGTTCAGTTTTGAATAATTTGTATTTGGATTTTTGTCAGAAAAACGATCAGTTTTGCCCCCAGAAGTACTTGGATCTCTGCTCGGCTAAATATAACTAAAAACTTCAATTTCTGTTTAAAATCATGTTAACATATGAAAATTATTTAAAATATAGTTAAAATGAAATAAATAATTTCTGTTATTTTATTTATAATTGAATTTATTCGGATATTATTATGAATCACCGAATAATTTGTGTTTCGACTACAATAATTTGTATTGCGAGTATAAATTAACAAATCCAATGTAAAATAATTAGTTATAGTTGTTTGATTATTTCTAAACTAATTATAAGTAGTACAAAGTATGGGCTGATATCACTGATAATGACCTGGCAATATATACGCATATGCTCGGACATATATTACACTGTCAAAAGAGCAAAAAAGAGAAAATGTCCCATTTTAAATCATATATTGAACGAACGGTTTAATCGAAGCTTTAGTCTTTTGAAGAAACTAATGACTATGTGAGGATATTGAGAGATTTAAATGCACCACAATGGACGGAGTATCACTCTAAAAGCAATTTTGAATATAAAACCAATCACTAAGTATATGTTGTACACTTAGCTGAGGGCCAAGGGATTGAGCGTGGGTGCCAAAAAGAAAAAAATTGATAAAAGTGCTTTGATTAATCCGGATTTAGACCTCTTTGAATGTCGGGAATTGAAGTTTTTTTTTATGGTAACTACATTATTAAATTTGAAATTAAAAAAAGATTGTATAAAATAATTATTATTATATATATGCAATTGTTATTTTTTTGTAAAGATTTTACAATAGTAAAGAAATTTCTACAAATTCTCAATTATTCTCTGCTACAAAATTTAAAGTAATTTTTATTCAGGAAAATTATGAGTATAAATTTTTGGTTACCAAATAATCAGAAATACATTTGCATAAATAGTTGTGCAAATTAAAAATTTTATAGGTGCAAGTATTTCGTAAATATTTAACAATCGTGTACACATAAATTTCAACAAAATATATTTTTAAATATTTTCTTGAAATAAATAAATTACGAGTGTACAAATTATAAATTTCATAAATAATTTATGAAAAGTATTATTACTGCATATTATTAACTAAAATTGATATAGTAATTAATTAATTAATTATGCACATTCATTTAATGGAAAATTTGGTAATTTTCGGTATGAATATACAATTAGGAATATTTGTATTTTATTATACATTTATACGTGTAATTTTTAACAAATCATTGCAAATAACTTGTAAAAATTTATTTGCTTATAATTATCGGAATTTAAATAATTTAAATTATTTATATAAATATTATAAATGAGTTTATTTAAGGTTTTTAATTCATTTATTTTAAAAAAAAATACAGATATTGTCCAAGGAAATTAATTTTTGAATTTGAAAATTAAGATGGAGTTGGTTAAGTGATCCATTTTCTAATATTTATTTATAAATTAAGATCTGGTTTTTTAAATAAAGAATATTATTTATAATTTGAACTAAAAGAACAACATAAATTCGGGAATGTTTAAATTTAATAAATTACTTACCTAAAAATATATATAATTGGTAATGCTGCCGGTGATTAGTAGATAAACTGGTAAGCAGAAAAACCGTTAATTAAGGAAACTTTTTTTACTCTTTTTGTATGATCTTAGTTATGGGATTTTCTAATGGATTTAACTAAATTTTTAAAAGTTATCAAACTTATTATAATGCAACACTCTTTAATGAATTCTCTAAAATCCCGTATTTTATGGCAAGTCAACACATCAAAAATTCATAAAATTCATTCCCAAAAAAAACAATAAAAAAGTTATACTAAAACCTACTTTGTCTTTAACATTTTAAACTTCACATTTTATATATTATATATTAAACAGGTAGCTATTATTAAATTTAACCTATATTAACTGAAGTTGCATTAGAATTAACAGGCACTTTGAATAAAGTTAAAGCTTATAATTTGTCTCCAGGGTGTGAGGATATTTTGTACTAAAAACCCAGTAACCACATGCTATTTTATTATCATACTCGTCTCTTGGATCTTTGTTTGTTGGTACTATTATTTTTATTTAATTTTTTTTTAAAATTATTTTACTCTTCAATGACTCATTTTGCATTATGATAACTCGTCTCCAGACATTCATCAAGGGAACGAGTTAATTTTGTTCGCAACAATTCTAGAAACAGAGAAACCATCAATTTACTCCCAATGGAACTCCAACATCATTAATTTTTCAACACCAACTTGAGCTTTTACGAAAACTTCCCATTTTGTTAATTAAAGTGTAAATGTTGAGCTTAATTGGGTTTCTGTTACATCATTTCACTTCATTAACGCTATTCAGCTGGAACCATATACAATAGTTTATAAACTTTAAAAATAATTTCACTTGCAGTTAGGATTTTTAAAGTGAATTTACTAATAGTTTTATTTTAATTTGATTATTTTTTTCATCTAACTATTTTTATCATAAATTAATTGCTTACTCGCTACTGTTAAATAAAATTGTGTCTTTTTTGTTAAAATAAAATCTTTCAATATTTAAAAAAAAAAAAAAAATATTTGCTCTGCAGCAAATAGCAAATATTTTTTTTTATGACACACCAGAAAGATAAGAGAAAGAAGACCGATAGAATCGAAATATTAGACATAGCCACGGATTACTACCGTGAGCTATATGACAACGATAAAACACCAGACGAAATCCACCAACTAACTGAAAACGATACAAATAATAACGAAGAAATTCCAAGTATACTGAAAGAAGAAGTAGAAAAAGCTATTAAATCTCAAAAAAGAGGCAAAGCACCAGGAGAAGATGGCATATCTAACGAAATTATGATAGGAACATCTGATGTTATAGTAGATACTATCACAGATTTATTTAACCAAATTTTTGAGACAGAATGTATACCTCACCAGTGGACCACGTCAACTATAATACTACTACATAAAAAGGGAAATAAAGACAACATAACTAACTACAGACCCATCAGCCTGATGTCGAACGTATATAAAATCTTTTCCAAAATACTGTTGAATCGTTTAACAAAGACTTTGGATGAAAACCAACCCAGAGAACAAGCAGGCTTTCGCAAGGACTTTTCAACAATCGACCACATACACACCATAAAACAAGTTATCCAGAAATGTACAGAATATGGTATCAATTACTATTTGGCGTTTGTAGACTATAATAAAGCTTTCGACTCATTAAAACATACAAAAATATGGGAAGCGCTTTCAACACAAGGGGTTGAAAACAAGTACATACAAATTGTTAAAAATATATACAAGAACATGAAAGCGAAAATAAGAACAGAAAGAGTAGGTGTATACTTTCCTATAAAAAGAGGAGTCCGACAGGGAGACCCACTATCACCCAAACTTTTCTCGGCGGTGCTTAAATATATATTTAGACGTCTCGAATGGAGTCAATATGGACTAAACATTAACGGAATGCAACTAAACCATTTAAGATTTGCAGACGATCTAATTCTAATCTCTGAAGACCCGAGAAGCCTACAAGCAATGCTTGAACAGTTGGTGTACGAAAGTGATAAAGTCGGACTCTCCATGAATAATACAAAAACCAAAGTAATGACTAATTCCGACAAAATCACCATTACAGTCAACGGCAACAAAATAGAGTACGTCGATGAATATACATACCTAGGGCAGATAATATCACCAAAAGACCTTACAACCAAAGAAATAAACAACAGAGTACAATTAGCATGGAAAAGATACTGGTCTCTTAAAGAAATTGTCAAAAACCCGCAGGTACCACTTAAAGCTAAGAAAAAAAATTTTTGATTCCTGTATTCTACCTATCATGACATACGGATGTCAAACTTGGAGTCTAACAAAACAAAACTTGCACAAACTAGAAACCTGTCAACACAGCATGGAGCGAAGTATGCTCAAAGTCAAGTTAAAAGACAAAGTAAAACTAGGAACATTACGTAACCAAACTAAAATTAACGATGTAACATACTGCATAAGAAAACTAAAATGGAGTTGGGCAGGTCATATGATGAGGAGTAAACAAGAAAAATGGGCTAAGAATGCAACCGAATGGTGTCCAAGACAAAATAAAAGAAAGAAAGGGAGGCAGCTTCTGAGATGGGAGGACGATATTCGGAAAATAGCCGGTGCTACTTGGAAGAGGACGACTCATGACCGGAAAGTGTGGCAAGCTCTAGGGGAGGCCTTTGCGAAAACGCAAGACAATCTCAAAACCGTTGTCAATTAACATAAGTGATAGTAACTTTTTTTCTAAGATTGTTAAATAAAGGCTATTATTATTATTATTATTATTATTATATCTTAATTATGAGCATCTTTTTAATTGCAATTCATAAAATTTACATTTAAATAATGGTTTAATAAAAATTGAAGTATTTTCTTTGGATTTTAAAAGACTTGAACTGTAGTTTTATACAAATTCTAATTAATATTTCATTTCTTTAGCGAAACCTGCGTTCCAAAATTTCTATATTTATATTTTCCCAATACTTGAAAGAATTTTTGCCACAAATGTCCAGGCAACACATATTAAATTTAATTGAAAAAAAATTATTAATTTGTTACTAAGGATTTTATTGTCCCAAATGTCATTTATTTGGATTCCTTCATTTCTCCCCTATATCTTTATAACTATTTTGATTATATGCGGACACTTATAATTTTATAGATCTAATATAAAATTCCATTAATAATTCAACAAACTTGTTACACTTTTGTTATTGAAAAATTTCAGAGCAAACTACATAACAATGTATGTTAAATCTTTAGAGCATATAGCTAATGATTCATCTTTGTTCAAGTCTAAATTTTTTTAAGGTAAATTATAGCGATAATTTAAAAAAAAATATCTTAATTTTATTTTTATTTAAGAGAAAGGTTGATCAATTTTAATAAAATCTTTCCAGACATAGTATTATTACTCGTATAACATAAAAATCTACAGAAATGAATGGGAAAACTTTGTCTCGTTAGCTTCTCACTTTTTCAAAACATGTTTGAACAGCCTGAGAAACAGAGAGGCACGATACTGAGGTGAAATCCATACCGAAAATAAAGAAATACAAGGTGGTAAATAGAACAAGTTAGAATCAGGAAGTAGCGAAAGGAAAATTAAATTAAAAATTTATAGAATTATGTCCCTAATTAACAGCATTTGTCCGCACTAGCGCAGTAAATTAATTTTGTTTATACTGTTTCAGGTATACTAGACCACAGATGCAATAGCAACAATGATGCTAACAAGAATACTGAAAACACTATCGGCAAGTATACTCGTACAATCCGAATATGGCTGGTAAGGACGTTTTCATGAATAAAGACGGTATGGAATCAAATTGCGCCAATGCTTAAGTCTAGACAATTCCAATACTAGCCTTTTTATTTATTTCTTACACATACAAACAGCAGAAGCATTTATGCCATCTATGTAAGGGAATTTTCCTAACCTTCCTTCTATCATTCGATTAATCAAAGGATAAACGCTCTACAAAATGGATTTATTTAAATCTGGATGCGATGTCTATGTGAATGCAGTTAAATGTAACAAGTGTAATCTGTACGGTTCTTCCTTCACACAATTCACTCTGTAATTTTGGTCTCCCTATGCATAAAAAATAATAATTTTGTTTTGATTTTATTTTAGTCCATAATATGCATAGACTGATGTACGTAGATAAAAAAAAATTGTATAAAGAAAATTAAGAAGCATACCTAAACTCGGAAAGAACAACAACGTGTACACGATAACAACAGGTTTCTCCGAGTGTTTATATTAGCCCTGAGAAGCACACGTTAAGGAGTATTTTTTTAAGGATATAACAAATTCCATGATAAATAACAGTAGCAAGAATACCTTATACCCTAGTTATTTCCTCATTCTGAATCCTTTTTTCTATTCTTCTTTTTGTTCAATTTATTTTGTATTTTCATGATGGTAGCATTTTTAATTTAATGGCGGCGAGTCGACTTTTATTAAACGTGCTACGGCCTCGGTTAAGGCAATTTCAAACACCGCCAAGATGATCCGTGCATCACGTTTCTTCGTAATAGTAACAAAGATGCTATATTAAATGAATATTCCCGATTGTTTTTAAAATAGTCACATTATTCTTAGATTTAATAAGGGAAACCGCATTTATTTTTAATAAACCTGATTATACTGCTCTATTGATGTTTATAACTTTGTCTACAATACTACGTGTACTTTGAACACCAGAATTAGTAGAAGTACAATTTACTACAAATACAAAGTATGATGTTTTCTTGTTTTTAATATCTTTTCATTTAAGATTCAACATGATTTAATAATATTTTACCAGAATCATACCATTTACTTGTATACAATAATTTAGTTTGGTTCAGTTTTATTTTATATAATTTTGATAGATTTTTCCAGGTAGTTCGAATAAACTTCTTTCAATTAACTAGATCTTATTTAGTATTAAATTTAATAAATTACAATAATTAAGTAACAAACAACTATTATCAATTTTTGTTAATATTTTTAGTACTTAAAGAACTAAAGATCCTAAAGACTTGTAAGGATTGGTGCTTAATTTATTTGAATAAAAACTTGTTAGAAATTCTTTTGAAAAAATTATTTATAAAAAAAAACAAATTTTCGAAAATTTATAAATAATTGAGATTTTTAAAAATACAATTTTAAATTTGATAACTTTAGAGAAATCTTAAATTTAAGAAAAAAGAACACTTAACGTCTTATTAATTTATGCTTCAAAACTTATAAAAACCGGTATTATTAAAATAATTTTCTGTTAGACTTATTAAAAATAATGATTGAATTTATTATAATTTATAATATTTTTTGCCACTTTTAACATAAGTTGAAATTTAAAAAAAGTTTTTTTATCTTTTATTTTTCATTATTGGTTAAAATAATTGTTAAAACCTTACTGAGAAATTGATAAATCACTGTAAGATTTTAATGAGACTAATAAATAATAACAAATATTAATAAATAATATAATAATTATAATTTAAAATAAATAAGTTGATCATTAACTATATTTAAAAAAAATAACTGTAAAGAAAGCGTTAGGGTGCGCTGACGGCCAATGACACCGTCAGGTATTTCTACGGATACCGAAATGGATTCAGTGAAATTTTCAAACTCAAAAAAGGAGGAGAAACAAAAAAAAAAACCCAAATACATCAGAAACGTAACTAACTTTCGTGGCCTACATATACACATACAATAAAATTATTGGTACAAATTGTGAATTTATATGCAAGGCCCAACCAAAACGTCTTGCAATCTATAATATAAAAAGAGCAGTGCTTCGCAGAATCTTTTCGTATAGTGATTTTCCACTTGCACCACACGATACCAACAGCAGAAATAAAAAGTGAGTTGGAAGTGCTTGATTTTCAAGTACGAATAATCAATAATGACAACGTGTTGATATTAAAGACATTAAAAGACAAAAGGGTGGGTTTGTCGTATTATTTTTTGTTTATCAGGATCCTTAGACAAAGGATAAGCAAATCTTTTATACCGACACATTGTTCTACACAAAAATTAAAGTGACGGCACCGTATTCTTAAAAGGACTTAGCCCAATGCCGCATGTTTCAGGAATTTGGGTACAGCAACATTTGACGTCTGCGTGCTCAAAAGAAAATACAAGTACAGCTTAAGCCAAAATTACACTATTCGAGAAGTCCTCGAACTATTCGAGCAAAAAGTTCGTCTCAAATTTGTCTAATTGGACGAAATTTTTAACACCGATTACAACATTCAAGCAATTGACAAATTGAAAAAAGTCGCGATCGCGGTGTTTTTTCTTCATCCGTTTAACATTTGACATTTGTTTCGATTTTACTGTCTTAAATTCTGTGTTTTTTCCGTTTTGCAGAACAATACATTTTGCAATCAAAGAAAAGGTGAAAAAATAATTGAACAACATAGAAAACAAAAATATTAAGAAATGTAAAATATGATAATTTAAAAGAATGCAGCAGTCTCAGCGATCTGGCTGATATTGGCGGTGATCATTTCGAGCAGAAATTGTTCAACAATTTTTACCGTCTTGGCAAGGACGATTTTCGATCACCTTTTGGAACTAGTTAAACCCTTTATCGTCAAACAAGATATGCCAATGCATATTCCACGCACATGGGTTTATCTCGACAAAGCAAATTTTTTTTATTTTTTTATTTGACAGGTTTCATTTTTACATTATACATTATAACACATATACACATATGTTAGTCATGAGACACAGTCGCTCCTATGGAGCACATAGCGGCACAGAGAATACACGTCTCCAGT
The DNA here is from genome assembly GCA_958298945.1 of Atherix ibis. Classification (NCBI taxonomy): domain Eukaryota; kingdom Metazoa; phylum Arthropoda; class Insecta; order Diptera; family Athericidae; genus Atherix; species Atherix ibis. The sequence goes on from OY282607.1 coordinate 33,061,971, forward strand.
TGGTGGTAGAAGGCTTCTTTTTGTTGGCGTCATCATCTACTTCGGTTGGGGCATAGCACTGCACGATGGTGATGTTTCGGAACTTCGAGTGGAGCCTGGGTGTCAGAAGGCGGTCGGAGACCGGTTTGTAGCCCATGAGAGATCTCTTTTTGCGTTGGCCGATAGGATCAATCCGACTCCACAGTGGTGGCCGCTGTCGTTGCCGCTGTAGATGAAGTGTTCCACCCGTCTGCGTTGTGAGGGCTACCTTGATGTTTCCACCTTGTCTCGGAGATTCCCAGGATGTCAAGGTTGTAAGCGTTTTTGGGAGAGAAGCCAGTCGAGAAGTTTTTTGGGAGAGCGTCCCGCACGTTCCAGGTACCTATTCGGGCTGTTCGATGAAAACCAGATGAGTTTTTTGCCTGATGTACGGTCCGGTTGATTCTTCTTGTGCTGTTTCTTGATAAGGTGGTTTTTTTTATAGCTTGCGGCTTATCAGGCCAGCGAAGTAACCTCCAGTGACGTTTGGGGACCCAACGGACTACATATAAGGCTTGTAGTCGGCCTCTCACCCCGGCACCATGCCGAGATAGCGGCAGCGGGAATCGAACCCGCTACCTACCGAGTGTGAGTTGGTCGACACACACACGGTTAACCCTGCGGCATTCGGTGTTCCAAGCGGTCATCCATCCAAGTACTAACCACGCCCAGACCTGCTTAACTTCGGTGATCGGACGAGAACCGGTGGATCCAGGACGGCACAGCCGCAGTGACAAAGCAAATTAATTTAATGATATCTTTGTGCGGCCTTCAGGCCAGTTTTCTTTTTTTTCTGCTGCTAGCAGAAGTTTTCGTAAACGATTTTGCCGACGTTTGCTTCAACGAACGTTAACTCAATATTTTTGGGAACGTTAACTCAATATTTTTGGGAGGCAAACAACCGGAAAATGGCAACACTAGACAAACAATATCTATATTATACAAACGTTCTTCATACAAATCACAATGCGAAATATCAAAATTGCTGATGTTTTTACAATTCGAGGTGATTACACGATTTGAGCAAACCACCCACTATATTTCGTTCGTCTAGAATGGCGTAATCTTAGCTTAAGTGTGTCTACTGCACTGGTGCTCATTTAGCTGGTTAAAAGGTATGCCCTGTTTTTAAAATCTGCGAGGCAAGAAATATTATTTACAAGCTTTGTAATTGCGAGCAGTTCCAATGCATCAGTAGGATCAGGTCAATCGCAACGACAGCAATCATAACAGCAACAACTACAACAACAACAACAAATACAACAGCAACGGCAACAACTGCAGTAACATCAGTATCAATATAGTTTGTATATTCCCCCTCAACCCATCCCTCTATACACACGACTTTAATTTTATATTTACACAATTATCAAGAAACTTTATCCCAGAAGTCGGTCATGTTGATTTTTTAATCCAAAAGTTATTAACTCCTCTAGTCAAGTCTGTCATGTTGTCTTGCACCGAGAATTCCATCCCCATCCTATTTTTATGGACCGTCATTGGTTTGAACTCTCATCGACAGGATCTAGACATATCACTCTACAATAGTAAACAAAATAAATTAATTTAATTTGAAAAAAAAAATTTCTATTTAATTATACAAAATGAATTTAAATATCAGCAAAGTATATGAAAAGCAATTTAAAGATTCACTCTCTCTCTCTCTCTCTCTCTCTGTCACTCTTATAGAAGAAAAAAATACCGAATCAATATTTAAATTGAGTTTTCTTGATTAGATTACAAAATTCTTAGTAATTCTAGATCCTTTTATATATAAAACTAGTACAAAGCTACTCACAGCTGCGGGTATACATATAATCCACAAGGATGAATGTATCTATTCTACACGTGTGTGTACTTGTGTAGTAAGTTAATAAATCTAAAATGTCTAGCTATACAGACAAATGAATTCAAATGGAATTCCTGCCTAAAATGACTTATTTACAGATACAAATTCTGTTCAAATTTTTTAATCATTATCCTTGGAAAAATCTGTTTTCAAGTTTTCTCAAACAATTTATTGATGTAATCAACATGATCGTAGAGTCGTTGGCAGAGACTGCAAAATTTCGTTGGTGCTTGCATGGAGTGAACAAATTGCGTACAAGAAATCATTGTGCACATAACAATTTATGTTGCCATTTGTGTTTAAGTAAATAACATTTTTTAGAGAAAAGTTCCTCGGATTCCCAACCAATGTTCTCAGTCCCCAACATGTTGTGCTATCCGCTTTTCAGCTGAGGAGTTCTTAAACCATTCCTCATTTTGTCCCGTGCCAACTTGACACAATGAAAAGTGATGTAGAGGAACTGTTCAAGCAACTCTTAAAAGACTTCTGATACTCAACGTCGACCACATGGAAAATCGCCAAATTATTCTGCATGTGTTGGATCCTAATGAAAAAATGAAGAAAGGACTACTGCAGAGATGTAATAGAATCTGAAAGAATGTGCGTGCAAATCTACCCTATTATGTACACATCCTATTTTTGTTCCTATCTGTTTTCTCCTTTTAAACAAATTGACATCATTTATTTTGCTTTATAAAAACATTTCCCTAGCTTAGGGTAGAACATGAAATGTATCCAATAGTAGATTATTCTTACATATTCCTATATACATATTAATCTGTACACTCGTGTATTTTGAAAGCAGAATATTAACATTCTAGTAAGTGAAAAAAAAGAGAAGTATCTAAAATATGATATATGTTTACGAAGAAAATTAAGTAAGTAGAATTGTACATAGAAAATAGACAACTAAGTACATATTAAATATATAGAAACATACCCATATATTATCAAAAAATAATTATTTTCTACAATAGTAAATACACATAGATTCATGCAAATTTATTTTTTCTACTGTGAGTGTAAAAGAATATTGTCTAGAAATTAATTGTATTTATTTACATATATTATTTAAGATACTGAATTTAAAACTAATTTTTAAAAAAATCTTTAATCCCTATTGCAAATACAAATATATATTTATAAATCTTCTTAAAACTATAAAATGATATTTAGATTAACTGAAAATCATTTTTTTACTAAGCTATCAAAAACTAGGACTTTACCTTCCGATACAAGACAAGACATACTCGTAAATTAATCTGAAACTAGAAACATTCAATCCACAAGTAACATTACTAACATATGTTTATATGTATTTCCAATAATCTAACTTTACAAATAAGGATTGTCCCAAAATAGATTGAGCCTTTTTTATTGTTATATATCGTTTCTATTTAGAATTTGGATTTGACATAGGGTATCAATTTTTTCCATATAAGGAAAAGAATAAAATGAATATACTCATTACTAAATAGATGTTTTTTTTCTTCCTAAAAATGTACTCTGAACAAAAAAGTTAAGACATTATTTACATATACTTCGTATAATAAGTATTCTAAAAATTTTCAATTTAAAAAATACTTGCCTACCAAAAAAACATTAGGATAAAGTAGCACAAATGATCTTACTGGCACCAGGTGAAAGGACCTTTTATGGAAATCCTGTAATTTCTAGTCGAAATATGACAAATATAACTGGTATATCGTATTTTGGAAGTGTACAGAATAGAAAAAATATTGCAATTTGAGGACATTTAGAGTATAAAAAATAATAATTGATCAATTGTAGGAAAAAACAAAATGACGGAAACTAAAACGAGGCATTCGTATGATCAGTACATGTCCGAATATTATTGACTACAATAATTTTCTCTACTAATATACGAGGTACACGTATGACAGTTAAATTTTTGATACTGATTTTTTATTTATTTTCATAAATAATTTTTAATTCATCAGTGGTTGATGGTTTATTGACAGAGACTGATAACTTCAAATAACCCTAAAAGAAAAAGTCCAAAGGTAGTAAATCATAAATTCGTCGATTTGATCGACTCACCAACATTTTGCCATAGTAAATCGATTGTGGCATGGGCTGTGTGGCACTCAGCGTTGATACTATTATATATATTCGATAAATCAATATAACCGAAGTCAGGGTACAAAAAGTTCGTTGTCATTGTTCCATACCGCTCACAATTAGCGGTAATGGCAACTCCTTTCTCGTTTTGAAAAAAAATAAGGACCGATGATGCCACAAACGTGATACCATATAAAGGTACCTCGTTAATAATTTATGAATTGGCTTTAGTCCAGTAACGATAACTTGGTTTATTCACCGATCCAAAGATACAAAAAAGCGCCTCATCTGAGAAGAAGGTTTTCTTGAAAGTTGTTCTAGCCAAAATCAGTAAACTGCGCCATATTATTGTGGCAAATAATCCCAAATATCGAGAATTCCCTGAAATCGATAAATATGCGTCTTCATTCACATTTGCCTAAACGGCAGCAATATTCTTTATACTTCGACCGGATCTTTGTCTAACTGGAAAGGATTTCGTTCACAACTTTTGACAGTTCAACGAATAGTGAGCACACTACGCAGATTATAACGATCATAAATTGGAAGAACGATTATTTTGATAAAAACTTGGATAATTTCCAAGCGCTATTGAGGCGTCTATCTTTCCATGAATAAAATGCAAACCTTACTGAATATAACTGACAGTGACAGAAGATTTTGACATTTCAAATATGGCCACACAGTCTCTATTGAAAAACCCCTTAGAATCGACAGTATCGAGATGATGCTACTTCAAATATCACTATTCAAGATATTTAATTTTAGTCACAAGAGCCCTAAATCATCCTACATTTTCTGTAGTTTTCAATGGTTGAACGACTCATTGAGCGTGTTCATCTTCCACTACTTCTCGGCTCCCCAAAAATTCTTTCTCATCGAAAAACTTGTGCTTTTTGTTAGGACTAATAAAAATTTGTTCTCAAAGACTAATTATAAATTCACTGAGCTTAACACAACATTTTATGGGCATTTCATTACGCAATAAAAAAATGAACGCCCACAGCAATGTCAGATCGCTCTTATTAGACTTCGCCGCCATTTTTTTCCAACTACAATAGTTTAATGGCACCATAGAAAACTGGTCCTTAACACAGAAATTAATTCGCCGCCATTTTTTCCAACTACAATAAATCTATGCAAATGTTTTCCTCAAATAGATGCATATCTTTTTCAGTAATATTAATTAACAAATTAATTTAATGAAGAATATAGTCTGTATTTTCCAAAGCGCTTAGGCTCTGCTTTTATGTATTTCAGAAAAACTATTGTAATATAATTTCTATCAAGACAAATGGAAAATAACGTTATTGTTTACATATTAAAATGAATATTACAACTTATAATAAACAGCCATTAGCACAAAACGAAAATGTAAATACGTGTACGAGTAATAAAATTTTAAACAATATCTCTTCATCATATAAGTGCATAAAGATTTAACATAAAAATATCTTCTGAAACATTTTGTTCGGATGTCGCTCGGATGAGAATAACAAAGTTGTAAGTAGAAATTAAATATAAATCCTAATTTTGTACGCTCGAATAAATGCAACTCAAAGGAATGCACTCGAAGAATACTGTTGGTTAGAAATTTCGTCTTTTTGATGCATTCGTGGTGGTTTTTCGCAGAATATGAACATTTCCGTGGTGTTTGAATTTGTAAACTTCTAGGCAAGATCGTCTAAAGAGAATAGCAGTAGTCAACAATAATTATTTCAAGTTTTTCTATTGTGGTGCAAAATAATATTTTCAGATTCAAATTCAGAGAATTTGAATTCAAAAATTGTAGGGAACATATTCATTTGGAAATTCGCTACTCGACAGTTTTAGATTCCCAACCATTCAGGAAGGATTGTTAACCACCATTACAATGTGGAAGTGTAACTACAAGTGGAAGTGTAGATGCATAGTAGATAATTTTATCCTGTTTATGTAATCGTATGTATACTTCCCAAAGCATTAATATGAAATATTTTTGCAATTTTACAAGAACAAATCCAGCTACTTGTGTATTATTTCTGCAGAGAAAAACCTACCGCCAACTTTTACCATGTATAAAGATTTTCTATAATTTTCGAAATGATTAATTTCAAAATTTCTTAACGAATTTAGCAAATTTTATTAATATAATTACATCTTTACACAAAATTTTGAAATTTTTAATCGGAATATTAGTGAGCAACTAAAAAATACAGAATATTCTGAGATTAGTTGTCCCAAAAAAAAACAGTGTAAATTGAAATTTTATATTTCGAACTTCTCAGTTTCAAAGTATTTTCATAATTTATTTTTTTGAGATATGGCAGGATTAGTTGAAATAAAAGCCGAAACTAAAAATTATTTCACATCTTTACTTAGTTCTTTATAAATTTCCTGATATGGTGTTAAGAAATTACGGGATTCCTGTCTATATTCTGAGCTTCTTCCAAAGTACAAATCATTCTTAACAAAGAAATTATCGAATTCTTTAGCTATTACAAATACTTCTATTTCAGATTCGTTGGTGGTATAATTATTGGCCAGTTCCACCAATTCATTTTCATTATTATAAATTCGGTATTCGCCATTTGTTCTTCAAGCTGATTTAAAGGTATATCGTAGAATTCTTCCTCTCCTACTTAATGTAACAATCTTGTATTATCGGAATATTCGTTCTGCAATAATTAGACCGATTTCCAGCTTGTACTTAGGCTAGAATTTTTGATTTTTCTAATGACACAATGTAGAAAATAATTTTTTTTTTGAAACGTTGCTTAATCCAGAATGTTTTCAAAATATTTTTCAAGTAATATGCCTTGAAAGTTGAAATCATACTCTGGTCAAGCGGTTGTATCCTTAAAAAAATCTCCTTGTAACAAATTCTATGTTTTTATTATAACATAGAATATGTTACAAGGAGATTTTTGTAACAAAATCTATGTTATAATAAAAACATAGAATTTGTTACAAGGAGATTTTTTTAAGGATACAAAATTATAAAATTACTTCCTGGTTTATTATATTACATACCATATACAAAAAGATCAAAAACAAAATATATAATTCATATTCCTAGTATTTCTACAACGACTATTTTATATTGATTGAAATGGAATAACAACCCTTATTTTATTTGGGAAATAACAAAACATTAAAAATTTAAAATCTATGGCAACATTATCTGAAATAAAGATTTAAGTATTTATCAAAATCATATAAGGAAGGATTATTAATCGTATTCTTTTTTCTTAAGGCAACGACAAACTCCAAATAATAATAATAATAAATATGTTCAATAATACTCCGTACATATGTATTTATAATGTATTCAGGGACGAAAAACAAATATAAAATTATTATTATACTCAATATAATGTTTTTCAGATCAGAACAGATCAGTCGAATCAATATTTATAAAAATTTGATTAGAGCTCATATCGCCCCTCAATAGGAGATGAAAAAATAAAATGAAATCCGTATCGATTTATTCGTTAAGAGGCATTCTATTAACTGAAAACCCTATAAATAATATTGAAACATGTTTTCAAAATTTATCAAAAAGTCTTTAGAATCTTCTTGATGTTATCCTTTTTCCATAATGGCTATTGGACGGTTCTATCTTGTACCAAATTTTCACTTTATTTCCAAAATCAAATAATAATAAGGGGGCCGGCTAAGCATATTCTATCCGCAGTCAATGGTTATTATAAAAAGAAAAAAACACCCAATCTGAAAATCAAAAGAAGAAAAAAACAATTTTTCTTCTTTAAAGAAAATACAAAAACCAATTCCATGTATGAACGTAAATGAAGGTGATTGCTAGTTGTTATGGTAAAATATAAATAATTTTTTTAAGAAAGAAATTGAATACAAAATCTACCTCTTAATGGTTATTTCAACCTGAGGATAAATACGGTACCATATAGAGCTTACACGATGGTCACAAATCCTTGTAAGACAAACACAAATTTAATAGGAACCCAAAAATATTGCGGAGAAAAAAAAATAAAAACTAAACACACCAGCATCTATAATATTAGATCGACCCAGACTTATAGTATTTGAGTCCTCTTGACAATAACGTCAGTTTATATTGCCATATCCAAATGGGATAAAAAGGTAATAAGCTTCCGAATTTGTCTTACTTAACGAAAACAAAATACTAACAATGAAAAATTCTAAAAGATGGATCGAAACTTACACCATATAAGGATACGGTATCGTTTTGTGTTTATGTCGTATTTCTACTCCTTTTGTTTAGATACTATTTAAGAAGCTACTTCTGCCGACTATTCGATCTACCAGCTATTCGAATGTTTCCTCTTGCACTTCGATATATACAAAATTTCAACTTAACATATTCATAGTAAAATTATATTTTTATGTCTTTTAGAAAATTCTAAGCTACACATATATGAAATTGGCCAGTTCCAATGTTTATATTGTTATTATCATATTTTCTTTATCTTCTTCGGTAATGAAATTGACAATACGAAAACTGTGTCCACGAATCTTAAGAATGCTACTTAAAAAATTTATTTTCTTGAATCTTTCGCCCACCCCGCTAAATTTTTCAACATTTGAACAGTTTATATAAATGGATTATGACCATCAACTTTATTTGAAACTAAAGAAAATTCCACCATCAAGCAAAACTTTTTTAATAAATTTCATTCTAAACGTTATAGTCTCATATTTTAGCATGGACGCATTGGGTTTCTTTTTAAAATGAGTGGACTAGTATACTATTTAAAACTTAATATTAGGCTTATAGAGCAAAGAAAAAAAAATATAGAAAATTTTTGAAATATGTATTGCCTAAGAAGATGTTTTCAAAAAGAAATGCAGAGATTTAAAAATTGTCTATTCCAAAACTTTTGATATTGCCTTGAAGTTTAATTTGTTCTACTAAAAAGGGTTGATTTTTTATACTCGTATTATTGTTTTTTTTTTATAACTTTTATGCTCAAAAGAAGGGAATATTGAAATATTAAAAGTTAATCAATCATTTGAGAAAAATATATTTTAAAAAATTTTATAATTCTTCAAATAAAAATTACTATCAAGGCTAATTGAATTATATTTGAATATTACATAGTATTTTTATTTTCAAATTTTCTTCATTCCTACCATAAAAATAATTTCAATTTTTTTAATTTAATTAGTTTCTTACTCGATATCATCTCTGGATCATATAGAAATTATTTAATTTTTGTTTAAAAATGCGGGTTTTTGGCAGACTTTGAGTGTTTATTTTGAAAAATTATTACAATATATTTTATTCAAATTATTGTCCATCGGAAGCCACTACTTTTTCCCATTTTTTTGGCAACATATGGATTTCGCGCCAAAAAAACTGCTCCGGTTTTGAGGCCAAGAATGAATCGAGCCAATTTTTGATGCCCTGTTCTGAAGTGAAGCGTATTCCGGTGAGGGCGTTTTGCATGGATCTAAACAAATGGTAGTCGGACGGGGCAAGGTCTGGGCTATAAGGCGGGTGAGGCAAAACTTCCCAGCCACTGTTTTCTAAATAATTTTTAACCGGTCTTGCAACATGAGGCCGAGCGTTGTCATGATGGAAAATTATGGCTTCGTGTCTGGTCGCATATTCCGGGCGTTTTTTCGCCAATGCTCGCTTCAAACGGATTAATTGTGTTTGTCTGGCCCAATTTTAATAGCTCATAATAGATCACAAACCTTCTGATCCCACAAAATACAGAGCAAATACAGAGCCATGGATATTTGGCTTTGGCGTTGATTTGTCTGGTTGGCCGGGCTTTACATACGATTTTTTGCGCTTTGGGTTGCCGTAATGAATTCATTTTTCGTCGCCAGTAATGATTCGATTCAAAAACGACTTCTTTTTCTGCCGTTCAAGCAGCATTTCGGACATGCAAAATCGCCTTTCAACGTCTCTCGGCTTCAATTCATATGGGACCCAATTTCCTTGCTTTTGGATGAATCCTGCTGCTTTCAAACGTTTTGAAATGGCTGCTTGAGTGACTCCCAATGATTTTGCAATTTCTTCTTGAGTTCGACAACAGTCTTCATCGTGTAATGTCTCCAAATCTTCATCTTCAAACTTTTTTGGCTGACATGGTCGTTCTTTGTCTTCCGTGTCAAAATCACCACTTCTGAACCACACAAAGCATCTTCCGTGGCAAAATCACCACTTCTGAATCGCACGTTGAAATCGATGGAACATATTCAGGATAAGCTTCGGTGAGCAATCGATGTGCTTCAGCTGCACTTTTTTTCAAATTGAAGAAGTAAATCAACACTTCCCGCAAATGGGACTTTTTTTATAGGAAATTCGACATTTTGGAAGCAAAAAAAAAACAATATTTCGTTCAAAAACTAATTGAGAATGAATGACAGATGTTTAATCTTCAAAATGCCATATGAGTTATTATTAACACAAACCATGTGTAAAAGTTATGCCATCTGTTGTCAATCCCGTATTTTTAAGTTATACACCCAATAATTATTTCTATTTTCTAATAGAACACATAATATCAAAAAAGACTAAAATATATGTATTATAAAACATGTTAACTATATTTGAATTATTTGATATTTGATCGTTTGACAAAACCAAATGCTATTTAATAATTTCTTAAATGTTCTTGATAAGAATTAAAACAAAAGAGAAGTTTTCAAATAAACCATTAATTGCATGATAATATCGAAGATAAAAAAAATAACACCAGATTAAATTCCACACTCTACGGTTCAATCAGATTTTCAGAGTATATAACATGAGCAGATAATATGATGCAATATGATGAGAAGGTAGGTAGATGGATGAGAAAAAAGATATTCACATCAAAAGGCTAAGTAAAACCTCATTACATTCAGTAATGTACGTACGTAAATTTGTTTGCAGTTTCGATTATCTTTTGAAGTAGAAAAAATTTACTTAAAAAAAAACAAAATCTAAGGAGGAAAAAATATTTAAAAGAAAAATTATTAAATAAAGTGCCAGAAGAGGAGAAAAATTACATCAAAGCACCTTAAATGTATAGAAAAGAGTGAAGATGAGATGAGTTTTAAGTAGTCTTCACTTGTTTAACTATGAAATCTTTTTATATGAACGGCTACAGGGCCAGTTTCAGTAATTTATCTTTTCTGTGCCTTTCACTCTATCAAAATCTATTCATCGAGGAACGACTGGCAAATTTGTTGTGTATGGCAATAAAAGAGGTAGAAGAGACGGACTTTTATTCATAATTTTTCTGAAGAAGTAGATTTTCTAAATGGTGAATAATATATATTTACATATTCATATACTAATATAGTACATAAGATAGAAAAAGTAAGGCAGGCATAGGGGGTGACAAAATGAGAAAGATGAATATCAAGAAGTAGCTTCAGGATATTATATTCAAGTTGGTACACAATATGTTTTGCCATTCAGTATCCAGTCTCCAATCTTTAGTCTTCAGTCAAGTCAACTGCTTCCAGAGAATGCCACTCAAACCAGTAGCACACTTCAAATACAGAGTATTTCTTATAGCCTGAGGTATTTTCATCTTTATATCCTGAATGTCTCGCCAAATATTTGCACTAGCATGATGTGAATGTTCATTTACTGAAAATATTGCCTTAAGGATCATTAAAAGTCCCCCCCCCCCTTCATTGTTCGCTGAACGTACATCCGTTTTCTGTTATTAGTGTACCAGCAAATACGCATTATATTCGAGGGTGTGCACGTATGTATGTAGCGGTCGCGCGATTTGAACTAGTAAATATGTATGTGGTGCCGGCAAAAGGACAAAACGAAATAAGTGATCGACTAAAAAGCTACTTCCAGAATGAATTGTTAAGAATGAGATTAAGTACAGCCACACCGAATTGAAAATGGCCAAGATTAATGGAAATCCTAAAGAAAAGTTAAGGGAAGAGTCAAGCCAACCCTATCATCCAGGATAATAATTATTCATACAAATTGGATCGCGCATAAATGTATGCATGTAAGTAATAGCACTCATCCTATAATATCATACAAGTATGTTAACTATTTATAAGCTTGTACTATACTCGGGGCGGGCGGGGAGGCGTTCAGTTTAATTTCGAATAGATTAAATATAATGCCAATGCACTAGGAAATTTTCACATATTTACTCCAAACGATAACAATAGCAATAATATTGTATGAAAACAAACACGGATGATATAGTATAATGGATAGATCCTTTCAGATAAAGACAATAACAAATTAACGATTTCAATCTCGGAATTTTTTTCTAAGCTCATTTCTTGTCATCATTTTCATCTCAAACGAAAATTGAATTTTGTTTGCCAATGTTTATTGAAATGTTTTCATCATCAACTGTTCACTTTTAGGATTTATCTTTTAACATATATTTTAATATTAACAAAAACACGATAATTTATATAGTAGAAAGGGTTCGAAACGGATATGAGCAAGGATAAGCTAGGATAAGTTGAAATCTGCTATCTGTGCTTATATGCCTCCCATATTATGAAAGGAAATTTGTCAATTTTTCTTCCAACTGACATGGTTGGTATGGTTACTATTGTATTGTAGAATATAGCTATTGAGTTGTTGGTTTTTTATCAGCTTATATTTAAGTAAATAGATAAGAAAATATGTTCGAAATTGGTGTCTAAGATCATTATAAACTACGTTAGAAGGATACAGATTTAGTTATATGCCAAGGTAACTTCCTATGCTTGATAACATCTTGTTATGAATGAATGAATGAATGAAGTTACATTGTACGAGCATATAAGATCCTTTATTTTATTTATTTATTTATTTTGTCATTATTTAAGCTTTTATTATATTTTAAAATATATACATGTAAATATCTCATAAATATTCGTATAGAAATAAATATGACTTGCGAGAAAACACGAATGATTGGGACAAAGTCCCAGTAAATGGCAGCATATGAGGAGTTCTTGACAAATTAAGAAAAACTCCTTAATATGTTTTGTATGAAGATGAATTGCGTTAATTATAACTTGCAAAAGTTGTTGGTAACGTTGGTGTTATCCTAAAGAGTGATTACTTCATTTCTCTTCGAAAAGTAATACAGTTGAGGCTTCTGTTCAATAAAAACCAAATCCATTTAAGTATGTATGTGTACATATATAATATCTTAGAATTATCTGCACATATTTCTAAATGTAATTAATTTTAATTAGAATTAAAGATACAAAAAATAAATATATTTTTTGTTAATTCTTAATAAATAATATGATATAATATTAACTTTTTATAGATTTTTTCACAAACTCATTAAGTAGTATTTATTCACTGTAGCATTAATTGATTGAATATATCTAATTTGATTTAAATGCAGAGGAACTATTAATATTTAAGTCGAAATTTTTTTATTGATTTTCCCAAAATAACTTTATTTTAATAGAAATTACAATTTGATCCTCTATTGGTTAATTTAATTGGAATTAATGCTAATAAAAAATCTTTTTTATTAGAAAGTTAAAACTTTTATTCAAGAGGTCTGATCAACAATGTAGGGTAGAGAAGTAATGATACCGTTTTGTTATCCACTTAGAAGCATTTCCCTTGACCATCTTTACATTGAGAGAGACGTTTTTATTAACTTTGGCCTGGAATGGCCTTCAGCTTCTCGGTTACACACACTCCTTTGTGTATGTAATACCTTTCAAGTATTTTTTCTACTCACACCGACTTAGATTAATTAAAATATAGGGGAGAAGGGCCTTTTTCTAGTTCAATATGACCGTATGACAGGAGTCTTGTCATGGTTGAATATCTAAGCGTCTGCAAAGTCTGAGTTCGACACGAAAAACCGTTGTTCTGAAGCTTTAAAGGACTTCTTTATAAAAATAAATGGGAGCGACTTTTTTCTGAGATTTTTTGGAATGTCTTTTTTATAATAAAGTTCTTAAAAGGTTTCACATTTTCATCAGTTTTCAATGATGAAGGCTTTCCTCATCGATGTTGAAGGCCACCCTGACTGAGACTGATTTTAGTATATTTTATACAATAATGCTATATCCTTGAAAATAATTCCTTTACACCGGTGAATACGTCAATACTATCGATAACTTCCAGGGGAGTGATACCGGGACGCTAAAAGCGATTGCATTTGAAGATTTCCAGAACCCTGCACACCGTTGGATACGTTATTTCCACTCTTCATAGCAGTTCTGGAAATCTTTCAACTGGAATTGCTTTTATCAGCTCGGTATCACGCCCCTGGAAGTTATCGACAGTACCAACTTAACACTCTGTCTTTTTTTTTTTATCTTGGCAATAATACAATTTCTCCGGAAACGAACTCGTTGATTGAGATAGCCTCGTAGCATGGGGTGCTGTTATATTGTAGCATCCAAGAATCAGCAATGGCTTCCTTTTAAGAGTATTCTTAAAAAAATTAACTTCATACTAATCAGCTTCAATGTTAATCAACGGCTAGACCCCATAAAAGCCCTAACGTGATCCTCACCTTTTTGATGTTGAAGACTTCCTTGATTGAAAGTCTTCTACTGCTTCATAGCCAGTCAGAAATGCCTTACACCACTTCAGAACTTACGGTCTTCTTAAAGGATGCTCATTTAGTCTCCTTACAATTTTTCGAAAGTTAAGCCCTTGGATATATCAAGCTTAACACAAAATTTGATGACGCATAGTTGCTTAAAATTTGTCTACTATATTTTTCGTAATACACTATAAAAATACCATACAACCTCACTTATATACGAGTACCTTTATACTCGTAGTATCGCTTAGCTACCAGACGATTGTGCTGCTCCTTCAGACATTCAAATTTATCATTTGTAGAATTAGTAATTTTTCTCGTCACTTAAATTTTCAAATTTTCGGCATTATGAACTGGAAAATTGGAACAAAAAATACAAGTCAATCAGATTGTAGAATTGCACATAAAATTATTTCCAATGTAAGTTGATGTTATAGTCAAACTTAATTAGAAATTTTTTTCCACAATACCTCTCTCTATTAGTGATTGACAATATGCATTTAAAGGCAAATAAAAATTACTTCTTTCAGCCCCAAAAAATATTGTTAAGCGATAAAATACTTTTTGGTAATCTTTTCAAATTAACTTCACTCATTTGTTAATTTAAAGTTTTCACTTTCTATTTATTCATAAATTGCGTTAATTTTCAGAATCATTACGCACCCATTAAGGCTATAAATTGCTGTCAACATTAAATATATTCCCTGGAATTTACGTTTTTACTGCAGACTATTCTGTTTCATTTCATTTCGTAATATTTCTTGTTGTTGGTGATTTTATTTACCCAAATACTTTATACTAAAAATCAATTACCGTATAGGCGAATCATTGTGCCTACGAGATATTCGTTTTGTAATATAGTGTCGCCGACCCATCATTTTGAAATTTTATTAGAAACAGCCGCATTTAATGCATTCCTATAGAAACGTATTTTCTTCTGATTATTCTAGCAGTACTTTTATTTCTAAAATATATCTTAAATTTGGTATTTCAGAATTTCTGATTCTGTGCTCGTCAAACATTGTAAATTGGGTAAATAGAAGGTGGTGATGGTGTACGAATACATGAAACACCAAATGTAAAGTAAATAACAAACAGCAGAGCTTTGAAAATTTTCCTAACCAATCTATTCGTAAAAAGACAGCAAGAATTTAATTGAGGCAAAGCCAAAAGGCTGTTGAACAGTAATAGAAATTCTGGAATACTCGTATTCGCGAACATTTTGTCTTAGATCAAAAATCGTTCTCCTTCTGTACTAGTGTCCTATAAAGTTAAAGTTGTAGGATTCAAGCAGAAAAACAAAAAAAAATTCTTTTGCACTGGAGCACTCCTTGCCAGCCTTGCATTTGAGAGAATTCCTTGTCAAGTATGAAAACCATAAAGCAGGTGCAAATACAATATAGAAAAACCAAATAAATTGTAATTAAAATTGTTTGAACTTTTAAGGTCTAAAACTCTTGTTATCACAATATTATACAAACAACTGGAAAATTTACAAAAATAACAACACAGCATAGAACAGTAGCTGTTATAGTAAGAGTTAACCACAGGGAATAGTCTGAGTTAGTCGGAACACAAATATTAAGCTCTATTCGATCTATAAATTTCGAAATTGCTTACACAGTAGCTTACACGTACATATGCAATTCACCCACTATATTTCTATTATTAATCTGCCAATTTTATTCCATTTTAATTTTTTTTGTCCGTTAATTTTGTTTACTTTCTCCTTTTAGGAATTTTTGTATTTCTAGTCCAAATTGAATTTATAATTTTTTAAATATGTGGTATAATTTGCTGAAATATAGGTAATATACGTACATTAGACTTATTGAGTTATTATATTTAGAATTTTTTAATTTAACTATAAGAAAAACTAATTCTTTCACAATTAATAGAATTTCCGAAAATTTTAATATTTTTTCTATATCTAATTTTAATGATTTGAATGGTCTAAGATAATATATAAAAAATTATGCAAAATCTCTATAAAAATATTCGTTTTGAAAGCTTCCACTTCTAGGAGTGTGTAAACGTTTAAATTTGAATATGCACTTTCCGAATATTTAATGACAAAAAAAACTTTTGGTAATTTCTAATTCAAGTTTATTACAATTTAAAATTATCTTTCTACATTTATAATAGCATTAAATTTAAATTCGATGTAAAAAATTAGTCCGATTATATCTCGAATATCTAAACTGATACGAGCTAAAACCCATCCAAATAATTTTACTGCTTTTCAGTAATTTGAAATTTTTAACTGTTATACGAGTAGTGTTTAATGAAAAGATGAATAATACCATCATCGTTCTTGTATAATTATAATAAATGGCGGTAGTAGCATAAGTATACAAACCCAACCCCAATGGAAATACTGGTCATAAGCAGTATCATATTTTAGGTAAACCTAAACTGCTATTTATCCAATGTTACTGATGCTGTTGCCATTATTACTGCAAATGCCATTACTTCTGTTACTGCTATTGCCTTGTTACAGTTCCTCTCTTCAACGTACAAATATTTGCCATTATTTTCCATAAATTAATCCAAAGTCAAAACAAGAGAATCATTTTATTATATAATTTATATTATTATGTGCGAGCATTAGAAAGAATGCGTCTACTGGGGGACACATTTTCAACCACCCCAAATATTACGTTCATATCTGTTTTTATTAAAGAGAGTTTCAGTTTGAGGAAGATTGTTTATATAAAATAAAATAAAAAAATTGATGAATGAAGAAGGCAATATAGTATATATGGTATAATAATACGCTTAATATGAATACCTTTTTGTACATATATTATATTTGTAATTTACTACTATAAAACGCATATCACGCGGTGTATATAATAACATTATATTATCCAAGAATCATCATTTATATTATCACTACTTACGTGTTTCAAAAAGAAACAAAAACTTCCAAATGTGTTTTTAAAATAAAAAATGAAATAAAAATTTAATAGTAACTATATACAATGTGCATATATATAAAAATTATATACAAACAGAAGCAATTAAATGAGTACTTAAAGTGAATTTTAATTAATATTAATTATTTATCTAATATTTGCGGATTTAAACATAACGTTTTGTAAGAATTTTCCAGCTCAACATTATATTATGAGTGGAAGAATTATGAGTGAAAGGATTTTGTTTTATAAATGGCAATTGAGAAACTATATTTTGTCCAAATGCATAGCCTTGAGCAGCCATACATCGTGGGAGGCGTTGGTTTAACTCTTCATAGCAGTGGTAGAAGGCTTTAATTTCAACCGCTTTGAACGATACCATCCAATATGTCGATACACTCCTTTGGATGGTATCGACATTACTAAGTTGTCGAACGCCCTTTCAAGTGTTTTTTAATCTTAAACCACAAACAAAAATCACCAGGACTACGATCAAATTGATAGAGAAGCTGAGGAACCGTTGAAATCCGATTTTCCGACAAAAAAGTCATTGTTTTGGATGGCCGTGTGACAAGAGGGGTTACCTTGGTGAAACATTCAAGAATCCACACTGTCTGGACTAACCCAAAAAACCCGGTTTTTGAATTCATTGCTCGTTATTTATCACCACCTTAAATAGTTAGTTATCAATGGTCTGACCTTAAAAGAGCCCTTACACATCAATTTTTCAATGTTGTCTTTCACTACTTCTCGGACCACCAAAAATGCTTTATTTTACCGAAAAACTTCTGCTCTTGCTAAGGAACGATCTCCTTACTTTTATTGCAACTTTTCGTAAGTTAAACTGGCAGATTCACAAAATTTAATGGCTTAGCGTTGCTAAAAATTTCGCTGTTCCGTTTTTCAGAACGCACTACAAAAACACTTTATCACCATCGCCCACATATTATATACAAGACTCCTGCCCAAAAATTTTCTTACGATCAGGATCACTCCTATTGTTAGACTCTTAGATCTAACAACTAAATTACGATGTTCTCTCTTTTATTTTCTATAATATACTAGTCCGCTCCAAAAAAATTATTAAAACTCTCACTACTTTACCCTACTAACCACAAACCAGTTTCGTTTAGATAGCTTGCCACATGAACAATGAAGCCAAAAAATCGCCTCACGATCGTGGAAGATATCTAAATTATCTTAAAAACCATTAAACAAACCCAACTTTACTTAGAATGATCTATAGGGTCACGTAGTTGTACTGCTCGTTTAGGAGGAACTAACGTTAAAGCTATGTGAAGGGGAAGGTCCTTTATTGCCAGATCACTCTTAGCGGTGCCGGGTTTATTACTGCTGTAGCTCGCAAATATTGCTAAGTTGAATTTTAGTACATAATTATCTATTTAATATATTTGACTAATTTCTTAGTATTAAAAATCCTTAGACAGGAACATTAATCTTTCATAAAATATACCTTAAACCTACTAAATAAATTTAGTTTCTTCAACATTCGATCAAATCTGTCACCGTTTGATAAAGCCCTTAGACTGAAGTTAATTATGTCTATTTTCTTAATTTTGGTGAAGTCTAAAAAGACTCTCGCTAGCAAACAAAATATGTTCCTTGCTATAGTCTGTTAATTTGTTCCTAGAGCTTTTAAATGTATTAGTAGAACTGCTGAGTGGATAGGAACTCCAAACTGCAGACAAAAAGACAAACCATTTTTGCGATTAATTGTGGACAACGTTCTTAAATGAAATTTAAAGCTAGAGCGTCCTTGATATTCCTTCAAATTGCATAGTATATACATATATTATTTTCCAGGTCAAATTTGTTTAGGGGCCATTTTGATTTGGATGACATTTGTCTATTGGCATTTGACATTTGTAGAGTGTGGTCAATAATAATTTATTATGGAGTATCTAACGCTCTAAAAACGTATTCAAATTAATAAAATATTTTATTTAAATAATTTTTCAATTGTGAATACGCGGAGATAATTACGTAGCATTTTTGGTGTTAATCATATGCCGAGCAAGTCAACCATTCAGCGTGTAATGAATAATTTTGAAATATGCTTACCCGGGCAGATAAAGCGAAAACTGGGCGACAATTAAGCCGACATACACTTGAAAATATTGACACAGTGAAGCAGAGTAATATCTCCATTACGTTTGTTAAAAATTCTGAAAAAAGATTTGCTGTGAGTGCTGGAGTTTTATAGCTCGATATAGACGACCACAATTTTTGGCAAAAAATCATTATGCGCGACGAAACACACTTCGACTTGTCTGGCTTTGTCAACAAATAGAATAGCCGCTATTGGGGCATTGAAAACCTTAAACGGATACACCAAAGACCATTACACCCTCGTACGGCATTTGGGTCGTCGGCATCATTGGTTCACATTTCTTTGAGGATGCTGGAGGCAATGCTGTAACAGTTACTGGTGACCCCTATCGGGACATGTTGGAAAACTTTTTTCTATCGGGTTCCAACAAGACGGTGCCATATCACACACAGATTATGCAACTAAAAAACAACAAGGTCTCGCAGAACGCAGGTACGACATCCAACGCCTGCAGAATCCAGAGACAGCCGAGATATTTGCAAACAAGTTGGAAGAAGTTAGCCACAATGCCAAAAGGCTGACATGGATGTCTCTACTGCGCAAACTAAAGTCCGCTGCAGACGAAGCAACGGGCTTTCGAAACTACAAGAGGAAAGAGTGGATCCGCGAGTCAACCTGGACTCAAATAGGAAAACGAAGAAAGCTGAAAGGTCTACTCCAAACTGGTCAAACTCGCGAGGACACGCACCATCTACAGACGAGGTACAACCTTGCTCAAAAGATGGTCAAACGCTTGGCAAGGGATGACAAGAGGAACTACTTCATCGAAATAGCGAGCGAAGCAGAAGCCGCTGCACACCGGAGCAATATCCGCAGTGTCTATGCATCAACTCGCAAACTATCCGGAAAAATAACACCCTCACTGCCACCACTTAAGGACAAAGACGGTCAAACTCTCTCCATGGATGAAGAACAACTCGACCGCTGAAAGGAATTCTTCTCAGAATCCCTTCCAATAGCTCCAGAATTCCATCCTCCTCCTGCAGTGATGCACAGAAACCCACGAAGATCCATCCCAACAACACCGCCTACGATTACGGAGATCACAACAGCAATCAACAAGCTTTAGTACAGCAAAGCACCCGGACCTGACAACCTGGCCTCAGAAGTTCTGAAGTTTGATCCACCACTCCTGGCCTCGCTGTTGCATCCTATAATCGCAAAAGCCTGGACACAATGCCACTTCCCGGACAGCTGGAAAGAAGGAGTAATTATCACCATCCCGAAGAAAGGTGACCTTGGCGATTGCAAAAACTGGAGGGGAATCACCCAGAAACTAATCGCATCCTGACTCGCATCACTCCAACAGTGGAAAGTGCCCTCCGCAACGAGCAGTCTGGCGTTAGACCAAACCGCTCCTGTGTTGATCACATCAGCAGCCTAAGAATGATCATTGAACAGTCGAACGAATGGAACAGCCCGCTCTATCTTCTCTTCGTTGACTTCGAAAGAGCCTTCGACATGATTTCTCGCGACGCCATCTGGAGTGCTCTGGCTGAACTAGACATCCCGCAGGCCATCATCGATCTCATCCGAGAACTATACCGCGAGGCCCCGTGTAGAGTGCGTTTCAAAGGACGAAACAGCGATACATTCAACATCTCGAGAGGGGTCAGGCAGGGTTGCGTAATCTCGCCTATCCTCTTCATAATCGCCCTAGACCTAGTCCTTCAACGCACTAACAACACAGCCAGCAACGGTATCCAGTGGACACTGCGTGAGAAGCTCCACGACCTGGACTACGCCGACGACATATGCCTCATGTCCCACACCTTCAACGGCATTCAGGAGAAACTGAATGCTCTGGCCTCCAACGCCGAAGAAGTTGGGATGAGAATCAACATCAAGAAGACCAAATTGATGCGTATCGGCGCCACCTGCGAGAGACCCTTGATGCTACACGGTACCCAAGTTGAAGATGTCGAAAAGTTCTGTTTCCTTGGCAGCATGCTCAGCAAGGATGGTGGAACTGAAATAGACATCCAAACGCGCATCAACAAGGCGCGACAAGCGTACACCTCACTTGGGAACGTGTGGCGTTCCAATCACCTCTCCATAGCACTCAAACTTCGAATATTCAACTCAAACGTCAAGCCAGTCCTGCTGTACGGCTGCGAAACATGGAAAGTAACAGACAGCACGACTCGTAAGCCTCAAACATTTGTGAACAGATGCTTGAGGCGTATAAGCAAGATCTTCTGGCCGAACTGGATAACGAACGATCAGCTGCTTCTTCTCACGAAGCAAATACCCCTGCTAGATAATATCAAACGCAGGAACTGGAGTTGGATTGGCCACACCTTGCGAAAACCACCTACGGACATAGCAAGGATGGCACTAGATTGGAACCCACAGGGCAATCGCAGCAGAGGACGTCCAAGGACCACTTGGAGAAGATCAGTCGAGCGCGAACACCAACAAACTGGCAAATCATGGTCGGAAATAAAAAGGCTAGCTCAAGACAGAAGCAGATGGAGAGAATTCACAGAGTCTCAGTGCCGCTATATGCTCCATAGGAGCGACTGTGTTCTCATGTCTATGTGTAACATAGAAATAAAAACCTGTCAAATAAAAAAATTTTGAAATTAAAAATTTGAAAAATTATAATACCAATTAAAATATTTTACTTATTCTTAATTTTTTATTTAATTTTTTCAATTCATATTTTCTATATATTTAATTTTAAGAGTAAAAACTGTAGCGATAATATGTATATAAAAATATTTACAGTGATTGGGACTCATCATCATTGGAGCCACTTAATGGGGAAGACTTTTATTAATAATTATTCAGGCATTAGGTGATGATTCATATAATCGGTTATGATCCGGCTCTAGAAGTGTATAAACTCTAATGAAATTATCACTTTCCAGCCATGAAAGCACTTAAAAAGCTTGAAATGGAACCCGTTAAGTGCACTCAAGTACTCTCTAAAGCTGTGACGATATTAGCACTTGCACTCAGCTGTGCATCAACGGTTGACATAGCAAAACGTTAAGAATTTGCGATTATCAATCAATAATTAATAAATATTCTTCAATAATTTATATATCCATATGATACTTATCATTAAGTGTAAATCCAACACGCAACTTATCAACTCAATATTTGATTAATGAATAAAAATTTACTTAATAAAATCGAAAATGCAAAAAATTCAATAATTATCACCATAAAAGAATGATAAAAACATCCATATTTAAAAATTATTAATATTATGAAATAAGCTATATTGAAAATTTTAAAAAGCTAACTAATAAATTTTTGACAAAACATCAAATTACTGAGAATGCGATTTAGAATATTTATTCCAACATTTATAAAAATAACAAATCATCAAATTTTGTCTTAGACATTTTTCAAGTTTTGAGTTTTGAGTAAAAACAAATCCAGAATTTAGAAATAGCCGCTATTGGAAAAATCTACTAATTAACTTTTGTAAAATTTGCATGGTTTTGAAATTTACGAAAAATTGCGATTGATCAAAGTTTTGACCACAGCATTAGTAAATGTTCAATCAAATTTAGATAATTTAGTTGGTGTGTTAGTACAAGTATTCCTTGAAACCATCAAAGTAGCCGCTTCGACAGTGCCAAAGACAATTTCCTTCAATTTGCATTTGAAAATGTTAGTAGTAGGGCAGTGCGGGTTCTCGGGTCTTTTTTCAGAAATTGTATGTCAGATGTTGTCTGGATCAGTAAAATTCCTTCCATTGGTGTGAACATTAGATAAGAGGCATGAGTCTTGTGCGTTGGTAGGAGCAATGGGTACGTCATGTAAAAATCTGTAAATGGCTTACAGGTCTGTCCACTGGTGCTATAAAAATGCTGTAAGTGTACTAAAAGCTGTTATAATAATGCATCTTTTGTACCGGGTGTTCACACCAATGCGGCAAATTTAATATAACACTCTGACATTTGCAGCGAATTTTATGGATTCGGACTTCAAAAATATCCCAATCCATCAAATTCGCTGCAAATGTCAGAGTGTTATATTAAAAAATGGCCCTGCTACCAATTTTTTTTTTCTGATAAAAATTTTGTGTTAAGCTAGTTAAGTCCGCAAATTCGACTTACGAAAAGTTGTATCGAGCCTATGGAAAATATATATTACCAACAGCATAAGTTTTTCGAGAATCGGTGAAAGACAAATGTCACTCAGGGAATCCTTTAACATAAAAAAACTGATCAAAATGTGGAACGGGTGAGAACTCTTATGAGGTCTATAACGAATAATATTGATATCCTATAACGAATAATATTGAAGCTGATAAGTGAGCTGTAAGGCTCAGAAATAAGGTTCTTTGCGTTAGGTCGGACATTGCAGATACATGTCTGATCTGATGCAAAAAACCGTTTTTCTGGGCATTTCAAGGATTTCCTAATAAAAGAATTTCCATTTTTCTGAATCTTTCGTTAAAGGATATCAATTTGGTACTGTCGATAACCTCTGCAGGAGTGTAGCCGGGATGCTGAAAAAGAATCCAGTTGAAGAATTACAGAACTGCTATGAAGAGTGGAAACAATGTATTCACCGATGTGCAGGGTTTCAGAGGAATTATATATAATCAGATAGCATTAGTGTATAAAAATATATTAAAATCAGTCTCATTACTTCTCTATAAGTATTGTCAATGATAGATATGTGCATACGTTCTGTCGGAAGTTTATTCCCCTAAGTAAGAATGTGTCATAAATATAGAAACAGGTGCATTTCATTGATATTATCGAAGATGTGTACCTCCTACCTATAAGGAAAATTCGCACATTTCTAGATAGTGCAACATGGGCATTGAGGTACGTATGAAAGGTTATGGATTGATAGCTATAAAATTTCTTATGTATAAACACATGTTATGTAATGACTGTAACATTGAAAACAGATTGTGTTTGTACAAGAGGAAGATAGTGTTTTAGATACATGGAACAGGCGTGTTTTCATTTTGTTTCATAACCTCGCTGCCATCAATGGAAAACGACTAACTTCTGAGCAACCCTAAAATTCACAGTTAATACCGAACAGTGTTGACTGAATTCCGGGAGTTAAGAGTTATCTGCTTGGTCTGCTTGTAGACAATACATAATCTATATACCACAGTTCATATACTCGTACGATAACATCAACGTACCAACAATCAAAATCAAACGTTATCTACCGAAAGGATTTACAAATGCTCTCTCCCTTTGGCTATGCTTGCATTTGTTTAATTCTCCATTGGTGTTAGAAGGGAGAATTATTTATTCAAATTTACTACGAATGCATCGCCAATACCATCCGGAATTATATAAGAACTCATATATTCTAATATTTACATATTGTTTTATCAGAACCTCAGTCAACTTGTTCCGCCTCATACCTTTTCTATTTAACAAGAATGGCAATTGTGACACAATTCATTTCAGGCTGCAATATAACCGTACCCCAATGTCGACCAACCTCATAAACAACCGATGATGCCCGTAGGTGCCTACATTCTGGAACCAAACGATCTATTACTGCTTGATACCATATCATATCGTCTACCACTCGTTCTATGTGATATCATATCATCTCAATGCATAAATTCAATATTTGGAATTCTAACAGGATTGTTGCAGAAACACATATTCGTATTTATACTATTTGTATGTCCAGTCAATTGAATTGAAAATGTTGAAAAGGGTTAAAATATTCTGCATATTTTCTAGAGTGACTAAGAGACGTTCAGAAGAAGGGAATTATAGAAAGTTACTTAGATTTTCTGATACTTTGTATATTTCAATGTTTGCCATTATTTTGGTGACAACAAAATATGATGGATTCTTTCAACTTAACGATAAAAATTCTTGAGCTGTTCCGTTAGGAATTTGAATATTTGATTGGGAATTTAAAGTTTTTTCCTTTAGAATTATTTGATTAAATTCATATACTTGTAAGAGAGATATTATCGATTGATAAGAAATCAAAAATTTAAAAGTTTCTACAACAAAAATTTAAATAGCAAGAAAAATTGTCGTCATGTAAACGTAAGAAAAAAAAATTTCTTTAAAGTCGCATTTCCGTAATTTTCTCAATTTTCTAAACTTTATATCTGAATGTTCTAGACATTAAAGCTTAATTAAAAATAGAATTTAAACCTTCATATGCCTATTTATTGTATAGTATTATATTTATTTTGATTAGGCAGCTCAAATTGATGATCCAAGTCACTTTCGATATTAATTTATGTGAAAAATATTTTAAGAATCGTTCAAATTAAAAAATCTCGGTTATAATAACACGCGCGTTTTAAAATTAACCATAATTTATATTCAAAGGTTTTGAGTGGTGCGGATTAAAATTCAGCCATATAAAAATATTATTTTAAACTAAATCTAATAGATTCACCTAAAACGAGTTAACGCATATGAAAATAGTATTGATCCTATATTCTGAGATTACTTCATTTTCAGGCTTTTAGCAACTTGTAGAGTTTTTTTCATAATAATTTCGCTTTAAATAAAGCCATTTTGTAAAATAAATCAGTTAAAAGGAAATTATTCGTCTCAAACTTCTAATGCATAGATTACACCGTATACGCAATATACAATTTAAAGGGGAAATTTCGTCTTGTTTTACTCATTCGACAATGTAATATATACGCGAGCATGTACGAATTTTGCTCGTGCATGGGATAACGCAGGTTCACCGCAAACAAAACTTGCGTATTACATAAGCTGCCTAATCATAGTGTAATCGCTAAAATGAACATCTGCTAGAATAATTAATCGCGATTTACGAGCAAAAAGAAATTTTAACATGTTGAAGTATATTTTTGAACTTGCGAACGGTTCGTGCATTTCTGATAATGTTAAGATAGACTTATCGATAGAATTTCTGATTTGGTCATTACTTACGAGGTGGCGCACAAATCAGGAAGGCCATGCATAGAATCTTCATAGAAGATTCCATAATCCAATGAAGCTTCATTGAAACAACGATTTAAACGGAAAATGACCAAATGTACAAGCACGTACCAGCAACTATTCTCGATCTACTAGATTTGGTTTGATCACAGATATTAAGCAGGACTGGGCGCGTATCTGTACTTAGATGGATGAGCGTTTGATAACACCGCGTGTTATGCAGGCTTATAAATAGTTGCCATAAGCCTTTAGTGTAGTGTAGATAACAAGAAAACATATGAAATTTATTAAAAATTGGAAATAATCCACTTTTTTTATTTACGGTTCCTTTTCCATAGACAAAATCTGCAGATCTCTCCCACAATAGTCATCGGTTTTTCGTTGGTTCCTGATTTAGGGTTCCTGGTTTTCTTATAAATATATATAGAGTTTTTTCTCTTTTTTGTTGTTAAATTAATTTTATTATTAATCTTTCTTCTGTTTTCTCGGTATGAATGTTTACTTTGTTATATTGGTGTGAGGACACCACACAGCTAAACTTCTAATCCCCCCACGATCTACGCAATGGTGGTGATAATCGAAAATTTTCACATTTTATTACCTTTCCTCTTCCTTATCCAATACCCAAAAAATATATATTATATTTTCAAAACTTTTTTTCTAAACAAACCACATTATGGTAGACAGTTAACAGGGCCAACACAATGGAACTTTGGAAAATTATTAGAAAAAATGTAACATATTAAAGAAAATTTTAAATATTTTTTGTAGAATATGTTTAAAACATTTAATATACTGCAAACAATTTCGTATTTACTATTAGGCACCAGCTGCGCTGAATAGTATCTGATCTAAGTATGGTCGTATACGTATGTTCAACTTGAGAAGATATGATTTAATATGTTATATTCTAGGATGATGTGTGTTATTGTTGACATAAATAGCATTCCGTTCCAATGTTAACAACAATTTCCGTTTTTAACATTTAGTTCAATGCGAAAGGAAGAACTTTTTGAAGCACGGGTTCAGGACATATTGGAAAGTCAAGAATTTCTCAAAACGACAAAGAACAAACTTACTGAATTAAACTAGATACATTCTTTCACATACCATTCAAGTTCTTGGCATATGGACTGCTAAAAATATGTAGTAGAAAAATTCTGAAATTTCCTTTTCTCAGCATGTAAAATATACAGAAAATTTCATATTATAAAGTAAGGAACAAATTCTAAGTTATTTTTCTTTGATTTTGATTTATTCTTTTTTTGTAATTTTTATTATATAAATAAGATTTAAATATGAACAAACAAAAAAAGAGAAATACAAAATTTGCAAAATAATAATGAGTAACAAGAAAAGTACTTACAAATGCATAAAGATATACATAAGAAGAAAATTGGTTTATTTTTTGTTGAATAAATTGAATTCATCCTTTGCTGCACTCAATAGTAAATTCTCCGACCGACCAAAACATCTTCAATGAAAATATTTTTCTTTTCGTCTGTAAACTTTTCAAGAACAAAATAATACGAATGTCGCTCCAACATTTTCATCCATTGTTGAAGGGGCACCACCAAGAGTTCAAGAATTCTTGTTAAAATAAAAATTCTTCATTTTGTACTATTTCGTGTAGTACGAAAGCACAAAATGGCTAAGGCGACCAAGGATTTTGATGGATAAATGGAGCCGAACTTCAAATACAGCAATAGATAATAATAATACTCGTAACAATAATAAAAGATATGATAAAGAAAATGAAAGATCCAGAAAAATTTCTTTTTCTATTTGAATTTAACTTTATTTTGATGAATATCGAATTATTTTCTAAATATATAACACAACTGAAAATAACCGGAATTAATTAGCAAATTTAAACAAAATGCAAAACAATTTTTTTTTGTTTTCTATTAACGCAATTTTTTCTCCTTGTCGAAGAGGAATATAATTGGATCAAAACGAAACAAAAAAATGATAAAACTGTTAGAGCTTTACTTAACTTACCAAATTAAGTAAAATAAAAAAATCTGTGCTCTTGGTTACTATAAGTAATTATTATAGGTTACTATAAGTTTGCATTATTGCTTTTTTTAAAATACTTTTTCTTTTTTTTTTGCCATAAAATACTTTTTCTTTGTATTCAAGTAAAGAGTAATTATTTTCATTGATCATATAATATTAAATTAACTCTTCAATAACATATATTGCAAAAATTTATTGGTAAATAATTCGGCTTTAGTTATCGGAATATAGATACCCACGGTACCTGGTAAGGTTAAATAATCATGCAGCAAAATATCGTTAAAAAAATTACTTTGAATTTATTGGCGTTGAAAATTGTGTTGGTGAATTTGACTGACGAAAAGTTGCATTGAGCCTACGGGGAATATTTCTTATAGAAGCACAAGATTTTGGTGTCATAAAATATTTTGGAAGTTTAAAAATCAGTGGAAGACAAATTTTGTCCAATAGCGAAAACTGATGAAAATGTCCTTGAAAGACTCAAAAAAATTGTTTTTGAAAAAAAATGGTTTCTGAACATTTTTCTGATATTTCCAAGGCCTAACAAAATTCAGTTAAAACTTTCCTGAACTCCCACGAAGAGTAAAAACAACGCCTCCAGCCCAAAGGAATTAGTTTTGGGTCTAAAAGAAGAGATTACGTCTCTGCGGAAGCAGTGGGTATCATCGACTGTGAAGCAAGGCGGTGGTTCGATTATGGTTTCGGACTGCTTCTCTAAGAATAGAACAGAAAACGTTATCTTAAAAAAAAGGCAAGGCCTTAATTGATCAAAGCTCCTCGATTAGGACTTCCGGTACGTAGCACGATAACGATCCTAAATATATCATATAACAATATAGAGTTTTTTAGCAAAATAAAAAAAAGACATCACAATAACTCGACCTCAATCCAATAGAAATCTTATGGTTAGAACTAGATAGAAGAGGATGGGAGAACTATCCAGCCTTCCAAGGAAGACTTGTGAAGAGTCCTTTTCTAATGGTGAAACAATATTTCAAGAGATACGTACAAACTGTCTTCAAATGCAAAAAAAAAACAATTTTATTCTTTACCATTTCAAGATCAATATTATAACAATTATTTAAAAATTTACTATTGATAACAATTGTTCATTCTCATTTCCAATTTTCATTTAAATTTTCCTTTCTGAACTGACTTTTGGCCTGGATTGTGTATACTATATGTGTTGACAAATGGCATTTAATTTACATGGCACGGACAATTAATTTTTTATTATTAAAGTAATTTAAAAAAAGTTCCAATTTTATGATTGCTTCTGAGATAATCCTTATTAGGATTTAGTTAAAGTTTGTCAAAATACCTACAAACTAAAGTAAATATTTGTGTGATCAGCTTACAACGAATTATCTATTAGCGAGTTTATTAATTTGAATTATTATAATTATTTAATGAAATGAAATTTTACTAATAAAATAGGGAGGCAAAAACATTTTTATCCAAAAATAAATTGGTAAAAGGACTATTGTTAATTGTATTGAAAAATAGATAAAAATATACTTAATAAGGTTGATCAAATCTATTGTTAAAATAATTAAATCCTTACATCGAATTGGACTGCTTTAAATTGTTTAAGCCATTTAATAAAGAATCTATTCTATTTATATAAAATTTATAGATACGATTGTGTACCTGTAGGCTACCTGAAACTTATTTATACACTCAACAGTATGTTAGTATATAAAAAGCTCTGGTTGCTGGGATTTCACTTTTGAAAACAACTTTAGGCCTTTTGTAATCAACTTCAAGCAATGTACACGTTCTATAGTTTTGATGCGTGGAATAGTGTTAGTCGCCATATAGATTCGTACCTCTTATGTACATGATCCAACATATAATCATGTATTCTTGCTCAAGGATAGATGC